>OZ014550.1:43177330-44487330 GCA_963966155.1 Clivina fossor | reverse complement strand
TTCAAAGAGAGTTCGCATTACGCGGTTCTGTGGACCGAAACCGACGTTTGCATTCCGAAACGAACTTTTCCACCAGCGACTTTTGTCGGAGAACCAAAATAATTAATGTGAAAACTTGCATCGAACTTGCTGGTGGTTTTTTCGTATATCCGGCCCTCTAGCACCATTGGAATGAACGATGGTAATGTCACATTGAGTTTGCCTTCCATGAAGAAGAGACTGCCACGTGGCATCGATAGATCTAACTTTACCGACACGTCTTTGTCTTTTGCGTAACGTCCCAGTAACATGACACTTGTTTTTGGTCCGGCCAGCTCGTAACGAAACTCTAGTCTTAAACAGAGCTGCGTTGCTGGACGACTCACGTCGATAAACGTGTTTAGTAAACGGCCATCATTCGTGTTTGTTGTGATGAACGAGAATTGCGCTGTCAGTGTGTGGTTGCGGTCTTTTAGATGTGGCATAGAGTTTACTTCTAGTTTGCAATCCACGTGGCCGACCGCTCTCTGTGAACATGAAACGAACAGAAATGCTAAAGTGTGACAAGCCTGACTCTTGGTTACATTGCGTTGCGTTGTGGCTATACGGCCGTGCTTCCGTTTACTTACGTACCTTGAATTGTAACGCCGCTTCGAAATTAAAATTCTTGTAAGCGGAGCATTCAAGTCGTAAATCAGCGTGAATAGATTTAATGATGTTCGTCGAACGGTTACTGATTCTAAACTCTAACTGCACATTCTCATCGGGGCCGTTTAAGAAATGATACTTTAGAAAGAGTTTTGTAGATAGTGAAGCATCGCTTTTTGTTACAGTACCATCCAAGTGTGTGAAAAGCTTTTTTGTTTGAAAATTTAACGACACATCCCATTGCTGAACACCTTTTTTGGACACTGATTTTACAGTTCCTAAAATTACATAATCAAATTAATTTTCTAAAATAGTATGTATTGATTTTTTTTATAAATATTTATAAATTAAAATAAATATTATCCGAATTATAAGAAATATGTTTTGTTAAATGTACCGTTAAGTTCGACGACTCTTTCGTTGTTGACACCTAAATAAAACTCCGGCTTTAATGTGTAACCATGTTTACTGTCCTTTCGTGTGAGCGATAGTCGAGCGTCAAAGTGTTTCTTGCCATTGATGTCCAAATCCAAATAAATATATTTTTCGTTTTCCGTATTTTTATATTTACCTTTAGCTAAGGTGGTACCAGCTGCTGTTTGCAGCAGTAATGTCAAATTGTGACTTTGTACGTCTAGTGTGAAATTTGCACTTAACAACCGACGTACACTTGAACCCGGTGTATCAAATGATACGCTAACTGTTCTACTACCATTTTGTGATCCTGCCAATTTATATTCGAACACGTAATCGCGCGCTGTAGGGTCAGCTTTTTGTACAGACACTCTAAATTTTGTCGGACCAGCTAATAGAAAATATGGTGACTTTTCAATTTTTGTTACATTCGGAAATTGGTAGTCGGCGCAAAGTTTCAAACCAATCGTTTTATCAACAACTGGCCATGAACACATTTGTTGTTCGATGCGATTTTCACTAATACCATTTTGATATTCTTCTTTTTCTCCGTGCATTATTACAATTTCTGATCTATAAAAATTATTTTTTTATTATCATTTAAATATTTGTTTTCAATTAACAAGAAAAATTAATTAATTCATTCAAGCATTATACACGTACTGAACAGAAATTATTTCAGTTTTTTCGTTCGGTAAACTGAAACGAACTTTAACAAGTTGTGCACCTCGAACTTTCACCTCGCCTTCAACAGCAGTTGATGTGTATAAATTTGTCTTAAGTTTAATACCAGTAGCAGCATAATATGCATCTACAGACATTGTACCAATAACATCTAGAGTAACGCTGAAAATTGAATGTATTTTTTAATGCATTTGTATTTAAGAAACATAAAGAAAAAAAAATTGTAATTATGTTATAAGTTATCAGAGATAGATAGTATAAAAATAAGATAAATAACTACCTCGGACGTATACTGCCTATCAGATCAAGTTCTTTGGTGCGCATAAAATCTGCTGCCCGCAAAGCACCGTACATCTTAAGATTAACGGCAGCAGTGCCAACCGCATTTAACGTAATGGGTAGGCCCGCACCGCTTGGAACTATGTAGCTGGTATCCAAAAACATGGCCGCTTTGTTGTAATTGATTTCCTGCAATTAAAATAAGTAAAAGGGACGTCATCGATGTGACGGCATGTTTTAAGTTTAGAAACTGGTTAATTATCTAGCATTGATTAATTTTGTTCTATTTTGGCATACTTACTTGGCCAGAAAGCATTCGTTTAACGTAGTTTACGGGGTTTATGGTTCTTAGTGCGTCTTTTATTTCTTTATCACCATTAAAAGTGTGGTACTTCAGTTCATTGCCGAAAACTTTGAGACCCAGCGACACCTGTTGGAAAACGAAAAGGAAGTTTGTTTAATGCTTTCATAAATATAAAAGATTTGGCGCTTCATTTACCCGTGGATCGCCAAATTTATCGGCTACAAGGTTTGGTAAGTTATCGATATCGTCTTTTAATATTTCGTTTGCATACGGTGAAGGCGGCTCCGATGCCACATCACGTGGCCATCGAATCTTTGAAAACTGCTTTTCAAAGAAACGATTATTGAGTGGTCCTTTTGGTCCAAAAACCGATTCCAAATAATGCTCAAGGCCAGAGACACGGCTATTAACCTATATGAATAACATGACAACATAAAGCGGAAACAGAACATACCGACAGTTTGTTTAATGGCAATGGTGAAAGGGGTTGGGGTTCTATGTAACATACGCGTCATGCTAAAAACGTACCACTCACCTCGAACAAGTTGATGGATTCTCCGAATAAATCAACGGTCAAATTTAGCATGGCCGATTTGGGGACGTACGAAGAGGGTGAAAATATCACATTGCTCTCGTAGTTAGCACCTGTAACCGGGGTAACAATGACAGACAAAAGCGTAAAGCATCAGGCATGAAATGCTAAAATTGTGCGCCAAGCGCTAAAGCGTTCACATTTAAATAACTGATTTCAAATATAAACTTGTATTTTAAGTCAGGCATTTATTCACTGAGTGTTTATTTCAAGTTGCTTGTTCTTAATTTCTGTATTTGGCAACAGCTGTGTCTTGTAGTATTCTCATTTATTTCTTCATTTTGCTTGTTAATTATATAGTATAACGAATAATCGATTTGCATACAGAGCTTTTTAGATATATATATATATATATATATATATATATATATATATATATATATATATATACCGGGTGTAGAAATGAAATGTGAACCATAGGGATTTCAATGTTATTTTTTAAATAAGGCTGTATCTCTTTCCCTATTGACTTTAGAGCAAATTTTTAAATACAAAACTTGTTCAAAATGTGAAAATGCATGGTATAAAGTCATTTTTTTTTTACATAAATATTAATATTTTACGATATACAGGCTTAACCACTAAAAAATGAGCTATAAAATTGGGAAACGGGAATGGTATCGAAAAATGCGGAATAATGAGTTCTATAATTCGGTGAAAAAATCATTGTTCTACGATACTTCGTTTAGGAGAAAAAAATTAAAAACTGATTTTTGAAAAATTTCGTAAGGGGGTACCCTTGTGTTTTGTTTAAAAAAAAAAAAAGGATTTTGGATATTTTAACACTGGCTTTCGCTGTCTACTCTTTTATCCTACTCTTTGTACCTGACACTTTTTTTTCCTGTTCTTCTTTAATTTTTTATTTACGTTTTTCTGATTTTTCGAAAAGTTGATAAGGGGGGACCATTGGCATTTTTTTCAGAATAAGAATTTTTTAATTTTTTTCTCCTAAACGAAGTATCGTAGAACAATAATTTTTTCACCAAAATATAGAACTCATTATTCCGCATTTTTCGATACCATTCCCGTTTCCCAATGCTATAGCTCATTTTTTAGTGGTTAACCCCGTATATCGTAAAATATTAATATTTATGTAAAAAAAAATGACTTTATACCATGCATTTTCACATTTTGAACAAGTTTTGTATTTAAATATTTGCTCTAAAGTCAATAGGGAAAGAGATACAGCCGTATTTAAAAAATAACATTGAAATCCCTATGGTTCACATTTCATTTCTACACCCGGTATATATATATATATATATATATATATATATATATATATATATATATATATATATATATATCGCAAATAATATTGGTATATTTGTTTAATAATTTAAATTTTAATATTTGAATAAATAATATAAATTAAACGTATCTTTTTAAATTATAAATAAAGTTAAAATATACATATAGTACTTACCAGCGTTATATTCATCGAAAAAAACTGAACCTTCATAATTATGAGAAAACTTGCGTACATCACTGCTAAACTTTTTACCCAAGTCTTTGTCGGCTAGCAAACCTTGAATCTCGATTCGACTCGGGATCGACGACTTCAATAAATTTTGCAAATGACTCCAAATAAAAGAACCCACTAAAACCAAAAAGAACTTACAAAAACTAAATTCCATTTAAACTCCACATAGTTGAAATGCGTTTATTTTAAAACAGTCTTAAATTATTTAAATACAAACATAATTTTTTATTTATATTACCGCACATATTGTAATTATTACACACCTTGATTAACTTCTTCTTCTTTTAAACAATGACGAATAGTACGAACAGTTATGTAATCGGGGCATCGCATTACTTGAAGATATGATGCAATTCGCACTTCTGCATCTACTGTGTGATTACGAAAATATTCTAGAAAGTGATCGCGAGTTTCAAGACAAGGAAAACGTCGATGAGTGTCTACAGCAGCTACACGTATTTCAGTGGGCATGTTTTTATTTGTAATTATTTGCCACAGTAAATCCTGAAACTTTTCTGATACGATACCAATATTTGCAATTGCTTTTAACGATATAAGTATCTGAAAAAATAAAAAATTACTAGTAAATATTGAATTATAAGATATATTATTAAGTAGTACAGTCTCTCTGGTAGCACGATCGTCCCTTTGCGATTCGTATGCTGTGGTTATACGACGTTCTAATTCGGTAATTATTGCTTGTAAGGGACTTGCGTCTTCACAGTTGCTTTTGTGTCTACAATAAGAATGAGCAACAGTAGACACACTCAGTGCAACAACTGATTCTTCCGAGTTGCCAGAGCTTGTGTGCCTTAGTAAATCTAACAGAGATTGAAGTACTGATTCGTCGGGCCGGGAAATAAACGAGAATGCTATAAGCCATTCTCGAGCCGTTTCTTTCGGAACACCACCTGTGATAATGATATCTTTCATGACACGGATCGCGCCACTACTGCCGAGAAAAGGGAGTGCGTCCAATATGTGCTGTCTGAAAACATGGAGTGAATGTTAGGGAAAACGGCATGTGATGGCCAGTGGCCGATGGCCGTGCAAATATCATACTTGCCCGTGGCGCATATCACTGACGCCCGATTGTACAGCTGCTGTAAAGCGATGTGAGACAGCATACGAGCAGTATGTATAAACTTTGTGAATAGATCGGAAAACTCTATTTGCATGTCATCGGCATTAAGTTTGCATAGTTTCTTTATCAAATCACGCGATTCGCGTAGTTCGCCGGACGTGGGTTTCGGCGTAGCCACATGGTTATAGAGTAAAGTGGTCCGTCGCTCAACGGGGTGCTGTTGCTTTTCTTGCCGATAGCCGAGCTCGTCGATTTCTTTTACCAATACAAGCTTTTGTCGTGAGATGGTTGCCGCACCTGATGCGTTGTTCGAGAACGGTTGAAACACGTGCGATTCGTGACATATGATCTCGTTGTATACGTGGCGGTCGACCGATAATTCACAACTCACGTTAGACTTCATTATTGGAACTACTTGATCGTTCTGAAAAAATAATACGTTTTTCCGTTACATACATACATAAAATTGAATAAATTATTAATTATTTTTTATATGATAAAAGAAATATATAGAAATTTTTAGACTATATGATAAATATGTAATAGATGAATAGTAAAATGGTTTTAATAAAATTTCAGTTTGTTTTCCTGTAGCTGCAAACTAAGGTATTTATTATACACATGTTTGAATGTCGGAAATATAAAATGGATATATTGGTCCCTGTACAACAATACTGAAATGTTTAGTGTTAAATTTTATTTCCAGCAAAGTAAAATAAACATAGGCATTTTACTTTTTTTTTATAATAAAAGTTTCTTGCATAATTAATATTTACTTGTAAACATTATTATTTATAGGGAGCATTAAAATATTTTTAACTTACAATCATTAATAACTGATACTATTTATTGTTAGTATGTTAGTAAGAAAATATAATCTTATATGAGTAAAAAAAAATGCAATTTATAATTAATTTTATTGTTCGCTTAAATTATATTTATTGTTTTCTTCAGATATGTTACAATATAATATAATTGTGAATTATATATATTTTCGAAATAATATAATTTAACAAACAATAAAATCAATTATTAATTATATCTTTATATTTTACTATTACCGGCTCATAGAATTAATAAATTTAAATTTTAAAAAATATAATAATCATAAGAATTACTAACCGAACGAAAACTGTAGGGTGTTGTTTGTAAAATAGATTGATGTTTATATCTATCTTGACACGACGATATATCTTTAGTTTTTCTAATAATAAGACTAGTATTACGTGCACCTTCTAAAGTATATTTAGTTTTGCAAGTTCCGTGGATATCTGTTTCAACAGTTTCGTGATCAAGATCAAATCGACGCATTGTATTGTGAAGAAGGGTGATGACGCCTCTTTTGAAATTAAGTACCCAATTCGGTTCCGCTTCATTGGGACACAGCTCCGTTATCATACCATCATGAAATGAAAACCTAGAAAAGCAATGTTGTGAAATACTTTGAATAATAATATTGTTATTAATCTATACCTTAGCGGGTATCTAATAATAGCATTAGAAAACGCATCACTGTTTCTGTGGTTTGGACCTTTGTTTTCTTTTTCACTTAGCCGGAGTTTTTCAAATGACACAGCCCCTTCACATTGTCCATTGAATTCTAATTGTACGTCGGCGTCTACGTGCAGACTAGAAGAATTTTTACTTGTGCCCTCAAATAATGTGTCGATATCAATTGAATACTGATATTTGTATTTGACGCCTGACTTGTAATTGAATTTAGTACTAGCTGCAGAGTAAGAGATCGTTATCAAATTTCGTGGCCAATTAGATAATTAAACGTAGATATGTTTGATGGAGATACCGAACGAAGTTTGCAACGAAATAGGTACCTTTCAATACATTCGAGAACTACATGGAAAGTTAAACACCAAAATGTTGCATGTGCACAAATTAGGCTTTAGATAAAACCATGCGACAAAACTTTACCGTTCGTATTTGTAAACCAAACAGAGCAAAATTTATCTTGAATTTAACAAACTTATTTCAGATTTATTTTATAAAGTTGTGCTTTACAATATTTTGATTTAAAATTGTTAAAAAAATCATTTAAATTTTGTAATAACATAGAAGAAGAGAAGGCATGATTGTAATTCATCTATGCATCGTATGTCGCGTACTTCACCTTTGATCCCGACCGTCAACGCGTAGCACGTACCATTCAACTACGTTACGCATTACGCGCTACGCGTAAAACAGGTGGGACACGTCCGCTAAAGAAACGTGTGAATTTGGTTAAGAATTATATATCGAGTTTTTACTGCATACTTACCATCACATTTTGGTCGCCCGCATACGTTTGGATCTTTTAATGGATCTGAAAAATATATTTGTAAATTTTTTGATATTTTAAACAATTTATTAAAATATTTTATATGATAAAAATAAATTAGAATTTGTATGCATTAAATGGAAATTAGAAATTGGGTTCGATGTATGTTGTGCCGGCAGCTAATAGTAATGATGATAATAGTAGTAGCAATAGTGTTGTATTTTATGTGGGTGAATGGCGATATACGCGCAACGACGCATCGAAGTTAAATTGGTTGCCGTCAAACATTTGTACTAGTAGCGAGATATAAATAGCAACAGGCATTTGGGATCCCGATAGCAATTTTCAGATTTTCTTTTATACTTTCGTTGTATATTCCAAGCATGAACCTTATATATGTACGTACACGAGCGCGCGTGTAAGTAAATACACAGAGCTCCCAAAACTCACTCCGATCACAACGCTAACGCGAATACGAACGGGAATAGGAATGGGGGAACGGGTATGTACAGGAACGCAAACGTCGAACTTTCGCTGCCCAAGCTAGAAAAAAGCGAGCCGAATAAGATGGTATATAATATGTAAGGTATATCGCATCGGGTATCGATGTCATTCATAACCGCTGAACGTTTTCTAATTTCGACAGATACGAATCGAACATAATTCGAGACATTAATTCTGAGAAGTTGGCACGATAAGAACGAAGCGAAGGGGCAGCATAACATGGCGTAACGTACGTTTTTAACACACGATAAGAAGTATCTGGTGACTCGATCGATCGGTATATAGTCTGTACACATTGTATAAAAATTGGATCGTTTTCCGGTACGTCATCGGTTCTACTTGTAACTTGTAAAGAACAAGGAATGCAATATACTTTGTCCGCTATGTAAAGCTCGAGGCGTTTGACTTGTACATTGGCATCGTTTATCGGTTATGGTTATGCTGGCTGGTTGCGTTACTACGTTACATCACCGGTAAAACAAGAGAATAAAGCGCACGAATCCATAACTGTGAAAAGTTTGTGTAAATGTATGATTTAATTTTACGGAGAACGATCGTGTAAACACAACGTTCGGTAAAAATTAAGCGTCTCTGAAACCGAATTTCCGCAAATGTTGCCATTAATAATTCTAGTCCCCGAGGATCGGAGCAGTACGGTCAGAGGTGGAGGTGCCGCGCCGCCGTCATGCCGTCGCGCCGCGCCGCGCCGTACCGCATGGGTACAGGATGGATGGTTAATGGTACGGACGATGGATATTGCAGGGCGCGAGGAATGCTATGTATTGCGAGGCTTACGAGTCGATTCAGCAGCAACAGTAGCAGCAGCAGCAGCATGGTTGCCAATGTGTTCGTTCCTTCGTTCGTTCGTTGTAATGCACGGATAGATATTACCAGAAACAAAACAGGGAATAGAAGTAAAGAGGAGAGGCGATAATACAATGCAAGTTGAGCGCCTCAGCGCCTGAGCGTCTCAGGAAGTGGAACATAGTGACTATAGTCGTAAGTCGTACTGTTAGAGTACATATTGCACCTTTGTCGTCTCCGTCGTCTCGACTATAGAGACGTTACTGCAATATCGAAATCTTATCGTTGGACCAACATGTACGCAAGCGAGCGATGTTCATAATTTGCATGCATAATTTACAAGATCGGAATGGAACGTCAAATCCGTCAAAACTAATTGAATTGCAATAATATTTGCTCAAATGCTAACAACATTTACCGCTCATCAAAGAGAGCATTGATAAAATATTTAGATAACTGTCAAAACACTAGAACATTTACTATATCACTCAACAACATTTATTTTCTGACAATACATATATTATAACTATGCGCTCATTCAGTATTGAAATTTAGACCTTGAAATGAGAAAACTGTTTATATGAACATGTATTCATAAATGTTTTGTTTTATAATATACAATATGATAAATTTAATAAAATACATGTTAAAATTATTTTATTTTGTTATTACCACTTTTAAAGCATATTATTAAAATTTTAATTAATTTAATAATCATTATAATATACTCTTATCATATTTAATTATATGCATTATATAATATACAATGAAATTTTTAACATTAAATAGGAGAATATTTTTAATTATTAATTTTTACTCATCAAGATCAAAATATCATGTCTTATGTTTTTTCATCAATTGCAGATTGTACTATTATAAATTTATCATTTCTATTTATATAAAAATTAGTTATTATTATAGATATTTTAACTAATGATATTTATATTTGTATATGTAATATAAAACAATTATTTATTTTTTTACATGAAATATATTCTTTTTTTTAATTCAATCTAGAATATATAAAAATAATAAAACTTAATTGAATGCGAACCATATAATATATCTATGTAATATAATATTTCTAGTTTATTGCAAATAAAAAGAATAATTTTGTTTGAGTTGAAAACTGTGTTGTAAGCAGGTCATTCTGAAAAGATGACGTACTCGTACTGAGAACTGGGAAGTTTTGCGTCGTAGTAAAAATTAATGTTCGTACATAATTTAAAAACTAGAAAATGATGTTTTAACGGTGCAATTTTCAGAAGTCTACTTCCGATTCGTTTATTTTCAAAGTTCCTATATATTTAACATATCGCGTTGCGTCGCGTTGCGTTGCTTTGCGTCGTCTATCGCGCTAAGGAGTTCAAGGGAATACCACCGCACATTTTCATATCTGCCGGTTGAAATCAGCGCGTCGAACATATTTTCTTAAAAAATTCTTCCGCAGGGCTTCGACGTTCGATTTCATCAAGTTTTTATATCACACGAAGAGGAGATTTTACGAGACGTTTTGCGTGAAAATGCACGGGAAACCAGCCGCACGATCTGTCCTTCCTTTAGCCCCTGATTCCGAGTATCGCTACCGCCCATACCCTCCCTGGCCAACATCAGCAGTCACCGTCACTGAACCGAACCGTACCGTCATCGTTGTCCGTCGATCGTTGCGTTTTCCTACTGCCTTCTGCCTACTACAGATCTCCGCGCCATTTTTCTTTCCATTGCTTTCATTCCCTTTTTCGCACACGTCCCCAACTCCGACCCTGTATTTTCTTTCTATCTCATCTTTACTTTATCGTTTTGCCCTCTTTATATTACCCAACGTCTCGCAAACTGTCTTTATCTGTTTTTGGCTTTTGTTTACTGCAACATTAATTTACTATGCGTTTTGCATACTTTGGTTAAATACATTATGATCGTTTTGTAAAAGCTGACCCCCCCCCACCCCGTGAAATAAACACAATTAGTTTGAATTACTTGAAATCAAAGAATCAATGAGAGTACATAGCGGACTTTTAAGTTTGCTGGCAGTTTATGGCAGTGTGAAAGCAACACCCGGTACCTCGGTATCCGATAGCGAGCAGCTAGCTAGGGGTTAGTGCGAAAGTCGGCCGAATGGAACGAATCGGAAAACAGTGAAATGGGGAAGCGGCAAAGACGAGCTCAAGGCTTAGGCTTTCGACTGTGCATGCGTTCGAAATAATGAGGAAGACGTATTAACGGGATCAAGATTGGATTGCGACAACGTTAGCTGGAAATCGGAAACTTTTCTAAGCATAGAACGCGATACGATGCTGCGCGGCATGGTACGGCACGGTATGGCATGGCATGGCACAATACGGTAGCATAGTAAAATATGGTAACAGCATCACGAGTCAGAGTCGCGAGATCGTTGCTAGCTCGTTTTAACATGGAGGAGGATACGTGAAATCTTCACATTGATTATATGTTGGAAGGGTTGTTTGCTGTGAGATCAGTATGCGTTTGCCGCCCGTCGCGTCGCCGTCGCTTACCGCTTGCTGCTTGCCGGCTACCGCTTGCCGATTGCTTACCTTAATGCGCTACCGAATCCATTACGTAGGAGTTTATTATCGTACTTACTGAATTGTGCGGTCGATTCGGCCGCTAAGAACACCAGCAGCGCTAGCGGTACGACCAACCAGCGTCGCTTCATTACGCCGCGACGTTTGTCTGTCCGTTTCTTTGTTTTATCGTTTCGTTTTCTTCTTCAAATACACTACCACATCTAACACAAAATCCACTTTCTAGAAAGATGCGCGCGTAAGCGTTTATGTTTGTATTCCGAAATCTAAAACTAAACAAGGATCACACGTATATAGATACAAACACAGCGAATTGTGAATGTATATAGTTAGCGGTATTGTTGCACTGACACGTATCCTTCCATCCGGTTATCCGGCATGCGTTGTTGTCGTTACTGTTGCTGATGCTGTTGCCGGTGTTGTTGAGTTGTCGCGAACTGTTATGAATAATGAAATGCGTGCTTGTTTGCTTGCGATATGCGTAACGTAACCGTAACACCCGTAACCGCAGCCGTAGTTGTTGGCGTTGTCGAATAGCGACTGTTTCTATCAGAGGTTGTGGTGCTTGCTGCTTGACTTGGCTTCAGCTTGCTTGCTGGACGTCGCCATATATGACGCAGGGTTCAGCTTGTGTTGATACGAACGGATAAAGGTCGCTCTCAACATTGGCCTAATTCAACACAACTGATAATGAGATCAGAGGGTCTAAGGTCATAGACGAGACACGTAACTCCATTTGTATGCGACATTGTTTGTGGATAAACGTTCGTCCATCGTTTGTATTCATTTGTTTATTGATTTTAGATCTTGCACTATCGCATCTTGTCACTGCTCTGCTCTGCTTTGCATTACTCAATTTCGCATACGTACGAATACCTATCTGTACATATTATATATGTTCACGTATGCGAGTTTCAATAGGGTTTCAATAGGGCGATTGAATGCTAGTACATAATATGGACCAGAAGGAGCAGCGCGGTGCGGTATTACACTGGGACCCACAGTCCATAGTCCACCATCCGTCAATCGACACCGGAGGTATTGTCATATCCGTAATTGTTTCAACTTCCTATCACATGTGTCTAGTGGACTGACTGCTCATTGCTCGCTTATGCTGGCACATCGTACTAATGTATTCAAGAAAAACATTATTAACGCTACTTAATTTATATTTAAATTTTATTAATTTGCTGACACAAACATTTTATAAATTTAATGCATACAGTATATTATATTATAAATGCAATTTGATACTATTTTATTAACTACTTTATTTATTTTGAAATAAAAATACGTAAAAATTAGTCCAGTTGAAAATAAAAAAAATATTTAAATATTATGTAACAAAATAAAATTATAAACTAATCTTATATAGATAATTTTGTACAAAAATTTCCAGTACTACTAAATTCTGAATTCTACATATAGCAAATATTTTTTAAATGTATTTTTTAATATTTTTTAATTAAAATTTTTGTTTCTGATAATTTATTATTAAAATATGTAAATAGTAACCATATACTTCTAATATTTAACAAAAAAAAAAAAAAAACAACAAATTATATATTTTTATGATTATTTATATGTGAATAAAATTAATGATAAAGTTAGATCTTTGCTCTAAAAACAATAAAATAAGTAATTTGCATAAAATTATCAAGGTATTATATGTTTTGTTTTGATAAGAGAAAAGCTTACAAGTATGACTAATTATTACATATTATAAATAAACATAAACAAATACAATATTACTTAATTTGCAGTTTTATATACAATATTTATGTGGCATTTCAGGTTTCATAAAAAATATTTTTTTAAAAATTACTTCAATAAGAATAATCAACTTTTTTTATTTTTTTGTTGAAAATTTTAAAAAAACTTTTATTTCGTAACTTTAAAATCTAGCAGAAATAACTGAAATAAATTTTAAAATCATCGATATCTATGCAGAATTTTATGTTAATATAATATATTTTTTTATTTTATGCACAATGTTAGACACCGTAATGAACTATAATTTTTAATTTAATACTTATATTATGTAAAATTACATATAAATTTGTGAAAGCAAACTATACTTTTAATAGTGTACGCAGTTTTTGAGATATTTTAAACTGACTCAACGCCGTATTAAGTAATATGTATGCATAAAAATTATATTATCCATACTTGCTAAACAGTCAATTTTGAATTCGTTCCGAACTAATTGAGATTCTAATAGAAAATTAATTATTTATTTAATTACATGTCAATTACAGCGTACAGAGAACAATTATCGAAATGTTCCGACAATTATTGATGTAATGGAATCAACGTAGATATATAGCTACTTAGATTCCAACCACTACCTACCTACCTATACATTTGCTTTGTATGTACAATATGTAAGGTACGAGTTCGCTAACTCAAACTGAAATTGAGTCTTAATCCAAGATGTGCGGAATCAATAACAACCACGCTGGCTGGCAGTTATTTGACAACATCTCAGATATAGGTATATGTACCTCTACATGTCTCTGTAAAAGAAAATAAAACACAGAAACGAGATATATTTTGCAACAAAATCGAAATGTTTGCAGTCCCGTTATTGTTTTCACAGTATTGCTGCCATTGTACACAAAATGCACAATACAAACTATCTGATTTATGGTGTTATTAATATCGTCAAGGTATTATATGTTTCAACAGTGAAATTATTAATACAACGCCATCTAGAACACGGCATCAACATGCAGTTTCTGAATATATACCGATGTCTTCATAACATCAACAGCATTCATTGTATTGTAAACAGTATTTAATCTGTGTGTACTGTACTGTACTGTACTGTACTGTACTGTACTGAGGTATCGACATAGCTGATTCATTCGCCATTGTGTTCGAAATAAGTATTTGTCGAAATTGTTTTTTGATTGTTCAGTGACCGGGATGGTGGTGTGCCTTTCAATATTCTAATACAATATTTACTTTGTGCGCAAATTTATTGTGTTTATTTTTGACCTAAGAACTACAATTAATATGAAAATATTTGCAAATACTGTTTATCGTAATTATCATTTATTTTTTGAACTAGTTTTACTGTATATTACAGCTACATACGGAAAATTTAAATTATGAAGATTTTACTTTTTGAAATGATATTAATATTAATTTTGACGATTTTAATTATATTTTAAAAATTCCTAAAATTATTTTAGCTTATAATTTACTTTTAATAGTACTATTTATTTTAAATTAGGTATAAAGAAATTTGGAGCTAATTATATATTGTAAATGTTCAATAGAGATTTGATATTATATGTGAGTTTAATGAAGCAGTTTTATTTATAATTTAAATCGAAATAGTATTTCTTTAATTATGTATCATATTAATTGGATGTTATAACAAATTTAAATTAAATAAATAAAAATTCAATTATAAATTACTTTATAGAAATATCATGAATCACGAATAAATGAAAAAGTATATTTTTACCAAAACAAGATCTAAAAAAGAAAATAGATGCAGTTTGAGCTATGATCAGTTTTATAATTTTTGTAAACTAAGATTGACTGTGAATACTTACATTATGTTCTGTATGTTTATGTTTTATACATGTTTAACTTATCTACGTAATTTTACATAAATTATGGTTTAAATATTAAAAATTTTTAACTTTAATATTAAGGCCACTTTAGACGATAATAATTTATTCATAATTTATGACTAAATATTTTAAAAATTGTTTTATTTTTCACTAAATATTTGTAAGGACATGCGTATTCATGTCATCTATCGGCAAATATATCAACTGACAAACAAAATCATAAATTAAAAAATTATATGCAATTTATTTAGCAACATTTTTAGCATTGTATAATTAAATAAATAAAATAACTGATAATGTTTGGGTTGACGATAGCTGTCAATAGCAATAGCTTGCTAGAAATATGAAGAAATTTAATATTAAAATATGAATTGTATTACAACTTATAAATTTTAGTTGGGAATTATAAATATTTTAGCATATTTAATTTGATACTTAAAAAATGTTTCTTTGAAATGAGCAAACAAATCTTGTTACAATATTTAATGTGTTACTTTAAGAAATATATACTATAAAAATATACTATTATAACAGATAAGTGTTTCCTTTTTTAATTTATTCATAGAGTTACATTTATGTACTGCAAAATGAAATCGTCAAAAATAACGGTATACTTTTTTCATTTTAAAGAAAGCGAGCACTTGATAATTTTTTTATGTAAGCATATATCTCATAGTCTAGACTGAATATGGCTCTGTAATAAAAAAGAAAAAAAACAACATAATATGTGTATAAAAAATATTTTTAAGATTAAAAATATATTTCTCGTTTATTATTTACATCAAAAGAATGTGTTCAAATTTAAATATATAATTTCAAATAAATTTTAATTACATTTTTATCAGCCACACATATGGTATCATTATCATTATAATATTATAATTGATATTAAAAAAAAAAACTATATATTTACTATCTTTGTTTATTAATAAAATAAAATAAAAATTTGCAAAATTATAATTTTTTAATTTTATAATGGTATTATTATATAATTATTATTTGAAATTGTATTCAAAACAGCAGAAAAAAAGACTATAAATAGTTCATATTTATAGAATTTTCTAAGCTGGTATGCTGTAATCGATCTATTCTCGTCGCAGACATTTCGCCATCTACGATGTATGGCAAAACATCTGCGAGGAGGATAGATCGACCACGGTATACCAGATAAAGAAATTCTCTAAATTACTATAAATATAAATTATATAAAATACTAATAAATAAAATTATATATGAGAAGCTTGAATAATTACTAAGCTAAATAGTTATAAAGTTGTAAATTCATCGTAAGAATTAAAAATTATGATATGTTTAAATTTGGGACAATCGGCGACATTTTTGGTAATTCGGTATTTTTTCTGGAGAAATCATTAATGCGGAACAACTTTTGTCGAATCCGGGACGTTTGTGTCTGGATTCTTTAGTAAAATCAAAATCTTGTTCGTAAGCAAAAAATACAATAGGCCAAACAATAGAGTTGATCTGCGTTTGTCTAAAAGATTCCGTGTTTTGAAAGTAGACGAGCAGTTTCGATTGACACCGCAAGCAAAAATGTTACTTTTTGTTTGCATTACTAATGTATCGTCATTCATCGGATTCGTATTCGCCTTGTTTGAACATTGTACTTTTTTTTCAGTTCGATTTCGATTACGATTTTGCTATGGCATCCAGCTACTGGTTACTTTATTATCACTTTGACTACAAGGAAAAGTGGCATAGCGTTTGGTACGGTGTCTGTAACATTTTCAAAAAAAGGTTAAATTTGTCTAGTACCCAAGATGGTCATGTGGTTTTATTTTTTTCAGCGATGCCAACTTTCCGAGAAAAAATTACTAAACTTTTATTTTATTTTTTAGTTTTTAAGTTGGCGAGCAAATAACGTATATATGCTGTAAATTCGCGTTTTTAAGCATAAATTGACGATTTCTTGCTTTTTTGCTTCGCTGGTTTAATGAGAAATCGGACTTTTTGAAAAACTTTTTGAAAAAAAAAGCAAGAAATCGTCAATTTATGCTTAAAAACGCGAATTTACAGCATATATACGTTATTTGCTCGCCAACTTAAAAACTTCTGCAGTTATTGAAATTTTTCAAAAAATCCAATTTTTCATTAAAACAGCGAAGCAAAAAAGCAAAAAATTGACAATTTTTAGAAAACGGGAGATATTGAAGTTTTTCAAAAAGTCCGATTTCTCATTAAACCAGCGAAGCAAAAAAGCAAGAAATCATCAATTTATGCTTAAAAACGCGAATTTACAGCTTATATACGTTATTTGCTCGCCAACTTTTATTTATCCGATTTTGATAAAATTTTCAGAAAAGATTCTCCTAATGCTCCTATTAATTATGTAAGTTTACTAATATAAAGTGTTGCCAGCTTTCTGAGAAAAAAATTACTAAAATTTTTTAAAAATTTATTATGGCCATGTTATTTAACCGATTTTACTCAAATTTTTACAAAAGATTTTTCTAGTATTCATCTAAATTATATAATTTTATCAAAATACAGTGTTACTAACTTTCCGAGAGAAAAATTAGTAAAATTTAAAAAAATTTATTATGGCCATGTTAATTAACCGATTTTAATCAAATTTTCACAAAATTTAATAAATTTTAATAAAATACAGTATTGCCAACTTATCGTGAAAAATATACAAAATTTTTTTAAAATTTATTGTGGCTACATTATATATCCGATTTTGATCAAATTTTCAGAAACGTGTCTCTCAGTGCCCACATAAATTATAGTTTTATTAAAATACAGTGTTGCTAATTTTTCGAGAAAAAATTTAAATTATGGGTACATTATTTATCCGATTTTAATCAAATTTTTTACAACGCCTACATAAATTATATAATATTAGTAAAATAAAAAGTTGCCAACTTTTGGTGAAAAAAATTAAAAATTTATTCCTATTTCTTATCATTTATAGTGATAATGTCAAAGTGGTCTATATATGGGTTTACCTATATACTTCTAATTTTGTTATATATGATCTTGGTGAAAGATGCTTATTGGGAATTGCAACATTGGTAATTTTTGAGTTTATTAAAAAAAAAAACAATAAATTTTATTTAAAAAAAAATAAGAATGTAATTGAGTTTTAGTGAAATTTGTAACGTAGTATTTAAGTTGATGATTGTTTTGAAAGCGGTGTACGGTGATGAGGTGCTACGAAAAAAAAAATCTATTACATCACATGCGTGTGTGGCCGTGAAGCGTTTCGAATTTCAATGGCGTTAAGTGCGCAGAGATTTGCCCTCATCAATACAAGTGGTTCTCGATGTGGTACGTCGCCCCTTTAAGATCTGGAAGATTTGGAGCGGGCATAAGTTGCTAGCTCTTTATGTCTTCTCAATACTGTACACGTCAATTTTTGATACACTTGAGTGTTATGCTAAAAAATGCTTACAATATTTTGTCAATAGCTTTACATTTCATTAAAAATCTTTACTAACTTTTAAACGTTTTTATTTTTTGATAAATTACTGATGTAATATTTTGAGTAATTGAAATAGCAATAATAATTATATATATATATATATATATATATATAGGTTACCTAAATTTTTTATGTTGAATTATTTGCTATGTATCACACAATACAAGTTTTACATTGTCATTATTAGGTTATTATTAAAATATTCTACAATACAAGAAAATTACATGAAATTCTATTTATATGTATGCTTACTACACTGATGAACTACATTCATGAAAGTCAAAATATAAATGTAAAAATATTTATCTACATTATTTGATATTTCATATATATATATATATATATATATATATATATATATATATATATATATATATATATAACAAAAACAATGAAACAAAAAGCTATTATTTCAATTTGAACCAAACAGTGATCTACTTCTAAAAAGATTATCTATGTTTTGTAAAAGAAAACTAGGGCAATATTACTTAAATTAGAATTAAGATGTGTCAGCTATTCAAAAGCAGTTCTCTGTTGTTAGTTTCATATCTTTGTTGATTGTTCAGCAATCTCTAACATTTTCACGAGACTGTATGAACCAATGTGTTTTAATTTGAATAGATACAATTCCAAAAACTTATAATACGTTGAATTTCAATATAAACTACTGATAGCTCACAATCCACGTTATTTTCTATATGCCTCATGAGATACGGTCTATTTTACACTTTAAAATTTGTTTGAATCTAGCTAAACAATTTTAGTTAGATACGATTATCAATTTTGTATATTTTTTAATATGACATTTTTTTTAATGCAATATAATTTGTAAGTTTATTCCGATTTGAAACAAACGCAAATAAGTGTTTGTTGACGGCAGATCTGGACAAACTACTCAATTAATGTAGTGAAGCTACAGCTACAAGCTATTAAGCAACTATAAAAGTAGCTGTCAAATCTTAAGCAATTTTTTAAGCTACTTTGTAAGCCACTTTTTAAGTTAGTTTTTAAGCCACATTTTGAGTTACTTTGTAAATGATGCAAATACCATACTGAGAACTATACACTTTTTCATTTTAGTCGAAGTAATCATAAAAGTAATTTATTTAAGTAAAGTAATGTTTAAGTATAGAAAAATAAATTACTAAAAGTAACTGTGAGCTACTAAAAGTAGCTATAAGATACTAAAGTAGCTACAAATCAAATAGTAGCTTTATGTTTTAGCTACTATTTATAATTTACTTGTGACAAATTCTGAAGCTACATACTACAACTACTTTTATTTTGTTGTATCACAGCTACAACTACAGCTATCAATAAAAGTACGCAGCTTTATATCTTCAAAAAAATCTTTCATGCTCAAAGAGCCGGCTTCTTGCAAGTTCTGTTGTAGATAAAACTATTACATTATTTAACGCAGACTTATAAAATATATATTTGAAAAATATATTCTATTACACATCTTTTAAATAACACAGTAATTTAACAATTTTATTATTTTACGAGAAACAAATTTGATAAAAGGGCAATGTTGTAAAAACGTCAACGCGAACAGGTTGTAGAAAACAAATAGTGCACATATATATATATATATATATATATATATATATATATATATATTATATAGCCTTCGAAGTGAGTTCAATTACGTCAACGCAATTGAATTTAAAGATATATTCAATAGATTCTACCTATGTGCAATAAAGCGAATATTCACTTGAAAAAAGTTCGCTGCGCGTATTTCGCACGACAGTGCCAAAAAAAAAGCCGCCATTACTTTTTTTTTTATTTAATGGACGCTATCTATTTGATAGCACTAGGTGCTAATAGTTCAATATAATATTTAAGAGAAGACTCTAGGCGTCACAAAATAATGGTATCACTAAAATATCTTTACGTTTACGAGAAGAAACTCAAGGAGCCACAAAATAATAGTGTCGCTAAAATATATCCATCGGATAAAGATAAGTGATAGAGTTTTAGGAAAAATCCCTTTAAGAGATAGAACTTAAAGGTACCTCATATTATTTTCCTGCGCGCACACTATCTTTATATATCTTCCTCCCAAAATATCGACTACCGGATAATTAAATTTTATCCAATAATGTTTTAAAAATAATT
Source organism: Clivina fossor (assembly GCA_963966155.1). Taxonomy (NCBI): domain Eukaryota; kingdom Metazoa; phylum Arthropoda; class Insecta; order Coleoptera; family Carabidae; genus Clivina; species Clivina fossor. Next base: position 44,466,590 of record OZ014550.1, on the reverse strand, counting down.
TACCTGTACTTACATTGTATAACTAAAGATATCTATTTATTGTTTCTGTTGTCATGGTAATATAGTATATATTTATATCACATGTCTTTTTTTGTGTTTGTTATACATGGTGTCAAATTTATAAATATGTATTACATTTTGCATTATTTTCGAAATATTTGAATTTTAAGTAAATATATTAAGTATATATAATAAAAAAGTTAGGGTTAGTTCACACTGATTCTCAAAGCTTTAAATATTTTTGAACATGTTGCTAGCAATGTATAGGTTTTTCGTTTTTTATAGATATTATAATATATATTACAGATAATTTGGATGGACACGGCTGTAGGCACTTGTTGAAACATAATTAAAATTAAAATAAAAATAAACACACAACTCTTGGTTTTTTGTTTCAAAATTATTATTTTATTAATACGATGTACATTTCGGCTTATTAGGCCATCATCAGGTGACGAAAATGTAATACAAAAAATTATACATTTCTAACTATATATACTAATACTTAAACTAAAACATAATTGTACTAGGGACCTAAAATGGTTTTAGCAGTGGGGATGAAAATAAGTCGGTTTGTTCATTTATTAAGATTTTATTATCAGCCAAGGCTGTTTGTATTTCCATCGCTTCTAAGAAATTCATTCTAAGACCCTTGTCGCAAATATGCAATACTTCCATATCCTCAATAAAACATTTGTGTCCTAAATCTAAACAATGTTTGGCTACATTTGAGTCGGTTTTTTCCAGCCTAACCGACCTAATGTGTTCGTTAAAACGTGTCTGAAAAGCTCTTCCTGTCTGACCGAGGTAAATAGCCGAGCAATTACTGCAATTTATTTTATAAATACCGGATTGGTTGAGAATATTTTTATTAGTTATTTTATTATTTACTATTGAATTTTTTAGTTTGTTTTTGTTATAAAATGCAGAAACAATATTTTTTGATTTTAATTGGTTTGCAATTTTTAAACTTGTACTACCGACATATGCTATTTTTCTATAATTTATTTCTTCTTTTGTTTCTGTTTTACCATTGTATAATGAGTGTACATTTTTATTTTTTAACTTTCGCTTTAACATGTTATCTACATCTATAGTAGATAACATGTTAAAGCGAAAGTTAAAAAATAAAAATGTACACTCATTATACAATGGTAAAACAGAAACAAAAGAAGAAATAAATTATAGAAAAATAGCATATGTCGGTAGTACAAGTTTAAAAATTGCAAACCAATTAAAATCAAAAAATATTGTTTCTGCATTTTATAACAAAAACAAACTAAAAAATTCAATAGTAAATAATAAAATAACTAATAAAAATATTCTCAACCAATCCGGTATTTATAAAATAAATTGCAGTAATTGCTCGGCTATTTACCTCGGTCAGACAGGAAGAGCTTTTCAGACACGTTTTAACGAACACATTAGGTCGGTTAGGCTGGAAAAAACCGACTCAAATGTAGCCAAACATTGTTTAGATTTAGGACACAAATGTTTTATTGAGGATATGGAAGTATTGCATATTTGCGACAAGGGTCTTAGAATGAATTTCTTAGAAGCGATGGAAATACAAACAGCCTTGGCTGATAATAAAATCTTAATAAATGAACAAACCGACTTATTTTCATCCCCACTGCTAAAACCATTTTAGGTCCCTAGTACAATTATGTTTTAGTTTAAGTATTAGTATATATAGTTAGAAATGTATAATTTTTTGTATTACATTTTCGTCACCTGATGATGGCCTAATAAGCCGAAATGTACATCGTATTAATAAAATAATAATTTTGAAACAAAAAACCAAGAGTTGTGTGTTTATTTTTATTTTAATTTTTATTTTTAATATATTACAGAACTTAAAAAATTTTTTTATTATTTTTAATTAAATACCAAATTTCAAACATATATATCTAGAAATTTTATATTTTTTTATGAGTAAATAATAGTTACATACTTCTATTTAATAATAAAATAATTCAACTAGATATTATATATGAAATATGTAAATTAAGAAAAATGTTAGTTTGAAATGTATTTATAAAAACTTCATAATAATGAAAATATAAAACGCAGATATATATTTATTTTTGTTCAAATTGCGTACCACGCGAAATAGTAAATGTGGTGGCAGCGTTCGGTACAGCAAGACTAGTTCAAACACAAATAAATATTTAGCAGAGGAAGAAAATTTAATCTCAACTGCAAAAAAAGTCGCAAATATAAAAAGAACTAAGTAAATATTCGCTGTTGTTTACTTTAGTCTTCGGTATAAATGTAGGAATTACCTGAAATTATTTTACGGCCGCAAAAACTGTCACAGAAACAACAAAGAAAAAATTGTCTGTTGGTGTGCAACTTCAGCTCTAGAATCGTCCACCAACCAAATGTTTAATAAAAAAAAACCTAGGTATTTGTTTTAGTTTATGCTTAATAAAGATGTAAATGAATTACTGACTAACAAAACTCGGAGCTACAGCCCTAGCTGGAGTTAAAGCTGAAGCCGAAACCAGCACATGCCCATCATAAAAACAACATTCAGAATTGGTGTATGAAATACTAGAAAACATTCATGTGATTGCTGCCTGCGTAAAACAGAAACGAAACTGCTTCTAGCTGAATCGTTGAATGTTCATTGACCGCACACTGCATATGGTCTGTCTATTTTGTAACATAGACAATCTATAATAACTAGATCGCGCAGTCTGTAACACAAATTTATATCGAACTGATGATTAATAATTCTAATGTATTATGTAAATCCAATATGATTTTGTTCAACTCGTCTATCGCGATCGACCAGGCAATCGCCATGACAAAGTTGATTTTTGCACAACTGTTGGTGTCGACTGACAGTAAACTTAACATCTACCTTTAAAAATGAAATTGTAATAAATTGATTTTCACGGTCGCAATTTTTTTAAATGATTTTATCTATCAAAATATTCAACATTCCTGTTTTTAATCAAATATTAACAATTTTTAATTCGTAATTTTGTGGTAAAAATATATAGAAAACTGCAAATGTAATTTTTTAAACTTTTAAGAATTTTGCGAAAAATATTTTTTTTGTAAAATGTTTTGTGAATTCTACGCTGTTTATTAAATGAAACATCTTAACTGTTCTATGTGTAATATATCTCCATTTTCCACTTTTTATTCGCATTAAATTGCATGGTACACTTGCACTCTTTATCTTTCTGGGAATATTTAGTAGGTCGCAGATAAATCGACTTACATAAAAAATTGTTAAAACTTCGGTTTCAAGTATTTTGAACGGAAAATTATTTTATACAACAATCATTTGACATACATACATAAAATAATTACCGTAAATATCCCATTGAAGTACGTACTTCTTGAAGATGTATTCTCATAAATTATTGTTTGCATTTTATTTATTGCTATTTATTTTAATAAGTTTAATAATTCTTTAAAAATCTGAACAAAAATTAGTAACTATACAAACTAATGCTTGTTTTTATCTATTGCATTAAATTTTACTGTAATCAATTAATTATTAACTGATATATTACTTTTGTAATAACAGTGAAATTACACGATATATTAGTTCTTACATTATTATATTGACAATTGACACTACTGATTATTTTTAGTTTTGCACAAATACAAATATCAAATAAGCTATAAAAATGATAAAGAATGTATATATATATATATATATATATATATATATATATATATATATATATATAATGCAATATAGAATAAATTAAAATATTGTAGCAATGGATTCTGCATTATCTAGGTATACATATAATAATTTTTGTCTATGGTTTACAACTATATATCTATGTATATATATGTATGTACATATGATATTACGCCGTTTGTAGCACATGGTTCATAATGAAAAGCCTTTGCTTTGCTGGGTTGAATTAAGAATGTTATAATACACTACCGACTACCATATTTCGACAAAGTGATTGCAGACAGTTTCCTGAAACAATAACACTGCGGTCATGTAACTTTATACAACAGATTTTTGGAACATAACTCTCGCCCGAACTCCTAATGTGTTTTTAAAAAGGAAGACGCAGATTTAAAAAGCAAATCATTTCAACTTTTATCTTCATCGTAATAAAAATCTGTTGTTGAGCGAACTTAATTTGAAATTTATTTTTTAAAAAAATATTATCACAAACTGTTTCATAATAATACCACTCATGTTACAGTGCAACTTTAAAGGCTACAATCTTTGACGCGTTTTTTTAAATTTGTTTTGGACACAGAAATATTACAGCAAAAATATGGAATATATAGAGATAATATGTTATTACAAAAACAATTTTATATAAGAATTGTTTAAAATGGCAGAGCAAAATATTTATTATTTAATATTGCAAAAATTGACTGAAAATTTACTCTCTACCATTTAAATTATTTAAATTAAATTTGATATTTATGTAATATTTTTTAAAATAAAAATTAAAAAAAAGGTAATGCAAATTGTGAAAAACCTTTCAAAATTCATTATATTAAAATTTCTATATAATTTTATTGTATTTATATTTTTAATCCATGTTCAATGAATCAAAACGTCGAATTTTAATAAAATAATACAGAACTCTAACTTAAATCTTTAATTAAAATTTAAAAAATATTATTATTTAAATATTTTTTTATTTATAAACAAGCATAAAATTATAAATTAAATTTTATAATTAAATTATTAGATACTACATTTCTTTATTTTTCTTCATCTTTTACGTACAGCGTTATGTTTTTGTATATGTTCAAGAAATTTTAAAATCACTATACTGTTTATATGAAATCGTAAATTTCATGTTTACGTGTAACAAAACCTAGAAACGTGGCTGTGTTCTTAAATCTAGACATGAAATAGCAACTAGAAGCAATCACACCCATTTCACACTAACTTGACAAATCAAAAGTTAAAATGGGACGATCCATTTTATTTTTAAAATGTTATAGTTTATTTTATTTTTTAACTATAACAGTTTACAATATAAGGTTGGTAAGTGCCCTATAACTGTATAGAATTCTGGCATAAATAATTATAATAATAATTCTATACAGTCTTATACAATAAAAAAATTAAAATTCATAAAATTAAACAAAAACAAAATACTGACTACAGATTTTTTGTTTTTTGGTTCCATCGTTAATGAAGCTAATGACTAACTTTTTTTTGAATATAGATAAATTATCTTGAAAAAACCGTTAGCTGGAGAAGGAGAAGCGAGCATTGAATCTGCTTCGCATTATTATACATGTTTTTATTATGTTAGAGTTTAGTTTAAGCTATAAGATGAAATTCCAGCGTATCAGATAATGAATTTTGTATAACGAAGCTTCAATAGTAATGTTTAAGTTGTCTATTAGAACAGGGGATACCGGCACTGTACCGTCTTTATAATTTGGTAGACAATGTGTGACGTCTCCCCTATCAACAGCATAGTACAGCCAGAGTCGGCCTTATACATAAAGGGGCACGATTGCACAAATATTTATTAATACTATGTTCACACGATGTATTGTCACTAACGAAAGATAGGATTACCAAAGACCGAGAGAGATATTGTTTTTTAAGCATCGCGTGAACTAAGATGTTTGGAGGAAACTGATTTTGGGATAGTGGAAAGAGTTTGTGCCACATCTTTTTGAGTACATGGCGTGATTATGTATGTATGAACTAAGCACTAATAAATATTTGTTAACAAATTATGACAATGTAAATGTAAAGCATCCTTAAGAGATATTTTTTAATCTTAGGATCAGTTGCATAAATTGTTGTTAACTTATTCAGTTAAATTGTCAACCCGTTTTTGAAGCATCTGATTGCTAAAGCATTTGTCTTAATTACATTGTCAGTTGACAGTATGTTTATCAATGTTTTATGCTACTGATTCTTAGTTAGTGAACTTAAAATGATAACACAGCTACATAAAGCACTGTTTAAAATAGTTAGCTTAACAAACCAAAAATGTTAGTTCAAATTCTAATTATTTCAAAAATTATAAACCATACTTACATTAAAAACTATTAAATTTGATTCTTTTTTCTGCTCTTTAAAAATCGATTTTTTGGATGGTGTTATTATTCTTTTGGCACGACAAAAAAGACAAACATCAATAAAAACTTTTTTTTTGCAAAAGAAATGTCACACAACAGAACTGATCACATAAACGACAAAAATGCATCCTAACGTGACAAAAAATAATTATCTTAATCTAGCCCATTGCTAGATAGTTTATGTAAGATGTTTAGTTTTTGTTTTATTACTTGTAGATTTTGGTCGGATTCATTATAAGATAGCTCAGGTAAAAATGTTTATTTTTATCGGGCGATATTTGTCGTGCAACGACCAATTTTGTTCTTTGTTATTTAGTATTTAGATATCGTTTGATATACTTTTTTATTATGCTATGTATTATTTGTATTTCAATATATTTTACCCAATTTTATCAGAGTGATAAATAAACATTTTTATTATTAACTTCATTTAAATAGACCTTTTATTTATTTTGATTTCGTTAAGTCCGGCGTTTTAGTACTTCGCACTCACTGTACCCCCTTGTGTCCGGTCCTGATCGCAGTAACCAGATAGGTGAACATCATCATCACTGTTTAAAATCATTTACATTATATCCGTGCTTTAAATCATAACTTAGAGCGTGATATGCCGCTAGCTAAATTGAGAACTTTACAATAGATTCGCGGCCGGTACCCGGGAATTGGTATTGGAGTCGTATAACGTGCGGCATGGGGGGAGGGCACATTGATAAACTCTTAATTTGTTCTCAAACAACGACGACTAACGTACAACTGAATTTAAATTCGATATTAAGTAAATTCAAAGAAATGAAATTTGACATTTCAAATCTGGCTTGGTTTCACCTATTTTTTCACTAGCCAATTTTGAATATAAATAACAAGACATTTATTTATAAAATGTTTTATTTTTATTCAATTAATTGTTCTTGTTTTAAGTTAAAGTAAAAATTGGAAAAAAAAAGATACCTCGAAGGCATTTTGAAATGTATAGCACAATGTTTATCATAACAATAATTGTTTACATATACGTATTCTGTATTATACAATGTACATATTGTCGAATTCAATAGTGTGTACATCAAGTTTTGTGAGATACGTTTGTTTTTGGTATACGTATTTATTAGAAACAATAAAGTTTATAACTTCTGTCTTTTTTGAAATAAGTTACACTTCTGTTTTATAAAATTTATTTTTAATTTTTCATTTTACGTATATGTAAACGTAACAGATAGAAAACTTAGAGAATACCATATAACATGAACATATTTACATACTATGTTAATATACAGCACTTTAATAACTTGAATCGTATATGTTGCACATGTTTTTCAAGTATCTTTTTTTTTAATTTGGCTTTATATAATTTTTAAATTTTTTTAAATAAAAATGTATTTTATCTAAAACTGTGATATCTATCTAGTTAACTTTAATCGAAATATTTTGTTGTTTGGAAATCGGTGTTACTTCTACTTTAAAAATAAGTAAAATATGAATATTAATCTCAACAAAACTTTTCCAAAATCAATATATCGTTTAAATCAAGAATTAGCTGTTCCAGAGTTTACTAAAGTTTGCCAACTTTAATACGCATGTAACATATGTGTGTGTGTGTATCAACTATATATTAAACTATTTTTATTTAAATATATTTTAATTAAATATTTCAAAAACAATTCTGTTCCGGTTTTCTAACTGCAAAATAATAGAAAGTATAAAATTTATTTTTGAAAATGTTAGATATAAAGTTTGTAGTGAGAAAATTAAAATAAACATATTTTTATTTTTGTAATGCGTATCAGATACACTATTTAAAATTTTAGAGTTGGCTTCTTGTTATTATTATATATTTCTGTATAATTATACTTACATGTACTGTATTAAAGCGAAAATATGTGTAAATATTTTGTCAGTTAAAGCAATTTCCGTTAAATTTTCATGATTTTGTTTGCTATGATACAAAATTCGAAAACTTATTTTGAAATGGTAGAATTTGTTGATTATTTTTTGATAAAATATATGTATATAGAAAATATATTTATTTTTAAATGCAAATTGTTAAATTATATCTTACAAAGCAAACTCGATTTGTTTAAATTTTGAAAATATTTATTGAAAAATAAATTGAACAGTCGATTGTAATATCTTAATAATAGATTTTTTAGAGAAAAAGTAATATTTTAATATTATTATTATTATTATTAATTACAGCTTATAGTGGGTTCCGAATCACTCACACCCACCCGATAGCAGTTCAGTAGTACAAGGTTTTAATAATAATATTTACGTCTAAACCATCCAGATAAATCCGCTGTTACACAATTCGACTCAACAATATTAACAGTAGATTGATACGAGAAGCAATAGAAATTTACAAAGAAAAAGATAACATCAATCACTGGGAAGGCATTGTTTTAAATGAAATTTGGCTTCCTTTAATTAATTATATATGTATATATATATATATATATATATATATATATATATATATATAATTCATAAATTTTTAATCTAGTTACTTAGGTACCTAGTAACTTGTTTCTATGTTTTGTTTGTTTATTATATATGTCATTTGTATATTTAATTCTGATGATGATATACATAGAGTAAGTATATTGAAACGTCGACTTTTAAATAAAATATAGGTATATAGAACTTAATCTTAAAGATTTTTTATATTAATACTTAAATAATGAGTTCTGAAAGATTTTTCACTTTTCTAGTTTTTGGAAATACAACATATTTTTTAATATAAATTTTTTTATATAAAGTTTTTAATGCAATAAATTTAATCGCTTAAGAAAAATTGTCTAACTTTAATCTTTTATAAGATATTGATTTTTAGATATGTAAGTAGATATGTATGTATTAAATTTAAAATCATATATGATTTTTCTCGATACATAATATTTATCTGTCTATATAATCGAGAATTTATAATATAATACGATGAAAAAGTCATTGTAATTGAATAGGATTTAAATTTGATATATAAGAACACAAGATAAGTACATAAATATATATTATGTATTTTTAGATTTATTGAAATATCTTTCAGATGAGTTGTCATAAATTTTCATCGTTTGTTTATTAATATTTATTTTCGATAAACAAAAAAAATATGCGATAAGTAAAAGAAACATCCGCCTTATTTTTGGTTACGTATTTGTTTGATACGATTATCGTATATTTTTAAAACATATTATGAATTAATTTCATTCCGTTTTATGCAAATGAGTAAAAAAAAATTCTCTATGTTTGTATTTAACGAAAGCGTGTTCTAAGAATCGTATTCATTGCGCAATATTATTTCAAGAATGAAAAACATCAGCGCACTGATAACTAGTGACGTTCGTATTGTGTTGTTTAATCATTTTTGAGCAAAACAACGCGTTTGCTCTCTAATCTAGGAAAAATTTAATATTTTTCATTTACACATGCAAATTTTTTCGACGCGCTGAAAATTTTGCGTTTTAATTTTTTAAACTTTACTTGTTAATTTAACCTTTTTTGTTGGGCTTTATTTCATATAATATAAATAGACATTTAATGTGACATTTCTAAATATACTTTTCGAAATATATGTATATATATATATATATATATATATATATATATATATATATATATATATATATATATATATATATATATATTACATTAGTATATAATAAATTTAGAACAATCTTATTATATTAATTATTACTATTATTTGTTTTAAAAAATATATAAAACATAAAAAATTGACTAAATTTTGGAAAATTTCAAAAAATACATTTAATCACAAACACGTGCCTGTATTTAAAAGATAAGTAACAGCAATAATATATTCAACAAAATTTTACATAGGCTATTCTACAGTGTGTGCAATAAAAGTTTGATACCGAATTAAATTTTAATATTTTTATCATAGATTTGTATGCTACATTGTTTCTAGAAAAACAACAACTATAAAATAAAGTTAAATAATATTTTATATAGAAACTATAAAATTTTTATTTTTAGAATCAAAAGTTTTTCAAATATGTCACGTAAAAACAAATACTGTTTATTTGTAACTCAGCAGATACATACATACAATTTTATACTCTTTAATCGATATTTTTGAAATTTTTTTTAAGTAAATCCTATATTAGATGAATTTTTAAGTGTTATTTATAAATAATAGTCTAATATCAATCTTTAAATTCGAATATTGTAAATTATATTCGTGTTGTTGGTATTTACATATTAAAATATATTTTCTTTACAAATAGTACAAATTTTATTTTGTTTTGTATATAGACAATAGTATCTGTTCTGCCATCCCATTTAGCTAAAAATTACTAAATTATTGATTTTAAAAGTAGAGTATAGTTATAAAATATTCCGTGAAGATGTCTCTCATTTTGAGACATCAACAGGTGGCAGCAATATGTTTTGTTCGTCTGCCAACAGTGGCGCTGCGCTACCAACCACGATTAGTAAGGACGTAATTTATTTTGATACTAACAGTACCATCTATATATTTTAAATGAAACTAAATTGTAAATATTATGGATTGAAAAATATGCGACATTTAATTAAATTATATTTTACATTTCTATTTTAATTTGAAGAGGACAAAAATATCACTCAAAAATTAAATATTTCGAACAATTTTAAATGACTTAATATATTAAATGAATCAATATCTAATATAAATAATTAAGTAGATTTATATTTGACTAATTTAAATAAATATAAGAAATTAAATTATTATTTTCTATATTGCTGTATTATTTGTAAAAAATGATCAAAAATTAATTATTATTTTTTGCAGTAGGGTACAGTAGGATAGTAAAGACAATAATTTTGAATATTTTAACAACAATTTATTTTATTCGTGATTGAGTAGGTACAATACTTACATATCAGAAATTATAAGTGAAAAGTGCTACAGTGTTGAAACTGAAATCTGTACATTGCAAATTCAAAAACTTTAATTATTACCTACATATTTTACAAACACCTAAATTTAAAGAACTAAATATTTATGATAATAATAAAAATATGAATCTTTTTCTTAATAAATTACAAATTTTAATTTCAACCCTGTCTTAGATTGGGAAAAATTAAATTAAAAAAAAAATGTCTTTATTATGTTACACAAACCACACTGTTCATATAGCACACAGAAAAACAATTTATTTGAAATATATCTACAATAATTTTCGTCAAATAATGTCGTATATAAAACAATTTGAAAATAAACATTGTGCAACAATTCAGTAATAATTTGTTAGAAGGCAAAAACAATACAATAACAAATGATTTTCTTTAAATAATAAATAACATAGAACATTATTTACATGAAATTTGCAAATATAAGGAATTCATTATGATTTTGTAAGTTCTACATGTTTGCGAAAGGAATACCGGCAGAGTACACAAAATGCTTTTTTTTTTAAATTAAAAAATGAATAAAGAAACCAAAATAAATGCCTGTCTAATAAAACAATCGTTATGTCAGAGACTAGAAGAACTCAACTGTTCTATGATGTACGAGAATAATAAATCGTTGGTTATCATATCATCACAATATGTCCACATATTGACTGCTGAATTACATAACAACACTTGGTTACAGAAATTCGGAAAGGTGGTGAAACATTAGGACGGGTTAGGAAGTATTTATTTATCCGGCGATCATTATATACTACAATAATAAATAAATAACGTGTGTGTGTATTTTTTTTTTCTTCTTGTTTTATCTCATTTGTCAGACTTGTTCACATAGAAACATAACATTCGGTGATGAAGCTTTTTTTAAAACAAGCATATTTCAATCAGTTTAGGTACTATTTTATAATTATACGTGTGAACATTTTTACCATACTTACATTTTATCTATATTTAGAGTTTTGTGTGTATTAATAATTAGGTACGGGCAAGATCATTAAGTACAACTAATTTTTATTCAAATTAATGTCGTAGATAAACAGTAAGAGCGACCCTTCAAAAAAATTTTTGAAATATATTATAAGTGCAATGTACTTATTGTAAAATTTCATGAAGAAAAATAAATATCAGGCTCGGATAGTATAATTGTTCCGACTCGACTCATAATCAGACTTTGGATACGATCACAATACTACTACTATAACGTTATTAATTTAAATTTACCGATTAACACTTAAATCATCGTTTCATTTTGCAATAGAAATAAAAAAAATACGATTATTTATAATTCTTCTCTTCAGCAATATGTATTTTGCCGAATATATACATTATTTTTAGAAAATTTTTATTATATATATATATATATATATATATATATATATATATATATATATATATATAGTTATGAAATATGTACTCAATATTAAAATAAATCGATAATATCAACGGCTGGATTTACAAAGATTCTTTAATTGATATTGACTTACAATTAATGTTAAAATCAAAATTAAATCTGAGCTTATAGTACCAAGTATAATCGTAATATTAACGCAAAAATGTAAAGATTTGAATGATCTTTTTTAACATATTTTTAATTTATCTGTATCATTATTCAATCATTTAATTATCTTCAAAATTTTCAACACTAATCCATAATTTTCGATGTATTTTAATTTGTTTTTTTTTTTTCAAATCAGTTATTATAATTATATATAATTTGTTTAGGACAATATTGTTCTATTTGATAGTAGGAAATTTGTCGGGTATGGAAATAGGTTGCTTAAAAATTTTTGTACTTCATGATCTTGTCCCGTTTCGAGTTGGCTTCACTTGAACAAATACTTAACAAGCAATCTCGTACTGTTAATTTTCAATTCATAATAATAATTATTATTCATCATCAATAGCGAAATGGTCCATTAAATAATTATACAATGATATGTTTTATAGCATCTCATCTTATAGTTTAAGTAATACAAATGCATTCTTTCACATAGCAGTCTGTATGTACTGTTTGCATTATAAATAGAAAAATTGTAGGAATTTTTGTACAAAAATGCAAACAAAAAGGACCAATTTATTACATACTTAATAGTGTTTGCTTTTTCTTTTATTTTTTCATAGTTTTATATTTTTTTTTTTTAATTTTGGTTCCTTAATGTTATTAAATGTTATAATAACAAACTCTCAAGAATTTTTAATATACCGATTAACAATTTTTTTTTGTAAATAGGCATAATATTGTGTATTTGTAACAATGTGCACGCTAACATTTGAATTATTCTACAATATCGGTGCGTCTTATACGAATGACGTAGCGTGAAATTTGACGATTACTGTATCAATTTAACATCGGGAGAGTGTAAAGTGAGGCAGATTGGCCGGTTACAAATTAGGAGCACAAATTTGATATGGTAGGTACAAACATTCTGTTCTGTGTGTGCCTACGCAACACCAAATTGTTCTATCGCGGGTAACAGCAAACAACTTTGACAGAAACATAAAATACGGAACACGAATCTTTTTATTATTTATGTATACGTGTTGTATTTATAGTGTTTAATGATTGTATATTGTTTTTTTTTGTGTGTACATTAGCCTTTTCTTGTGTTATTATTATTATTGATATAATAGGTTAAGGAAAATACTAAATCTTATTTTCTTCTTTTCCAGATTTCTGCAGCTAACCTACTCGTTCACTTTACATACATACTGTAAGTACAAATTTATATTTTAAAATTATTTATTGCCAATTAGATTAATATATGTCAAATATGATGTTTTTTAATATTTTTTTCAAATTGTTTTATTTTAGCAATTTATTTTATATCAAAAATAATCTTGATTAGAGTTTACAATAAGTAAATGTGTAAATCGCAAAAGGTAATTTTTTGTGGAATTTTTCGAAACTGTTGTTCAATTTAATATTGAAACAAATTTGGGAATATTTAATTTAATGTAATATACAATGCATAGTATACTTCTAAGAATAGATTATAAAAGTATAATTTACTATTTTTATTCAATTTTTTGCAGTCTTATAGTATGTCTCAGATTGTTATTGTAAAAAAATAATAATAAGCATTTTAATCAGGTAGCAGTATCCGATTTTATTTGTAAGTTTTTCATTTAATTTAATGAATTATCACCAAAATACTTGCAGAAATCTAGAAATCAAATGAATATATAAATTTTGTAATTAAATGCATTTATAAAAATTTATTTGGATTTCAAATTGTATCTAGTAAAATATACGTTATAATTTTTATTTAGTAGTTGATAATGGTAATGAAACAAAAAACTAATTGAAATGAATTTAAAATTTAAACATTTTCGTTGATTTTCCCATAACCTATATTTTGTAATTATAGTAGATATATTTGTGTTATGCAGTGTTACCGTATGATACCTTCGGATAGGTAGTGTTTAAAATAAGACTTAACTGTATTTGTAGTATATTTAATATGAATACGTAGTGTAGTTACAATGATAATATATTGTAGTTGTATGTAGGTAGTTACTTAAATATAATTTTATAAATGGCATACAGCTGCGTGTGCAGCACCTTGTGATGTGTGCGGTGCAGCAGTTTGGGGAATAGCCGATAATAGCCGATGGCATCACGTATCTCCAAACATTTATATGACAGTAATCATTTTACATGGGAAGACGTTTTACGATTGTACAATATTATTAAATTTAATCATAATCATTCAGTGACACATTGATATATAAACATATAATATAATTAATATAATTTTTTATCATTTTCTTCATTATTTTTTTTTTATAACGCATCAATATGCCAAGCACTTCAGTCGTACAGAGGGCAGTTACATAACAACACACATACATTCGAAACAGAATAAACAGTATTTATATGTATATGTAATATCATCATCATATTTAATCATAGCATACTTAGATTCGTCACAACGTAAACGTAATGGTCTTATGCACACTTTCAGGCACACACTTTGGACAGATACAATGAGCAGTGGTATTGCTGCGCAGAACGACTCCTGGATTTTGCTATTTATATTTTTATATATATAATATATTCATATATTATAAATAATATAGTTCATTTATTTATTTTATTTACCTAAATCAACTTATTGCTAAAATCTTTTTCCTTACTTACTTACTTTAATTATTTATTTAGTGGGGTATCTTACGACTTAAAGCACTATCGTTTTGGTTGACAGTCAACATTTACTATCGTCAACACTACCAGGATAGATTTCTTAAAATTATACAAATTTGTTATTTTATTGACTAATAGTGTTATCATTGTAAAAGGATATGTATTTGTTAATTGTGCTTAACTTACAGTAACCTTGCTTAATGTCAAGATATCTGTAAACAATGCAGTAGTAAATTTAATAATCGCGATCTTAACGCTGTTGCCAGTACGAAAAGTACTATCGAGGTCGTCATTATGCTTCCACTTCCATGTCTGCTCGCCGAACTTGGTTCCAGCTGATTGATTTCCACCTCTGCCATCTTAAATATGGACAGGAGTAGGTGTGAATTGAAATCGGAATGCTGGGAGTTAATTTTATCGCTGATTTTTTCCAAAAGTAGCGCACATTCCTCCTAAATTAGACAAATATTTTATATATGTATATGTATAACTAGTTTTTTGTTGATAAAAAATCAATTTGTTTACAGTACCTTTTCTCGCATGAGCAATGTTGCTGGAGATATTTCATTAGTTTCTAGTTCACTCCCAGATAATTTTGCAACAAGGATTACGTTTTCTTTTGTAACGTTAAATAACGAAAGGGTACATAGCGTCTACGAATAAGAAATATTTTCACTTATAAATAATACTTATGCGTTTCAAGTTGAAAAATTACCCCATTATCGGGCGCTTCACGAATCAAAAACTCTTGTAAAGGAGCGACAGCATCATGGACACTTAAATTACTATGAGGTTTTAATAAAGATTCATCAGTTTCGCTGTATCCAAGGAACAAAAATACACCCTGTGGTAGGCTATAATCACCTGCAATAGTTTTACCTAATTTGAGAACTTCTCATTTTTTTAATATTTATTTTCGTTATTAGTTTACCTGGTGTAGGCTTCATGCAAATAAACCTTCCAGAATAACATAGACATCTGCCGCGAAATGCTTGATATGCAGGAGCTGCATGGTTATATAAAGCAAATTCTGTTTTGCATGGTTTTCTTTCTATACAGATTGTGTGACAAACTAGTGCTTCACCAATGCCACAGTGACAGATTTCTGAACATTCTACTTCATCTTCTCGATACATCTAAATTGGTATTAAACAAAATTAAATAATTATATAGTTTTAAAAAAATATTGAATAATGATTGATAGGTTTTCAAATACAATATATGAATGATATTTACTCTTTTTGTTTTTCCTTCTTGAATATACTGATCAGACTGATGTGGTCTTTGAACTACGCAGAACCCTACAAGTTAAAATATTAGATAATTACCTTTTATTTATTTATTTAAAATTAATTATTTAAAAATATTATATATATATATATATATATATATAAATATCGAATATATAAATATGGAATTTACTAGAAAATTACAGCAGCAAATTGAAATAAGATATTAATTATTATGACGCATGATTTTAATAATAACTAATAATAATCATTTCCATTAAAATTATTAGGAATAATTACTGTTGGAGAATGTAAAATGCAATGTCCACATTACCGCGAATATACAATAATTCGTATTAATTTATTCAATTATTTTGCTAATCCTTCTTTGCTCGACAAAATTGATCAGATACTTACTCGGTGGAATTGTAGTAGTTGTTGTAGTAGTAACAGTTGGAACAGGTGGCGGTATATATTCGACGCTTGTAATTTCCCTTATTGTCTGCAGTGTCGCTTCAGTCACAACTGTAATGGTTGCCTGGCTGACTGTAATGCTATTGGTAGTTACCCATTCTAAAGTTGTTAGTTTGGTTGTTGGTGGAGTAGATGGCGTGGTTGTTTGCATTTGTTCCGATCGATTTATGTGGTAATTTTTTTGCGATTCAACTGAAAAATTAAGTAATTAATTAACTGGAGGACTTTGAAAATATTTGGAATTGGAAATTAATGGCAGTTTTTTTTTTTCGTATTTTGATGAACTTTTAAAATTTAAAAATTAAAAGAGAAACGTACACATTGGCTATAAAAACTGTAAATATTTAACTAAGAAAAACGATGGTTGCAATTTATGTTTAATATCTTCGAGCAAAAATTTTATAATTAATATTTTACTAGTAAAGTTTAAAATATGCTATTATAATCCCAATAAACTTATGGATTATGAATTTGGTTGTTAAAAATATTGCGGTAATATTTTTAAATTAATGTTCGAATTTCTATTTTCGTTATACATAGAAAATATTATAAATTAAAAAAAATCAATGAAATTGAAATTAAAATTGAATGAATTACTGTAATTTAATATTATTAAATTTATTTCTGTTTATTTTCTAAGATGTATTTCTTCTGTTAAAGCATAAATTGAATTTATTATCCATCTTTGGTTATTTTATTTTTATTGTTTACATAAGCTAGTGTTATTAAAATGTTTATTAAAATTCATAATGTAATATAGAAGGATCTAGTGTATATTGCACGTACCAACACATGGATTAACCCAAAGAAGTCGTTGCCAACCGAGACAATCGTATA
Organism: Clivina fossor; assembly: GCA_963966155.1. Taxonomy (NCBI): domain Eukaryota; kingdom Metazoa; phylum Arthropoda; class Insecta; order Coleoptera; family Carabidae; genus Clivina; species Clivina fossor. Next base: position 44,448,950 of record OZ014550.1, on the reverse strand, counting down.
ATTGTGTTAGGTCAGTGCCTTTACAAGCACAAGTTGTACGCAGTTCCGTGCCGAGAATACCTAACATGGCAGTGCGACACTCTGAAGGCGGTCCAGCGCATTTTTTCGTCACACTATCTACGGCACACGACTGTTCGTAATGCTCCAAACGACTCCTGAAACATCATATATTTTTCTGTTATGATATTTATCTATAAGTTTATTTGTACAAGATTTGAAAGAATTCTCAACATATATTTCCAGAATCTAAATAGTAATTAAAGTTATAATGTAAATGTATGATAAGTACGAAACAAACAAGGTGAAAATTTGTAAGTACGTATCAGAAAGTTTGTAAGTCATTTTGTATATGCATATATGAAAGTGCGAAGGACGAAACTTATGAGTACAATTGTTTGGCGGCGCGGTGCGGCATTGGGTATAGCGGAAATTTGATTTGTTGAGAAATAAATCAGTAGAAAATGGGTCTCGTGGGATAAACCCCTGACTGTAATTCTTGGACATACAATACAAACCTGCATTCGTTGTCTTCCCTGCACGTTTCAGCCAGGGAATGGCAAGTTGGAGTTGGAGCGCCTTCAATGCGTTGAGCGCATACGGGATGCAATTTTTCTTGGGCCACCATACATGCATCGTGTTTGTTATCGGTTTTCCTAATTACCATACGAATAAAATTGAATTTTGTAAATTATGTTTGTAAATGTATATGTAAATTTGTGAGTATTACTTGCACAAACAGAAGGCAATTTCAAGACTCCAAGAAAGATCTTGACGTCGGTAAAAACTTTGCAAGGCTTCCATACAGGAATTTCTGTTGCAACGCGACATGTCGCAGTGATGAAGTACAGAATGCAGTGCCATTCTGCACGTGTAATTTTTATTACAGTTTTCGTATGCTAGATGACATGTGCTCTGGAACACTAGCTTGGTGAGCTCATGGTTACCAGAACGATCATCCGAATTGCCTAAAACAAATAGAGTAATTTGTGTAGTGAGTGTTGCGTAACACGGAGCCCGATTTGCGGCCGCGACGCGACACGATGCAACGCGGTAACGACCAATAATTATCGGAAATCGGAACAGAATTAAGAATATTAGTAACTGTCATCGTAATATCGAATGTTTCAATTTGTATTTGCAGTTTGCATAGTTCGTTGATACCCGTGCCCGTGACCCTGTCCCTGTCTTTGTTTCTGTTTCTGGAGCATGAACGTAAATGTAAACTAAGTGGTTTATACATACCTATAGCAGACGCAACGTTAGTTGATATGAAACAAAACGACGCGACGGCTGACACAGCAGCAGCCAGCAGTCGTTGTCGTAGCTGCAGACGTCCGTAACTCGTACACGCACAAAACAGACGGGTACGGGTACGGATACATATGTACGTATATAACACATAACAACATTAGTTGTCAAGTAAATTAATTAGTTTATTATACGTAATATAAGTAACAATGTTTGCTATCACGAGAGTCCAGGGAATCGGGTGAAAGTGGTAGTACGTAGGTATATCTGGGATTTGCTTTGTATCTTGTCCCTGGCATATATGAAATAATGAAATACGTGCTTGTTACTTAACCCCAGAAAGGTAAATCCATGCAAATCAATGAATCTACGTGCCTCAGTAACAAATGTAGGGGTATCCAGGTGCATCAAAATCTGTGCACAATCATCCCAATTTGAAAAAATAATAAACAATATGCCTAAAAACTAATTTGCAGATACGCTGACTACACGTTGTTTTGTAATGATAACTACACGTCATCGGACGGACGGACAGACGTGGTCCTAGCATGGCGAAGCATATACATATATATATATATATATATATTTATATATATGAAATAAATGTTGCTTGTTTGTTGCCGCCGTTGTAGCCGTAGCCGTTGTTGCGCCCTACTTGGACTCCATCATGCTCCGAGTTGCAGAATCGGGAAATGTTGCCGGCGGGCGGGGGCGAATTATTGTATATTATGATTGTTGGCTTACGATTGCCGAAATCGCGTTACGACCGGGACACTTGATTTGGTTAATGGATTTAAAAAATATTCAAGAATAGATAAAACTGAAGGAAACAAAGTGAAATATGGAAGGAGTAGTGGGTGATATGTAAGTAATGGCGATGTAAGGTAAGGTAAGGTAAGGAAATGTGTACATATTGGGCACGGGCACGAGCATGAACAGGGGCCATGGGTTGGCAGCGCTCTATACCTACTTGTGTGTTTTTTGTGTCCCTGTTGGTGGTGTGAGAATGGTCGGGGATCGAATTCCTCGTCGTATTGGGATGAGATGTTGTTGGATCCGTGGCCGTGTGATAGCCTATTCTTTAACATGGTAACACTTATGTGATCCTTGAGTATGGCGGCGTGCATATCTTCACTTTCTGAGTCAACAAGCGGATTCTCTACTTGAGACTCAGTACCAATGCCTAGTCCGTAGTCAAACGAGACGGTTGCATTCTCTGATGGCGAGATCACTTTCACTGAAACGACGGCCCAATCAGTTGGTTCACCAACGTATCCACTGTATACACACGGAGGTGCGACGCGCGGCGATGCCAGATGCCAGATGCCGGATGTAGGAAATATCCGACAGGATACCATAATCGGATGCAATGGATTAAGGCAAGGCGAGGTGAGGCGAGAGGCGTGGCAAAACGAATAGAGGCGTGATGAGGTGAGGCAAGGACCATCAGTGGGAAATAAGTATATGTCATGATATGTGCGGCGGCATCATCAAGCATCAGTATTTAAGGTAGAGAAACAAATTATTGCAAGGTAGGTAACTGAAAATAAAATAGCAACGACCGCACGCCGCACGCGTGTTATATCATTATCATCATACAGTGTTTGCCGTATACGCCACGAGCCAAGTCATTTATACAACACACAACACGCCACTGTCACTACATATTTCTATTTAGGTACTTTTTATATACATATATGTACAAACAATAGTATGGCTACGATATAGATGGCTACATCTCTATCTACATACAAATACCTACAACATACATATTGATACACAACACAATCAGCCAGAGCCAGCAAACACAATGGCCCAATTATAGTAGTATTTTTCGTCAACAGTAACAAGTAACACACACACACACACACACACAACAACAACAACAACAAACACACAGTTTGCTTTTTGTTTCCATTTGATTGGTTTGAATATTTTCGTTTCGTTTTGCTATTTTTTTTTTTTTTAGTTTTATAATAAAAACTTGCACACATATGGCGCTTAAATTTCAAACACAGCGCAACACAACCCACAACGTAGTGTTAACAGTAAATAATTTGCAACATAAAACAATAAAGCAATCTAGCTGCACAGGTATATAATTGACTACAACACGCGCGCGGCGCGGCGTGGCGTTTTGGCAGTCGAGTCGTCTGATAATGATGTTCTGTTCTGATCTGTTCTGGTTTGGTACCAGATCAGATTATAGATAGAAAAGGAGTGGATCGCGATACTACGATACATATGTACACAACGTAAGACGAGGGCGTATGGCCAGAAAATACTTCACAACAATCTTACAAAATACAATATTTAGGTATAATAATATAAATGGCTGATAATAATAATACGCAATACGAGATTCAAAATATAATGAGTAAAATACAAGAGAGATGCGGGGGCAGTATATGAATGGACAAACAGACAAGTGGTTGACGTCTCACCCTGGCCGGACTCAGACTCGGAGTCGGGCGGCACTCCAGCCGGCAACCGTAATGAGTCGTTGATCGTCTCTTCTACGGACACCTGGATATCGTTATCGTGGGCAGAGCCCGTGCGGTGCGTGCGATATGCGTGGGTGCCGGAGGCATGAGCAGTGCCAGGCATTCGTGGTCTCGTTGTGGGGGGAAACAGGAAATATGGATATAGGTTTGTAGGTGGAAACCAGAAATTTTTGAAATAACCTTGTTCGGGATCGTAGGGGTATAGTGCAGAGTCAGTGCCGGACAGATCAAAGGAAAACGGAAGAATGTCTGAAACATATAAATCAAACAGGACCTAGATCGTGCACGCGCACAACTCACCCAGCTACATTTATGATCATTTTTAAAAACAATACCTTCTTACTTCTATTACGTTAAGTAAGACAAAAAAAAAACAAAAATAAATTGGACACTTGAAAAACTAAGAAATGAGCTGGGCGAGCCATGGCATAATGGTATGTGTTGAGAAGATGGTGTAGTGCGTGGTGCAGTGTGCGTGGTGCGTATATGTGTCACACGCATGCACGTGCGACATACAATTCAGGTGCGTGATGTCGTGCAGAGCAGTCATTGGTGCAGTCGCAGACGGTAATAGCGACGACATTGTATCGTACGAGATATAGGTAATATGAAGTGATGTAGTACTGGTTGGTTCTGGTGGCGCATGCCGAGATGAACGCGAGCCCGCAAACCCACACCCACTCCCCGTTTAGTGTCTGATAGAATCTGATGTGAATGAGATATGATAAGTAAATAGGTACGTAATATGTCATGCATCTAGATAGGTGGACAGTAACACTAGGTATAGTACATTTGACGAGCGGGGCCGCGCTCTTACACATCACATCTACTAATGGTCTTAGGTAAGGACCGTCACCGTGACGAGATGAGCTTACACGAATCGCGACGTATGTGCGCGCGTGTGTCACAAGTGGACGTGATAACACTGATTATGGCCAAGCCATGGCCGTGGGACGTGGCTGTGATTGTGATTTGTGATGTGATGTGATGTGATGTGAACGATGCTATAGTTACACCCATGATATGTATGTGTATCATTAGCCTCATTTATTTATATTCATGCATTTCAAGAAAATTCATTTACGTCAGTTTCTTCTCACGAGAAAAATAATTTTCAATTATTAGTATTTAGTTATATTAGTATTAAAAGTCAATATTATAAATTTAAGTATATAATGCATAATTTTTATATATCATGTAAATTATTAAAAAAATAAAACTTTTTTTTAAATAAATGCGACTCAAATGCACATGTGAAGTAGTTATATGATGTGATGAGTAATTGTCCAGCTCTGTATGCAGTTCCATTTTCTTCTTAATAATATAAAAATATTTTACAACAATTTATAATATATATATATATATATATATATATATATATATATATATATATATATATATCATAATGTATAAATGTATGTAATGTATAAACTATGTATAAATAAATAGCTTGAAGCAAATCGTAGATTGAGGTTGAGCAAGTACACTATTAAGAAGAAATATAGAAAAGTATACAAATCAAGATGAGAAAAAATCGAGTGGGTATCGTGTGCTGATGTACGAACAGTGGAAAGATAGAAAACAGAAAGAGATTCACTGGGTAGACTCTGTAAATGTATACTAAAAGTACGTTGGAATTCGGAATTCAAGTGGTGCCGCTAATTATAAAAATAACCTACACCGCGCATTCAGAACCAATTTTATTTATAATGTTTTTTCGTCAAGTTATTTTAATTAAATTCGAATTTTTCCACGAAATAATTGGTTTTGTGAATGAATAAAAGAATCATTTTCATATTATTATTTACTTCCTTTTGAATATGAATTTACAAAAAAGCTACGAGTATTAGATACATAAGTTAATTTTACAGAGGCTACCGTACAGATAATAATAATAATAATACATAAGTACACATGAGCTGAGCGCAGAGTTAAATGTTATAGTGTTAGTTGTACATGTTTGTGTTATATGTGCATGTATAATTTTATTTAAATAGATTTATGTATAACTGGTCATCGGGTTGACGATAACGCGGTAGAAGTTTCTAACTTACCCACACATGGGTTGTAGTTTACCAAGCTGAATATTCGATCACAACGTCGTTTCATATGATTGTTTGGGCATATGCAACCAAACATAGGTGATAGCCTTAAATTTGTCCACGATTCGTGGCACAAATCCCTGAAAAAATAAATTATTTTATTTTTATACTTACCTACTTGTATACCTTATTTTTTAACTACTTTAATAGTGTAAAAATATAAAAGTAAATATGTTTCGAATTGAAAAATCAATACCAGTGTAACATTTGATAACAAATAGAAAAATTATGTTTACTTGCACTACGCAGTTTACAAATATCAACAAAATTTCTGTATCTTTTGTTATATTTATTGTATTGTTTGTTCATTCCTTGTTGTGATTTAAATATGTAAATAACTAAATATGAAAGTTATTTTACGTAAAAGAATACATATAAAGATATACCATAAAAAACTAAAAAATATAAAAGAATAAGTAGGTATACATAAAATAATAATAATAATAAAACAAACCTGTCGTCCATACGGCATTTGCCCTCTCGAACCTTGCAATTTGTTTTAAAATCGTCGAAAAGTTTGATACATTTGCGCTCCTGCTGGCATACCGATAGCGCGTGATTGCAAGTAGGAAGCGCGTCTACCGGATATGGATCTTTTTCTGAAACATACCAAAATAGTCAATCGTAGTCGCGATCACGATTGCAAAATATTTATTATTTAAAAATGCTTAATTCCCGGAACTCGAAAATGATTTGGTTATAAATCACTGTAACGTTGTGTTGCTGTTATGTTTTTGCTTTTCCTATTTAATCAATATATTTATTGTTCATACCGAGTGATATATGAATAAAGAAGAATACAAAAAATTCAATAGTCGTTTAGATTATTTATTTTATACACGAAAATAACCGAATACATTTATTTCAGATGAAAAATTGTGAGAATATTTTGATTATAATAATAATAATTATTATTATGGGTATAAAAATGTTAATTCAATTTTCTAGTTATTCGCACATAATAAAATGCGAAAAAAAATAATTTATTTTAAAAGCGTAAAAAGGATAGCACATATTTACTATTGCTTTCGTCGTTATGGTTAGTGTGGCATCGATATGTTCTCTTGGGTGTCTTAATCGTAAGATCCCTAGACGTACAACTGGTACCTATCGCAACGTGACCGTGTCACGTATTTACTAACCTAAAATTTTTACTTTGCGTCAATATTCTATGAACTAACCACAGGACGATATTTGGAATACGAGTATGTATGCCAACTAGCCAATGTTCGTTTAAACGGCAACAATAAACAGCAATGGCCACAGCAATGGTAACGTTGATGGAAAGGCGAGGCAAGGCAAGGCAAGGACCGACAGCGAACGTATCCATAAGTCTAGTGTATCCCTCGTACGTCTCTACGTCTCTTCGCATCCAGCCATTCGATGTTCTATGCCAGCGCACGAAGTCGGCGACTATCCGCTATTTATGGCGGCAAATTCCCATTGGAAATGTCTTCAATTAAACGTTCGCTTTTAAAATATTGCCGTTTCGGCCTCCAACAAACGAATTAAACCGAAACGGAATGATTCGGTTGGATATGCAAGTGACGCAGCAAACACGCGGGTCCGTCTGTTTTATCCGCACGCATCAAAATGTATTCAGTAAAGGCAAGTCAACAGCGAAAGGAAAGGAATACGAGTGATATAATGTGACATGATGTGATGTGATAGATTAGATTTGTATGTTATGCACGGGATGAAGATGGTAATACAGACGAAACGGGATACGGAAAAAAATTGGAGTGAGGTACAGATAAAGACGTTACGTTCCATTCTGTTATGTCATATCGTGAACGGAGATCCGCGATCTGTTATTTCAGGCAGCAGGCAGCCGGCAGCAGGCAACCGCCAGCCGCATCTCATCGCTCACAGATGGCGACGTCTGAACTTAGATGCGGCTCGATTCGACGGCGCGGCACGGCGCCCGCTACTTCTATACCCGTTCCACAGATTTGGCTGTCTGCATGCGGTAGACAGCAGGCGGCATCGGCATGCGTTACCCTCGCAGCATGATAGCACTTCTTAGAGTCCAACACTTACATATGAAAAATGGAAAACCCAGAAATTATCATATTCTCTTTTGGCAGACGAAGATGTGTGCGGTCGGTAACGTGTAATATTTCCCATATTTTCACTGACAACTCACTAACATCAATTTTATCAATTAATACTATCTTTGGCTGTACATTTATCGATTATTATTTGCAATTTTATACATAAGAAAATATAATATTATATTCAATTATTTTATTAAATGATTGCATTGGTAATGAAGTGATACAGAGGGGAATCAAATAAGAACAAGACATTACATCTTGTAGAAACTTGATGTGATAAGAGTATAATATCCGTTAGAGTAAACCAATCAGTTTCCAATGGTTGAACGGTATACGTAATCATTGTTAATTATCGAAACAATTATTGTTCAATTACAGTTGGAATTAACACAAGTATCGGATCTTACACGAAGAGCACAAAGTTTAGTTTACATTGAGAATGAAATGGAGACGAGAACATGTACGGTACTATACCATAGAATATGCAACAGAATATCTGAGAGCCAAGAAACAAATGACAGTAAACATTGCAGATCATCAGTCCCGGACCATACAAGATATCCGTCCGAAAATGGCCGCGATTACCCTTCTCCTTTCAGCATTCAGTGTTCTCAAGCGAGCACGCGATTCGACTATTCGTTGACCACATACACAAGCAGTTGTATAGACAGAACAATTCTAGACGGGTGTCTGGTTACAGTTTTCGAAAGGTACAGTTGCTGGTGGCGGCAACTATGTCTACATTTAGATCCTGCACTGCGTTGCGCGTCCTATCTACATGTTTCAAGAGGTTACTGGGAAAAACTTCCGGAGCAGTGGAGTGACGTGTTAAATTGCATTTTGAACAAAGAGGGAAACCGTTTCCGCGTCATGCGATTTACAAATTTTAGATTACGTCACGCGGCAAACAACGAGCACTGAGCAGCAAGCCGTGTTAAGATCGAATAATAGTCGAATGGAACGGAACGAATTCGGTTGTACACTGCGCGCGGTAATAGGTAGACAGGTAGGTGGTGAAGTAAAATGTATTGTCTATCGCACTATACCTTTTTTGAGCACGAACACACAAGGGTGATCGAAAAGAAAGTCTCTGAAGGAATTGCACTCTGGGTCCACGTGTGGCTCGCGACATAGGCAAGTCGGCTTGAAGAAAGGAAATGCTTGTAGTGTTCTTAATGCAGCCTGGCATTTTGTTACTGTCACCGTTGAACATGCGACTAAAACAAAAATACAAATACAAATTATTACAAAACAATTTAATTTATTTCATGTATATATATATATATATATATATATATATATATATATCAATAAATTATATAAAAATATCGTGCTTTACAATAAATACAATTTGAATATTATGTCAGCACATAAATATCGAAAAAAATGATTCAAAACATTTTGCAACTATACGAGATTGCGTCTGAAATCGATTTCCATTGTTATTTCAGAATATAATTGCGTTGCGCGTATGATTTTTATTCATATAGAAGTATTTGTCAACAGTCATATGCTCGATGAGCAATGTGACAAAGATTCATGAGTTGTAACAAGACCTCGTACAAATCTAATTTCACGTGAATCATTCATTGAAATATTGTTACACGCTACAGGCAATTCTGACAAACAATTTCATTTCACATTATTATTACTTACTAATGAAAATAATAAATCAAGTAGATATGTACAACATGAAACCAAACATAAAAAGTTACGTATTACGAATGTTACATTACATTACGTTTTGTTGCGTTATAGATTTTTGGAAAAATCTCAATACGTATACGTATACGTAGTTTACGTATTGGAATTAAATAAAGATTAATGAGTAGCGCCGAATGAACAAAATAAAAGTAAATTAATGGTTCAACGAGATTTCATGTTATTAGAACTGAGCGTAGCGCGAAGTATAAGAATGGATTACAGGCGGAAATGCTTATATATTTCTGTTCTTTTCCTATTTCTAACAAACGGCACACTTAGTTCGTCTATATAAATCATATTTATCCATATTTTAAGACCATATATATTATATATTTGCGAGCACCCCACATACGGTTGGTTTAAACTTTTCCCATTTAAATTTGAAATATCGATATTTATCACATCAGAAATCTGAAAATGTGCGTCGTCACAGCCGTATTCGGAAAATCGTCACTATAACCTGACACTGGCACCCGTATATGCGACGCGTGTGAATTTACGATGAATGTATTATTTTATGTGTACACCTTTTCCATAAAAATAAAATGAATTCGGAAACATTTTTCTTTAGAGCGAAACACTCTCCTCCATCTGTCCCATTTCTATTTTCACAGCCAAATCTAAATCTACATATATGTGCGTACGTGAAGGTGTGCGAGTGTGTGTCTCACCCTGGAACGTCTACCGTTCGAAAACGTAAAAAAATCATTGCTCCTTTAGGAATAAAATTATAACGAACGTCTTAAAGGAAGAGCCGAGACGAACGAAAGCTTTGACACATTCTCTGTCTTGCATTTACCACTGACATCTACATGCTACATATTCGTATACACACGAGCACGACAACACTGTAGTCGATTTGAGCTGTTACATTGTACCGCACTGCGTTCAGCGTTGTCCTTGCATTACATTGCGTTGCATTGTATAGTAGTAGTAGTAGCGGTAGCAGTACCAGTAGTACACAACATTATGGTGCAATGCTCGAGGGGTACGAGTAGTCCTTGTTAGTGCGAAACAATGACGGTCGATGTTACTCAAGGAGTCTGTGCTGGGGTACAGGTGACCGCGACTCTGGCCGGGATTGAGCCGAGATCCGAGACAGGTGTACACGTACTCTACATATCTAGACAATGACAATTCCATCATATTACCTTCTCTCTACAAGCTACGGTTGCGGTGCGGTGCGCTGTACTCATTTCAAATATAACAAACAAGCTTATTCAGGCAAATGAACTAACACGAATTGTCTGTCTGTGTTGTGTTCACGTACTATTCTATTCTATATATACACTCTTGAACTGCTTTTGCTTTTGTTATTCGTGTGAAGCGCTGTTTTATAATGTAATTCAAGCGCTGTCCATTTGCTTCCCACAGAGAAATGCCAATTATTTAATCTTATTTACTGCTACCGTGATCACCGAACAAATATAAAACAAACTTATTTCATTATTCTACAAATTTGTCCTAAATTATTGCACGCATTACGTTATATTGCTCTGATATTACTTTATAGAGTAGATTCATATTTCTGATATATCTAGTTTACAAAATAAAGAAAAAAGTAGTTTTTAATTATATTTTTTGAAATTCGAGAAATTCGAGACTATATACTAACATAATAAATATTTAAAAAATGGGTTTATAAGTAATTTTTTTAGTTTGATGGCGATTGTCAAATGTTATTTTAAATGGCTTTTCACAGCACGTATATTAAGAAAAAAACACACAAATATTTCGTAAATATTGTTTTTCAATAATTTCGACAATTAACATTTTATCATAGTTTACTTTTATCATTAAAACGAAAATTGTAATTATAGGACAAAATAAATGATATATTTGATTTTGTGTGTGGTGTAGAACAAAATTAACAGGTTCGTTCTGTCTTTTAATAATAAAAAAATATTTATTTAATAATGTTTTAGTCAATATCTTGTACGAGTATAACGTTATAGTATAATAATAATATAATCATTCAATATTTGGTTTTCAATTGTTTAATTATTCACTTAATATTTTTAATCATATAATTTCCTAAAAAAATATGATAAGTACTATGGGTCCTTATTACAATTATTATATAAAATACCGAAAGAATTTAGACTGTCACATTTTATTATGAAAAAATATATTTTGATATTAATAACTGTCAATAAATAAGATTTTTTTTTAAATCTGCGGCTTTTAAATTTATTATTTATATTAATATTTGTTTAGTAAATAAATATGAATAGAAAAAGAGGTGTTTATAATGAAATAATAATAATAAAAATTTATTATTTTTACACAAAGCATAGTTGATAAGTTTTGAACGATGCAGTGGCCCATTAAAGAAATGGATTATATATTAGTATTCACAAAGCATAGTTGAAGTTTATCGTTTAATAGTCTCGTAAAACATAAAGAAAAACAGAAAAAAACAATATCACAAAACTCATTGTTTTTCTGCGCACTTTCATTCGCGTTCATACATTTTTATACGCAACTTTTTATTTCGCGCACTCAAATCTTATAGGTACGTCGCGTCGCACGCACTTTCCAAATACTTTCAATCATATGAAACCCTATATGAAACAATTCGATAGCTTACACTCACTGTTTCTATCATTTTGTTTACTACTTGCTTCAACCTCATACATTTTCAATATTGTGAATGTAGTGTTTGTTTTTTCTTAATCCCGTCTCGGCTTGAAAAAAATATTTTTTTCGTTGAAAAATATATTGTGTGTTGTAAGTTAGTGAAATGAAATTTGTCACCTACGAAAACAATTTTATCACTATAAACTAAAATAAAAAAATATATACCTGTATTTCTATATAAAAATGATAGAGTTTTTTTTTTTTGAAAAAGTTTCGCTCCAGGGAAATATAAATAAGAAAAAAATGTTCCGTATTACTTTATAAGAAATGAAATGCGTTTTAGATCATCAATCATTATCACTTTCACTCATAAAATTTAATAAAGTATTTATAAATAAAGTATTTTATTATTTATTTAATCTATATATTGAATATAAAATTAACTCAAATTGAAACTAGCTAATATATTTTCTATAATATTTTTAGTTTTGCTTTTAAACAATTTTAATAATTAATGTACAAATTATCATATAACGCTGAAAGTTTTAATTTTTAAATTATTCTAACACTAGATGGATTTTGGACAACTATAGGACATTTTATTTTGCCATTTTTTTTTTTACAACTTTTACAAAAATATTTATTTAAATAAATAAAATGACTAGATAATTCGTGGAATATACTATATTATTTTATTTTTAAAAAATCTACTTTTGTTTAATACTATACTATATGTTAAGTTATACTGTTCTTAACTCACAACTGTGTGTTATGAAATCTTAAACATAACAGATCTTTAAAGCTTTAGCTATACAATCATTTAAAAAATCCATAAATTAATTGCCATTGCTAGAATAGCGTGCGTTGATAACGTATTTATAATATATTGAATATATTTTTTTTAAATTTATTTACCATATTATGTCTTAAAAAAATATAAAAATTTGTTTCTATTATTCGTAGTTATTCGTGAATAATACTCGCAAGTATCTGGGCTCAACAAAATAAAAATTGCTTTCTGCTCATCGTAACATAATATATTTTTATTTTACTACCTGACAAATACGTAGGGGGTACATGTACATTTAATATAAAAACTTCTTATATGTCATGTTTGAAAAAATTGTCAACAGAGTAAAGACTGTAACTGCAATACTTATAAGATTTTCTTTTGTATATTATTGACAACCATTTTAAAAGAGAGTACAAACTTACCTAGTTAGTTATTATTACATATCTTAAGTGCTACTCAAACAGATAAAAAGATAAATAAAAAACTTGTCACTTACGAATGACCTAAATGGTTCCGTAAACTTTTCACGTATACAAAGAATAAAATATTCATTCAGCCGAATATGTGTGTGTGTGTGTATGTGTTTATGTGAAATAGAACTCTAATTGAATAATAGAATAAAGTAATTTGCGCATAAATTGAATACACAAATCTGTAGACGCACAATTACATATGTAAGCATATACATAAGCACAGAACAAGGCAAGCGCGTCAGTTGAGAATTGATAAGAACATGTAATCTTCATTTGTAAACTTTGCGCGGTTATAAATTCAGCGAGCTTTAGCGCGAAGTATCTAGCAATAGGGTTAGTGTTACTCACACCTAGATAAAACTATTATGCTGCCACATTTCGCTCAACTGTATTCACTCACTGGCGGAGATAAAAGTAACTGGAATTCAGATATGCACTGCTAATTACATTTGTCCACGTGTGTGTGCATATTAAGAATGGTATTAATTTTCGTAATCTTGTTTTCTTTTTTTTTCTCTCATTTCTCATGATTTTGTTTTTACTTAATCTAAACATAGGTACATTCTTTAAATCTGTATAAGTATATATATTGTAAATTAATTGGTTATAATCATAAATTTGTTGGCTATAGAATATAAAAATCTGAATATATTCTTAGATTCATATACAGCTATAATCTATTAAAAGTTTTTGTTAAGAGATATAATAAATTAATATATGATCTTATTGTGGCGAAAAGTTAATAAAATAGTTTTCCTTAAACCACAAATTACTTGTATAAAATTTGGAAAACGGTATATTTTTATACTTTTAAAGAATGATAAGGTCATTAGCAATGAGTTACAAACTAACTTACATATCTATTAAGATCGATTGACCGGGAAGTCATAATAATAATAAATTATAATATGATTTTACTGTAGCGAAATAAAATAATTTCCAATAAATCACCAACAATAATGTTTAATAATGTAACATTAATGTAACATTAAACATTAAAGATATACTGTTGTTTTAATATATTAAAAGTATAGAAAAAACTGTTAAGTATTATGAATTTTAAAATATGTTACTCAATGCTTTCGTATAACTTTTAACTTTATCGCATGTTTGGATAGGAGTGTTTGGAGGCGACTGATTTCGGGATAATGAAAAGAGTTTGTGCCACACCCTTTTGGGTATATGGCGTGATTGTGTATGTATGTATGTATGTACATAGTATAAAGTTAAGTGAAATGAATATAATAAAATATATAAAAAAAAAACATATATATTATAAAGTTTTTCTTTTTATTACTGTTTACATGGCATAAGTCGGAACTAACTAGTGATAGCGACAGGAGGTAGTTCTATAATGAAAATATATATTTTTGTGATACGTTTTTCATAAATATTTCAATATGACGAAAAAATGAAGTGGGTTAGTGCTGTTCTAAGCTTTTGTCTAACTTTAATTATTTATAATCAGTGGCGTAGCTAGAAACTTGTCAAGGGGGGGGGGGTTAATAATATTAATCAATAAAGATAATCTTGTCAAAAACAGACATAATCTTGTAAAAAACAGACATAATCTTGTAAAAAACAGACATAATCTTGTGAAAAACAGACACAATCTTGTGAAAAACTTCATAACCTTGTAAAAAGCAGTCATAACCTTGTAAAAAAACAGTCATAACCTTGTGAAAAACAAACATAATCTTGTGAAAAACAGACATAACCTTGTAAAAAACAGTCATAATCTTGTGAAAAACATACATAATCTTGTGAAAAACAGACATAATCTTGTGAAAAACTTCATAATCTTGTAAAAAACAGTCATAACCTTGTAAGAAACAGTCATAACCTTGTAAGAAACAGTCATAACCTTGTGAAAACAGACATAATCTTGTGTAAAACAGACATAACCTTGTGAAAAACAGTCATAATCTTGTGAAAAACATACATAATCTTGTGAAAAACAGACATAATCTTGTGAAAAACTTCATAATCTTGTAAAAAACAGTCATAACCTTGTAAAAAACAGTCATAACCTTGTGAAAAACAGACATAATCTTGTGAAAAACAGACATAACGTCAGGGGCGCGCCGTCACAGGGTGCGATGTGTGCGTCGCACACGGGCGACACTTGGTTAGGGGCGGCACGGCGAGCAATACAAGAAATGAATCAGATATTAATGACATTGAATTGTTTGAAGTAATTAATATGTATATTGAAACATTAACTGAAACCAAATATGACTGCATATGAAGTTCTAGAATATGTGCTAAAAAGCGACTTATGTTCTGCTTTTCCCAACATTGTAATTATTGTTATTTGAATTTTTTTAACATTACCCGTATCTGCTGCTTCTGGCGAACGCTCTTTTTCGAAATTAAAAAGTAAGTATAAAAAATTATCTAAGGAATTCAATGGGCCAAGACAGATTGGTGAATTTAGCTATAATTTCTATAGAACATGAAATATGTGAACAATTAGAAATACATGAACTAGTAAAAATTTTTCTGACTTAAAAGCCAGACGCGCACCAATAATTTAAATGTATTCAAACTTTTAAGATTTCTACTTGTTTTTTGTTTATACTAGTATTATTAATGTAAATTTGAAATAAGTTAAGTTATAATTTAGTTTTGTTACTTTGTTGTAATGTTTTCTTGTGATATTATTATATTTGTGTACGTATATGCAATAAATATATAAAATTCATTCTTATAAATGTGTAGTAAATAATAGAACCTCTATTTTTACTTATTTTTTAAGAATAGGCAATACAGAATACATGTCACTAATCACTTCATGTAAATTATTAGTACTTTAAATCGAATAATTACAGTAGGCAAGAGAAAAAAAAAATAAAAACCAAGTCCTTTATGAAAAGTAAAATGGGTTGCCTATTCATTACTTTTTAAGCGGGAACAGATAAAATGTGTATCCTGTATACATGTATATTTAAACAAGATTAGAAGTATATGAGTAAACCCATATATAGACCACTTTGACATTTCTCGGAAAGTTGGCAACACTGTATTTTAAAAATATTATAATTTATGTGGGCATTAGGAGAAACTTTTCTGAAAATTTGATCAAAATCGAATAAATGATGTAGCCACAATAAATTTTAGTAATTTTTTTCTCGGAAAGTTGGCAACATTGTATTTTGTTAAAATTACATAAATTATATGAATACTAGGAGAATCTTTTGTGAAAATATGAATAAAATCGGTTAAATAACATGGCCATAATAATTTTTTTTAAACTAGTAATTTTTTTCTCGGAAATTTGGCAACACTGGATATTAATAAAATTATATAATTAATGGGAGCATTAGGGAAATCTTTTCTGAAAATTTGATCAAAATCGGATAAATAACGTAGCCAATATGAATTTTTAAAAACTTTAGTAATTTTTTTCTCGGAAAGTTGGCATTACTGGAAAAAAATAAAACCACATGACCATCTTGGGTACTAGACAAATTTATCCTGAAAATTTCATTAAAATTGGTTGAACCGTCTAGGAGAAGTTGCGGCCACAAAATTTTGACTTACGACCGAGCGAGCTGACGACGCACACACATACACCCACATAAACTAAGTTCAGATTCGTCATCTAGGGACTATATAAAGGATTTCTATTCACAATTTTTTTTTTGAAAATGTTACAGACACCGTACCAAACGCTATACTACTTTTTCCTTGCAGTCAAAGTGGTAAAAACAGAGGAGGGGGGGGGGCAACAAAATTAGCATTGGCACACGGGCGACAAAATGGTACGGCGCGCCCCTGCATAACCTTGTAAAAAACAGACATAATCTTGTGAAAAACATACATAATCTTGTGAAAAACAGACATAATCTTGTGAAAAACTTCATAATCTTGTAAAAAACAGTCATAACCTTGTAAAAAACAGTCATAACCTTGTGAAAAACAGACATAATCTTGTGAAAAACAGACATAACCTTGTTTTTTTTGGGGGGGGGGGGTTTCAACCCCCCTAACACCACCCTGGCTACGCCACTGTTTATAATCAAGATTGTAGGTTAGATAAATATAACTGTGAGGTAGATTAAAATAAAGTTTTAACTTGTATTGAAAAAAATGTGTTCTTATTTTCCTGAAATCTTTAGGTTGTGGAGGAAGCGAAATATAACAATTATCCCGTAAGCAATGACACTGAAGTAAACATGATATTAACATTGGACTATATATATGTCCGGGTACGCGGACATTTGTAAAACCCTGATGAGAATAACTTTTATCAAGTACGAGAATGCTCACGTATGGAGAAACATTGGCGCGTAATAAAACGGCTCAAAACTACTTTCGCAAGTGTGAGGAGATTAAATAAAAATATGCTTTTCATTTGCAGCCGTTACCTTTAAAACCGGAGGAATGATAACTTCCGCGTTCACGTAATAAAAAGCAATGCAGCAGTCGCTGATCTCCCCCTCTTGCCCCCCCCCCACTTGCTCCCTTCAACGAACGCCCACCCTGTTTCAAGCTGTTTTTCCACTACACTACTGTAATGTATGTAGAGCAAACTACACGAGATACACACTTATGTTATGTGGTAATTTGCAAAGTTGAGTGGAGAGCAGCTCATAAGTAATTCTATTTGACGATAGATCAACTGTCTGGTTTCATTGCATTATTCGAACCCAATTTACCCAATTTAAATACATTTTTTGAAACAAAATACCGAGTAGTTATTATTTACTTATCATAATAAATATTTATTTAACTTTAATTGTTTGCGATAAGTCATTGAAAATCATTTTATCAATAATTTTACTGAGGAAAACATTTTCATATTACGCGCTACCAGCTTTACCAGCATTACCAGCTGATGACAGCTGCGTTTGCGCATTTGATTAGTTTATAAAGTTCGTAAAGTTCTTAGTCTAACTATCACTGTTTATTTTTTATAAAAATAATAATTATCAAACAATGGCAGACCTATGCAGACTTTGCACAAAAACCAACGACAATTTGATTTATGTGTTCGACAATAGAGAAGAAAATTTACAAGAAAAAATTTTCATATTGTTCGGAGTAAATGTAAGTAGCATATTTAGAGGTTATATCAAATATTGTATGAATTATGAGTTTAAAAACAAGTTGCATAATACGTCGCTAGCTTTGATGGTTGTTAATTACATAATTTATAATAATTACAGTTAATAATCTAACGTTTCTAAATCTAAGTGTACCCATTCACGTACAGTTCGCCGGCCGATTTTCGTCTGACAGATAAAGGCCGGATGAACGTTATCAACTACACACGCACCGGCCGATGACAGGTCTAAGCCTGCCGGACGCCTTCCTTTGCGATTATCGCTATGTGTGTAGTGTCTCGCCGGACGATATTGGACTGCCGGTTTAATTTTAGTCTGGACAAGAATTTCATCCGATAATTACACAGCATATGCATATAAAATGGCGAATCAGCCAAGTTTTCTTAAAGAATTTATTTGTATTTATCGTAGGCATTCATATTCATGCTTATGGAAAGTAAAAGATGTTGTTCATTGTTAGATATTTTAATATTGGTAACACTGAGTAGATAGATAACCTAAAAATAGTTGTAATGATATGACGTGAAATGACAGAACCACATGATATGTTGTATATAAGTATATTCTTATAAATAAATAAGTATAAGTTTAATATAGTGATTATTACATCCTATTAAAGACACAACATTCATTCTCAAGTAATTTTTTAAATCACTTGCACTTGTATCAAGTTCCTGTATTAAATTCGTATGTGACAAAGTACTACGTTTTTGTAACCATGCCTTTATCCAAATTTTTTTTCTCTTTCTTTTTTTACGCTCCACTAATATAACAACAATTGCAGCTGCATGTTCTTCCGACATTTTAAATGAAACTGTCGATTAAATTCTGATCGTGTATGCTGAATGATGTACAGTTGACCGGCAAAAATCGTATACGATATAAAACGGTCGGCCATTACCCGTCATTCAGACTGTTCGTGTGTGTTGAGCAACGATATCGGCCCGTCAGTCCAAAGTATTCGACCACGGACTGCCGGCAGCCTGTACGTGAATGGGTACCTTTAACATTACTTGGTATAAAAATAGATAATTTAGTTGTCAACTGTTTTCGGAACGGTTCAAATTAACGAAGCTTTTACGTAAAATGTACTTCATATTTTATTCATCTAAACCTATAATTATTATCCTAGTGTAAATATATTGAGTTTCTTATTTAAATGCATTAGTTTTGACATTAAAATTGTAACTAACCTAAAAATATCAAGATTGAATGCATTTTGAAATGATTCAATGCTATTATATTGTTTCCTTGTGCTGTAAAAATTAAAATTAATATTATAAATATTAACATAAACGAAAAAATAAAATAAAATACTAGCGTTAAGCTAATTTAATAAAGTATTATTATTATTATTGACGTAAAAATAAGTATTTGGAAGATTTCTGTTCAAGTTGTAGATTTTAATTTCAACTATTATTTTTGACTTTTTTGATAATCGAAGAAATAGATCTTTCCAATGATATATTTTGATAAAAATGGAGCAGTTATTGTTTCCACTGCTCCGAAGTTCAAAACCCTATAATTAAATAGTCTAGCGATGTATTTCATATGGTTATATTATGATTATATTATTATCTCAATTTACTTTTACAGATTTTAAGAGATGATCCAATTACCCAAAAAATTTGCAGATCATGCTATATTCTCACGAACTGTACCTATCTTCTTCGTGTAACAATTTTAGAGAATGATTCTAAACTAAAGGTAATTATTAATTTCTAATTTATACTGTTTTAAATTTAGAGATTTTTTGCTGCTATACAGACTTCTAAATTTATGTCTTTTTATTATTAATTAAATAACAATTACATTAAAATAAAACAGTTTTTGGTTCTAATTCTGTATATTTATTAATAATCGACGTCAGTGGCGTAGCTAGAAACTTGTCAAGGGGGGGGGGGTTCATAATATTAATCATAAAAGATAATCTTGTCAAAAACAGACATAATCTTGTGAAAAACAGACATAATCTTGTGAAAAACAGACATAATCTTTTAAAAAACTTCATAATCTTGTAAAAAGCAGTCATAACCTTGTGAAAAACAGACATAATCTTGTGAAAAACAGACATAACCTTGTAAAAAAACAGTCATAATCTTGTGAAAAACATACATAATCTTGTGAAAAACAGACATAATCTTGTGAAAAACTTCATAATCTTGTAAAAACCAGGCATAACCTTGTAAAAAACAGTTATAACCTTGTGAAAAACAGACATAATCTTGTGTAAAACAGACATAACCTTGTGAAAAACAGACATAATCTTGTAAAAAACAGACATAATCTTGTGAAAAACTTCATAATCTTGTAAAAAACAGTCATAACCTTGTAAAAAACAGTCATAACCTTGTGAAAAACAGACATAATCATGTGAAAACCAGGCATAACCTTGTAAAAAACAGGCATAACCTTGTGAAAAACAGACATAATCATGTGAAAACCAGGCATAACCTTGTAAAAAACAGTCATAATCTTGTGAAAAACATACATAATCTTGTGAAAAACAGACATAATCTTGTGAAAAACTTCATAATCTTGTAAAAACCAGGCATAACCTTGTAAAAAACAGTCATAACCTTGTGAAAAACAGACATAATCTTGTGAAAAACAGACAATCTTGTGAAAAACAGACATAATCTTGTGAAAAACTTCATAATCTTGTAAAAAACAGTCATAACCTTGTAAAAAACAGTCATAACCTTGTGAAAAACAGACATAATCTTGTGAAAAACAGACATAATCTTGTGAAAAACAGACCTAATCTTGTGAAAAACTTCATAATCTTGTAAAAAACAGGCATAACCTTGTAAAAAACAGTCATAATCTTGTGAAAAACATACATAATCTTGTGAAAAACAGACATAATCTTGTGAAAAACTTCATAATCTTGTAAAAAACAGTCATAACCTTGTAAAAAACAGTCATAACCTTGTGAAAAACAGACATAATCATGTGAAAAACAGACATAATCATGTGAAAAACAGACATAATCATGTGAAAAACAGACATAATCTTGTGAAAAACTTCATAATCTTGTAAAAAACAGTCATAACCTTGTGAAAAACAGACATAATCAACCCCCCCTAACACCCCCCTGGCTACGCCACTGATCGACGTACGTCTTCATCAGGAAAACTGATAAAAATGTAAATAAACAAAACATAGAAACAAGTTACTAAGTAACAAAATAAGTAACTAAACCCATCAATATTAACAGCAGATTGATAAGAGAAGCAATAGAAATCTATAAAGAGAAAAATAACATTAATCAGTGTGAAGTGGCACTGATTTAAATAAAGTTTGGCTTTCTTTGTTTAAAAATTTATAAATTTTATGATCTAGTTACTTGCATTTTGTTACCTAGTAACTTCAATAGTTAAAATTCTAATATTAATTTTTGGAATCAATAAATAATACATTAAAATTTCTGAATTTTAAAGAATTTTAGTAAATACGCTTTCTGTAATAAACTAAAATTGCATTAAATTACATAAATAAAAACAAATATTTTATATCTTATTAAAAATACTGTACTGAATTATTAAGAAATGTTAGACTATTGTTAATGATTAAGAAAATACATGTAGAATAAATAAAATACGTAAAAATCGGATGTAAACTTCTAGTTATATAACATTTTTCGTTTCTTCAAAATATAATTTAATATACATTTTGATATTATTCATAAGTACTTCACCTCGATCCGATCCTGAACATATGAATAATAAATTTATTTACATTTGAATAATGAATTTAAAAAATTGATATTAATTGCATTTACAGGCTGGCGAAGAATAAAAAAAATAAAAAGAAGAAGAAGAAAGAAAAAAAAATAAAATGTACTAATTTAATACAGTACAATAAAATAATTTAAAAAAAAATAATTTAGACGTTTTTCTTACCTTAATTCTAAATAAATAAAAATATGTATTAAAAAAAAACATTATACATTTTTTAAAATATATAATCATAATTTTTGACAAATTGATATAGTGTGAACCTTTCTTTAATAATAAAGGCTTCAATGCTTTTTCAGAACTAGCGTCGTGCAAATTCCACCACGGATTATTACAAAAATATCTTTTAATTAATTTAGTAAAAATGTAATAATTGTAAAATTTTAAATCGCAATCGTAAAAATCGATTTGAAACAGGCAACATTAATTTGTAATTAGAAAATTAAATAGAGGAAGTAAATTGTGCACCTAGATCAATAAATAATATTCAGTAAGAGATTTAATTTGAAGCATTTTATTAGCATAATACGTCATTTGCGTATCAGTAAACGATAGATTGAACGTATTTGGTAGTGAATATGCGGCAGAGGCAGTGAAAGTAGCAGTAGTAGTTGTAGTAGCAGCAGCAGCAGCAGCAGCATCAGTAGAGAAGCAGAAGCAAGACTGAAGCAGTCAGTGGCAGAATGGCGTCGAGCATTAAGGCTGAGCGCAGGCAGGACTTAGATTAACCGCGAAATAAAGGGGATTTCTGTCATCAGAATGAAACACGAGTGGAGCAGCGTTCGCAGCGCAGCGTTCTAGGTTGAGAGGCAGCAGCAAGTAGAGCAGGCTGTTAGCTGTTCGCTGCTACGAAGAGGAAAGCAGGAAAGCTGAAGGCTCATCCTGTACGCCTGTACGCCTGCTGATCGGTCGTCGTTCGCTAGATTAACCCCCGGGATGCCCTAATCGGTGACGTATAGAGGCACACGCGCTTGCTTTCTAGTTTCACGAACGACTTGTCGACAGCCAGACGCCAGACCCCAACCGAAATCACTCCCAACCAGTAACAAAAAAAAAACCGACAGATTTACCCGAATTTCCCTTTTATCAATCTACAAACCCGAAACCTGGACATGGAAACCAATTACTTTAACACTTTTACCATTATTACTCCCTAAACTACATCTCACTTATTCAATAATATAGATTTTTATTTCATCTGTAAAACAAATTATTTAATTAAACACAATTAAAATTAAAAAGAAAATGTTGTAACAAAAGTTGGTGTTAGTAAGTTAAGATGGTTCGGACATCTTGATTCTAAACTAAAGGTAATTATTAATTTCTAATTTATACTGTTTTAAATTTAGAGATTTTTTTGCTGCTATACATACTTCTAAATTTATGTCTTTTTATTATTAATTAAATAACAATTACATTAAAATAAAACAGTTTTTGGTTCTAATTCTGTATATTTATTAATAATCGACGTCAGTGGCGTAGCTAGAAACTTGTCAAGGGGGGGGGGGGTTAATAATATTAATCATTAAAGATAATCTTGTCAAAAACAGACATAATCTTGTGAAAAACAGACATAATCTTGTGAAAAACAGACATAATCTTGTGTTAGTAAGTTAAGATGGTTCGGACATCTTGAGCGACTGTCTAATGAACGTTTGATTAAAACGATTTATATAAATGATTTTAAAAGTATACGTTTGCGTGGACGTCCGACTAGTAGTTGGAATGGTATGATAGAGAGTGTTTTGGGTGCGCTAAAGTTTCCAAGTAGTAAGAATAGAAAACCATGTATGAGAGGAATTATGAATTTAGTTGAATATAAAGTTGCTTGTTTGGATAGAAATGTTTGGAGGAGGCTGATTTCGGGATAATGGAAAGAGTTTGTGCCACACCTTTTATGGCGTCATTGTGCAGGTATGTATATATAACTGATATTGTATTTAATATAAATAAACATATAAATTAATAAATGATATTTAGCCAAAAAAATCGAAAGCGTCGATAAAGTATTACAAAAAACTGTAAAGAAAAGAACATTTTCAGAATTTAAAATATATTTTATAGATTTATATTAATAATGAATATGAAATTTAATAACTTTTAATTTTAATAAAACAAGAAGAATAAAATTAGAATAAATTAATAATAAATACCATATTATTTTTAAACATTTCAAATTTTTAACAAATATATCTCTCTTGTAAAAATACGGGTATTTCACTATATCTAAATTTAGATTCATGTAATTGAAAAATATAGTGTTCAGAGTTGATGACATTTCTTATGACATAGGAACGGACAGCATGTACAAGTTTCTTTCACATTAACTGAAAATTTTATGTTTTTTGTAAATTTTTCAATAGCAAAAAGATATGTTTTTGTCAATGTCTCTATATGTATTTAATTATGAATGATTTTTTTTTCAAATCCATGACATGTAAAGAGTACAGAAAATAATCCGGAAATACCTACAAAAGCGATACGCAATGCAGCTGACAGATTTCGCTTTTATAGGAACTTTTCCAAATAAAATTTTTAAATTGTATTCTTTTTAACAAATTTTATTTTTAGCATCATTTATTTTATCTCATAATAAAGCGTTTATTTTTATATTTTTTGTACATACGTATTAGAAAATAAATAAGAAACCATGTTATTTGTAATAAGAATTATAATAATAATTCTTTATTAGTAGCTTGAAGCTATATTATATAGTTTAAAAGTTTTGATTTTATATCACAATTACCTAATTTAAAATACTATTATTGCGGAATAATAAAAGCTTTTGAGTGTAAAATTACGTAAAATATAATGAGAAATTTGATATAAATAAAATGAAAGAATAAACTTGCATTGCAGACGATACTGTAAAATTACTCTGTTTTTATTGCTGTATTTAAATTTCACCTTCAGTTTACAAGTAAAATTGTGAATTTCTAGAAGAAGTTAATTAGCAAATATTTGAAATAGAAGTGAAATTTGAAACTGTAAGTTCTTAAAAGTTATTTGTAATCTGACACTTTGCGAGTAAAAATAGTTTTGTTAAACTTATGGAAATTAAATAACAAAGTTATTATGAGAATTTTATTATTTATTCCATTTATATTTATGTTTTTCATTATAATAAGAGTAAATGTGTATAGTTCATTATTTTTCTAATAAACTTAAGTGTTTCAATATTTACCATTTTAATGTTTTATAAACAAAAACTTAGTAACATAACCACTAAAGGTTGTTTACTAAATTCGATAATACATTGATCAACTCTAGTACGAGAAATGTTAACTAGAGTTTAGTGTTTATATTATCCTAAAGGTTCTATTATCAAATATTAGCTTTCTAACAAATGATTAAGGAGAAGTTTATTTAAAACCTTAATATAGTTGATAGTTTAAAATGAAAATTTTATAAAAAAATTAGTTGTATATGTATAATTTTGATTTAGTTTGCGTGAAATTTAATAATAGAGTGAAAATCAGATGCAAAATAGAGCTACCAAATCATACAGATAAAGCAAAACTCCTAAACTGCAAATTTCCGTTAAAATTCTGAGAATGAATATTGTAATTATGACGTATTTCCGTTACAAGATAAATGCATATGCATAAAATCATATGCAGAAATTTAATAGTCAATTACTAAACCTAATATTCAATATTTGAAAAAAAAAATTTACTAATATTTTGGTGACTTCCTTTTACTCTACGGTTATATGATTTGTTTTATTTTCTATGGACATAAAAAATTGATAAACATATTTTTAGTTAACAGCATTGATTAAATTGTTAACTAATTAATCAATTTGAATTGGCAATCCAATCGCGCAGTTGATTACATGATTAGCTATATGCAAGGTGTTTTGTCTCATATAAAATATATTTTATGTTTAATATTAAAAATCTAGATATTATTTGATGACTTTGTTTTATTTAATTTCAATTAACTGACTGATTAATCAAATGTTTGTTTTTGTAAATATGTATGTGAAAATTTAATGTCAATTAATATTTAATTATATAAGTATCAAGTAAATGGTAAATGGTAAGTGGTAAATATTTTAGCATAAATTGTGGGCTTGTTATAAGAAAAGCCATCAAGATTTAAAGCAAATAATTTGAATTGAAAACTTGTTTGAAATCGATACAAACTGACTTTATATCTTTTTCGTGACTTGTGTAGCAACTAACATGATAAAACTCTTATATTGTAAAATTTCGTACTTTCAAAAACTTTCTTCAAAGAAGTGTGACATTTTTTATTTGTACCTCTATGGTACTTCATAAAACATCAAATCTAAAAAACGTTTATTTCAATACAAATGTGGCAACAAGGATATCGATAAATATATATATATATATTTTAAAGAATATCAAATAGATAGTAGAAGTTTGCAAATGTAGTTAGTTTTTCTATAATTAGTAATATATAGTTCTAATAATTATATACATACATTCAGCAAAAAACTGACAAAAATAAATTAAAAATTTTAGTGGACATTTTGCATTATTTCTGAAAGTGGGCAATTTGCAAAAGTTTTTGTTGTGGGGGCACATTGTAAACGGAAGTCTGGCGATTTAATTTCGTAGTATAGTATAGCAGGTTGGAATTGTCGGGCTGCAATCCGCAGCGTCACTGCCTAGTGTCAATTCTCAGACGAAGTGTGGTTAGCTGGGGCATTCGTTACGATGCAGGACTGAGGCTGTTAGCACGGTTGACATCATAATACCACATGTGTTATTCATAAGTACGTTGTTAGTTATGAATACGCAAAACAGTTGAAAACTTTTAACATGATACCGGGAGCATAGCGAACCAATTATCGCCAAGATGAATGCCGCAATAAACCGACAGTTCTCCAAATGCATACAGCGATGACAACCACGGCAATTTGCTGCTAGTCAAGCGTGCGTTATTTAGGGACCATTCTCATTATCGGTATACTTTTTCGTTCACATTTTTTTACATCTCAATTTTCCTACTTGTTTTTATTGTTTTACTTTAAAATGCTTTAATATTACTGTAAGCATCATTAAATTAATGTAAGTTTTTAAATTTACTTTTTATTGAACTAATTCGTACGATATTATTTATAATGCTTCTATTAATTGTATAGATTCATTATACTGATATAGGTAAACAATTTTGTGAATATTGAAAATAATATGTAAAATATTTTTATTATTGAATATTTGATAAATTTTATGACAATATAATTTGATATGTAACGTGATTTTGAATGTATGAATGAATAATTATTTTGTAATTGAGAGTTATATTTTTTTATCATTGTCTCGTATTCATTGTTTTCTATTTATTTTTGATATGCAGAACATTGATATTTTAATTTTACTTATGATTAAAGAATATCAAGTTATTAAAGATTAACTAGTGTTAACTAAGTTAAAACATTTCTAAATTGAATCAAATCAATGAGGCAAATCTGTAACTGTGAGTAAACGCGTATTTGTAGGGTGAATAGAACCTGAACATGCAGTCAGTCCGCACAACCAGAAACTACGAGTAAAATGACCTCATTCATGAAAATCGCCAGTGAAATATCAGCTCCGTTTCAATGCGGATCGATACAAAATACTTCCTTTGGCATCCGAAAAGAAACGGTTGCGGAGCCGAGGGACTAGTGGGCTGGCAGGCAGGCAGGCAGGCAGCTAAGACGTAATGCTGGCATGAATTTTCAATTCATTCGCGTTCTGCTTCTTCCCTTTAATGCGTTCGTAATGTCTGGTGTCAGTGGACGTAAAGTCAGAAATCAGAATACGGATGGATCCGTTAAACGGCTGAACACTGATCTTGATCAGCACTCATTGTCAGTCGCTGTTACAAGTTACAACGCCGGATATGAGATGGCATTACGTTTAACTTTTCACTTTGCATTTAACAGCCGCTTATGTACAATAATATACAATACGGACTCTGACCATAACATAACGGCTTTGTTTTCGCATATAGATTTTCGCTGTTCTACTTTCCTCGAAAATACGAAAATAAACACTCCAGTATAATTCTACTGAACTCCTCGACATTACCTAGGTACATACTGCACTACACGTTTACCATCTTAACTTAAATATGTTTTATACTTATATGAATAGAATATAATATAATATTCATAAATCAACATACATTATAATATGGATATAAATAAATTTCTGGAGGAAAAAATAATTTATAATTTAATTTTAGAAGCTATATTTTGAAATATGTACTAAGCTCGATTTTTAAATTTTAAAGCTTTGTAATAAAAGTTAAAATATTTTTTTATTTAGTATTATTTTCATAAAGTAATACTGAATACTTCTTTTTTTTTCATTATAATAAATAATTTTCTTTTTTATTAATTATAACATTTTTATCTACAATACTTTCAATACTAATGTAGAGTTTTATAAAACATTGTTAACTTAATACCTATGAAATTAGATTGGTTGACAACTTAATTGTGATATTAACTGACAAAAAATTTGTGCAACCAGTTTTATATGATTGAGATATTATTATTATAAAGAATAAATTCAAATATATGTTATAAAAATAAAAAACAAATTAAATTTTATCGTAGTTAGTTCCAGCTTTCAAACTATTTTAATTATAATTGCATATGAATTAAAATGAAAGCAATTACAAAACAATAATGCAATTCATAAAATATACAAAATGTAACTGCCTGCAATATTTATCTTCCAAACTTTGTTGAAAATACGAACGAACGTCTAACTAAAATAATTTTACAAAAAAAAAATGTTCATATTTTAGATTTGAAACGATTTAATGAAATCAGTTTTTGTACAGTGTAGTGATTGTATCCTTTATTGATTTATTTTTCGATGACGGTAATTGACCGTTTTTCGACGACTCATTATTTTGTTTGTGTTTATTTTTGTGATTTGCTTTACCAGATCTTGATCTGGCAGAAGACAACTTATTAAAAATTATTAACATGTTTTAAAAATTATTACTTTTGAGTTATATTTTAAAGTTAAAAGTTAAAGCAATGTTTATCAATGAAAGCATGTATAATAAACAAACAATACTGGTTTTTTATTTGTATTTGTGTTATTGTTAGCACAAGATACAAACTTCAGACTTTTCAGTCTGAAGCAAATACAGATGGAAAAATGTCAAACTCAATTTTTAAAATTAAAAACAATGATAAAACTAGTTTATGCTTGTGTTAATTTCTTCAAAAAATAAAGTATATTTAATTTTAAAATATTGTAATATTTCTATTTTAAAATTGTATTTGAAACATAAAGAAATGAAATCATTTTTTTTTTTCATTTGTATTAAAATAAACGAAAATACAAAAAAAATGTTATTCAGTCATCGTTAAATTAGTTGACTAAATAATAAAGTTTGAATATGACTTTGTTGCACCTGCCGATCGCTGTCCGAAATGTTTTTAGTAAAAATAACTTTTTTAAAGTTTACTGTGATTTTATGTCACGTTCTGTTTTTGTTTTATCAAAGTTTCTTTGAAAACACAAACATGTGTGTTGTTTTTTTACCTGTTCTTACCTTGAAAATTTAAAAGTTTTCCAAGATTAATTAATTATGTATTTGCATTTATAATAATATAAGCTAGTGTCCCATATATTGGTAAATTTAATCAGTTTTTTATTGAAATATAATAATCTGTAACAAAATCAAAACAGGATTTATTCTTTTGTTAATATTTTTTTGTTATCGATATGCAGTTTTTATTAAAAGCAAAGTTATCGACAGCTTTCGTTTCATACATTTGCTTTTGGCAAAATAATTAATTATATTTTTTGTAACTGTGATATAGTTTCCAATTTTTATGCGTAAAACTGCTAAAAAAATATGACAGTTATTAAAAAAATACTTGCAAATATAAATAATATTGTTTGTGATTATAAGAATTTTCAATCGTAACAAATTTGAACTAGTTATTTTATGACCTATTTTGAATTATATGTCCCGTTCATTTAAGGTAATATGTAATTTAAAAATATAGTTTTATATACAGTCCATTCTGTTTTATTGCAAATACCTAACAAAATTTTATTTCAAATATTTTCAATTTTATAAAACCATAGTTGATATTATTTGTAACATATTTAAATATAAATGTGAAATTATCACAATTTTATTAGGATAAAAATTATTAGTTTAATTTTATTTATTCTAGGTGGAACTTAAAGTAAGAAAACATACAGAAATTCATTTTATTTAATTATATAATTTTTACTTTTCTATAAATTAGTATGTACTCGTATTATTTGTGACATATTTCGAGAAAGTAATTATTATAAGGAAATATGACTTTAGTTACCTACGTAAGTATCTAATGTCGAAGTGAAATGAAACGTTTTACAATCTAGTTTGTTGCACACGTATTAACGCAGTTAAGTTTGCTGAAGTTGGCTTTGTGCATCTACTCCTCTTGCACACCGCACCACCCGGCATTGCAATGCTCACCACATTGATGAATAGTGCCAAGTAATATTATTGTAATCGTAATAATAGTCTTTGTCGTCATTATTCATGGTTTAAGATTACTCTATTAGCGTATTCTGTTTCCGAAGATAAGAGTAATTTTTCAATTTGTTTTGCAGCAATTTATGTTGTACAATATTCCATATGCAAATTCGTTTTTACCGGCTAATATGGTTCTGTTTTTAATATTTTATTAGGAAGTGCCCGTATAAAAATATCCTTTAATTTTTTCGCGGAAAAATACAAATTCTATGAAGCTTGTTTATAAAATTAATAATTTAAGTTTCTTAAATGTCAAGATGTCACAGATATATAATTATTATAGACTAGAAATATGTATATTCAATAATTGTTTCCCGTTATTGAATAATCTACACATTTATTCTGATCATCAAATCATTTTGAAATTTTAATAGATTTTTTTTATTTTTAGACTATAAAACGTTCCAATCAATATGTTTCCAACTTCAACAAAAATTTTAACTGATATATAATTTTTTTTTGTGCTCTTTAAGAATAATTAAACAT
Organism: Clivina fossor; assembly: GCA_963966155.1. Lineage (NCBI taxonomy): Eukaryota > Metazoa > Arthropoda > Insecta > Coleoptera > Carabidae > Clivina > Clivina fossor. The sequence goes on along the minus strand of OZ014550.1, from coordinate 44,417,677 downwards.
AATTAAATATTAGATTTTTTGCTAATTTAAATCTTGGAAACTCCAAAAATTACTTTTTGCCAATCATTCCTATCTAGACAAGTAACTTTTGCATCAAGTCACATTCACAATATCTCTCATACATGATCTTCTATTCCTACTAACGCAAAGCACTCTAAGTCATACCAGTCCATCTACTCATTGGACGTCCATGTAAACATATACCTTCAAAATCATTTACATATATTCTTTTAATTACACGTTCATTAGATATTTATTTGATCAACTTATTATTAGATATATAGGATAGATTTTTTTCTTTTCATATATGAATGTCTTGGCAATTATGTCAATATTTCGTTATAGTTGATTGTCATATTTGTAAATATATTTGATTATTTAAAGCAACAATAATATAGAAAATAAATAACAGAATATATGTATGTGGGGTACAGTACAAGAATTATTGCATTTCCTTAAACAGACAAAACAGAGTACTGCTTCCGGTTAAACAATTTCTACAAACTCTAATGATTCTCTATGCATGCGACGACAAACCTAAATATCAAAGTTCAACTATTCACGATATTCTGTTATTGAATTTGAGACCGAAATCCTGAAAACGTGTATTTGCATTAAAATCTTATTTTTTTGTCATTCATTTTCTACGAGTACATCATACAAACATTTTTCTTCCGCCAATACTTTTTTCCACCAAATTTTTTGGTTTGGTTAGGTTATTTTAGGTTAGGTTAGATTAGGGTTACGTTAAGTTTGGTAAGAAAATTAGTGAAAAAAAGAATTGGTGGAAAAATATATAGTGAAAAAAGAATTGGTGGAAAAAAGAATTGGTGGAAGAAAAGTATTGGTGGAAATAATAGAGTGGAAAAATGGAGTACAGTTATACATATATATTATTGGAATTAGATTTTACAGTTAAAAAGATAATGCATTACGATACGATAATAAAGATTTCTTTAACACCCTCGCTAAAGTGCATGGGGGTAATAAATTTTCGAATTACCTACTTTAATATACAGTAATGGAGTTCCTGTACATAGCCTCATTATTTATTAACACTTAAATAATAGGTACACTGGATATTTTCTAAAAAGATGAGTTAAAGACTTGTATAAAAATATCTGAATATACATAATATGCGGTCGCGTTTTAAATCTACTTGATTGCTTCTTTATATACAACGAAGTTATGAGATGATATTTTTAACTTTCTATTTTACGGAAAAAATTACGTGTCAAAAAATTTGCACGTAACTTTTTCTTTAACATTTAATAATGCAAAATAAATTGTAATGTTTTTAAATTTTAGATTAATTTCAAACAATTCAAAACTATATATTTTTATTTAGTTTTGCAATGTGAAAGTGAAATAACAAAATTTTGAATTTCCACTTATATTTTAATGGAATAAATGGATTTTTTAAATACTGAAATGTAATTTTGTTGGCATCGAACAACTTTTATTGACAAAGTGACAAATACATGGGCATTGCAATAAAATAGTCGTTACAATTGTAATTCAAAAAAATTTTTTGATGATTAAAATGTAATTTTTGATATAAATAAACTATTTTTCTAATTCTAATAATTTAAACTGTGCCTGATAACTGAGTTAGATGCAGTTAAAATATTTGATGGTTATTTTTTTTTTTTTTGGAATTTAATAACTGACATATTGACAAAGTGACAAAAACACAGACATCATTAGAAAATGTTTTTTTTTTGCTTTTTGAATGGTTTCGTAGTACCACAAATAGCATGTTATTCGTTAGAAAATCTAGATGAATTTTTTTCATCGTCACTATAATTTCTTAGCCGTCAAGTTGCTTATATATATATATATATATATATATATATATATATATATATATATATATATATAGATTGACGGTTCATGACCCGGCGGAATAGCGGAATGGTAGTAAATTGTCGTTTCGGACACGCCACTGGTCAACTGCATAGGCGTTAGTATGAACTATATCGTATATACATACCGACCGTATACCGACCGGTAAATGAACGAAGTGACGCAAAGCGGAGCTGGTGGTGCGGCGGAGCGGATGAGAAACGGGGTTACAGCACGTTGCACGCTAAAATAATCATTTAGCTATTCGAAATGCATTTGAATATGGACACAATGAAACTTTTAATAAAGCCAGTTCGTGTTCAGTAAATGGATCTGCGCGGATGCAGTGGCCGCGGCCGCGGCACCGGCAGCGTTTACTCGCCGATCTGTCGGTTGCATGTCATCCCTGTTCCTACTCCTCTCTGACCCTTACTCACTCTGATTATCTCTATCGTTCTTCCACTTCCACTCGCTATTATTATATACATAACAGAGCGATACCCTCCTTCCCTTCCCTTCATAACTCCGATACACCAACGCGCTGCGCTGCGCTGTATTCAAACGTTTACGCTTACGTTGTCAACATAGTTGGCGCTAAGGCAATTTGAAACTCGCACTCATTTGCGAGATGAATAAATACATAACAGGATTTCCATAAATACATTTTATTTAAAAAGAAAACGAAGTTAAAGTTTACTTTATGCGGTATGCTGTACGCCAGCAACAACAGCGACGCGACGTTAGCAATCCGTTTTGCATTTCAGTTATTATGGCACGGCACGGCACGGCATGGCATGGTGCGGCTGTGACGCTATTATGCAGGTGAAAAAGGGGCCCTACATACATAAATAACCATCCATGACGTTCAAATAGGGAAGAGAGTAACGAGTTGTTGGCGTTGTGTCGTGCATTGTTTCAGTTTCATCTAAGGTTCAAGCAGATTAAGTTCCGCTCTCTCTTACATATCTTCTCGCTTTGTTTCTGTACGTCTTGCATTGAATTATCACTTACAAAAATATCATTTCCGCCTCAAGGATATAGCTAGCTTGTTGCCTAATATTATATATATATATATATATATATATATATATATATATATATATATATATATTAGATAGTAGGAAGGAAGGATAGAGAATAGAGAATGAAATAAGTGAGAATGAGATATCTCATCCAGATAGTGAAATTTCGATTTGGGTTTACAAACAAAACCAATTGATGGTACATGCGCGCCTAATTATGCCCGTACGAACCGGGACGAACCGCTAAAATAAACATAGCATCAGTACAAAATTGCCGCACCCTCATACCACATAATTTGGATGGTACGATACGGTCATCGTTGTGGTATCCCCTACTGCCACAATAGTCCAATTGAAATTGAACTGGCTATGCGAGCGAGTTGTCGATGTCAATGCCAATTCAAATACTTCATAATTATACCGATAATTAAGCAACGTATCATCTCATCGTAAGTAGAGTGCAATTGTAAATAAGCTGCGGTCACATGGTTTACTTCTGATTCTGATTTCAATTCCGTTTCCGATTCCTATTTGGCCAATGTAATGTAATGTTATATAACTCAGCTTAGCGTGGAATGTAGAATGGAAGGATAATACGGCGGGTGGCAGGTAGCGCGTGACGTGTAGTGCGTGGCAAGCGTGCACACGCAAGCAAGCCGCCAACCAAGCTGACGAAGCGGTATGGTGCGGTGGTACGGCGGCATAAGCACGTGGAACGAAGCGGTCACGCGCACGCTCCACTCACGCGGTTCTCTCCGTCAGTACTCATGCAGTTGGCGGAACAAAGACGATGTGTACCGCGAAAGAGAAACAGGAGAAGCAATGGGTGGACCAGCGAGAGCGGGCAGCGGAGACGGTACGCTTTTATAAATTATTCAAGGTGCTGTATTGATCCAAAGTTAGTTTGCTGTCCTTTTCCACCGCTCCAACTCAAATGTGTCTTCTCTCCTCGAGCGTTCTCTTTCTTCCGCTCCCGACTCTAGATTCTCTTAGCCTTGCGGCAGTCGACGCCGCAAGTTGCACCGGTGGTGGCAGCAACGGCAACACCAACACCAATACGAACGAACGTCAACCGACCGTAGTGTAGACCGTCGCGTCCCGTCGCCTCGACTCTCAACCGTCCACCGTCCAATGCTACGCTACAATACGATGATACTCTACACAAACTCTTGTATTTCATTTCAACTTCTACTTATGTTTCGATTTGACTTTAGTTTTACGCTGCGGTGTGATGCGATATGATGCACTGGGATGCGACGTGACGGTACTCTACGCTAACGTAAGATACTACACAAGCGATGTGGTGGGGTTGACTGTTCGTTCAACTACGCTATCGCTTAAATAACGTGCTTCCTTTGCAAGACAAGAGAGAACGCAATACACCTAGTGCGTGTCGACTGTCGGGAGTAGAAAGCTGAGAGCGAGCCTGACCTATCCACACTACAGTACACCCTAGTACCACGCCATGCAGGTTTATTCTGCAGCGCGCATCACTTCTAAATTTCTAATATTTAGTCTTACTTGAAGTATTATTAAATAGCCGTAATACTTTTGCAATAAAGTACATATTCTAATTCGTAATAGAGATATATATGATATATTTAGTTTGTGACAGGTACAAGTAAATATGTTACGTGGTATATGAAAGTAAACGATAGTTACGTTACTAGGAAAATATTATGGCTTCTGCCGGCTCAAGTCCCAACGAAACAACTTTCAGCGACATTACTGTTGACGTACGTGCCTCTTCAACGTAACATTCTCGTTCCGGACTCTTCATTCGTCCACTGCCGTTTTATTCTTTATTTAAAACGATACTACAAGAAACCGAGACGAGCCAGTGTGAATACAAATTTGTTTAGCTGTTTTTCTTTTTAAACTAGCTTGTCAAAGCGAGCTGGTTTTTCGTTTTACGCAAAAAATACAGTATTTTTTTGAAAGTGTCTTTAGAAAGTTTCGCATAAAATAAGGCACGCATCGCGTCGCTGCAAAAAAAAAAAGAGAAATGAATACATTAAAGCATTTGAGAAACTATAGGTGCAGGGCCGAAAATAGGGTATTCGATTCACGCAAGAGGAACAGAACATTGTGCATGTTCTAGTGTATCTTGGCGCTTGTACCTTGGTTCCGTGGAGAATGAAACAAATAAGGAAAACGACGCGACTGAGACTGTGACTCTGCTTCGACTCTTACTCCAACAAGGACTGCATGTATACTCTGGTCGCTTTGACTTTTAGATTTCCACAGAGACTATAGTTTTATCATTCGCTGGTTACCATAGGACTTATAAAAAATTACTAAAGTCCCATCTAAGGCCAGGTATACTTATTGGCTACAACAAAAGAAATATTGAAGGTGGATAAGTCGATGATAAAGTGGCAACTCCTGGCATTTAGATTCGTTGAAGTACTTTGCGGAGTTTTATATATTCTTTAAAAAAATCAAAAAGTTTTTAAGTAATTGGTATAAAATTAAATTTTTGTTTAAATATTTTCAATAAAAAATTTGTTAATGTGTAATGAGTACTTAATTATATATAAAGTAAATAAAAATTCTGTTACTTTTATTGATAAATTTAACGATGAAAGTTTTATTTAACTTTTGAATTTAGTGCGGTCGAAATTTGTCTCATGTGTTAGATTATTTCTTTGGTACGGTAGATCGATATTGATACATTGTAACTGACGCGACACATACCTACATACATACATATAAAGCACTTAAGCACGCACATACGCACCCTGCGCCTGTCTAATCGATCCGGACATTTCTTTACGAGGATACTGAGTAGCAAGTAAAGGTTGAATATTTTACGACAAGGGTTCTTCGCTTCGCGTTTACTTTTGTAAGCCATCCTATAACATAGGTGTAGTAAGTCTGCAGTGTACAATGTATAAGTTACCTCGGCTTGCTGTTATCAATGATGTTCGTAAAAAGGCGTTCACTGTTTAATTTAAACAAAAGTTAAATAAATTTTATTCATAACAATTATTGCCGAAACACACGCAATATATTTTCTATAATAGTGACAAATTCTCTGTGTATTAATAGCCGCTTTTATTTCTGTTCTCTCACTAATTTCGCTCGTTTCTATAATCGTTTTATTACATTTATACTTTTATAGGAAAATTGATGTATTTATAAAAATATTATTTTCTATTTGAATACTAATAAATTTGATATATGGAACAGTGGAACAATGTATCTGAATATTTATACAACTCACAATACAATATATCCTGATAAAAAATAACGTTTTTATGATGAAATCTATATTATAAATTAGGAGTTATTAGTAAAAAATTATGTATTTTGGGTCAAAAAATATGTTAAAAAAATTATTAAGAATTTAGGTATATATTCTTACCTCACTTATAAAAGTGATTTTTGACGTTTACTAAAAAATTACTTACTAAACGATTTCAAATAGTTTATTTAAATTTTATAATATCAGATTATAATAAAAAATATAAAAACTATCCATAAAAAAATTAAGCAAAAATTTATTTTGATGTATATAATAAAAAACTTTTTTTTAATAAAAAAAATGAAATAAGAATACGGGCCCATACTTAGTTTATTTAGTAATTAATTTGTTACTTTATTAACATAATTACTGAAGATAAATTAAAAATTACATATATACATCTAAAGTTATAGCTGAAAACATCTATAAAAATTTAATAATAAAGTTGAGATATATTTTCTATCGTTTATCAGAACTATTATTATTCCGTATCAGTTGTTTAAAAATCACAATTTTTATGCAACACATTGATAATAAAAATATAAAAAAAAACTTACGTGCTAAATAAATTTTTTTTGAAAAAATTAAAGTAGAAAAATATATTATTTTGTAATAATATTTATATAAATAATTGCATTACTCACTTAATACAGATATTTATTATTCAACGCCTTTTATTTATTATTTTTAATGTATCAAAATTTAAGTACATCCAAATTTTCGAAAATGTTGGTAATCATATAAATTTACAATAAGTAATAATAGATATGATAAAAAAAATCATAAAAATGTGTTTATTCCGGTGAAACTAATTTCTAATTATAATAAAAATGTATATTTAGATTATTTCATTTAAATTAAGCACCTGTTTTTTCGTATATATTGAGCATTTCATTAAAATTTAATAGAAATATATGTAGGCTAATATTCGGAGCAAGGTCAAAAACATCATTTTTCCCGAGAAAAGTGTAGTCAGAACAAACATAAAATTATTTTTATATACACACAAGATGAGAGCGGTAAAATTCATAGCATCGCAGTAAATACTCGCGCTAATTCCCAAACGACGAAGCAGTGTGTTGGGCGATATACAATGATAATTTGCGTTAGCCTGCCGCTGCACGCCGGAGTTTGTTTCATAACAATTTCGTTCTTCGATGTGCAACGATGGCAAATTGTAATAGCACTAAAGTAAAAACTGACTTTGATCGTTTTCCCCCTCTTCACTTACGACTGACTTTTTATTACGATTCCAGTTGAATGGATCGTAATAAACATTGCGGCTCATTCGAGCGGCAAGTTCATTTATCAGTAGTTTCGCGCGACGTTGCAAAACTACCGTTTGCCAATTGCTTCGCATCCTATATGAAAACTGTTCTCCTCGTTTCAACCTAATTATACTACGATATTATCGTCAATTTTGAATTTATATACATAGGATAACTTCGTCGAGAAACACTCTCATCTTTGTTTAAAAATCTACCGTACAATTTAGCTGTCCAATTATGCAAATTTAGATTTACTGCCACTGTCACTTTAGAAAAAATCCATTAAATTCAATTTTTTTTGTCGATTATATTTTATATATTATTTTATATATATGGACAATATTGTTTGAAAAACATTTTTGAAATTAGATTTGAAAGAACATTCCTGCTTTTAAATAATGTTTTTTTTTTTTAAATATTTCTAGTTTAGAGTAAGGAAAACTTTCGGATTTAATTCTGTATAAATTTTAATTAAATAACGACATACAAATGACATATATAATAAATAAACAAAACATAGAAACAAGTTACAAGGTAGCAAAACAAATAATTAGATTATAAAATTTATAAATTATTAAAAAACGCCAAATTTTATTTCAATTTTCTTCATAAATTTCTATTGCTTCTCTTATTAATCTACTGTTAATATTTTTGGGTCTTGCAATTATTATAGTATCTTCAAATTTTACATCTTGATGATTTAAACGTATTATATATGTCATTTGTATAATTTTTCCTAGTGATAACATACGTAGAGTATGCCGAAACGTCTTATTTTAATTAAAATTTAAACAAAACTAAATCCTAAAGCTTTTTTATTTTAATATAATAAGTTCTGAAAGATTTTTTACTATGTTAACTTAACTTTTTATACAGTTTTCTTATCTTTCAATCTGGAAATTGGAGTTCTCTTTCTCACACTGAAGTTGGCGATTATATTCAGATACAATCAATTTCAAGACAGAAAATATATTATTCTGTAACAAACTGTAAGAAATTTCCGGATTGCCATTAAGCAATATATCTTTAACAAAGTAAAAGTAAATAAATTTTATGCTGCTGAACTGGAATATGTAAGATACAAAATATTTTATTGTTTACGTGAGATGCTTTTGAAATTCAATAACTTTATTTAAATTTCGCAAAAACTTACGCATTTTCATTAAAAGTTTAAATATAAAGTTAAAATCCTGATTTGAACATAATCTGTCGTAGTAAGTTTGCAGAATAAATTTACATGCAGCACACAAATACAGCAATGCGCTTTTTTCGCAAATGGTAAACAATTTTATATGTTTACAAGTAATCTAGATAATAGACAGGAAAATAATGAAACAATACTACTAATTAATTTGCATTTTTACTGTTGTTAAATAAACAATAAACAATAGTTTGCTATGTCATTACAAAAATAAATTTAAATAATAGATTTGAAAATATGAGTGTAATAGAAACGACATTATCTCTGGGGAAATAGCACTTGGACTAGATGGAAAAACTGACTGTAAGAGCAACGCATTAATTGTGAAAACGTAATTATATAATTTCAGTCTCAATTAGGCATTCTCTTTAGGACGAGAAGAGGGAGGGTATTCTGGGTGAAACAATGGCATAAACGACAAATTGCGATCTTGGTATAAGTCACACAATAGAGCAGCGCCCTGGCCGAGAAAGTCGAATATTATACCTCCGTGCCTTCTTTGCCTTGCCTTGCCTTGCCTTGCCTTGCCTTGTTTGTTGTTTGTGCTTTTGCCCTTTACCATCAACAAAGCTACCACGCAGACCACCGTCACTGACGCGACGCGACGCGACGCCGTCACTCAAACCCACTTTATTGTATACATCAGATCTATTTGTTACTACCTTGTTGAAAACTTTTGTTTTATAAATGCCCCGTTCAAATTAGAATAGATTTATATTATTTCTTGAAATTCATTTCAATATTATAAAATTAATAGTTAAATGTATATGTTAATTGAAATTGATTCATAAATATTTTTATTTAGTTATCAATATATATATATATATATATATATATATATATATATATATATATATATATATATAAAATTTGGTTTATACAGAGTTATTATAAAAAAATAATTTTTATTTTTCTTATCCTGATTCTTTTTTTTTGCTTAATGGATACGTAATATTTTTTTTATGTAGGTATTAACTTTACATTTTACGTTTAAAAAAAATAATTTTAAATATTAATATATTGTTGTAGAATGCATTGATTTAGCTTGTACTTGTAGGAATCAAGATTATGAATAAGGTGACATTTACATCTAAATGCTAAAGTAGAATAATTTCGCAAAAAGTGCCCAGTTTAATTTAACGTATTAAGCAGGTCGTAAACGCGATTCTATCAGGCGTCTAGGCGCGCATTCACACACTCGCACATTAGGTGAACGCCTAACGGCCCAACTCGGCCCGAACGTTCGAGCGTTAAACGTTGAATGAGCGTTGAACGAACGTTGAACGCTCAACGTTCACCAAAACTGTTCGCCGTATGCGTGAACGCACTACAAGGTACGAAGTCAGGAGTGCGCGGCTACACATAAGGCACCCTACAACATAAAATAATCGATTCCAAGGTTATAAACTTACAACGCCAGCCGTAAAAACTTAATCTTTACGAGTCGAAGCTTTCTAGCGCGATTTGCCTGTCAGATTTTGCTGCAAAACGCGTGCGAGATTCGATATGCCCTTAACAGCAACTCTGACTTTCCAAAGCGCGGTCATTGCATAACACTCAGATTTCGTATTTTTTTCTGATACGAGCTTTTAACATTATTCATGTTGACATTACCTGCAATTACTAACTGATTCGTATATTTAGGTTAAATATTTTAAATACTAAACTTTTTTATTTTCATATTTATGAAATTCTTATATATGATAAAAGAAAAAGAATATTATAGGGAAAGTTAAAAAGCTAACATTTTATTAAAATTATACTTGTACCACTATAAAACAAGAACAATAAAAAAATTACGAGTATTTTACAAATTTTATGCATGACAAAAAATATGGAATTTAAGTAAAAAAAGTTCAAGTTCTTGTTTTATTACTTAAAAAGAGAATTAATTTTGGTATCTAGATAAGAGCTAATAATACCTAAATCAAGATAAATTTGTTATTTGATTTCTAGTTTTTTTTTACAAAATACTATTTTAATGTTTGATTATATCTAGCGGTAACTGATTGTGGTGCTACAATTAAGGAAAATAGATTATCCTATTTTAAAATAATTATTTATATTAAAAACAATTTCAGAAAGTTTTGAAGCATTTATGCTCTGTAATACTCATCATTCAAGTTCTTGTTAGAGATAGATAGCATTTTGAAAAGGTAACATTATCTGCATTAAACATTATAACTGTATTAATTAGTAATGCAGTGTCCATTTTCAACTGTCAAATGTAAAGTAGAGTAAACTGGAAGCTAAATTAGGAGATGATGCATTCGAAACGCTAGTAGCGTAAACTGAACAAGACATATCAATATTACAAAGCAAGATTTCTTGTTGGGTTTCGTTTCATTTATCGGCAAATGACATAGAGTTAATTACAAATAACAGAAGCACAGAAAGCACATTCAGGCAATGTTATCAAAATAGAAAATAGGTCGCATTATCGAACAGTTTAACTTACTGCAGAAATAAACTTTCATGCATATATTATGCATATGTTGCACTCTATATACATATGGAAATAATTATTGCAAATTTTAGTACAGATATTGTTTAATGCACATTTTTAATCATAATAAATTTGAATTCTATGTTTCAATATGATACAGCACATAAACTGAGATATCTAAATTTACACAAATGAGGTCAAGAAGTGCTTGCTCCCACTCAAGGCTCAAACGACAATTAGTTTTGTGACTATGTAAATAATCCATTTCTTTAACTGAGAATTCAATTCCTTAATTCCATTTAGTATTTTACAAATGCCAGTGGTATCTTTTGCAACAACAATAACAATAATGTTATTAATATGAATAGTATTATAAAAAAAAGAATTATATATTTGACGTTCAGTGCGTTTACTTAAATGGTGGCACTAGTGTTTATATTTGCTGGTGGTTATGTCGCGGAACATGAAAATGCATGTGCTTATATGGAATTCGATGTGATGGAGTAAAGCTGTTTGAATGAATCGATCACGTTGTGCATGTTTGCACGGAGCTCGACTGTAGAGCGCGAGCGGTGGAGTAAACACTCACGTTACCGACTTCGTTCCTAAGTACATACTAGAAATGAAGACTACGGTAATGGGGATGGTGACGGTGTTGGGGACGGTGTTGGTGACGAAGACGGAGATGGAGACAAAGACGGAAGTAAAATGCTATAGTAGCAGCAATAGTGCTGGAGGGCTATGTCCGTGTCCTTAATACACAGAGCCCAAGGCGTGCGGGGCACTAACTGCAGCACACTGCGAACACGGCCATTGGACTACGGACTAGCGACTACGCCACGCTACGTGGAACAAGGTGCAGTTGTGCCACCGTGCTGAAACCGATAACAATCGCGGCCCATATAGTAGTAGTCTTATCGTGCATTATGTAACCTAATGTGATGTGGCGGATTCGATACGAGCTTTTCTGTATGTCGCCAGTTGCCACTGTTCGGAGCAAACCTATTGTAGTGCACGCAGTTGAATCGGGTTCGGAGCGCTTGAGAGCTTGCTAGCTTGACCACTAGGTTACTGCCATCGCCATCGCCACCGGTACCGTTCCTGTAGTACTGCCGGACCGGATGTTTGGTACTCTCTATCCTGTCCGTCGCTTACTGTCCGGTTCGGTATTAGGTATCGAACGCGTGAACATCGTCCGATTTCAGCGGTCCAATTTACCGATTAAATCGGACAAACAGTCAGGCTCAATCGAAAGCTGGTTTTGGTGGTCGACGAGAGCAACGAACAACGGACAATGACACGATTGAGTGGTGTTACAATAGAGCGGATCACGAATCACAATCACGATACTGCTGATTTAAGTTTAAAGGCAAACTGAAAACGGCAAGCAAAATGATATATTATTGGTGGTGCGAAGTAAAATGAAGAGCGGTGAGGTGAGGCAAGAGTGAGCGTGGTGAGGTGGTTTGCTAGATGATGTAAGATGTTATTCGCTATGTCAAGTTGTGATTGCGTCCACGTCAAGAATTGACGGTAGAGTATAAATTCTTGTTCGACTTGAACGAGCCCATCTCAGATGCAATGGCAAACTTTAAACGATTAATTAGTGGAGATAATTAATTTTACAAACCACCGCGCCACCCACTTGGTATGGAGAACGAGAAGAGAGCAGTTAGCAGTGAGCGTTCGTTCTCATCTCGTAGCGCGATGCTATGGCATGGCGGTGCTTGCTTGTGCTATAGCATGGCATGCCGAGTTTTTGGCCGTCGAGGGTAACGGGGTCTATATTAATAAGAGACGCATCCAATGAGCCCTCCGCATACGTTTGACGTCTCTCTCTCGTGCTCGTCTCGTCCAAGCCAAAAGCAGAGATAGAGGCAAAGCCAGAGCCGAGCTAGAGCCAGAGCCAAAGCAGAGATACGTATAACGTCGCGTCGCGTCGCGTCGCGTCCCGTCGCACCATACCGCACAACTCCGTGCCTCTGCCATCACATCGAGTTCTCTGTTCAGAATGATAAATTGCACGTTACTAATAGGCCAGTGCGCGTCGCATTCAACTAAATAGCTGCTCGTTGGATTCCCCTTTCCGGAACTAAAACTCCTCAGAATCTGAGCTGTCATTTTGTAAACAATGGCATTAAAATTTCAATTCGTTCTAAAACAACATTCTTCTTTTTTATGTAATTTTACCGCGTGTACTAAGACATCGTCGTCTTGCGGCGACGATCGATAACCTCTGCTCATGTCCGAAGAGCAAGCACCGACCTAAGCCACCAAAAGTAATTAAAAACGAACAAACAGTCATTTCGCATCTGATGTGACGCGAAAACGAAAACGAAATGTGCACTTGCTTCTTACTGCTTACTATTGGCCTCTTCTTTCTTTTTACCGTTTACGGTTTCAGCTTCAGGCAGTTCAGACAAGGCCAGCGCCAACGCCAATGCCAGTTTGAATTCAAACGTCGCCAGCAAGCGCTCATGTGTGACATGCAATTTCGTTTCAATTACTTAAAACCTGACGGATTTCGTTTGGCTCCAATCTTCGGACTTGTTCCGAAACTCCAGCTCCAGCTCCAGTTCCAGCTTTTAGCAGCTAAGAACGTGACACCTGGCAGATAAGCACATACAGCAGACAGATGGACAATGTTGTTGGAGCAAAACTGTGTGTAAAAATAAGAATACAGAAACAAAACACAAGTACGGTAGACAGACAGACAGACACACCGATGGCTATGGCGACGGTTGATGCTCAACGCTTTACAATGTGGCGTAAAAGGGGGAACCCAAGCAATTAAGAGAGACCGTCTCATCTATCTATACTATACGTATTATTAGTAGTAAGTAACACCCATTTCTAGTTTAGGTCAGCATCGTTGAATGGTTGCTAGGTATCGGTGTCGGCTTTGATATCCGTGTCAGGTTAATATTCGAAACGTAATTAGCGCAAACGCATAGACGGACGTAAAACCAAAACGTTCCAGATGTCCATATTTAATACGGTCGGTGCGACGCGGTGTAGCAGCGGCAATATAGCAACGACGGACGGGGCGGCAACCCGTAACAGAATTGACATCGTAACAGTTCGTTTAGTGTGGCAGAATGTTAACCGAATTATGCGGACTCGAGGGTAACGGAGTTCACGGATTACGTCAGCCGTCATCCCGTCATCTGTACTGCACACACTCACACACACACACACACATATATACATATCTACCTACATGTACAACAAAGCTCACGCACACAAAACACCACTTGTAACATTGCACCAACATACCTGTATCGATTGCACGCGCTAATGATTACAAACTATACAGAACAATGTTAGTATTAGATCAGAGAGACTGCGCCTCATACAAATACACAACAATAACACAAGCAATTTGGGCCAATTTGCTTTAATCATTTCCCTTTATTTGTTCTCACTTTTAGCTCACCTTTATAATATCTTTATCTTTTATACATATCTTACATATATAAAATAATTTACAAAAATTATTTTTCATTATCCTTTCAAAGGATTTATATTAATAAGTATAGAGGTAGGGTAAGTGTGTGCACGCTCCTATAAGAAATTTTAAAATTAATAAATTTTGTTGTTATAACATAATAATAATATATAATATGAAAGAATCTATAAAACTTATATATTAGATATTTGATAATAAATGTAGTATTATTGCATAATATAAACATATTTATATCTACCAAATAATATTAAGCATTTATCTAGTTTCTAATAATTGTAGGATATAATAAAATATTCAAGTAATTGTCAGATCAAATTTTTAACAGAAATAAAGAGAAACAAGGAAAAAATATGGGTTCATATGTGAAAGTTAGATTATGTTAATGAAAAAAAAAACAAGGACAGGAAAAAAACGTTTTCTTTCATATATTATTCCGATGTAAATGATTACTTTTTTTTAAAAAAAAAAACAAAAAAAAAAGAGTCTACAGCGTCATTTATAACAACCAAATAACAAGCATTTGGGAATAGACGATTAAGGTCTCTTTATAGTGACTAGCGTTGCGTGTTTATATCACAGCAATTCAAATAAAATACATTGTTTTGGCGCGTCTTCGCGTGTATTACTTCATTCGGAATGATGAGCAGCAACTAACACAGAACGCAAAAGCAAGACAGTGGAAGCCACTATGAAACAAGATTTGAGGTAATGTGATTCATTCAGTGGGAACCGTTATTTTACCGCTTTTCCGGCTATATTATAATTCAAATACGTTTAGCAACTGTTGATGAACGTCAATTCAAAATGAGATTGTTTATTTTCAATATTTTATAGTAGATATTTGTATTTCTTTTACATTACTTACAAAGTTTAGGTGAAATATTATGTAAATGTACTCAATAAATCAACTTACTCAAATATAAGTAGGTACTAAATTTGTGTTATTTAGAATTTCGTGCTATATTATTACATGCTACAAAAAAAAAAAAAATTTATATTTTTTTATATTTTGGTGTAATTTTTAAGTTTGCTTAAAAAGAAATAACTTACTTGTTTTTTTTTTATAAAATAAATAATAAATAATACAAAATACTCTACTTTATTATACTAATTACTTTTCATTTCTGTATTTATATGTACTTTATTGTTCAGTATATTTCTTTTTGTTATTAAAATTATTAGAAAAATGATCATTTACATGAAGGACATTTACTAATGTTATAATTAATAAATTATTTTACTTTTTTTATTTATATAGTTTTATGAAATCTTTTTTATGTATATTTTTAGACTACTAATATTATGTTAGAGTGAATATTGTGTTCGACTGAACCACAAACACAGACAAAACAGAACACAGAGCAATCCTGAAGAATAAAAAAGACAACGAACCTAATAGAGGATTTGATAATAATAAAATTAAAGTTAATCATAACGCATGTTGAGAACCTAAGAAAAAAAGTTTATCTTTTAACAGCAATATCTTTAATTTCACTAATGTGTAATTAAAAAAATACTGCTTTAGCCATGTAAATTTAATAATTTAAATATAAGTTTCTATGTTATTATTTTAGTCTCGCTTACAGTCATTTCATGCAGATGATATATTCTTCACAAATTTTTAATATTTACCTTTTTTGTTCTCATTTTTCTAAAATAAACACTTATAGAAATAACTGTACAATCAAGTACACGTATTGAGCATATAACTTTGGTCTTGTTAGTTATATTGCTTTATTAACACAATTTGTAATTTGAATTTGAAACTTATTTCTGAAAAACATGAACAGCGGCAAGAGGAATGTAAGATATTTATACTCTGCTGTTAACTGAAGTGAAACTGCTTGTCTGTTTCACTTTCATGAGACAGGTTATAAAGTTTTTGTACATCATCTATAACTACGTGTAACTTTTTTGTGCAATTATATTTGCATATGCAAATAAAGCAGGGAGTACAGTGTAATATCGTAGAAGAGGTCGGTGCTAAAGTGAGACGATACAGTGTGTAGCTCGTCAGTTCTTAGCGGATACCTCCTGGAGACATTCAGGTGCTGACATCTCTTCGTCAAACGTTTCTTGGACGCTTTTTTTTTTCTTTTTAAAAAAAGGAAGTTTGGCGGAGCAGGACTGCGTTGGCATTGTGCGTCCGACACAGCCGACTGTAAGTATTAATAAACCAGTGTGACAAATTATTAGAGCGATCCTTATTATCAACTTTGCGTGTCATCTTTTATCAATAAAGCAAAAGGGAGAACGATAATATATCATTCAGTTGACAAGTGCATAGAACCACCGGCGAAACGTTCGGACAATGTGGAGGTTAAGCGATGAAAATCCAATGAATGGGGCCCGTTGCTATTCGTCTTCACTTCACAGAATCAAATTCGCTACTTGGCCCGTTTAATAAATTTTTCGTTTCGTTTTGCTATTGGCTAGTTTCTTCTGCAAAAAAGACGTCAATTTTTTTCCCTCAATTATATTCTGTATATTCCTGATAAATATCAGCAGTCATATTTTTCAATCGCTATTAATTTCTTAAGTAATATGGATATTGATTTTCTAACAAAATATAATTTAAAATTTAATATAATTTGGTTATGAGTTACAGACAGTACAACATATACATATTCTATTTAGAAATTATAGAATTTAAATTATTTCAATTAAAATTTTAGTTAAAAAGTTATGTAAATATGTGAAGAAGTAGAGTTATTATCGATTTGATAGTTACAACAATTTTTATAAATAGCAATTTCATAATTTTGTATGTATAATATAGTTTTTATTCATGAATTACTTATGAATTACTTAAGAAGCACGCAAAAATTAATTTAACTTTTAGTAGCCTTACTTGAAAGAAACAGAGTAATAATAATTTTAATCCTTTTAAATAATAAATTCCACTTGAACTGAAATTTCTAGTTTATAAAGTTAAAAGTATGGTTATTTCAGAAAATTAATTTTAAATGTATTGCAGTAGTGTATGTATAGAAAATATTGAAAAAGTTGTTCAAACATTATGATTGTTTTTTAAATTTTAATAATAACAATAATTATCAAAATTATTGTACATATTAAATAAAAATAATTCTTCTCTAAAACTATTATTTTCAGTATGAAAGTAAATTAATAAATACGATTTTCTGTTTCTTCAATAATAGTAAGTGAATATTATAATCACAATATATTGTAGTAATTTTTTAATATTTGCACATGTACAAAATTTTTACTTGATTTTATATTGGTGAGAAATTTCTCAAGAACTTGGAATAATATTCGAAAACAAAAGCAAACCAAAAAAAAACGAAAATATGAATACATTAAGTAAATATATATATGTTAATTGACGATGAATTGAAATAAAAATGATTTGAGGAATACAAGTGGAATTAGAACAAGTATGATTTTCAGATATAAAACATTAATAGAAAAAAAGTTGTAATAACTTTTCAATAACAATCAATGACGTATATGTTTGCATTAACAATAACCATTAAAGGATCTGATTGGAAATTGCTAGGAAACTACTTCACCAAATTAATGTAACAATATTATAATGATGTCTGAACAATCGAACTACATGAAATTATAATGTTGAGTATGCACTAGAAAACGATTCAGTATTCACTGGAAGATAGGCTATCCACTCACTGTAATACAATATTTATATATAGCGTTTCAATTATCTGATTTTTTCCCATAATGGATATTATAATGATTGAAAATATGAACATTTAAAATATTGTGTATCTTTCTTGTTCATGTGATATCTACATACCTACATATTATGTTGCTACATAATGCACGCAAGTTTCATTATAATTACTATGTATAATTAATTAACATTTAAGCTGTTATATTATTGTAAATTAAACATAAATTAATTATTTATTTCCAATATATATATATATATATATATATATATATATATATATATATATATATATATATATGTTATTAGAGATATTGCAGTGTTAAAAAAACATAACTAGTTTATACACACTGACAAAAATAATGTAAATAAATTTTTGTGTTTTTGTAGATTCTGATATGTAGCTGTTGAAATTCAATACTTTTTACCTTACTATCCGTAGGCGTTAAGCTAGTACTCTTGTGAAAGGCGATATTATTTGATATAAGAGCAAATCGTAATTTTATTCAATTTTTTAAAATTTTGGTAACATAACACAACGTTAAACGCAGTGATTTTGAGTGATTACTCCGTCATATTGTTGAAAAGTTTTGAAATTATTAAAATTCATATTATTTATTTTAGTTTCCATAATCCAATTTGTTTAAAATTCTGAAACATACAATTTTGCTTGCATTATTCATAAAATAAGTTGCCAAATTACAGCCAAGTATAAGTTCGGAATCACTCAGATATAATTTATATTTATAATATTTATAAACTTTTTTTTTATATTACTATAAATATTTTTTATTTTATATTAAATGCAATAAAGAAAATATATGATACCAAAAATGCAATAAAAAGAATTTTACGAAAGTCGAATATTTTAATAAGTTTGCGAATTGTTTTAGTAAACAAAAACATGTTACAAAATATTGGATTAATTCATAACAAATAATGTTTGAAAACAAAGTATTTGTTGTTGTAATAAATATATTTTTGGGAAAATAAACATATCACTAAATATTTACCTAGATCTGATACTTTGATACAAATCAAAAATGATTCAGAAACAAGCATAAAAAATTCAGGCAACAATATTGTTGCACAAATGCATTACAAGTGATAAATAATTTATATATAGATATTAAAAATATAACGTAGGCAAATTGTAAAAATATATTCATTGAGCGAATTTCACAGAGAGTGGTAATAGTTGGAAATTGATTGAAAATTGAAGTAAAATCAAAACTTAATGCAATAGTTTGGCGCTAGCGAGATAAACGAGAACGGGACTGTAAAATAATATTGTCGCGATTCAGAAACATATATAAAATAATTTTATGGCCATAAAAATGTAATACAAAGAGGCGATCTGGATCAGGTCGAGTGCTTGAAACAAATAGCCATTGATCCAGCTGCGAGAAGTAATGATCGAATTGAATATGATGTAGTGATGTAGGTTAGAAAAGTACTGGAACACACACAAACACACACACACACACACACACACATACAAACAGATACACCAAACACATTTATAGGCTGTTGGTCTCCATATATGACGAGGAACGGAGCACGAAGTACGGAGAACGACGAACGGAACACATCGTCAAGAGTGGGACAATAACGCAGACATGCTGTCGCCGTCGGCTTCGACGCCGGCGTAATGGCAGAGCACATCACTGCATTATTTATTCGACTGTCTGATGTCTACCCACACGCTTCGATCATTACCTCGATATCACGTTGCGATGGATTAATATATAAGCACTGCAGTATTCAGCAATAACGATCGCTCAAAAAGCAACGCGTTTCTTCGCGATACGATTAGGATACGATAAGGTATTTAGCTCATCCTTTAAGCTGCTCTTCCTCTGCTACACTCGCCGCATTCACGCGATACACGCAGCTGAACCATCTGAACAGCTGAAACTGTAGCGCTAATGGATAATTTTTATAAACCGATTAGTTTCTTAGCATCGCAACACCATGCTTTCAAAATATCTCCTAAATTTGTCAATATATTTTATCAATAAACAAATACAGCAATGCTTCAACTAAAATAATCTAACATTCCATGTTGGAAAATAAGAAAATAAATCGTTATCTAAATATGCAAGATATTTAAGCTTGACATCACTATATTTGCAAAATATTTTAGATATTTTTAAACGTATTGCATTAATAAACAACTGTGTTAACAGTTCATATAAAATAGTCTTAATTCCATGTAGATTTTCTTTCAAAAATAGAAAAAAAAAATGGGTTATTATCCAAATATGGAGATTATTTTTTAATGTTAAGTATTTTATATTTTCTACATGTATGTTTTAAATTTATCACTTGACCTTATTAATAAATAATTATGCTAATGGTTTATCTAAAACAGTCTTGATTCAAATCAAAGTTTTTCTGTTTGGTATATAATAATAATATATTCAAATTTAAGATGTATATATATTCCAGATTAATGTAATAAAATTACATGGTAACAAATATGTATCATCATATGTAAATGATTATCTTTGGTTTTATTGTAATCACGATTAATGTTGTAAAAACCGTTCTGAAGAAAGAAGAAAGATTTAACAAAGTAAAATAGGCAGAATTCTGACAAAAAAATATTAAAGTTTTTTATTTTTTTATTTTCCACACAACTGCAACTGCAACAACACATGCTGAAGTGTGTGAAATCCATGTGAATGCGATAAAGTTTACGTTAGACAAACAACTAGAACTTTTTCTACAAGTTTATTAAAACACAAAAGACGTTCATACGTCCGAACCATCCTGGTAAATCCGCTATTGCATTAGAATTCTTCATGACATAAAATTTGAACATACTAAGATGATTGTAAAATTTAATAGTATTAAAAGCACAATAATTAAAAACGCAATTGAAGTCAAGAAATAAAGAGATAACATGAATTAATGTAAAGGTACTGAATTCAATAAAGTATGGTTTCCATTGATTAATAAATTATAATTTTTATTACCTAGTTACTTGTTTCTAAGTTACGCTTGCTTAAACTAAAATCTTTCTCAATAAAGATTTCTTTGGATTTTATAGCCTAGAATTAATATATCGTTTAAAAACTACGTTTTTTTTATAAATTATAGTTTTAAAAACACTTTAATAACTTTAGGATTAATTTCTATATAATTTTTAATTAATGTACAACGATTTAATATATCCATATCAGGAAAAATATGTAAATAGTAAACACACAAAACATAGAAACAGGTTGCTAGATAACAAAATACGAGTAACTATAAATTAAAATTATTAATTATTAAAATTAAAATTATAATTATAAATTTTTAATTAAAGAATGCCAAATTTGATTTAAATCAATTCCTTCACACTGATTGCTGTTATCTTTTTCTTTGTAAATTTCAATTTTTTTCTTATATTGTTTGATCTTGCAATTATTTTAGTATCTTCGAGTTTTACATCGTGAAGAACTCTATTATAACAATAATTTAGAAAGAAATGAAATAAAATCATGGAGAAACCAATATCAAATATAGAATTTTAGCAACTAAATCACAAATACAATCTATTTATATTTCTTTCCATATAGGTTTTATTAAATCGGAAGTTTCTCAACGAAAGATTACAAATTGGTATGACCTACGTCAACGTATACATCCGTAAACTAGATCACTTGAACAATACTTCAAAAGATTTCTAGAAATACTGTGGAAGGATTCGAGTTGCTTAAAATAAGTTTTTACCCTTTTTTATTTGCAATGAAAGAAAATCTATTCAAATACGCAATAACATTTCAAAATAAGTAATGCAAACATTAAAATTTAAAAAAAAATAAATATTATTATTTTCTCATTATATGTACCAAAATAAAACAAGTATATTTTAGAATTTTAGCAAATGATATAATATGATATAATCTGTCAATATCTAAAATTAATAATATTCTAGTTTTACTTTGTATTATTTATACAATATATTTATAATTATATATTAATTATTTTTATATGAACTTTATATAATAAAATAATATAATAGTAAATTGATAAATTACACTAGATATTTTATATTTGAATAGATTTTAACAAAAAAAAAAAACTACAACTTCAAACTAATGGTTTATATATACCTATATTAAATTGTTCTGTTTTATAGTAGGAAATATAAAATATTTTTTTATTGTTTTTATTTATAACTTAACGTCTACAACAAATATACGAAAGCATTTTTTTGTTCTATATTTTTGTTACAATATAATGAAATTTGGTAAATGTTGCTCTGACTAATATATTACCTTAGGTTAAATAAAATGATATATTGTAAGATTAAGACATAAATAAATACCAAGTCATCATATGTAAGACCGATAGAATAAATATACACCGATAACAAAGCTGCAATAAGGCTAAATGAAAAAGGTCCAATATTTGATATATTCAAAGGAATAAGACAAGGTGACCCACGATCACCTGATATATTTAAATGCTTATTGGAAGCAGTTTTCCGATATTTACAATGGAATGATTTGAAAATTCAAATAGATGAAAGAAAACTAATTAATCCATGATTTTTTGAATAACGTGGTACTACTTGCAAAAAGCGAAAAAAAAATAATAGAAAAAGAATAATCCCGGATCTTATTATTAGTAGTAAAAAAGTAAATCTAGAAATATTATTATGAGAAAAAAAAGTAATGTCTATGGTCAACAAACACAAATAAGTGCGATATAGAATATGTTACAGAATATATCTATTTCGGACAAAAAATACGTTTCCCACAAGTTAGCTAGAAATACAAGTAACAATAACAAAAAGTTTAAAAAAAAATTGAAACCTTAAAACCATTTTCCAGGAAAATTTCTTCATGAAATTAAAATGAAACATTTTTAATTCATGCGTATTATCTACTTTGCTTTACGGTTGTATAACTTGGACAGGAAAAAAAAAAAATTTGTTAACACTACAATAAACAGAGAAAAATGTAACAAATAATACTTGGAATTACACTCGAACACACACACTAACAAATACAAAAATAAGAAATCAAACTCAACATGGATACCAATAGACAAAAAAAAAGGCAGATAATTTAGTAGATTTATAGATTACAAGTAATATTTTCAAAACCATACATTTTTATTTTAAAATTATGAAAAATGTAGAATTTTTAAACTAATAATAATAAAAAATAAAATATTAATATAAAGTTTAGTTAGGCGTATACGTATATGTGGATATATTAATTATTTTGTAAATTGCAGAAAAATATTTGTCCTCTGTTATTCTAAATACATACATACTCAAAACTCATTATGCTCATTAATTAAAAAAAATAATTAAAACCATGAACGCATAATATTTAGAAAGTAATTATCCAATATAAATATCGAAAATACTCAAAATGTATTTAATGAGTAGTAACTGAAAATATTTATAATTAATATTGTAGTTTATTGTGTTAAGGATTTAATTATTCAACAAATTTGAAACGATTAATTCCAATATTTTTTCAACAGTAAGAATAACATTATCTAGTAAATCTACTGAATATCATGAGTATTTAATATTTAAAATATTCTGGAACATTAAATATTGCTAGATTTAAATCGCGGTTTAAAATATTAAACATGATTTCGATGTAATATCAGATTACATTGTTCATAACATCGGTATACTTACAATCAACTTTTAATATGTATTGTTGAATAACTTTATTTATTTCTGTTATAATATCATAATTTAGTATTTTTTTCTTTACAATATTGAATTGAAAAATTACATATATATATATATACAAATCATTTTAATATGATAACTGAATCTAAAACATATTTAATTTTCGAAATGGAACAAAAATTTTATGTAGACAGTAAGAATAGCCAAGTGAAAGTAGGAGAAAAAAAAATTAAAAATGAAAAAAGCTCGGGAGCGACAATTGCGTGGCGAAAATAAAATAAAAAGTCAATGTCCTTGAAGAATGCACATTATCACTCGATGTTGAGTTCGATCAGCGAAGTGTTGTAAATAGCGTCTCCATTACAAGGGCGGTCCCCGGACTCTTACTTTTATTAAAGCCAGACGAAATTAGGTGCGTCGAATTAAGTGATTCGTTCTGTCGATAAGACGAGTTAATAAAAACCCAGGTTAGCGTCACGATCACAACTTCCCGTGTCTGTCGACATTTTACGGGTTGTCTTTGTCGTTCTGAGCATCGCCCGCAAATTCTACTGCCCGACATGATACTTCCACTAACGAACCATTGAGGTTTTGGATACTTTTATTTCCGATAGAGAAAGAAGAGTATTTCACATTATTGGGTGTTATGAATAAGTACAGAAAAGACTAACCAAAAATAGCTTAGGTGAAATTACGAATGTTAAATTTTTTATGTATCCCATATTAGGATACATTTCTATTTTCAGTTTTGTAATTACAACAAAATTTGAATAAATTGACTTTTTAAAAAATATCTAAATAATAATTATTTAATTGCACATATTTAAACATAACAAAAATAGAAATTTATATACCAAACAAAATTTGTTATGGTCCAGGTTACATTGAACTCACAACTTACAAACTCGAAAAGTGAATGAATAATTTAACCATTATGTACATAATATTGAAATATAATATTCAATTCTTTCACTTTCGAATTTTTATCTTTTAAATAATTAAATTAAGTATTCTTTGTGATATAACTCTACATTTATTTCTTTGTGAGTATAAGTTCTTTTGAAACAGAACAGGGTAGTAACCCGTTTTGCCTGACAATATAAATTAAGATGTTTCTTAATTTTTATAACGATATTTTATAAATATATTTATAAATAAATATATATATATATATATATATATATTATATATATATATATATATATATATATATATATATATATACATTATAATTCGTAAACTAGTAAATATTACTGTTGAATTCTTGCCAAATTATTTACATATTTTTAATAAAACTTGCTAGTTGCTTGTATTGATTTTTAAAGTTATACAAAGGATTATTTTGTGGAATTAAAACGATCAATGTAAGAATATTTTATTTTAGAAAAAACTTTCCAAATTGTATTCTTTCATGCAGTGTTTGTATTTATCTAGATTAGTTTATCTAGATAACTCATCTGTTAGTCTTTAAAAAAAGTTTAGAAACTATATTAATTCTTTTAACAAATATCTATTACCTATTATCGTTATATGTATAAATTTTTAATTTTATATTATTATTTTATCCAGATTAATAACAAAAAGGTATCTTTTTCATACAGATTAAATTTTATTCTATATTTGTCAACACTGCTGGTATATTTATTTTCTTTTATTAAAACACTCATAATCTGATTTTATAATTCTAGTATATGTATACTTTTATTTATTTTAATTAATATAATTTCTCATAACAAATATATAAATTAAAACGTAACTGAAAATAATGCAAATACGACCTCTATTACATGTTTACATCAATATGTTTCAGCGCAGATTAAGCGTGATCGAATATTAAGTACTGGATTATTCAGTATAAACGTTGAAAATTAATTAGCTCTGAGCATAAATCATTGTTGATACAAATTAAAATAATATGTTATTAGTGTCGTAGTTATAAGCAGAATATAATTATCTTACGTTTGGAGAATTTTGAACAAAAACATTTATTTTCATTTTCTATGCATGAAACGAAATCGAGAGATATAAAATAATGAGAGTGACAAAATATGAAGCTCAAATTTTTTATAATATTCATATTAGTATGAACATGATTCGATTTAAAAAGAAAAACAGCGAATGTTTGTTATGACAAAAAGAAATAAAAACATAATAATACAATAGATTGTGGCTATAGAACATTCGTAAAACCATTTTTAAAAATTAAATACTTCGTGAAATGTTTACACAGTACTGTTTAATTCGGTAACTAATTTGGTTTAATACTTGCCGCTGGAGTAAACTAATCTATTTAGCAGCCTTTTACACAATGATAATTAACCATTTGACATTTACGTAGCTTTTTTTCTTCATATAGTCTCTATTTGTATACCTGCATCACATGCAAAATAATTTAAATTACATTTCCGGACAGAATTTTTTATAATTTAATAATTTATTTAATTATCAGTTTTCATTTTTCAGTTGAAGCTATCGATAAAAATATAAATATATTTTTATTTTTATACACAACGTCTTCAAATTTAAATAAATACTAGAGTATCGTCATTATATTTATTACACAATTTAAAATTAGCAATTATGGTAATTTTTTGAAATAGATAAATAAATGAAATCAAAAAACAATATAATGTGAATTAATACGAATAGTCATTTAAATATATTTTGCAAAACAAAAATTACTTATTTCTATAAATATGTTTATTACAACAAATTTTTATCTGTGCCGTTTGTTTTTAATATTTCTTAAAATGAACATGTAATATTTGAAGTGATTAATGTTATTATTTTCCGTTATCTGAAATATCCTCTGTCGAGATAAGTGTTATGATATTACTCTATTAGAATGGATAGAAAAATATGTGGAAATCTGGTTAAAAAGTAGAAAAGCTAATCCATTTAAAGTGGTTGAATGTTATTGGTATTGGCCTATGGCCATAAGTAAAGCTGGAGACTACAGCAATGAGTAGTTCGCATTGAGTGGTCAGTGATGCTCTTCTAGACAGACAATTTGAACTCACATCATTACCAGAACAATTGGAACTAGAGTGGTCGATATATACGTACGTAGGAAGTAAATGGTATTATCTAGCACTTCCCCGTCGTCTATATACTCGACAAATTTAGTTTGATATAACTCCAGGATACAGCAAATTTAGTTTACTTTTATACTGTTTACTTTTCAAAGTCACTTTTGTAAAAATCCTAAATCTAAAAGCTATTTTAGATATTAGGTTTAGTAAAAATCACACAAAAAGTAATCCAATCGAAAACGATTCCCCGTGTTTTGAATAAACACATGATTTAACGATTTGGTTGTGATTTATTCTCATTGGCTAAATGACTCCGCGGCGCGGCGAGACAGTGTCACGGGTTCTGTATCAAAATTCAATAAAATCATGGCGTTTGGTTTTTGGTAAATGCTATTCCAAATGATAATTTCAATCTAAACATTTTTTTTTCATTGTATTTTTCATTAAAACTAAAAGAAAATTTGAATAAATATACATATTTTATAATATATTCCAGTTCAAATTTAAGTCAAAAGTGAAAAACCAAACTTATATTTGTTCTTCATAAATTAAAGATAATGTTAATATAATTTGTACCATGTACCGTCAATATTTCATTATTTTTTTTGTTCAGATAATTTCCTTTCGATTAGTAAGATATTATTAAATATTAATTATGCCGCACTGGTTAACAAACGTTGAGAGTTAAGAGGAAAATGATATCGAAAGAAGTCAGATCCACTGAAGAGTGCAAAAAGGAAGATAAGAAAGTATTTATTTTAATCTGGGGGTCACACAAGCGTCTCTAAAAACAATTTTAAGATTGTTTCTAGATAGAAATTCCAGTGGCTCGGTAAAATATCTAGATAAAATGTGTCTGGTAAGTTTCCAACTGCTTACATACGTGCTACGGAACAAACAAAGATATACATTCAGGAAATGAAAGCCATGCAATGAATATTTTATGCCGTGTACTGTACCAGTAAAAACAAACGACTTTATAATTATCTTTGTCTAAAGTACGCTAATTGCAAAGTTCATGAGCTGTACTTGTCATCCTGTACTTCGCACATTTTCTATGTTTAGTTTTCATCTATTTTCTACAATTAGACTTGTGGCAATCTAAGTTATCTATACCATGATCTGTCAACAAACTTCAACTTTTTCATATCGTTTTTAAATTGCAACTTTTATTATTTACTCGCAAGCAAAACTACAAGACATAAGTTCTTAACTTCTAAAATATCACTCTTCTAGATAAATGGTCTGATTTCGAAGATTTATACTAAAATTTTCTTCCTCAACTACGAAACTTCAGCTATATAAACAGAATTGCGGGCGTCTCATATATATAGCGGATAATAAATTTAATTATTTTTTTTTTGCATTTGCATCAATTATGCTAAAAACGGAACGAGAAATTAGGTAAGTAGTTTTAATCGGAATAAAAGTAGTAACGTAGCAAAAATTGTTAATAAAGAGATAAATTGTAATTGAAATAATTACGATATATCCACGGCATTCTAATTATGTAAAATGAAACGAGTATACCATCAGTCGATTGAATGTCAAAGGTAATAGAACAGTTTTATCAGCAGCATGATGTAAACCACTTTGAATTCATACTTTACATTCCCCCGAGATAATTCATCGACGGAGAATTCTTCTCTAAGCGATAGAAAAAGCTTAATAAATGAGCGAACGCTTGAGTGGGAATATGTCGCGCGACAGGTAACCACTGCTGCGAAGGTGACGGCAACGTAGGTGATCTAGTAGAGCAAAAGGGGGCTGGAAGAGGTGAGCGCGGTATATAGACACGCGGCAGTGGGGCGATAAAGCTGGTCGCTTGCACTCAGATAATCCTTGTGCGAGCTTGGCAAATGGTTTGGCTTAAAGAGCGCGCCACAAGCCAGGCACAATAAACATAACATTAGTTTGTATGCGTGTACGTTTAGGTGGCTGGTTGTGTGTGCACCTAGACGTCACTGTATTACGTTCCGCACGTTGCTTTGTGTTTGTGTAAACCTGTAAACATAAATATGTCTCTCTTGTTAGGTTAGGTTGTGCGACATAATAAAATATTACTGAAAAACGTACAAAAATCAAAGTTAAACAAATTAAAAGTTAACTTGTCATTTTACACTCTTTTTTTTTTCCTTTTCTTCATACATTTTTTATGTTAATGTCTGTTTACACTTACATACATAACTTAAATTATTTAATAACCGTAACTTCCATACTATGATACTAAAATATTTCAAAACAACACAATACGAATTTTAATTAATCTAGAAATTTTGCAACGTATATGAAATTACATTAACCACGAAATCTATATTAATTTTAATAATCTAATAAAAAGTAAGTTATATACAAAATAATGTCGTTAACACAAGTTCATTATACAATAACGTGAAAATCTATAAAGTTAACTTACACTTTTATTTAAATTATATAATAAAAGCAAAATATTTTACAGTTAAATAATTATACATATTGTATTAAATAAAATCAGTAGCTTCGCACCATCTATGGAAGCCAAAGTTAGAGTGCAATTTATAATTTGTTAACGTAGCTAATATTTTTATTAATGTCATATTTTCATATAGGTAAAGTTGGTATATGCAGGCCTGATATCTGTTTACACTTGTAATTGGATCGATTATTTCCGTATCCTATCGAAGCTATTAATTGCAGGTCAAATGAGAAAGCATGGATGCACTATTAACGCCTGCTTTCTATACTTGTAGAAAAAGATCACTTCGAAGCTAGCAGGATAACTCGCACTGAACAATTCTAGAAAAACATTTTGATTTTTTTGATTTACACTTTTACTAACAATAAGCCGTTATATTTAGTTTATTATTTAAATTTCTTTTGTGATAAATAAAGCTAACTATCATTCACGTCCGTAAATTTTTGTTACTTAATACTACTTGAATAATTTTGTAAATCACAAAAATATATTATACAGTTCAATTTACATATTGAAATTATTTTGAAATATTAACCGAAAAGTACCATTACATTATTAATCATTCGAATGATTGATAATAATCATCATATGCTTTTTAAATAATATACTATTTTATCTACGATATTATTTTTACTATCAGCTTTAAAACGTACTGTTATTTATCTTGTTTTCAGTACAAAAAAGTATTTTTCTTTATCTAATAGTTTGTTCTCTTCTTCTAGGAGATTCTAAAATAATGGATATCAATCATTTTTTGAACTTGAACTAGAATTTCACTCATTAGATATATATCTCTAAGCTATTTTTATTATTTAATAATATAAATTACTACATATTATTAATAGTAAAAAAACAATTAAAATTATTCATTTATTTTCAGAAATGCCAATTTCAAAACCTATCTATATTCCACAATTATTTGGAAACCAAACATTTATGTCAAACTTTTTGCTTTATTTTTAATTTAAAAATAATTAAATAATACTGAATGATTATTAAAAAAATATCCTCTCACAACCGGTGCATAATTGTGATTTATAAAGATTGTATCTGTCAATCATGAAATTAGACCACGATACTGAACAAAATATAAATATTTGAAAATATGGTGACACAGAAATAAATATATTATAAATTTAAAAGTTTATTGCATCACTTATGAGCATTTTACCAAAAATTGCAAAACTTTAGTTTCACTATTAATAAATAATTTGAACACAACTTCTCCATTTGAACAAATATAATCAATATAAACTCGTTCACATATGACAATTTTTATCGTAATCAATACAATTGTCTGGAAGTTCTCATACGAAATCTATGTACTATAAAAATATATCTAATATTCGAGTGAGAAGGTAACGAAAATTTATAAATGACTAATATCCGATGATATTACCAAATTCAATTAATAGGACAAAACGTGCGTGAATTCTATTCTATTTGTTTTTAGCAGTTCAATTGAAAGTATAACACAGTTATGTCAGATATAATTGATTTATCATAGTTTTATGATAAATGGTAGGTAACATAACAAAATTCAATATGGATATCTACATTATTAATTACCAAAATATGTGTGCGGAAATTTTAATTTTAATCTCGTGATAACGGCTCGATAAAACTACCATAATTTTGTGATATTTAGAACTAATTGTACTATCAAATTTTCAATGCGCACTTGCTACTCGATTTTCGATGATACCATATCTCGCACCTACAATGCTAAACTGGCATATACGAGTACATACTCGTACAATTCTTCAGAAACATTTTAACATAGTAAAAATATAGTAAAAAATGTTCCAGAACTCATTATATTAAAACTAAACGACCTTAGCCTGTAGTTCTGTATTAATTTTTATTAATAATCGACGTTTCGACCTACTCAACCTACATCTTAATCAGGAAAAATTAACAAGAAATAAAAACATAGAAACAAATTACTAAGTAAGAAAATAAGTAACTAGATTATACAATTTTTTAAAATATTAATTAAAAAAAGCCAAATTTTATTTAAATATGATAGAAAAATTTTGTTTATATTTTCTTGTAGAATATAAATCCGAAATTTACTATGTCGATGTTAGTATTTATTGAAATAGAAATTAATGAAACAGATTAATACATGAATATTATTTTACAAAATTGATTATAGTTATTTTTTGTATTTTTTAGATAAAAAAAAAAATAAGTTAATAGCATTTTTCTCTTTTTATCGCAGAAAAAATGTATAAATTTTTAACCATAAAACTAAAATAAAATATTTTTGGGTATACTTTACATATTTAATAAGATTAAAGCAGAACATATTTTAAGAATGAAATAATTTCATGCAATTATAACTCATTTGTGTTGATATTGTCAAAATGTTTTGAATAAATAATATGTATATATTGAAAATGTAACAGTAACTCGCAGTATATGTACGTATGTACAATGTATATATTGTAATAGATATATATCTATATATTGTCATATCACAAACGAGTGACTCGTACAGCCATTAATTTACACCGCATTCAATAGTTAATTATTGAAACATTGAATTGCAATTGATCCTAACACATTGAATACCGTTAACACATTACTACAACGCTATTGCACAGGTTCTGTGTATATTGCAGAACATCAACACATGTAAACTTGCAACGCACATTAACACTGAAAATCACTATTATTTGTTATTATTATTTATATATTTTTCAAATGAGATCAGTAACACCTACTACACTTTATTCACTACCACGCCGATTCGTAATCGGCTTTTTGTCAAGTCAAAATTTGTCATTTCAAAATTCTTTTGTTATGAGGTTTATCGATATTTTTTCACTTATTCTTTAGTAAAATTACAGTAAATTCCTTTTTTCATTTAGAATATTTGAAAATAATAATGGCTCAAATTGATGGGAATAATAAATATAATAATAAATTTAAAACAATTAGGAAAATTAACCTAAATATTCAAATTTTTTTATATTAACGACCGATTTTATAATAAACATTTTAACTAAAATCGTCTTTAAACAGACAAGAAAGTATTGTTTAAATTTTAATCCCATAATTATTATTCCTGTCAATAAAACGATAAATTTTTGGCAAATTCTCTAATTTCTAATGCCAAAATTATTTATTGTTGCCAGCTTAAAGTTGAGTTTAAGTAAAGTGTGTAGTGCGTAACTAGCCGTAAAATGTTTGACATTTTTGCAAACTAATTTAACAACAATTTTGCAGAATCAGATAATATTTGTTTTAACGTTTCCTTTTACTTAACAAAAAGTTTTATGTAAATATATTCTTGAATGAAATGCTTTATATTTGACATTATCAATTCTTGTAATTTGTAATTGATAATTGGTAATATATGTTCGAAATTAATTGATGAGTTGATAACTTAATCACGTGTTTATTAACAATATGGATAACAATGTTTTCTGCAACCATCTTTATATTTATATCGGTTAATACCATCTTTTTATAAATAATTCATAAAAGGTTAATTAAAATGTTTTGTTACAGATTATTTGTATCTTTATTTAATACAAATTTGTTGAACAATGTTGAATAAACAAATAATTAAATTTGTTATTAACATTGATAAAATTAATTCACTGGAAATAGTTCATGACAATGAATGTAGAACTGCGCACAATTATAAAATTTCAATAGTATATTATAATTTGATTTGCATTATTGAAATTATTTTATTGATCTTCTATTGAAAAATCAGTAAATATAGTTAAAACTGCATGTCGAAATTTTCGTTAATTTTACAAATAAAATTTTGTATGAAAAATAAAAATTAATAATTTTAATTTTTAGTCACATATTTAGAACTTCAATAATGGCTAGTATATTTTATAAAAAAAAAATTGTTCCAAATAGTGTATTTAGAGATTTAATATGAGGAGAATTGTAATTAATTGTGTGTAAATGTAATTATTTCAAAAATGGTTAATTAAAATTATGATATAATTATTATTATAATTTTTTTTTTAATTCTAAAATTTATCATAATAACTATAATGTACGTTACCATAGGCGTACATTTAAAAATTTGCAAAATACAAAGAATGTAAATTAAACATATTCTTATTTTATATTCTCACATCGACTGCTAATATCAGATGAAATATAGGAAACAACAATCATTACACGAGTCTATTTTAGTAAAATTTCATTTGGAGAAAGCTCGGTCGGTTACCGGTAATCGTGAAACTGATTCCCCGATAGTAGTAGCGATTCGCTTCCTCGTCCGAAAACGCACCACAATTCACCGGCTAGTAGGACATTTTAACTGCCACACAAATATGAGGTGGCCCGCGCTATCCGAATAGGTACTTCCCGCTCACTGAAATACGCCGAAGACGTGACCACTAGTTCTCTCTGAGCCTCGGCTCACTTTTTATTTATATCTATATTTCGCAAATAAAAATACGAACCCAGTATGGAAAAAAAAATATAACAGGAACATCTTACCGATACTATTTTGACACGAGAAATGTTCTATTAGAAATTATTGTGATTGTAAAAAAAATATTTTAAATATTTTTTTGATATTTTATTTTATCTTTAAATACAGCTGTCTTTTGTAGTGTATTTAAAAAAAATGTGTATAATTTTGTTTTTAAATTATTTAAATTTTTTTGTCGTTTTATACTACTTTTCATTTGGCAGACGTACAATGTGATAATGCATATAATATTAAAAACATAAAAATTTAATTAAATTAATTTTGTTACCTGTGACCGAATATGTAAGGCATCCAATAGAAAATTAAAAGTTTATGGTTTCAATTAATATTATTTTTTTTATTTAATTTACGTTAATAATTGTTATTTATTTATTTTAAAAGTAAACACATTTTTGTATAAATTTGTGAAACTATTTTTCAATTAAACCTTTAATTATTATATTGTGCTCTTTTCAAATAATATTTCTGTAGATATTAATATATTTTATAATACTAATACTTATGTATTAGTTGCTTATTTACTTTTTTAATTTCTTTGTACTCATTTTATATTTGAAATAAATATTCTTTTGTTGTATTTTTCATCATTTCGTAATTGGGAAATTTGTACTGATAGGAGATTATTATTTAAATAAATTATAAATTATAGAAAAAGTCATAATCAATATTTTGACAGAAAAACGTTTTATTATATTTTAAACAAAATTTCATACTTTATAAATTATGCAATTTACTTATTGTTAATTAATAATATATCATTTGTTTTTAACATGTATGTTGATTCTTGTATAGGGGAGTTAGTCATGAATAGACGGGCTTACAGTGCGGATGTGTATGTGTTATTATTTATATTTCTAAAGTGACAAATGTGAGTTATTCAAAAGTGGTGCAGAATATAGAACGGGTATGTTACATATATTATATAAATATAAAAATTGTAAAAATTTTGAAACAAAAGTTAGTTTACTCAAATTAAATTCATTAATATCTAATGAAAATATGTATATTATTTGGATATTGATTTTTTTTTATGTATTTACCTTATTCCAAATTTTCATAATAAATCAAAAGCGGCTTATTGAAAAAATAAATACCTTCTCTCATATTCAAATAAAAATCATTAAATTTTAGAAGAAAAATCCGAAATTAATACCTACTTAAATTTTGCTTATAATTTTGCAAAATTAAATTTTTTTATAATGTTACTGAAAAAGAAAAACCCATTACCTATATAAATTTAATATAAATAGCACACAATAAATTTATACAGCAGCAATATCATGTTTCTCTATTTTGAAATTTGATGACAATACAATTTTTTTTATTTCTAAAGTATATTTGCTTGTGATTTGCATGCTAAATGTTAAGAGAAGATATCTTTTATTTATTAAAAAAAAAAGTCGCTGTGAGAGTTTTATAAAATACCTCTTACAACATTTAAAAAGTAATAATTTATAGCTGGGAGTAGAATTAAATTACAATCAATTTTCTGTCTGACTTTTACCGGAACAGTTTTTTCACAAAAAGTAAATATTAAATTTCTGCTATTTAAAACTACTTTTATATCGTAATAAATATTATAACCGATGAAAATTTCCTTTTGTTATTTGTTTTTTTTTATTTTACTTTTCATTAAATAGATAAATTTCTCGGAATTTGAATAATTACATTTTAGAAATTTTTATTTGAAAATTTATAGATTAAGTAGTAATTGTTTTGAAGTATCGGAATATTAAAGAAAATAAAACAATGATGTAAATACATTTTCATATAGCATAAATATGTATATATTTATGTAAATTTTAAAAATATCTAGAAAATGTCATTTTAGTTGCGGTAGCCAGTCTCTTTATATTCTTTTGTAAAAATAGTAGTTTTCCTGGTTGGAATAGTATAAACTAAAATCTATTCTCCAGTGATTTTATAGACAAATCTTTTAAAGCAAACCGCATGTATAAAACATAAAGGTATACCTACCTACCTACTTACCTACCTACCTACCTATAGATAGATACATCAAACAATAAGTTCTTTTTATCGCTAACTAAAATAACATATTTGGTATTTTTGTTTGCAAATGAAATTTTATACTTTTATTATAAGTTTATCTTTAGATTTATCTAAAGTAAAGAGAAATTCATGCATTGTATGTGCATCTTTTTTATTAAATCTAATTATACGTTGAGGGTATTTTTAAAAATACGCGAATGCGGTGATTTTGTTTGCTGATAATAAGTAAAAACAAAAATAACAAAAAGATAATCTAGTAATTGTATCTTAAAAATAGTATAGGCTATTTCCAGTTTGTAAAATCATGTTTGAGGTTCATTAATATCTGAATGCTGTCTCAAATAATGACATCACCATCACCGTTTTGCAGTCGCTGCCACGTCCGTAACCCTTACGACATAAAATATTTCTGATGTCTGGGTTCATTTGCAAAAAATAACACTGACGATGAGCTTATATTCTGTTTTTTTTTTGTTTGTTTCGGCGAAAATAAACACAATTAAAAAAGAGTTGTAACGTTTTAACACCCTTGACCCGCACCAGTAATTTTTTAGCAATTTTAACGACATGAATAATTCAGTTGTAATTGAGATTTACATTTTTAGTTATGTCATTAAAAATTAATCATTAACGAACTAAGCAAAAAAAAATACTGCACAACTCAATTTAAATACAAATTAATTTATTTCGCTTGCTTGAATTTTTTTCGCGACTATCACGCGCATGGTTTCTTATTTCTTCGCGATAACGAACTTTTCCAAAGACATCAAGTTTTCCCAAATGGACTCAAGTTTTGTGGGCAAAACAATTAAATTACCGCAATACTTTCATCCAATTGGCTATCTCGCTTACGTTTACTCGTTTACCCCTAGAGCATCCACAATAATATTTCATTTCATTTAATAAATTTCGACTTTTGTTTGTAAAATTAGTGCGAGAAATCTTTTATGTAAATATTTAACTAAATCATATCATATTGATTTTATAATAATATTTTTGTTATAGTTAGAAGCACAAATACAAAAGTTATAATTGCACTTTACTCTTTTTGTCTGTTCCTATTTACTTATATCGATGTTTCTACACAGAGAACTTATTACTTAAACAGTTTTCTTTTTTGAAAAGTAGGTGTGAAGAATTTAAAAGTCTGCTGTAGAAGTGAACTTAGAATTTTAGTACATTGTTCTTTTTTTTTATGTTATGTCGATTTCAGTACGAACTTTTTAAAAATTTTCTTGTACACTTTCAAACAGTCAAATTATATTTTTGTAAACATGAAATTATATATCAGACACTGGAATTATGTTTGAAATTTTATATTTTCAAATGGATTAAATTGACGATAAATTGCAAATTTATGAAAGTTCAAAAGATTTTTTATTTTTCATCTCACAAGCGTAAAATAAATGGAAAGGTTTCGGTAATAAATCTGTGTAATTTAACAGGTAGAAGGAACAAGTAAATGAGGACACTTTTTCAAAACGTTTTACTATAAAATTAGGTCAATGTAAATTTGTATGCCAAGTACGGGAATGATAAAAAATCAGATAGTGTTTTTCTTTCGGGGAGAGCAAGCAGCTATATTATTGGAAAACACTTACAAGAAACGTACGTTATGTTACAGAA
Source organism: Clivina fossor (assembly GCA_963966155.1). NCBI lineage: Eukaryota > Metazoa > Arthropoda > Insecta > Coleoptera > Carabidae > Clivina > Clivina fossor. The sequence continues at coordinate 44,380,277 of OZ014550.1, read as the reverse complement.
ACAATCTGGTACGAAGAGGGTTCGTCTCTCGCGTACCCGGATAAAAAAATCTAACAAACTCGAAAATTTTAGCAAGCCGGTTAATGTTTTGAATCAGTATTGTAACTTTATACTACGTTTTATCGATATCAGTAGGTAGGTAGGCGCGATACGCGACATGCAGACGAGAGATTGAATACAGTCATATATCCCGTGGGACATTTAGGTTTATCGTTGCGCCGCTACGACGCTTAATGAATTTGCGTTCCGCTGTACAATATTTTGTACATTAGTTTGTCGGCTGTCAGCTGTTGACTGCTAGTATGTTAGAATATTATAGAATAGCACTCACCTAGTTCGGGTCCGCAAACACGCGGAATGATTTCGAGAATAGCAGAACAGGAAGCGTCCTCGAAACAGAGTTGCCGGGCTAGCAGACAGTTCAGGATGGCGATGGCGGTTTTTATGTTCGGCCCTGAAACAACACAAGAGCACACTCAATAATGGCAACGTTACTTTCACTAGATACTGATATACGGTACGATACGGTACGGTACGGTATAGCACTTATTTTATACACGTCATCTTACCCGTCCAAATGAAATTATATACGTTGCGTACCCATCCTTATAATAAAAGCAGACACATGGGGACAGCAGAAAAGGACTGGATCGTGCATTAAATGGACAAGGACAGGGATAGGGACAGTAGAACTCTGACAAGACTTTTGTAAGGTTTGTGTTATTGCAATAACAAGTGAGCTGTAAGGCAACAGTGATATAGAGCGCATCCGTGATTTGTGTGTCTGACTGAGGATAGAATTTCAGTCTCGTGAGAGAGTTATGCGACGAGCACACTTTCCTAGTTAGGGCTCTGTTCCAAAACATCGATGCCCGAGGGAGAACGACAACCAACCAGCCAAGCAGTTTGTTGCTCAGCGTTCACTACTCACTGCTCATTGTTCACTGTTCAAAGCTCAATGCACAGTGATAGTTTTAGTAGTACCTAAGAGTAGTGCCAGTGGCACCAACGCTATTATGTGAATACTTACTATTACTTCTTACATATGTTAGCTTCAATTTAATACATATAGCTAACTGCAGTGAATTTTCGCATCAGAAAACAAAGTCAACACATTCGATTCAACAAAATGTGATTGAATGCGATACGATACAATACGATACGATAGCTTTCTAGCCATTGACATATGCACGAGAGATAAATAGTAGTTGGTTAGCTGGTAACAGGTGAACTGCAACCAGTGATCAGTGACCGGTATTAAAGCAGACGGCATGACCATGTGTTGCTATTTGTGCAACCATGTTTACCAAGTTCTGTATAAAGTTACTATTGCTAGTGGTTGTTGGTAATTAAATGAACATGTACATTGTGCTAATTACGTGGCTTTGCCATTTCAATGCGGTTTATATTAAATAAAGATGAAACACGCTACGAAACTTATAATTGTGTTCATCAAAAAAAATAAAAGAAACCTGTAAGAAAATTTGACTTTATAAAATAAAAACAAACATACACAGTTTGTTTTAATTACAACGTAGATTGCAAAGAAGATTATGAAGATATTCAAATGATGTTCTTTTGAGCGATAAGTTCTTTTTGTGGACGTAGAGTAAGTTAATGGTACGGCGCGGCGCGGCATGACGGTATATTTCATCTACTGTTTGCTGTTCTCTATTCGCTATTCTCGTAAACGTAACGCATCCAATCCAGTTTTGTGGCCAGAAGCATATAACCACAGACGAGACGACATGGCTAAGCATCGCATCGCATGGCATGGCATGGCACAACTGATGACGGCTAACCACCGGAATGCCAGTCTTAATAATTATGCAATCCAAATCAGGCGGTCGTGTGCCGTTGTCACAAACGTTGCTGCTGCTGCTGCTGCTGTTGCTGCTGCTGCTGTGCTGCTGTTGTTGCTGCCGTTGTTGCTGCCGTCTGACGCTGCGCTGCGCTGCTTACTGCTTAATTCTTGATTGCACACTCACTACAGCGCAGCGACGTTTCTCTGCTTTCGGCTGCTTTCGAAACGCTCAATGTACAAGCACAATACCAGTGCCTGATGGCGCAACATTCAATATCATGCAAATTAATTATAATTCATATTTTAGAAAATTGTAAGAGATAAACTCGTGTTTCAAAACAGATTAACAGGATTAGACGCACAAACTAATCTTGATCAAAATTACGATTGCAATTACGTATCTTCTAAGTAAATTTATAATATATTACAACTACTGTATTGAATAATATATTCATTATCAACTCGGGGGTACGCAACTCCTATCCACACAGCATACCGCACCATATACCGCAGAAGAGGAGGAGATGAATCTCGAGACCACTTGGTCTCGGTAATGACAGGAAGGAACTATCCAGCCGGATCACGAGAAGTTCGAGGCGTCGCGTCGCGTCGTAATCTCGCGGCCATTTAGTTCGTCCTCTTATCTGAACGCCAGCGCAGGCCAAAGCCACAGCGGGATAAGCGCGAGGCGAGAGCGAGGCATCACATCGCATCGGTGTTGGTGCTGGGGCTGGTGCTGGTGCTCGTACTCGAGCTGGTACTACTACTGTGTTTGTGTTAGTTAGTGATGGCAAGGGAACATCGTATACCACACAACTTTACACTCCATATTCTCTTTTTTATTTTATCATGTTTCCAAAAACTCAACCGATCAAACTGACCAAATGCTACAAATAGAGTGTTTGTCGCGTGATTTCCACACACTAGATTTATATTCGTTTCATTTTCATAAAGAGGAAATCCGCATTCCACATTATCTAATATATTCGTCGGTATAAATAATATTAGGCCATTGGCAGCAAACCACTGTTTCCTCAATTTAAGCAACATTTCATATTTTGCGATAAATTACAGTAAATTACAATAATTTTGATAAGTGACTACCATTTCTATTGACGTATTCATAAAGAAACATTGGACGACAAAATGGAATGGGAAATAAGGAAAAAAACGTTACGCCAATGAACCTAACAAATATTGAATGTGTTGAGGTGTACACACATGAAATCACGATAGGGTACTTTACTTGCTTGCCAGAGGCCTCATTAAAATTGCGCTCATTAAATTCAATGCTTATATCTTCGATTAGGCTACGTATAAAACGCGATAAAGAAAGGTCGGGCGAAGGGAATGAAATACGAGAGTGAGAGCAGCAAGTGGACGAGAGAATGAAGCCAGAGTCATGGCGGCGTGGAGGGGGATAGATGTCGAGTGAAGGGGTCGTAACACGTGATTGCAGCAAGTCAAGTAAGTGGGCAATTGACCGGTTAAGTCGTCGCTCGCCGCTCGCCGCTCGCCACTTGCTTATTCACTGTGCTCAATGTTCGTTGGCATGATATGAGTTACGTGAGCGTGAGCTAGTGTCGCGCGGACCCCCGCGTGATTACAACAATATTACATATTAAAGTGCGCGGCGACGGACGTGCAGGCAGCCGAGCCGAGCCAAGCCAAGCCAAGTCAGGTAGGCAGCGGCAACCGCCAACCCTATCGCATTGCTGATCGCTGGAGTTAACCGGTGCGCCTTGCCATTAAAACGATGGCTGCTGGGCAACGCGACTCGGACGTCGACTTATACGCACGCAAGCTACAGACCGACGACGACGCCACCGCCGATCCTGACTCCAACATCAACGGTCATGCTTTACACCAATCTACGTTATTCTGTCTCCAGTCCGATCGAATTTTCACCCTTATAACGTTTTTAGTACAAAAACAAATTTGTGATATATTATAGTCATTTTTTATTACCACTGCTATAACATCGAATATTTGAGTTTTATTTAAAATTATTATAGTCATTTAAAAATTTTTGTATTTTAAAATTGCACGATTGCCTTTTCCAATTCAATTACATTCGTATTCAATTTTATATTTATAAAATTATTCGATCCAAACTGAATCAATATGCTTATCGTATTATATTTTCGTATTATTAATTGTAATAAGATTGTAAAAATCAAAATTGGTACTAATTGCGCTATAGATGAAACGATATTGCTGGCGAATCAATTTCAAGCAGTGTAATAATAATAATAATGTGGCATTAGAAGTAATGCAACGTTAATTATGACTGTAAATATTACGATTACAGTGAGCGCGGCGCAACCGCCGGGACGGTGGTAACTGACAAAGTCATTTCTACTGGCGACATTGTGACTTATGAGTTTGCATCTATGTATATTGACGTTTTACGAAAGCTCTGATTGTGGTGGGGTACGCTATTGTAGCAAGAAAAACCAGCAGCGTCAAGGTGGCTACATGTCGTGATCAGCGGCACGCACACACGCGACGTCACGTGACTGCACAATCATAGATTAGCGTTGACCAAACTGCCGTCCCTTACGGTCGCTGCCGCCGCGCCGCCAAAGGTGCTTTTACGCCATCGTCATCGTCGCGACATTACCCTAATCAGCCCACTCGAATCCACCAGCAGTAGCGCGACAGTGTCGATGGACGTAGACTTAGACGGTCGTCAATGGTCAAAACGGAAAATATTCATGAATGCGCGACGTCGTGACAGGACCCTCTAGCTCACAAACGCAAAACTTCTCTTACACATCAAACATTCGGAAACCGCGAAATAAATTATTTATATCTGACATCCCCGATGCCTGCTAATAACCTTTATTCCCCCTCTTTTCTATAAACTTCTTCCAATACCTACAATATATATATATATATATATATATATATATATATATATATATATATATATATATATATATATATAGTTACTTATAAAATTATAAACTCACTGAAACGTTAGCTAGAATTTTATTTATATGAAATCTATCATTTTATTTTTATTCTCTATAAGAGTATAAAGTTTAGGAAAGTAATGTAGAAAAAATATGTTAACGCAATGATTTTGGCATAATAACCACGAATATTAACGTATTACTAAAAAATCAGTTCTATCACGGCCTTGACTAAAATTACAGTTTAGATATAAACTTGCACATCCGGAAAATGTCTGATTATAAAAACACAAATTTTTACACTGATATCATTATTTAATTATTTTAATTCGAAAAATTAATTTCCTTCACGTAATTTTTGCTTTAGATCCGAGGGTTTTATTTTGACCCAAAAGTAAACGTTTAGTCATAGTAACTAGAAACAAAACTGTCTTCACATAAATATGTCACATATTTACAGAATTATGCACATACATATATATATATATATATATATATATATATATATATATATATATATATATATATATTTACATAAAAATATGAAAATTATAAAAAATTATTTAGCCGTATTGAAAAATGTTCCAAAAAAAAAGTCATTAGTTATAACTCGTTTAGCAATTTTTAATAATTTTTTTCGAAATATATCTCTGTTTCGAAATATTTGTAAAACACATAAAAGTGACATCAATAAATTACCCCTTTCAGTTGGCAGATCTTTACCAAAAGCTGATCAAATTGAGATATTCACCTCCGAAACTTAAATATGAAATTTTATAATAATCCGTGCCGAATTTGCTTTACACGTGTCCACAGACCAACAAATAGATATCACGGCAAAAGCATGCTAATTCGTGCTTAAAAATTATATATTTAATTAAAAATCAATCAACGTTTTGAAAAATTTTGAAAATTTTGAAAAAATTTTCTAAGCATATTTCAAGTGAAAAAAATAGTTAAAATATTGTTTAAAACATTTTATAACTTCTGGTTCAGTGATCGAAAAAATTTGAAAAAAATGGGAAAAAATCGCCCATTTTGGAGGTATTTTCGAGAATTTTTTAATGCTTGTTCCGCTATTTAAGACCACTTAAAAAAAAATTATGACAAAAATGTAGTTTTATAGAAACAATCATTCTGCTATATTGAATAATTATTTCCATTCAGGTAAGTTAATGGATGTTGACAAAAAAATTAAAATAAAAAAAAACTTTTTTGAGTTGCGAGGGGTAGGGTCGAGGGTGGGGGACTAAAATACCTATCAAAAATAATATTTTTATGTTAGAATCATAGTTTTACTACTCATATGTCATTTGGTTTTAGGGCACTTTTTATCATCTTATCCGGGGGTACCGTTTATACTAAGTACTAGCATTAGGAGTATCTAGTATTTTCCATGCAAATATTACTATTACTCTTGGATGTGTACATAATTGATGGATTTTAAATAAATAATCGTCTTTATAATATTAAGTATAGAACTAACTACTGAAAATTCATTTTGTGAATGAATAAACTACATATATTATTTGACAATATTGCTGAGCACTTTTAAAGCAAGGATAAGGATTAAAAAAATAAAACAATATAGGCATAATTTTGCAAATATTTAATTGACATTAAGTTTTATTCTAAGAACTTTAAAATACGTTTTGATTTAAAGTAGTATTATAAAATAAAAATTACAATTTAAAATTTCAACTGATTTTAAAATGAATGAAAAATCAGTTTTAAAACTAAAAATAAATAATTTGATTAAAACATTAATTTCATTTCTAGGAATAGTTTTGCTAATTTTTATTTTCGCGTGCTAAAATTTTAATAAGTTTATACAAATAGTAAAAGTAAAGTTAACAAAACATAAAAGGATGAATGTAGAAGTTAACAGAGAAGACAATAGTTGTTTTACAATTGCAATATTGGCAAACATTAGACTGTACTCATTCATTCATTCCAGTTGTCGAACAACTTGCATAGAGTTTTACTCAAAACTACTTATAAACTAGTTCTCGTGTTACTGACCTGGCACAAGCACAGGGGAAGTTTATGGCGGAAAATTAGCCGGATTGTAAAGCAAAATTAGCTGTACTGTCATGCTTGATTAACATAGATTTCTTCCAGTATAATTTGCTTAACGTATTCTTTCTTTTTCTTTTTTTTTGGTTACATTTTAGAAAGTTCGTTTCCAATAAATTTCGTTGCGTTTTAGTTCGTTCACATAAAGAATTAGATGATACGCAAAGATTTTAAGTGCTTGATGTATAGTTCTTTAAGATGCTAGAAAATCATCTATCTTGAATTTGGTTTAAATGAGAAAAAAATGTATGTCTTTAAAAAAGTATTTGTAGGAAAGAAAAATATAGTCTTATACAGTATATATATACAAGTCCTGTAAGAAAATTTTTTGTTATTTGTTTTTCAAAAATTATTATTACCAAACTTTTTGGTACTTGTCTAAAAACTAAAAATATATTAGCAGGAAGTACTGATATCACATCGCTGTAAAATGGCCATTACTTATAAAACAGTAAAATTTCATAACTCCTACAAATTTAGTTGTAGATTCTCAATTTTTTTGCATACATACACAGAAATACATATATTATAAATAACAATTTGCAATTATCAAAAATAAGTGACAGACTTTGTGGGGACGGCAATAAGCTATAAACTTATAAATACTTGTAAAATTCGATGATTGATTTACTAAAATATGTTTAAACAATAGTAAATCACGTTGTTACTTCCTGTAAATTTAAATAAAAATTATAAATTATCATCATTTTTCTTTTCATTTAATAAAAAATTTATAAATTTAATAAACATTTATTTTCAGAGCCACTCAAAATTTAAGTAATTCCAGGAATTTGAGAGCATTATGGAAATAGGCAGAAATAAAATTAATATTGTAGGGTTTATGTTAATTCATATATGGCAAATAATATGATTATATACATTAAAATTGTATGAAAGTTATTTTATAAGATGGTTTTTAATGTTTCTCCTCCAAAATTTATTATTTATCTGAGATTGTGTTTAGTGTTAATAAATCAGTAATACTGTTGTCCGTTTTGTGTTTATTTACAAATATTTCTAGCGATCTGAATGGCTAAAATGATTTAGAAGATATTTATTTAAGTAGCACAATTTCATCTTGTACGCGACAGGCGGTTTAATTTACGAGCAAAATTTTATTAAATTCAAACTTTGCCTAAAAAATAGCATGACAACTGCGAAATATCGTTGCTGCTGTTTCTGCGTCTGAAAACGATACTTAATTAAAAATATTCCGTAAGTTGGGATACATTTGTTCGGCAAACGATGCTTAAGGGCCCGTTGTGTTCCGTTCCGTTCCGTTGTGTTGCGGGGTACGGTGCGTGTTCATCAAACCATCATCACGTACGCAATCAGCACGTCTCGACTCGCGCGCAATCCGTGCTCCTTCGTACGAGGAGAAGCACCGATAACCGGCCTGAAAAAGAAGCAGAAACCCCTCGACTACCGATTGCAATGCCCAACCGACTCGACTCTTCCGCAAGAATCGAACTCTTCGGTAGACGCAACCGTTACTCGTGTAGCCCATTTCCCGTTGCCGCCCGCGTTCCTTGCGCTGTAATTATTTATCGAGCACACGAAAGCAAAACTCCGTACCTAATCAATTGCTTATTTATTCGCCTTACGTTCTACTCACTTAGAAGAAATCATATCATTTTGGGACCTAAGCTATTTATACCGATAAATACGCTTAATTTGTTGTTTTTTGTTTTTGTTTTTCATGTACTGATTTTTAAAGTATCTTGATGAAAGCTAATTTAATTTGTAAAATGTTATTCAATATAAGATTTTAAATTATAAACAAATGTTTTTGATGTTTCAACAATTAGAAATAATAATCTAATATGTGGAGGATATAAAGTAAAATAATTTATATATAGGTGCATTTTCAAAGTAATATTTTAACATACCGTAAACTTAATTATCATCTTTTAATCTACTTTTTTTATCAAAAATCGTGAAAATATTTTTCACGGAACATATTGGAAAAACACTTGTAGAACGGGTTAAACTCTAACGTAATATTGAAAAACGATTTTTAAAATCTATGGATTTGTAACTATACATTTTATGCATAACTTATTATTTTGAAATTTTGATCAAAATTTAAAACGGGCTGAAAATCTTAAAATTTAAACCAAAATCTAAAATTTATACATGTGGAAGTTTATATTGAAATATATAGATTTTATAGTGTTAAATTTAATAATGTACTTAAACACAGAAAAAAGCACGGCGTAGAGCATATTTTGATTATAACTTGTGGAAATTTTAATGAAAAAAAACAAGAAATATTTTTTGAACTTTTCAAAAATGTAGATTTTTCTGTTGCAAAAAATAAAACAAAAATAACTCAAATTGTTTCCAAGTTATTCATTATAAAAATATTACGAGTGGTTTTATGAGAAATGCAGGTAATAGGTTATAGATTTGCATGTAATGAAAGCGATCGGTAATTCTGCGTCAGTTTTAAATGAGAAAGCATTCTTAATAATAAATGTCAAGCGTGTAATATTCAATGTCGTTTATCAGTAATTTAGGTAAAATTTATAAAAATGTAAAGCGGTGCACAGTGTGCGGGCCAGACCAAACCAAACCAGACCAGTCTGACATTGCTTCCGAATGTGACTAATACATCATGTGGAGTCAATTATCGTAGTCCAGAGTTTGATAGCGAGCGAAAATTTTACGTTTGTAGCTGACATAATTTTTGAGCAACACGCCCCGGCAATTTTTCACCCGTTGCATGCAAGTTTCTCGGCAATTTAAACGGAATACCATGGAATTAAAGTGTACGCCTATACGCCTGTGTCCTACGACCACCGGTGCGGTAAAAATATTGACCGAAAAATTCTAATCGGTACGACGGCGATGTAAAGTAACTGAACGTTAGGTCGAAGTGGCGTTTGACGTTAGGCGTTTCGTGAGCACCGTCGCTCAAATCAGTTACTCGAATCAGCTTAAGAAATTAATATTTCAGTTGACGTTAAAAAAATGCCTGAAATCGGCGTGGCGCGGCACGGCGCGGCGACCGAAGCTGGTGCACGGGAGTGCTACATTAGCCGCGAGAGTGTGAGGCGATTACCGTATTACCGTTCAACAAAGCGAGCAGCCGTGTGCAAATTTCACATTTCACGCGTTATTTTTCTATAAATATGCATGCGGGAGAGGATATCTCACTTGGTCACATTTGCCGCTGACGCTACCGGTGCTGTGCTGGTGATGCTCACATTGCACTACTCGATTCCCAGCTCTCGACAACTAGCGGGACCTGGACACAACAGACTTTTCCACACGTTTTTCCCGCTCCTTACATTACAAAGTATAATTCGTTCATTTCGCATTCCAACAATGCGACGAGACGCGATGCGATGCGACGCGACGCAACGCAACGCGACTCGACGCTCTGCTATGCGCTGCGCTGCGCGAGCCCCTCACATACCTCCTACATTACATATCAAGCCTAACCGTATCTGTATAAAACACCCATGCATAAACACACGCTTACGTTAAAATTCGATTTAAACACTGTTTCACCTATAAACACCAAATTTTATTATTCTTCTTACTAAAAAAAAAACATGGAGATATTTTACTATTACTTGTTTTCCTAATTCATATAAGAAATATAGAATAATATTTTTAAAATTTATCATCTTTTATTAGTATTAGGAAGTATGCATTCATGTTTTTCAATTCACTATTTTATATATATATATATATATATATATATATATATATATATATATATATATATTTATATATACAACTGACTCTTATTTAGTTTAGCCGCCATCATTACGTAATAATTTTTTTGAGATAATGTAATATATTAACTATGTAATGTATTACTTAAAAAAGAAACTGAATAAAAAATAAATTAAATTGTTTATTAGAAAATGCTCTATAAAAAAACTAAAAAAATTGTATTGCAGGTTTAAACGAGAAGAGTTATCTCACTCAAATTTATCTGCCTATATTATATTTAAGTCACGCCGAAAATTTATTAATAAAAGTTGTAGAAAATCGCATTATCTACAAAAATTATTTATATAAATATTTTGTTTAACTCTCCGTTACGGAGATAAATGAAAATGACTATTTTAAAAATGGCAGCCGAATGACAACATCTTCAGGTATAAAAACTTGGATTTACCCTTACGATCGACTCCTTAGACTAAATAATAAAAACTTGAATTCTTAACTTAAAATTGCGTCCATTATGAATAAAATATCTTAAGTTTTTTCTAAAATCTAAATTTGAAACATTAGCTTTTGTGACGGATGGCTTTATCAAACCAGTTACGAAACCATCAAATCTTTTATACGTGTATAAGCAGACGTATTTATATTTAGAAAAACTTTGGCAGAAATCAATATTTTTTGTACATAAGAAGTGGATATATTTTTTTAGAATATATTAATTCGAAGTCTAAAATTTCTATCAGAAATTTTTTGAAGCTAACAAATGATTTCCCACTCACATTTTTTCACTTCAAGTTCAATATTCAAATTTTTGATATGTAGATTAAATGATCAAATGTTAATAGTAAAATTGTTTAAACAAAACTTACTGTTTTTTTACTGTTTACAGTAAATACGGGTTGTTTGAATATGTGCACATATATCGGAAATGTTAATAAACAACAATTTATAATTAAATTATATCTAAAATTGAAAATTGCATTTGCAATAAAATTTTCGTTAATTATTTCATATTTATAGTTTTTAAAGGCATTTTTCCATTCTTCTAAACATTTATTTAATAATAAGCAAAAAGTTATATCGCAGTTGTATCAGTTTTCCTGATGAAGACGGACGTTGAGTTCGTCGAAACGTCGATTATTAATAAATATTAATAAACAAAACTTTATATTAAAGAATGAGTTCCGAAAGGTTTTTTACTATGTTAAGTTTTAACATTTAAGTTTTTTTATTTGAAATTGAACATAATGCTGTATACCGCTGAAAAGAACGGAAAATTTTGTTATAAAAATATTCAAAATCTAAATTTCGATAATATTGAAGTTACTGTTGTTTATTTCCGGGGTAATAATATGGATATGTAAATTAAATATTTTAAATTTCTCATTCCGATAAAATATGATACAAGAAACGATTTTAAAACTAAAGAAATATTTAATATTTGAACTTTATCTAAGTTATATGTAAATGTATAAGCAAAATATTATATCTGTTGTCTAAAACATAATACTTATAATTATTTCAATTTTGAAATATTTTATGTAATTGATTCACAAAGTCTTATTTATTTTGGTTTTCTGTCCGAGTTAATATAATAAAAAACTTTTCTATTCTTGTTTCTCTAATAATAATACTAACCATTTAAACAAATGAAATACGGTAGTCAATAAAAATAAAGCGTTCTGATACAGGTAAATACATATTGGATGGTAGCATGTACCCAATTAATAGTTCGAATTAAGTATGTATATGCTACTACCTATTATGTGAAAATAACTTTGGTTTATAAAAAATTGTTGATTTTTTTGTTGCATTAATATTATTTCTTAATAAAAACGAAATATTATTTATACTAGTCTTTTCCGAACTATTTAAAATGTGTTAATTAATTTAGTGTTTTAGAAAAAAAGTTTCTCAAGAAATACTATTACATCAGGTATAATATGAATTGATATTTTTATTAAGTTATTTTACTAGAAATAAATTGCTATCGTAAAGATTAATTTTACTAAATGTATAAATAAATAAAACAAAATATCTATTAATAAGTATGAAAATAATTTCAATTCTATCAACTGTCACGTCAATCTATTTGATATACATATATTATTATTTATAGGTTATGTCTATATTTATTTGTTATAAAAATCACATATGAAAATAATATTGACAATTATTTAAAAAATAGGATATATGTTGATATTTGGAAGTGTGATTGAGGATTTATGACATAAGTAGGTACAGATAAGTAAAATTCAAAAGCTTGTTATTAATAAAAGTAATCTATCACTTTTTAATGATTACCACATGTATTATTAGTTTAAGTTAGAATAGGTTAAGTTAATGTTGCCGTGTCATGTTACTTGTCTTGTTTGTGTTGACAGTAGCTGTCATATATGTCAAAACTTCGAACATGGTGGCAATATACGGAAATTTTAGTTATAAAATGTAATATGAAAGCATCACATCATTAATTCACTTCACAAAAATAGAAATTTCATGTAGCTAACTTAAAAACATATAACTTCGCGACTTGCGAGCGCGGTGAAATTTTTATTTAAATTATTGAAATATGCAACGGTGGCGGGACTGGTGCGGCGGCGTGGCGTGGCCGGATGGCGGTGGAGCGCTCAAATAATTTTCACGTCAGATTTAATTAGCCAAAAAGTTTTATGCAGTACGTGAGTTTAGTGCGATACGCTACTGGAAGAAAATGGAGAAATAGAACATACGACAAATTTAAGAATTGCTTCTTTCTGTCTTTGGATAACCTTTATTACAAACCGTTACATACGCTCCTCTTCTGTTTACAAATTTCAGAATTTTTAAAAGTTATTTGACGTTTATTTTTGATTCTTCACAAATAGTATGATACGTTTTCGTAAGTATATCGTTTTTATATTTCAAAGATTTTTATAATGACATAAATATACTGTTTTCTTCTATATCTTCTTTATACAAAAGAATAGGCAAAATCTAGTAAGTAAGATTTCTAGAGCAGCCGTTGCTAAAAATTATAGCTGTCTTAATGACCAGACTGGTCTGGAGTTGGTCGATGTGACGTCATGTCAACAAAGAGCAAAAATTCGTGAAGGGTTTTGGTCAATGACCCAGGTCGACAAAAAAATAGCCAAACTACGCATGCGTTTATATTAAATATGTTAAAATATTTTGAATTAATTATTCACTAATATCATATAATATTATAATTATAACATAAATATTATAATAACGAAAATTTTAGATTTAAAAAATGTAATGTTTTGAAGCCTGTCACGTCATATATAAATAAGGAGAGACATATTGATTAAAAAAGTAAAAATTTAGTTGACCGGTCGGGTCACTATAACTATATTTCAAATAAATAATTTCAAATAAAGTGAATAAAATTATTAGCTGTTTAGTAGCCGTAAGACCCTTCAGTACCAATAAAATTTATATAGTTTTAAAATAAATTAATAATGAAATTTTGTAACTATATATAATTTATATTTCTTAATAGTGAATTTTTGAAGAAATATAGGTATAAGCAATGCCATATTACTCATAAATTTTTATTATTTACAGTGCATAATTTGCTTCCATTTATAATTTAAATATACTTTATTAATAGAAGAAATTGACTTTAAAAATAATACAATAATTATATATATACATTTAAATTGGAAATTAAGAAAATTTTACCATGAAAAGCTAAAAGCAAATTAATATGTTGATTAATATCTTCAAGTGTAATATTTCTTTATATTGTATTTACTAGCGTAAGCTAAATAAAATATTATTATTATTATTATTATTATTATTATTATTATTATTATTATTATTATTATTATGTTTCTTCCACTTGATGGTAACATATGTGGACTTATCTACAGAACACAGAACTTGAGATAATAAAGATGGTAAAATCGTAGATTGCAGGCACACAGGCAGGCAGGTAGGTATATGGATATATGGTGGTATGCATTGGTATTCGAAGGGGTTTGCGCTAGAGGAGGAAACGCGATCTCGGCAACGGAAACCGCATCAATAGAAAAACTTATTTGATACCGATGAGAGAAAGAAGCATCGACGCGTATGCCTCCGGTATTAAAGCACAATGCGACGATCCAGCGATCCGCTGTCAGAAAATAACGGGGCACCGTGCCGGTCGAACGAGCGCGGAAGCAAACACCGGATAGCGTATAGCAGAAAACGGGACGAGACGAGACGAGGCGAGCCAAGCAAGATATCATATACGATTACTCATCGGGGCATACAGCTGTAAACGTTGGCCGAGGTGGGCCCCAGACTCCCGCAGCCAATCAGCCGCACTCGCCAGCAACGGCCAAATCTAACTTCCTCCTGCCTGATCACCAGATCACCGCACATAAAACAAAACTGCATTAAAACCATCGAGCATCGGCCATTCAACAACTTTGCCATTACATCATTCGATTCGAAATACAATTGCTTTTGCCCAGACCCTCGCCTCGCCATTCGCATCAACACATTTTGCTTTAGCTATCCACTGCTACGATTTTGACTCATATGGGTATATATCACATCTATACAAACACCTATAAAAATCTTTCACCATTCTTTTGACTTTCTCGTCTAACTCCAATATTATATTACTATCTCGTTCGGCGATACATGCTAGTCGAAAAATTTCCGCTATTTTCAAATATTTTCATTTAAGCAAATTTAACTTTCTACAATTATATTTTATTTTTAAATGATAATGATTTATGAAATTGTATGCAAAAGTAGTAATATTTTTTTTTAATAATCATACAATTTTATGTAAGAGTGGTTATGTTTTATGACTAAACTACTTCAATAAATTGTATTCTATTTTATTTTTAAGAAAATACTAAGAAATATTATTTTATTAACATGTTTTCATAAATAATTTTTACTTAAATAGGTTTATAAATAAGTTATAAGTAAAAATATACAATTATTTATGTTACTTTAGTCTAGACTATTTTATACTTTATAAAATACACTATAATTTAATGGTTTTAATGTTTGTTATTTGTATAAGCAGTTTTACAAATACGTACATTTTAAATTAATGATATTATTTTCAACAACTTCTATTGGAAAACTTTTCCGATATCGCTTCCGGTGTCGAAGAAATCGTACTTGTGTGAAATAAGAAATAAACAACATATATATATATATATATATATATATATATATATATATATATATATATATATATATATATATATTACTTAGTTATTGCAATATATATGTTACACGATTCAAGTGACTAATCGGTTATTATTAATATTAACCGATTAGTATTAATAATAAACAAACAAAGAGATTAGGTTAGTATTAATAATAACCAACCAAAAAAAGTTAGGTTAATATTAATTTAATAATAATAATAGGTTAGATTAGATTAGGTTAGCAATAACTATCCTGCAGTAAGCTGCACTACCGTTCTTACGTGCATTATTAATACTAACAAGTTATTATTACAAAAAACCAGATTAATCATTTTAATCGTAATATATATATATATATATATATATATATATATATATATAGTTATAACATCGATATGTTTAAAACGCATATTGAGCAAAAATAGTAATATTTTTTTGCAGCCCACTAATATTTATTTTATTTAAAAATACCATTCTTATTAAAGTATAATCAAATTTAGAAATCACAAACAATGCAGAAAGGCAGAAGATATAAAAAAGAACTGAATAATAAAAACGAGCTATTTTTAAAAAATATTGCATATATTACAAAATAAACAAGCCATTCTTATTCATTACAGCAAATAAATATTTATGCGTATGCATAATAAAAATATACAATAAAAACTTTTAAATACCGCTAATAAATAAAATAATTTACAAGTGTTTAACAACTGATTGTAAGTCAACAGAGTTAATTATTGTGAGAAATTAAATTTGAGTTAAATTGTCCTTTAGTAATTGATGGTACTTATTCATTGATCCGTGAACTTGACCAAAGTTAAGTCGTTTGTATCGATCACAAAACAAGACGAACAGAAAAAAAAAACTGTTAATAATTCGTTGAGACACGGAGTTCATTAATTAAATGGATTATAAACGCGTGAACCCTAGAGGAACTGAAAAATCCCAAAAGTCAATTATTTATTCGTGTAAGAGGATAACTGGTTAACAAGCAAAACAAATTCGTTTTCACATCTATAATACGACTTTCTTTTACCTATAATAAAGAATTAAAATCGAAAGTTAGACATTTGATGCTTGTTTAGTTTCAAATAAAAAGATAACGATTTCAAAGGGTACTTCTATTTGTAGATACATTTCTTCCATTCATATATAAAAATGTGATAGTTTTCTATAATTTAAATAAAAAAAGTAATTTTTAAATAAAGATTTTACTAATTAATATACCTTTCCAAATTGGACAAAAATATTAAATATTACAGATGAAACATAAATTTTCAATTTCCAATACGCCACTGACCGAAAATAATGTTGAATATCTGTATTTGTTTTAGGATTATAAATAAACAATAACAAAAATCATTGTTATACTGACAAAATTATAAACAAAATATTGCAAGTACCAGTATCAATGATTTCAGAACTGTTTTAAATATCGCTGACAATGAGCATGAAATAAAAATTAATTTAATCTAGCTGTTTCAGTGCAAAAATTAATGAAGCGTAAACTGAAGTGAAACTGTGGATTATTTAATAAAAAATGTTTTATAAAAAAATATTTTGAAACTTTTTCGACTTTTTCAATAAAAGAATTTTGTTTGTATGGTATTTAAATGACAATGCAAGTAAAATTTTAATTTGCAATAAACATATGTCGATATTTAATTTCAATAATTTGAAATTTCTTCGTCTAATTGAGTACAAAAAGAAATTATGCAAAATAAAAGTTAAATTATTCACCACTTAATATGAAAATTGTTCGGAAAAGTTTACCTTTAAAATTTCACAAAGTACCCGTGAAACATCGATATTTTCCTATTAATTAAGAGCGGGCTAATGTAACAGTTGAAGTGTGAGTTATCTTCGTTTCTACAAATGAGCAAGACAAAGAAAAAATTTATGGTACAAGGCAAAAAAGAAAGTCGCAATGAATCGTAACTTCACAACAACCTGCACCTATATCTTTAATATTGAACTCTTGTGGCCGAAGGAAAAAAGATCAAGAAAAAAGTTCGGCTCGCAATATTAGTTTCTGGCGGGATTAGTTAGCCTCTGCAAAAAAATAATGAAAGGATTATTTTTTTTTCGAGACGAGACGTCGGAGTTACAAAAGATGCCACATTAATTCTAGAAAGACGGCCAAGTTGGATGCGACACATTCTCGACGAATAGACGAGCATTAGATAGTCAACTGACCAAGAACGTATAGCGTAGCGTGGAGTAACGTAGGGTGGCATGGCGGTAACAGCAGCAGCAGCAGCAACGTTTGCCAAATCATTATTCCGCCGAGTTTACACTAATTACGAAAACACAAACAGAATTAATTCACTCATGCGGTGGTACGTGCGTGCACGCATGTTACTGTTCCCTTTTGAGACCGGCACGTAAATTATAGTTTTCCATAACGAGGAACACAGAAAACGTATTCTTCGAGCTCTAATGGCATGTCAAATATTTGTATTCCACTTAATACGACCATACAATTAGTATCAGTAAAATCTGTATCTGAAAACAATCTATAAAATACGTAAATTGTGACCTGCTCGCTTGATTTCACATTAAATGTTCATATTCCTATCGAGCGATAGACGGAACGCGGCAAAAGGCGGTCGCGGCTGCGGCCAGACATTTGTACAAACTACTATTATAAATGCAAAAGTCGATTTTATTCATTAGGAAAATTTCATTTGTACCGAGATTAGTCATTCCATTTTTCAATTTGCTTAATTTATAATTGTACGACATAATGTACTTGCCTAATATTTTTTAATGTAAAACATTTTCCTTCACTATTTTATTTATGTTTTTATGACGTTTTTACGAGCAGTAAATAATATTGTATATATTCCGCAAAAATAATACTTAATTTTTCACTTAATTTTAATTTTTATTATGCAATTAAACGAACGATAATTCTGTATTCTCGTAAACGGCTGATCAGCTGACAGACTGAAATTCCATATTGAAAGCATTATACCAGCAAAACAGTTGATAAAATGTATCTAATATCTGCAATTTAACCTTGTGTTTTATGCCTTTGTGATGTTCAGATAAATCATCTGCTCAAGTGAACAGAGCATAGATACGTAGTAAGCATTTGGATCCTTCAAATTTTCATGAAAGATATTAGTTTAACCCTTCCGGCTAGGTGTTGCTGACACAACTTTGTATTATGTACCTACAGATGAAATGAAATTTACCAAATATTATATTACAAATTATTTTTAAACAATTAACTTAGAAAAATAAATGAACGTTTATTATATGTTCCGAAATTTTAGCCTGCATTTACAACCAGTGTGAAATTTGTTAAATTTACTAGAACTAGGTTTTATATTTACTTTGATATAGGGCTACATTTCAAATATAGACTGATCTATAAACAAATTGTTAATAATCTATGTTAGTTTAAAAAAATTATTGTAAATCTACTGTAATTTTTAAAAATAACTTTGTTTTTATATTTCTTGAAATAGTAATTATTTTAACATATAGGTACTTAATTTTATTTTTTGAATTTTATTAAAATAGACAATTAAATTATAAAAGTAAAATATTTTCTTTCAAATAAAAACGGGTAAAATGAAAATTTTTAAATTAATGTTTTAAGTATTCAGAGCGTAAACCTTATTTCATCGTAACAATTTTATTTGACGTAATGAGAAAATTTTATAATCATAACGAAATATTTAGCGCGCGTTATAAAATTTCGCGTATCAAAATTTGATTGGGTACTTGACGCTTAAGCGCAACACCACTGTACACAAGTCAGAGCACAGTCCGACTTAAATGAATTTAATATTAAATGATTGTCCCAGTCGTGTCGAACACGGTTAGAAAATTCGTCGAACCGAAGGAAAACATGAATTGAGAATCCGTTCCTTTCGCCTTCGCTGTCTCCGTCGTAATCGGGCAAATAAGAATATATTGCCGGCAAGTGATCGGCATCGCCGGTAAACCGCTAACAGTAGTAGCGATTGCGTTACAAGGCACATTCGTCTGGCGAAGTGATCGGAAGATGCGAAACCGAAACGCGAATTGCGAATAGGACGCCGTGTCGTCGTCTATTAGGCGAACTTCCAAGCACTATTGATCTGTAGCCGACGGTTATTTCACATACACTACACTCCATGTACGATAACCTTCAAAAGTTTGCAGAAAACAACGCTGAAATATCTAACCTACAATGTTATTTATATCGAGATTCTAATCCACTTATATTGATTTACTTTCGTAAACGGATTTTACTAGCAAGTGCTTTTGCGTTACCCGCTCTACTCCTCATTCAATACAGTCAATTTTTAAACTTATCACCTTCCACATCTTTATTTAATGTCTTCTATCTTACTATTATTTACTCGCCATCAATTTCTATTCCACTTTTCAAGTCAACTTTGTCAAAACATATTATTCAGCGCGAAACTTTATATCTATATTATTTCTATCACTTCATATACCTACGTTATGCTATCAATTTATTATTACTTTGAAATGTCTATTTATTTCTGCGTTTAGATTTTGAAATAAATAATTTTTTAATTGTGTAACACACCAACTTTGTAACAATAATACTTTTAAAAAATATTGGAGGCACTGAAACAGACTTAATAGTACAAATAAATGATAACGCGATAGAAATATGAAATAGGCATCAAAGTAGATATAACTATAAATATTTTTGAGCTATAAAGAAATAATTATTTACAATATTTATCTATATTACAATAAATTTAAATAAATAAGACGTTAAAAATCGATAACTATTTATTTTAGCGGATCACATCCAACTAGCATTTATCTACATTAAAAGTACTGAAATAATTAAACGTAATAAAAACATGACTCGTTATGTAATTACTTTTATATTTAACGAATCAGGATTTTATTAATATGATACTTGTAAATATTAAACAAAATGTTCATATACATGCAAACTAAAAAAAATATAAATTGAAAAATAAAATATATAATCAAAGACGTAGTGTAGTTTTTTAAAGATCTGTTTCAAATTTTATAGGTAATAAATTAAAAAAATTATCAATAATTTAATGTGTTTTGTTTCAGGAAATATGCTGAATCGTTTTTGAAGCAGCTATAAAATGGTAAGTTCAAAAGAATTATTTATAATAAAAAGCTGCTTAAATATTTATGTTAAACATAAGTATAGGGTTACAAATATGCGGTGACAATGAGGGGTAGATGCGCAATGGTTCTAGCTAAAAATTGTAGTGGGGACATGGTGGGGACTTATGGTGGGAACTTTAGTCTTACTTCTATCGTCCTATCGTCGCTAGCGTTAGCTAGGGTAGCAGTCTATCTCATTTCCTCCGAATGCGTGCTCTCTCTGCGCAAGACACGCCTTTTACTGTCACCGCATATTTGTAACCCTATAGAAATAAAATTGTTTTGCAATTTTGCACTTCTACAAAGTTTGCAGTTATTGAAAAAAAGTTGATTATTTTAAATAACCAAAAAAAAATAGTATCTTAAAGACTTATTTTAATTTATAGCTTATAAAATATTTCGTACGATTAAGGCAACTGATTCAAATAGGTGAAACTTTGAAAATAGAAAATGTATTGTCCGTATGTATATGTAATTTAAAACATAAAAGAAATCTCGAGGGGAAAACTGAATAAAAAATTAATACGATTTCTTCTTTATTCCATTCGTACATTCAAATACATGTGTAGCCTTGTTGTTCGCGTATCGATTGATTTCCATTTTTATTAACATAGATTTATGACTAAATGTATGCTAGATTACTAAATTTTACACGCATACATATTCTAATAGATACTTGGACAAAATACAATAGCCACATATTATTTCAGTCAAGTTGTTATTGATTTATTTTTATTCACAGACACAATTGATTTCTTATTAGTATCACATATATATATATATATATATATATATATATATATATATATATATATATATATATGTGTGTGTGTGTGTGTGTGTGTGTGTAATTTATGAGGTAGATATCATTATCTATTATATTTTAAGAAGAAAGAAATTTAAGATTTAAATAAAGAGATATTAGTTTTATGTATGTAAAATCTATAATATTCATAAATCAGATTTACAAATAGTTAAAAATATTCGAGAATAATAGCAAGTAAATTACTGTTATTGAAAAACATAAGAGGTACCTAATAGGTACATTTATGATAGTGCTTCCTAAAAATATTTTAATTTTGAAATTAATATTTTTATAAATGAAAAAATTAACTCTTAAACATTGAAAAAAAATTAATTTACATTTGTTAAACAGATTTATTTATTTATATTTATATATTTATTTATTTAAATATACACTAACCAACAGGCTTACCCAGTTACGTGATAGGTTATGTGTATAAATTTATAAAACAAAATAAAAATTTCAAAATACATACAAATTAAAATAAACAATTATGTATATAAAAAATAATAGATATAAAAAATTTGCATATGTTTATATATATCTGTCAGAAATTTATCCTAAATCCCTATTCATTTTACAGAATTTGTGTCTAGATAAAAAATTTCATGTGTAGACGTATACAAATTTCTCTTTGTTATTTTATGATTTAAAGTTTTAAAATTTTTAGTGTAAACACAATGAAAAATACAAAACAAAGTTCACATATACATTGAAAAATTATTACTTTAAAATCAACGTTTTTACTCTTAAACGTAAACATTCTTTTGATCTGTAAAATTGAGTTTTTATAATAGAAATAAAATTATTAATGAAAATCAACAATTATGTTTTATAATATAACTATCTTAAAAGTTTTATATGAAATTATTTATTATTTAGTTTCGAAACACAATATTTTTTGGAAAACATTGAAGTAAAAAATTATTAATAATTTTCAATTCAAATATATGCATTTTTTCCCAAATTGAATAGTAAGAAAATTTATAAAATGGTTTCAAAATTATTATACTATCAACTTACTATTATTTATTTTTATTAAAAAATGTATTTCTATTATAAAAACTCAATTTTATAGATTAAAAGTATATTTATTTTTGAATTAATAGTAAAAATGCATACATACACAATGATGCCATGTACCCAAAAGAATGTGTGGCACAAACTCTTTCAACTATCGCGAAATTAATTTTCGACTCACATTCCTATCTAAAGAAGCAACTCCAGTTTCGTCCACATTTATGATACCTCTAATACATGATCTTCTATTCGTACTAGTTGGAAACTTTTGCTCACGCAAAATACACTCAACCATAAGATTTCATCTATACCGAACCATCTCAAAAATATCGGTTTTAAAATAATATTTTTCTAGTGTACGATATGTATATTAACAGTGAAAAAATTAATATACAAAGTTATAATTTTAAGTAACTGTATTTGATTAAATAAAAAGCGCTTTTTAATTATTCTCATCAAAATATTAAAAAAAGTTTAATTTAATTAAATTTTTTTGATGTCTTGCATGTAAAAAAAAAATTATTTTCAGATTCATATTGTAATGAAATTGCTAAATGATTTTGTTTATCGTACGAGTAATAGTATTATGAATACGTTAGTTGGTTTACTACTATGACAACACAACCGTAGGGTATTCGAAACAGTTTATAATCATTGTATTTAGGAAGCATCTACCGACTACCGTCTTCATTAGAATATGCGCATAACTTTTACAAATAATTTAATCAGCACAACATACTGTTTTAACTAAACTACAGTTTATATCTCTAATATTCATTTAATTGAAATGTAATCATAGAAATATATATTTTGTTCTTGATTTCAATTACAATAAACACGTTTTGATAGATGGTTTAAGTACTTAATTGATAAGTATACATAAAATACATTTTTCTTAAAACGTATCAAAATATTCATATTACGTTACTATATTGACTGTGTGAAAAGAGAACTTTAAGTTGCTAATAACATACCTAATGTAACAATATTATACTAGTATTTAGTTACTATTGGTGGCAGTACCAAACATGACTGACATAGACAGCATCTATGTCGACAGTATCGACGGCCATATTGAAAATTAGTAGGTTATAATAAATTGTTCATTGTTTATTTTGAATTTGATTATTGAAAATGTGTAAAATACAAAAATTGCAATATACACCACTAGATTTATCAGAAATTACTTATTCGACTAAAGAAACATTACTTCTCACAAATCACGTGCTAACTGCTCTATATCCGTTAGTAAGGTTACTTGGTATGTATTTCTATTTTGATTTAATTTGATTTCGTTTGGAACGCTTGAAG
Organism: Clivina fossor; assembly: GCA_963966155.1. Taxonomy (NCBI): domain Eukaryota; kingdom Metazoa; phylum Arthropoda; class Insecta; order Coleoptera; family Carabidae; genus Clivina; species Clivina fossor. The sequence goes on along the minus strand of OZ014550.1, from coordinate 44,356,370 downwards.
ACAAAATAGTATACATTACTCAAAGCTTATTTTTTATGTTTCGCTCAGATGGCGTGGCCCTGGCTTTGCTTCAGTCATAAGTATCTGGGCTCAGCACAACGAAAATCGCTTTCTGCAATTTTCAATTTTATAACGAAAAATATTTATAAATATTTATTAATGTTTTCTACACCGCTTCATAGTCTAATCACCTCTGTTCTATCTAATACTGATTCCTTTTCTATTTTTACAAACGAATGTTAGTGGTAGGTGCAGTTTGAAAAACTCTATATTTTCACAATTTTCCTTCCTGTAACCTATATAAATTCCACTGTAATAGGTATGTATTAAAAATGCCAAGATATTTTGTAAAACTTGTAATATATATATATTATACTCAACGCTATAGAAAATAAATGTAGTTATAAAAAAGCTGTGCTATTAAATATGTTATATTTATCATTGTCACAATTAATTTCGAACATTGGAAATAAAAAGAAAAAATAGCCACTAATTGAATGATGAAACGTATCGATTAAATTTGATATTTTCTATATTGGAAATTTATTGTTGAAGAATATCGGTGACATTAAAGCAGGAATCTCTAATTTCAGTTTAATTAAGAGTTTTTGCCAAGTCAAGTAAGAAATTTATCGATTAGTTATACAAGATTCCCAGTTAGAGATAACTAATTTACATAATTTTAAAGGTACAGTGTCACGCAATAATTATGATCAACATGATTCCTAGCAAAATTTACATCATGTAAAATTAGTAGGTAATTATGAAAATAATATGTTTCATCAAAACGCTTCGTTAATAAAAATCATTAATTTCATTACACCAAATTTACATCAACGTTTATTATAATTATATCTATCTGTCACTGATATATTTATTATTTTCAAAAATATTAAACAGATACTTGTATGGCGAAGTTTCAATTTTATATATATATATATATATATATATATATATATATATGTGTGTGTGTGTGTGTGTGTGTGTGTGTGTGTGTGTATGTATGTATGTATGTGTGCGTGTTTTGAAAACAATACGTTAAAATTTTAATGTATTCAACATTAAAGTATATAATTTGATTAGCAAATGAAACGGGAATAACTGCTTAATAAATAATATTATATTTGAAATTTATTTTTAAAAAGTTCATAATTTTATTTTGTAGTACATTCATATTTTATCCTAAGTGTTGTTTCCGTCGCTGCTTTCATATATATATATATATGAATTAATAACAAGTACAAATTCATTTTTATCTTGTATGTAGATATTACATAATTTATTTACTCTCTTTACTGGTATTTCACGAGTTTGAAATTTTTATATGAAAATGACAAAATAACAAAATGTTAGATATTCGTTCACTTTCAAATACTATTAAACTATCTTAATTTATAGGATAAACACTCCATTTCAACTAAATTCAAAGTAAACATTTGACTCCAGACATCACTAGAACCTACTATATACACGAAACAATTCTCATTTTCAAACGAAATCATTAATTACTAACGTAATTGTTTTATATTTTTCAAAGAATTGTTTTTCATTCAAGCATTTTTTATATTTAATTAATTAATAAATAAAAATATTTAAATCATTATTTTTAGAGTCAAATTATCGGTAATAACAAAATTTATTACCACGCTTATATTAGCTCACTCTGTTGTTGTCACGGTCAAATCTTGTAACCAATTTTTAGACCACTTCCTATCATCTGATCTCACTGTAATTTTGCATGTAGTTTTATTTCAGGAGACAACACAATATTTAAAAAAAAAAAACTAGGCATAGTGCTCTCGGATCGCACTCTAAACGGTAAGGTAAGGTCCAAAGATAGACTGCAGTTTATCTTTTTGCAAAGAGTCAATTATATCTAGTATTGGTATATTATAATATAATATATAAAGTGAAGTGGCATTTAAAACCGATTACAAGATATGACAAGACGACAAGACTAAAAAGCAGAAAATAAAATATATAAAAAAAACTTTTTAAAAACCAGGCTTATATTTAAATGCAATAAAAAGAGGAAAATAATTTTTTTCCTGGTTATCAAATTTTTTTAGAAAGAAATAAAAGCGTGGAGCGCTTCATCATTGCGAAATATATAGTTTTCTGGCGCTCCACGCTTTTATTTTTATTTTTTAAATTTTGAAAACCAGGAAAAAATTTATTTTCCTCTTTTTAGTGTATTTAAATATAAATGTGGTTTTTAAAAAGTTTTTTTTATTTTTTCTTTCAGTTTTTCGAATTCGAATTTATAATATACTTACTGCAAAATATATTAAGTATATAGTTATATTTTTGGATATTTTCATTAAAATGTTCAGGTACACATTTTTTATTTAAATAAAGAAAAATATATTTTTTAATTATTAATTTCAATATTTTTAAAAACACTGCTTCTTGTACAGCGTTATCGTAAACTATTGCTATTCTATTTTTTGTTGTTTTTATTTTAACAATATAACTTTTTTTATTAAAATATAAAATTAAATACTTTCAGTGATAAACATATTTATTATTTTATCGTTTTCACTGTTTAGTAGCAGTCTGTTTTCTGTGAAATAAAATGATTTTTTTCATATCTTTCAAATTGAAGAAATGGTAATATAAATTTTGTGTAATATTGAATGTAAGTGTGGGTAAAACAATAAAAGAAAATGAAAAATACAGGCATAAATAAGAGTAGATGGGGTGATAAAATTGTAGGTTAATGTAGGAATGAAAAATGGGGTAGAATGAAAAGTGATTTAGCACGTGTAGCAACCTATATTTTTGAAATACGTAATTTTGTTTGTTTTTCTGTTCCTTTTTGTTAACATTGTTTGTTATGAGATGCGCGTCTGGAGTAGAACTCGGTAGTCTTTGTGTTTGGGAGAATACAAAATACTAAAAGACATCTGACAGTTGTTCTGGGCTATATGCATCGGACGCGACAGCGACAGCGGCAGAGGCACGGCATCGGTCGTAGCGACTCTGTCTAGCTAGAACAGAGCCGAACCGAAAGCCGAGCCGAGCATAGTAGAAAAGAAGCAAAGTAGCTTCGAGTCGAAACCACAGATATGTAGTCCAAAAATATTTGACCAATTTCATATTTCGGTAGCGCAAAATTTTAGACGCATATTTTTTATCGCTAGGTCCAGATCGTAAATAGAACACGTCCAGAAAATTGAACGCACATTTCAGCTAGAAATATTGAATTTTATTATTCAATATTCCGGTGGAACCGCGATAAAACAAAAAGTTTGAAACCCTTTTCATATTATATCGGATTCCGCTATTATTAAATATGCCGGACTTATTCTTAATTTCAAATCGAGTAGCTACTGGTGCGACAGGTGAGCAAGAACTTTCAGCTACAGTTACAAGCTCAAAAGCAGAAATTAGAATAACTAAACGTGAAACAGGATGCGCAAGGACCAAACTTGATCTGGGCTGCAGAGAAAATGAATTTCAATCCTTTCAACATTATACAAAGCTAGAAAAAGTTAAAGCACTCCTCTCAGGCGGCGACGCAGCACAGCGCTTTCCTTCCACTCGTCATGTTATTTCTGCAAATATTAATATTTTAATACTACTTTCTACCTTGCAAGGAATACCTGCAATCGATTCAAATTTCTAAGTTTGCATACAATCTTTACATACATACATAATTCTTCACCAAAGTAATTATTTCATAATAGATGATTAAAGAAATTAGTATTGTTTAATATAATAAACGTTTGATTAAAACATAAATATTCATATTCTACCAAAGTAAAAGTCTGAAACACTTTCAAATTAATTTCTAGTTAGATATTGATTTATTTTTTATCATTTTAATAGAATTTTTAATAACATTATAAAGTTTCTAAACTTTGGACTTTTATTATTGACATGAGCAAAATTTTAACTATATTATAATTTATTTAAAAGAAAAGTGAAATTACATTATTTTTTTATTTAAAAAGTAATTGGATAATAAATAGAAATATTAGTTATTTTAATTTTGTTCTAAAAAAAAAATGTCTATTTTTATAAATGTTGTGTAAAATATTCATGCGTTTGTGGGAAAAGCTTTCCAAAATTAAAATAAATATATATTTCATACATATTATAAAGAGTGTTAGTTGGTATTTGTACGCATTCAGGTAGCGTTTGAACGTGGTTTTATGATATATGTACCTATATACCTACTCCGCGTTATTGTACGTGCATGTGTATAGGTATAGGTATGTCTTGTCCTCGTGCTCGTGAAAAACAAACAAAAAAATAAAACGCAAACATGCTTTATGATTCTGGTGGACATCAGGCCAAGAACAAAGTCAAAGTAACATTGCCTAGCTTTAATCAAGCGAGCGGAGAAAAATGCCAATTAAAAACGTAACAGACAACGAACGAAACCCCCGTACGTACGAGCGATGCATAAATAAAATTGCGTGTATGTTCGTAAATAAATTGTCCTTTGACGCATCACGAATACATGCTAAACTATTTCAATTGTTTTCTCTTTTATTATTCTTGTAAAATAGTTTAGTTGTTCGCAATTAACTTGCACTTAATGATACAATCAACTATAACGTTATTATTTTCGTGTTTTGTTCAAAATGTTTCTCTCGTTGTAAAACGGGCGGCAATGTGATAATGAGTTTCTAATTAACAGAAATAAAAATCATTATAAATGTAAATAATTGTTTCTGTAAAAGTCGTGACTTTTGTGATAATTTTATTCAAAATATCGTGCAGTCGGTAAAAATTTTGCCATACAAATATGAATTCCATAACAGAATAAAACGTTTTATTAATGTTGATATCGACAATAAGAAAAAAAGCCTACGCTAAACACGCGATAGATCGTTCTTATATACCTACGAGTTCACGTGAGACTTTCAAGTGCTATATTTATTATTAATTTTAACACAATATTACTCGAATCATATTTTCTAATATTTTCAGTATTGACATTAACTTTATTAAAAATAATGGTTTAACATGAAAGATGTTCATATACCTACTTCTACTTTTGATTAAAGAATAAAAGTACCATTCTATAATTTATTACTTTTATTCTAATTTATTGATATATGTAGACAATATACTTAAAGATGTTATTTTTAAAGTCATAATCATTTAAATACTTTTTTCGATACTCTACATTTATTTATATAAAAAAAATCGTATCTTTAATCACTAATATTAATAATGAAAAGCATACACAATATATTTTGTTTTTCGTTTCTTGTTTTTTCTAGTAAGAGAAGTATAAATTTTATTGGAGTATTCTAAAGCTTGTTCATTTGCTTGGGTGAGGTTTATAGCTTTGAAAACAGTAGCAGCAGTGAAGCACACAAATATCGCAAATATGTATGTGATTCGGTTACTATTCGATTCGGAAGCGATGAAAAATTTACATATATTTAATATAAGGATGTTGCAATGCCATAATATCACGTCACGTAACTAGTCAAATATCAAATTGGATCGTTGTCAAGAAGTTTACGGGATCATTCTTGGAATTCAAATAGAGACCAAGACATGCCAGATGTAATAACCATCTAAGTGTAGAACAAGGTTGGCAGTGACGATGTAAATTATACATAGAAAAGTTGATGATCGAATGGCAATGCCGGCGGTGGCAGTGATGGCGATATACGGTACGAAATATACACTATAGACTACAACAAACAACAACAAACGACAAACGACAGCGTCAATCTACTGGATTAGAAATAAGTAAAGTGGCGACGATCATTAGCGGTCGACGACGCGGGAAACGATCGCAGGCAAATTATCGCGGATGTTAATCGCGACACTAACACTAAGACCAACAGTGCGGTACGGTACGGTGCTGTGCTATGAAGAGTATAGATGTGTTGGAGTATAGGAGCAGAAAACAAGGAAAAGGGAATGAGTAGAGAAGTTTCATATCGCATTGGAACAAGACGCTCCACTACGATATTCTAAGTCCAAGTGGCGAACTTCCCTAGTACATAGTACACAGAGAATGCGAGGCGCGCGGTTTTGCCCGAATGGATTCCGACAACCGGAGACCGGAGACCAGAGACCAGAGACCAAGCTCCAACGGTACTTATATAAACTCGGGGCTGGCTGTGTTGTGCCTTGCCATGCAGTGCCGTGCAAGAGTGCTGCACGCGTTGTTGACGCTGTGGTTTGCCCTGATTTCACCACTCTGACCTCAAAATACTATTGCTTAAGGCTGAGTTACACGATTCAATTTTAAATGCCAAGTTATTCATGAAATTAAGTTTTATCCCCGTGAATTTTAAAGACGGATAATTAAGAAACGGTAGCTTGTTTGCATTAAGTTCTGGTTTAATCAAAGACTTATAAACGTTATGTACTCCACAAAAATCTCGTTTATATTTGAATTATTTATTCGAGGGATTCCTGCTACTCTCTAACTCACCTCTCACTTTTATAATTACGTTAATAAATTCATTTTTTTTGCCCTTACCGAAATCATTATTTGTTTATTACGGGAATAGAAGAGAAAAGAAAAGGAGAACAATTTATTGGATAGATTACGTACTTTATATGAAGGTTAACTGTTGGCATAATATAGTAGCATAGCACTACGCTTAAAGCTATGGATGACCGGCTCTGTGTCGTGATCGGTATCGGGCTCAGTGCCGGCACCCGATCTACCGTTGTTATGTAGCACTACATCTCTCAGCTCGACTAAGTTAATTATTCAGTCATGTGAATGGTCAGACGTGCGTAGCAACTACGCGAATTTATCGCATTTAAATAAGTGATGGAGATAACGCAACGCAACGCAACAAAACGATGAACGCTCGTAATGAAACTCCGGTAGAACACGTTAAGAAACGAAACCGAAACAAGTACTACACGAGAAGGTATAATCGTTAAACAGTGTACGGATACCGATAGCGACATAGATGCCGGATGCTGGATGCCGAATGCCGCAACCAGTGCTAACGTCACATACATCGCGATGGAGAAACATTTCATTATGCGGATGGGTTCACACGGACCCTATTGACTTTGCCGAGTTAAACTTTCCAACATGAGTTCCAAATTATTCATGACCAAATCTTGAAGATATTCATGAACAAACTTAGACACATTTGTGGTAGAGACGGTGATGGTAGTAGTAGCGATGGCGACTGACACGTGCATTAGTCACCAAGAACCAAACCGAAACGAAGTTGGCCGCACGTCAAAAAAGTGACACGGTGACGGTGACTCTTTCAGTTTCGGCGTGTCTTTCAATTGTCGAGGGACAGATGTACACCACGGCCCGATCGAACATTCGAGCATTGGTATCGACATCACATCCAATCGAAAAAAGAAACGCTCACGCACACTCACACGTCTGGACTTCTGCACGCGTTCAACTTAAACTTCAGAGGAACGTTGTCGATTGCCGAATGCCGTCGCGAAAGCCGCTTTCTTTAAAATCCAACTTAAATCCGACTGTCCTCCATTTGCGCCCCTTGTGAATCGACTCGAGTCGACACACTCATCTATCCATACATACATATACACTCACACACACACACACACACAACCTACATATGCGCACATACACAAAGAACCAGTATACAACACACAAAGCTTGGAATTGTCGTCTGATCACATGTCACATAGCATAATATCTACTTGGACAACACAACACGTTTGTTCCAACATCCCACACTTCAATCACTGATCACGGATTGCTTAGTCTTCTTTATTATTAAAACACCACGTTTACTATACTGGAAAGATTAGCACTGTCTCATCGTAATATTACGTCAAACAAGTCACAACACATTTTCAAAAGTGTCATTTATGTCACGTTACATATTTTATTTACGTTTTATTTATTTCTTAAATTTTGTAGAACATTTTTTTTCCATTTTTTAACATTCAAATAATAGGAAAAAAAACAATAAAATTAAATTACTAGTAATTTAATAAAATGCTGCATCATCAATTTTCTGGTTTGTGTAGACATTTTGAATAAAAATATATATTGTTTTTCATGTTAATCTAAACAGTAAATTTGCTGTAACAAACGGTTATTAAGTACGAATACGGCTGCTCCATATAGAATTAGGGTAGTAATTTTGGCAATCACTTTATTTATATATATATGCACTGTAAAGTTTGCTATTTAAATTTACGTATGTATGTATGTCCAGATAACTTTAACACCTTTCAATTATTCGGAACAAGACCAAATACATGAAAATTACTTGTTCGGTTGTAAAATCAATGTGCTTAATACAACACAGTATATATTATGCAAAGCAAGAAAAATTACCACTATAATTGACACTCTTGCAGTCACGCCAACTGGAAAATTATTTTGTTTTAAATGATATCGGTTAAGTTAAATTTTTTTTAAAATTTAAAAATTTTCTTCAAATTAATCTATTCAATGTAAATTCATAATAGAGTTTATCAGCAGATATTTTTTTGTTTGGAATCAGCTAAATGCATTTACCTGTATTATGTGTGTGTCAGTAGTTAAAGCAACGAACCGTGAGCTAGCCTTTATATAGCGTATCATCGTACTGTAAACTCGGGATTGGATGAAAAGAACAGAACAGGCAGACAGGCAACAGGGGTCCGGCTGGGAAAGGGGTAGTTGACAATCAGTACTGTTGTAATTAGGTGAGGCGAACGTTGCACACAGTATGAGACTGCACGAAACCGAGCGTGGAATTAAAAATAAATCCTAACTGTTGCCAAGTTGAAAAATCTCAAAAAATACGTTCGTTGGTTGGTTGGTTGGGTGGAAGAGAAGCAGAAGCCAGAGGCAAAAGTACTGCCAGTACCAGTGTTTCTAATATGCTCATCAAAGTTTGCATTGAACGACAGTTTTACTGTGGTGGGTGCGTGAGCCAAGCTTCCGTCACGTAGGCCAGAAAACTTCGCTCACGCAATATCACGACATACTTTGCCTAAAACCATTATTTTTTACTCAAACAGTTAGGCGACACTTTGGCTACGAGTGAGCAATTGAGACGACAAAAAATAAATAAAAACAAAGCATGTACTCCCGCAATTGCATGCAACACATTATTATGTATTTCTTTATATATTACATTAAACGGTAGGAAAGTAAATGTTTCCAGTTTTATTTCAGTTTTATAATATATCAGAGTCTTTCCAATATTTATTTTCTCAATTTTTCCATGTTTATTTTCTTTTAGCTTATTTGAATATTTTATATTAGGAACACGGAAGCTCCGCCCAATTTAGGCTCTTATATAATTGTTTTATGACTAATCATTTACACTATTCAGAAATTATACGAGTATATTTTAACAACTATTATACAAACATATATTATTTCAATATACAGATTTTATTCGTATCTATTACTTTAGACATAATCAATATATAAAAGTACTTTAAACTATAACAAATACAATTTATTATCTACCTATGTATATTCAAGTTTAATTCAATTTTTATGTATAAGATTAAAACTAACGTAAAATTCAAAGATTACAAATTCTACTCTACTTTTCCATTTACCATAGTGTCATTAGTTAGCATCTGTTACAGGTAATCTAAAACAGAGAGTAATGTAGAGGTATAAATAAGACACTAGATAATAATATTTTGACGTTAATTTTTTTGACAAATAAAAACAAAATTATTTTTATAGTAACTGATATAATTATCAAAGCAATTTTTTTAATACAAAATTATCATTTACATGTAGTATTAACAACAACAGAATAATATATTTGTAAAATAAATAATAACCAATACGATTTTATGAAAATCGACAAATACGGTTAATAAATATGTATTTCTATTTTCTCTATAACTGATTTTATACGAACTATTGTTTATATAATATAACATACATTCTTCTCAATATGCGAAATTTTGATAATAAATATTAGTTTACAGAATCAAATATGTCATAAACAAACCGACCTGATTACAGAATTTTAATAGAAAATAATTATAGGATATTGATATTTTCTATGTTACTAAATTTGTTTGATGCGAATATTTACATATACATTGTGTTTCTATTTTTATGTAATTGGTTCTTCAAGAGGACTTCTAATGTTACAAATATCCACTCATCACAATTTTGTTTTGTTTAGTGAACTCTGTCATTTATGTTTTTAGTTAAAATGTTGTACGATATACAACTTTAAATTTAACTTTTATTTTTCTAATTTCTCATTTCAGCAGTTCATATAAATCATAATCAATCAGTATCATTCTGATTTAAGATTGTTATCATTTTCTCAAGTTATTATATTATTTTAAACGATAGTAAAATGAAATGTTTATGAACTGATATTTAATCTTCAAATATTTATTGAATTTTTGACAAATAAGTTACGTACTTTTGTAACAGTGGCGTAGCCAGAAACTTGTTATGGGGGGGGGTTACTAAAGAAATGATATAATATTAATCAATAAAGATACTACTATAATTTGTATAAAAAATAAAGAGCAATAAAAATTATTTTTATAAAAATGAAAGTAAAACATACGTACGTTTTTGGTTGGGGGGGGGGGTTAAACCCCCCCCCCACCCAGCACCCCTCTGGCTACGCCACTGTTTTGTAATGATTATATATTTTCATAAAACATTGCACTTGAAAGATAGGTGATGTTAAATGCACTTGTTAATGACTTGAAAGAGTGGAAAGTAATTTTTGAGCAAGTAAAAGCTAGATGAAGAAGAAGAACTATATATTTACTAAATAGAAACGAAATTATTTAAACATTTGTGAGAAATACGTTTTGATATTGAAATGAAGTATGACTCTCTACAATCTAGCAATAGTTAGTTGTCAAGGTATATACTATTGTAGGTAACCACAATTAAATTGCAACCACTTTGCCGTCCTAATTCACGCCAACCACTGGAATCAGGGTTGACTTTACGTAAGCGATAGCGAGATCGTGAACAAACCGACTAAACAAGAAAACCGCTTCTCTAATCAACGTGTAGCCTCTAACAATCATTCGCCGATTTTGTGATTCAGATTCAGTCGTTTCACTCCAAACAGCTCGACAGCTCAACAGCCCTCTATGAGTCGGTTCTGTGTTGGATGGGTGGTTGGTACCCGATCGCTGCAAATATTGCTTTCGCGATACGAACGACGAAACAGCCATCGGCCGTAACACGGTAACGCGCTAACATGCTAACGTATTTACGACTTTTTTGTTGGTTATCAAATTTCTCGTTGGTAATATGTAAACTCGTGCTGTACACATTTTGCGGGCAACGGTTTGATGTAATGTAATAGAAACGAATTTACGGCAACTTTTTCAACTCTGTTTCAATTATATTAGACATTAGTATTTAATCTGAATGAAATTTTATTGAATGGAACTAACGAACAATTAAAAATCGATGTTATAAATTTGATTTATGAATTATAATTTGTGTTATCAGTTTACAACAAGTCTTTTTAAATATAAAAAAATCGAATATTGTAGTTTTTAAAGTAAATTTATATTCTAAAAATTTAAATCAATAATAGATTAACATAATATACTATTTAAAATTTAAATTATTTAAAAAATTTATATATGTTTAAGAATGTCTATAATAAAATACATATAAAATAGAAATGTTTCATATTGCTGTAAAGAAGTCATACAATTACATTACAACATAGTTTTTGTTTTTAAATTATTCATATATTAACGGCTGATTTCATAATAAACGCTTTAACGAAAGTTGACGTTAAGCCGCGCAGGAAAAGCATCGATTTCAAATTCTACTGGCATACGTATTATTTTTATGAATAAAATGATGGTTTTATTGTCAATTTGTTAAATTGTTGAAAATAAATAATGATTTTTTTGTTTCTTTAAAGTCGACTTTAGTTGAAGTGTTTATTATGAAAACGCCCGTAAATGTATTATTTGCGAATTTTGTATCCATCCCTCTATTTAATAATATATAAAGTGTATTAGTGCTCTTATTAATATTTGATACATTTTATATTATTTAAATAATACGCATTATTTGCGATAAAAAGTGTACTGAAAAATTTGCAAATTTCAATGTAAATATAGATATTTATTATTTACGAATATTATAAATATAAAAAATTGTTTGTTATGACACAGAAAAATACTACAATATGCAAACCAATATTGATGGTTATTTTTTTAAATATGTTTTTAATTAGAGCTTATAAAAAGTTTTTCAGTATTTATTGTATATTACTAACAAAAGCACAATTCTTTTTAAAAATTGAAAAAATAAAAAAATATGTAAGTACTTTTGTCTGCAAGTTAATTATTTTTTTGCTAAATAAAGTACAAAAATTTCATAGAGTAACTAATTATTTTTAAATACTTTTTAAAGTAATTTAATTTGTTTTCCGTTTTTATGTTTTTATATTTTAACTTATGTTTAACTTATTCACTGTTTGAGTTAATGTTGAATAATACGCAATTATAAAGCATTTATTCTTTAATCTCAAAATGTAAAAAAAAAATATTAAAAATATTTTGTATAAACGTGGGCTGTTATAGTATAAAGACAAAATGTTTAATGTTATTTACTTCATTAGTTAATGAACTACGTTAAATTTGAAAGTGATAATGATTTTTAATTTATTATAAGTTAAGCACGGTATTATAATAAACCAGATTGTGGATGAAATTAAATCTGAAAACGTTGCAAATCTAATTTAGTTATTTGTAGATAATGGCTTTATTTTGGAATTTCTTTTTGAAACGCAGTCAGTGTTTTATTTGAATAATATCGTACAAAATAGCTTTTAAATGCGGTACAAATTGTAAAGCAAACGCAAATGTTTTCAGTGAAATAGTAAAACGGTATTTCAGTTACTCATTACATAAACTAAACCACATTGCACGTATGTGTGTATGTGTGTGTGTATGTAGAATTTGTGTGGACGGGTGGCATTCTGCATGATTCCCTTCGTATAATGAATGCTTGCTTTTGAAACATTCGTTCGTTTATCCGTCCGGACACGTTGCATGCGAAATTCAAAATGGTTCATGGGTCGAACAAACGAACGAACGAACGAACGAGTGAAGCTCAGATGTGACAAAGTGCTGATCTGACCAGATTCTCGATGACGGATTTCGGGTTCGATCGCTGTTCGTAATTACCGGGACGTGCAGAAGAACTGACCCGCGTGGTTGTTCGACGCTCCTGGTTCCGTGGCTCATAGTTTGTGGTTCGTAGCTCGCAGCGACGCGCAACCAAACGCTCTAAAGAACACGCCGAATGAGAAACGATAAAGGAAAATGAAGAACCGTTGCGTCTTGTGATCACTGAAGGACACATGCGCTTCGATTTTCGTTTAGTGTATCTACGTTTATTTGTTTACACAACGCGTTCCCGATTTGATATTTTTTGTTGATTTTGACAAAATGTGAATACTGGATGCCCTAATTATTGTATTTCACAATCTGCCGGCTGCCGCTACTGTTGCTGATGTTAGTGGTTGTATATGTGTATGTGCAGAATTACGAGCTGATTGGATTGACGTAATTTAACCTAATTCGATTTAGAAGCGTTACACCAACAAAAAATACCCTTTGAACAAATCATTTATTTCAATAAAAATGATACATACATTTTATATAAATTCCTAGCTCAACGCTATTGTTTTAATATTCTCTATATTATTCAAATCGATTCATTTCTAGTTTTACTTCAATCAATATACATTAAGATCATAAAAATAATGAATGGTTTTTGGTTTAAATACAAATAAATTATAAATAAAAAAAAAATAATTAATTTCTACAATACATTAATAAATTAATAATTATGACCTATTCTCTGAACTCTTTTATTACTATATTTAAGTATTATTTTAATTTTAATGTTTTTTTATCCTAGTTTTTTAGACACAAAAAACAAAATTTGTATAAAATAAAATGAAAATTACTACATCTTTAAAACATAAATTTTGTTTAGTTTACATTCATAATACATTTCATAAAAGTTTTGTTTATCCTTCATATTATTCAGAAATATGTAATTAACTTAATGATAATAATATATATATATATATATATATATATATATATATATATATATATATATATATCAGCAAGAATAAAATAAAAACATCTTTAAAACTTAACTAATTTTAACCGTATTATTATTTTATAAAATTAATATTTGTAATAGTGTAAAACGAATATTAAAGAAAAAGTTCTATACTTCTATATAATATCTTCAAAACAAACAAAAAAAAAATTGAAAAAAAAAAGCAGTGTTTTAAAGATGCAAGAACAAGTAAAGCGGATTTGAATATCGTATGTAAAATTCTTTGGCAGTAGTTAGGTATTTATATTTGTTCGCTGACAGTTTTCTGGTGTTTTATGCATAGAGAGGTGACGCAAAGGTCTTTCCAGCGGATATCTATGAATACTATCCCGTCAGTTGGAGTTGTTCGTGGGGATTGTGCTCTAGCAGCAGCAGCAGCAGCTAGTGCGTTTATGTGGACGACGGACGAACGCAAGCTAGACAAAACTTTCATGGGGGGTTGTGCGAGCCGAGGCAATAGGCGACCGAGACGGGCGACAGCATTTGTTTTGTGTATTTGAGTAAAAAGAGAAAATTTGCAGGAGCACTTGGTTTTAAAACTGCATGTGAAATGAACTGGATATTTTTGTTTAAAGTTATGTTCAACTTTTTACTCGAAGAATAGTGCGACATAAAAAGAGGACTCGAAAGTGCACCTTTACAATGGCAAACGATAGCGTTGAACCTTCGCTATACCCCAACAAGGTTTTACGACTTTTTTCGTTATGTGTGTGTGTGTGTGTGTGTGTGCGTTGAAAGGCGGAACTCACCTGCACGGGCACACACGCACGTGCGTGTGTGAATACATAAAACTAACTCGTAGGCACAGATTTGGATTTTGGATTTTTGGTCGAAACGTTATTTTTACAGCACTTGACTTTATTAAATCAATTTAAATGGCAAACCAGTTAATGAGTAACATAATTTAATGTGTAAACAAACCGTGTAAATTAGTTTGAAATTAATTGTAAACAGATAATTATTAACAGACATCAAATTATAAATTCTTCAAACATTATTTATAAACATTAATCAATTAATTGCCTACTACAATAGGAGATCTGTTTTTTAAATTGCGATATTATCAATATACTAATTAGAAATATTAAATTATTAACTAGATTTATTCAGAATATCACTTTTAGTACGTAAAGGTAATATTCTCTAATTACCCACAAAATAAAAATGTAGCCAAATTTTTTTTTCTTTTAATTTGGAATGTTAATTTAAGTAATGGTAGTACTTATTTTATTCAATAAATAACAAATTTCTACTAAATAATGCTAATTCTAGATTTAAATAAATTTGTAGTACCTACTTAAATAATAATTTGGCATTGAACAAACATATATCTAATATTTAACTAAAACAATGTGTAGGTAATTGAAAGCATTTGACAAATTGATATTGCATATCATGTGTGTCAGCTTTGACGTAGATAGTAGAAATATTTGTAAATAGAATATTTGATGTGTAAATAAGATGAAAACAATGAATCATTGGTGGCAAATTGTGTGTGCGCTGAATGAGTAGTCGTCGCTTTTCAGCTTCTGCCTTTCGGTTTTCGTCTTTCGCCTTCCGATAAGCTGGCGATGCGGTGGTGCGGCAACAAGCACCGCAGACACCGCAGAAGCCACAGCGCTACCACTGGCGCCCGTCAAGTCCGCAGCCCGGCAGGCGGACGTCCGTAATGAGATCGCGCCAATTACATCGCTATTGCTATTGCCCTGTGTCCTGTGTCCTGTGCCCGTTGCCCACCCACCCTCACAACGGACAACATTGTCTACGATGCGGATGCGACAACACAACACGATTTATGGATTTTTGTCGTTTCGTCGTCTACTTCCAACGATTGATTACTGTTTTCTCTTAACACAACTGTCAGGCCGAAGACAGGTGGATTGTGCGACACGAATCCATCACACACGACTTGTACAAAACATTTCAGACAAACGATGACATATTGAATTATTAAAGTATAGTCGAACTACGCACTATTACTATGAACAAAGAATATAGGTACATTGTTTGCCTATGTCCCTCAACTGCCAGTAAAAAGGCGAATTGTATTATATAACTCATAAGCTTTACTATCAAGTGTCATTCATCGATTCTGCTCAAATTTTTTATACTTGTAAATACGTAGATATGTAGTTTGAAATCTTTTGAGCAAAATTAACCCTTTTTTTTACATTGTTTATCATGATTTTATGATAATGTTTTTTTATCATGATAACTGTTAAAACTTTTTGCAAAAGTTTTTCCTTTTACAATTTTGAATTTCTGTTTTAGTTTTTGTTGATTATGAATGAAACAGTGTATTTATTATGTATTATTCACATTTTGTTCTTTATTTTTAAGTAATTAAATGTTTTAGTATTATTCAAATTTATATTTTAATTGCAAAAAGAAAACAACATTTGAAAAATTAGTAAATATGAATATATTTTGTATTTTTGATATTAATTTCAAAATATATTGTAATAAACGTATTATACCTATAGAAATAAATACGTGCTGGTGTTGTAAGTAAATTGTGTTACTGGAAAAGTGAAAAGTGCAACGGAACTAAATTTGATGAAGTGAAATGCAATATCAGAAAGTGATTACGTGCGTATAAATTAGGTAGAGCTATAGCTATAGTACAAGCATAACTATTACTAGATGCTGATTGAACGAGAGACATATGTACACGATAACGGCACGTGTTGAAACACATGTGCACATTAACAGGAAGCGCAAGCGCAACACGTTCACGATTTGTGCGTATGAGTGTGACAATATCACATCATGTGCCAATATATTCCAGGTGTTACCGTTCGCAGAAGGAAAAATCGACTTCAAGATGTCAATATTTGCAGCCGCAACCGTAACCCTAACCGAACGATGCGACATGACGCGACGGTCACTCCTTGTAAGTAAACCGGACGGAAGAATGAAAAACGTGCTTTCTCTTTCATTCTTTTTTTTCTCTTCTTACATTAGCAAAATGTAGGAACAGCATCGGTAAATGGTTGTTTTTGTTTGAATTCCGGCAACGAATGTTGGTTATAGTAGGCTGTTGAATAATGGTCGACGTATTATGAATAGTTTTTTGTAACCTGCGACCGTGAAACGCGCCCTGGCGCCCTATTGGCCGCCATCAAAAATGCGACATTCGATTACGTAATTGTGATGGATGACAAATCGGAGGGGATGCTTCCTCACGTACTACCCGTACCGTGCCGGCAACGGCAGCTAGAAATGGGAGCAGGACAGGGAACCGGGAGTGCGCTGATAGCGTCCGTGCTTAAATCGAGACTATGGGGTCGAACCGACAAATGGGACCAAATCGGTCACGTCACGGAGACACGGAGAATCCTAACAGAAGAAGACGGATTCTCTCAAGGACAAACATGATGAATATCATCATAGCACAAAAAAAAGGTCAAGTAAAAGCGGTTGGAAAACGATATGAATAATATGTCTATTCGAATTATAATAAAATGAATATAGAGTGGATTAAAGTAGCAAATGATAACTAGTAAAATGCATAAGATGGAGAATGAAGAGATGGTAGATATTAATAGCGACTGCGACCGTAACCGCTATCGGTAGTCTTAGTAGTGTCAACGGAATACCGTTGTCGGTAGTCAGTAATAATGAAAGGAAGGAAGGATTCTCACCTGAGCGTCCGGTTGGTGTAGCAGCCGAGGAGGACGGTGCGGTGGGCACGGGCGGCGGATACACTGGGTCACAGCACTCTCGTTCCGGAAACTCACTGGCTCCAACTCCGACTCCAGCTTGCCACGGCATCAAGCATGCCGTCGTAAGCGTGAGCGCCACGCCAAGCAGGGTCGCCGCATTTAGCCTCATAACACCACGTGACGGCATCCAACCGATGAACCGAAGCCAAACTGATCGGTCCCTCGTTCCCTTTGTCACGCGGCACGACAATCCCGTGCAAGCGTACGACGTACCACTTAACCTATTTCATCATACGCGTGGCACGGCTTGGCACGTTTTCTACAAGATTCGCAATTCACAACAGACTCAGCCTGCGGACTGGACCGAACCGGACCGCACCGCACCGGACCAGGTGTGCGATAAACGCTTCACGTTCCACTTGACTTCTACCAATCTCAACCTAAACCTCAACCTCACCTCAAGCTTACTTTACTTGATTTGATTTAATTTGATGTGGACACTCGGGGACGGACACAACACGGACTTAGATTTGGACACAGACACGGCTAAATATAATATTGTTGCGTATATATCTATATGTATATATAATATATACCTTCACCGTATTATACAATTCAAATGGAACAACAAAATATTTGGAATATTGGCGAGCGTCGGCAAATTGAATAGATGCACTTCTGGCATTTGGTATTGGTACTTGAATGATGGTAGTGTCAGTGACCGATAACACACGCACGCATACCGCACTGCTGACCAAAAACACGCACGTTGTGCATAGCACAGACAACAATAACAATATTAACAATTGCAAGAACACTGACACCAACTAGAAAAAACTCAGTAACGACACGGTGCAGCAGTGTTGAATGCGTGTTTACATGTGTAAGATCAGTAGCGACAGCAGCAGCAGCAGCAGCAGCAGGAACGTGATGATTGTGACGGTAGCGGTGACGGTGACGGTGGCGGGCCCGCAGACCGAGGCACATGTGCTTTGTCACGAAGAACTTAACCGGAAAACCGGACTCCTTAGTTAGATTTCTTGTTTGTTTGTATATGAGCGAAAAGTTTGACGCGCGCGTCTTGAACGAGTTGAGTTGTGATAGCTTACGCTGGCGCGCAAACCTATACACCGAACGCGACCGTGTGCTAGCGAGCAGTGCGGAGTGACGCGCCGCGCGCCGTGCCACGAGGCCGGCCGTCGCCGTCGCCGTCGCGCCGCCACCGACACCCCCACATCCCCACAGCCCCGCTACAACCGCCCTCGACCATCATCCCAATAGTCTCGGCGCGCGCGCTCGCTTCCCGCGCCTCGCATTCCCCAAACTTACTCCTGCTTGCTATACTATACGATACGCCACTCTAACTCCACTACACTACGCGACCGTTTGCCTTCGACTTCAAGTTCGAATTCAAGTTTGCCTTTCCTCTGTTCTGTCCTATCATGTCCGAATTACGAGTATAGATATATGCGATGAGTACAATGCAGACGCCTTGTCCACAACTCCCCTTTATAAACATAAGAGAAAAAAAAAGACACTTTCTATGTTAAATATTCTACAAATGAAATACATATACTTAATTTTACAAGCGCATGGCGCAGTATATTTAAACTATAAGCTTTTGTATATTTAAAATAGAAACGTATATTATATAGTTTTTTTGAAAATTTAAATATAGCGAATCTGGCACGTTGGTTTATTTACTTTTTGTTTTTGCTTGGAAAACAAAGTGAAAAGCTTAAGATATTGTTGTAAAAGAAAGGAGTAGAAGTAGGGATAGGAAAAAAGAAAAGGAAGCGAAAAGTCTGCGGCAACGGTAGTTACTTTGAATACAACACGGTATGTATATGGTGCACACAAGAGAACACCGAGTATTTAGCTGTTTACAGAAGTGAACGGTGAAGCTTGTTTCCGGTGCCGACGCCAAACGGTACATGGTACTGAACCCAAGTACTTATCTGTTATCTGAGTGAAAAGGGATTCAGGCAAAGGTCGCGGCTAACATAAATAGACAAAACGAGAGAATGCAGTTTTACATCTACATGTATACAGAGTAGAGTTACCTCTGTGCCCTAACTGTTACAGTTTTTGGCAAGTGGCTGCCGGTTGCCGTCTGTTCACGCGACATCGAACGACAACGCCAGAAGAGGGTCGTGGTTCTGATTGGCTATCTGGCCTCGGCCAGGTATCGGAACAAAAGAACTAGAATCGATAAATTTCATTGGAAAGGTAACATGCAGTATAGCGGCGTCGACGGTGTCGTGGTTGGCTTCAGCATTGACTTTCAGTTGCATATGCCGGTTACCTGTCGAAATTTTGGCTCGCTGGTGCCGGCTCGTTATTCCGCTGCTCTACTCTGCAAATCTGATAACTGTTTGGCATTTGGCACCTGGCATACGGCATATGGTATTCGGCACACGGTACAGAAACATTCATTACCCACCTCGCTAAAAACAAACAGGCTATACAAATAGCCTATCTTTAGAACCGCGGATCAGTAATTTGACAAATAAACGTTATTGATTCTATCTCTTATTTTGTTCTGTCACATACACTATTATGATATTCCAGTAGAATATCTATTTTTATTATTTATAATAATTATTAAAAATAATTGAAAATCGTTCGTAAAGATCATAAATCGTACGAAATAAATATATAATATCTAAAGTAATATATAAAAGTCAAAACTGATTTATTTCACACACTCGCTACAATTTTGTCCCCAATTGATCATTCTGTAAGCGATTTATCATTTACTCAAACAAAGCAAGAACAACACACTTAAAGTTTTTTTTACTTGGTACTGTTTATTTGTCTTCTAATATACACTTGACAATTCAATGGCAGTCGACCTAAGAAATGCAAACTTTGTATTTTCTTTGTTTTCTTTAATAACTCAATCAGCTAGAACTTTAAAACTATTTTTACTACTTTGACTGCAAGGAAAAGTAGTAAAGCGTTTGGTACGGTGTCTGTAACATTTTCAAAAAAAAAAAAAAATTGTATAGAAATCCTTCATATAGCCTGTAGATGACGAATCTGAACTTAGTTTATGAGGGTGTATGTGTGTGCGTCGTCAGCTCGCTCGCTCGCTCGCTCGGTCGTAAGTCAAAATTTTGTGGCCGCAACTCCTCCTAGACGGTTCAACCGATTTTAATGAAATTTTCAGGATAAATTTGTCTAGTACCCAAGATGGTCATGTGGTTTTGTTTTTTTCCAGTGATGCCAACTTTCCGAGAAAAAAATTACTAAAGTTTTTAAAAATTCATATTGGCTACGTTATTTATCCGATTTTGATCAAATTTTCAGAAAAGATTTCCCTAATGCTCCCATTAATTACATAATTTTATTAATTTTCAGTGTTGCCAACTTTCCGAGAAAAAAATTACTAAAGTTTTAAAATTTTTATTATGGCCATGTTATTCAACCGATTTTACTAAAATTTTTACAAAAGATTCTCCTAGTATTCATATAATTTATGTAATTTTAACAAAATACAGTGTTGCCAACTTTTCGAGAAAAAAATTAGTAAAATTTAAAAAAATTTATTTTGACCATTTTATTTAACCGATTTTAATCAAATATTTATAAAAGTTTTTCCTAGAGCCTAAATATATTATGCAATTTTAACAAAATACAGTGTTGCCAACTTATCGAGAAAAAAAAATCACAAAATTTTTTAAAAATTCATTGTGGCTACATTATTTATTCGATTTTGATCAAATTTTCAGAAAAGTATCTCCTTTTGCCCACATAAATTATAATATTATTAAAATACAGTGTTGCCAACTTTCCGAGAAATGTCAAAGTAGTCTATATATGGGTTTACCCATATACTTCTAATCTTGTTATTTTTGCAATCAATTGTTAATATATTAGTAGTAATAGAATTTACAATAATGATGCGAAAGAAATAATAAAATTAATATCGAATTGAAATCTTTTAATGTTTAATTTGATATAGATGTTGGAAGTTTAACTTTTAAAACATATTTATAATAATAATAACAATAATAGTAATAATAATAACAATATTTATTTATGTTAACACACTAGAAGTCAAAAAACAATTACAATATTACAAATATAAAAAAGTGTTTAATTTTTAAAACAATCAATAAATTTTTTTAGAGTAAAAGGAGCCAAATCAAGTAATATATCTTTAATTTTATTTTTGAATTATTTTTTGTTTAAAGATTTATATTCATTTGGTAAATAATTTATAAAATTCAATAGCATAGTAAATGAAACTAGTACGACTTTTGTCTAATTTTAAGAAAGGTTTTGTTATCATATTTTTACTTCTAATGTCATAAATATGAAAATCAGCAATCTGTTTGTAATTATGCATATTGTCATTTATTTATATATATATATATATATATATATATATATATATATATATATATATATATATATATATTAAACAATTCAATGAAACTTTATCAAAAATAAAAATTTTCCTTACTATTTTACCTGAAATAGATTCGTAATTAAGGATGTAGGTATAAAATAGTTTAATATTAAAAACAAATATTTACCTAATATATATATATATATATATATATATATATATATATCAGAAGATCGAGCTTTGCTCGAAAGATTAAATTTCTGAAATAGTTAAAAATTGCTTATTTAATATTATAGAAAAGATATTATGGCTTATTTACTGTTTTCTCAAATCATTCGTTTGATTTAGAATTTAAATTTATTTAAATAATTCTTTTATTCTTATTCAAATAATTTTTAAAAACCCATATACAAATAATTATTGCGCTTAATTGACAAATGACACTTAAAAAAATATATTTTGTCATATTATCAAGAAAATAAATTTGATAATGTTTCCACGATCATTATACGATAGAAGTGTGTCAAAATTTTAATAGTACCAAAATCTAAATTTCATAATAAGTTTTTTTATTGTATTTATTAAGTTTTCGCAAAGTTGAGACCCAGCGAAATCACTCGCATTCAAAAACGTAGATTCACCATATTTCATCAAAATCGTTCTCCAACGATTCATGATAAAATTTACAATCACACAAATAATTGCTTGTTTAATAGTACAGAATATAAAATCCAAATATTTGACGTATTTAATACTACATTATTTAAATGACATAACTAACAATTCGTTAAAAAATAATATTTTCAAATTGTGCATATTGATGATTAAAGAAAGATATTATATGTCAATGAAAAAGTTTACACAGAATAATTCAATACGTATGATAAGTATATATTTTATTCATAAGTATTTTGCGTTAAAGTTAGGAGCGGAAATGGTAAGTTGATACATTTTATGACTGTCGACATTGAGGAAACGTCTATGATAAAATTTGCATAAAATCATTAAAAATATTAACTTCTTAGTAGCATACTTGAAGTTTTAAGTCCACACATATTACACACTACCTATCTGCGATGCCGACAGAGACGATGGTAAGGGATTAAAGGACGAAGTTTTGGAACTCTGTTAAAAGGCATTAACCGCCAATGTCAGCCGCGTGCCGCACTCGCCGCATTTCCAATGCCTTCCGTGTAATGTTGAAATAGCACCACCACCACTAACAGAAACAAACTGCTCTAGAAGCATGTATATGTAGATGGATTCTTCTTTACTGCATCGAATCTCTAATTACACCGACATCATTCTAACAGCATGCTAATTACTCTATTCTTACTTCAAATTTTCTACTACTAATTCTAACATCTGGAAATAAAGTCTGGTTGCAAAATTTATAGCCGTTAAATATACCTATTATATAATTTCAATTTTTCAGATTAAAATTATTTTCTTCTCTATGTATTTGTCTGTTTAATTATTATGTAGGGATTACACAGATAGACCAAATCAGTTATTTGCTTAATAGTTCCGTCTTGCTAATTTAATGATGTCTTCTGTTAATTAAAAACTAAATGTGCACTCTTTTCAAAAAACATTTGTGCATACATTAAATCAAATAATATTTCAAACAGTGAGTATATTTTTCAGCCATCAATTTTTTGAAATACTCGTATACTACAAGATGCTTTTTGCTCAATTTGTAAATTTTCCTAAACAATCATATGGACATATTCCAATTTGAATAACATTATTTTACAATAACGATAAGGATATTTACTATATTTATGTAGGCAAAAATACATAACTGTAATACTGGTATTTAGTGTCATTTATTTATTTCTTTCAAATTTAAATTGATATTATTTTTTATAACTTTTATATCTAGTATGTATGTACTATATTAAAATAAAAGTTAAAACAACGAAGTTATCTTATATAAAATATCATCATGTTTATATGATTGACGTATAAACATTCAATGATAGTTTTGCAAACATAGATACGTTGGAGCTTGCGGGCAGCAGTATTTGCATGGCATGTTATTGTTATTTACATTCTAAGCCGAAGGTTGAGATAAGCTGTCCACTGAAGCTCATCTGCCTATCTCTTTCTTCATTGCATCTAAACCCAACTTTTGCATATGATACACCAACAAAAAAAAGAAAACAATGTGCTGATAGGTGTAGAAAGTGCAGACAAAACAAATACATTATTAACAATAGGTGATTGATAGTTGGTTGAAATCGTGAGATGATTAGCGGTTAGCAGCAGCCGTACCGTACAGTACGGTCACATAACTCTTTGCTCCGTATTCATTTCGGATGAAACTACGACTGTAATAACATCGAGCGGTTTTATTTTACGTCATCACCCGAAACGCCCAGTGAAATATAGATGAGACATTGGAGTTGGCGGAAATGTCAGGCGACACTGACGCTCGCTCTGCATTACGCCGCGCCGCGCCGATAGAGGCAATGCACGGCGGATGCGCTGCGGCGCCATATGCTATACGCTCTACGCTAGCCACACTGCATTCTGCCTAATACCAATGCATGCTCCCAAACGTACAACGAACTTTATTATCCTCATCATATTTCTTGCCTTCTACCATTAATATCGCATAATATATTAGAAATACTCCTATTAGGAGTAGAAGTCTGCCTATTTTACAGATATCACAATGAATGAACCTTACTGCTGCCTTCTTTGAAAAATGAAGGATAACACAATTGTATCAATAGATAGAAATACAAATTTAAGTACGTAAAATTGAGTATAAATTTTTTTTAAAAGATTATTTACATATTTTTGGCGTTATTAAAATTTTATAAAATTGTTTTGTTTCTTTTAAAATTTAAATAAATACTTTGTCGAATTATTATATTATAGAATATAAACAGAAATTTTTCAAAAGCATCATTAAATTTAATTTAAAATATAAGTAGTTTTTCTTTGTTTTAAATAAAATAAATAATAAATATAGAGATAAATATTTAGTAATGCAGAGAAATTTTGTCAATTGCATTTTTGTTTCATTATGATTTGATAACACAAAACAATTTTAGTAACAACAGCATTGTCATCTAACAGAAGATGTCCAGCAAAGAAAATTGCAGATTCAGTCCGCAATCGTATCTATGTCTTGGTCCGGGTTTTCGTATCCCCGATTTACCCTGTTAGTAGTTCCCAGTGCTACAAGTTACGGTGTCTGATGCCATTCGGAAAATTAACAATTTTAGCAAGTTTCTCGCGCAATGTAAATAAGAGAAAGTTGAAAACAAGTATCGTTGATAGTGCATTAACCCGAGTATAATGTTCGCGTTTGAATATCTCTGTGAAGCAAATCGGACGAGCGCGGTATGAAAATATAAAAGGGCAAACGAAAAACGATGAACGCGAACAGCGAACAGTAAACGTGTGAGAGGCATGGCGTTCGTTGCGTTTCGCGGCTGAAGAACGCCATATAAATACCAGCAAAATAATTCAGCTGTCACATGCAGGCATGCATGGCGTCGGTTACAGCGACATCTCTAAAGATTCGCATGTTAATGTTCGAAAAAGGCTACCCTTTAAAGCGGTTAGGATAAGAACCCATTTATATATGGGAATAAATTTGAAACTTGCAAAGAGAGAAGCTGAACTGAACTGGTCGACCAACCATATCACAAGAAGCATTTCTAGGTTTTCGCGTTTCCACACCGTTCATTTTCCCACCACAATGCACACTGAATTGAGCCGTGAAAAATCAAAATAATATAAACTTATGAATATATTTCCTTCCGGCTTTAACTCCAACTCGACGGTTACGGTTACGGCTATTTCAACTAATACGCAACACATTCGTTTTTCATGTATTTTATATTATTCAGACAAAAATTACCATAAATACACATATCTACTTGTTTCATTTTTAATATTACAAATTTTAAAACTTTATTGTGGTTAACATAGTTATGTTAACAAAGTTGTAAATAATATTTTTAATTAAGAATATGTACTGAATGACTTTTGTAATTTATATAAATGAGCGATATTTCGTTGTTGACTAATTCTAAACAAATGAAAACTATGCTCCAGTGACGTGGCATCTACGAAAGCACGGTAAGCAATGCTTTCTTGGCCAATCAGACTTTAAAATATAATGTGTAAAAGATAATTTATAAATAATTTTTTTATTATTAGTAATAGTGTAATATTATTATAATAATTATTTTAAATTAGCCGAATGTATACAAAATACGTCAAATATTATTTAAAAACGCTAATATAATAATACCAGTGGATTTTACCAAAATTCTGCATTTAGACAGGGAGAGTTGTGTTTCATATGTTTCCGGAATACATTACGCACGACGTATTAGCATGACATTGCAGCCAGTCTTTTTTGACAAGACGGTCTACGTCATAAAAAAAGTTTTTATATTATTTTTGAGTTTATGTATTTTTATTTTCTTATAGTTAGATCTTTAAATCTAAATAACTAATATTTTGCAAACGTATTTATTATTTAGTACTTCATAATGATAATAAAAATCTAATTTATGAATTAACATAAACTCTTTTTGCTAAGTTAAATTTTGCAAATAAATGTTATTTATCGATAAAAGTAGACCATTATATGTTAAAGATGTTTTATTACTGTATATATATATATATATATATATATATATATATATATATATATATATATATATATATACAGAGTGTCCAAGATAACTCCTTATGCATGGGGATCTCCGGAACTGTTAGAGATACGACCTCGGTTAAATTAGATGAAAGTTGCCTCATTAGTAGGCGAGTTTAGTCATCTTTTGTTTTTTCCAAAAAAATCCATAGGTTACTAGATATAGACAAAAATGCAAATTTTGCTGTTTTATATTTTCGCTTATAACTCTCGTATGCAAAACGATACATTATTTTGGTTTGCACTTTCTTAAGACACTTTTTTACACAGAATTTCCAGGAGTAACCAAAATTTTTTTATCATGTACCGTTTTCGAGATTTATGATGCAACTTTTATTTTTCTTATGTAACTAGTATTTCAATGTAGTGTCATTAAAAAGATCTTTTTTTTTGCTTTCCAGTGATATAACATAGTCCTACTTTATTTTAAATAATAACATGGAGAATTAAAAAAAATCTATTCTGCAAAGTAATAATTTATTTTTTTAGTTGAAAACTAAGTAAGCCATGTTTAAACAAATGAAACATGAGCCCTACTTTAATTTAAACAATAATATAGAATTATAATAAAAAAAAAAACAATTTATAAAATACTAATGGCATATTTTACATTCGTAATAACTAATAACTATAACAGTAAAATTACATTAAGTGTTCAAATAAACCACCGTTTTCTTGAATGAACATACGTGTTCTCTTAAGCATAGCTTGTGTTAGGTTAGTTTTAGGTATTTAATACCGTACTCAATCAAATTCATGTTTAATATCCTATACATCCCTACACTGGGTTGCCTTCTTTAAGGATATAAATTTAAATACATTTCCGCGGCTAATACTGCGTTACTTTGACAACAAATGTAACAATAAAGCATTTCAAACTTCTCTAAATTTTCAAACCGCTCTATGAATTAATATTCTTTCAATAAGCACTCCAATAAAACTAACTAACTAACTAAAACAATAATCAAAAGAAAAGCAAAACCAAAAATCTAATAATAAGGAAAACAATGCCTATTTCTCATGTTTCATTTGTTTTGATATGGCCTACTCGGTTTTCAACTAAATAAATGAATTATTACTTTGCAAAATCGATTTTTTCAATTTTTCATGTTATTATTTAAAATAAAGTAGGACTATGTTATATCACTGGAAAGCAAAAAAAAAGATCTTTTTAATGACACTACATTGAAATACTAGTTACATAAGAAAAATCAAAGTTGCATCATAAATCTCGAAAACGGTACATGATAAAAAAAATTTGGTTACTCCTGGAAATTCTGTGTAAAAAAGTGTCTTAAGAAAGTGCAAACCAAAATAATGTATCGTTTTGCATACGAGAGTTATAAGCGAAAATATAAAACAGCAAAATTTGCATTTTTGTCTATATCTAGTAACCTATGGATTTTTTTGGAAAAAACAAAAGATGACTAAACTCGCCTACTAATGAGGCAACTTTCATCTAATTTAACCGAGGTCGTATCTCCAACAGTTCCGGAGATCCCCATGCATACGAAGTTATCTTGGACACTCTGTATATATATATATATATATATATATATATATATATATATATATATATTTGCTTACATATATTTACTTTCACTGCATTCCTTGATCAGAAAATCACGCCGCGCCATTCCACTGCTGTGCTATGATAATGTTATAAATTATATGTGTATCACACTTCAATTGTGTTTTCTATAATTTGTAGGGAAACTAGTAGTTGAAATCTGTAAAATTTGTAGCGTAAGCAAAGCAATAAAGGCTCGAGTAGAAACCGAGTAAAACAAGACATTATGGGTTGTACAACGTATAATATACAACGAAGCACTAGAGGAATAAACGAGCGCGAGCGCGGCTAGTGACGACTTGCGAGTAAGCGACTAGGATGTCCAGATAGACGACGTTCAAAATAAAAGGAGATCAGTCGCCGAGAACAGCACACTTACGAATACAGTTGCTATGGATACGTTGTGTTAGACGGATTTTGTGCCCATTCTCTTCGCTTGTGCTTCTGCGCTCTGTTAGTGAAGCCGGAGGACATAACGTAAAACGGAGCCCAACTATCCGCCTCTGGGATACGTGCAATTTCAATTTGTACTTCTTCTGTATGCTTCTATTCCTTTGTGGCTTACTATATGTATATGTTTAACGTTTTGTTTATTTTTCAAATAATTACAAATAATGTTAAGTAAAATGCACACTCGATAAACTTTATTGTTTATTCTTCTCAAAAAAATACATCATCATTTATCTTAATTGATTACAACTTGAGAAATCATATGAAATGATAAAGAAAAGTGGAAAATATACGTTCTGAATAGACCTTATCTGTAATCCCCATGAAGCCAGCAGTGCTTGATAGTGATAGTTGATGGTTGCCTTTCTTATTTTGTCCGTACGCTCGTTCATCCGTTCGTCTATCCGCCTAACCGCCTATCCGCCCTACTGCGTTCCCTTAGCTCGTCATATGTTTGCTTTTCTGTAGTAAGTGATGTGATACGCACGCTTTCTTTTTTCATCTCTTGCCACATGGAGAAACATATGAAACAATTCATAAATCTGTCTTTTATAAAAAATGAAAATAGCACCACAACACGCCTCGATCTCACTTTTTATTTATTTAAATAATATCGCTTGTTATATTCTGTTGTTTCGTTATTATGATTCAAAATAATGTATACATCAAATTTATTTATTTTGTTTTATTTCAAATTTTTATAGAAGAAACAGACTTTCATTTTCGTTAGCAGAAAAGCTGAGAATTATATCGACTATTGGGGCTCGTAAACTAGCTCATAACAGCTCTCAGCAAGTGGGCATTCCTAAATAGTAATTAATGGTCGACCGAGTCTGTACCTGGTGGCATTTTATCTACAATAATTCTCTAGGGCACAGCACCGAACAGCCCTTGTAAGTAAGTATTTAACATTTGTGGTTTTTGTTCCATTTCGTGATCAAAAGAATTTTAAAATGCGCGAGAGCTGAATTCGTTTTTCCATCTCTACACCGCCTCTAACAAAAAAAAGTATGAGACGAAAGGATTCCTGACAAGTACGTATCACTCAACGCCATTTTACGCTCGCACTCCACTAGTCCACGCACGCGTAACTCTAACTTTGTTAAAGAAAGAAAGAAGAGGGAAAAAAATTTACGAAGTACGATCGAACGTTAAATATCACACGGCGAAACGGTGAGACGGTGAGCGCTCGCGTTCATTCAAAGCAGCAAACACGTTTGTCGAACACAAATCACGTACAAGTAACGTGAAATTAACCGCAAAACGTTCGTAATGTTCGTAGCGGAGCGTTATTACAGCTACCACTACCACTACCATCAGTACAGTTGGAAACATAAAGCATGAAAAGTATAAGTTTGGCGTGCAGTTCACACTTTCTGCGGCAGACACTCTACCTACCGCTACCCTGAATGGTGAACAGTGAAGCAGAACGCGAATTAAGTTCCATCGAAGCGCACAAGCACAGCACAGCAAAGCCACTCGTGGTTACATGATGCTCGTTAAATAGTGTAGGGTCAATAGTGACTAACAGTACTTGCATTACACTTCATCACGTCAACTATCAGACTAAACTGCACACACGGGCACACATACACACGGATACGACAAAGACAAACACATTAGGATTAAATGGACAGAATGAGAGACAACTGGGAGAATTTCAAGGGCGTTACCGCGCCAAACTGGACACATTTATATTTCATACTGTATATTTCCCACGAGAACACACAATTATTTAGTGTCTTCATCTAAAATGGCACCATCAATTTAACGAATCTGCACTGCAGTCGTTTTTTTTCTCTACCAATAAAAAAAAAACTACATCAATCTAAATATCTTCACATTCTCACAATATTTACATACTCATTTTTTAAATTATCTAATGTACTAAAAAATAAAAATTATATTAAAATATTGAAAAATCTTTCATAACTCCTCATAATTATTGAAACAAGTTTTGGTTTAACATTCTTTCTATTTTATAATAAGACAACGTTTTGACAGTGTATACTATATTGCCTTCACCAGAGCAAAAATTGCCATATGTGTAATAAACAAAAAAAAAATTAGTAAAATAAATTATTTATTGACATAAATAAATAAACATAATATTATTTTAGTATAAAAATCAAAAATCTTGTTGATATACGTATATAACTATGCATTTACTGAAATATATATATATATATATATATATATATATATATATATATATATTCCTACACGCTTATTGAAATTGATTTGTAATGTAAACGTTATTTTTCTTTAAGGTATATGAAGGACAAATGGAGGTCGAGATATTCTCAATCTTGATTGTTATATGTAAAGAATAAGAGTGAATAAAATAAATTGATGCATACATTTTGCTTTTACAGAATTATACTACAGTGTAATATATTATCTGTAATATTTCATATTTTTGAGTATAACATTATTTTACAAATGTCATCAAAATGATAAATAGTTCGTATATTAAAAAAATAAATATTTTTGTAATATTTCAATAAAAAAAAGTATATGTTGCAGTATATTTAATTAAAATAATTTAATTAAAGTAAATATTGGATGCAGTGCAAAACATTTAAACAAGCACTAGTAACGGTTTTATGTGATTCAGAAAAAGTTTGGTGCCGTATTTATTTCAATTTTCTATATCGAAGTGTGCCTTTCCAATAGCTGTACAAAACGGCAAACGAGTATAGTCCGACCTCGCGACTCACCACAGTCGCTCTCCTCTCTAATCGAAGCCGTTAAAGATTGGATGTGCCCGTTTCGGCCACAACCTGAACATCAATTCTCATTTACTTGACACCGCTATCGAATTGTTTCAACTGATACTAAAAAAAAAAAATAAACTATATACAACTGCTTCCCCGATACACCAATATAAAATAACACAATGAATATGTTTGAAATTCCTTGAACATATAAGAAATTTTCAATCTCTTAATTCTTCATTCAATGTTACGTTTGAAAAGCAACGTCCAGCTTTTAACAACGAATAAATGTAAATCAAAAAGGCGCATAGCGATCAGATAACAATTACTGTTTTGGATGTTCGCATATACAGCATCGTAATTTTCTTCACGGCTCTTTAATCTTGGTGAGATGGTAATACACAATTTTCTGGCGTTTAATATGTATACATAATAGCTCTTGAAAATAAGAAGTGACGTCACAAATAAATAATAGATGCCGTCTCTGATGTCAGACAAAGATGAGGATAAGAAAATAAGAGACAAAGGCAATGAAGAAAGCAACGAGAAGAAAAGCGTATGTAAAGCAATCTGCCGCGAGATAGAAATGAACAAGAGAATGATTGAGTAAAGGAACAAAGAATAAGTTGAAACAAAAAGCAAAAGCGTAGACTTTTGACCAACTAATGAAAGTACGTCTTATACTGCATTATGATTATTATGAATATATTTATGTTTTGTATAATTGCACATTGACCCCGCATTTGTACTAATCGTAAAATACGTAAATATATGTATTTTTCGTCAACAGCAATGGCAGAAGCCAGTTGTGCCAATGCCAGTGGCAATGGCAATAGCAATAGCAGTAGCAATACGGACGAGAATGTTGCGCTCGGATACGGGAACTGGCAAGAATACCGAAAGGGAAAGGAACATTAATCAAAAGCGTTTTCGTCCGTCCCTACACACGGGTGGCTCGTACGTCGCGAAAATTGTTCGGCTTTCCGCGTCTACTGTCCTTCTTAGATTCATTTTAAATGGCAACGCAGCGAGTGTAGAAATAGGTAAGAAATATTATGAACTAGTGTATACGTTGACGTGAGTTAAAATATATAATAATTTTTGTCACAAACAGAAACACTCGCTTTTAACAACATTGCGGTTCGCATGAAACAACATCAACCCAACAATTTTGCTTGACTTGACTATCAACAGATGAAGCTGACAGTCAACAATCAGCAGTCTATAATGAAAACCCGGTGGCGGTATCTTAATTAAAACACATCATTAAAACTACGTGCATTCTTCAAGTACATTTTTATTTAGTTGAAGAGTTGAGTTTGTAAACATGACATGACGCTAGCAAGCACGCATAACAGAGCAGAGCAGAACGGAACAGAACAGAACAAAACAGAATAAAGAAAGGAGCAGAACACGAACACGAACGATATTTGAGATCGGCTTCATTGAGGAAAAGGATTTCAAGAGTCTAATCGCAAGCTGGACTCGACCAACCGGCATCTGTCTGCTACCGCTCCGCTCCAACTGTAGGGATAACATTGAAATATTTGCATCGTTTGGACTCAGTCATATGTATGCTCCAAGCATAATACCCATATTCCTCCGCTATAATAACTACAACATCATCTACATTATTCAAGCATTTACATTCCGACGGCACCTCTTCAATTTGTTTTTTGCGTAAATGAAAAGTTACCGTACCGGCGGCGGCGCGGCGCGGCGTCTTCATTATCAGCATCTACTTATATGATGATGATAGGCGCTGTGCCACGTCGCGGCATCTCGTCGTATCGTATCGCATGTTTGCCGGTATTAGATACACTAATAATTTTTATTTTTCCTTCCACCCTCGACTTACTTATTCATGAGAATACGTTTTATAAGCGTCAGAAATCGATATTCATAAAAAATACAGAGAGTTATCTCTCAAATATCGGACGACCACACGCCCTCACACCCTTCACTCGTTGAGCGAGTTCAATTCATCGAAACCACTTTTGAATAAATGATAGCTGAATAAACGCGAGTGACTTTTTCTCTCTGTTTTCTGCATCTACCGTCACCATCACCATTACCCTCACATTTACACTATATTCCACACAGCATAGCATAGACATTTCGACGTCACAACCTATTATTCCTACGCTCATACTGACAGATAATCATTGGCGATTTGCGATTGGCGATTGCTAAATGACGATACAACTAGACACCACTGATGCCACAAAGTTTCATTTCTATTAGTCAACAGAATTGGCTAGTTTCTCATTTTAAAATGAATACAGTTAACAATGATGATTAAATAATAGAATTAGAATTTTATTTTCTCGATTAATGTCACTCGAATAAAAATTGATATTTATTTCTGAAATCTCATATAAATTTTATAGAATATATACCTATATTTTCTATTGATTTTAATATATGATAAACTTGAAATAATAACATGAAATTACAATTTATTACATTTCATTTTTATTTTTATCCACGCAGAATGATGAATACGGCAGTACGATAAATAAAATATTTTCTTAGGTTTTCACATGAAATGTAATATTTGTTATCTTAGTCTATAATTATGTACGTTGAATTTTTTTATGGTATTTTTACACAGATTTTCGATCAAATCAAATCAAATAGAACAATAGGTGAATAAAATTGAATGTCGCGTCGTGCGTGATAAAAGAATGAAAGGGCAGAAAAGTGAATCAAAGCGTAAATATGGGATAGCAATCGGTACACGGGAGAATGAGTTGATAGTGATGTCAGCGGTTGGACTGTTGCAATCGCGCTGTGCGACGCCGACGCGACGATGCGACGGAGCTATCCAACGTGTCTACTGGCATCGAATACGGCAGCCCGTCGTAATCCGGGTAAATCCGGCGCACGCGGCGCGTTCTACAAATGGAATTTAACGTAGTGTCTAATGCACTAACAGAGCGAGCGACTGATTAAATTTTGATGCCGTCGTCGTCGTTGCTGGTACTAGTGCTTGTGCTCGTGCTTGCGCTGGCAACGCGAATGCACTAAGAGTGGCTGCTACTGCTTGCCGCAGATTAAGCAACCGATCGCGGTTCTGCAAATAATTGCGCAAACTTTAGGTGTTAGACGTTTAACGTTCCATTGCTATCAGCATCACATCGCATTGCTATCCTTACATTTCGATTCGATTCTTGCATTTGGCTGCTTACCGAGTTGCCGAATGTCGCTTGCTTTTACTTGGTCGCTGAACGGAAACCGTAGCGACGCTTTCGCTCGTAAAAGCGCGTTATATAAAAATGAATTATATAAAAGCGAATGAAATAAAAACAAACGTTGCCGTCGTCACCACGACATCGTAAAAACCAATCCATAAGGGATCATATAATAAAAACTTATCCTGTAACAATATTTATTTATTATTTTAAACAGCTTTTTAAACCGATCGTCTTAAATCTTTTCCAAATAAATTCATTTTACAGTTTTACCAAAGGCAAGTAATATATTTTATTGGCTCAATTATAAAAATCGTTTTTATTTATTCACTAAAGTCTTACAGACAATTATTGTTTTAAAGCCAATTATGTAATGTTTAGTCTAGAAACAAAAATTATAAAATACCTATAAAATTAAATAAAATTTGATAAAAAATATTATTCATTTAAACAATTATTTACTGCAGACAAAAAATTGTAAATTCAGTATTAAATAATTGGTTCCCTAATACATTAAGTATTTATGAAATAATTATTGACAAGCAAGCGCTATTTCACATGTAACTGCACAGTCAGTTGAGTTTATAAATAAATAATGATATTACAGTACATCGCCATCGTTGAAGATGATGTACAGTAAAGTAATTTAGCTGAAGTTGAAATAGTGCACATTTCTATCATAAAATTATTGATAAACTACGCACGAAACGCGTATAAATCAAGTCGTTAATTACTAAACCATTGTTCGGCATCACCTGTCGGTTCAGACATTTCGTAATTAAGAAAAAAAACAACTTGCCAAACTTACGACTGTATCGCAATAACTACTAATACACTGCTCCAGCAACGGCTGCCGCGCCGGAGAAAAATTGGACGAAATTAACTAAGTTATAAAGTTATATGCCACTGTGCACAATTCTCAAAACTCTGGACAATCAATCCCTTGCCCGACGATTTTATTGTCTCCAAATTGCCCCACATCCACTTCCATTCGAAGAGAAATCACAGAACCAACATTCAGTCTTCCATATTAAGCCATACCTCACTAATTTACATCTTCATACGTTCGATACAATGGTCTATTGTGATTGAATATTGACTGGTTTGGTCTTTAGTCCAGCGGATACAAAATTACAATAAAGACGGTAAATACATAATATTTTACATATAATTTAATTCTTTTGTTTTCAAGTTAGCTTTTAATTTCTAGATTTTACAAACAATAACAAAAATATTATTAATTATTTGACCATATCACTAAGATTTTAAACCGTAACAATGTTTATCAAGAGTTAGAAGATACAAAGACATTACAAATATCCATACATTGACCGGGTATGAAACCCATGCCCGCACATATGACGCATGAATGATTTAGGCCGACGCTTTAAATCATTCACTCATTCAGGTCAACTATTACTAATTTAATTGGTTATTAGATAGATATGATTAAATTTCCAATTGGAAAAGAATTCATGAATTCTAGAGAAATATAAATAAAATAAGTCCATATGTATCAAAAAGTGGTCACGTGCAATTTCCAAAAACCGTAATATATATATATATATATATGATAAAAACAATAGTAATTAAATTTTAATATTTTTTTTACTCATAAAGTATTTTTTATTTTTATTTTTATCAATAAATAACAGTTGATATCAATTTTGTTTGCGAAAAGCATAAAAGTGACTTAAATATTATTTATATTATTTAATTATATGTAAAAATGAATAATGAACTCATGTCTCTATCATACAAATAATGTCAAAATTTCAGCTTCATTAAATGTTATAATTGTTATTTTCTCAGAACCCTATCAATTTTTATTTCCAAAATTTATTATTTATTTTTCATTGTAATTGCAACCGACGATTTGAAAATAAA
Organism: Clivina fossor; assembly: GCA_963966155.1. NCBI lineage: Eukaryota > Metazoa > Arthropoda > Insecta > Coleoptera > Carabidae > Clivina > Clivina fossor. The sequence goes on along the minus strand of OZ014550.1, from coordinate 44,319,799 downwards.
TCAAGGAGCACTAATAATTTCACAGCAAATGATAATATATGGTACTATGGATTGCTTGCATAAAACATTGTTAAACACATGGCTAGTAAACAATGTAATTGTAATCAATCAGGCATTTCATTAGACAATATAATATTTTCTTAAAATGCTTCCTCATTTCACTTTGAATTTACATTTAATAGTCTGTCGAAAAGTGTGACGATGGGTGGATAATTTTGTTGAAGAGTGTACGAGTGTTGAAAAAAGGGCAATCTGATTAAAATTTCGCGGTTGCAAATAACAAACAACAGTCCGCACCGTACAGTGTCTTAATTACGGTCAAAAGACTTTTCATTGCCCGAAACAAAAGAGCATTTCGTGTGAAGATGTCAGTGGCGTAGTGCGTCTGGCTTGCGGTGGGGGCCGTTGGGGTGCTTGGAGTAGGGTAGAAGGCAAGGTAAGGCAAAGTAAGGCATGGTAAGGCGCAGCGTAGCGCAGAACGCAGCCACACAAATCACTCGGTGCGGTTACCGTTGCCGTGGTCTGTCGGTCGTTTCGAGTAGCTTCGTACACCTCCAACCTCAAACTCAGCTTCTGCGGTTGGTGTGCCCCCATACTCTCTGCCTTTTCCGCTAGTGGCGCCTTCGGCTTCCACTTCGCCTCGCCGCTAAAATCAATGTGTGGACGTAAGCAGGCCGAACAGAACGGAATGGGAACGAAACGGAGAGAGTATGCACACACACACAAATGGTCTATATTTAGTGTTTCCTTATTTATATGCGCGATTCGGGCCGCGTGCGAACCCTAAAAGAAGATTACTCATTCGACAAACACTACTGCTTACTGCGCTATTGCCCTCCCACAATTACTTAGTTCGTTTACCGATATTACCTTCACTATTACACACCAACTATTAAGCATACATGTATTTCATGTTAAAGTTTGCAAGCACAAAGCTCATTTATTATTAACGCGTGAATAAGAAATACTTATGTCGTTTTATGATTTAATATTGTCTACGCCATTCAAAGCTTTAAAAATATTTTAGTAAAATGATGTTTCTCTAATTATTAATTTAAAGTAAATAATAGATTTACAAGATAGGTATGTTTGGCATAGAATTATTACTATTTGCAAGGGTGTAAGCGCTCGTGCAACATCTTATGGGTGTAAGGCGTGACTATGCACTATGAACAAAGTATAAAAATGAAACGCAAACGTTTAATTATTATAAATTATAAAGCAAGCATTCTTTTTTTTAAATACTGTTTATCAAACAATATATTCAAAAGAGTGTCATTTGTATATATTTTTTTAAATTTTTAAAATATCAAAAACATTTGTTTATGAAATAAACAATATCTTACAATTTTAATTTATATTTTTAAGTCAATGTACAAAGAAAAAAGTAAAAATACAAATGAATTTGGCGTATTTATTTTGTAAATATTTTCTCTTAAAAATTAATTACAATATTATACTTGTATATGTTTAAACTTAATTTGTTAAGTTTCATTTCTTCTCATTTCAAATAAATAAGAAATGGTAGAAAAAAAATTGGCATTAGGACGTGGAAAGCACTTTACCGTCTATAAAACTTAAATCGCGTATGAATTTTATTGGAACATTTTGCGATTATAGAGTAGAACAATAGAAAAACTACTGGAGTAGAGTAGGGTAGCGCAGCAGCATAGAATAAGAAAGCGGTACTGACGCTGGAGCTGGCGTCGAACGAACGCGTAGTGCTGCACATGGATGTGCGAAATTTATTTTAGCACTTGAAGAAAAACAGCAGAAAAGGAAGCGGATTCTCTATAGAACGCAAGTGTCAAGACTTATAAATCTCTATCCAAACCCTCGGCTTACATGCTACGGATTGAAATTTCACTCGCACACTACTGACATGTGACAAGTCGAAATCTATACATACGCGCCACATTCCTAACTTTAATCTTGTAGCATTTCCTTATGGCTCAATTCGAATACTAACAGTCAAATATCTTTCCAAATAACAAGAACAACCTTACTCTTTTTTCAACTTAACCTATTACAAATTAAACTTCAATTTTTTTCTTCTCTAGAAATTCTTTTCAATATCTAGTTTTCTACGAAACATATAAAATACTCGTATATGTTTATTTATTATAATATAACGTTTGTAATTTACTTATTTTCATGTTAGTTTTCCGACTGGAAATATGTTTAAAATAAAATAACTTCTCAGGTTTTAGTCAATTTTTTACTTTATTTTCTTACAGTTATTTCCTGATGATGGTAACTGAGATTCCGAAATATCGAACCTACAAATGAAATAACTGTAATAAAATAAATTTAAAAAATTAACTGAAGTCGGAAAAGTTGTTTCATGTTAAAATTTACGTTAGAAACATAAATAAAGAATATATAAAACAATATTATAAGAATAACATTGAACAAAAAGTTCATCTCAAAGTTCAAATCTTAACTTTAGAATAATATTATAAGACAAGACATATTTCAAAAATGTCACTTCATTTTGAAAAACCTCTAAAAGTGTATAGTGTTATTTGATGTAAAAAATTAGCTAAAACTCTTTAAAATTAAAAAAAACTAAAATTTTACAAAAATACTATTTTTTAAATTTTAATTCAAAAGAATTTCGTAGCAAAATTATCATGCTAACATATTAATGTAGTTAAAATATATGTTTTTATTTGTCATTGCGAATACATTAAATAAAATAAATTCTTTTAAAAGTCCAATTGAGTATATAAATATAGAACAAACAATTTATTAAGTGCCTTTTTACTTCTTAGCAAAATATACAATCTATATATAAAAACTCAAGTTTAAAAGAGGAACATTTAGGGATAGCTAAAAGTTTATTTTAAAAGTTACTTTTTTCTCAGAAGTTTTTTTTTTTTTTTTTAATTTTATTAATTGCACTTGGGATTCCAAAATTATTTAATGTGGTACGCGATGAAATCTTATTTTTAATCGCAGCTAATGGATGATAATATTAGCGCCTACGTTTTTGAAAAACTGTTATTTTTTAATTTACTTTAAAACTCTTGCATTAAATTATATTTAACTAAAAGTATTTTACTTAATTTTCATTAATATTTTAACTACACGTATATTTATCATCCCAATTTCTTGTTGAAATATTATTCATATATCTATAAAATTGTTTTAATAAAGCATGATATTTTGTTTAAATAGTAATACGACATAATAATGATACATATGTATTTTTAAGCGACAATATCTTATGCACATATAAATATATAATTATGCCATTAAAATTCTTCTATTCTACACCAGATTTTATTATCCCGACCCATATCTTGCATCTCGTTCAATTCGTGATGTTTTTTTATACAAACTCATACTAATAAATCATTAAATTCAATTTTTTTTGTGGTAGAAATAAGAATGATTAAATATCAAAGTTTATTAAAGAAACTCAAAATAAAAAATGTTATTTTGAAGGACATGTTAATGTTTAGAAAAAATAATTGCAAAGTATATTTATGAAATTCCCGAGCATGGTAAAAAGTCCCTTTATGCTCAATTGCTCTTATGAAATATATAGAATGCGCAGTGAGCGTGTTCCTATATTCTATATCTAGTCGGTTTGGCACCGTAGAATCGTGGCATCTTGGCATAGTAGTGTCGAGAGCGGGATGGCCTTGCGTCTGCGTCCTACAAGAATCCGTCGCCTTTAATACCCAATGTGACACGAGAGACTCTTCGCTCCTTCCAAATCATTTGAACAACCGTTGCTCAAGTTATTTCAAATCAGCTGAAAGCAATGAAAGCATTTTCAAATCGCTCGGAATTATCTTATTTACGCTGATGTGAAATCACTTCTCTTCGATTCATAAAATCAAAGACATTTCTACGAATTATCACCACCAGAATGAATCTCCGTTCTTAATTAATTTGTAAGAAAAATTTTCGCAGTTTTTTCGATCAGTCTCCGCAATTTACTTTCACATCTATTTATTTACCAAAACAATATCAAACCTTAGATTTAGCATTTTTCTTCTTAAATTGTTTCAATAACATTTAAAATAAATACATAAACCTTGTTTATCTGATTTTGATTCATCTGCATTGTCTGAATTAGTAAATATTTTAATTTACTAGACACTATTTTTAACTTACAAATCTTTAATTAAAAATTTAGTAAACCAGTATTTATATTAAATAAGAATTATAAATAGTAACAAGTATGATTAGAAAATAAATTACCGTACAAAAAAATGTTAGATGTGTTAGATTTATTTGTAAACTAAAAGTTCATGTCTTGAAAAATAATTTTTCCTTTGCCTAAATTCAAAAAAACCTTAAAAACCTTATACACAAGTTTCTATTTTAACTTTTTTGTCCCAATAAAGTAATCCGATAAATAAATTTGAGTTAAATAAATACATTTTATAACAGAATGAAATGAAAAAAATCTGATTTATTGAAGCACTATCCATTGAAATACAATTTCAATTCCGTTTTTTAAAAATGAATATTGTATTAAATTTAGCATTTTTCGATGTTTTATATTTGAAAAATAATGATTTGCATAGAAAAATGTGGAAAATTAAATGCAGTATTTGGTATTTTTTGTGGCGAAAAGTCTGAATCATGGCATTTAGATGAAAACTCAAAGATTGAATTATTCTCTGTCACTTTACATTTTTTTATTCGTCAGTGTTGTATATTAGAAAGTAATAGAATTTATGAAATATACAATACGTATTATTACAGATATACGAACCCTGAACTTTACTATCGTTGTATGGCAATGTCAGAAGGGAAAAATCCCCCATTCAGTGCTCAAATTGATTTTCCCAAATCATATTTACTTCAATAAATCTCAATATATTGTACATATATTCTCGTCTAAAGTACAAGATTTCTTTCTTTTCATTACTGTACGTTATTTCGAAAATTTCAATAAATAATAAATACACAAATATTAAGTTTTGGAAATAGAATATACGATGCATTAAAGATTAAAGTCCGTGAGAAAAGTACTATTATGTTAGGAATTCATTCTACGTATGATATGAGATATGAGCCATGAGCTATAGGGCTATGGAGTAGAGTAATACGATGGCATTTAACATCGATTGCTAAAAATTTATAAATGTGTCATTTACATGGCGACCGCTTGTCCTTGCAACACCCACACAAAGGTCAAACTTCAGATAGACTGAAATAAAACAGCGGGGTTCTTCGTTACTCCGCTCCGTTCTCACGTTTTACATTCGGGTACGCGGTATAGTATATACGCTACGTTATTTGGTATATGGTGCTACGTCACGCAGTCCTGCTTTCCACTCACGAGGACACGCGCCCTTCACCTTACTTTACGCTGACTGTTACGCTGGTTTGCTACCTTCACCGTGTCGCCAGATCACTTCTCTACCTTTACACAGTGTTTCTCAAACTTCAAATATCTTGAGATCCGTACAGAAACGAAAACAATTTTTAAACTGAATTTATGCTCTTGCAATTAGTAGCATAAATAAGAAGTTGTTTTTTTGTTGTCGATTTGCCAATTGTAGAATTGTATTGAAAAAAGTTAATTTAAAATCTTGTTGGGTAAAATGTTGTTAACATATGTCAATTAACAATAAGATTAAATTATCAGCTAATCTATCTATCAAACGTTGTAAAACAACTATAAATCTTATCGCATTTTTTACCACTGATTTAATTAAGAATTTTTTATACAATAGTAAATAAATCATGCGAACAATTTTTACTTGCTTTTGCAATTGTGCTCGTTACTTCACAGACAAGAAAAAGATTTATGTAGCTTATAATAGGTTGCAAACTAATACCAGTTATAATGATATAAGTTTGAAATAAAGAAATAATATTTTTATTTAAATTTTGATGGAAGAACGATGTAAACTTGTGACCTTTTGGATGCCAGTCTAACACGCTACCACTGGATTTATGATATTTCTATTTCTTTTTCTAACATGAATATATGAAAAACAAATACAGTAGACCTTAAAGGTCGCACTGATGTTTAAGAGCAACCCCTATCACATTTCATTCATTTACTTAAATATTTACATTTCATTAATAAATAATATTTTTCATTAAAAAAGATAGAAGTACAAATTAATTATTTCTTTCTAATCTCTGCTGTGAAACGAAAATGAAAATTTTACGTTTATTGAGATTAATTTGAATAACCTTTAAAAAATCTCATCAGTTTATCGCGTGTAGGAGGATTACATTTGTCATTTTTTGAAGTAGGCTTCTTTCTAAATTTAAATAAAATGTTTCTATTATGATTTTTAATCTTTAAAACCTTCTTTCGCAGATAATTTTAACTCTGTACAAAGTAACAACCATATTTTTGGTCTTATGTTAATGCGTTTAGAATCAAATATTTTAAAGAAATATAATAAAAGTTTCATGAAAGAATATTTCGTATATTGTCGATTTCCATATTAATCGCCCATGTCACAGGTGTATTTTTAATGTTGAATTTCTAGGTTGGGAAACACTGTCATAGCAAAATAGAAAACCGGTACAGTTCACTTATGTCACACTTCATGACTAAAATTTCAAAAGCGAGTATAACGAAATATGGTTTTACGACTGTTAATAACTCCGTTTAATCTTTTATAACCTTTTAAGTAACCCTTTGAATTAAAAATAACTCAAATAAAAATGTGCCCATGTATTACTTCATTTTTGCCATATTGACAAAATTTAATAATAATCAATATTTTTTGAATGAGAATACCCAAAAATTTAGGTTAAAAACATTTCACATATTTGTAATTATTATATTTGATGAGTTTATAATCAATTCGAAAAAAATAGTATATTGATAGATTATAAAATATTCAAATCATATAAAATAATTTTGCGCAAACGAGCTATTTAATGAGAAAATAAAATTAGCATTTATTATTTAAAGTTATTGATTTTGCAGTTTAACTGTTTAGTGTATTTTCAGTTTTAATAATATATAATTGTATTATATTAAATTTATACGTTTCAATGCAAATTGAAATATGAAACCAACTGTATATTATTTATCATTTTTATTTTATTACTAATTAAATATAGATTAATAACTGTTTATTGATAATTTAGAACTGACTGAAAATTCTAGATAGTTTACTTGACTTGGCACAATTGTCGCTGCAAATAAAAACAAATGAAATTGCATTATTCAGAATCTACAATGTTTGTTCTAAGGCACGTATGCGAATTACGAAACTATTTATCTTTCTTCACAAACAACCAATCTATATATTTGAGAAATTTACGATAAAAATATTGAATCACTGAAACTAATCATTTATTTAATCACTGGAAATTTTATACTATTTCAGGTAAAATTGAAATTATTCAAATTTATTAAATTTTGCAATAATTTCGACTTTATTAATCTTTTTTCTTAAATTTGCAAAACGACAATACAAATTTGTCAAAGAACATCAAACAAGTATGTTAAAATTTTTATAAAAAAATCTGGGAAATCAAAAATGATTTTTATATATATATATATATATATATATATATATATATATATATATATATATATATATTTAAGTAAGTAAATCACGCCATAAGGCTAAATAGTATAGTTTAAATTGAATAAATACCATTAATTAATTGAAAATTAAATTAAAAATTTGTCAACTTGTATCGTCTGGGAATCGAACCCAGGACCACTATGTTTCCGGCACAGCGCTCTTACCTTCTGAGCTAACAATACAACAGACGATTAAGTTGAAATTTTTAATCTATATAAAGTATTCATAATTTTTGTAAATTCACCTGCATACTGCTACGATTACATTTAAGCAAATTTGTAGCCTAGTATATTGGATTATTACATATGAAAGATGAAATTTATCAATATAGGATGTTCCGATCAAGAATTAGAAGCAAATTAAAATTTCCATTTTTGCGCTCTTTACATCAAAGTGCCATGGAAATTAAACAAATAATTTCATTTCTTCTGGAGTTTGAGTTTGACAGATCGTATTTATTTTATTGTTACGTTCTGTATTATTATCATTATTATTGAAAATAATGAATAAACTTAAGGTAAATGAAAAAGTTCAGTGCGTAAAATGGTATTTTACTGGAAATTCGATACGACGAGTAAGAGATTTATTCAGCGCTTTCTTTGAAAACCGTCCCATACCTTCCGCTATGACTATTCGTAGGATAATTAAACAATTCGAAGAAACTGGAAGTGTGTTAAAACGTTGTAAAAATTGTAGAAAAATCAACGCAGAAGATCAGGAGGAGAATTTAAATCAAAATGCAATTAAAGAAAATACATTGAATATACTTTTGTGTGTAACGGAAAACCCAAATGTTAGTGTGCGTCAACTTGGTGCTGAATTAAATTTGCATCCTTCAACAATACATAAGGTACTAAAAAATGAAAAATATCATTCTTATAAATATTCCACGCACCAAGAGATATTTGAAGCGGATAAAATGGCTAGAAGCGAATTTAGTAACATTATTATGGAAAAATCCAATTTAGACAGAAACTTCTTGAAATCTATTTGTTTTACTGACGAGTCTACGTTTACTTTACACGGCGAACCTAATACACAAAACTTTAGAATATGGAGCCAAACAAATCCTCATTTAATGGTAGCAACACGTACCCAATATCCAGAAAAAGTTAATGTATGGGCTGGAATTTTTGGCAGGTGTATAATTGGGCCATTTTTTATTGAAAATAATTTAAACAACGAAAAATATTTGGATATGTTGCAAAATCATATTGGTCCGCAGTTAGAAGAGTGTGCAACTCAAGATAATGTTGTCTGGTATCAACAAGACGGATGTCCGGCACATTACAGCTGCAACATTAAATTATATTTGGATCAATGTTTTCCAAATTCATGGATTGGTAGAGGTGGTCCAATTAATTGGCCAGCTAGATCGCCCGATTTAGCACCGTGCGATTTCTTTTTATGGCCATATTTGAAGGAGAAAATTTATAAACGACATATCAAAAATCTTGTTGATTTGAAAAATGCCATTGTTGAAGAGTGCAATAATATAACACAAACACAATTAAGCTCTGTACGTCACGAATTTTATAACAGATTAGGTTATTGTTTGGCAGTTAATGGCGATTTATTTGAACATTTAATTTAAATTGTTAGTTTCGTTTTTGTTCTCCTATATCTTGTATTCATGAATTTTTCTGTTTTATAGGTATATTGAATATTGTAATAAATAAAGAAAGTTTTACGGAGTTCAGCTATTTACTATTTATTAAACTCTTATCCGACGTTTCACTGCACAACTTACAGCATCCTCAGGGATAAGTTTAAATTATTATAATAAATATATTAGGCATAATGCCAGTCATCTAATTCAAATGTATTGTTTTTATAACTTGAAGTTAATAAATAAATTAAACAATTACTTAAAATTATAATGGAGACATTCACAATTTAAAACCACAGCTAGTACGTAGTGTACAGCCGAGTAAAATACCCTTTCATTGTAATAAATAATAAATACTTAATACTTTTTATACTTAATAGCTTTTCAATTACATTAAGTTTATTCATTATTTTCAATAATAATAATAATAATAATAATAATAATAATAATAATACAGAACGTAACAATAAAATAAATACGATCTGTCAAACTCAAACTCCAGAAGAAATGAAATTATTTGTTTAATTTCCGTGGCACTTTGATGTAAAGAGCGCAAAAATGGAAATTTTAATTTGCTTCTAATTCTTGATCAGAACATCCTATATTGATAAATTTGGCATCATTTGATGCATTTTTGAATTCTAAACAACTTTTGTATTTGTACTTTTGTTCTATAATAATTAGGGGAAAATTTATCACCAAATGAAAATTTTAGCATTGTATTCCCTATGTAACAAAAAAAAAGTAGACACCCGGTATATATATATATATAAACAAAATTACTAAACTACATTTTTAATTATGTAGTTATTATCGTTCAACAAGAAATATTTTTATACATAATTTATTTCTGTTAAAAACAATTTGAACGGTCAAATGTAACCCTTTAGAGTGTTGAATATATTGCAATGCTTCGTTTTAAAGATTTTACAAATTCATAATTTTGTTTAAAATAATATTGTGAATAAAAATGTATTAATTTAAATTAACAATTTTTATAATCACAATAAAAACATTAAAATAAATTTTATGTATACATGTAATACTGAATTTTTTTAAATTAAAATGTAAAATGCTGTTGCTGCTAAAAATAAGAGTACTATTACCGTAAAGATAGATTTTCTGTTACTAGCTTAATTACCATAAAATCAACAGCGATCTGAAAAACATTATTCTTTATAAATTTTTGGGGAAGTATTTTTATTTAAATTATATGTAAACATAACTAGAGAAACAGAGTAACATTTTGTGTAATTAACATTACAATTTTTTTTATCATTTATTACGCTAATGTTATTTTGAAACGTTCTAAAGTAGACTCTACATGGTCAATATAACTGTCAGTATTTTTGATCAGTAATACAGACAGCACTGTCACTAAATATCAAAATATTCGAATATTCTTCAATAGTCTTTACACGATCAATAATACTGTCAATACTTTTTTATACTAACAGTATTGTTGACCGTGTAGAGTCTGCTTAAGTCCAACTTCATATATAGGAATGAAAATAAGTTTTAATTAAACATGACATAGTTTAGTGGGTAAAACAAGAAAATTACAAAGTAGGAAAGTGAGTGAAAATTTGCGTGAATTCGTCTCTGTGTGTCTATGAGCTGGAAAACTGTTCGCGCTGAATCTCGAGCTTAATTTCAGGGCTACTAAAACGCGTCATCGAATACAAATGTTAGTAAATCCGTCTGTACATTGCGAACGCCGAACGGGGTCTTGCTTGGATGCATACAGTTCCACGCTTCGAGACTCGACGCGACGCGACGCGACGCCTGCTGACTTCGTCCGTCGCGCTATTTGCCTCATCTCCCCTTCATCCTTCTCTCATTTTTTTTATTTATCGGCTCGGCTTTTTACGCACTAAATCGATTAACTAATTTAGCGTTTTTGCCAAGAGCATTTAAGCGTATTTTAGGGTATCTAACTTTCAACTAATCTTTGCCTAATTCAAATTTCAACTCAATGTATAAATTTCTAAACAGGAATCCGCGTTAAATTTTTAACAAATTTCAAATAAAATTAGCAACTCAAATACGATTCTCATATTACTTTTACTCTGTTCTACGCAAATAAACAACAAATTTTATTAAATTACAATATTATTACAAGTTAATGGTACAGAATAACAATTTCTGTTGTTTATAAACAAATTTGATTTTATTTATTTAATTTTGAATTACTTTGGTTCAAATGTATGTATATTATAGCTATACCTATAGTTAAAAAATAATTAACTATTTCATCTAATTAGTAAAGATATAGAAATTAATATTTGTCAGTAGTGGAAAAAATTACAATATCATTATAGTTTTAATATCGATAGTAAGTATTTTGAGTAAGTTTTTTATTTATTTTTTTTATATAATTGATTAATATAATCAATTGGCACTCTCCTAATATAATTATATAATATGTATATGAATTACAAGTAAATAAATTTATCTGCAATTGTTAATTATTTAAATAAATAAAAAATCAGAAGATTGATAGATAGAAGTGATTTATTTCGTTTCAAATCCTCATGAATGAATACGTGTGTTGTTTCGTCATTTCTAATCTTTATATGACTTCGACCATCTGTTTCAAGCTAGCTAAGTTTTTCTACTTTCATAAAAATATACTCAACAAAAATATCAATCAACTTTGACTTAACAGCGAAACATATTGTATTTTTATTTTGAATAAATTCGTATAGAATTTCGCCGCAATAAAAAGAAAAATATAACGTTCTAAAGAAAACCGAAAACATTTTCGTGAATATATTAAATTTAAATAATACATTAAACATAAATAATTCACGTACTTTCCTGATCTCTTTTATCGCGAAAATAATTGTTCTCGTTCAGTCAACAGAGTTTCGGAGTAGAAAATTTTGCGTTTTCAATTAGGTAGTATGGTTAAGTCGAGTGAAATGAATAAGAATGTTAGTCTGTAACAGTCGTTAAAATCTGTATCTGGAGGTGAGACGTACAGAGTGCAGCCGCCGCACCCGCGGCGCACTGAAAACGACGAAGGTAAAGAGAGTCGAGCATTTGGTGACATAATTAAATCATAATTTAATCAAAATTAATCACGACGCAGAAACTGAATGCAGTGTGGACGTTTGCGACTAAAAAAGCAGCAGATAGAGTGATTAATAGTAGCGGCATTTAGTAACACACTTGTCTGTGTTGATTTTACCATTTGTGCGAATGGAACAAAACAAAAACAGAAAAAAACAAAAAACAAAAAAACAGTCAAATTGAATACGACCATGGATTGGTCGAACGTTAACGAGCTGCGCTCACACACTAACACATACCTATACACTCTACACACCCACAAAAACCATAAGCGTCTCTCTTGCAATTTTCTCTTCCGACAAAATTCAATCATCCTGCAATATCTACAATTATTCAACATTAACTAACAAATATTCTTTATCATCGACGATACATATTATTTTTGAAAAAATAATAAAAATTTATTTCAAACTGTAAATAAGTGTTAAATATTCATTTTCACATCCTCGAAATTTATTTATGTTTATGGTACATAATTGTCCGTTTCTTAACAAAACCTAAGATCCAACGATAATTATTAATTTTAAATTGAAAACCATACGTTAAGATACAATATTTATTTAATTGGTCAAAAACATTAATGGTATATTTTCCGAATATGTACATGTACAAATTTATATTAAAATATAATATTCAATGAGCTGAAATTTCAATGCCACAATAAAAATATACCTTCCTCCAACCTTTCGTAAATCAAATTTTAAAATTATAAATTTCTTATATATTTTTATACTTATTTCTATTTATTTCAAAATTATATTTAAAAAAAAAATTATTTTTGTTTCATATCAGAAAAGAAAACATTTTAACATGTAAAAAGAATTTAATAATTTTACATACATTTAACAACAATGTTATGCATTTTTTGTTGAACATGCAAATTGAAATTGTACGGAATAATGCTTCTGTTGAACTGAGAACTTAAGTAAACATCAGAAAAATTTAAAACTATTAAACACTGTGAACTAAACGTATTTATAATGATAATATATATATATATATATATATATATATATATATATATATATATATATATATATATATATATATATATATATATATATATATATATTTATTCAAACGAAATTTTGGGTTATCTTTCGCTGAATGTTTACTTATCAAGAATCTTGAACTTGTTTAGATTTTAGCTTGACGAAATTTTAGTCTATCGGGATGCTGAAATTTAGGTTATCAAGTTTTTGAACTTGTGGTTTGGTCTGTTGAAATTTTAATTACTGAAATTTTAATTAGTTGAGATTTTGTCGTGACGTTTTAAATAGTTAAAGTTATAGGTTTCTACAATTTGTAGTCAATTTTTATTTAAGAAACTTATATTTTAATTTTTTATAAAATTAACTTATTTACATTTATGTCTTGCTATTAAATTTTATAGAAAATATCTATAATATTATTGTTACTGCTTTATTTTGAAAAGGATGTACTCACTAAAATTACATTGATTGTATATAGTTTCATAAATTGAAAATTTAAAAATAATTTATAATATTTTTGCTCTTAGAAGGATAACATAAATTTTTAAATTTTAATATATAAAAATGGAAAATGTACGTGTTATGCTACTTAATACTAGCGAGAAAATGTAGCTTGCCAACATAATTTTATTTGGAATTTTTTTGAAAACAACCAATACCTGATAGAATTTAAATTTTAATCAATGTTTGTTCAAGATTTGTAAAACGCTTAGTTCGTCGTTAAAAAAATATGCGTATACGCCAATGTACGTTGGTGGTTTGGTTGGCCGATGCGAACGGTGCGCAATGTGCCAGCCAGTGTTTTCATTCTAATAGAACTCATCCTGTCCATGGCCACGCACCACGCACCACGCACCACGCACACACATCCAAAACGCACACAATGCGTCATTTTCAGCTTTAATTACCTGAGTGTTCGCTCCGGTTCGGTTCCTTGACGAGCAGGGAAGAGAGTGCGTGCACGCGTGGCGCGTGATCTCACGTGGACATTTTTTCTTTTTTTTGCTCGAACGTGTGAACCAGGAGCGTCGAACAAATAACATTCGCCTTAACCTTAAGACGAAAGTGTCTCTCACTGTCGTCGCCCCTTTTTTTTCTATATGTACCGAGAGAAGGCGAAGGCGAAGGCATCAACAACAACTTTATGATGTTTTTTATGCGACGCGACGCGGTGAGGTTCGCGCTCTTGCGCTCGCCGTATAACGCATATTATATGGGCCATGTGTATTTATCTGATATTTAATGTGTGCGGTATATGTTTGGTTGTTTGCACAGTGTTCGTTGTTCAATTTTCAGCATCATTTATCAGTTTTTGGGGGAAATAAAGTTGGGTAAATTTATACAAAACGCGGCGATACACCACTAAACCATTTAAAATTAAAATACCATACTCTCCAATACCAATCTCTCCCCACTATATTCATGATTCGTTTTTAATTTGCCATTCATTTATTATCCGCTCTAACCCACATAAACAATTTATCTAATTTTCTGCTTATAGATTTTTATTTCATTTTATTCTACCCAATTAATAAATTTCATTGAAATTGATTTCATTTTAAAAACGATCGTTTTCAGTTAATATAGAAAACATATTTTTAAAAAAATTATAAGTACTTTTCTAGTAATATATGTGATATATTAATAACATAATTTAGTTTTGGTACGAGTATATAATTTTGTTTTCTCTAGAAAAACCTAATTATAAAGTATGGTAAATAAACCAATATAATGTTTCCTAAAAAATATACAATATAAATATTTATTTACAAAATGATTAAAACAGGTGACTTTATTATCAATATAAGAATTATGTGAGTTCTCGTGTTTTACGTATATTTTTATTTTATTTGTTTGATTTTATTAGTTTAGTTTACTTTTAAATCTAGTTATGGTCACTTAACATTTTAATTACTGACTAGTTTATTCTTCACAGAATGTAAATTGAAACAAATATAGGTTACATACATATTGTTAATGACAATGTTATTTATTATGTATTATAATATATTTTATAAGCAAAAATATTTATTTTAAATCTACCACTGTATTACTTTAATTAATTGATAAGTAATATTATAAAATATTTTTTAATTTTTAATTTTGTATTAATTAATATGCATACATATTATATTACATTCATATTTTAATTTTCATTCATCAAAATTTCCATCTATTTTACATTCATAAAATAAAAATAATTTTTTACGATAATACGTTTTTCGTGTTCAAAAAATATACATGTCGAGTTTTTATTGATTTCGAAAGAAACTGTATGTATGATTCCGAGAATATAGTTTCGTGCTTAATTAGGGATGATAGTTGCTGCAATTTTCATTTACAAATATCTTCGGCATTAATTTTACTTGAACGAAAAAGCAAGAGGTTTTAAATGGATCATTTGAATAAAAATGGATAATCGATTAATTTGGGCAATATTTAAAAATTGCCATTAAAAGACATACGTCTAAGGTGGGGGGGAGGGGACAGAGGTAAACTGTATGAATTTTTTATGTATATGACCTTAATTTGGCATAAAGTAACGCGTCTATAAAGCATATCTGGTAGAATGAATTAATAGACAATAATAAAGATGGGTTGGTCTCGCACCTAATTCGTTTTAATTAAAATTCCAAAGCGACAATATTTGTTTACCGAAAATGAGCGTATAAAAGATATAATAGCCGTTTTGGGCTCGGAAACAAATGTCGGAAACGCTAATGTTCGTGAAGAGCCATGAGAAATGGGAAAAGAACGTTGATTCGGCATAAGGTCCAGGCTCCAAGCGGATGACAATGATTTCGCATTGGCTTTTTAATACGGCCGCTCATTAAATAAATGCAAGCAATTGTTGTAAGTCGTTGTGGTTGGTTAGAAATAAACGGGCAGAGATGTGCGCCCGGCTTCGGCTTCGGCTCCCGTACGGGGGGGATATATATTAAAAGATTAAATCCCCGAAAGTGCCCGGTGCCACGGATCCGATGAAAAATGACTGCGTTCGACGCGTTTAATCATATGGACGCGTTCGCGTTATTCATTCCGATGGGCGAGCGAGCGTGCGAGCAGCGTTCTGTTTTATTTTCGCGATTCGATCCGTCCGTCGCCATCACCGCACCGGCGGCACCGGCACCGTAGCCATCGCGAACTCGCTTAATCGGCCCGATACGAAATGATTTTACGTGACCGGGGTAATTTTTACGAAAGAACGTCATTCGGTGCAGCCACACATCTACGGGTCCGAATCAGTCAAATTCTTAAACCTTGTTCCGTACTCAAATATTTTATCATCGTTAACTAACACTGACACAAGAAAAATTTCCCATCTAAAAAAGCCTTTTCAAAATCGCTCTAAATGTATGGAAGTAGTACAACTTTGCATTACAAAGATAAAAATTTTAAAATAGATTTTGTAGGAATTGGTACTGCACTGTCTATATTAACTAATATTGGATTTAACTAGAATATTAGAACATTCAAAACCAAGCTTATTAATTTACTGCACTTATCTAGATTTCATGAATTACCTATTTTCCTTTCTTAAAAATAATCATCATTTTATGCAATTTAAGAAACTTTAACAAAAACGGAAAAATAGATAAAATTTGATGTACATAATACCTTATATTCAAGTATATTTAACGTTAATGTTAATATTAAATTTTATCATATTTTTGCTTGAAATATAATTTATCCAAATATTTGTCTTAAAAAAAAATGCATTAGATACAACCAATAAGTAATATTTATTTCAATATATATTATAACTAAAATATTTTAAAATTAACGTAGAAATATTAGTAATAAATTTTCTAAGTCTGAATTGACATTAACAAGATTTTCGAAAGCTCTTGTACTAATACTTTTATTAGAAACATAAAATAAACAGCACGAAACAACACACGAAAACTGTTAAGTTTAAAGCAACATCAAACCATGTTTCTTAGTAATTCATCTTTGATTTCATGCCATAAAAATTAATAACACTCATAACAATAAAAAGCCGAAGTAGGAGCATTCGAGCACGAAACGTACTATACATTATTAGACTATGACTTTGGAAAAGTAATAAATGAACATTTTGTGGAGCACGGTGGCACTGCTTGTGCAATGGTGCAGAGTGTTGCAGCTCGATATCTTGCTGGCTGGCGCCTTCGTCTCCCTATGTACAATATGTAACGTAAACCTTACGTTACGTTAGGATAGGTACTATATGTTCGCGTATGTAGGTAGGTAGGTAGGTAGAAATTCACATCGAGCATTTACCGTTCCAACCTTACCTCTGTTACCTTGATCTAATGCCTACGTTTCGCAACCAAATCTGTTATTACCACGTTCACTCACTACAAATTGCACTCACCATTATTTCTCTTTTACACATGCATAGGTTAGCCCCGTCATTTGCGCTAAAGAATGCCCCTGTTCCTTTTTCTGTTTGCTGTTTCTAACGCAAATCGCATTCTTCCCACGTACCATAAGAATTCTTTATACTCATTTCGAACTTTTTTCGTAAATTATATTGTGATTATGACATACCTGCAACAGAAAAATTCATTATTACTTACATTATACGTTGAAATAATTCTTGATGTATATTTAAAGATAGTCAAGAAAATAATTTTCTAATATTTAGTATTTATTCTATTTACTTCAGCTACATGTTTGGAGAATATACCTAACTTTCAAACGCACTATTGTTCATATCTTACATTTCATTAAAAACGGTATTTAATTTTCAATTTTTTTTGTAAATAATCTACAACATTTGATATCTAGTAACAAGTAAATAACGTTATTTCTAGTATGTGGTTTTATAAAGAGAAATTTCAAAACAATTGCAAAAAATATCTTAGATATTATTACAACTTCTACCTACTAGATATAGTTTAAACATTTACAATTTTTTATATGCTTTACATATTTTAAAAATTTTACATTTAAAATTATTTGTTTTACGTGACATTCATTTTCCATTCATTATTCATGTTTTTACCAGAAAAAGTAATGAATATTTTCAGAAAAACTGACATGGATACAAAAAACCTGTATTTTTTGTAAAAAAAATATTATTAAAGTATATTTAGTGTACTTGATAATATATATTTAAGCTCCATTCACATATATGTGTAATATAATTTTTTTTATAAAAAAAAATATAATATTCGCTCAACATGTCCGAGCCATCTTAACTGACTAACACCAACTTTTGCTACAACATTTTTTTCAATTTCACACTCATCATACACTAATCTATTTTGTACCCGATCTCTCCTATTTACACCACATACTCCACGTAAAAATCTCATTTCCACAGCAGTCATTTTCCGTTTATGCTTTTGCAACCAAACCCAACCTTCACTACCATACATCAACGTAGGCACCAAAACTGCATTGTATATACTCAAACGGGCTTCTTTGGAAACATTTACATTCCTAGCAAAAGTTGCCAAAGCATCCAAAACCTTACAACCAGCATTTACTCTCCTTTCAATTTCACGATCAAAACAGCCATTTCTAGACAGCAAACTACCCAAATACACAAATTCATCTACCTGCTCGAAACGTGCACCGTATCAATATATACATTACAATCAGTCATCATGTCACCCTTCTCAAAAACTAAAACTTTACACTTATCGACATTCAACACAAGATTCATATCTTTATCTTTAAATTATTCAAAGTGATTAAATAAAGGATGAGATTTTTATGCACGCTGAAAAAAGATAAATTAACGCTAAAATAGGACAATATAACAACATCACCACAGAAGGCTTTCCGAAGAAGAACATCCATATATAAATTAAATAGCCACGAAGACATCACACAGCCCTGTTTCACACCAATATCTATACGAAACAAATCAACTATACTATGTTATATTTCTAAGTTTACCGTTTCAGCATTGAAAATGGACAATGAACATCACCAGATGTCAATACAATTAGAAGAAAATAATAAATGTAGAAATACAGAAGAATGGTCATTGGTGCATATGTCTTTTTCCGCTTTGCTGCCGCTAAATTTAATTCGCCAGCAGAGGGAAAGAGGCTAGTGTACTTAATAAATGAAACAAAAAATATATTAAAAATCTACAAATTAAAACTTACTACTACATTTATTTTTAACATTATACCAATACACGAAAAAAAAAATTATAATTTTAACATATTTATTTTCAATATTTTCAAAGCCAATTTTAAAATTCTGTGTGATATATTTGCATAGATACAAGATTTTCCATCAAACACAAGATCTGAACGAAATTTGTTCAAGAAATACAAATACTGTCAAAAACAAATGCTGTAATAATTGTAGTATTTGTTTATATTATTATTTATATTTGTGAGTATTTTATATACACTTGTAAAAAAAACGCGCCACTCAAAAAATCTGAAAATTACCAATTTTCAAATAAGTATTACACTACCAATTTTGAACGAAATTGAATCAAATTTTGCGTTCAAAAAAATTTAAAGTCACATCTTTAAGGTCATTTAAGCTATCTACCAGTTCAACCATTCCGCTACCCACCACAATTCACAGAAAAATACATGTTTTGACTTAAAAAATTGTCAAATTTTGACAACATGTATAGCATACAAAATTATTTCAACTCAATTTACCATGCGGGCGGAAAAACTCAAACATTTCTACATAAATTTCGCTTAATTTCAAAGACATACGATGTTTTGGCGCAAAGATGATTTTTTAAAATTCACTTTGCATTTTGCGAGATTTTGGCAAACTTGGTTACTTTTGGTTGCAAATGGACGAATTTTTGACAAAAATTGCCTTCTCTTTAAGCCCGTGCAAAATAATGCAACGTTTAAGCCATTTCGGTCCCGGTGAGGTGTGGTGACACCCCACAGAAAAAAAATGTTTTTGACTTGAAAAATTGTCAAATTTTGACAACATGTGTATGGTATACAAACTCAATTTACCAGCAAATCTTTTTTTTTTAAGGTTGAGTTTGCAAAATGTCAAATTTGTAAATTTCAAAAAATTATAACTTCCCTTCAAGGCATCGTAAATCCTTGAAATTAAGCGAAATTTACGTAGAAATGTTTGAGTTTTTAAGCCCGTTTGGCAAATTGAGTAAAATTTGTAAATTATCTGAAAATAATTTACAAATTAAAAAAATCCATTTAGTTAATTTCAATTTGCTGTAGTTATTACAAATAAATTTATTAAATTATTAAATTTATTTCTTTAATTATATCTTTTATTAATTTTTATACAGTTTGTAGTTGTAGTTTATAACCTAAAATTGTCAATATGACATTATTATATTTCAAAACTATACAATGTGTAAAACAAATTTCTTTGCGAATTCTTTCGTCAGTTACTCAAATTTATACAAATAATAGGTAGGTAATAAATGTAAAAATTAATATAAATTCATATTTAATAACCAAATAAATATTAGTTAACAATTGAATAACTGTTTGGTAAATCAAGAAAATTATTTTTTTAAATAACATTAAACGCATTTTTTTAAGATAAATTTTACGATGTATATAAAAAAGGTTAGTTTGGTTACTAACTGCCCATTATGTGTCAAATTTGTATTACTTACGGATTCATATCATATTTCTATAAAAATATAGCCAATATAAAAAATCCATTATTATAATATTATGTAGAATTAATTTCTGAATTTGTGCACATAAAATATGTAATATAAACAGGAATAATAAATAAAAATTTATTTTTAGTTCTGTCTGCAAATTTAAATGGGACTACTGATAAAAATAAATATAAGAACACAGCTGGTTTTTTGTCTTCCGGGATTGGTAAGACGTATTGTTTGTGACTGATATGAATTTCGCTACCATAACATTTTAAATAAACTAGTAAACAAATTTCCTTTATAAAGTTTATTAATTTTGTGTTAAACTTATTTTCAAAATTAAATTTCAACATTTTAAGAAATGAAATAGAAAAACGCGTCTATGTATTTAAATAAAAGCTTTATTATTTCAATATTACAATGCAAAGAACAACTAAATTTACTTATACGATTGATTTTACAATAGTAGATCAATTGAAGAAAAAATACTGAATAAAATAAGATTTTATTATTAAATTTTAATCATTTTCGCATTCTTAATACCGAGTAACTTCATATAATGATTGCTTAATGCAGCCGCCAGCGACACTGCTTCTCTAAACTGCGTAATTAAGCTATGCCATTTAGTAGCCATTTCCTTTTCATCAAAATTCGAATTCTTCGTGAGAGCGTTAATCATATTTGTTGTTAATTCCACTTCTTCAAAAAAATCGAACATTTTCTTCTGGCTTGATATAATAGCAGTTTGAACTACTTCCAATGACATGGAATTACTACACTGTTCATTAATATCCGATAGGGTTGCAATTATGCATGTTCGAGATTTTTCAGATATTCTTAATTTCTCCAACTCCTTCATTGTAAAACAAGTGGATTGTTTAGAGCGCCTTGATTCTTGTAATGGAGTAGATATTAAAGATTTTCCTTGACTTTGAGCTGTCTTCGGTAATTCTGTTTGTGTATTGTCTAATTTCCTGTCGTTTCGATCTGTATTGCAATGAAAAATAAATTATAATTCAATATATTAAAGACAAATGAAATTTGTTTTTACCATTCTTACATATAATTATATACAAACATATAAATAATATATATATATATATATATATATATATACATCTAATATTACAACTATTATATATATATATATATATATATATATATATATATATATAATAGTTGTAATATTAGATGTACACTGTAAAAATATATATTTTAAATTTATGTAAGTTTACATAGGTTTTAATAGTAAAAAAATGACAACATTTCATAATTTTATTGTAATAATTTATGTAATATTACAGAAATTTCTTACAGTGTAGCAGTCAGCAGGACAGTTGTTAAATAAAACTCATTTGTAGTTTCATAACTAAGCTTTCAGTAATTTTATTATTTTCGTCAGGGTATACAATATTAATCAATTAATAATATTAAAAATATTAATTTTTATTTTGTGTCATATTTACGAATTCCGTACAATTGTATATTTAGCAATTTTTTTATTTTTAAAAATATAGAAACTACGGAAAA
The DNA here is from genome assembly GCA_963966155.1 of Clivina fossor. Classification (NCBI taxonomy): domain Eukaryota; kingdom Metazoa; phylum Arthropoda; class Insecta; order Coleoptera; family Carabidae; genus Clivina; species Clivina fossor. The sequence continues at coordinate 44,297,491 of OZ014550.1, read as the reverse complement.
TACAGAACACACACACAAGACTAAAAAACAGAAAATAATTATTTAAATTAAAAAAAAAATTAATATACCACGTTTTTCAAACGGACTATAATTCCATACAGATTCCTGACCCCATAGAGATTGTTTTGAAAATTTCTGATTATAAATTTTTAATAGCTATGACAATACTTGTAAGATTTAAAACGATCGCAACGACAGCTACTCCCTACACTCCTTACTATTATCTACTGCATGCGCCCCACGTTTTAAAAACGTGGTACCTATATTGAAAATGTTTTTTTTTTAATTAAATAATTATTTTCTGCTTTTTAGCCTTGTGTGCATGTTCTTTATTTTCTGTAATTTTTGTATTTTGAAAAAAAATATTTGCTAAATACACGAATGTACGAAATTCGTGAATATGGTACAAGATAAAAATTGATATTTCTAATATTATTAATTAATTAGTTGATAATGCATTGTCATCCAATTAGCTGAGCTATGTTTAAAGTTTCAAGTCTCTAACTCATCGGGAAGTTAGTTCAAAATCGATTGCAAAATTTGTATCGAATTGACAAAGAGACAGACAAGAAAACGATTTAATAAAAACGTGTGAAAATGTGCTAAAGTAACAGTTTCAAAATACATTTGATAACTATAAAGTAAAGTTATTTATTTTATAAACAATACCATTTATTAATCAAATTCTAGAAATGCAAACGAGATTTTAAAATAATGTATTTGTCAAATTTTGACATTTTAGTAGTTTCTTGATAGATATAGGCAATAAAAAGAGTACTTACTTATCGATGATATATTGGAATCAGCTGACAATAGCCTAGTTTCATTCTTGGTTCTATGATGATCTTGTGGATATGCAGAAGCGCAATTGCGTCGTAGGCGAGATGTTGTATGTCCCGATGTTGAACTCATTCTCGTTGATAGATAATCGATAGATAATTTTCTGACGAGAACGTTTCGAAAATAAGCGATGAATGAAATATATTGATATAAGAATCGAAAATTTAGTGTTTTACAATGCCGAATAAATAGATTACATTACCCGAAATAATCATTTAACACAAAAATACTTTGTTATAATTTTAAACACGAAAATTATACTGTCATTGTATAAAAAACAAAATACGAAACAAAAGCACAGGTTACTTTCTGAACAGTGTTATGTTATTATGTCTGGCGCCAAATCTCTGGCGCCAAATTTAAATTAAAACTTGTTCCATCAAATGAACACAGAATATTTGTTCTTGTGTTCTGCATACAAAAAAACATATGAAACATAAAAATGTAATGTATAATATTGTAATGACGTTTATTATAATAATAAATATACTAATATAAAAAAAAATGTCAAAAATAACAAAAATGTCAAAATGTCACAAAAAAAAAATCGAAGTGGCGCATGAATTTTTTTTGTTGAAATATTAAAAACTGTCAAATATGAAAATGATAAAAATATCTCTCATACAGTAATCCCGCAGTAAAATATATTTATTTAGCAGTTAGAATGTACGTTTAGCTACAGTTTAATATGCGATAATATAATATTTCAAAAAAAAAAAATGTAAATGTAATGAGTCGAACTAGCGCGCGAATTCAAAATAATTTGTTTTTAGAGAAAAATGGCGCAACCAATGAGAAGCTGAACACTATTTTCAGGCAACGACCGAACTCTCCTTATAGTATCTCTACATATTCTTACCTTACTTTTAAAAGTGATTTTTAATAATAATAATAATAATAATTCTTTATTAGTAGCTTGAAGCTGTATACAATACAAAAGAAGATAACTATAAACATAAAAATACTTTTGATGTAAAATTTAAAATTACTTATTAAGCAATTTTAATTAGTTTATTTAAATTTTATAATATTAGATATAATATTAGATATTTGATAAGAGTTACTAGAAGTAAAAATTTATTTTAAAGCCATAATAAAAACACTTTTTCATAAACAAAAAAAAAAGATAAAAATTGATCCGTATTCTCACCACACTTTTAAAAGTAATTTTTGTCAAAAAAATCTTGACATTTACTTAAAAATACTTATAGAAAAAATAAAAGTAAAAATTTATTTGAAAACAAAAAATAAAAACACTTTTTCATAAACGAAAGACGCGGAATATGAGTCATTGTTTACAACAAATTTACGTCTTCTTTACGTAAGGAAATGTATAATATATAAATAAAAGGATATTCACATTTATTTGGATTTATTTATTTTAATTTCTACACAAATTTTTCGGAATTTATAAAATAGATGTTTTTATTTTTTGCTTTAAATCAGTAATATTATATACAAGATTAGAAGTATATGGATAAACCCATATATATGTAGACCACTTTGACATTTCTCGGAAAGTTGGCAACACTGTATCTTAATAATATTATAATTTATGTGGGCACTAGGAGAAACTTTTCTGAAAATTTGATCAAAATCGAATAAATAATGTAGCCATAATAAATTTTTAAAAAATTTGTGATTTTTTTTCTCGATAAGTTGGCAACACTGTATTTTGTTAAAATTGCATAATTTATTTATATACTAGGAGAAACTTTTATGAAAATTTGATTAAAATCGGTTAAATAAAATGGTCGTAATGAATTTTTAAAAATTTTACTAATTTTTTTCTCGGAAAGTTGGCAATACTGTATTTTGTTAAAATTACATAAATTATATGAATACTAGCAGAATCTTTTGTGAAAATTTGAGTAAAATCGGTTAAATAACATGGCCATAATAAAATTTTTAAAACTTTAGTATTTTTTTTCTCGAAAAGTTGGCAACACTGGGTATTAATAAAATTATATATATAATGGGAGCATTAGGAAAATCTTTTCTGAAAATTTCATCAAAATCGGATAAATAACGTAGCCAATATGAATTTTTAAAAACTTTAGTAATTTTTTTCTCGGAAAGTTGGCATCACTGGAAAAAAATAAAACCACATGACCATGTTGGGTACTAGCCAAATTTATCCTGAAAATTTCATTAAAATCGGTTGAACCGTCTAGGAGGAGTTGCGGCCACAAAATTTTGACTTACGACCGAGCGAGCGAGCGAGCGAGCTGACGACGCACACACATACACCCACATAAACTAAGTTTAGATTCGTCATCTAGGGACTATATGAAGAATTTCTATACACAAATTTTATTTTTTGGAAAATGTTACAGACACCGTACCAAACGCTATACCACTTTTTCCTTGCAGTCAAAGTGGTAAAAATGTGATCTAGTCACTTATTTGTTACCTAGTAACTTGTTTCTATGTTCTGTTATTTACTCTAATGTCATTTGAAACAGTTTATCCTGATATAGATGAGCATTGAGTTTCGAAATTGATAATATAAAATTTGGTTAAATTTAAAAAAAAAATTGCTTTAGGTTGTAGTTCTATATTAAATTAAAATTAATTAATTTAATTAAAAATGATACAAATGACATATATAGTAAATAAACAGAACATAGAAACAAGTAAGTAACTTATTTCTATCTTCTAATGGAGATGTACGTTGAGTAAGTCGAAATTTTGATTATTAATAAAAATTAATACAGAACTACAATCTAAAGCTGTTTTATTTTAATATAATTAGTTATGAACAATTTTTTACTGTTAAAATTTTTATGTTTTAGTTACTTATTTTGTTACCTAGTAACTTGTTTCTATATTCTCTTTGTATCTGTCAATTGTATCATTTTTCTTCCTGATGAAGATATACGTAGAGTACGTCGAAACATCTATTAATCAATAAAAATTAATACAGAACTAATACCTAAAGCTGTTTTATTTTAATATTTTGTATAATTTCTGAAAAAAATGTCAATATTTTAAAAATTCCAGGTTTATTAATTTAATTTGATTAAAACATTTGGTGACAAAAATAATACGAGAGAGCAAAAAATATGTGCGCGCTAATTAATAAGAATTACCTATAATTTTTAAGAATTACTTCGCAAAATGGCCAGCTCGTAAAAAACAACTAACACACGGTTATCTTTATTAGGGCCATAAAATATTTTTTCATGATAGAATAAAAAGTAATGAAGATTACATCAAATCAACATACTTCCTTTTAAACAATAAAAACAAAACAAAAAAAATCCCTTTCCGAAAACACTTTATAAAATACAGTCGTTTACATATTTAGCTTGATAAAAATGAAAAAAGACGAAAAAATTCTTTAAAAAACTTTCGCGATTTCTTTCTTCTTCTCGTTCACGTATTCTGGCATTCTGGCATGGCAATTACAAAGTGAGTCTGATTTCGAAAACGGGATTTAAATTTTGTATTTTATAGCTGATTGATGATCCGTATAATTGGATAAACTAAAAGGTAATTCACAGAAAACGAACAATCAAATTTGAAATATTTACACAACCATTATTTTTATTTGTCTGTATATTTTTATTCTCATTCTCCTTTGCCAACTTTTGTTAAATACCTACCTTCTTATTTTCAGTGGCGTAACATCAAATTTTATGCTCCAGCGCAAAAACTTTAAAAAACTTTCCAAAAAAGATTTTCCAATTTAAAAAATTACTCATTTTCAATAAGTACAACAAAATTATTATACTGTTAAAATTTTAAATCAATTTTTTTGCATTTTATGTTTGCAACATTCATAATCAATTATTTTACGTATAATTTAAACTGTTTTACTTTTTATATTTTAGTAACAAAAATAAAAACTAATAATAAATTTTTACACCAGTAAAATTATCCATTTGACTGAAACAAACTATTGAATAGTAATGTCTTTAACAGTTTTACTTCATTTCTAAAACTTTTTACAACTCTTAATATTTCGTTATTTTTTTTTCTATTTTATTTTTTTTAGTCAAAAATTTTAAATATTATTTATATTTACATACCTGCAGATAGGCAGGTCAATGTAACAATTTCAAGAGGTGATATAAAATAAAATAATTATTTCAAAAGCTATAACTATAACCACATACTACATGCACGTTTTTATAATCGGATTTAACTAATATCGATTTTAAAACAATGCAACTGTCATGAGGCCAACACTAAGCCAATGAACTTAAACACCCAACCGAGCAACAAAAACCGAGCTTGTAGTTCCAGTAATTAATTTTTATTAAATATGCTTCAAATAACTTATTCTATCACCTACTTATATTAATGCATCAACGTATCAAATACCCTCAGCAATTAGTTTATTTTACAAGGGCAGTTGCTTAAAAATTTGAATTGTGTGTTGAAATTATTCATTTACTACAACATACATACACAATCACGCCATATACCCCAAAAAATGTGACAAACTCTTTTCATTATCGCAAACATCCAAAAAATTTTATCCTAGCCATTTACTACAACATATTTACTATAACTGATTATTCCAAAAATTTGAAAATTTAATCAATTACAATTCTTGTATAATTTCAAAATTTACATAATAATAAAAATTAATTAAGTATTTAATTGTCAATATTTTTCTGAATATTATTATTTTGATTTCAAAAAAATATATGTGTTTCATTTATCTATTTTTTTCAAATAAATAATATGTAGGGAAAATCGCATTTTTCATTATTTTTTCTGAAAAAATGCGATTTGAAACAATATTTTACAATAATAAAAAACTAATCAGATACGGTGCAATGTAAAAATGAATGTCATATGACAGGAGTTCAATGTCAAAATATGTAAATATGGAACAATAAATTTTTCCGTACAATAGTCGCCAATCTGATTGGCATGAATTTGTGTCAAGCATGACATCTTATGTTACGAATGTTTTGTGCATAATAATGGCATTATAATTGTACTTTTGTTTCGTAAATAATTTGTTGTTATTCTTTACGACAACGGGCGACACATTAAACAAAAATTTCCGTCTGGCGGTAATTTCGCCAAAAATTAAAAATAAAACAACAAACATTTTATTTATTTCAACGTTAATACTTCGTAATGATATACATACGTTTTAATATTGTTCTGTATTAATAATGTGGAGAAATAAACAAATGGATATTTTTGTTGGCGCAGGTATTGTTCACTTCGCGTCGCAAATATTGTTACTTTTGCGAAATATATGTGACTGAAAACAACGAGGTAATTACTTTTTTAAAGGGGCACTGTCTTTTCACGGCGAATTTAGTGAAAATTTATTCAAAAATAAATTACTATTATATTGAATTTAAAATATTAAAATATCAGCTATCTTGTAAATAGCGTCGCCGTTGGAGGTCAGAGGTCGGCGGTACAGTGCAAGTCTTTAATAATAAACGTAGAGCCAGGGCAGGTAGCTGGAAACTTAAGTACAAGTAGATAGCTTGTAACATATATATTTATACGTGACAAGAGATATTGACTTATTTAGGCATCGAATAAATTTAAACATTCTAACCACGATCTTGTATTATAACCTTTTCAATATTTAAAAAATATAATTTTAATAAAATCCAGCAACGTTGAGATAAAAATCTCTTCGTTACTTGCTTGACTACTTTATATTTCGTGTTGAAACTAATCTGCATATTTTGCTTTAAAAAATCTAGAAAAAAAAATCCGTAAGTTTTGTTTGAAGATTACGCTTGAGAAATTTAATTTAAAGTATTTCAGTTTTTTTCTTTATCAACATGCATATATTTTGGCTTATCATGCTCGATAGAGCAATTTTCAAAAATAATTACAGAAAACCGAAACACAAGAAATATACAATGCAACATATATTTATAGTATTATATTTCATATTAACAGGTACCTACCACTGTATAATTTACCTAATATAATACACTCTGAATATTTTTTTGTATTATTAACCTTTTTTGTATATTCTTACATTATAAAATATAATTTTACCAGCTCATAATAATATAGACTGAAATATTTTCAAAGAAACGTACCTATATACCAATAAAATAAACAAATACCAATGTACGTCAATCAAGTTAGCACCCCCCATTCTCCAAAAATTAAAACAAATTAGCTCATATTTATGAGCTATTTATGAGCTATTTTTGAGCCACAATTAAAATTTTTGAGCTGCAAAATTATGCCTAAAAAAAATGTTTTTCGATGGGGGGTGCTAACTTGATTTCAAGTTAGCACCCACGCTATGAAAAAAATTTTAAAAATTAAAACAAATTAGCTCACATTAATGAGCTATTTATGAGCTATTTTTGAGCCACAATTAAAATTTTTGAGCTGCAAAATTATGCCTAAAAAAAACTGTTTTTCGATGGGAGGTGCTAACTTGATTTCAAGTTAGCACCCACGCTATGAAAAATTTTTAAAAAATTAAAACAAATTAGCTTACATTAATGAGCTATTTATGAGCTATTTTTGAGCAACAATTAAAATTTTTGAGCTGCAAAATTATGCCTAAAAAAAATGTTTTTCGATGGGGGGTGCTAACTTGATTTCAAGTTAGCACCCACGCTATGAAAAAATTTTTAAAAATTAAAACAAATTAGCTCACATTAATGAGCTATTTATGAGCTATTTTTGAGCTACATTCAAAATTTTTGAGCTGCAAAACTATGCATGAAAATATTTTTTTTCGATGGGGTTGCTAACTTGACTTCAAGTTAGCACCCACGCTATCAAATTTTTTTAAAAAATTAAAACAAATTAGCTCACATTTATGAGCTATTTATGAGCTATTTTTGAGCCACATTCAAAATTTTTGAGCTGCAAAACTATGCATGAAAAAAATGTTTTTCGATGGGGGGTGCTAACTTGATTTAAAGTTAGCATCCACGCTATCAAAAAATTTTTAAAAATGAAAACAAATTAGCTCATATTTATGAGCTATTTTTGAGCTACATTCAAAAATTTTGAGCTGCAAAAGTATGCATGAAAATAATTTTTTTCGATGAGGTTGCTAACTTAACTTCAAATTTAGCACCCACGCTATCAAAAATTTTTTAAAAATTAAAACATATTAGCTCACATTTATGAGTTATTTATGAGCTATTTTTGAGCCACATTCAAAATTTTTGAGCTGCAAAACTATGCATTGTTGTTATTGTTATTTATTGTTATTATTATTTGGATATTGGTTGAAACCAATTCATTCTCTTAAAAAGTGTTCGATTTTATGCTTTTTAGAAAGTAATTATAACTCGAGCACTTTACCTTCCCAATTTCCCACATTTTGCCTTATCCCAATACAGTTTCATTCATTTTACATCGCCGTCATCAGAATTGCCATCTTAGCTAACACCCTATCAGGTGTCATATGTATAAGAAATTCTTGTTTCAGGATTGCCAATAAATACGAATCTGCCTTACTCAAAATTGGCAACACCGTATTTTAATAAAATTATAATTTGTGAGCACTCAGAGAAACTTTTCTGAAAATTTGATCAAATCGGATAAATAATGTAGCCACAATAAATTTTTTTTTAATTTTAGTAATTTTTTTCTCGATCAGTTGGCAACACTGTATTTTGTTCAAATTGCATAATGTATGCGGGCACCAGGAGAATCTTTAGTGAACATTTGATTAAAATCGGTTAGATAACGCGGTCATAATAATTTTTTAAAAATTTTAGTAATTTTTTTCTCAGAAAGTTGGCAACACTGTACTTTGTTGTAATTATCTAATTTATATAGATACCAGAAGAATCTTTTGTGAAAATTTTAACAAAATCGGTTAAACAACATGGTCGTAATAATTTTTTAAAAATTTTAGTAATTGTTTTCTCAGAAAGTTGGAATCTTTCCTGAAAATTTCATCAAAATCGAATAAATAATGTAGCCACAATAAATTTTTAAAAACTTTAGTAATTTTTTTCTTGGAAAGTTGGCAACACTGTATTATATTAAAATTACGTAATTTATGTGGGCACTAGGGGAATCTTTCCTGAAAATTTGATCAAAATCGGATAAATAATGTAGCCACAATGCATTTTTTAAAATTTTAGTAATTTTTTTTTCGGAAAGTTGGATAAAATCAAAAGCACATGACCATCTTGGGCACTAAACAAATTTATCCTGAAAATTTCATTAAAATCGATTGAACCGTCTAAGAGGAGTTGCGATCACAAAATTTTGTCTGACGAGTGAGCGAGCGAGCGAGCTGACGACGCACATCGATACACCCACATAAACTAATTTCAGATTCGTCATCTAGAGGCTATATGAAGGATTTCTATATACAAATTTTTTATTTTTGAAAATGTTACAGTCACCGTACCAAACGCTATACCACTTTTTCCTTGCAGTCAAAGTGGTAAAAATATTCAAAATTAGCCTGAAGGATTATTATTTAAATAAAGTATTTTTGTGTTTATAATAGATTGAAAAAATATTTATATATATGATTTACATTTATATATTAGTATTTTTATATTATTATTTTGTATTTGGTAAAGCATTTGAACTAAATAAGGATTATTATTATTCATGTAAACTTAAAGGTAAATTTTGATAACAAAAAAAAATTATTTTTTGCATAGTTTTGCAGCTCAAAAATTTTGAATGTGGCTCAAAAATAGCTCATAAATAGCTCATAAATGTGAGCTAATTTGTTTTAATTTTTTAAAAAAATTTGATAGCGTGGGTGCTAACTTGAAGTCAAGTTAGCAACCCCATCGAAAAAAATTATTTTCATGCATAGTTTTGCAGCTCAAAAATTTTAATTGTGGCTCAAAAATAGCTCATAAATAGCTCATTAATGTAAGCTAATTTGTTTTAATTTTTAAAAAAAATTTCATAGCGTGGGTGCTAACTTGAAATCAAGTTAGCACCTCCCATCGAAAAACATTTTTTTAGGCATAATTTTGCAGCTCAAAAATTTTAATTGTGGCTCAAAAATAGCTCATAAATAGCTCATTAATGTGAGCTAATTTGTTTTAATTTTTAAAAATTTTTTCATAGCGTGGGTGCTAACTTGAAATCAAGTTAGCACCCCCCATCGAAAAACATTTTTTTTAGGCATAATTTTGCAGCTCAAAAATTTTAATTGTGGCTCAAAAATAGCTCATAAATAGCTCATAAATATGAGCTAATTTGTTTTAATTTTTGGAGAATGGGGGGTGCTAACTTGATTGACGTACCAATTGTGGGTAATCCAGTTTATTTGATTATTGATTTACTGTGCAAAAAAAATTAAAGTACAAGTACAAATAAAACAAAAACAATATTACCATAAACATTCAAATCTTTGAAATAAATAATTTTAGATTTATATGCTTATTCTATTTTTCAAAATTTACAAACTTTTATTATTATTATTATGAAGTCGGCAAATTTGTTTATAAATTTAGCAACTATTATTTTAAAATATTTACTAAATTATATTTTTACTAACAGTTGTAAATTTTTTTTTAATTTAGACAAATAGTAAATTGGAAAATAGCGTGTTTTTTTTTACAAAATGTTCATAAATAATAATTAAGTAGAAAAGGCGAAAAGTAAGTAACTCGTTTTCGCAGACAATAAAATCTAAAGTAAAGAGAGCAAACGATTTTATTAGCGCAAAGGTGTACGGCTAATAATAACAAGTTTATGTTGTCGGGATGATGCGATGCAACATCGTCGTTGCTGTTACCGCACAGTACGAGTACAGTCTTTGAGTACTTCCGACGACGAACGCATCGCATCCAAAGTTAAACGAGTAGAAGGCGCGGCGCGATGCGACGCGGCACGGCAAACGCGAGGCAAGGCCGAGTCAGAGCCGGAGCCCGCCGGAAACCGTAAGCGCCCCGACATGTACGAAGGAAATGACGGAGAAATCTAAGACGCGACTTAATTACGAACACCAGCACCCCGCCGCACCCAGCACCACCAATGCCCTGTTTCCCTGCTGCACTCCGCTAACGTTATTACGCGGCCCGTTCCGTCTTGGACGCAATATGTTCCTCCACCGCGCTGCGCTGATTGGTTAACTGACGTGATGTCGATGAAGCTTGTTATGGTTACGCTTCGGCTCCAACTCCGACTCCGCTTTCGCTTTGATAGTCTACGAATAAATATTTATTCAGACACTTAGGGTTTGTTTTTCAATCAGCGGCGAATTAATAGAAAGCTAGATTAGATTTTGTACATCGCGTCGCCTTGCCAAAAAAATCATACACTGTAAAGTTGTTGTGTATATTCTGCCAATAAATTTACACTTAAACAGTTGTAAAACACACTCATGTGACATGTAATTCAAGGAAATTGGTTTATCTAACGGAGAAACCTTTTTTATGACTACCTACGATCAAGAAATAGAATTTTCACATCGTATAACGTTTCATCACTGTCTTAACATATTAACTCGACGACGACGACGACGACGACGGTTACGGCAACAGCGACGATGACGTTGTAAAGAAGATTCTCGTTTAAGTACTTAGTTACTTTCCAATTAAAGATTTTGTTGCAACCCTCTGTCATTTACATATATACAATATTAATATTTGATGAATTTAAATGAATTTTTGGTCGCGTATCATCGTTTGAAAGGTACTGCTTTAAATTCAATAATCAAATTATAATGTTTGTATAGTAGATCCTTTATCTTGTTATTTTCGTCATTCTTTTCATATTAAAGGGGATGCATTTTTACGAAATTCAAAATACGATGGAACTTTTAAGGCAAATTACCTTAGTTACTTTTTGTTTATTAACGTTAGAATATTTGTTAAACAAACTCTTTTTTTTTACATATTGTCTTTACCATATTTGGCAGCAAAAATATAGGCCTACTTTTTGCGCAAACAAAGAATTAATAATGTTTACTTTGTTGCAAAAACATAATTAAATTTTCAAGCAGCTTACATAACATTCTCATACATTGGAAAATAAACAATAGTTTGATAGTGTGAAAAGAGAAAAGGGAAGGATATTCTGAAGTAGTGACGTCAGAATTATAAAGCTTTTAGTAAAATTTTTGGGGCAAATATTGATATAGTGAATACTCCAGAGTTAAAAAGTAGCATTTTTATTTGAGAAAAGAGAAGTAGGATCAGATAAATATATTTATTTGAATACCACTCGAGAAACTCCGACATTATGATTTTCGAAAAGCAAATGATTAATGAGAAAATGACAAGAAACGAATGGTATGAAAATAAGAAAATGTCTAAGAAATGAAATAAACTGACTATACGAAAAATTGAAAGTGAATGAAGAAAGGATTGAAATCTAACATAATAATAAATTATTAAGAGACTACATTGAAGGAACGAACTGAAAAATCATTAATTTAAGTTTACAACTTGTAGAAACTGTTTAAAACTGTTCTAGTGGAGGATGTATGTACATATGAGCGTATATACAACACCTATTGAGGTTATGTAGCTTTCCTAGTACATTTACTGAAACTTCATGAGATAGTACACCAACGACAGTTGAAAATTATTTATCCTTAGAAGAAGTTTGACAAATATATACTGAAATATAAACATAATTATTGAGAAAATGCATCAATTTGTTATTATTATATAATTATTTGCCCTTTTAAAATCTGTTTTACTAATTTTTATTTTTTCTATAAGTATCTATTTGAACATATTTAATTTATTAGATTGCTCATCTTATGTTATAATTCTAAGAAAACAATATATGATAATATAAAAACATTTAAATAGCCGATTCTCAAAGTATGGAAATGTTTCAAATTAATATATCCTTATATAGGGAACATATGGGCATTATGCTCGAGAAGCTGATCATATAATTTCATTAATAATTTTAGCTTGCATTGTTATTAGTGTGAGTTGTGAGCCTATAGTCAAACAAGAGACCTACAGCTTATAGTAGGTTCTGAACCACTCAGCCGCAGCCGATACCAATTCAGAGTGGTATAAGGTTTGATACCAGAAATATTATTTTATTTAAATTATGGTGTTTGCGCATCGCGAACCATTAACCTTTAGAGTCCGAGTCCTACACGCTATACTACTGGCTTATGGTTGCTTGTATTTCAAATTAATACAAGATGATAATTTAGTAAAATGAAAATATTTATTTTGTATATTATTAATACAGTATTTAATTTACGATTAATTTTTCATATTATTGATGATTACTTTTGTCCTTTTATTAAAAATCTATTTGATTATTTTCTCATATATTTATACGATTTGAAATTATTTCAAATGTCTTTTCCCATTATTTCATAAATAATATATACGAGAAAGGGGTAGAACGTATTCTATTTAAATGTCAAACGTTATGAATGAAAAAAGCTTTCTATAACGCACGACATTCATAAGTCTACGAAAGATACATACGTATCATTTGGAAAGTCAGTAATGACGTCATAATAGCCTCATCCCCATTCGCTCATAAATGATTCAGCAAGCAAATATAGTCACGTATGGATATGATATGGCTGAACGTCTGCGTCTGCGTCTGCGTCTGCCGCGAACCATAAATTCACGTAACAAAATACATATTTGGCTGCGGTGCAGATTAAATATTTTATTGTAAACTCATTAACGGCACGCTGTTTTCACTTTTATACACAGTACAAGTCCGTCAGCCGTCATTCTCCATTTACCAATTTACTGTTTATGAATATTAAATATTTACGAACGTGCTGAAACGCACTGCGATTATGTATATACCATAATCACATGACAGATAACCAACTGCAGTTAAATTACTAATGCCCTATAATTACATAATGGAGTTAAACTTTTTTCATTTGCTCGAAAATAAACTTTTCCACTTCTAATGGAATTTCATCAAAATATAATGTTTTAATAATATATTCTATACAGAACTGTACAGAAATCATATTTTTGATAATGATCGTTATTTATTTACTGCTTCAATCTGTATCTATGAGATTCATTAATTTTATATGACCTTAATAAATTATCGTTATAATTATTTTATTACGAGAAGGTAATTGAAATTAACATTACAAATTTTACAAAACTAATTTTAATATTGCTGTTGAGGTTATACTTTTAGGAACAATTGCTTTACTTGCTGAAAATTTACCGAATAACAAATTTTTAAATTTAGTTTTTAGAATTATTTATCAAATAATTATACCGTGATTTTATGTATTAGATATTGTTAATTGAGAATACCTATAGTAGCAAATAAGTACCTGTATCTTTTGTTGTTTGTTCTTAAATGAAAAATCTTTTTTTTTAAATATTTAAAGAATAAGTTTATTCAAATTTTTACTAGCAAGTGAATAACACAATAATTCGTATTGACATAGAATCACAATTGAAGTGGATAAAATTGGTAGAACCTTTCGTTTCTACTGTAATCGAAAAATTGACGAAAACAGTAGCTAATGACTGTGATAAATTATTAACAGATAGAGAAATATATATTCGTAAATAAATTATGAATGTTTCCAAAGACAAATCGAAAAACGAATATATACATTAACATGCATTATTAAATTAATAACTAACAAAAAATTGTTAAGTCAACAATAATATTATGCTTCTTCACATAAGTTTTACTTATATGATTGGAATAAATATTATTACCTATTTGCTAACAAAATAAATGTTCGAAAAATATGTTATAACGATTATTGCTTAAAGACTCGTTTCTATAATTTCTTTTTAAATTACTTCTTTTCAAATATTTGCATAAAATTACGAATGTAGATGACAAACTCTTGATAAAAACGGTTGAATTAAAAATATTCTTCGTTATTCTAAAATAATGTGGTATTTATATTGCCTATTTATACTGAAATAATTTATTGTATTTTTAACATAAATAAAAATAATAATTATGAGAATTTGTTAAACTTGCAACACAATTGAAATAATAAATTTGACGACAAGCATGTAGAAGGAAATTAATTTATAAAGTGTTCTCCTCACTTTACTCGAAAGATAATAAGGATTATACTATATTAAATTGTAATTTAGTTACAATTTAACTAATAAAGTAGCTCGATGAAGTATCTTCCATGCTAATTGCTAACATATAGACTTTAATACGTTAAATTTATGACTCAAACTGCTGCAGCAACTTACTAAACATGTACCTAATGATTCAAACAAGAATATTCTTCGATTTTACATAGTAATTATTGTAATACGCAATTAATACGAGTTGGTCCGTATTTAGCAGTAGATTAAAAAGCTTAAAATATATCTCGAGGGAGGAACGAATACAATAATAATGATTAGGATGCTCGCTTATACAGGTGTATTCTGTTTTATGAATAACAATTAAGTAAAATGGTGACGTACTCGTATCGTTTTATCCCGATTTAATACTGTTATCTGACCGAATATCAGATCGATTCATCAGAAAATGTAAATTCCGCTGCCGCTAAAATATCTCGTTTGATAATAGGAAATGCGAGGACAATGTCACCACCTACCCAACCTACCCCTTCTATCTTAGCCACATTGGTGGTGTCCCACTGGGGAGAAGGCGCACTGCCATTTGGTAAGCATGAAGAGGATGGCAAACGACACAAAAACACTTAAGAAAATTCATACAAAAGATGTCGCAGAGACACACGATCGCTTTTGTTTTAAATTCCGAGCGTAATCCAGCATTCAGGAGCGACTGCGACTGCGACTGCCTCCTCGCTCCCTGCGTGCAATCTTCTAAAAAGAAACTCTTATATCCTGTGCTGTTCCACTTGAACCCGTCCGAGCGTCCCTCGACTGGCTCCGCGCTCGGTTCTCGGCTCCGGCGACGTCTGAATCAGATCGCATGCAATATGTCAAGGGTGCAATTGTAACGTGCCGCCGGCACTCGGGGAAGCTAAACGTGCGGCGGCCACGGCTGGAGTCGGAGTCGGAGTCGGAGGCTAGATCCCGAAGAATAAGGGATATGCGGTATGCGGGCTTGGGATGTGAAATGCGAAATGGGGGTACACGGCAGCACGGGTACTTCTTTCTTTCCTCCGACCCATAATCGACGACAGACGACATAAAACGCACGTCTATAACTCTCTATGACTAACCAGAACTTGAGACACTATCTTCATCACTATATGTTTCTGCTACATTATTTAAGAAAGAAATTTTTAAATCGAATTTTTTTTAGAGCATGATATACTCATACATTATTTAGTTGTTTCCAATTTTAATAAATTGAAACATATTTTTATTTTCAAAGCAATTTATTATACTTATATTAATACGTATGCTTCATGATCAGAAAATCTAAATATATAAATTTAGTAATTGTAGTTTTTATAATATGCTTTGACATTGAACTAGGTAAATATTGAGTTTCTGTTAAAATATCATATGTATGACCATAGTTTTAATAATCGAAGTAAAACACTACTAGAAAAGTAATTAGTTTATAATTTAAACAGAAACAAAGTCTACCTACTATTGGATAAATAAAATAAAATTTAAACAAAGTTTAATTATAGAAAATGTCATTAAGCAAACCACGACCGACTTGCATTGAATATTTATCAAAAATAAAAAGATAGACACTGTTGATAAGCTAGGTATGCACCTATATAAACTGTATGATGTATGTGCATGAGCATATGTACATTTACAATTAGCATTTGCCGCATGCATTCTACTAAGGCAATTCAATTAAAAACCGATTTCCACATTGATTGATTAAAAATTCAGCTCAACGTATCATGCGCAGATTTCAGCAAGTAGACAGAGAATTAGGTTATCCTCTGAATAGGCAGATTGCGTTGCGGATCCGATCCCTTTAAACGCTCTGATATCCAAATCTCTTGTTCTCTATCGCGCACAATACGTTCATAAACACAGCATAGAAGCCGAACAAAATGAAACATAACATAACGCATCGGCATAGGCATCGTATCGCATCGCATCGCATCAAAACGGGGAGCAACGTAGCGTTAACACAATATATACACACTGCTAAATATTAAATCGCTTCAAATTCCTAGAACGCATGTATGTATTTATGAATTCGGTAATACACATTATTGATCGATCGGGATAAATTATTCAGATATACATAAATATAATATAAATGAGTTCGTCTTCAATTCTGTTCATATTGATTTACAGATCATTAGGGCTGCGACCCGCCATCGGTACACTGACAATCGCTCTGCTTCGTTTTGCTTTGCTTTGCTTTGCTTCGAAAAGAAGGACAAAATTTTAACAAGTGGATATGCAAGACGCAAATTTTTCTCTGCAAACAAAATCTTCAAGTTTACTCTATTTCTTCAACATAAACCATATTATTATATCTATGTATAAAACATTACTATTTGCAAATATAAACGTTATTATTCAACTAATCATTTTGGTTTATAATGAATGAAATTTACGAAACAGGATTTGAATTCGGAATCTACAGAATTCATCGATATCATCTCATACTATCAACAACTATATATGAAGGTAAAATTATTTATTACTATTATCACAATAGACGTACATAATTTTAAAATATTTGCTTGTTATCAGCATCATATATTTAAAATATAATTTGATTTAAATTGATTCGATTAAGTCAAAAAGTCAACTTTTATGTTATATAAAAATCAATGTTCAGGTATAATATTGTTTTAATTTGCAATCTTACTAAATTCATTGTTATTTAAACGTTAACATTTTGATAAAAACTATTAATATGACAAAATTTAACTTAATTTAATTTATACGCAAACGAATGAATTTATACTAATGCATTAGTGAAGTTTGAACTCATGACTTCTGCCTCTGTCCATTTGTTCCGCAAAAATTTAAATTAAGTTAATTTATAATGTCATATAATCGTGACATAAAAATATTTCTAACAAAAACTTACTATTTATAGAATGCTAAATTTTCCAATATATATATATATATATATATATATATATATATATATATATATATATATAAATATATATATATAAATATAAATATTAATTTATACATTTTACTTTACAATCAGAATATTTCTTTAACACATTTTTCAATGTTGATAATTTGTGTTCGTTGTGTTCTTTTCGCAAACAATATTGGCAGTAAGCTGCTTAATTAATAGCCGATACTTATTGGAAAGCGCCAATTAATGCACGTGGATACTATTAATTACGAAGCTGTTAAGAGGCTCAAGCACTTCTTAGGTGATGCTTAATTACTGACTCGATCCAGCGTGTCCAATGAAATAAGACATCTGCTTCAACATCAACAGTGTTTGCTAACACCGACCGTTTTCGTATTATAAACATCAATTGGTTTCGTCTTTCCCATGTACCTCAAATACCTCTTATTTTATTTCGTTTGCTCACACTATCTACGTACACTAGCTCTCAAATCCTTTTGCTACTATTCTAGCCCTACAGAAAACTAAATTAAGTTTGTCTTTCCTATAAACAAAAATTCTCATCTTATTCTTTTGTACATATAATATTTCAATTTGTCAGGAATCGCTAAATCTGCGTGATAATACATTTTATTAATAAATTTTTGTGTTATTTGTTTATTGATTCCAAAGGAATATTTTGTTTATCTGCTAATACTGTTTGGTTAATAGCAAAATGTACCTATTGAAAATTTGATATTAATATAATACCGTGCATTTTCTATAAAATTCTTTATGAGACTAAACAAAATAACAGAAAAAAATTACAATCATATTCATTTTACCAAACAATGTATATTTGTCTGGTTTTATTGATCTACAGACAATGTGCAGAATCCCAGTACAAATATAAAAGCCAAAACATATCGAACTTGTGTGTTTGTTATTATTAATATCGTTATGATTCAAATTTTATTATTATTAAAAATAGAGTAGATTGATCTTATTGTTGTATTTATAACCAATTTGAATTTGCAGATATAATATTTGTTGCTTTTTTTTTTTCAATTTGCTAACTTTCCAATAGGAAAAAATAAAATAGATAAACTAATTGAATATTACCAACTTAAACAGTATTGACAACATAAACAGATAATGATAATGTCATCAATTTGCTTCCACCTCCCGATTACTTACACTCTATAAATCATCTTGATTCTGGTATAATTTTTAAAGTAAATAATAAAAGAAAATGTGAATATTTTGTAAAGCAAAATTTATATAATTCAAATTGATAGTAAATGTAGCAATGTTAAAAACTTAAAAATTAACTAGTAATAAATTTTATCAACTTTTACTCGTAATTTGAAAACAAAACGCATATTAATAATTTACGTTATTTTTATTTAAAATAATAAAATTATTTTCGTTAATGATATATTATTATTTTAAATGAATTTGAAGGTAGAAAATTATTATTAACAAATAAAACACATAATTTTTGAAAACATGTGCATAGTAAAAGGATTTTTATTTTGATTTAAATCCGAATATTGCATAATAAAACATTGCTACAAATAACATTTTTCGAATAAAACATGTTTCATATATTTGACAAATAAATAAGCGATATACTATATATAGAATCGTATTTCATAACAAAAAATATTGTTTGATAGAGGCAACGTTTTATTAGCATATAATATTCTATTCTATTAAAATTTGTGTTACCACAGAAAAAAAAAAAGAAATCAGTGCAAAATAAACAGTAATTATTTGAAAATTATACGAGAAAATAGAATGAGTTACTTGCTTCACAGCTTATGTTAACAGAACACGATGACGACTAAATAAATGAACATGGAAATTGTGAAAAGTCATTTCTTTTTCGATGTGTAAATAAAACAGAGCGAAATTCTTGTTTACCGTGTAGCTGTAGAAGTTATGCGAGAACTGTACCTGCCTTATAAATATTGTATTGTTTGCGGGAAAATGGGGCTCGCAGCCCTTTCGGCTTTCGGGTCATCTGAGTTCAATAATATGTGTCATTTTCATTTTTAAAATATCTCGCGTCTACATTTGATGGTATTTCCATGTCTTGTCGTCGAGTATGTGTAAATTATTTTATGTCTTCACATTCAGTTACGCTAAATATGAAACACATTCACAGTTTGTAACAAATCTAATCTATCTATTCAGAATCGACTTTTATTTAATTGTGAACATACTCTTAATATCAGAATTTTATTTAATTAGATTTTATTATCAATATTCTTACGAAATTAAATTTATTAAATTTATAATACATTTTTTCAATTAAGGGCCGAATGTAACAACATCATTAAACACATCATAATCTAACAACATGATTTCGAAGACAGTTTACAGTTGAATTGTCTAGTTAACCAATGATTAAGTTAACGTTTTATGCAACATCAAAAAATGTAATAATTATTTTAAAATTTTTATTTTTTCCGTTAAACAGATGTTGCAGTTCTCATTAATTGTAAATAAAAATAATATTTGTAATAAATGGAATATATATATTCGTTAATTTCTAAGTTTATGCAAGTAAAATGAAAGAGAATTGATTGTTATCTAATATTTATACGATTTTTAACAAATATTTTAAAGTTGAGACTTTTTCTCAAAATTTCACATGTTACTCAGTGATTGAATTAATTTCACCAAGTAACACTCATGAACAATTTTGTTCGATGTTATTTAAATATTATGTTACTTAATATTTACATTTTTGTGTTATTTTCATTGTATAAAAACGAAATAGAGAAACAGTATGAATTTAAAAGGTTTCTCGTGTTGGGTGAGTGCAAAGTACCTTATTCGTGGAACCGACCCTGAACCTATCTGGTCGAAAATAACCGTATAACCGTCCTTGTGATTAAGATTTAAAAGTTACTTGAAGTGGACTGTTGCAATTGTTCAACACAGGTTCAGTCGATTAAAACTTTTTTACAAGATTCGAGGAAACAGATTTTTAAAATGCTCTCCTCTTACTTTTAAAAAGAAGTTAAACTTTCGTATTTATATCACATGAAAAATGTATTATTCCATTACAGTGTCCAGATTTGTCCTAATTTAACCGCAAAATATAATTTGCAAAATCCACAAATGTACCCTTTGTATATTTTACTGTTTGTAAATTTACATTTTCAATTCAGCGTGGGATCAATTAATTTTCAATATTTACGAATAATATATAAATAATAAAACAATTTTAATTCATGAATATTTAGCGAAATTAAATTTCATATTTTAAATCTCCAACTAATGCATTTTTATCTTTTATTCACTAGTTTTATTTTCACATTTACGTCTGATATTTAAATACCTTTTTAAATATACCTATGTCAAAGGTTAAAATTTTAAAATATTTTTATTTGTTATTTCCAGTTTCTGAATTATAATACAATAAAATTTGTTCTTTTTTCAAAAGTTATACCACATAATAAATTGTAAAATAAATTTACAGTTTTTACAGTATTTACATATGTACATATTTTTCAAATAAAATTTCAATAAACATTAAAGCAATTTTCTAGAAAAATTCATAGAAACAATTGCATTACTATGTTTATAATTTTTAGAAAAGTTAATATAATAAGATGCTTTTGTTTACAAAAGAGACGTTTAAGTTTTGAAATGAGAAAATCGAAAAAAGAATTAAAAAATACATTGCAGTTTACAAAGTTATATATTTTTATAGAAATAGCTCAGTTAAAGTTGAGCGCAACGGTTCTGTAAATAAATAAACAAGAAAATAGATGCATAAAAAGTTACAACCACATTTAAAGTCAATAAACAAACAGCAATTGCTTACCTTTAGATGTTTAAATATTAGAACAATCTAACGTTTCGTGCCGTCGTTGTAAAAATAAAAACCTCACGAAATGTAAAAGGATATTACATTCATAAAAAATATTGATTCTTAAATAGCAGGTACTCTATTAAATATATATATATATATATATATATATATATATATATATATATATATTCGGTTTCGGTATTGTTCTGCATTGGGTCGAAAAAAGATTTCTTTGACAAGACTCTTGAGTTGTCTCGAGGTAATTAATTTCTTCTTTTTTAATAATATTTTGAAAATAATTTTAGACTAATTATTATCATGTAAATAATGTGTGAAATTAGTAAAGATTAAGTCGAAAACATGCTAAATAAATTACTAAACAGTACAAGATGTTTTGCATATCGAATAAAAATGACTACATATTCAAACATGTATTCTAATTCGCGTAGTCTTGTCAAGATTTTATTAAGACTTGCAAAGAAGCATGATAGTAAACCCACGATGCCGAAATAAAAATATGAAATTTTCTATACGAGACGAGACCGATATTTGAAAATATCATTTCGATAATAACGCTACAAAGTATACACTTAAAATTTTAGATCTGCAGGAAAGTCGGTACGTCAATAAAGTTTTCTTGTTTTAGTTTTTTTAAAAGGTCCAAAGTCTTGTTTATTTTATTAGAAAAATATTTGAAGTACTGATTATATATATATATATATATATATATATATATATATATATATATATATATATATATATATATATATACTTTCTACGTAGAGCAAGAAAATTTTTATTCCGTAATAGGAAGAAACATTTGTTTTATTTAGAAAAATATGATTAAAGAAGTTTGTTTAAATACATGTATACGAAGATTTGTGTATATTGTAAATATGACATGCGCTGAAAGTCAAGTGAAGAAGAAGAGAAACTAAAAGTAAATTAATATTGTGGAGAATGTTGTCCAAAAGATGCGAGCAACATATTTTCCTGGAATGACATAAATGACAATAAAAGCTAGTGTTATTTCAAATGTCACATACTGTTGCGTGATATTATGCATGCATTCATGTATTTTTACATCGTACTATATAATCTCGCGGAGTTTTTTTTTCAAAAAAGGGGAAAAACTTAAGTTTCGTGCCCTTTGTAATAGACTTTCACATACCCTTTTATTTATCATTCTTCAAATCAGAATAAGCTTACCTCGTAAAAGTCTGTCGAACATAATAATAGTAAGTATTTACAAAGAATATTTCATATTTTATACTTGCCAATATTTATTTAGAATTAATTCGGCTTGCAAATTATAATTTTACATCTTCAAGTACGTGACTATGACTATATTTTTCTACCCTTATTAGCATAGATAACGTATTTTATGAACAAGCCTTTATTTTTCAACGTAAAAAATTCTTTCAAATTACAAAACATAATTAATATAGTTTTAATTATTTGCATTATAAGTCGTTCATACATATACATACATAGGCACACAAACATTATATATATATATATATATATATATATATATATATATATATATATATATACTATTCTACGTTTAGTAAAAATACATTTCCTTTCTTTTCTTTTTTTAATCAAAATATTTACTTAACTCTTATTTTTCTTTTGTCAATAATCCGTACGTTGGAATACGGTCTAAAATTTTACGTTTACTGTTAAAAAAGTGAACAAATACAGAATGTAAGGATTGATTAAATAGTGATACTTCCGCTTGTAGATGTTAGTTGTCACATTTTACTGAAATTCTCGGCATATTTTTCATAAATTTATAAATTATTTTCAATACAATAATAGCAAAAAAAAAATAATTTATTAAACTTTAACAAATTATGCAATTTTCCCAAATTTATAGAAATACTCAAAATTTCAACGCAAGTTATAAATTAGTACAGTCAATTTATTTATCACTAAATTATCAAAAAATCATCAAATATTTAGAGTAAAGCTAAAAAATATTTACTTTTTTTTACATATTTTCGTAAATTTTTAGTTGCAATCTGAATTAATAAGTGAACAATTTAATTCTGTAAACATTTATTGAACAAAGTTACAGAATAAAGAGTTAGTTACTAACTAATTTGTATATGACATTAATTTTTTATCGATTCTTCTATAGGTATGTAAATATGAAAGAAAATTGAACTGAAATGTTTATAAATTGATATTTGAAAATAATAAATTAAAATTACAAAAATATATATTCTACACATATCAAATAAAAATATGACACATAATAGTAATAATTTATGGATATTATTTGTTTACACACACACACGCATACTTTTTCGTATAAGCTATTAGTAGCATACGCATAAACAAAACCATCAATTATCAAAAACAAGAAAATATACGAGGAATCAATTTTTGGATATACACACTATTTATTTAACAATCGAATATGAATATATTTAGCTATATTGCTATCGAAACTGTGTAACAATTAGGTATTCGTAAAAATTTTGTTGCTTGTTAACAGTGAAGAGCAAAACAAACAGGAAAAGTATAACAAAAACAAAACAAAAAAAATCTATTGTCAAACAGAGACACGTGTGCAATCTAAATATACGTGTAGGTGTATCGTGAATACATGTAGTATGCGGCAATCAAATACTTCTTCCCCACTCGCACACCGACCGTCTGCAAACGTTTTGTAACGATTCGCGCTCTCTCTTATATAAATAACTGCAAACCTATAGATCCGTGTTCTAATATCGTTATTTTTAGTCAAGCTTTTGTGTCCTGAACCGTGCATAAAGTACGATACATATTTTGTCAAGAATCAGAAGTTGCATGCGGCGCGGCATGTTGTGTTATGTTATGTTCAAAAGTGACGTAATATTTTAACTGAAATACGGAGACGGTAAATAATATACGGACTTTTCGTGTATGTTATGAGGAAATACACTATTACGTGTCATTAATTTTTTATGTTTTCCGTTTATAATTTTCTAAAAATATAAAAACTACACTGACTGGATATGGCATTATACATTCGAGTAATCGGTAATAAATATCTTATGTTTTCTTTATTAGAGATTGTAGCATGTATACTCTGTCCTTTCGTTGCCTTATATATTGAATATTTAATTTGTACCAAAATTTAGACATGCGCAATCTTAGAGATTTGTCTACTTTTAAGAAAAAATATAGATTCTACAACTTTTTGGCAGTACGCCATCTATAAATAACATTTTCAGTGCCACAATTTAATAGTCCAGTTCCATCTCAACGCTGAATTTTAGTACTACGTTGTACAGTTTTATTGATTATAAAGCGCTGAAGCTTCGGTTTGAGTCTTCGCTAGAAAGCTTTGAGCTTTGAGGTTTGTATGACTGCTAAAAGTTTCAGCAAATAGCCGCTATGCGGCACTTTTGCTGTATATTGATTCGATGGCGCTAGTATACTACAAGTTTTTACTGCAGCAGGACTTTATTTTCGATAAAAAAAAAATCCATTTGGTATTTTACCATTTGTTTTATAGATGGCAGCACGAGAAATTTCCACAATATGAAACTTGTAAAAGTTTGAAATGATTAATATTCATGTTCTTAAATTTAATATTTCTTGAAAATTTATCTAAATACATAAAACCGTTATTGTAAAACAGAAAGCAGTGTAATATTATTTTAAAAATTTTAATTAAATTTTCTTAAATTAGCTCAGTGAAACTTTGTTAAAAATTTACTGTGCAAATTTATTTATAACATGAATTATTTTATTATTTATAATGTTAATTTAAAATTTAACTCGTTTGTTAGTAAACAAATAATTATTTTCGTTTATAAATACCATAACCATAAATTATTTTATTACATAAATATTCCCCTTATTGTACTTATGAATAAAAATTATTCTGCGTAAATATATGAACAACATATTTAAAACTCAAAGCTTTTCTTTTATGCTACAAAAAAATAATATGTACTTAATCATATTTTAAAATTACATATAGTCATATAAATTGAGGAACAAAAACTTTGTAATTCAAAAATTGCATTGCACAAGTTTATTTATTTCCCATTAAAAAGTTCTTATAATAATAGAAAAAAAATTGTTGGATAATAGTCGAAATATTTTGAGTAATTTGAAATGACATAATATGTCATGGGATATCAAGTTACACCAATTTCATTATTGATTGCGCAAAATATTATACACAAACATGCACGCTATCACGCCATAATTCTGACTCTAGAGACTTCCAAAATGACTTTTTAACATATATTGTCTATTTGCGGACGTACTCTACTAACATACCGTTAAAGAGATATACATATGTATATAATAAATTCCACAAAGAAATCTGTTTTCATTTACTACATATCTCAGATTCTTTTAAATTAAATTTAAATTCGTATATAAATTTATGAATTTATTTTGTTAATAGTACAAGTTTAATTAAATAAATAATTGAAATATGTTTGTCACGTACTAGTTATATATTACTACATGTGAAAATAATATTTATTAAATTATTTTCTAAAGTTATTTTTCACATAAATAAAAACCAACATATTATACGTGTATTAAAAATGAATCAATATTATCATATGTTAAATTATTATAATGTATGCATATAATATCGAATTATACATATCATTTTGGTTCAGTAAATATATTAAATTATAATAAAACATATTTTATTGCATTAAAATTTTTTTCAACTAAATATATATACGATTACAAAATTTAAAATTTTTAATGAATCAACTATCAGATTTTAATACACAAAATCAAATATATATATATATATATATATATATATATATATATATATATAAAATTTAAGTGAAATTTAATGGTTGTAAAGAATAAATGTGAGAGTATATCAAATATAAGCATGGAATAACTATTCAACTGAAAATGAAAAAACTCATATCACCTCGACCTGGGATCGAATCAGTTGAATAGTTATTTCATGCACGTCAGTCAAGTTAGCACCCCCCATTCTCCAAAAATTAAAACAAATTAGCTCACATTTATGAGCTATTTATGAGCTATTTTTGAGCCACATTCAAAATTTTTGAGCTGCAAAACTATGCATGAAAAAAATATTTTTCGCTATCAAAATTTACCTTTAAGTTTACATGAATAATAATAATAATCCTTATTTAGTTCAAATGCTTTACCAAATACAAAATAATAATATAAAAATACTAATATATAAATACTAATATATAAATGTAAATCATATATAAATATTTTTTAAATCTATTATAAACATAAAAATACTTTATTTAAATAATAATCCTTAAGGCTAATTTTGAATATTTTTATATGTAAATTCTTAAAACTATCAGGTAACTTATTATATATTTGCACTCTTTTAAACAGTAATGTATTTTGTCCTTGTTTAGTATTTTTTTGAGTAATATAAAATTTATTCTTTTGCCGAGTATTATGATTATGTATATATTCAGTTTTAGCTAATTTATCTTTAAAATAATCAGATTGAGAACCTAATTTTATTTTACGGATTAATATAATTATTTATATTTCCATTAATTCTTTTATATCGCACTGTACCACTGTTATTCTTCTAACATTTTTTGTATATTGGTATATCTATAGCATTTTGATGTAACTTTAATTTATTTATATAATTTTGACTAGTTAGATACATTATTGAGCCTGCAAAATAAAAATGCGGACAAATTATTGTATAAGAGTTGATTTATGAGTTACTTGAAAAATACAAAAACTACTTTCGTGCTGCATATTCAAAATGGAAAAAAATTATTGTTCAATAATGTGCTAATAAATTTAGGTCATGTTAGCACCCCCGCTTTTAATTATAAATAAAATGGGCAATATTTGACATGAGATTTATGGACTCTTTATGAAGTAGTTATGAGTGTCGAAATTTATTTTTGTGTACCACTTTGGACACTCGAAAATTCACACTATTCTGCCCGTGCGAAAAATGAATTTTCGAATTTTTAAAATAGAGCTCAAAAATAAGTTTCGACGCTCACAAGTAGCTTATAAAGAGATCATAAATCTCATGTTAGATATTGTACATTTTATTTAGAATTACGGGCGTGGGGGGGTCGGTCTGTCATGACGTCAAGATAGTACCCTCCTCCAATTAAAAAAAAATATATATAATGTAGAATAATTAGCCCCAGAATAATGACCTATTTATGAGCTCGTATTGCGTAACTTTTGTAAAATAGATTTACAGTGGCAAAAAACGTACTTTTAAAACTTACACGCGCGGTGTCAGCTAAGATGGCAATTCTGATGACGGCGATGTAAAATGAATGAAACTGTATTGGGATAAGGCAAAAAGTGCTCGAGTTATAATTACTTTCTAAAAAGCATAAAATCGAATACTTTTTAAGAGAATGAATTGGTTTCAACCAATATCCAAATAATAATAACAATAAATAACAATAACAACAATGCATAGTTTTGCAGCTCAAAAATTTTGAATGCGGCTCAAAAATAGCTCATAAATAGCTCATAAATGTGAGTTAATTCGTTTTAATTTTTGGAGAATTTTTGATATCGTGGGTGCTAACTTGAAGTCAAGCTAGCAACACCATCGAAAAACATTTTTTTCATGCATAGTTTTGCAGCTCAAAAATTTTGAATGTGGCTCAAAAATAGCTCATAAATAGCTCATAAATGTGAGCTAATTTGTTTTAATTTTTTAAAAAAATTTGATAGCGTGGGTGCTAACTTGAAATCAAGTTACCACCCCCCATCGAAAAACATTATTTTTATGCATAGTTTTGCAGCTCAAAAATTTTGAATGTGGCTCAAAAATAGCTCATAAATAGCTCATAAATGTGAGCTAATTTGTTTTAATTTTTAGAGAATGGGGGGTGCTAACTTGACTGACGTATTTCACGCTTAAATTTGATATACTCTCTCATATATATATATATATATATATATATATATATATATATATATATATATATATATATATATATCTAAATATATTTGTAAATATATACGAATATGTATTTTGAAACTTATTTATATATTTTAAATAATTCTAAATGATTTATAACAAAAAAAATGATATTACTTAATTTAAACAAATAATTTAAAGTTATAAAAACAATTTGAAGTAAAGTCCCTTAAAAGATAATTATATAATACAAGTTTTTTTTTTTTTTCAAAAGATACTGAAACTTTTTATTTTTTTTACAATTTTTTTTACACAAAACTTTGTTTATTATAAAATAAAATATTTCTTTATCTAAGATGTAGAACAATAATGAATTAATAAAAAAATTCTAAAACAACTGCTAATTGACTGCTAAATATAGATAACATATAATACAACATACGTGAAAGGTTGTTTTAATTTTAGTAACTTTATATGGACAATTTTTCAGTCATTTTTCTAATATGTAGTTTGCATCAGTTTTTATTTGTTAATAAGTTAAAATATAATTTATCGCTTTTACTTTCGAAAAATATGTATTTATGAATGAAGTCATTGTTGTACGCCAAGTATTGTATTCTTCGCTTTTTGTTATTTTTGGTGGAAGCGCTATGAAAATTATAATTATATTTTTTTTCACAAAAAAATATGTTTTTTATTATATTATTATCTTTAAATATTAAATAAAAGAAATTATATCACAACCGCAACTTGAACTCAGAACTTTTAGATCACGGACATGTAGTAACACAAACATATTCACATACCATGGATATATATTAAAATATTTAACAAAAACAATCGACACGTCTTTATTTATAATACTTTTTGTTCAAATCAATATTATTGGAATCATAAATGATACACTTTGTTCAACAACTTTGACTAGCTTTAAACTAGCGAGTTTATAAAGTAGATGCCGACAAAATTAGCTCGATCTAATGTATTTTACTAATATGTGTACATTGTACACACATGCATGTGCATACAATACAAATTTTGATCAACACTAGTAAGATAGCCATGACCTATTGATCAGATAAATGTTTCAAGAAGACAATAGCTGAGGTTGCCGAATCGATTTTAAATTATAAATTATCTATGGAAATCAGTTGAGTTTAACAAGGACTTTATCGGCGAATTACGAAAATATAGCAAATATTGAGTTATTTTTATCTAATACGGGACCAATAGTCACGATATTATTAATGTTCCTAGCTGAATGACAACAAAATCTCGTAGGCTAATAAAAAATCGACGTTATTATATATATATATATATATATATATATATAAATTAGTTTAGCTGCTCTAAATTGCTTTTATAAATAACTGACTGAAGAAATTGATGATTTTGTTTATTTTTATTTTACATTTTATTATACAAACATTTTAACTACTTAACTTTTATGTTCAAAAAATTTAATGACAGTAAAATATATTGAATAGTATGTGTAACAATATCTATGACTAACGGGTAATGTTACAGAGCATATTAGCTTTTAATTTTAAACGAATTACAACTGCAAATTTTAGTAAAAAAATATAAGAAAAAAAATATATATGGTACCATATGCGATTTTAGTGACCTGTAACTGGTATTTATAGGTAAACTTAGAAAAAGTAGTATAATATAAAAAACGGATCACATGTTTAAAGTATAAATTTTCATTTTAAATTTATGACATCATAAAAGTAAATATTCTAAATTGTTTCGTATTTTGATAAACTTATTTCATGTCAAAAGTTATAATTAAATAAAAATGAACAAAAATTTAGCTATGTAGGTTTACATCGCTTATAAACCAATCACAAGATTCAAAAAATAAACTTGGTATTTTTTATATTCGATAAAAAGAAATCTTTTTGAGACAATTTAACTGATTAAAAATTGAAATCATCAAAATCCAAGTTTTACGAACAATATTTTAAAATATTTTCTTTTTGTGTGTTAAGAAATTTATAAATTATTATTATACTCATAAGTAAAAGAAACATATAAAACTACAGCTTGATTAATGTTTATGTTTTCTAAAAATGTATTATTACTTGAAATGTATATTATTAACAAAATATATTAGAAAACGTTTTTGATTAAACAATAAATCATGTTCTACCAATAAATTTAAACTCACAGCAAACCAAAAATCCATTATATAGAATTCTGAATTTACAGTAAGACTACAAAATCTAGAACACAAAAAAAAGTATGAATTATAAAATGGGAACAATATAAAAGACCATCTACATTGAAATTGAAAATCGGGAAACGAGATCCTATTACGTTATTTTTGAAATACCTTTCAATTTTAAATCAAATAATTGCAAAAAGAATATATATGCCTATGTAAATCCTATGTTTTTCTACAGAAAATGTGAATTAGTAAGATGGTTGTGATATTTAAATGAATAGTTTCTTGACATTTTTCTATATAAGAATGACATTTAAATTATAATTAAAAATAAAGTAAATATGTTCGCTGATCATATTGTTTCTTAACAATTTTTACTTGCATTGTCAATGATAAGGGTGGTTAGCCTGTAATACCTCTCATATATTTCTTTTATTCTTACTACTTGGAAACATTCATTTACGCAAACAATTTTCAATCATGTAAACTCCATTTTCTATTGTGAATAATTAGATATTTCCTATTATATTAAATATCCATTCTAAAAACATTCAAATATATTTTTTTACTGAAAGAAATAATCAAATAAATATATTGATTTCAAAACATTGCTTCTTTGATGTAAATTTGTCTGATCATCTAATTTAATTAACATAGATGCATCTGTCATATTTAAGAATGTGCTTTAAATTAATATATTTATACATACATACTAATACTCATACGTATTTATTTGGCACTGTATAAAGATCAAAATATTACAATAAAATTCTGTTTTACAAATATCTTTTAAATTTCGATTAAAAAAACTCTTTACTTTTTGGTTTCTAAACGCAATTAGCGCAAATTAAACAAAATTTTAAAAATTAGTATGTGCTGAACGTTCTACAGTTTCAGTAGAATTTTTTTTCTGTTAGCACACTATTTTCATAAATGGCCACTTCAATGCAAAGATATTTCGTTGCAACGACATTTCATGATAAACTGCAGGGGTGGGGATACGTTTCGGGGTACTGCCACTTCGGTGCAGTGAGATTTCTATGCACCGACATTTCGGAGTTTCGAGAATTCGGTGTAACGATACGTCTCCAACAAAATTACATTTTTTTGATGATAATTTTTAAATATATTTCTTTAATTTTTGATGAAGCAAAATTGAGGTTACCATATGTCCTCTGTTCCCGGAATGTGTCTACGTTTTCGAGTCATAAATTACAGTTCGGCTGGTTTTTTAAAATATGCAAAAATGTCGAATATTTACTTTTCATTCTCATTAAAATTACTTTCTTAATCGGATTTTACAAAAATACTATGAGGACCTTAATTTTTAGATAATCAGCTATTTTTGTCGTCTTATATACATAATATGATAACTCTATGTAATATTTAATATCAAAATAAAGTAAAATATTTAATTAGAAATCAATTACAAAAATTTATTTGTAAAAAAGACGCCTAATACAATAATTCTATTTATAAAGTGAAAAAAAAAAATGAATTTATTTAGATTTTTTAGAAATTTCTTCGTTTTTTCGTTTTTTCATAGGTTTAATAACATATCGTCTTAATAGCAAGCCTTCTTTGACAGTATCATCGTTAGCTGTTCGTGAATAATTCATAGATTCCCATTTTTTCTGTTCACTCGTCCAGATTCTGCCATACTCCCAACCCATAATAGAATTCATATTTATATTTTTGTCCTTTCAAACAATATATTACTCAAATTAGATACTAGATTAGATTAATGTCAAATATTATTTAAGTACCTGTTCGTAGGAAGGAATAAACGGTCTAAGATCTTTAAATTGTGGCGACGATACTAAATTATCGTATTTTCGAACTAGTTTTGACGGCTGCCATTTCTCTTTTAATGGTTTTGACATCATTAATTTTATTAAAAAAATTTTATTATATAAAATAAAAATTTGTGATTGACAACGATAAAAAATTGTGTAAATAAAATGAAGTCTTTGTTTTTCTTTGTTTTTTTTTTTTAACTAACTTGGATGCATTTTGTGATTCAATTATGATTTTGTTTTAGCTCACACATAATGTTTCCAACGATTACTTTATTGATAAAAATATATAATATAATAAAACAAATTGTAATATTAAGTCTTATAAACTGACACTTTAATCCTTTTTCTCGTCAATAAAATTATATTTGATTGAAATAATTTCAGTTTATTTTTAAAGTTATCGAAAATTTCTTTAATATTAAAAAATTTAAACAAAAGATAATTTATTTATTTTTTGTGTTGTGCATGAAACACGGAAAAATAATATTTTGGTTACATGTTTTTAAAAGTTAAAACTTTGTAGAACATTTGTTATTTTTTGTTGAATTATATAATATTGTAAATTACTTTAAGAATATAATTAACTAACTTTTAATTTCACTTGCTTTAGTTTTATGGTAAAATTTTATTTCAAGATAATGTATTAAAGATTATATATATATATATATATATATATATATATATATAGTAAAAAATTATATCCTAACTAAAAAAAAGCAAAACATATACAAGTATTTGATTCTTTGTATTTACCGCCAATTTTGAGGAAAAACAAAATGATAATTAATTACAAGCTTACAACGCAAATATTTCAAATCTAATACATATTTTGCGAACACATCAACATCAACAAACACATCATCAAATGGACTACTTGGATTCCAATTTGAACGTGTCGTTTCTTTAAGGTTCCGCTAGCTTTTAGTCTTAAGCTAGCGGAATCTTCGATTTTTTTTAAAAAATGAAAAGCCTGAAATTTGACAATAGGGCACTTAATTAGCCTTTAATTATTGACTACTTGGATTTCAATTTCAACGTGTCGTTTATTTAAGGTTCCGCTAGCTTAAGCTAGCGGAACCTTCAATTTTTTTTAAAAAAATGAAGAGCCTAAAATTCGGGAATAGGGCACTTAATTAGCCTTTAATTCTCCAATAGTTTCCATGTCGATTTGGCAAAACGGCCCCGCCAGCTTTAGGGACGTGTAAATATGCCTAACACTAAAATTTCTGTGTCGTATTACTTTGTTATTTAATATGTAGTTTACGCCGACAGTTTGTTATAATTTTTAAAATTAAATTATCAAAAGTAATATTAGCTTTAAATTTGCATATATGGATTATTTTTAAATAATACTTTTATCCTAATATCAATACTTTTTTAAATAAATTATAGGTAATTTTAAGTAAGTAACTTTGTATTAACCTCCTATGGCCTAAAGTTCTCAAAATTGTATAATTTCTTTAAATAAATCAGATTTCGTGCACATTCATTTTATTTAAAAAAAATAATAAACATTTTATGAATATAAGAATTATACATCTAAAATTATTAATTCTTATAGCTTGTAGAAAGGAATAAAATAAAAAAATAAAAGTGTTTGAAATATATAATTTAATATTTTCTCAAACATATTATAATCATTTTATTTACAGAAAATAATGTTTAAACGCTGGATGTTGTACGTATTAAATGATGAAATTTTAGTAAATAGTTTTATCAAAACGAACTAACAGTGTAAAATAAAAGTAAAACAAATGTCACGATGCATTATGAATATAAGAAAATGAACGTTGTTTATGTGACCGTTGCCAAAGAATGCAAAGAAATATTTTTAAAAAAAAGTTCTTTACGAGCTGAGCAAAATGGAAGAATTATCAAATAAATTTGGCGCAAACGCTGAGCAGGTTCTCTCGTACGCTCAAACTGAAATTTTCCCTAAGAAAGAAGAGGATATTTTCGCAGATGCAATTTAGTGACAACGTTGTTTCGCTGTACGGTTTTTAAATTATAATACTGTAAAAGTTTGTTGTAACATCAACATTTTCACTTAAACCACTTAAACCCGGTTACAGTTTCAAATTTTCTTTTTTCCCCTAGAAACCGACATTGTAAAATAAAAATTTTCACTCCAGATTTCATACCTCACGTTAAATTTGCACAATATTACATTATGAGCACTTAATAAAAAAATTATTAATTAAAATTTATAATATATATTTATATATATACCGGGTGTCTACTTTTTTTTTGTTACATAGGGAATACAATGCTAAAATTTTCATTTGGTGATAAATTTTCCCCTAATTATTATAGAACAAAAGTACAAATACAAAAGTTGTTTAGAATTCAAAAATGCATCAAATGATGCCAAATTTATCAATATAGGATGTTCCGATCAAGAATTAGAAGCAAATTAAAATTTCCATTTTTGCGCTCTTTACATCAAAGTGCCATGGAAATTAAACAAATAATTTCATTTCTTCTGGAGTTTGAGTAAAGAGCGCAAAAATGGAAATTTTAATTTGCTTCTAATTCTTGATCGGAACATCCTATATTGATAAATTTGGCATCATTTGATGCATTTTTGAATTCTAAACAACTTTTGTATTTGTACTTTTGTTCTATAATAATTAGGGGAAAATTTATCACCAAATGAAAATTTTAGCATTGTATTCCCTATGTAACAAAAAAAAAGTAGACACCCGGTATATATATATATATATATATATATATATAAAACTTTTTTTATCGTACGTTTATATGAATTTCAATTTACTAAAATTTAACAGTATAACTTTTTAAATCATTTTTACTTGAACAAAAATTAGTTTTAAATAAAGTGTTATATTTGACTAAGAAATCTCTTTGTGTGTGTTTGCAAAAAATTCGTTGTAAATATTTTATAATATTTAAAAATCTTCAGATTTATTGCTAAATACTAATTTAACAAGATTAAAAGTATATGGGTAAACTCATATATAGACCACTTTGACATTTCTCGGAAAGTTGGTAACACAATACTTTTATTAAAATTATAATTTATGTTGGCACTAGCAGAAACTTTTCTGAAAATTTGATCAAAATCGAATAAATAATGTAGCCACAACGAATTTTTAAAAATTTTTGTGATTTTTATCTCGACAACTTGGCAACACTGTATTTTGTTAAAATTGCATAATTTATTAATAAACTGGAGAAACTTTTATGAAAATTTGATTAAAATCGGTTAAATAAAATGGTCGTAATAAATTTTTAAAAATTTTACTAATTTTTTTCTCGTAAAGTTGACAATACTGTATTTTGTTAAAATTACATAAATTATATGAATACTAGGAGAATCTTTTGTGAAAATTTGAGTAAAATCGGTTAAATAACATGGCCATAATAAAATTTTTAAATTTTTAGTAATTTTTTCTCGAAAATTTGACAACACTGGATATTAATAAAATTATATAATTAATGGGAGTATTAGAAAAATCTTTTTCTGAAAATTTCATCAAAATCGGATAAATAACGTAGCCAATATGAATTTTTAAAAATTTTAGTAATTTTTTTCTCGGAAAGTTGGCATCACTGGAAAAAAATAAAACCACATGACCATGTTGGGTACTAGACAAATTTATCCTGAAAATTTCATTAAAATCGGTTGAACCGTCTAGGAGGAGTTGCGGCCACAAAATTTTGACTTACGACCGAGCGAGCGAGCTGACGACGCACACACATACACCCACATAAACTAAGTTCAGATTCGCTACCTAGGGAGAATTTCTATACACAATTTTTTTTTGAAAATGTTACAGACACCGTACCAAAGGCTATACCACTTTTTCCTTGCAGTCAAAGTGGTAAAAATGTGATCTAGTCACTTATTTGTTACCTAGTAACTTGTTTCTATGTTCTGTTATTTACTCTAATGTCATTTGAAATAGTTTATCCTGATATAGATGAGCATTGAGTTTCGAAATTGATAATATAAAATTTGGTTAAATTTAAAAAAAAAAGGCTTTACGTTGTAGTTCTGTATTAAATTAAAATTAATTAATTTAATTAAAAATGATACAAATGACATATACCGGGTGTCTACTTGTTTTTTGTTACATAGGGAATAAAATGCTAAAATTTTCATTTGGTGATAAATTTTCCCCTAATTATTATAGAACAAAAGTACAAATACAAAAGTTGTTTAGAATTCAAAAATGCATCAAATGATGCCAAATTTATCAATATAGGATGTTCTGATCAAGAATTAGAAGCAAATTAAAATTTCCATTTTTGCGCTCTTTACATCAAAGTGCCACGGAAATTAAACAAATAATTTCATTTCTTCTGGAGTTTGAGTTTGACAGATCGTATTTATTTTATTGTTACGTTCTGTATTATTATTATTATTATTATTATTATTATTATTATTATTGAAAATAATGAATAAACTTAATGTAAATGAAAAGCTATTAAGTATAAAAAGTATTAAGTATTTATTATTTATTACAATGAAAGGGTATTTTACTCGGCTGTACACTACGTACTAGCTGTGGTTTTAAATTGTGAATGTCTCCATTATAATTTTAAGTAATTGTTTAATTTATTTATTAACTTCAAGTTATAAAAACAATACATTTGAATTAGATGACTGGCATTATGCCTAATATATTTATTATAATAATTTAAACTTATCCCTGAGGATGCTGTAAGTTGTGCAGTGAAACGTCGGATAAGAGTTTAATAAATAGTAAATAGCTGAACTCCGTAAAACTTTCTTTATTTATTACAATATTCAATATACCTATAAAACAGAAAAATTCATGAATACAAGATATAGGAGAACAAAAACGAAACTAACAATTTAAATTAAATGTTCAAATAAATCGCCATTAACTGCCAAACAATAACCTAATCTGTTATAAAATTCGTGACGTACAGAGCTTAATTGTGTTTGTGTTATATTATTGCACTCTTCAACAATGGCATTTTTCAAATCAACAAGATTTTTGATATGTCGTTTATAAATTTTCTCCTTCAAATATGGCCATAAAAAGAAATCGCACGGTGCTAAATCGGGCGATCTAGCTGGCCAATTAATTGGACCACCTCTACCAATCCATGAATTTGGAAAACATTGATCCAAATATAATTTAATGTTGCAGCTGTAATGTGCCGGACATCCGTCTTGTTGATACCAGACAACATTATCTTGAGTTGCACACTCTTCTAACTGCGGACCAATATGATTTTGCAACATATCCAAATATTTTTCGTTGTTTAAATTATTTTCAATAAAAAATGGCCCAATTATACACCTGCCAAAAATTCCAGCCCATACATTAACTTTTTCTGGATATTGGGTACGTGTTGCTACCATTAAATGAGGATTTGTTTGGCTCCATATTCTAAAGTTTTGTGTATTAGGTTCGCCGTGTAAAGTAAACGTAGACTCGTCAGTAAAACAAATAGATTTCAAGAAGTTTCTGTCTAAATTGGATTTTTCCATAATAATGTTACTAAATTCGCTTCTAGCCATTTTATCCGCTTCAAATATCTCTTGGTGCGTGGAATATTTATAAGAATGATATTTTTCATTTTTTAGTACCTTATGTATTGTTGAAGGATGCAAATTTAATTCAGCACCAAGTTGACGCACACTAACATTTGGGTTTTCCGTTACACACAAAAGTATATTCAATGTATTTTCTTTAATTGCATTTTGATTTAAATTCTCCTCCTGATCTTCTGCGTTGATTTTTCTACAATTTTTACAACGTTTTAACACACTTCCAGTTTCTTCGAATTGTTTAATTATCCTACGAATAGTCATAGCGGAAGGTATGGGACGGTTTTCAAAGAAAGCGCTGAATAAATCTCTTACTCGTCGTATCGAATTTCCAGTAAAATACCATTTTACGCACTGAACTTTTTCATTTACCTTAAGTTTATTCATTATTTTCAATAATAATGATAATAATACAGAACGTAACAATAAAATAAATACGATCTGTCAAACTCAAACTCCAGAAGAAATGAAATTATTTGTTTAATTTCCATGGCACTTTGATGTAAA
The DNA here is from genome assembly GCA_963966155.1 of Clivina fossor. Taxonomy (NCBI): domain Eukaryota; kingdom Metazoa; phylum Arthropoda; class Insecta; order Coleoptera; family Carabidae; genus Clivina; species Clivina fossor. The sequence goes on along the minus strand of OZ014550.1, from coordinate 44,259,088 downwards.
GAGCGCAAAAATGGAAATTTTAATTTGCTTCTAATTCTTGATCGGAACATCCTATATTGATAAATTTGGCATCATTTGATGCATTTTTGAATTCTAAACAACTTTTGTATTTGTACTTTTGTTCTATAATAATTAGGGGAAAATTTATCACCAAATGAAAATTTTAGCATTGTATTCCCTATGTAACAAAAAAAAAGTAGACACCCGGTATAGTAAATAAACAGAACATAGAAACAAGTAAGTAACTTATTTCTATCTTCTAATGGAGATGTACGTTGAGTAAGTCGAAATTTTGATTATTAATAAAAATTAATACAGAACTACAATCTAAAGCTGTTTTATTTTAATATAATTAGTTATGAACAATTTTGAACTGTTAAAATTTTTATGTTGTAGTTACTTATTTTGTTACCTAGTAACTTGTTTCTATATTCTCTTTGTATCTGTCAATTGTATCATTTTTCTTCCTGATGAAGATATACGTAGAGTACGTCGAAACATCAAATAATCAATAAAAATTAATACAGAACTAATACCTAAAGCTGTTTTATTTTAATATTTTGTATAATTTCTGAAAAAAATGTCAATATTTTAAAAATTCCAGGTTTATTAATTTAAATGGGACTACTGATAAAAATAAATATAAGAACACAGCTGGGTTTTTGTCTTCCGGGATTGATAAGACGTATTGTTTGTGACTGATATGAATTTCGCTACCATAACATTTTAAATAAACTAGTAAACAAATTTCTTTTATAAAGTTTATTAATTTTGTGTTAAACTTATTTTCAAAATTAAATTTCAACATAAATTTAAGAAATGAAATAGAAAAACGCGTCTCTGTATTTAAATAAAAGCTTTATTATTTCAATATTACAATGCAAATTTACTTATACGATTGGTTTTACAATAAGATCAATTGAAGAAAAAATACTGAATAAAATGAGATTTTATTATTAAATTTTAATCATTTTCCGCATTCTCAATACCGAGTAACTTCATATAATGATTGTTTAATTCAGCCGCCTGCAACATTGCTTCTCTAGACTGCGTAATTAAGCTATGCCATTTAATAGCTGCTTCCATTTTCTCAAAATTCGAATTCTTTGTGCAAGCGTTAAGCGTATTTGCTGTCAATAGCACTTCTTTCAAATAATCGCGCATTTTCTTCATGCTTGTTATAACAGCAGTTTCAACTACTTCTAATGACATGGAATTACTACACTGTTCATTAATATCCGATAAGGTTTTCTGTATACGAGAAAAACTTTGTTGAATATCGGGCTGAAATGAAGAGCATTCACCATCTGTATCTTCAAGGTCCACGTCCACTCCGTTTGCGACAAGTTCTTTAACTCGATCCGCATAGCGAAGCGTGTTTAACGAATGCTCACAGGAACTGACACCGGGGGAAATCATTGCAATCATGCATGTTCGAGATTTTTCACCTATAAAAGAATCCCGTAGTACCTGTGTAAGTTTACTACCACGAAATGGTAAATGAGCCTTTTTGAAACCAAGCGCACGAATGCATTCTTTGAGTGCTAACAGTGACGTATTGATATCAGCTCCTTCTTTTCTTGTAAGCTTATTGGCTGTCATTGTATCGGCACCTCGTTCATTGCCCGCGAGATCAATCAATGAGAATTTTCCGTGAAGCTTTTGCGTTTGACTGTTATAAAGATGGAATTGAAATACGGCATGCGAACGCGATGAGTTTGTATTTACTGACGTTTTGCCCGATATACGATTACTGCTTCCCTTCTCAATTAGTTCGAAAATCGCTTGAGTATTGTTGACTAATTTTTCGGTTAGTCCAACCACTTGTACAACACCTTTTCCATCTTCTAATACTCGTAGTGGCTTTCGTTGTGTTAAAAGATCGTATACTTTTGTACCATATATTTCAAAGAAGCTTATGGTAACGAACAGATTTTTATTGGCATGTCTCGAATTATGTAGTAGCTTTAAAACGTCAGCTGCAGCTAACCCGTAGATACCATTTTGGAATTTTTGTGTTTTACCACGGAATTCTCCGCCCATTGTATGCGTTTTACCAGCTCCGGTTTGACCATATGCAAAGCAGGTTGCCATACCGCCTTCAAAAATAGTTTCTATTAAGGGTTTGGCAGTGAAATGATAAACAATATCGTTGGTAGAATTTTCATCAAATGTATAATCGAAACGAAATAACTGATTCTCTAAATATTTAGTTAAATCGACTTTATTTTTCGGTTCATGAACAATTATTGTATCTTTGTTAGGTACCGTAATTACATCAATTTCCTTTCTTGTTTTTTATCTTCTATTTAATGGTCGTTTTCGCACACAAACAGTTATTCGATTGTCTTTGATTTGATCGGATATTTTTATCGGTTGAATGCTAATCCTTTTACGATATTCATCGACCATATGAGAAAATTCCCAATTCGGATTATTTTGTATTTGTAATAGTATTTGTTGTTTAACATCTCGTTCTTTAACCATTCGATGACGTCGTTCTTCTCGACTTTTTTCCAATCTTTCCAACTCCTTCATTGTATTACTAGTGAGTTGTTTACAGCGACTTGATTCTTGTAATGGAGTAGATATTAATGATTTTCTTTGACTTGGTGCTGTCTTCGGTAATTCTGTTTGTGTATTGTCTAATTTCGTGTCGTTTCGATCTGTATTGCAATGAAAAATAAATTATAATTCAATATATTAAAGACAAAAAAAATTTGTTTTTACCATTCTTACATATAATTATATACAAACATATAAATAATATATATATATATATATATATATATATATATATAATAGTTGTAATATTAGCTGTACACTGTAAAAATATATATCTTAAATTTATGTAGTTTACATAGGTTTTAATAGCAAAAAATAACAACATTTGATAATTTTATTGTAATAATTTATGTAATATTACAGAAATTTCTTACAGTGTAGCAGTCAGCAGGACAGTTGTTAAATAAAACTCATTTGTAGTTTCATAACTAAGCTTTCAGTAATTTTATTATTTTCGTCAGGGTATACAATATTAATCAATTAATAATATTAAAAATATTAATTTTTATTTTGTGTCATATTTACGAATTCCGTACAATTGTATATTTAGCAATTTTTTTATTTTTAAAAATATAGAAACTACAGAAAATACAGAACACACACACAAGACTAAAAAACAGAAAATAATTATTTAAATTAAAAAAAAATAAATTAATATACCACGTTTTTCAAACGGACTATAATTCCATACAGATTCCTGACCCCATAAAGATTGTTTTGAAAATTTCTAATTATAAATTTTTAATAGCTATGACAATATTTGAAAGATTTAAAACGATCGCAACGACAGCTACTTCCTATACTCCTTACTATTATCTACTGCATGCGCCCCACGTTTTAAAAACGTGTTACTTATATTGAAAATGTTTTTTTTTCAATTAAATAATTATTTTCTGTTTTTTAGCTTTGTGTGCATATTCTTTATTTTCTGTAATTTCTGTATTTTGAAAAAAAAATATTTGCTAAATACACGAATGTACGAAATTCGTGAATATGGTACAAGATAAAAATTAATATTTCTAATATTATTAATTAATTAGTTAATATTGCATTGTCATCCAATTAGCTGAGCTATGTTTAAAGTTTCAAGTCTCTAGCTCATCGGGAAATCAGTTCAAAATCGATTGCAAAATTTGTATCGAATTGATAAAGAGACAGACAAGAAAACGATTTAATAAAAACGTGTAAAAATGTACTAAAGTAACAGTTTCAAAATACATTTGATAACTATAAAGTAAAGTTATTTATTTTATAAACAATACCATTCATTAATCAAATTCTAGAAATGCAAACGAGATTTTAAAATAATGTATTTGTCAAATTTTGACATTTTAGTAGTTTCTTGATAGATATAAGCAATAAAAAGAGTACTTACTTCTGAATTTAGCCGATCTTGGCAAAGAACTATTTGCCATATAGTTGGTAGTTGGAATCCGTAATGGTATCGATGATGTATTGGAATCAGCTGACAATAGCCTAGTTTCATTCTTGGTTCTATGATGATCTTGTGAATATGCAGAAGCGCTATTGCGTCGTAGACGAGATGTTGTATGTCCCGATGTTAAGCTCATTCTCGTTGATAGATAATCGAACAGATAGATAATCGTTACCAACAATCGATAGATAATTTTCTGACGAGAACGTTTTGAAAATAAGCGATGAATTAAATAGATTTATATACGAATCGAAAATTTAGTGTTTTACATTGCCGAATAAATTGATTACATTACCCGAAGTAATCATTTAACATAAAAATATTTTGTTATAATTTCCAACACGAAAATTAGACAGTTCATTGTATAAAAAACAAAACAAACAAAACAAAACGAAAAAAAAGCACAGGTTACTTTCTGAACAGTGTTATGTTATTATATCTGTCAGTTTAGTAACCAAGGATAGGCACTTATAAATACATATTCTTAGAGATACTATAAGGAGAATTCGGCCGATGCGCCGCCATTAATCTCTGGCGCCAAATTTAAATTAAAATTTGTTCCATCAAATGAACACAGAATATTTGTTCTTGTGTTCGGCATACAAAAAACATATAAAAGATAAAAATGTAATGTATAATATTATAATGACGTTTATTATAATAATAAATATACTTACCACTTTTTCCTTGCAGTCAAAGTGGTAAAAATGTGATTTAGTAACTTATTTGTTACCTAGTAACTTGTTTCTATGTTCTGTTATTTACTCTAATGGTCTAATATCATTTGAAACAGTTTATCCTGATATAGATGAGCAGTGAGTTTCGAAATTGATAATATAAAATTTGGTTAAATTTAATAAAAAAAAATGGCTTTAGGTAGTAGTTCTGTATTAAATTAAAATTAATTAATTTAATTAAAAATGATACAAATGACATATATAGTAAATAAACAGAACATAGAAACAAGTAAGTAACTTATTTCTATCTTCTAATGGAGATGTACGTTGAGTAAGTCGAAATTTTGATTATTAATAAAAATTAATCAAAATCGAATAAAAATTTTGGGATTTTTTTCTCGATAAGTTGGCAACACTGTATTTTGTTAAAATTGCATAATTTATTTAGGCACTAGGAAAAGCTTTTATGAAAATTTGATCGGTTAAATAAAATGGTCATAATAAATTTTTTTAAATTTTACTAATTTTGTTCTCGGAAAGTTGGCAACACTGTATTTTGTTAAAATTACATAAATTATATAAATACTAGGAGAATCTTTTGTGAAAATTTGAGTAAAATCGGTTAAATAACATGGCCACAATAAAATTTTTAAATTTTTAGTAATTTTTTTCTCGAAAAGTTGGCAACACTGGATATTAATAAAATTATATAATTAATGGGAGCATTAGGGAAATCTTTTCTGAAAAGTTCATCAAAATCGGATAAATAACGTAGCCAATATAAATTTTTAAAAACTTTAGTAATTTTTTTCTCGGAAAGTTGGCATTACTGGAAAAAATAAAACCACATGACCATGTTTGGGTACTAGACACATTTATCCTGAAAATTTCATTAAAATCGGTTGAACCGTCTAGGAGGAGTTGCGGTCACAAAATTTTGACTTACGACCGAGCGAGCGAGCTGACGACGCACACACATACACCCACATAAACTAAGTTCAGATTCGTCATCTAGGGACTATATGAAGTATTTCTATACACAAATTTTTTTTTTGAAAATGTTACAGACATCGTACCAAACGCTATACCACTTTTTCCTTGCAGTCAAAGTGGTAAAAATAGTTAAATAGTAAAATTTGATATATTATTCAACAATTAATTTTACTTCCGATTAATCAAATTGGCATAGCTAAATTTATAGGTAATGTGTTACACTGACAGAATTAAAAGTTATAATGATATAAAAATTTGTTATTTATAACAAACTAATAACAAGCTGTAAAAACAATCTCTATTTTTGGTATAGTTAATAATAATTATAGAACAAATTATAGGAACTGACAATAATTATAACTTAATAAAAAGTTAGATAATTTATGTGATATAAATTTTTAATTAATTTTAAGCATGCCTAATGCGAAACTCATACAGAACGCTACACAATGTATACTACGTACGCTATGTAGGCTTTAAAATATAGCCACGGATCAAACATGTCGACATAGCTACGTACTTAACATAGCATACATACCGTTTCTATAAAGGAACCTATTTTTTCCATATTAACGTACCTAGCATTCTGTGTAACATCTGCATTAAACGGCTATAATTTATGAAAAATATTTATTAATGCTATGTTTACAATGCGTTGTTATGTATGAATAACATTATAAGACACTGTCGCATGCATTTTCTTTGGTAACCATTTTTGTTTTGCTTTTTGTGTACGGTAAATAGCATTAATATGTATTTGCTCAAAAATTATGATCGTCTAAAACGGGCTTTCGCATTCCTAATAAGTTGTTTTCCTAAAAACTATTATAAAATTTATTATAATTTGAAATTGTTCTCCTATTTATTGCGATTAAACAGAAAAACAGTAAATACGAAATATAAAAGGAAATCAAAACAGATCTCCAGCTGTGTGAAATTCGCCTTATATTTTATAGTCCCATTAAATCATAAAGTTATGTACAGTTTTATACTGGTGTCTTAAAATTATTCACTAAATAAATGTTGAGTACTGAAGTCGAGCAAAATAGACTGCATGATTCCGTTTACATGTCTATGAACCTACAAACAATAAACAATAAATTTACAACTTGGATACTTCGCCACTTCACCGAGAAAATATATGTGTACCTCTAGAAACGATCGATGTTTTTGAATTTTTCTTTTTGCACAAGTATATACACAAGTAAAAGAAAACCGTCTCATACACTTTGAAGTTTATTTTTTTATTTGATTTGGTTTTTTCAAGTTGTATAAACATTTTTCTACAATTTGTTTTTTATTTGTAAGTTGAAAACTAATTGAATAAAAATAAAATAATTTAAAAATTAATATAATAGCATATTTTTTTAACATATTAAAAAATCTTCTAGAACTCATTATATAAATTATATAATAAAAAGAACTTTATATTTTTTATTTCGATTAGTTTTTAAGACAATGTACTTCGTTGTTAGTAACAAAAACTTTATGTTGTACTATTAATATTTCTAAGTCAACAACAGTATTTGCTAATTATTAAACATATGTAGTAATAGTTGCATAAAAATTTCATTTATAAATTACAGAAACTAAAAATTTAGTATTACGGTAGTTTTTTTAAAATTTTAATATATTTAACTATTTAATAATGTTTTTAAGTTATTGAACTGTATGTAGGTTATTATTTTTAATTTGCGGCACATTATGCTAGTAAAATCATTGTAGAAATGTTTTAATATAAATAATTTACACTATCAGCAATTAAAATTAACTTAACAAACATCAAAACACAAATCTAAAATTTTACATTTCTAACGCCAAAATTTGAAGACAATTTTAATTGTTTTTATTGTGTTATTTCGGAACATGATTTGCATAAAGCCAAAGTAAAATGACAACAGATATTTTATGAACAAATATGAAAAAAGTATAGTGTTTTATTAACAAGCGCAGAAAAAATGATGTAAATTTTCGAAAGTGTAACAAAAATTTAATTGTAAAGACACAAAATTCAACAATATATCAGTAAGAAATAATGAAAATAAATGCAAATAGTTGTTTCTATAAAGCCGCTTAGAAATGCTTGCTAACATTGTTTTCCTAAGAATTCAACACTAACACTTACGAGTATAAGAAGAAATAATCCGCTCCCTAAATTATACATTATTACTAGCGCGTTGGCATTTCTTTGTTTCAAGTTATTACGTGTTACGTTATACATATTTTTTTGGTCGAAACGATTCAAAACTCTAGTTTAGTTTATTGTATCTGTCTGTTGTTGAACAAGCTAATTTTGCTTTTGCTTCTACTTATTGCATCACTGCATAGCTAACTTATGTCTTCATGAATATCGCTCGCAATATGCAACTGTAATATTGCTCATCACAAAAGCGTAATGAGCCAATGAAATATGACTGTTTGTTCGGCATACTGTCAATTAATGCGCGCAGCAAGAATCTATCAACAGAGTGACATAAATAATTGCATACGCCTATATATCATTCAACGACTGATAGCTCGAAATTAGCTAGATATTTATCGTATACTCGCTATTGACATTTATTTTTGATACCGTTTTATTACATTACATGTAATGGTCGGTAATTGTTTAAGCATTTCATGAATAACCAATTATTGTAATCTGAGTTGTCATATTTCACAATTTTATTTTTTATTTCGTTGATTTTCATTTTACAATGTTTGTTAATATATTATGAGTAAAACAGAAGTGTGGGGTCAATAAAAAATCTTTTTACTCACACCTTACTAAAAATGTTATGTTACAAACAATATTTTGAATACAATACATGTAGAGTTTATTTAGTACTTACGTACAAAGTCAGTAAAGGACTTGTTTAAAAATGAAACATCAACATATAATCTAAATGTGATGTGTTTCATTGACAACACAAATGTTATAAGTTTAAATTCCGAAATAAAATAAAATATTTTATTTCTTTAAATGAAAGTGAAAAAACGGTCACTTGATCACTTTTTCACCGTGTGAGATAGAAGTCGTATTCTCGAATATTTATGTTTCATTTCATCTCGTTACACATAAAATATCTCATGATATTTTAGTACGTAAGATTTTTATGAAATTCAGTGAAATTTGACTGCACAATATATAACCTTTAAATAATTTGATTATAATGTTTAATTTACATTTGAAGATAAGAATTTTATTTAAAAATACACATAAATATTAAGAGTTATAATAAATATTGTTGTTTAATTCTAGCAATGGATCATGAATTATAAATTGTCGCTGCAATTTAAATGCTATTTGATTAAAAAAAAAACATAAATCTTTAAATATGATTTAAAATAACTATTTTCATCTTTTCGATGATTTTACAGACACACTAGCTAGAAATACAATGAAAAGTTATCATTGTTATCCTGAAAAAGCATTCCTTCTTATTAATTTGCTAATATACATGGATAGTTTTGCATAAAACATGTTTAAATATAAATATAGAAGATCACAAAAAAAACGATAAGCATAACACATACTTAACATAATTTTATTAATTTATAAATTAAAAAAAAATGTCTAATGTTTATTCAATAAATACTACTAATAAACATACGATTTATTTGAGTTTTTATAAAATAAATTGAAGAAATTTCACCCAGATTGCTTGGCCACGACTCTGCCTTGACCGCAAGCATCTGAGCTCAACACAATATAGATCGCTTTCTGCTCCTCGTAACATAATATACTATTCTACAACTTTCACCTTATACTGATAAACTGATAAGTAGTCTGAGATTTATTATAAACTTGTGAACATTACAAAATTAAATTTGATGAAAATGATTCAAAATTTGGATCCCTTTTGATAATCCAATAATTATACTGTTGTAACATCGTTATATTCCAATTTCGTAACAAGTCAGTAAGAACACATTTATCTAGAAAATGTAGTTATACAAACAATTCGTGGTATTATAATTCCAAAATAGCTATTATTGTTTAATGAGACAAACGACAACGACTGTATATGTACTAATCAGATGTTTATTGTTGCAACAACTAACGTTTCACATCAAAATACAAACGTACAAATCCGTATATACATATACCTACGTACATATATCTGAACAGATTAGCTTGTAGTACCTATTTGTCGAGCCGCTCGCTATAAATGAGTGACAACTGTTGTCTCATATATATTATTGTATTTATTAACCATTTATTCAGATATTACACAAATACATAAATTCGTTCAAATTAAACTCCAATTTTAAATTTAATTCAAATTGCTTCAACAATAAAGCAAAGGTTCCATAAATTGCAAATACATATTACCTTAATAGTCATCGATATTACACATTCTTATAACTACATTAGAACTTGTAAACAGCCTCGTTATAAAGAACTCTAACAACACATACGTTAAACTATACCGATATTATACAAGCACAAATAAGTGCCTCCCAACAGAAATAACTGTGCGCGTAAAACTAGGCTGCACATTTAAGACAAAATCAGGATAAGCTTAGTTCGTTACTTTTCAAAATGTAAATTTCGATTAATTTTGATAAGAAATAAAATATGCTTGCTGCACTGACTGTACTTCATACTATTCCACAGTTTTGTTATCTCTGTTTTGTTTAATTTCTTACCTTTTCTCCTTCATACGTTAGGGTTAGTGATAGGTGCAATATCAACAGTTCTATTTATTCAAAAACTGAGATTCTATGCAAGTTCTACTCTATTTTTATATACTACAAAGATAATTTAGTAAAATTTAAGTTATTGTAGAAAATATCTAGTAATTTTACTAAAATATGTAGAGTTTAGTTCAGTAAATTCTGTACTGTTTTTCTTAATTAAATTCTTAACAAAACGTTATGGTGTCGCGACCATGGCTGTTGTAAAAAACACTCTACTCCAACTTCTGCTCCTACTCCTTATAATTTTAGTAAATTGACTTTGGCTCCGACTCCGACAATATTTTAATACTAATTGTAAGAAATTTTGTGTGAAATAAAAAAGAAGAAAAAGTATTTTATATAAAAAAAAAATAATTCAAAATTTGAATCAAAATTCAAATTCAACTGAGCTACTATAGAGAAAACTACAAATTATATAAATTAAAAAAAAAAAACGAAAAAAAAAACATTTATTTGTACATATTTTGTAGAATACCGATAACTATTATTGTGTGTAATTAGCTTTGTTTATTAACTGTCTACTGTGACAATGGAATATTTCAATGTTTTTTATTTTTTAGAAATTTTAACATAAATTTCTTCCAACTGCAAGACCACTGACCAGAAATTTCTCTTAAACTTCAACTCCGACTATACGACTCCGAGCCATGGCAGCGATACACCGTTTAGGAAACACTGATTTAAAGTAATATAATAAATCACCTGAAAGGTCAAAAGAAACGTCTAATCTTTGTAAATTAATTTTTACTACTAACACACATAAATCATTTTCAATTTGTAAATTTAAATTGTTTCACTTATTCTTTTTATAAGTAAATTTATCATTTATAGATACAAATTTTTTGACAAGTAAAAAGTGAAATTTTCAAAAAAAAAATTATTTTTACAATAATAAGTTTTTGAAATATTAATCAAAGTAAATAAAAGAAAAAACAATTATTTATCCATTCTGATATATAGCATTATATTAAACACTGGAGGTAATAAATATCGTGCTCAATAAACATTTTTTTAATTCCTGGAATAGTTAAATGATATTTTTTTGTTCTTACGTAGAATTACTACAAACTTTTTATTTAAACACATCGCAAGAAATGTTAGTAAAAATACCTTCGAATTAGAACACGAACATGCAGCATAATTTTTTTGTTGTATAGAAAAATAGGAAAATAACACTGCAAATGGTATTACTATTGAATCGAACTATACAATACGAGTAAGTGTTGATTACGTAGAAAAACACGATAGGTAATATTTATTAATGGGTTCTTGTATTTTATATAAATAGAAGTTCATTTCATTTAAAGATAGCATTGGTTTTTAATTATGATAGATTAAGTTCAAATTGTTTTAACAAAGTTAGAAGCTTGTAAAATAAATTATGTCTTTGGAAGTGTTTAACTCTATTAGTTAAAATAACGATCTGGTGTCAGTAAATATTCAGAGAGATTCAAATAGAATGGTGTATTGCTTTCATTTTCAGAGATAGTTTTTTGTTGTAAAATTTGAATTTTCTTTTAATCTAATTTTTTACTCATATATAAATGGTACAAAATATATGTTAAATATATTATTTTTTTCATATAAAAAGTGTAAATTATTAAATCCAAAATTACAAAAAGAAAAACAATAACTAAATAATACTCTGTTTTATATTACTTTTTATGATGTTAAAAAAAATCTCAAAATATATTCCCTATTTATATGCAATTTTCCTAATAGGATGATGACTTCTGTATAATTTTAAATTTTCAGATAAGTTATTGTAACTTAAATAAAATATATTTTGACATTACTGCTTTCCCTGATAATAATATAAATATATATTTCGAATTCAATGACTTTTATTAGTTAGTAATTAATTATTCTTTGTTATTATTAATATTAGTTTTTAAAAGAAACACGGAAAATATATATATATCCTATTAGGAAAATCGCATATAAATAGGGAATATATTTTGAGATTATTTTTTTTGAGAGAAAAACAATAACAATTAGTGAATTTTAAATCGATCAAATTTAAAAATCTCACAAATCTCTAATAAACAAAATCATTTACCAGTTATTATTAATACGGAAAAATAATGTAATGTGCATTTTGCTGTATTTGTGAATGTAAGAGTATTGAAAAGGTAAAAAAAAAACAAATGAAATTGAATGGAGTCTGAAGCTAAGAAAATAAAGTTCGAAATGGTAAAAGCACACATAGTCGGCGTGCGTCGTGGCTTCGACAGTGCAGGGCAAACGCTAACGGTGACTTGGTAGTGAACTAACTAATCGTACCGCAATAGAGTTGTTCGCTTTTTTTCTGCTGTGAAATTAGCTGCGTTCAGTTTCGGGCGACCTCTAACAATTTGGCCTATTGAGATGGCGCCGTTTTCCTTCCGTAATTTCCTGTTAAGGTATCGAAACCTATGAACTTAGTAACAACGTAACAAGCCAGCGGCAAGCGAACTTTGAACCTACCAATCGGCAATACAAAACACGTAGTCCGAACATGAAACAGAAATTGATGGTCTGTTTCTTTTGTTTTCTCGTTACAAATTTTTGAACAATGTTCGAATAACGACACTTAACACACGTTTCCGTGTCCCATGTCCCCGTATTCCAATCCAATTTTCAAATCATCGTCGGCAAGTTACCTTTCGCTGGTTACGAATAGATTGTGCACACCAGCACCATCTAATCAGTACTCGCTGTAATTACAATGATACACGCGCATAACTTAACCGGGAACGAGTAACGAGTTCCGAGCGCTCTGTATAGTAACAGCAGCATAGCTTCCGTGTACAGTCGTTGAAACTAATGTATGAAAACATCGTACCCCAAAACTCATTTCACGCGGCTCTCGCATATATAAATTTGAACGAACTACACGCAATATACATATTTAACTTCCTGTCACAACTAACCGCAAACTTTATTTCATCATTTTTATATTTTTAATTGAAATTTAGGCTGTTACTGTCACTCATATTAGCATTTTAAAGTAGACATATTTTTTTAAGTTTCAGATTAACTTTTTTTTTTCAAAATTAATACTGGCATCGCACATAATAACTTATTCCCGTTTTAAATTTTATGAAACAAATTACTTACTTACATAATCAATTATTATTGAATTGATTTCAGATAAATAATTATTTTCTATTTCTTTCTAACACGTTAAATTGCATTTATAAACTAGAACTTAATCGGAAAATAAATTAAAGGTATTTTTGAAATAAACATAAACATTACGGTTCATTTATTGTGTTTGCTTTTTTTTCATTTAATTATTACATAAAATCGGTAAACAAGCAAATTATTAATGTGTTTCTAATAAATAAATTAGTATATACTGCATATATTATTTTTACGTATAACTTTTTAAGTGTATGCTTTTCGGAAGAAATGTAAATTCAATTAAAAGATCTCTAACAAGAAACATTAATTTCAGACCAAAACATTTTTTATAATGAGTTTTATATAAAAAAGAAAATAAATTTTAATTTTGAAATTGTTATTAAAATAAAGAAAACTCATTTTTTAAACCTGAATGTCTAATGAACGTTTGGTTAAACAAATATAATGTGAGTGCTTTTGAAGATATACGTCTGCGCGTGGACGTCCAATAAGGAAATCCATGTAGTAATGTATGAAAGGTATTATGAATGTAGATGAAGCAAAACTTGCTTGTCTAGATAGGAATGTTTGGTGGAAACTAATTTCTGGTTTAATAAAAAGAGTGTGGGCCACAGCCTTGTGGGTATGTAGTGTAATTATATATATATACAGTAGAACCTCGATTATCCGGGCCAGCCGGGACCGAGCCTTCGCCGGATAATCGAAAACACGGATAATCCAAAGACCTCATTTTTATTTTTTTTAATAATTTATTCAGACAAATACATGTGTCAAACGAATGTCTGTTTACGTTTAACTAACGAGTCGGTCGGCAGTTGGCGAAAATAATAAGTAAACACATAAACGGAGGATTTCTCGAGCCGAACTCGGGTATTCCCCGAGGCGAATGCCTGCACGGTGCATTCAGCGTTCATGCGCCAACCTCTGGCCGTCAGCCACGGATAATCAGCGCACGGACGACATTTTAAAAATGCCGCACGAAGAATCCGCCGCCCGGATAATGCGCGCACGGATAATCGGGATTCTACTGTATATATATATATATATATATATATATATATATATATATATATATATATATATATATATATATATGTATAATATTCTGCCCTGTTAAATAAATATTTGTAAAAACTGTGTCTTTGAATTAAAAGGTATATGTGCTTGAAGGAATCATTTTCTATCATGTTGCTAACAATAAGTCAGAAAGTCGTAACTGTAATAAATTAAATCAAACTGTCTATATGCTAAGACAGAAAAATGCTAATACAGCCTTGACGAATTCTTAAGTTTTACAAATACTATTCCGCAACTAGACGCGTTATATTTTAAACAAGGTTCTCGACAAATCTATCGATAATCAACGAACGTATGTGTTCCCGTAAATTCATTAGCCTAACAAACGGAAACAAAATAATTTATCAGCTAGCATGTAAAAACTATCAACCTATCTGATTGATTATTTCTTTTTTAGCTGATAAAATACATTTTTATTACGCATATGAATAAATAAACATCCACATTAATATTTTAATATAATTGCATAAAACATTTTTTACCTACTTATTTCTTGTCGTGCAAGCACTATAATAAATTTTTTGTTATCATAATTTCGTTTATTATATCAATTGTTAAAGGAAAATTATTATGTTATCATCCATATAAAAGATCTTATACTATATAAATAAAATTAGGCTCACTAAAATTTCTTATTAAAAATAATATAAATATTAATAATTTTTAATAATTAAACTGAAAAATAATTGTTTTGTTTCACTATGTTTAATAATAAAAAACGATATTTTACAAATACCATGTTGAAAAATGATATTAATTTATTAGAATCATTTTTGATGAATTTGTATTCGTTTTCGAAACATCTATCAGAAGTTTATGAAAATCATCAAAATAAAAGTAAATCTATATGTCATATTAGTATTTCATTAGTATTTGCAAGAAAAAATGTCAAGGCAAAAATAAAATCTTTCTTAGAATAACTTAAAGTAAAATGTATTTTACTTAAATTTCCTTTTAAATGTCATTTATTTTTATCAGTTAGTATTAAATGCAATATTAGATCATTTTAAATGTAAAATATCATGAAAATTTATGGCATTAAACACTATTATAATGTAACTGAAAAGTGTGTATTATGTATGAAATTACATGTGCGTATTAATAATAGAGTATAATTATTATGTCGATAATATTGTGAGAATGTTATTAAAATGACCAATAAAAACTGTAAAGTGTAGTAAATGTTGTGTATTTTCCATGGCAATGCAAAGATATATCTTTATATTATAGTAGTACAAAAATGAAATACTTGCAAGATCAGATTAGTGTATTAAATTTGTATAAAAATAAAAGATAATTTGTGCACGTTTATACCACATAAACATAACAAGCGTTTGCCACATTCACAGCCAAAGTCATAGCAAATATAGCTAGTATTGTAGTAGTTAATAAAGAGAAACAAAGCGAAATAAAACAAAAGGTTTGTAGTGAAATATTTGCGAAAATCTGCTCGTAAAATTCCTTTGTTGGTCGGAAGTAGTGTGTTGCTAACGGCAACTAGCAAGATTTAAGACAATTAAATACGTGAAAATCTTTACGATCTCGTAAAAAGCGTCGAGTGCTAAAGAATAACGATAAAACGTTCCGTAAGCTCTCGTACGAAAATCGTTTTCTAAGGAGCGAAATTTGATTTGCATAAAAACAAGTGATGCTCATTTTTTAACCGTAACTCTGTCCCGCCGCCGCCGTCACGACACTTCTAATCTTGAGTGATCTATGGTCAGGTTTATTAAAACTCCGGTCAAATCTGAAAAATCTTCGAGCACTCGTTGTTAAATTCAGCAACCGGCAAACCGACAACCGGCAACCGACAACCGCCAAGACGACAACGCAAACTCGTTCGCGAGCACTTTATAATTTATCGCGTCTTACAATGGACTTGCTGGCTGCAGCGAGAATGTTTTTCAGGAAAGAACTCAACATAAACCAACTTGGATATATGTATGTGTGGACGCAAACACAAGAAAAATTTACTTTACTTTCTCAGTCTTAGTTTTATTCTTTCTGTACCTGAAATCAACCCGTTTCAGATTAGCTCTATTCAGCCAGACCGTACGTATTACTTTTTCTAAATTCAGCTTTTGATTGTAAAACATTTATTTTTATCACTTTGAGCAAAGAAACATTTTTGGAAAAAAATTTGACTCGCGTTTCATCTGACAATATTTATAATATTATTTTTTAATTTTTTCTTTTACTTATTTATTTTAGTTTTTTAAACCAGAGATTCTCAACTTTTTTGTCAAGAAGAAACTGTATCAAACTGGGGGACGCAAGATTTTAAAAATCATATGATTTGTTAAGAAATCATTAAAAATGAAGATTACCAGATGTACAAAAAACTAACGGACTAGATAAAACCTTTACAAAGATTATATAAATCGCAAGCTATAGATTGAGATCCATTTTTTAAAATCATACTTACTAGATAATCATTTCTTCACTTCATTTAATTTTAACAAGTATGTCTTGTTGAATATTAAAAATAAAATAATTAGTTGGTTTTAAAACATATGTGTTTACGAAAACCCAGCTACTCAAAGTATAGTTAACTTAATCAAGTAATTAACTAAACTAAACTATCATCTGTTTTTAAACCGCCTCATTGGTTAGTCAGTTGGCAAGTTAACGAATCGGTTAATTTATAAAGCGTTTAACAATACTTTGTGCAACCGAGTTTAAGGCATACAGTTACGCTTCATATTCAAACTCTTGTCTCATTTAACCAGCCACCAGCATTCTTATTCTTACTCACAAATTTCACTTAATCCTAATTCATAATATCTTTCTAGTAAGTTCATTTAGTAAATTTCATTTGGGAAAAACTTGCTACTAGAAAATTTGTTAATTTAATTTCTAATTTTTGAAAACGATCAAAACGAGAACGATGCAGTTAGGGTTTACCGTATTTAATTTTTATCATAAAAATCACTTTTGTTTCATATTTATAATATATAATTTACTTCCCGCTGAGCAGGCCGGAAATTTTGTAATTAAAAATATTTTAATTAAAAATTGATTAATTATTTGATAAAAATTAACATGTTCAATGAATTGGGCATAATTAATTTTATGTATTAAAATCTAGAAAAATAAAATCGAGATCAGTTGTACAGAAGAGGCAATTCCAATTTTAGAATTACCTCTCTCTCTCTGTCTTTGTAGATATGATGTTCATGATATCTATATGTATTTGTAACGATGAAAGTTATTATGAAATAAAAATATGTTTTTTACGTTCTTTGATGTCGACAAAGTTGGATTCAAAGGCCGTACGTGGCTTATAGCTACGTGTGAAAATAAAGTGAGTTATCTATTTCTTAATCAGTACAGTGATTCAGATACTCTATTACTCTGTTGAGTATTTTCAATACAAGGTAAAATTTATGAAACCTAACTATGTTTTTTAATACGAAAATTAATATTAAATAAAATTATCATTTATAAAATATCACTATATTTCTCAATAAAAAAAATAGGCAGATATTAACTCTCTTACTGTCAGATATAAACAACAATTTCAAAACATTCCACAACAGACCTATAGTAGTACTATATAGCTTTAGTGAGAACGTCATTTTCGATGCGAAGAAAAATATATTATACTTTTTATGATAAATTATTATAAAAAGGTACGTGAAGCTGGAACAACCATTTTAGCACAATCAATCGAAACCTATCAGAAAATTTAGTACTCATTTATTACTAATTTATTACGCAAAAGGCAAATTTATTACCCTTGTCTTTTAAAAAATACAAGGGGTTGTGCTAGCTTAACCGTGAAGCTGGCACAACCATAAGCACAACCACGAAAAAAAAAAAATAAACTTATCAGAAAATTTAGTACTCATTTATTACTAATTTATTACGCAAAAAGCAAATTTATTACCCTTGTTTTTTAAAAAATACAAGGGGTTGAGCTAGCTTGACCGTAAAACTAGCACAACCACAAAAAAAATATATAAACTCCTCACATACCATACTACTAATTAATTACTAATTAATTACTAGTGTATGATGAGCGTGAAATTGAAAAAAAATGTTGTAACAAAAGTTGGTGTTAGTCAGTTAAGATGGTTCGGACATGTTGAGCGAATGTCTAATGAACGTTTGGTTAAAAAGATTTATTTGAATGATTTTGATGGTATACGTTTGCGTGGACGTCCGATGAGTAGTTGGAGTGGTATGATTGAGAGAGTGGCTTGCGTGAGCGAAAGTTTCCAAGTAGTAGGAATAAAAGAGCATGTATGAGAGGAATTATAAATGTGGATGAAGTGAAAGTTGCTTGTTTGGATAAGAATGTTTGGAGGCGACTGATTTCGGGATGATGAAAAGAGTTTGTGACACACCCTTTTAGGTACATGGCGTGATTGTGTATGTATGTATGTACTAATTAATTACTAATTAATTATTAATTAATTTCAATATATGTTCAATATATGTGTGTGTGAGTTTGACACATTAATGTGTCAATGTGTAATATATGAAATCCGATTGAGCGAGGAAAAAACTTCATTATAATGTGAGACTAGTTTTAGATCATCAATGAGTTACAATGACCCGTAATGTGTCAGAATCATTCCTTTAATATGTCAACTATATTAAATCGGTTGAATCGGAAAAAACTGCGCTATAAATAATAAGAAATTACAAATTAGAATTATTAACTAATTAGAAAATATATTTAATTACTGCGCCGATTTTTTGTAACTCTAATGATGTTGTTAAATAACAAAGAAAGGGATGCATTACGCAAATATTTACACACATACAGGAAGTTTGATTGTTTTGTTAGTTTTGTTAACGTCCAGTGCAAAACTACTGTATTTTAAAGTGCAGTAGTCGATCATTCGGTGGGAAAAGTTGACTTTTTAATTTATTATTCCAGCACAACCACTCGAAATGCATTTTAAAGGGTAGGAGTCGATCATTTGGTGACCAAAATTATAATTGAGTTCCGAATTGATTACTTCAGCACAATCACTGATTTTGCACGGTCGATTTCATTAAGCGTTCAAACAATACTGAAAACTTTGAATGTATTTGTCTATTATTATTATGATTACTAATTTAAAAATACTACCGAGTTATTTTTTACTAAATAATAAATAATTAATGGGTAATTACCTAGAAATTAATTAATAATTAATTAGTAATTAATTAGTACATACATACATACATACATACACAATCACAATCCAGACATTGCTATCTAAACAAGCAACTTTCGCTTCATCCACATTCATAATTCCTCTCATACATGCTCTTTTATTCCTACTACTTGGAAACTTTCGCTCACGCAAGCCACTCTCTCAATCATACCACTCCAACTACTCATCGGACGTCCATGCAAACGTATACCATCAAATTCATTCAAATAAATCTTTTTAACCAAACTTTCATTAGACATTCGCTCAACATGTCCGAACCATCTTAACTGGCTAACACCAACTTTTGCTACAACATTTTTTTCAATTTCACACTCATCATACACTAGTAATTAATTAGTAATTAATTAGTAGTATGGTATGTGAGGAGTTTATATTTTTTTTTGTGGTTGTGCTAGCTTTACGGTCAAGCTAGCTCAACCTCTTGTATTTTTTAAAAAACAAGGGTAATAAATTTGCTTTTTGCGTAATAAATTAGTAATAAATGAGTACTAAATTTTCTGATAAGTTTATATTTTTTTTTTTCGTGGTTGTGCTTTTGGTTGTGCCAGCTTCACGGTTAAGCTAGCACAACCCCTTGTATTTTTTAAAAAACAAAGGCAATAATTATTTTTTTTACGTAATAAATTAGTAATAAATGAGTACTAAATTTTCTGATAGGTTTATATTTTTTTTTTCGTGGTTGTGCTTATGGTTGTGCTAGCTTCACGGTTAAGCTAGCACAACCCCTTGTATTTTTTAAAAGACAAGGGTAATAAATTTGTCTTTTGCGTAATAAATTAGTAATAAATGAGTACTAAATTTTCTGATAGGTTTCGATTGATTGTGCTAAAATGGTTGTTCCAGCTTCACGTACCTATTATAAAATCTACTTAAAAATTTAATAGCCACACAATATTATAAATATATCATATAAATATAAATATATCAAAACATAAAACATGTTTTATAAAAAAAAAAACAACTCAGAATACTGTCTTTAAATTTTGCTTTCCTATCATAAAATTATATACAAGGTGTATATGAAATAAGTGCAAATATTTTCCTTACTTCAAGCGCTGCAGTCACGAAAAATATCTACATATATTTTAATAATTTGGATGGATCTACCGTAAACCAACACAAACAGATACAGTAATACCATTTGATTCTAGTCATCCTCTAAATATAAAATTGTCAGTGTTCCATAGTTTGATACATAGATTAATAAATATTCCATTAGATAAAATAGATTTTAAAAATGAATTAAATATTATAAAATTAATTGCGAAAAATAACGGGTATAGTACATCTATAGTAGATAACATGTTAAAGCGAAAGTTAAAAAATAAAAATGTACACTCATTATACAATGGTAAAACAGAAACAAAAGAAGAAATAAATTATAGAAAAATAGCATATGTCGGTAGTACAAGTTTAAAAATTGCAAACCAATTAAAATCAAAAAATATTGTTTCTGCATTTTATAACAAAAACAAACTAAAAAATTCAATAGTAAATAATAAAATAACTAATAAAAATATTCTCAACCAATCCGGTATTTATAAAATAAATTGCAGTAATTGCTCGGCTATTTACCTCGGTCAGACAGGAAGAGCTTTTCAGACACGTTTTAACGAACACATTAGGTCGGTTAGGCTGGAAAAAACCGACTCAAATGTAGCCAAACATTGTTTAGATTTAGGACACAAATGTTTTATTGAGGATATGGAAGTATTGCATATTTGCGACAAGGGTCTTAGAATGAATTTCTTAGAAGCGATGGAAATACAAACAGCCTTGGCTGATAATAAAATCTTAATAAATGAATAAACCGACTTATTTTCATCCCCACTGCTAAAACCATTTTAGGTCCCTAGTACAATTATGTTTTAGTTTAAGTATTAGTATATATAGTTAGAAATGTATAATTTTTTGTATTACATTTTCGTCACCTGATGATGGCCTAATAAGCCGAAATGTACATCGTATTAATAAAATAATAATTTTGAAACAAAAAACCAAGAGTTGTGTGTTTATTTTTATTTCAATTTTACATATATTTTATTTACACTCTGTATGATGCTTTATAAAATACATAAGTATATGTTGCAATCTTAATCATTTATACTGGGTGTAACACAATAACTATTCCTAATTTTCAGAAATGATAGAGTGCACTTAGAGAAACATTTTTTTATTAATAAACTAGTGTCCGGAAATTTGTCGGTGCCAAGATACACTAGATATTTTATTAGAAATAATAGTGCATTGTTCGAAGTTACGACCACCATTTTCGATACAAAAAAAAAATAATTGCCGGACACTAGTTTATTAATAAAAAAATATTTCTTTATGCGCCCTCTATCATTTCTGAAAATTAGGAATAGTTATTCTGTTACACCCTGTATAATAAAAATAATACACATTATATTTTTGTCTTTGTAAATGAATATCTATATTTGTCCAATTTTTAGTATGTAATAAAATGTTAAAAATTAAAACACATATTATTATTATATAAAAGTATAATATATGTATAACAAAAATATTATAATAATTTCTTTTCTTGCATGTAAAAAATTAATGTGCAATAAACATTTTTTAAATACAAAATGAAGATAAAATATTACATTTTTCCTAAAACTATTCTGTACCTATTTATATGTAAGCAAATATCTTCTTGTTAAAGATTTATTATATGTTATTAAAAATGTTAAAATATAAACATTGGTAATCATGCTATATGTGAATCCACATATTTATGAGCGTGAACTCATTTGGTTCGACGTAATTCGTTAAGTTTATATTTGTGGCTCTAGCAGTTACAGTATCGAATACCAAACATCAAAACCGTAAAGTTAGCGTAATACGTCCGAGTACAGTGATACTTTTCTCGGTTTTGTTGCCGGCTCATAACAATTTTATCTGGATGTATCTGTTCCACTGTATTGTAGTGATTCCCAAATCGGGATCCACGTCTAGTACCATATTGCAATCCGCTGGGGATAGGCCGTAGCGAATAGAGAATAGCAGAGGACGCGACGGCATCGGCATTCGGCCAACGACACTCTGAAAATTTTTCAATCGGAAATCGACGCGCCTGACCAGACATTACGCTTCATATATTAAAAAATCAATTCACTTAATTCTGTCAAAAGATTTCTTGTATTTTGTATTTATCATCGAAAGTATTTTTATTATACGGGATTAGTAATTTAAAAACTCACTTATTATTAATGTAATTAATTTCAAATAATTACGAGACGCGACATATCAAGTACGAGAAGCATTTTTCTATTATCGATGGTAATTATAATTATTATATTTATAATTAATGTAATTATAATAATTGTCTGTTATAAAAGGAAAATGACTGCTGTGGAAATGAGATTTTTACGTGGGGTATGTAGTGTAAATAGAAGAGATCGGGTACGAAATAGATTAGTGTATGATGAGTGTGAAATTGAAAAAAATTGTAGCAAAAGTTGGTGTTAGTCAGTTAAGATGGTTCGGACATGTAGAGCGAATGTCTAATAAACGTTTGGTTAAAAAGATTTATTTGAATGAGTTTGATGGTATACGTTTGCGTGGACGTCCGATGAGTAGTTGGAGTGGTATGATTGAAAGTGTTTTGCGTGAACGAATGTTTCCAAGTAGTAGGAATAAAAGAACATGTATGAGAGGAATTATAAATGTGGATGAAGCGAAAGTTGCTTGTTTGGATAGGAATGTTTGGAGGCGACTGATTTCGGGATGATGAAAAGAGTTTGTGCCACACCCTTTTGGGTACATGGCGTGATTGTGTATGTATGTATGTATGTTATTTATTAAACTTGTTTTACTAAATAAAACTGAAAATGTAATTTATAGAAAAACAGTAGAGGAAGTAGTGCTGCCCTTGCTTCCATGAACGTTTCAAATCATATTTGGACTAAACTTTAATTTACAATCATGTACATATTTACTATAAACTTTACATACCGTTAATTTTGCAAATTTTATGAATATAAATCACAAAGATTTCGAGCGGAAATAATATTGACAATATTAAAATTTATTTTGTAAATTCGTTTTTGACATAAATATTATAGATAAGATAAACTTGTGACAAATATGATAGCGTTTGCTGCAAGTTAGGTTAAGTTATTAATTTTTAAAGAAGTTTAAGCCACGTAAAGAATTTTTATTATTTTTCAACATAAAAATTAAAAATAACAGTATCTGATAGTAGTTATGTACACATGGAAAAATATGACATCAGTTTTTCAATATTCAATATGTCAAAAACAAATTTTCAAAATAAGTTTTAATATTGTAAATATCATTTTCGCACGAAATTTTTGTAATTTATATTCAGAAAATATGCAAAAATAATGATTCGTAAAATTTGAAGTAATTGTAACTGTTTTACCCTAATTTGTATTGTAATTGATAACTTTAAATAACAGCCCATAATGAAGTAAATCATATGTAAAGTAAATATTTCAAATGGTTTTTTTTTATTTTCAAATTCAAAATATAATGGTTGTTTTTACAATTGATAATTTTTCAAAGCTAATTAAATGTTTGCAATTTTAAACTGTTTTTACTTATGAAAATTAATAACAATTAGTTTATAGATCAATCATAAAATTGAAAATATAGTTAATTTATTATTAGTATTTAAAAGTTTAGACGGTGTAATAAAATTTTTAATAATAATTGTAAAGTAATATCCGTTTAAATAAACAAACATGAAATTATCTTCTATTAAAAAAATAACAACATTGTTTGTAAAAGTTATTTTAAAGTATTATTTATTAGCACGATATGTTTATAATTTTTATAACGAGGCAGCAAGAAACTAGACAACAGAAAGTAAAAAATCGTTAATAATCGTCTAGAAAAACTATATCCACTTGCGTGCAAAATTACATTAAATAAAATTCATGAATATTCTATAAATTCAAGTAAATAAAAAAACTTTAATGGAACTAGTTTGAATATATATATATATATATATATATATATATATATATATATATATATATATATATATATATAAACTATTATATAAACTATATAAACTATTAAATATATATATATATATACATATATATATATATATATATATATATATATATATAATCTGCTACCGCACTGTATATAATTTTATTATTTGCAATTATTGCATCCTCCTGTTAAGTTTAATAACTAAATAATTTGTTTAGAGTCTTAATCCAATTCTGTTTCTATTTTTCGCTAAATAAATAAAATAAATAAAAGAATTTACATGAATGTTGTTGATGGTATTTGTTTTTCGTGAACGTCTGACGAATAGTTGGAGTGGTATAATTGAGAGTATTTTGCGTGAGCGAAAGTTTTTAAATAGTAGGAATAGAAAAGCATGTATGAGAGGTATTATGAATGTGGTTGCAGTTAGAGTTGCTTATTTGTCTAGATAGAGATGTTTAGAGAAAACTGATATCGGGATAATTGAAAAAGTTTGTGCCACACCCTTTTGGGTACATGGTGTGATTGTGTACGTATTTAGGTATGTATATACACGTAATAATTAAAATTATTGTGTATTAAATAGTTAAGAAACTATTTTATGTCATGAGATCAGACTTAAATATTTCATCTGTCTTTTAAATTTGCTATATATGTTTAAAAAAAATCATATAAATTTCAAAAATTAAACTAAATAAATCTGTACTTTACATGCAATTATTCAAAAAAGGTGGAATGAAAAAAACCTAAGTCGATAAAGATATTATGGCAAATGCTGGTTTGAAATTAGTTAGTTTTAATGGTAAAATGGCCATAAAATGGCAAAATAAAGTTAATAAAGTACGGAGACTGCAGGAAATATAAAGGACACGAACGAACCATCACGCCGTTTCTGATTCCCTGATCACTCGTAAATCCCCAATTTAACTTTCAGTACACATACCACTTTTATGTATTTATCAATATTTCTTACTGTTACAATTTGATGGATTACTACAAACAAATCAAATTTGACAAATTTCATTTCAATTTAGCATTTTTATCTTTAAACAAATCTGCTTTGATTTGAAACGTTCTTATCGCTCATACATAATTTCATATATTACATTTCGAGTTGCGCACTCTGTAAAATTGTTCAAGTTTATCACCAATTTGTCGCTAGTTTTTATTCCTTTTTCACTTTCCAAAAATTGTGTATTTCCAATTTTTGTTAAAATTATCGATATTATCGACACATTTATTTGTAAAGTTTGAGCAATTTTCTGTGATATGAAAGAATTATTTGTTTTATACTTTTATATTTTTACCTGTCATATCAATTAAATATTTAAAAATTCAATATTTTAAAATTAAAAAATAATTACTTCTCTTACAGATTACAGGTATTAAAGCACTGAAATATAGTAATAACTGGAATGTGCACTGCCTATGTGTTCTAGTAGCGCCAATGCGAGCCGAGAGAGATAGGAGATACGGGGATCTCTATCACTGTCTTACACTTCGGCGCATTTGAAATTCAAATGCGATTTCTTGCGGCAAAAATGCGACAATCTTATGTTGTTGCATACTAAATTGTAGCTAAATGCATCGGCTAAACGATACGTAATGAGATTTTATTGGGGAATTCCTCTATAAAAGGTATTTTTATCATTTTTGATATATTAATTTGACATTTTTTCAATATAGCAGTGAGATTCTTTTTTTCATAGCTATCCAAGTTATCATGTAGTAGCAATGCTACGCCAATAGAAACTCTTTGAACGGACTATACGACAAAGACGCGAATCCCCGTATATCGCTATCTCTCTCGGCTCGCATTTGAGCGGCCAGTGCGCGTTCCAGTTATTACTATATTTCAGTGTATTAAAGGCCTTTTGTTTTCTTTTTTCTTTCAAAATAAGAAAAAAAAATTAGCAGTCATTTGCTGACAATCTTTCGACATTGACTTTGACATTGCTTGAAAATGAATTTGAAATTAATCCACAAATAACAGTTTTTAATAAATTGATTATAATAAATAATTAAAATATAATTATTAAAAAACTACAAATTAATCTTAAAAATTAT
Organism: Clivina fossor; assembly: GCA_963966155.1. Classification (NCBI taxonomy): domain Eukaryota; kingdom Metazoa; phylum Arthropoda; class Insecta; order Coleoptera; family Carabidae; genus Clivina; species Clivina fossor. The sequence goes on along the minus strand of OZ014550.1, from coordinate 44,232,323 downwards.
TGATTTTTATAAATATATCAAAAAAAAAAACCAGAAAAATCTATTTCTTTACAAAACTGACAGCATAAAAACAAATGGTTTTTTAATGTAAATATATAGTTTAAAAAAAAGAATCAAAAAGTTATTTTATATAATTAGAATTTATTTGTTTTTAAATATAGCAAAATATCTCTAATAAACAAATTTATCACATTAAATTTTAATTTTGAAATTAGATGCAAATATATTTACAAAATATATTAGGTACAGATACTTTTTTGTTATAAAGTTTGTCAGTGACATTATGACAAAAGATGGATATATATATATATATATATATATATATATATATACTTTTTTATCCATATATGATTATTTTATATATCACGTGGTCATTCAAATAATTCTATTTTCTGTAGATTCTTGAATGCTATAAGCATGTACATAATATAAAAATGTGTATTAAAATTTTTGTTGTCTTTCATTTCGTAAAAAAAAAGACAGATTTATAATTTATCTGACTTTCATATACTGTTTAATCCAGTAAAGTAAGAATTTTGCACACAAACTCTTTAAAAAAATCTTGGCAGAAAAAAATTCTGTATAATTTATCAAGTTAGTTCTCCGTGATATATTAGGAAATTTAAAGGTGCAGTATACAAAATATCCGAATAAAGTACAGATTTATGAATACGGAAAAACTAATTTAAAATACTTTTATATCATGAAATAAGAAACATCAATCATATAAAATATCACTGAATTAAATGTAAAAATATAGATTTTCAGTACCTACATTAACACGTAATTATATGAAACTGTATTTAACATTAAAACAATAATAATTTGTTGATTTGATTATGCTTTCTTGATATTTTAAAAATGAAAATTCTATAAAGAATTTATTTTGAATAGACTGAACGATTGAAACAAATAATGATCGATTTGTACTATTCTATTTTCTTAAAAATTTAAAAATCTGTCATACTGAGATATTTATGGAAAAAGTATAATAAAAACATATATGCTCATTTCAGAACTAATCCTATCCTATATCATTATTCAATTCCAACTTATAATAAACATTAAAAGAAAACTTTTAGTCACTGTAACTCAAAATTTAAAAAAATGGAGATAGGCAAGTTCTACTCAAAACTGACAATGTACTTTTTTCAATATGAATAATAATATAAAATCTTTTTTAAAATAAAATAAAAAATTGTTGCAATCATTATAAATTTCTTTATTATGTATGTATCTCTTGGAAGTACGTAAAAATTTTCTATTTATTTATAAGAAATATACATGCAACTTATTAATTACGAAACAAAAATCATTATATTATATTTTAGTATTAAATGAATATAGTTAAAAAGCTTTATCGATCGTTATCATAAAAAGTAAACTTTAATCATTACATATGTATATACTATAGTTCTTGTTGTAAACACAGTCACTGAAATATTAATGTTTGTTTCTCCGCACCCTTTCGAGTATGCTACTGGTACTAATATTGTGTGAAAACAGTATTAATTTATTCGTTTGAAGTTCCAAGTACTTTTTAGTATAATTACAAAATCAACATGGCTGTTATTTATAATTTCAAATGACTTTTAACGTCCGACCAATACAAAACCTTAAATATAACATTCACACCAACCAAATGTTAGTTTAATAACTTTCGACATCAGATATATTTAAAATCAAAATTTATAAACACGTAATAATTACGAGTATATACAGATAGGACAAAAGTTTTGAGCCAGTTTTATTAAAAAAAATGTTTCTTTTTCAAATAAAAAATATATTTAAAAAAAATATAAAATATTAAATAAATTTCGATTAAGGGAATAATGTTTTGAAGAAAAAGGTCATACTTTGCAAGGAAATTAAATTTTAAAGAAATATTTAAAAAAAATTACATAATTAATGTATATAGTGACATCTATAGTTTTTAGTTAAAAGATAAAATAATTTTGTTTTGAAATTAAGCTCCCTCATATTATAAATTTGATTTAATAATAACCATTAAATTTAATTCAATTTATTTTAAATTTCAGTTTCGCTGGAAGATTTTATAATATTAAAACGGTGTTTTGCTGTGATTAAATTGAAGACAACTAAATTATCAACTAAAGTAGATCACAAACTTCTGTGGCCAACATAAGATGTCTGTCAATAATGTCTTCTTTTCGGAGGATCATGAAAAATTCTCTGATGAAGTTCATCTGATCGAAGGTAAAGATTAAGTCATTTCTTTTCTTTTTCACAAAATATAATATTGAAATATTTCAATTTTACATTAAGATAATTGTGTTGGAGTAAGTACTCTAATATTTTAAAGTCAAATTCTATTTCATTTTCACGTCGAAAAAAAGTTACTATCAATACTATGTACACTAAATAGCTAAATTATTCTTATTTTAAACTACTCTAATATATAAGATACAATAAACTAATAAATAAAAAAAGAATTATTTTATTTTCAATTAAAAGCAAAGTATAAATTTACAAAATTATCGTATTTATACATTATAATGATAATTGCACAAAATTACTGTTTTAATTGTACGAGTATGTATGTACCTACATAACAAGCATATTAAAATTTCAAGTTAATATTTATGAAGTACAAATATGTACAACAGACACGAAAATATACCAAGAATTTATGTTTCCTTGCATGCAGACATATTTTAAAACCTAGCGTATCAATATCGTAGGTGATTTCGAAAATGTTTCATAAATAAATAGATATTTTATTGAATTTCCAAAAATAAACATGTATTCTTCTATACATAAACTTGTAGGTGTAATGCAATCATAAAGTCATGCATACATTTATTTTATACGTAAGTACTTGAATTTATATATTTTTTAGAATTTTCCTCTTTATAGCAATAATTATAAAATATAACAATATCGTTTAGAGAACAGTGGCTGGATTCCAGAAATATATAATATTAAAACAATACGAATATGACAACTTCTGATAATAACGTACAATAAAAAATGTATTGAATTTAAATAAAACGTTGTGCTAAAATATTTTATATAAAACTAATTTGAATAGATTTTTGAATTAAGATAACATATTAAGAAAAGTGAGTACGAAGTGATGTACACCTATGTAGCTAAGCCAGATGGGACATAAAGTGGTAGGAGAAATTTACAACGTCTCTGTACAGTTACCTATATTCTTAAGGCACTTTCAGCTGGCGACAAGTAAGGCTGCAAGTATATTGTTGGACTTAAAATACACTCAATACATCCGCTGGCAGACTAACAATTAATATTTAAGTAGGCAAGATTTATTTTTCTACTATTCTTCATCAAAAATTCATGCGCAGTGGTAGCCCAGATCACAATTTCCCGCGAGATGCTGCGCCTTCATTAATGTTTTTTTATAATATTTTTGTATATAGATTAAATAATAAAAGAGTCCCTATAAATTTCAAATATCTATGTAGTCATTTTATTTTTTTGCATCGGAATTCAACTGATTTTTTATTATTATTTAACACATTTATGTGATGGCAAGACAAAGAACGTAACTCTTTTCATATAAATATACACAATCACTCCTTGTACCCAAAAGGATATGGCACAAACTCTTTCTGTCTCGAAATTAGTTTCTTTTAAACATTTCTATCCAGACAAGTAAATTTGGCTTCACCCATACTTATGATATCTCTCATACGTCCTATATCGTAGCATCTACTAGTTGATGGTTTTCGCTACCCAATCTATTTGTATAAAAAAAAACAATTATGTATTGATTAAATTTGAAAGGTAACACGTTACGTAATACATAATATATTATGCAATATGAGAGAGAGATAATAAATATTAATAATAGAGATAACTTTAATTAATTGTACATAATAAAGCAATTTGAGGATTTGCATTTAAAATACATAGAACATATAAAAATATATAGATTTTTCGTTTAACAGAGTTCAAACATTTTAATAACAACTTTTCCTGTAAAACTGAAACATAATTTCACACATCATGCACTTCTTAAATTAGCCACCTTATTTATTTAATGTAAAACAAACCTTATAAAATATTCAACTAAATATTGATTACTACATTTACTTACTCTTAATGAAAATTAATAACGACAAATATGAAAATAAAAATTTTCACAGTTAAATTCACCGATGAAAAAGTTTTACGTGTTTGAAAGAGAAGTTCATAAATTTCAGAGCGTAGACATAGGGTCACAATAAATTAAAAAAAAATTTAAATTGTGAAAATATGCAAATTATTGCCAACTAATGTATTCTATAACTAAAGTTATACCAATAATATATTCAACGAGTAGTATAGAATTTTTTAAATGGAAAATGACGTATCTAAATATAAGCTGCACATTATATTCAATACACAATTTCTGTCGTAATATTTTTATGTATTTCTACAAATATCATTACAATTTATATAAAACCTATTAGTTTTAATAATTTAATCATTAAACTATTATATACACAATAATTAAATTTTGATGTATATAAAATTTATAATACAAATTATTTAAAAAAAATTACTAGCAAATGTTAAATACTGAGTAAATTTGCTTCTGCGTACTCAGTAACTAGAAGAATGGCCGCCAATATTTAATAATATAAACCTATTTTTAAGTAATTATAAATTCAAAAAAGTTTATATTATTTTATTTATTTTTTCTTAATTTTATTAATGTAAAAATAAACTGCATAATCATAATTTTTAATTACTACTTGCATTTTTTAAACTCTATTCAAATTAAAACATATTTTTAAAATTTTTATTATTACTCAATATTTATATGCATTTAAATTAATATATATATATATATATATATATATATATATATATATATATATATATATATATATATAACAATTGATGCTAATAGGTGTGGTAGTCAAATTAATGGAAAGGTGTTAACAAATATTAAACAATGATGTTTGTTATCGGTTCGTTAAAAATGTCTTTCATATATTGATTTGTTGTTTTGAAAAAATAATCATTGTAAATCATCGCCCTGAAGAAGTGGATAATAATGTACCAGAAAAGCTCGGAATAAAATCTAACAGAAGATTGTTTAATATTTGTTAATACCTTTCCTTTAATTTGACTACCACACCCATTAGCATCAATTGTTATCATAATATTTTTAGTCATTATACGAATTTTCTATATATATATATATATATATATATATATATATATATATATATATATATATATATACTCAAATATAATCATAAAGGAATAATCTGAAAATGAAAAAATCATATCGCCTCAACCTGGGATCGAACCAGGTTGAGGCGATATGATTTTTTCATTTTCAGATTATTCCTTTATGATTATATTTGAGTATTAACTGTATTTAAATGATATATCTATCAACTAACCAGATTAATGAATTATATATATATATATATATATATATTAAAAAATATTAATTAATATTTAAACGAAATATATGTATATTTTAATATTAAGAATATTTATTAAACAAAATAATTAGAAAGAAAAACCGTCAATTTTTTCCCGTTAAATTTAAAACAGGGAAAATCCCTTATCCAACATGTATCTGTGAACGTATCACAAAAGCTTCCGTAGCCCTATTCGTAGGATATTTTGTAAATTATGGTTTTTAACTTTTTACTGGCGTGAAATCCAGATTTATGTATCGCGTTGCTGGTGCCGCTGCGGTTTTTTTTCAAGCTGATTCTCTCAGACTGATCGCGATTACAGTCCTATTTCGAAACTGCAATTGTTCGTATTTCAAATAGTTGTCATTTGAAATTTTACGTCGCAACAAATAATCTCATTCGAAATAGTGTAAAGAATAAACAGTTAATTAATGAGAGACACTAATGATCCCCGAAGAATTGCGTGCGAAACTTTCGGTAACACTGTTTACACGAAAGCTTGCTATATTGATCAATCTCTGCGTATATTGCGGAAGAACTACTAAAATATTAAATGTAGATTTTACGCCAATTTTCCACCATTTCTCCACTTACTCGTATGATTACTGCTTGCTTTCTTTCAACATAAATTTGTACACTATTTATACATGAAAATGGAAATTTTCTTAAGTAAATCATTAAAATTAAAATTAATGAATTTTTTTATTTTCAGAAACAATTTTCTAGAAAGAAAATATAATCAATTTTATTTGAATATTTTATTAAATATTTTTCAGTTTATCTTATATTAATAAAATATCGACAAAATTAAACACAATAAATAAAATTAAATAGAAAATTGTTGACTAATATAAGATATATAAAAATAATAATCTGAATTTACAATTTAAATTATAGGTACAATAATTATTTTATTGGTAGATGCAATCTTAATCGTTCTAATTTTCTTCAAATTTCCTCTGTCACGCCCGATAGCGAATCTATATATATATATATATATATATATATATATATATATATATATATATATACCGGGTGTTCGTTCGTCAAGTTCGTATGGGCGTTTAACATGTAATTTCGATAAATTGCGATGTACTACTTTCTCGAGTAAAATTCGAAGAAATACTTAGAATACTTTTCGATAGGACATAAAAGGTTCTATTATCTGATTTTAGCTTTAATTTGCTAGCATGTGCCGTTTGGGGGCTAGCATTTTTTTTTGATTTTTTGGTTTTTATTTTTTTTATCAAAAACTATGAGGTGTAGGAAAATAAGCATGACATGGAATAGTTACTTATCTATTATATAGCTAAATTTTTTCTCTATGTTACTGAATTTTTTCAGATTTTTTTGAGCAAATTTTGAAAAAAGTTATATTTTGAAAAAATCGTAAGGGTCCCCCCTTGTCAAATTTTCAAAAATTCAGTTTTTAATTTTTTTCTACTAAACGATGCATTGTAGAATAATGGTTTTTTCACTCAATTATCGTACTCATTATTCCGCATTTTTCCATGCCATGCTTATTTTCCTACACCTCATAGTTTTTGAGAAAAAAAATAAAAACCAAAAAATCATCAAAAAATTCTAGCGCCCAAACGGCACATGCTAGCAAATTGAAACTAAAACCAAATAATAGAACCTTTTATGTCCTATCGAAAAGTATTCTTAGTATTTCTTCGAATTTTACTCGAGAAAGTAGTATATCGCAATTTATCGAAATTACATGCTAAACGCCCATACGAACTTGACGAACGAACACCCGGTATATATATATATATATATATATATATATATATATAAAAGTTTTACTGTTGTATATTACGCATGTTCTAATTTACAAAAATTTAGATTTTTCAAGAAACATGATAATATATTTTAAGATATGTTACTACTGTATTGATATAGTACAGTAATAAGTTTTCCAGTCTCATTTTATTATCATTTATAAAACTATCTACGTCACATCAATATTTCAAGTTACTAAAATTAGTTACATTTACATATTATTAGCTAAAGTAAAAACAATACTAATTATTAAGTATTTGTTTGAAATCTCTGATAAATTATTACGAACTTACGTCATCGATACTATACAAACTTCGTATATAATTTACTTAAATATTTAATACGACAATTAAAACTGCGTCTTATAGGGAGCTAGTAGGTATTAAAATCCAGAAGAAAAACCAGTTATTTATTTGCATAAAAATACTTTTCACAAAAACAAAAGTTTAAATCTCAAATTTGAAAAATGAAAACTGACGAGTGCGGAGCGCCGGATTAGACGCAAAGTTTTATTAAATTGAAATTGAAAAATAAAACGCGAAATGTTCAGTAAAAAACTTTGTTTCAGTGGCGGGCAGTGCTTCAACTAATTAGGCAACTAAAATACTTGTTGGCAGAAGTGGTTACCGCGTGCAGAGAACATGAACCGCCTCTCCGCGGTTACCTCATTCGCGAAAAGTAAAAGTTACTCGACTCAAAGGTTCGCCAGTGAGCCGAGAACCGAAATTTTGAGACCGCTACGCCTTACCGCGCCGCGCCTCGCCACACCACGCCACGAAACTGAAGTAATACATTGATTTCAATCCGAAGAGAGATTAACTGCTTTTCAACTCAAATTGACTACATACGAGTATTTGTACAATTCAAGTGCGTTTAATTACTGTAATTTTGCTTTATATCTACCATTTACCCGTTACTCACTTACTAATTTATAAATAAATTAACTTTAGGAGATTAGAAGACCTAAATTCCATAGATTAGTTAAATGGATTACTTATTATTACATAATATATAAATTTCCTAAATAAATAATTTTGGTTATCAATGTTTTTTTATTAAAAATATATACATTGATGATAAATTAAATGACAAAATAAAAATTGAAAAATATTACTCCTAAAATAAATTATATTTGTGCAATACTCTACAACAACGTAAATTCAGAATTAATTTTTCTAATATGTAACAAGCGGCGAAAATAATTCCGACTTAAACCCGGCGTAATTTTGAATAAATTACAGCTTAGAAACATTTTTCGAATGATTGCGAGCAAAAAGCGCAACTTGAGGCGGTAAAACAGATCGGCTTTTTATTAAAAAAGACGATTTAATGCTGTACAAAGCTTCCCTAGTCCGCACTCAATTAATAAAAAAGCATCACCATCTGTCGACATAGTCTGCAAACAAAAACGGTAACATCGTTCGCTATCCGGTATCCAAGTATCGGACGGCCCGGCTCTTGTCCCAGTAAAAACAAATGTGGTCGCGGGCCCATAGTTCGGTGTTCGTGTCGGCTGCGTCTCACGGTAAATCGTCGACCGTACGAGGATTAAACTAAGGACCCGTTTGCCTAGAGCTTTTCCTTCTATTGTACTTCAGTGGCACTCAACAAAGACACACGAACCACGTGCTACGAGGCTATGCTGTGTAACTGTGCTATACTATGCTGTACTGAATATAGTATAGTAGCCGCATCGCCCTCATTAGCAACTTTATAAATCCTGATTTTGTCCCCGTCGGCCTACCACAAAAAATCGTTATGTTACGTGAATCATAAATAATTAGCTCATATTTTATTTTGAATATTGGTGAAACCGTAAATAACTTTTACGCTTCTACATTTCATAAACATATATTACATTTTCACCATAAAATACATATAATAAAATTAAATGCATTTATCTGTTTATTAGTAACAAATTAATATAACTAATTTAAGTCCACGTAACTTCAAAATATGCTACCTTTTTTAAAATCTAGAATAATCATTTTAAATTAATTTTGTAAAATATTATACATTTAATAGATAATGAGGATCAAATTTTTCAAATTGTAATTAATTGCGAATGGAAAGCAATAGTGTATATCGCCAAAACTTTAAAAAAATCTAGAAAGAAAATAGTTTTAGGGATGCTGGATAGGCAGGTATCTCTTATCGCACACTATTCAGTGTTCATACATTGCCCCTAGCGTTGTTTGCGTCCACGTCTACAATCACGCAACAACGCAAGAGTAACAACCTAAGGTGGAAAACGAATATCTACAAGTAAATGTTGTCGAACTAACCAACACCAACGCCAGCAGCGGTCAGATGAAGGCGTAGCCGTCAACAATAGCCCCGAAACTCGTATTTCTTTCTCCCACGCCACCAAGACCAGAGTGTCGACTCTACTTTGGAAAAAAATTAATGGATTGCGCCACTTTGCTTAGACCTCAAACAACCTCAACCTTTTCCGCAATGTCGTATTACCAACTGTGAAAAATTAAACAAACTAGATGACGGAAAGGTTAATGATTCACGCTAGCTCAATTTCAATACAATATGCACATAAAAGTGTTATTTATTTTCTCTATATCTTTGTCAAATAATATGATTTAATCTTCTTGAGCGAATATCACATAAACGAATGATTAAATTAATATATAGATCAGATTAACGGTGATCGTTTTTGTGGACGTTCAAAAAATAAGTAGATTTTCTAACTCATGTCAACTAATGCATGCCAAAATTTAGCACTGCCAAATGTTTATTTATGTTTTAGCATAGAAATAGAATAGCTCAATCAGCAGAACTGAAATCTGAAACTGAATGCGGCTTATGTGACGACTTGGTGCAAAATAAAAATAGGAACACATTTTGGAAAAAAAAATTATGTAGATTGTAAACAAATACTCTATGCTAAGATAGAAATGCTTGGCAAAGAATGATTGCTGGTAAAATAAAACAAAAACAAAATCAATTTTATATTATTTACTTTATGGTTCATTTTTCTATTTTATTCCCAGTCTTCTAGGATGTATTGAGCTTATATTTCATATTGAATACAAGATTAAATTTTTTTTTACCTTTTCAAGACTAATCGTAAGTTTAAAATTACTATTTTGATGTATAGCAGTAGAATCACTATTTAAAGTAAATAAATATCTTTTATTTAATTCCGTTAAATGTTACCAAAACTACACAATCAACTAAGCATTTGCAACTAAATAATTCCAAATTGTTAAGCTTTGTTCAACCATTTGTATACGATAGCCTATAAAGATAAATGTACCTATATGACAATAAAATATATTTGATATTTTTCTATTTAATTTTGATTATAATCATAAAAGAGAATTAATCAAATTGAAAAATTGTTATATTTAAAATATATCAATCAATTCTGCCAATATTTTATACAAAATATCACGTAGTATTTTTATATAAATTTATGTTTTTTTTTTATTATTTGATAGATATTCATTGAAGTTATATAAATCAGAGATTTTATTTAAATAATCAGATAAAATAGATATTATTTAAAAATATAAAATTTTTCTAATTAAAAAATATGTAAATAATATTTTCAACACTAAAAACTTTGTATGTTTATTTTATTTATAACAAAAACGTGCCAAAACAAAATAATTTTATATATCATTTACATAAATAAACTAAAAGAGCGTTTAAAAAATATTTACATAAATATGAATAAACTTTTGGTACATATTTCACATGTTCATGCAATAATGTAAATATGCACAACACACATGATTAAATTCAAAATGTAGATATTTAATTAATAATTCGCAACAAGCATCTACATTAAAAATGAAATATTTAGCATTATTACTAGAAAATTAACAAATTACCGCGTACAAAATAATAACGCTTCCGTAAAATGTAAATGATATAAAGTTAGGTTATATTTTCTCAACGGGACCGATTGGTTAATTAGACATGCATCCCGCAGAGACATACTCTAGTTATTTTATCATTAAACGAAAACAAAATACCGAGTTTATTAAGAATAACGCGTTGGACAAAAATTGACAATATCGTCCATAATTTGCCCAACCGGTGCGGCGCGGCGCGGCGCCAAATATTCATTCAATAATTTACAGGCGCGTAACAACGAACACGCTAAACAGTAATCTTGTTATTTTCACATTAATAATTACGTATTATCTGTTTTCCCCTCTTGTAATCTTGTTTTAACTGAGATATGACGCGTGTCGTTCAATAAATATACAAACAGATTTGTCAAAACAAATAGCAAGGAAGAAACACCAGCTTAACGATTTGGTTAAATCTGCTTAACCTTATTGGGTTTATTGTGTACAACCGCGGTTAAGCGGTTAAGGGAACAACCACAAAACCAAGAAATGTCTATCAATCAGGGAAACTCATTTATCAATTTGTTTTCTTGGATATTCATTTATATTTCATTTATTTCGAATCGCTTTGTTTTATCACTTGAACTCAATTCAATTATGTAGAATTTCAATTATCCGAACTGTCATTTTCACTACAAATATAAGAAATTAAAATTTTATAACATAAGAGTAGTTTTATATTTTCCATATTTATTATTAAAGACAAATTAAGTTTAAATTTACTAGCTGTCTATAGTGATTCGTTTAGGTAAACGATGTTCGATGCGCAAAGAAATTCAATATTTTATTACCTTTAAAAAATCCATAAAGAAATAAAACTGTCATAATTTTTAGTAAACATAATTTATATAAAATTAGAAAACGTAACAATATTTTTACTAGTTTTTCATAGTCATTAAATATAAATCTTTATTATTTTATAAATATGTACTATTTCTGAATAATAATTATTAATATATTTGGCCAAAATGTAAACTAAAACTGACATTTACAAAGTTTTTTTTGCAATGAGCCTGTATTTCCTTCCTTAATTATGTATGCATTACTGTAATAATAATAATAGGAATAAATGTACGTTATTGGAAATACGTCACGATATATTTTAGTTTCAATAATTCATAAAATTTATTGATTAAACTATTGATTTTGCATTACCAAACTATTGTCACAAACCATCAAACATGATTCAATAATGATTATATTAATAAATATTATTTACATAAATTAAACGATTGTGCAATTTTCATTATTGGCCGTATTCAGTCTATTTATTTATTAATCAACAGCAGCCACATTACGTAGAAGTGGCCAAAAAACTACCTGCTCTATACCAGCTCTAGAATTTCATAAAAAAATAATTTTTCAAATATACTACATACTTTTAGGATATTTTACTTAAGTAATATTATAATTATTTTGATAAATATAGTATTATTCAGGAAACATGTAATGATAATTATTACCAAAGTTATTACTCAGAAGAATAAAGTATACAGTATTTTCCATTTTAAAAGTTCGTCTGACGAATTTAATGAAATTTTATATTAAATATAATACAGATAGCATTAACAGTTATAATTTTTTTTTATAAATTTAGAGATATTTCAAAATAAATAGAATGCTAATTTTATATCACTGTTAACTAATTTATTATCAAATTTAAATATTTAATAATGTGTACCCAAAAAAGTTATACTGATTTTATAAAAAATAAACATAATTTATTTGTTGACAAGTTATCAGGTATGAAAAATCAAAAGAAACCCATCGATAATGCGATCCAAAAACAATAAATTTGACAAGTAACAAAAAGTAAATTTCCTTTGTTAGTGCGGAATAGAAATTTATTTGCTATATTTCACCGTGAATATCTTATTCATCTTTGCGAGAAAGGAAACGAGGCACCACTGGCCACTTGCGAAAATGTAGGGTAAAAAAAAAACGAAAAGAAAACTTTGCAGCAGGCAAGAAAACCTTCTGACTACATATTTATTCACCCAAAGGATCGGAAACTGGAAAAACACGTCGAGCAATTTAACAAATTTCGCATTCCGAAAACCGCCAGACTAGACAAAGACCTACGGTATACATTATGCTACGCTCCCTATGACGTATCAGTATTTTAAACGTAAACCAGTGTATTGTTAGCATAGGTTTCGTCAATCGTGTATTCAATTTTTAAACAGAACATATTTCTATTTGTTAACATTGGAATCGCTTTAACACAAAATAAATTAAACACATTAAATTAATAATTAGTGTATTATAGCACCCTTGCTTAATTTGTACTTTTTCTTCCTTTGAAATTTATGCTAATTTAAGTTACAATAAATTTGTTAATTTCTTCTCAGTAGGAATCATTAAAGATAAAAAGGTTTATGTAACTAAAGGTGCAAACCGTAACAATATCTGATAACAGAAAAGCTTTAGAGCTTCAACTTTTAAGTTGAATCGAGAAACGTATTAAAGATCACAAATTTGCATACGATAAAAAGAAGCCAATTAACAGGTATAATTTTCAAGAAACGATTTTAACAAATTTATGAAAATACAGTATTATTTCGCTACATAGGTATACACCAAAATTTATTTATTTTGCTAAATTAAAAAAAAAACAAAAACAATAACTAGTAATGATAAGAATTAAATCCTAAAAATAAAATAGTAATTTATTATCAACAAAATGATAAAATATGGAAATATTTAATAAATGATGAAAATGTAATGAAACTGTTAAATTTTAACAGATATTAAATCATACAAAATCGAAGTAATTATTTGTTGGTAGATATTTGTAGAGAGGGAGGTAAAGAGAGAGAAAGGGAGACATGCATGCAGAGAAACAAATTTTGCATGTTTGATTTCAACATGCATTCGAAATAAACAAATAAGGCTACTTTACATTTTAATTGGTAGCAGACAGGAAGTCTATGGGCCAATTGGACTGCAATCATTAAAACATGAAACTCGCAAATAAAATTCATCGTGTGTATGCCATGTTTTGTAATTGTTCAGGATGTTCGCTAAATTCAATTTGAAAAATGCACACGCTAAAAAAAAACTGTGGTTGTATTTATGCGAATTTATCCCAGTACTTCAAAATATTATTCTGTATACGGTTTTAGTTTTTCCCGGCATCACTGCCAACTGATGAAAGTCACACATTACCAAAAAAATTGCTCAAATTTTTCAAAATCATACACACACGCATATTAAAATATTTATTTTACTGAAAAAAAAATTTGAAATTACTGTACTCATTGTATATGAATTAGAATTTTATTTTAATTAGTGAACAATAATAGATGGACTAACAAAACTAAATATAATCCGACACTATCAAAAAACCTCTAATATACATAAGTATTAAAACAATTTAATTAAATTAAAAATTATAAATATATTATTCTACAATAAATTACAAATTTGAAAACTGCTAATAGTCATACGTTACACTTTTGCATTAAAAAATATATTTATTAAAAAGTTAATTTCAAAATGAAATACTAATGTCATACATTAAAATTCTTCAGAATATAATAATACGAGTAGATCTTTTCGTTATAATCACTGTTATTGAAAATCACAACATATATCTTACATTACTACCGTAAAATTGCAAAATAAAACTACGCTGATAAGATAAAAATAAACTAGAGCAAAGTGTTTTGCGAAGAACGAACATTTTTATTAAATAATTTTATTGAACATTAATAAAGATTGTTGTCTTGTCATGAGTTGCAGAACTTACAGATAGAAAATTTTATTACTGCTTTAAAACATGCATCGCATGACTGCAAGTGAGTGAGTTTGAAACGGAAACATGAACGAGACAGGGGGGACGTAAAGTTGGAAGGAGAACGAGAGAAGCTCGTACATGATTTATTTCATGCTGCACTGACTAACTAGCATGTGCAATTACAGCTGGAGAAGGATAACTCTACGCACCTGACAATTCAGTTATACTTAATAATAAAAATTCAGTACGTAATAACCATGATGAGTACGAGCTACGAAAAATTTTAATCATTGCATGCTCGGCTATTATATGACTACGTAGAGATATTTTGCTCAAAATTGTTGCATGTAAAAGAAATTTAATCTTCTTCATCTAAATAAGAGTATCTTATAAAAATATCTTTTCTTAATTTTCTAAACAGTCTTATTTATTTTTATTAATAATTTAAACGGCAATTTATAAATTAAAGAGTTAACAAATGTTTAGTTTTATGAAAATTAATATATATTAAACTGTAAATTATATTTTACGCAAATACTTAGAGACAAAAATTTTACACATTATCAGAATATTGATAAGAACCAAAAACCGTCATAGAGTATTCAATTTAATTCAAGCAATTTTTCCGGCAAATGAGTTTAAAATGAAAAATGCTATAAAAGGTAAACTAAGCACTAGGAACATCAAATCATTATCAAAAAGATAATGTTTCTTGTTGAGTTAAAATTTCACAGCTTTGAACATAAAACATTTGGTCATGACATCAAAAAACTTTTGAATCTTATATGCTGGTAAATGTTATATTTTGTTTTTGTAAATTCCAAACCATCGGAAAGAAGAGTTAATTAATTAAAAATCATTTTGATAAAAAAAGTTCGCGCAATCAAAGGGATTTCCTTCCTTTTAAGGATATAATTCTTTTTATCTTGTGTTTTTTGCTTTGATAACAAATTGCTCTTTATGTTAGGCCGGTATGAGATAACTCTTGTCTGACATTGACGCATCATCTTAACGTAACATAGCTTGTACTCATCTAAAATGCAACACATATATCTAAGGGCATCACTTTTTCACAAATGCACAACACTAAGCTATTGCGGACCAACCGGTTCGTTTCTCTAGGACAACTAAAATTTTTACAACACTGCCCTTTTTTTTATCTGTTTTTTTTTTCGTAGACCTTCGTTCACGATTCCGAATCACTTTTTCATACTTATTTCCTATATCGTTTCAAAAAAATTCTTTTTCCGAGAAAAACAGTTCTGAAATTTTTACTCGTAACTTTTAGGATAAATATATAATGCATGATTTTATTCCTACAAATTTTTCTCACACTTATACCCACATTATTTTGTTATTAGAGAAAAATGGATATCGATATACCTATTTTTAACATCAAAATATTAGAATATGATATTAATAAAACAGTATTTTAAAACAATAAATGTGCAATACAGTTTACTAGGAATTTAAGTGAATAAACTGCTGGCAATTTTTATTTCTCTCGATTTTGACTAGAAGCTTTGCGTCAATGTGATGATAATATAATACCTTTTCATGTCTGACGTCTAAAAGAATGCTTTAGAATCTTTTGTTAATACTAACTCCTGCCTTTTATACAAAAACCAAACATTAAGCTTTGTTTCAAATATAACAAAGTGCTAATTTAAAACTTGTTACTAGTAAATAAACAGTACTAAAGATGTTAATTTTAGAATTTAATAACATTATTAAAGAGAGATGTAACGAATTTTCAATACAGTAGAATTAATGAAAGATATTATTTCATTGTCATTTGTTAAATACAGAAATCAAACGTTTTTGACAAGTCATTGACATAGTAGTTACTTGATTACTATTATTATTTTTCCCATTATTCTTCTATGTATCAGACTCATAATAAAAAGATTATCTTTTTCTATCTTAATTCTAAAACAAGCAAAGGTTAATTTATTATGTACAATTTTCATCAAGTCAATAATTTAAAAAAATTTCATCATATACATACGTTCTGAAAATAGAAATTAACCTGTCCATTACAAAATAGATTAATTATGTAAAAATAAAATTGTAAGAATATTATTTTCGTAAATAAATTTGTAAAATAGATAATATTTTCGACAAAAGAAAGTCTTACTTTTAATAACGTTTATATATCAAAGTTATAATATTTTCCTAGTACCTATTCATATGTTTGAACTCAACAAAAAATTTAAAATACAAAAATAGCACGTTCGATATCCATTTTGAACAAAAATAGTTCAAAGAACTTTTTTCAGTAATTTATCTGAAAATTTAAGTAAATAAATTGATGGAACAGAAAATATCTATTCATTGATCGAAAAGTAAACTGTTTTATTTCGTGCGCGGAGAACTGTAATAATTTAGTAAAAATATCCGAAAAAACGACTCATCATTTTTCTTAATACCGAAGCATTAGCATTATTGCGTGCAAGACTATAGGAGCCTAGAACTTTACCACTTTATCTTGTCGCATCTTAATAACCTATTCATAAGCCAACACTACAACGGCAATCATTTCTGAATTACAATGTTGCCAATCTTACCGGTTGCCAACCAATGCTGATGAAAAGACACTATGATACATGTAGATTCAAGACTCATATACATAACACAATTTCGTTATTGTATTAATCTACGCAACGTTTTAACGGAAGCGTGTTTGTAAATTAAAGTTTCGTAGAATTTACAAATTTACACGAAATTCATTTTCATATCATAAAAAAACTTCGAAATACCTACGGGAACTTAATGATACACCCGCGTTACTCCAACTTATAAATAAAATTTATTTCTTTTGCAAATTATAGAAGTTACAAACTCATTTTCTTATTAAAATTTAAACCAAATCTGAAAAGATTATAAATATTTAATTTTCTCTATATTGATATCAAAAAAAAAACAATAATGTTTAAAAAAAAACAGAATTTCAACATTTATTCACAACTTTTAATTTTAAAAATAATCTAAGTGAAATAAATTTAGTTTTTTCAGCTATTCAGCAAAAATGTGACAAATTTTTTTGGTTTTTCAGTCAGATATATATATTAATGAGTGTTTAATTTTTCCTTAATCATTCTACTGTTTTGGCTGCTTCGCCCTCACAATAAAAAAAACTTTTTAAAACTATATATATATATATATATATATATATATATATATATATATATATATTTCATATAAATAGCATATGCCAAATTTCATTAGATATATTATTTACTTAATTACATATTTTTGTTATAAATAATGACATTCCAGTAATTTTTTGTTATTACTGTATTATTTTTATTGTTATTATATTTTGTAATTCTGTCAAATCTATTTTACAGTAATTTTTTATTATAAATGTAAAAAGTAGAACATAAAGAAAAAAAATTCTTTGACGTACATGCTGCTTTATTCAAATATTATTTTATGTCTATAATTTGTCAAACAAAAAACAATTTATATATTTTACAAATGTTTTTCATATCTCTTTTAAAAGAATGTGTTGTAAATATTTACTACATGATTATAAATATTAACATAAAATTAAAATAGGATTTATTAAATAAAAAAATATTATTATTATTATTATTATTATTAATATATAACGTGTAATTGTATATGAAAATAGTTTGTATTTGTTAGCAAACAAATTTCAAACTAGAAATAAGTCAGATATTACAGATTGTTCGATAAATATTTAATTTCTGCAATGTATACTAACATATTCGTAAAAGAAAACTTAATGTAAAGTAGAAATCAATGCAACAAAGAGAATATTAAATCCAATTTAGTCATGTCTGCATACTATGTATAAATGAAATATGAACACGTTACATGTATTATTGCAAATAAGTTGCAATGCAACTAGAGAAATATCTTCAAAATTATCGGTTGATTTCTAATTTTTCCAAAGCAACCGAAATAAAAAACAGAACTGTTCGATTTCGCTATCAGCAGTGTATCCCGAGAAAAATACTAGCTGTATGTTATTTAAGTTTCGAAGTCCCGAGATCACTGATTTATATCAGCAAGAATTTCGGATTTCAAATTCGAATACATATCAAATCGAACACGACAAATTCACTGATCCAATCAGTATTCGGGTAGAACTTACGATTTTCGCGTGACAGAATCGCAAACTTTGTCATATTTGAACCAAACGTAATGTGAACTTTCAAAGCTCGAATCTCAAGAAAAATCATTTTCATCAAATATTCCATAGTTGATTAGGTTCATCTTCTCCAACCAAACAAGAGACGCGGAATGCGAACGCCGAAACGCACGTCAAATACGACGAGCTGATCTATCAACATTACTTGTTCAAATATTTACCTGATATTTCTCTAAACTCGCTGCAAAATAACTACTTCGTAAAACGTCGTTCAATTATCTTATTCTGCTCAAAACTACTGTAATCTCGTATCGATTATAGAAAAAAACAAACTTATATGTCTAACGTATAATTTTCATACATGTTGTCGTCGATTGTCAACCAACTATTTTAGATAAATAATAACTAACCACTTTATTTACAAGCAATAATAATGTAATTCTGTCAATATATCTATTATGTAATTTTAATATAAATATATTAAATATGAATGAATTAAATAGATAATTGCCGGCCGACATGACCGACCGGTTGAATACGCGTATCTGACACTGCTCATATCTGTGCAAGCCCGGGTTCGAATCCCGCTTGGAGCATGGGTATTTGTGATGTCTTTGTAGCGTTTAAAATATACTTCGAAAAGTGATACAAACATTGTTTATGGCAAATAGTATTACAATTAGTAGCTAAGGCCAATATATGTTACCAAAAAATAGATAATTTTTTTATGTAACTTAAATTTTTAAGTACGAAACTCAGATTACTACTATTTTTTCTTATTACTAATCTATACAGAATTATGAATAATTATAAATACATAATCAAAGCCAATATACTACTCATTATGGTGATCTATTTCTAATTATTCACTATTTTCTTTGATAAATATTAAAACATAAACTTTCTATTTAAAATTGCAAATTACCCAAAGTATGTATATTAAACAATTCACGTTCATCTACAACTGCGGTCTTGAAATTGTGTTTGGCAAAAGCATAGTGTCATTTTTTAAATATATCATAAATTTATTGTTTTATGCATTGTAACGTTAATTATAATTTTGAGTGAAAAATAATTTCTCAAATAAAATATGAAAAAATTGTTAAAAAAAAAAACAATTGGGTATTAGAACTGATAATAATATTCTACACAAAAAACTTTTATAATAAAAAGATATTCCGTAAAAATTTAATCATTAACAACAATATCCTAACCTACATGTTCTGAAACAGTTTCGTTAAAAATAATGGTTTGTTAAAATGAAAAATTTTGGATTCCGTAAGAAATCTTTCTATGTATATTGCAATGAAATTTCTTAGGAGATCCAAAAATTTTCATTTCAACGAACCAGACTATTGAACGAAAATGTTTCAGCATACGGGGGTTAGTCGTTAAAGTTTGAAGCCAAATAATGCAAGATAGATTACAACTGCTTGTTGGTCCTTTGACTCAATTTATACAAATTATAATCAAAACTTAAATTTATATAAAGCAATGTTTAAAGATGTCTTTTATTTATTTTTATTTGATCTTGAAAATATTTGTAACATTACATTAAAATTATAATCAGACTACCGGCCAAAGTTTTAATATTATTTCATTGTATATTCATCTCTGTCGTCTTTATTACAATATAAATTCTTGTCCGTAAACATGACATAGTACCGCAAATTTATATTCAATTAATTCATAAAACTTTTTACTAATTAAAAATATTCGCAGATAAATATTAAGTAGGACAAAACATAGACCAAATACATTTCTGCAGTGCGCCGCAAACAAATGCGAACTCTGCATTATAGGGAGATAACGCAGTTGCAAAGAGAAAAGTTGTAAACCTGTACGAATGCAATGCAAAGTGAAGTACATACGTACGTAACAGGGTTAGTCGGTTTTGCGCAGTGGTACCAACCGCAACAAATATTTTTTGGTTATGTTAGGCGCTCGCGATTATTAAACAGTGTGCACTAAACAACATTCTGTATTTATTAATTAGAGAGATAACGTTACTGGAAGCCGCACTGCATTATAAACAGAACTGTTTATTGTTTTAATTAGTAGGTATATGGAAAGTAATATTGCTGTTTGCAAACCGAACTACCAAATGTATTGACTGCATTTTATTTTTGGATATTTAAATTGATTTCTAACCATATTTCGTAATAGAATATTACACAGCTTTCGTATAAACAAACCCCTATATAAATTATTATTTGTTTCGAAAGTTAAAACAACCTAGAGAATAATGTTGATATTAAAAATATTACAAAATTGCATTGATTACTGGACGAGTAAAATAATTCTGCCTGTGAAAGTATCGATAAAAAAACTGTAGCAATTAAATATTTATAATAATTCACTATGAATATTACATTATGTTGCATTAATAATAATATACATTTAAAACTTCAGTCTTTACGATAAATGTCAGTCAATCAAAATTAAAATATAAACTGAATTCAAACTAAAAGTTATGAAATAAAATGTTATATTTTTATTTTATTATAATTTTTATGACATAATTAATAATTCTTTCAACATAATGACATTGTTTCGTTGACTTTAGTAAAAAAAGTAGATTAGGTATTATAGAAATTATTATTTTAATTCAAAATTTTAACGAACTATGTAGATCTCCAGATTATTAGATTATATTTAATTAATTCACACGAAAAATTACTTGAATTATATTATATTTCTTTGAAGTTTGGCAAGAAAGGCTTATTTCAATTTAACCAGTTTTTGAGAAATAAGTGTTAGACTGAAAAATTTAATCTGGAAAACTGATAGGTATTATATAGATTGAAATAGCAACAAAAAAAAATAATTTTAGTCATAAGTCAACAGTCAACTTTAACTTCACTAAAAAATAAAAATAATACGAGTAAATACTTTTTTCTTATTAAAAACTAATCAAATATAGAATCGTAGATACTTTATGAATTCAATATATAGGTGTAATTGAAGAACAGAAATATCAGACAATAAAAGAAATTTATATAAGTACTTATGTATCTTTAGTAATGATAATATATTATAATCTATACGTACTTCTTGCAAAACTTTGCAAGTGTCACATTTATGACTCGTAAAAATACTATTTATTACATCTTTTCCACAATATTTCGAAAATATAATAGCTATTATAAATTACGGCATTTTATGATGAGAATAATATCTCACGCATTGCCACGAATATTCACCATTTTTATGAAGTAATCTAAAAAATATATTTTTATGAAACTCAAAAATCATTAAATTTTGAGAATTTGATACGATGAATACTTGTGAAACCTTACATCACAAACTGGATTATCTGTTCTGTAATCCCCAAATCATGATAAAAGACTGGCTTTCAATAAAATTATACAAATAAAACCTCTTAAATAAAGTAATAACACATAATATTGTTTATATAATTTTCTTTTATTGTTACAGTAATATCTACATTAAATCTGTATGACATTACTATAAGCTATAATATGTATGTCCATTTTTGTCAAATATATATTATTATTTGTGTATATATATATATATATATATATATATATATATATATATATATATATATATATATATTAAATAATATTTTTCTGGAACTTTTTAAATTTCAATTTTCATACTCAATCGCTAAATAAATACTACTTTAAACATTTATTTTTTTATTTCTTGTCATAAATGTGAAAGATATATGAGAGAGAAACTTTGTCATTTGTTTTGTCTAAACATTGCCATTGACAATGCAATAGCTTTGATGCCGATGATAGAACACAAATGCAGTCCTTGAAATGGTTGCATAAATATTCATAAAGTTTTTAAAAGCCCCAAAATTGCCTGTCCAATTTGGAAGTGTGTCGGTCAATTTTGGAATCGCAGTCGAGTTGGAAGGTCCGTGCTTGTTTCCATGCATATATCCACTTACATATACGTATAGTCGCGTATATACATGTGTATAGATCGTGCTCATCAAAGACATGCTAGCATCCCGATATCCCATCCATGAATGCATAGGATAGGGAACCGGGAGATGGAATGATGCGGACACGATACCCACAGGAAGTTTGCTAGTTTGCCAACCTATTACTTACTAACACCGGGGTGCAATGAATATTATATAATATTCAAGGGGACTTCATTTCTTGTCTGCCATCAACAAACAGCTGCTAACATCAACTCTATCTACCTGTCTATGCATATTAGCTTCAAGGGTTTGCTACAAATGCATATGTATTTTCGGAAGATTAAACATATCCACTTTACTTTCTATAAATAGCATCATTTAAATTATCGTCATTACCATATATTTTACATTTATTTTCAATTCATAATTTATAACCTCTGCCAAATTATTAATATAAAGTTATATATATATATATATATATATATATATATATATATATATATATATATATATAGGGTGATTTATTAGTAATTGGAAATATTTTAACTGGAGTATCCTGGGTGCAGAATATGAAGATTTAACGCAAATCACTTAGATAAAATGTGGCTCCTTACTGAGCTACAGGGTGTTTTATTTAAAAATTTAAAAACGATTTTTGCCCAGTACTTTAAAACTATTTGACGTATCGTTATCATACTTGGCAGGAAGTGTAGGTACCGTACACCATACTAAATTATGTTAAATAAAAGTTTCTGGCTACTGCCAGTGGCGTACAACAAGGGCAAGTGAGAGGTTGATTCTTCCTAAATTCTACGCCACTGGCGGAATTGTCATTTTAGCACAATTTTTCGTTTCTCTAATACTTTATGTGTAAAAAACATACTCTTCCTTCGTAACGATAAAGTCACTATTTTTCGAGATATTTAAAGTTAAACATAAGCTGCACCCTTGGGATTTTTTCAAAATTTGCTCAAAAAAATCTGAAAAAATTCAGTAAAATAGAGAAAAAAATTAGCTACATAATAAATACGTAACTTTTTTCTCTAACTCATTCTAGTTTGGCAGGAAAAATTATTGAAAATAAAAAATTAAAATGCAAAAATATTAATTTTCAATAATTTTTCCTACCAAACCAGAATGAGGTATAGAAAACAATTACTTAGCTATTATGTAGTTAATTTTTTTCTCTATTTTACTAAATTTTTTCAGATTTTTTTGAGCAAATTTTGAAAAAATTTCAAGGGTACAGCTTATGTTTAACTTTAAATATCTCGAAAAATAGTGACTTTATCCGTTACAAAGAAAGAGTATGTTTTTTACACATAAAGTATTGGAGAATCGAAAAATTGTGCTAAAATGACAATTCCGCCAGTGGCGTAGAATTTAGGAAAATCAACCTCTCACTTGCCCCTGTTGTACGCCACTGGCAGTAGCCAGAAACTTTTATTTAACATAATTTAGTATGGTGTACGGTACCTACACTTCCTGCCAAGTATGATAAGGATACGTCAAATAGTTTTAAAGAACTGGGCAAAAATCGTTTTTAAATTTTTAAATAAAACACCCTGTAGCTCAGTAAGGAGCCACATTTTATCTAAGTGATTTGAGTTAAATCTTCATATTCTGCGCCCAGGATACTCCTGTTAAAATATTTCCAATTACTAATAAATCACCCTGTATATACATATATATATATACAGGGTGTTCGTTCGCTTGGTTGATATAGGGCAATAACATGGGATTTCGATAATATGCAGAATACTACTTTCTGAAGTAAAATTCGGAGAAATACTTAGAATACTTTTCGATAGGGAATAAAAAGTTCTATAATTTGGTTTTAGTTTTAATTTGCTAGCATGTGCCGTTTGGGCGCTAGAATTTTTTTTAAAATGTTTTTGAGAATTTTCAAAATTTTTCCTGCTAAATCAGTATGAATTAGAGAAAAAAGTTACTTAGCTATTATGTAGCTAATTTTTTTCTCTATTTTACTGAATTTTTTCAGATTTTTTTGAACAAATTTTGAAAAAAGTTATATTTTTAAAAAAATTTGAAATATAACTTTTTTCAAAATTTGCTCAAAAAAATCTGAAAAAATTCAATAAAATAGAGAAAAAAAATGGCTACATAATAGCTAAGTAACATTTTTTTCTAACTCATACTGATTTAGCAGGAAAAATTATTGAAAATTCTAAAAAACATTTTAAAAAAATTCTAGCGCCCAAACGGCACATGCTAGCAAGTTAAAAGTAGAACCAAATTATAGAACTTTTTATTCCCTATCGAAAAGTATTCTATGTATTTCTCCGAATTTTACTTCAGAAAGTAGTACTCTGCATATTATCGAAATCCCATGTTATTGCCCTATATCAACCAAGCGAACGAACACCCTGTATATATATATACATAAAAGAAGATTTAAAAATATCTTTAATAATAAATAAAATCGTTATTTAGCATTTTTGCTTTCAATTTTTTTTTAGTAATTTTATATTATCATATAATATTGTACTTATATGTAATATATACGACATACATATGTTTGACATAGTTTTTTAAATGCAATGACATTTGTAGATTTTTTTTATTTCCTGATTTAATTTGTTGGACATAGTTACTCCTTTATCAAACATAACGTTTTAAAAATAAAAAATAATGGAAATTTTTCAACAAGCATATAATTATGATTAGTATTCATTCGAATGAGTAATAATCAGCACATACAAGTAAAATACTAACTTCTAAAAGTTAGAACAACAGAAATTAGGTAAAAAATTTATTATATATGGAACATTTTACGAAAAATAAATCCAAATAAATAAAATGTTAGAAAAACCCATTAAATTTGTTCACAAAAATCAGATATTCTGTTCTTTCATCCCATGAGAAAACTGAAACAATTCTACCCTTTTAATTTTAGTACTATTTTGATTAAAATCAATATCTGAATATTTTCAAGGTAGCATATTATAAATTTGACAATTATTATTATTTTAGTTAAAAATAATTAACGTCTCACATACTTGTCTGAAATTTTTATACTTATACCTTCAACATACGACAAAATTTAATGATCATTAAGCTATGCTGCTACTGCTAAAACCGCAATGTGATATTACACAACCACATAAAAAATTGATATATATTAGATATTCTAGTTTATAATTTTAAAGATAATGGCTAGAATTTAATATCTCTGAGATATTGTGATCTGCTAAAAGGAGCAAATAACATTAGTAAGTCTTGATAGTAACAGCCGATCGATGCTTGCTGATAATTTAGCAAGAGCTGAGTCATTCAGCGATTAATAACTATAACTAAATTAATGTAGCTTATTAATTTTACGTAATTGTCATCATAGATTTTTATTGTAATCAATCATATTATTTATATTATTTATATTAACTTATAACTGAAACTTGATTGAATTTTCTTTTGTTGCAATCACAAAATTAAGTTTTCCAACTAAATTATTATTAATAATAATGAACGCCAATTTATTATTGTAATAAAATTATTCGAAATTGTATTTCCATTACTAAAATGTAACATAAGCCGTGGAGTATAACTGCTGAAAGGAAAAATGACTCGGACCATAAAGGATTAAACTACCTATATTTAATAATAATATAATTTATAATATGTATATAAAATCAGGGCTGTCATTCCAATTAAAATTAATAGCAAATCAATACGCTGTAATGTTTTAAGCACACTCTTAGCTATCGTACAAGTTATGTTTGTTTAATTAATAAACATTTACATTATAAGTTTAATTACGAAACGTACTGCAGAGCGTAGTACTATTTTCATTGCAGTAAAAACAACTAGTATTTCACGAACCACTAACGTCATTCCTGGTTAGTTTTTACTTGACATGTCGGCACGTATTAGCGCAGCTTGTGGGCCGCAAAATTTTCGTAGTCTGTTAATTTTTATACAACAAAGCAACGGAAAAAAAGTACGCTTATTAACATTTACTCGCGCAAAAACATTTCAAACTACTTAACCAAATATTCCAGGACACGTAAATAGCTATTATTGCTATTTTTATACCTGTTCAACTAATGCTCTTGCTAGCGCTGTTTTTATTGTTTATGTTTATTATTATTATTATTACACTTATTTGAAAAACATGACTTGAAGTAGCTATTTCATTCCATTTTTCCAAAATATATATATATATATATATATATATATATATATATATATATATATATATATAAATTTTGGTTATTTCTACGTAAAACATGAAAACTTTATTCCCCAGATTCAGTATCTGCATTTTTCAGTGTAACTGATCAGCAATACATGTTCTACAGTATATCAAATTTATCAAACTAACTAATGATCAATATATTAACAAATGAAATATAATATTCCGCTAATTTTCGTATAATATGAAAAATTTGCGGCCGGTTATTAAAACGCCAAAAAAGAAACATCCATTTTAAATTCTACTGATATAATTATTATTGTTTCCAATAAAAACGATATTTTTGTCAATTTTTCAAAATTATTTGTTATTTGCCTGTATTTAAAGTATTAATAAATAAATCAATAATAACCGTATAATAGATTTGGTAAATTTTACGCTATACATAGCGATTTGTAACAGTGCAAAAACTTTTATAACAAATGAAATATTCAATCACATTAATAATAAAAAAGTTTTCATCAAATTTCCAACTAAGTCAATCATAGTATATTTGAAATTAATACTTGTTTTCCTTTTAAAGTGAGCATTGTTAACGGTAATAGTACCTCTTGAAGAGAAAAAAATAGTTAAAAGGTATAAAATATAGCATTTATTAAAATACACTGTGTGCAAAATGATTATTTTTATGGTGGGTTATTTAGGGCGCTTGAAATCAATACTTTTAATACACCCGATATTTAAAATATAAATAATCTTTCAGCGAACTGTTTTCTTGGTAACGTGATATTTACTGTGATGCTATTATCGATAACCGTATTTGCTATATTAAAAAAAAAACCGGAATTTGAATATAAAGAGTTCTTTTTTTATTCTTTTATTTTAACCTAAAATATTTTTTTCAAAAGTTCTACGCAGAAACTTTTCTCGTCACAGTGCTACAACTGCGGCATTTGCTACTCAACGGTAGCCTTATTTACTAAATTAAAAAAGTAAGAATAAAGATCGGATACCAAATAAAAATTCCCTCCAGGTTTTCAAACTTGTTTCAGACTCAAATTATTTCCTTAAGTTTTAGATACTTAGTATTATATTATTAATTTTCATATTTATTCTACGAGAGCTGATTATATCGTAACTCAATATAGTAAATAAACGACATATTTTTTAGACTGCTAAAGAATAATTACAGATACGAAACTAATCGACAATAATTTTATATTTCTAAATGTAAATGAAAAGTTAATAGTTTGAAAAAAAAAAAAAACTAGTTACAAATTTAATGTTATAAATTTCACTGTTGTTATGCTTTAAAAAGTGTAAAATATAACACTTATTAAAACACACTGTGTGCAAAATGATTATTTTTATGGTGGGTTATTTAGGGCACTTAAAATCAATACTTTTAATACACCCCGATATTTAAAATATAAATAATCTTTCAGCGAACTGTTTTCTTGGTATTAGTAGGTAAAGTAATTTTGATTAGTGATATCAATATTGTATACATATTTACTACGTATGTTTAAGTCTGATTAGATTTTGATTATAATGGAATGACACAAAATAACACCTTTTTCATATATACATATAATTTACTATTTCATAAAAATATATCAATTTATTCATATAAATATACAACCACTTTAGAAGTTTTGTTTGATTTTGATATCTTAATTTATTTATGAATATATCTATATATATATATATATATATATATATATATATATATATATATATATATAATAATATTATTATTATTATATAAAAATTTGCATTTCTACCTAGTAAAATATTAAATAGTTTTAGAAAATAAAAAACATTTTCTAGTAGAAGTTTTTGTAATTAATTATAAAATTCAATATTGTTAAAAGAGTTTGTAAGTTTGTAAGGGTTTGTAATTTTTGTTTTACTGATATGTTACCCTTTACAAAATTTGTACATAATACAGTTCGTTATCTCCAAATATTAAAAAAAGGCAAAAACATTTTGATTAAAAACCATTTTATAAAATATTTAGATATTTTGCTAAATTTTAGTATAATTTTTAACAGATTTACATATTTAATTTAAAATTATTATTATAATATTGTTAGGATGATAAAATTTATTTTAAAATTGCAGAAGTCTACTTTAATAAACCGAAAATACAGTATTCGTAAAATAGCGAAATAGTGAGTTTGGCGATCCGAGGTGGAGCGCGTCAACTAATTTATGGCACGGGACATCAACGTGCAGACAATAATTTTAATCCGGCGCGATAAATAATTCACGATCTTATCTCGTTAGCGTAACATAACATAACGTACACTCTACGCTACGGCAATACGTTACTATATATACAATCCGGCTACTCGCTCGGCCGCTCTAGTCGTCGGATGCTCGCTATTCTGTATTGGTTCTTTTTGCTGTAGCACGTAGAAAATACACTGGATTTCATTACGGTCGTATCGGTAAAATCATCCGGTTTTGTGTGTGATATATTCAAAATGGACGGGGGGCCATAAGGCTTTCGGATACGCGGGACATATGGCATAGCGTACACGACATCAGGCACATGGCACTGACCACGGTTACTAATTGTTTTTGTCACGGTCGCATGTTATCGCTGAACGGCCATCGTACTCCACGCTCAACACTCCTATTACATCAAAAATTAGATTTTTTAATTGTTTCGTATCGTTTGTATCGCCATCGCCCTATGTTTCACACGCGAATTTCTATTAAATTAATGGTGTCGTTAGAAATGTTTCTTTTCTACACTCTTATACATATATTTTTCTTGTAACTTTCTGTTCCAAAATTATTTAATGACATACTATTTCAATTAGATATTTTGTTAATTTATTTAGAAATGTCATATTTTATTTCGATATCAAGTTCTGTTTTTAGCATATAGTCTATAAAACACTATATATAGAAAATTTTATTAATGCTGCAAAATAAAGTGAACAAAATCACTTTTAACCACGAAATCAAAGGAAATACTGTTTCTCTTGCTTGTTATTATTATCGTATTTATTAAAAATATTTTAAGTTTTATTAAACAGAAGAGCCATAATAGAGCTCTTTTATTAGTAAATATTTATTAGTAAATATTTAAAAAATAACAATGAAGATATAGGTATGTACCTATAATATAAAAACTATCTTAAAAAACTATATATACTATTTTAATTTTATATATACAATAAGACCCCACTTAACGCGGGGTATACGTTCCATCAAAGTAGAGCGTAATACGAAACAGCGTTAAACGAGGTAGAAAATTAAAAAATTGTTCAGATATTTTGTCACTTAAGTTCATTAAATATATTTTTTATAACAATACAACAACAAAGACTTATTTCTTACAAATATAGAAACATAACAAATGGGTATATAAAAATATGTAAATAAAATTCGAAGTCACCATTTATGTTTGAGATCATTCTGATTCTTCTGCATTTCCAATTTTCTGCCTTTTTATCAAGATGGTATCTAATGTCATTTGCGTTTTTCTTTTGCGCTCTGTAAGAATTTCCGTTATAGTGGCTAAATTCAGCTGAATACACTATTCCAAAAAAACCGCGTTAAACCGTAATTAGTTTCATTAACAATTTTACTTGTAATTTTAATGATGCAATCAGTTATCATGATTTTCATTTACAATAATTAAAAAAAAAAAAACGTTTTTAATCATTTTTTTTCTAAAACTTGTTATAGTGAATAAATCGCTTTATAATAATAATATATAAATATACAATAATATACAAAAATAATAAAAATATATTATTTTGTCAATCATGAAATTAATTAGTAAATTTTATTATAAAGTATTCCGATAATAAAATTCTATTTTGTTTTTTCTTATCTCACTTTCACATTGTTTAAAGCATAAGATAATTAATTAATTAACCAATAAACTTATTACTGTCCACAATATTATTGAACATTACAACCAAGTAAAAAAGTAGCTTTGAATGCGTATATATGTATATTAAAATCAAAGAAACGGTATAAGGGCAAATGAAAAATATCGAGACTGTAACAGTCGCCGAAAGCATTGGAGCGCATGGCGCGGTAAGGCACGACGCGGCGCGGCGCGACGCGTCAGAGGGAAACCCTCAAATAATCTCATAATGGCAATTAAGCAGGTAGATGAACCACATTAAGTCCCACTAGTATTCGTGAGAGAAAATCTCTGCGTGCTTTGCCAGCACGAGCATATGCCTCCCAATCCTCTCTCTCTCTTCCACCAAACGCTCCTGTACTGCTTCTTTATTGCAAGCTTATTTCTCCGGTCACTAATTAAATTTATAACAATTTATCCAACAATAAAAACGAGATTTTAATTTAATTTAGAGATTTTACTACAACTAAACATACCAGTATCATTAGGAAAAGTTTTATTTGGGATAAATTCCCTTCAGATATGTGTTTTCATTTTCATTTCATTATAAAATTCTATAAATATTAATCTATGAATTGACGATGAAATAAATTAAAACCAGTGCAGAACAATGAAAACAAATACATACAATTTTAGTTTATTCTTCCAAATATTAATAAAAAGGTACTACAAAATCTAATCGCAACTATAACTAAACAACATAACAAATTTAATTTAATTTAGAAAATTTGCTTTAATACAATGTAAACTAATTAGATTGCACAAGCTTTTTTCTAACCTTCAAATTTAGAAAAAACGTAGAAAAATAAACAAAAACTCCGAAAGCAGAAATTTTTAAAGTTTGTTTATTCAATCAATATAATGTCAAACAAGGATATCAATGACTCTACTTTGTTGTACTTAAATACATGTAGTACAACTTTAAATTCAATAAAAAATTTCCAACATTGTAATTTTATATGTTTTTAAATTGGTCATATTTTTTCACATTGTAACGACACTTTCCACATATATAAATTAAATTTATAACTTTAAGGAACCGATGTTGCAGCTAGAATTAAAATGGTTTCACTGAATATTTACATAAGTAGGCAATACTATATAACAATAAATTTATATAATTTTTGTTAGTATTAAAAGAATATTTCGTTAAAATTTGACTAATTTTAGACAAATAATGTAGCCATAATTGATTTATAAAATAATAAAAATGTTTTATTATAAACATTTTAATAGCAGTACTATTCTTTATAATTATATAAACTCTATAGTACTACATAATCTTTTGTCTTTTTTTTAACAAATTGAATTATATATAAAATTGATCGATATATAATTTAGAATTATAAAAAAAAGTCGTTTAGGAATAAAACAAAAACTATTGTTGTGAAAAATAATCTTTAATAATCTTAAATTTTAAATCTTAATAGAGTCATGAAACTAGTTACATTAATTATTTGAACTGGTATAATACCTCCTAACAGCCTTGAAGCCTGCAGAAACGGCATGTATAGCCAATTCTCCAGGCAACACCAAGCGCACCGCAGTCTGAATATCACGAGCTGTAATTGTCGATCTTTGATTATACTGAGCTAATCTTGAAGCTTCGGTTACGACTCGGTCAAATATATCATTTACGAAACAGTTCATGACGTTCATTGCCTTTTTTGAAATGCCAGTGTCCGAATGTACTTGTTTCAGAACTTTATAAATGTACGAGGCGTAGCTTTCCTTACGCTGCGGACGTTTCTTCTTTGAACCATCTTTGGAGGTCCCCTTGCGATCTTTTGGTGCCATATTGACTTGCTTGATGCTGATAACAACAATGGTTGTTTAATTGAAAGCAGTCAAAAATAATTTCGCACTGTTTTGCTAAATTGTCAAGCCACGTCTCCTTATTTAAATATCATTTCTGGCTAAATTTTACTTTACACTCACCAAATGTACGAAATATAGATTAGTGTATTGTATGATGAGTGTGAAATTGAAAAAATGTTGTAGCAAAAGTTGTGTTCAATCAGTTAAGATGGATCATTGCTAATGATCATTTGGTTAAAAAAATTTATATGAATTATTTTGAAGGTATACGTTAGCGTGGATGTCCGATGAGTATTTCGAGTGTCTTGCATGAGCGAAAGTTGCCAAGTAATAGATATAAAAGAGTATGTATGAGAGAAATTATAAATATAGATGAAGCTAAAGTTGCTTGTCTGGATATGGATATTTGGAGGAAACTGATTACGAAATAGTGGAAAGAGTTTGTGCCATACTTTTTTTTTTTGAATACATGGCGTGATTGTGTCTGTATGTATTACATACTGTTACTTTTTGCATATTTTATGAATATAAATCG
Source organism: Clivina fossor (assembly GCA_963966155.1). Classification (NCBI taxonomy): domain Eukaryota; kingdom Metazoa; phylum Arthropoda; class Insecta; order Coleoptera; family Carabidae; genus Clivina; species Clivina fossor. Next base: position 44,199,097 of record OZ014550.1, on the reverse strand, counting down.
CAAAATTTTAGTGCGAAAATGATATTTACAATGTTCAAATTTATTTTGAAAACTCGATTTTAACATAGGTAAGACAAATTGGTCGTAGGTGACATATATGATGGCGCTCGCTGCTGCAGATAGGTTAGGTAAAAAGATTAATTTGATTATGTTTAAGAAAATTTAAGCCACGTGAAGAAATTTTAGTTGTTTTTAACGTAAAAAATTAAAAATAACAGTATCTGTTTGTATTTATGTAAATATGGAAAAATATAGTAGCAGTTTTTCAACATTTAACATGTTTTCGAAAGAATTTTCAAAATCAATCCCAATATGATAAATATTATTTTCACATTTCACACAGTTTGTAAAGATTGAAATAAATACATTTGAGTGACTGTGAAGTAAAGTTTTAGTCAACAATAGCTAAATGTAGCTAAATTATTAAGCTACGTCTCCTGATTAAAATAGATATCATTTTTTAGCTATTTTAATTGATTAAATTGTTAAATCATAAGTACTTTTAGTGATATATGTAAATACGTTGACATTTGATTTTTTGTAGATCATTTACAGAATAGATTTATAATGATTTTAAAACAAATATGTATAGTAGTATAAAATTTATATTAAAAATACTTACACAATATATTTCTTCAGCAAATTTTACTGTTCAATAATTTTAAGGATGTACAACAATGTGATATTTTGTTACCATCAACAATAACAAAAAAAAATCAAATTTATAATAAACAAAAATTGTTTCAACGCTCTCTTACTGCATTAAAATAGAAAATAATTACAAGTATTAGGTTTGTTCGATTGACTCGCTTGTATTTTATTGCAAATAAATTTGATAAATAGAACATATCAGTTTAATGACTTGAAGACAAATAACAGAAATGTGTCATTTCAATCAAGTATTTAATTTAACCAATTGCCGAATAATACTATTTTAATCTATATTTAATCTATTTTAATCAGAAAACGTAGCTTAATAATTTAGCTACATTTAGCTATTGTTGACTAAAACTTTACTTCACAGTCACCCAAATGTATTTATTTCAATCTTTACAAACTGTGTGAAATGTCAAAATAATATTTATCATATTAGGATTGATTTTGTAAATTCGTTCGAAAACATGTTGATTGTTGAAAAACTGCTACTATATTTTTCCATATTTACATAAATACAAACAGATACTGTTACTAAAATTTCTTCACGTAGCTTAAATTTTTTTAAACATAATCAAATTAATCTTTTTACCTAACCTATTCGCAGCAGCGAGCGCCATCATATATGTCACCTACGACCAATTTGTCTTACCTATGTTAAAATCGAGTTTTCAAAATAAATTTGAACATTGTAAATATCATTTTCGCACTAAAATTTTGCGATTTATATTCATAAAATATGCAAAAAGTAATAGTATGTAATACATACAGACACAATCACGCCATGTATTCAAAAAAAAAGTGTGGCACAAACTCTTTCCACTATTTCGAAATCAGTTTCTTCCAAATATCTATATCCAGACAAGCAAATTTAGCTTCATCTATATTCATAATTTCTCTCATACATATTCTTCTATTTCTATTACTTGGAAAAGTTTCGCTCATGCAAGACACTCTCAATTATACCACCCAAACTACTCATCGGACATCCACGCTAACGTATACCTTCAAAATAATTCATATAAATTTTTTTAACCAAATGATCATTAGCAATGATCCATCTTAACTGATTGAACACAACTTTTGCTACAACATTTTTTTCAATTTCACACTCATCATGCACTAATCTATATTACGTACATTTAGTGAATGTAAAGTAAAATTTAGCCAGAAATGATATTTAAATAAGTAGATGTGGCTTGACAATTTAGAAAAACAGTGCGAAATTATTTTTGACTGCATTCAGTTAAACATCCATTGTTGTTATTAGCATCAAGCAAGTCAATATGGCACCAAATGATCGCAAGGGCACCTCGAAAGATGGTGAAAAGAAGAAACGTCCGCAGCGTAATGTAAACTTCGCCTTGTACATTCATAAAGTTCTAAAACAAGTTCATTCGGACACTGGCATTTCAAATAAGGCAATAAACTGTTTCATAAATGATATATTTGATCGTGTCGCAACCGAAGCTTCAAGATTCGCTCAGTATTATTTTGATTATACTAAGCTAATCTTGAAGCTTCGGTTGAGACACGATCTTTGGATCGACAATTACAGTTCGTGAAATTCAGACTGCGGTGCGCTTGTTGTTGCCTGGAGGATTGGCTAAACATGCCGTTTCTGAAGGCATGAAGGCCATTACGAAGTATAACAATTCAGGTAACTAATTTCATATTTCAATATTTGTTTTTGTGTTCGATTTGTTATGTGACATGAAATTTATTAAAAATTATTTTTCACAATAATAGTTTTTGTTTTATTCATAAATGACTTCTTTTTATAATTGTAAATTATATATCGATCAATTTTATATAATATAATATATATATATATATATATATATATATATATATCATTATCAGGAAGAATTCGCAGATACAGTAAAAACTGAATTTGTTAAATTAACAAAACATTTTAAAAGGTATAACATAAAAACCAAGAAATCTACATAATTCCAGAAATAATAAAATTAAAATTATACCAAATGTAAAATTTTCAATTTGTTAAAAAATAGACAAAAGATTATGTAGTACCTACTATAGAGTTTATATAATTACAAAAAATAGTACTGCTATTAAAATGTTTATAATAAAACATTTTTATTTTTTTATAAATCAATTACGGCTACATTATTTATCTAAAATTAGTCAAATTTTAACAAAATATTCTTTTAATACTAACAAAAATTATATAAATTTATTGTTATATAGTATTGCCTACTGATGATGTAAATATTTTAATAGCAGTACTATTCTTTGTGATAGTACTACATAATCTTTTGTCTTTTTTTAACAAATTGAAAATTTTATTTATTTAAGAAAATTTAAAAACCCAAGTATCTGGACATTTAAACAGATCAAATCTAATGAATTAATAACCCGCTATTGTTTTACAAGGTAGAAATTACACTTACTATAAATACAGTGATATTTTATGACATTATGTATATGTTTATTTAATAAATTTATAAAATATATAAACAAATTATAACAAGTATATAATTATATGTTTCTAAACATTGTGATGTCTTCAGTTAAAACGTGTAACATAAACAAATTCATTTCAAACTTTAGTACATACGTAAAACTATAAATTTAAACATAATCATTAAATAAAAATAATGAAAAAGTTATTTAATTGGATTAAAAATCAATTTTTTTTGTAATGAACCTTGTTAGATAGATAAATGTAATTATTTGAAAAACAAATTTGACGTCAACAATTATTAGGTATTATTTAATTTATATTTTCGATTCACTAATACCAATTTATATGAAATCAATTACATCTTTTAATAAGTAATACAAATTTAAAATAAAACTGCTTTAGGTTTAAGTTCTGTAGTAATATTTATTAATAATCTAGAAATACAACCAAACTAGGATAGAGACCCACTGTAACACAAACATCAATTTCCCAAGAGGAACAATTTGTTCGTGTGATGTAGATTATGCCGTAGTAATATACAAATAAAAGCGGCATCGGCACAGGTCACTGTTAGCTTTCAATGTGTTAACAATTTCATTTAATAGAAAATAAAATACGTTTGTTATAGAGAGTGTATGTCGGGCAATCTTATGTTAGTGATAGGTACATTATAAAGACACATATTTCTCTCCATTTTCTCTCCCTCGCTCCCAGAAAGCAGAAATCTATAAAGTTCTATTATATTATAAAAGTATAGAATGATTTAAAAATCAAAGAAATAAAAATAGTCAACCTTATTTATGTCAAGTACGATGGTACGATCTAAAATAACTCAATATTTAACTTTGACGAAGTCCGGTGAAATAATATAATTATCAAAGTTGAAGTAATTTGGCTTAAAATGAGAAAACAAAGATAGCAAGCATACACATAGTTTGATGTTAACGTAAAAAGTTAAATATGATACGTATTTCATTATAAAAACTCGTTATTATTGCGGCAAACTATTTCATTGGATCCTAACCTCAACACAACAAAGCTAAAAATAACATAACGATTCGTTTTGCGTTCTCTGCGTGAATATTGTAACAGACAAACCAACTGGCCGATTCCAAATTGTCAATATAGGAAAATATTTGACAGCAGTCATTTAAATTATATCTATTTATACAAGCATATGTCACGTTATCTAATAAAATTTTCACAATAATTGTAAGTTTACATGTTAAACATAATCATCGCTAAATCATTAATTGAGCAACGAATTTTCACAAACTAATAATTATTGTCCTGCAAATTGGATAGAATCAAATGAGATTAATCAAATTGAATAACGTATACATCAAAAGCGGCTCGTACATAAAGGTTACAGGGCACTGTTACTCCTAAAAATATTTCGAGAAATAACTGTATCAATAATATGTAAAAAATTAAAGCAGAACGCAATTTTTTTTTATGTAACCCACAAAAAAACTGTATAAAATCACACTTTCAAAAAATTAAAATTTTTAACAACCAAATACAATATTGGAATAAGTTATTTAGAATAAGTAACTTAATAGGAAATTCTAAATATTAAAATCACATATACATGTAAGATATACTAACAAAACAAGTAAATCTTTTTCTGTAAAAATTTATTGCATATTCTTAATTATTGAATGTGTGTACAGTTACAATGTCATGTTTATTTAACTCAACGCGAATTTCAAAGAATGTAGAAACGTAAATCTTTATCATATGAATTTTAGCCATGATACATTATTACTCAGTTTTTATCATTCATCTTATAAAAGCTCAGATATCGTTTGATTATTATTCATAAAAATATTAATGTTGCTGCAATATTTTGATTTGTTATTAGTGAAAATTCGACATGTTTATTTGAAAAGTGGTAAAAAATAATACGGAAAAATACCATATAATTATTGATTAAAATACATTTTTTGATAATTTTACTGTATATGCAAAAGTTATTTATTTAAAATTATAATAATTTTAATAGTAATCCCTGTAGATAAAATTTCTACGTACCGGCACTGGACAACAAACATGCATACTCGCACACGCTTGACAATTTTATCTACACTAACAAAATATTTATCTATAAACAATGACTGCAACATAAAACAGTTTCTCTAATCCCATAAATGTGTATAATAAAATTATTCAACAAACTAAAAATAAATGTCGGTTTGCATTGTAGGCGCAGTAAAAATCCGTTTGATAAAAAATAAAATTTGTTGCCATTTCGAATTTCGAGCTCCATGATTATAATTTGTAGCGGATATTAGACAGCGCGTATCGTAGAATGTAACTCACTTACGAAAATTTAGGGAACGAAAATGTCGTCCTGATAAATAAATTATTTCCCCTAACGTACCCAGAAGCCAATCTAATATCAAATATATAAAATTTACATACCTATAACTATATCGATTCGTTCTTAATCTTGCCAAAAATTCATCAAGTTACTGTCAATTAAATTACAAAATTTAATTTCTTTAAACAGGATTGCTAATTTTTTTACAGGTAATATATTTTCTTCTGTAAATCTGTAGTAATTTCTCAGTTAATTCATTTTAATTAATTATCATCTTTATTTTAATAGTATATTTTAACTATTACCTATATGATTTTCTATGTAAAAATGCTTTTAGATTGTATTAGACAAAATTAAAAGAAAAAAAGATTATAAAAATTTTCAATATTATTTTCTGTTCAAACAAGTTGAAAATAAGCGAATAAAACTGAAATCAATCTCGTGTGTCATATCATTTATGTGTGCTAAAACAATTTTCAAAAATATTTTTGTATAGATATAAATAACTATATGTAAATAGCAAAACAAGGTCGCGTGGAAATATTTTAAATTAAAATAAATATTTTGTCAGTCAGAATAAATAATTTGACATTAATTTATATATTTTTTCCGTGTACATAGTTTTCTATATTATATTGATAGATAGCTTCACTTAACCATTCCAATTTGTTTTTACGTTAAATATTTAACAGAGATTTTGCTATGTTACAGATACTACACTTCGTATGTATGTATATTTTCTGTACAAAATTCGTAGCCCGCTCTTTTCCCCACTTTATTTCCAAGCAGGCGTGTATTATTTGTTCCCACGAGTGACGTTGAAAACTTTGAAAATATGAGTAGATAAAAAGAAGATTAGAAAAAATTGCTGAAATACTTTTCGCAAAACTAATATTCAAAACTGCTACGAAGTATACTTCACCTCCTCTTAACCCCAATAAATATTTATCAATTTCGTAACCTTCGGAAAAAATTTCAATGACCACATATTATGACAAAACTAATTCATATGAATTATAACCTACTTTAACATGTGAATCGATTCACATTCAATATTCAGACATATATCAATATAAAATAATAGAAAAAAAATAAATTATATATAGTATATTTACCAAATATTGTTGCCTAATGGTATTACTCTAAATTACCAATTCAATAATACTTTTCAAATAAATTTGCTTTCAATAAAATTATATTAAGCGAGAAACTTATTTTTTATAAACCTTAAACAGTAATTGTCTAACAATATCATTAGAAAACAATTACCTTAAATACAGATATAAGTTTCAAATGAAATCAATTTGAAATTTGTAATATTTTTAACACTAACATGTTATTTAAATCCGTAAAACGTAATAAGTATATTTGATTCATTAAATTGAATATTTATTTAAGTTAAAAGATATATTTGTGTTATAGTTGTATACAATTTCCTTAACGTTATGATTTCCATATTCATAATTTGATTTACCTTGAAAGAAACAGATTAAATTTATTTAAAATTCAAATATAAACATTTAATATTACTAAGCAAATACATGTCGGAAAAAACATAAAAAAATAATATATTAAACTCAACAGCATGCACCAAGACTCTACAAAACAAAACTATGTTCATAAGTAAACATATAAGTTGCCAAGGAAATTTAAACATATAAACAAAACAAAAAAACAATATGTGTATTATATTATTTCAAGCTGAAGTCGTTAAAAAGACATTCTTGAAATAAGCAAAAATGGAAGAAGTATCGCAAAAAACTTTATCAAATCAGCAACAAGACCTGACAAAATCAGAAAACTGGAAAGATCTGTCTAACGAAATAGACATAAAACAATTGTCTTAGATATCCCACATAAGTATCATCTAAGCAAACAAAAAAGAAAAATCCATTAAGAGCCTAAAAAGGCTGCATCCTTCAGCAAAATTCATGAAATCAATGATTTAATCGGAGCAAATCTAAAGAGTAGAAGCCTATTGATTGAGGCAGGCAGCATACCGGATTCGTAGAAACAAACAGAATTTTACATTACGCCGTGGAACAAGTTTATCGTGGCTGCATTAACATTAGCTATAGCACACATGCTACCGATTACATGCGCAAAGCGCGTTCACATGGCCCCGGCAACGCTGTTGAATGAAAGTCCGGAGTCCGGCGAAAGAAATAATGACCGTTGTACACAATGGGCCAGACCCATTATGAACAGCAAACTTATTCCTCAATGTAATTTATTACTAAAGCTCTTCCAAGCTAGACCCTTTTCTTTGGGACTTTCTCAATGGCTCTATGCCCAGCGATGGAATACTGGGAGTCGATTCACAAATCTTTGCTATTTGTATAATGGAATGAAAAAGAATAAAGCTCAACTTATTATTAGAACCGAATATTCAACTTGTATTATTTATAGCAACATTGATTTCATTATTATAGATATAATTTTTGTTTCCAAAGTTATAGTAAAGTATATAACATAATCAAATAGTCATACATACAAAATTTCGATTTTACTATACTAAACTATAAATCTAAAAATAGCATAATTAAATTTACCTATCTAATTTTATATTAAAATTAAATTATATAGTATAAATATTTTTTGTTTATAAATTGCGCCAGAATTAAATAACAACTAACAAATAAATTAAATTTGTTAAAATTAAAAACCAGTATTATACAATTTGTGTACTAAAGCTAAAATATTAAATTTCAAATTTTAAAAATGTTTCATGTATAAAATGCAGAAATAAAAATGTTTTTCTCATCCGTTTTCATTTGATTTCAAATAATATAAAACGTAAAATATGTATGTTGTAGAATTTTAATACTAGAATAAAAGAATTTAAATTTTTGAACAATTTTTTTTCAACAATATAAAAATATAACACTGCCGTAAGCAATATATTTACATTCATATACAATTGTATTCCGAAAATAAAATCATACATCGAACAACAGGACAATTTCTCATAACGCTAAAAGTAAATAACGCAGATTCAATAAAAATTCAATTCAACTGAAAAAAATAATAATTGTTATTTTTATGTTGACAATATTTTCTATGCCATATAAAATTATCTATTAAAAAAAATGCAACCTCAATAAACCGTTCTTATTACCGTTTTCTACAAATATTATTTAGCTTGTTTGGTTTCGAAATTAATTAGTCTACAATGCATCGAAATTTTATAGACTGACAAAACTGTTAATGAAATAACATGATTTTGAAATTTCTTATAGTCGAAGTGAATGAACTAGAAGTTCATAAATATTAAGTAGATATAAAGTGTAACTATTTTAAAGAGAGAAATAAACAAATAAAGCATTTTTACAATGCAGACTACCTTAAGCGTTATATTGAAATTTATGTGCAACCGTAATTCAAATAACAAAATAAATATGAAAAAGTGTTCATGTACCTCGGCAGTTTCGAAATTATGTTCATTTATAATGTACAAGAAACACTTTGTCTAAATTAAGAAACAACAAGCAACCCGCGAACTATTCTTGAATTTTGAAATTCACCGCTTAGTTCACGCGGTGGCGCTACGCGACACCACAAACGCAAATTTCTGTCTACACTCACAAAACATACGCGAAGCGCTAATCGCCAATTACGCCAATTCATTTCTCTTGAGTTATCATCCTCTTATGCTACTCATACATTCAACGGCAAATAGGATTTTACGACTAGATTATTTGCCTGAGAGTAATATGTTTCATTAGTTTTAAGTAAACAGATGCAATTAAATGAAATTTCGTACAGTTACATATTATCATACTCATACGGAAATTAATATAAGTAAGATTTTAAAATTTTATCAAAGTTCCTTTACGCACTAAGGGTGAACATTTATAGACTTCATAATTTACGTATTTTTTAGAGTTAATATTTTATTTTTACTAAACATATAACTCAATTATAAACATATAAAATTAGTATACTTTATCATTTTAATAGAATCATATGAAAAATATTTTTATTATTGATAAAACAAACAAAATTTGAATGATTTTTTGCTTTGCCACAAATGTTTATTAAAGTTTACAAAATTCATCTCTTAGACAAGTTGGTTAAATATATCTAAATAATTTCAGAAGAATATTTGAAATCCAAATTTGTTAATAGTTACAAACTATTGAGTAATAATTCAAAAACACACTGGTGTAATCATAATTTATCAAGAAGTGCATATATAATAAATATATTTTTAACAGAAGTAGAAAAAGTACTTTAAAACCAAATAATATAAAAAACATCTATTTAGAATATCCCTCCTAATATTAAATTAAATTTATATATATAACTTATCATGATAATTGTCAAATAAATATTAATTTAAAAAAAAACAACAAAAAACAACTCACAATCATTTTTAGTTTAATTTTTTAAATAATTCTTATTATCAATAATATTTCTCAGTAATATTTTTAATATCATTTATTTAAGTACTTCATTTGAAAAATCGATAAAAATATAGAACAGTTTAGTACCTATCATTTATATTTATGAAAAAATACGAAACACTATAATATTCTGTCTTACAAATATGAAAATAACATAAAAAAGTAATTTAAAACTCAAGAAAAATGTTTAAATTTAAAACAACGTCCCTAATTGTGATGAGGGTGGCAAGCAGAGCGCAGTGCAGCGCAATAACCACTGTCCGTCCATATCTAACGACAAATGATTAATTCCCTGGCCTTTTATTTGACTTACAATACCGATAACGTTGCAGTTGACGTCTTTTCTTTAAGCATTAATTGCAAGTTGAATACGTTTTAACCTATAATTAGTCGCAGGAAAAATATAGAATTATATTTTACCTCAATTATTTTATTGTTTACAGTGGAATGGAAGGAAGGTATTTGCAAGTTTTAATTCCACTACGACTATAGGGACTAGCAACTAGCTCGCTAACAAAAAGATAAACAAACTTTGATAAAATATACGATACGACCGTGCGACATACGTATTTACATACTGAATTCAAAGAGATTTTACACTGCATGTGTACTGATGATCAATAACAAATATTTGATTGTTTTCCATATAAATGCGTTAGTGTTCAAAATGGCACATTTTAAACATTTTCTCACAGCTAAGAGTAACTTCTAATGTCACATTAATTTACTTATTATAAAATAATACTAGTAGTTAGTGTAAAACAAAATCAGTAGTTTAGATATTAATTTTTCTATTTTCTTAGCTATACAGAAACCTTAAAAGTTTGGCTATGCTAACTACACTTTGGTTCAATGTGAATGAGCAAAGTGAATGAGGCATAAATGGTCAAAATTTAAAAAAGGACACTTAGGGCCAGTTACACAAAACATTGTTAACTTAATAAATGGGTTAACTAAGCAACTAGATTGTCATCTGTTTTGAAGCGTTTTATTGATTGATCAGTTGGCAATTTAATGATATCGTCAACGTACAAAGTATTTTATGCGACTGGTTATTTAAGCAAAACTTTTCGATAATTTTATACTAAAACCAAAAAATTAAAATTTAAAATAAAAATGTAAAAAATCATAAAAAATAAATTTAAAAAAAAATTATTTGACAAATTTTACGCATTAACTGCACATTTAAAATGATGAAATTTTGTTTGTTTTTAATCGAAACTTTACACTAATATTTTAGGTGGCAAAAAGATAACAATCAAATTTCTTTGTTTAGAAGATCATATTGCTTCGGTTCTATTCGATACTGAAGGTATTCTCTGGCACATGCTCCTGTATTTATCTTATACCTACAATCGGTTCATGTTCGTAAACTACGTCAGTAAACTTTCCAATTTTGAGTACGATTACGAAAATGTTATCGAATCCTGCCACAGATCGAAACAACCGAAACCGAAAAGTACATAATATATTAAAAAGCTAATTCGTACTTCTAAATACAACATGGTAACGTAAACGAGCAACGAGCAGTGAGCAGCGAATGTGACACGCCATTACGATGATTGATTACAGTTGTAAATCTCACTGCAGAGAACAGACCGTCATCTTCACCCGTAAAGAAAAAACTGTGACGCCGACGACACCGACGGCAACGCCAGTACGGGCAGCACCACGGCGCTAGACGGAATGACACAAGAACGATTCCCGCTATGGAAAAACAATTCGCAAAGTTTGTCGACTTCGAAACGCGCCACGACAATTATTTGTCGTCTCGGTGGATGAACAACCGCACTTTATTCAGTGGCCCATTCCCTTTGACTGCTGCACGTATACTATTAGTCTATACTAGAATTAGAAGTATTGTCTTTGATTGTGCTGTTACGCAAAGTTCTGTTATAATAAGAAATTTTAACAAACTATACTTCTGTACAATATTATTCCAAACTAATAAAATACAGAAATTTAATAGTACATAATCTTCAAGTTTTCACAGCCGCTATCCATTGAATTTATAGATTTTTCTGGACTGGTATGCCGTGGTACACCAACCAGAATCTTCACATGTAGAAGATGGTGGAGGTACAGGTATATATACCAGATTACGGAGCAGAAACTGTTAATCAGTCACCAAGCACTAAGGATGCCATCTACGATGTATGACGACAAGAATAGCTCGACCACGGCATACCAGCAAACAAATATATACGAATTTAATATTTTAGAATCTGTTATATGCTAATAATTGGATTCAAATATTATCATTAGTACAAAAATAAAACAATGAATAATAATAAATTTATGTTGTATTCGTTTTAGTTCAGTTTCATAAACGCTAAAAATATTATTATTAATAACAATAATCTGGTAGTACATTTTTGAAATAACATTTGTTTGCAAAGGTAATTTATTAGGAGAATAAAAGTTTTTTGTAATGCAAATTTCTTTATCGTTTATGATATCGAGCCTTAGAAACAATTTCTTCAATAATTAAATTGCAAAATATTTGTCATTATCTAAAGAATAATCTGATATAATATTGTTGTTACTGTTTAATTATATATAATTAATTTTTTTTTATGTAAATCTTAAAAAAAAATTAAGTAACGAAAATAAGAATTAAAATAATAAAATTTACAACAAATTTGAACAAAAGTATCATTAACAAACTAAAATCTAGCTTCCTCATCTTAATAAATTATAAAAATTTTATAATCTTGTTACTTGTATTTTGTTATCTAGTAACTTGTTTCTATGTTTTGTTTGTTTATTATTTATGTCATTTGTATATATTTTTCCTGATGATGATATCGAAACATCGAATATTAATTAAAAATTTGACAGAACTAAAACCTGAAGCTTTTTTATGAAAAGTATCATTTTTCAACGCTGTCATCAAACGTATTAAGATATTTTAATTCAAATCATTTAAATATATCTTTTTTCTGTCATATTTTAAATAAATCTTCGATAATGATTTAAAAACAGCAAATAAATTTTTCTGTATTCTGGAAATTAATACAATTAGAGTAAATAAAAACGGACAACCAAAATATAACACTATATACAATTGCAACGCGTTATAAATACTATCAGTTGTTGAGTAGAGCCCATAGAGCTGCACACAAACATGGAAGGACCTTGTACGGTAGGCCAGAAGTAGATAGTTATTTTTTGCTTCTTACCACCGCCCTAACTGCTATTAACTAAATGACTAAATGTAATGAGAATATCGAAATTCACTTACCGATATTGCTATATAATATAGCCTACATCGTACACAAAACTGACGCGCTCGCTCTATACGATACAGATACATCGAAACGGATATGTTGTAAGCCGGGCCGGTAAAATGAGCGACGATCAGCAAAGAGCTTCGATTCCACTCAGGTCGCTTCAATGTTAACTATATATTTACGCAACACGGCTTTGCAGCTTACCTAGACTTGTTTTCACAAATTTTGGCACTGCATTTTCCGTCTTGTTCTGCATTCTGTTTTAATGTTTTATTTAAACATTCAAAATCGTAAAAATAATAATAGTAGAGTTAAAAATAACTGTTTTAAATAATGTAATAATAAATTGCTATTTATTGTTTAAAGATAATAATAAAGATATAACAAATTTTTTTTATATATTTATCTTATTATTTTTTTAAAATAAAATTATTAAATAAACAAAATTGTGGTATACAAATCATTATGCCACTGAACTAATATCTGTTGCGTCTGAGTGGTTTGGAGACCACTATGCCAACAGTTCCCAAATTGTGCAAGCTAATTTCGTATGTAGCAATTAATATTAAATATAATAATAGTTTTCATGTTTATTAAAATAAATAGCAAATTTTTCTGTTTAATACTAGTACAGTATTTTAATATTAAGTATATTGAATAAAAAATGTACAGAAATAACACTTGTGGAAGCCCGGCACTATACGCTATAGATCCCTTACTTGACAAGTTAAAATTATTAAGAAATTATATGATCAATAGTACCTATATAGTAGTTTCGAATTTAGTTGGAACAAACATTAGTGACATTAAAAATAGTGTTTTTGAATCCAACTAATAATTACACAAACATACATATATGAATACATATACGAGTAATTTAATTATAAAAACTTTAATTTAAAAATTAAATAAACAATTTCATTTCATTTTAATGAACCATTAAAAAAGTTGGTAGAGTTTAAAACTCAAATGTCAAAACTTTTGAATCGTAGCGTAACACCGTCGTTTAAATTTGATATAATTCAATATTAAAACAGAAACGTAAATTGGCAATAGAACTCGTTGGTTGCCGTTTGCCGTTCCCGGTATATACGAAACGTAACGAAACGAGAATATCTAGGTATGAGAATGGTAGGAGAATAGCGAACGGGACGGGACGGGACGGGACAGGACGCAAACGGGACACAAAACACAAGGTAATGTAACGCAACGCAACGCAACGTTGCGTTACGTTGTCATTGTTTGTTGATTACGAACCCGACCGAATGCTGTTACGTTATAACCATTCTCGGCGCTGACACCAACGCCAAAGCGCCGCGACGCGACCCGATATAGGCACAAGCCCAAGCGCGCTGCCGCCGCGGACCCAAAAGAATTTTCGTTGAATACGAGATACCCGCTGGGATTTGTCGGTTGCCTCGCGCTGACGGCATCAACAAACTATTAATTAGATTTTTAATTTGCCGACATTTTGGGATACGGTTACGCTACCCTTTTTTTTTTATTTTTTCAACGTAAACGTAACGCAACGAAAAATGTTTTTAAAAAATTTTTCGACCGCGATCCAAATTCCCCGATGAGACTTCCAATTTTCTAGCCATATTACTAATTAATTTCATGTGAATAATTAAATCAAAATTGGTAGCTTGACAACATTTCGAAATATATAATGCAAATATTTATTCAACCGCTACATTTACGCTTACACTGACTGTACGAGTACTGTATGAGTAACTGTAATGTAGTTACAAAAGACCAACGCAAAAAATTAATAAAATATGTTTGTTTTAAACACATTCTGGCTTTTACCAACATTATGTCATTGTCACACTAATCATCATACAGATAAAAATTATTCACACATGGAATATTAATATTTACATATTAATTCAAATAAAATGTCAGAGAAATTTTATTCAAATATGCTCTCTCTTTTGTGACCTTTATATAATGTTAATTATTATTGAATGCATCATTTATACAAAATTGTTTCGGTGTATAAAGTGAACAATTGTAATCCTGTACTTTGAAGTCAACTATTTGTTACCACTGATTGGTTTGATTGGCTAAGAATATTGCTATTGTAATATTACTAAATAGTGAGAAACTGAGGCGGAAACTGAAGGTACAGGCCGATTGGAAAGGTTGAGCCATCCAGGCTAGCCAGAATCGGCCAGTGGCGTAACGGCATCTGCAGAAAATGGTGGAAGTACAGGTATATATATATATGTATATATATATATATATATATATATATATATATATATATATATATATATACCCCAGACTGCAGAGCAGAAACTCGTATTTGGTCAGAAAGTACTGAGGATGCCATCTACGATATATAACGAGAATAAATCAACAACGACATACCAGCCCAGAAAATTCTAAAAATTCAATAAATACCGGCCGTGAAAGCCTGAAGATTACTAATATGTAAGTAATTTAATATTTTTTTACGCAATCTCTAACCATATATTTAGCAACACTTATTTATATTAAAAATTTATATAAAAATTGTAAAGTTGCTAGATATTGCTAAATAACTGCAAACAATTGTAAATTAGAGAATATAATTTTTTATTTGATAAGACTATAGCAATGTTGCTTAGATTTTCAAATTTTATTTTTCAAAAGTTTTTCTAAAATTAGAAAATCTTAAAATATTTATGAAAACTATTTCTTTGTAAAATTAAATTTTCTATCTGTAAAAATTAATGTGCAGAAATAATATTTATATAAAAAACTAATACAAAAATAATCAATTTGTTCTAAATTCATAACAACACATTAAAACGCGTAGAATTTTTTAAAATAAAAGTTATTGAAAATTATGATTGTTATAAACGTATTTGTCATTTAAATTTACTGTCATATATAAGTAAAAATAGTGTTAATATACAAAAAACAAGTGACCTATTAAGTATGTGTTACATAATTCGAAAAGTTGACAATTAGGTACTAAAAACTTTCAGTTATTGATTTGATCCTGTTGAATAATTGAACCCATGAACGATGAATAACATTAAAATGATGATCTAGTTAACAAAATTCAAGTAAAATTAGGTTAGAAATAGAACAAAAAGAACAGTCTAATTTCCAGTGTTCGTGTGAAATTAAATTACGAATGTGTCGTGTCGTGACAGAATGTAGCCGTAGAGAGCGTAGCATAACTTATAGAAATATTATTACCGTACACATGCACAGTCACAGGAATGGTTGTACGGTGCGGTGCGCTTGTTTTCCATTTATACACATAAACATAGAGTCGACTGGCAATGCGATTGCGATTGCGATGAAAATGAAATGAAATGAAATGAAATGAACTTACTACCGTTCAATATAGAACCATTAATTCGTAGGTCATTAAAATTTATACTCACAAATACGGACGTACCTGTAGACTGTAGAAAACGTTATTAATCAAATGACGCACGTTTAATCATTAATTCTAACGCCACTAACAAAAAGAAAACTGACAAGTAACAAACATTGCCATTGACAGGTTTATACCTTCTTTCGCTTTTCTAGTATTTTTATTTCACAATTCTAGAAGGGGTACTACCGCGTCCACTGTACTATAGACGGCTATACCTTATTTGTATATTCTCTTTGTTTTCTTACAAATGTAAAACGTTTGTTAAACACGGTTTTGTATTAAACATATGATTAATATCGATTTCAAGCAAATTTATTAAAATATTATTAATATTTAAAAATTTTAATGAACAGAAAAATACTACAAAATTAGTAAGCTTTGCTAATTTTTTATTCAAAACTTGCAAAATACAATAATCAGGTATTTAAAAACAAGAGGTCAAAAATTTTCAATGAAAAATTAATATTCTTCAGAAAATCTGTTATACTGTATTTTTTATCGTTAAATTTTATATATACATATATATATATATATATATATATATATATATATATATATATATATATATATACAGGGTCCTGCACCTCACCTCCCGTCTTCTGTAGCTCAGTTATTAATTAAGTTAGGATTTTGATATTTTGCAGGCGTTCTCTGTATCTCCGAGTCTATTTCAGGAAAATATTTTTGATTATACAGGGTGTCCCAATAAAGTGTTACGCCATGATAATATATCTTTTTAAATTACATGCCATACTTTTTTTTACTTATTTGGGTGTCTTTTATGGTTGCCTACATATTCCTAAAATTCTATTGAAATCGGTTCGTTGAAGTCAGCGAAAAAAAATAAAAACCAAAAAAAGTCGGTTTTGCACCACTGGCTTTAAAAATTAATAAAAAACGCAAATAGTATCTGGTTAATAAAATTTTAGGACATGGTCATTAAGTAAAGTCTAGTAGTCTCGTTAACCAAGTTTTTATTGATCCAGATTATACAGGATGATTAAAATCTAGTGTCAAACTTCGCAAACTTTAAAGCACTTTATCTTTCTTATTTCAAATGGGAACCCCTATATATTTTTATATCATTCGATGCGGAATTGAAAAACAAACATTTTTTCTAATTACAATCCTATGGCAATTCCTAACATTTTACAAGTTATTCACCAAAAACTTATTTTATCAACTATTCCAATAGCAATTTTAATTGATAAAAATCGAAGGTGCCTTTGATAAACAATTAAAATTGCTATTGGAATAGTTGATAAAATAAGTTTTTGGTGAATAACTTGTAAAATGTTAGGAATTGCCATAGGGTTGTAATTAGAAAAAATGTTTGTTTTTCAATTCCGCATCGAATGATATAAAAATATATAGGGGTTCCCATTTGAAATAAGAAAGATAAAGTGCTTTAAAGTTTGCGAAGTTTGATACTAGATTTTGATCACCCTGTATAATCTGGATCAATAAAAACTTGGTTAACAAGACTACTAGACTTCACTTAATGATTATGTCCTAAAATTTTATTAACCAGATACTATTTGCGTTTTTTATTAATTTTTAAAGCCAGTGGTGCAAAACCGACTTTTTTTGGTTTTTATTTTTTTTCGCTGACTTCAACGAACCGATTTCAATAGAATTTTAGGAATATGTAGGCAACCATAAAAGACACCCAAATAAGTAAAAAAAAGTATAGCATGTAATTTAAAAAGATATATCATCATGGCGTAACACTTTATTGGGACACCCTGTATAATCAAAAATATTTTCCTGAAATAGACTCGGAGGTACAGAGAACGCCTGCAAAATATCAAAATCCTAACTTAATTAATAAATGAGCTACAGAAGACGGGAGGTGAGGTGCAGGACCCTGTATATATATATATATATATATATATATATATATATATATATATAATATTTTTTTTAAACGCTTACATAATTATTATACAAAAATTAAAATTTCATATTATGTCAAATTATATTATTTTAGTTGAACTGAACTAGAACAAAAACCAAATTTAATTTTTTGACAGTTTACATTATTAACAAATATTGTATTAAAAAATTCTAATTTGCTTAAAAAACTAGTTAAATTATAAATTTATTTTTATTAAAATCTTCAGAATTTTAATTGAGTAATTAAGATGTATTTACCAAAGAAATAATCTAAATGTATAGAATTTATCTATAGGTTGCACATAGCCAATAATCAGTAACAATGAAATGACATAAATATAGACAAAAGCAAGGAAAACAGTAGGCCTAATAAAATGTGATTACGCTATGTCTATCTGTATTGATTTCAAACGACTGCCAACTAAATACTAGAACAATAAGGGGCAAATAACTGAGTGCCGGAAATAACCGCCCTATAACTATAGTTACCACACCCACTTCACTTCCTAGTGCCAGATAATTCATTATTGCAAACAAGCTAGCAAGCCAGCGGCTTCTCTACTCCTGCTCCTCCTCTCATTTATAACCATACATCACCCATGCACAACTTTTCATATTTTTTTTTACTCGTTTTTGCATATAACAAAACTTTGCACCCGCCTAGGGTAACTTCTATCGCCATCGATTAATTACGGACATCGAGACAGATTACTACTTCCCAATCTGCATAATACAAGATAAACAGAACTATCTTTCAACACAAACGCTGAATTATGCCCTTCCCTTTTCAAATAATTCGTTCAAATCAAATAAAACAATCTCTTTTTTTTCGCCATTATTAACTTCATTCCATAATTTAATATTATTTATTATTTATTATTTATTATAAATAAATTAATTTTTTTTTTTTAAATAAAATAAGTCTTCACAGAAATTCATCGTCTAAAAGAATCAGAAAAAATATATCAATACCCGTTTGCAAAATAAATCACATCAGTAGAAACACGATAATTTCAATGCAGTAATAAAGAGTAACAAGTGTTGCGCTATTGAAATGTGCGTAAAGCAGAAAGTTTCGTGCGAAACTTTGCCGGCAAGTTGGTAGTAAATTTCTATCAGGACAGATTGTAAATGACTCAAACTGGAGCTAAATTCTAAATCGTAACTCATTCTTCACGAAATGTAACAGCACTTAGGCAGCTGTCACCGAATGTTCAAAGGAATCAACAGCAACGTCATAGGATATAAACAATTGCATCAGGCTAATGATAGAAGCATTAGTATAAATATAGGTTATAAATATGCATGAGCTTCGCCATGGAGACAACACTGCGATAGCGCTGCGCTGTATCTGTGTGACGCTTCTATTGACTTCGGTCGCCATTCGCCATCGTCCCCTCGCAATTCAGTCACATTACAGCCACGCATAAGTTATTCATTCGCAAATGTGTGCAAGGTTCACCGCAAGAACCTACGTAAAACAACCGCAGACGCGTGAATTTGATGAGATCCCTAACCCACATCATCATTTCCCGCCAAACTGTTTTACATAATGTCGTAAATGACAATCTAACAAACTCGCTCGATATACTCTTTCCAATCCATTGAGATTTTCATTTCTGCTCTATTGTTTTCCCTGATTTTATCGCAGCGAACACCGAATATAGCACAATCTAATGTGACAATTTTCAATTAGGTAAAATAACATATTTCTTCTCACTATTAATCATAAAAATAATGTATCATAATATGTTTTTATTATATTTAAATAATGGAATTATTATTTTAACTTGAATATAAATAGCAAATGTAAATTGCTACAATAAAATATTACAACCTTCAAAATAACAACCTATATTTTATCCTTTAGCGTAATATGAGTTTCAGAAGGGTTCAAATGATCCGATTGTCCTACAAAATATTTGCTTAATGTAAAAGGACAATTATACTATGGAAATTGCTTTTGAACATTGCATTGCAAAATTTAAACGAGATAAATTTAATATGGAGGTTCACGAAATAAACAATTTTCTTCAAAATTAATTTACAAAAATCAAAACTATTACTTTTACACAAATAAATTAAAATTAAGGTAAAATTTCGTCCATAAAAAAATTTAACTAAAAAAAATTTTTGAAAGAAAACTAACATAAAATAAAAATAAAATTTAATTTCAATTAAAAACAAAAAAAAAACATTTGTAGCGCCAATACCCTGGAATAAGTGCACAAAGATAGCGTGCGCTTTTGTTTTAAACAGTAGAGCAAAAATATTTAACAGTGAGTCGTTTTATGTTTGCTTGTTCTTATAGTGGATAAAATCATCAAATTATTGGTTGAAATCCACGTAAATTTTTATATAATTTTGTTTATTTAGAAACTAGTTAAAATATAAAACTAACTCGAAATAAATAACACATTTTATTTTTTTAAATTGAATAAAGTTAACCATAATAAAGAAAGTATTTTTTTTTCTTTTATTTATAAGTTTTATTTCTAACAATATTTTCAATAAATAAATTTTTATTATTTATGATAGGTATATAAACTAATTAATCAACAAATAATAATAAAAAAAATTAATAAAAATATACAAAATTTTTACTTTAAAAAACATTTTAACTGCTTTTGTTAATAAATAGTTTCTTAATTTATAGATTTATTTCCACTTTGTAGTAATATAATAACAAAACATTAATTCCAAACATTTAAAATCGAATAATTATGTCTTTTACAATTAAATTAATAAGAAATTTATTTGTTAAATTGTCCTGTATTAGAAATTTTATTAAATGTCTGTTTATACAAATGTTACTACTATGTATCAAATAAAACTATCCATTTTATTTACAGTAAAATACCATTTTCAGCCAACTAAACATATATAATTCCATTTAGGTAAAATACGAAAAACAAACATTTGTATCAAAATCTCGCAATCAATTTTTTATTGATATAATAATGACCATAATTGTTTTATGAGAGCGTTTGTAATTCCCAGTGCACCACAAAAACTAGAGACCGCAATCTGTAGTCGGCAGTAGGAGCAGCCCCTATAGTTTGTATTATATTTCAAGTGTGTAATTGCTTAACTGAAAGATATAATTCAGTGCACGTCGAGAACTGTTTCCTGAACCGCTGTACAAATATTGTTCTACAAGGGGTATACTATGTAACGTCAAGGAAATCAAAACAAGAACTTGATCAGTATAGAAGACAAGACGGGAAGCAACTACTATACATTTCGTTTCGATACGAACTACTTGAAGATTCCACAACATTGAACACTTCATTTTAGAACAACAAAAATTCCGCTACATACGTTTCATGCATAACAGTTTGCTATCGTTAGTCTCATCCAGGATAAGTTTCTAATCGAAATTCTACGTCTTTTCCAGGCAGAATATTCCATAGACTCTTATTTACATAACTGGATACAGATTGTTTTGGTAACCTACGCCATTTCGTGTAAAATTTTGCATAGCATTATAGATATAGTTCTATCTGAAAATATATATCTTTGTAAAATTTAACTCTTATAATATCATAAACAGATAGACAGATTTTGCAATCTTGCCAAAAATACGAAAAATATTACTGAAAATAACAATAAAAAATGTAGTCACATCTTTAAAATTCAAAAACAAATCATTCAAAAGAATTTAAATTATATATTGCAGAAACATTTTTATTCTTTCTTCAAATAAATTATCTAATAAATAATTTATTTATCCATGCATTGATAAACTAAATCTAGAAATATTAAAGCAAATTTTGAAATTATAAAAATTAAATTCATAAAATAATTTCTTTTTACAATTTAATTTTTATTCAAAAAATTAAATACTGCTATAAAAAATTATACAATTAACTTGAATATATCTTATAAATTTAATTCACTTGTTGTAAAAAAAATAACCTAAATTTCATGAAGCAATAAATTGCGAATTTAATGGATCAATTTTATATTTCATAAATAATATAAATTATGAGTTCGGTATTATAGTTTAACGATAAACCAACAAAATTCAATGTTATAAATTACAATAAGTAGATTTTATTATTTGTTGAAACATAAACAAACGTAAAATGGTGTGCACCGCAAAAAAATAAACAATAATATTTGTTGAGCCTAACATTTTATTGACTCCTGATAGAATTGCAACAATTGATACATTTAATGAAATTAACGGCTGACTGTGGCGCCCTGTAGCTGTTATTTATTGCAAAAGCTCGGACATAAATCACAATGCCAATAAAAGCGTTCTGATAGAACAGGGACGTTTTTCATCATCTAGCTTAGCAGTACTTGCTCCCAAAACACAATTGATTTCATATCCAGTTCGCGTCGATATTATCATAAACATAATTAAATCAAATTGTAACAATTTATTAACCAAAAAAACCGTCTTCTGTATTTCGAATTAAACTACGGCCTTGTAATCTGTCATATAAACAAAACAGTATCGTATTAGTACACACAAAGATTTATTAACGCAGACAAAATACTGTATTTTTTTTTATCTTTAATTATTATAAAAACATTTCCAGAAATTTTATAATTGTATCAAAAAACTGCTACAGATAAGAATCTTGAGAACTACAAAAGATACAACAACAAAAACATTCTCATTACCTAAAAATTATAATGATGCTGTATTCTATTTTTTTTTAATCCATAGACTACTAAGTATCAGCAAAAAATTTAATAATGTGTAATTAAATTTTTCTTTATAACTCTTTTATTTTTATTGTGGATAATTTTGAGTTAAACCTCCTATAAGCAACATTTTAGAAAAATTTCATTAGTGTGCTATATATATATATATATATATATATATATATATATATATATAAAACGATATATATATATATATATATATATATATATATATATATAAAACGATATATATATATATATATATATATATATATATATATATATATATATATATATATATATATATCGTTTAAAAAATGTTTTTTATGAGAAACTAAATAATACAGATAGTTATTATCAAAATAACTGGAACATTATTTTTATTAGAATAAACATAGCTAGTAAATTTAGATTTATTACTCTGTTATATTCAGTAGAAAATAAATAAACATTACACTTTATAAAATAGAATTAAAGTAAGTTATATCTGTCGGACATTAAAAGGAATTTGGCAAAAAATCCGACATTTAAATAAATTTGGAACAAAAAATTGTTTGAAATGAATGTAGCATTACAAGCAGCTAATGCCGTACGCCCGTACGCTGTCTCGTCCCGTCCCGTCCCGTCCGTTAGAAGTTGGAGCCAAATACGTTGAACAAAATAGAGAATGGCAAGGGGCTGAAAGCAGAACTGGGGTTTGGCAGTTTGGCCATTCTATATGCTTACGTTGAGTACATTAACGAGAATTCCATCGAGGAACCGAGGAGCCGCCGAACTGAGCAGTTCACTGTCGAAGTCGATGCCGAGAAGCTGAATCCGGAGCGCGGAACCGTTGAAAAAAATCAAACGTTAAACTAAAAGGTTCCGTACGCGTTTGCTGGCTTGTGAACTGATTGAAGTTTGTTCCACAGCCTGCTTTTGTCGGTTATTCAGTTACAAACTTTATGTTGCGTTGCGCTATGCTGTACTACGTTGTGCCTTGCCGTAGATGACGAAATAGGATGTCAATTTCAAACAGATATAATCAACAAACGTTACAAGACGCTTCACTACGGATGTTTTCACTACTCTTCGATTTAAGTGTTTATTCACGTTATGGCTGCCTCTCTGTCCAAGTCCCAATACCGTCTTTCTTAGGTTAGATTAAAAAATTCTTTAATAAATATATAGAGAGCAACAGGGTCGCTAATATATTTAAAATATTTATTTTCTGACTTGCTTCCATATCGAAATAATTGTGTTTCTGATTAAATATCTCCTTATAAAAGTAACTAAATCGAATTTAACATAATTTCTATCACAATAATAAACAATAAAGGGCTTTATAGGGAAATTTTGCTACTACACAGTTAAGCTATTTATATGTTATGTAGTTTAAAATATTGTTTATTTTTACACATACTTTTTGTATCTATTTAGATTTTGTTGAATATTTAACAGTATCTTCATAATATCTTTCAAAATTAATTCAGAATTTACGCAGTTCCAACTTACGCAAAAAATATATTTCATCTTTTCTAATTTTTGAAGTACCTACATATTATATAAATTATTTTTCTTAATATAAATATTAAATTTAAATTAATAAAAAAATTAATAAATTTAAATGAAAAAAAATTTTTCCTATCATGTTGAAAATTATTTTTTAAAACAATGTTCCAACTTATAGAATATAGAATGTACTTTAGGCTAGAATTATCTATAATCTAAGCTTTAACATTTCTATTTTTAACAGCATTAATAATCTCCATAATTGAATATAAATATACTATACACGTAGATATACAATTAGTTTTAAAAATTTGAACCGTTATGCTACAGAAGCAAGACTGAAACAGAACCAAACCCATAATGTAGAGTGTCCTGAGCAAATTGTTATGTTGCAGTATGGTGTTCCGATTTAGCTGGTGGTTGGCAGGCAGGCGTCGAGAGTATTTCTTCGCGTCTTCGCGTCTACTAGTCGAATTGGACGACGTCACGTGCTCGTTCAACCCGATTCCGATTCCGATCCGCACGTACACATGAACCAAAACACCCAATCCAACTAACGTAACGAACCGACAGCGACGTACGGACGTACCGACGAACCAACGAGTAATGCCGCGCCGCGCGGCACAACACTCGTCCGTTATTTTCATTCTAAACTCTCAACTTCAAATAAATTTCTCAGCTCTTAAAAAAAACGCGTTTCCACAACACTAAACAAAAGTTTCTATCTAATTTATCACTCTCCACTAGCATTTTAATTAACCAATTAGTCGCATAGTACCAGACAAACATAAACATTACTAGTATTCTTAAGAAACGTGTGCAAGACCTTCATTTAAATATAAATGAAATTCGAATTCCTGCTACGCATCTATAAATACTCTGTCCACGATTTGAATCAAAAATCCACCGAAGCAATACTTATTTACTTTCGAAAATATCCTGCAAAAACAGTATTGAATGTATACAAATATTTTACCCATTCTGGTAACCATACTACATTTATTTTTTTAATATATGCAATCAGAAAAACCTAAAATTATTGAAATTTATAATTGTTTGTGCTTTTTTTTTTAATTTTTTTTTTTTCAAAAGCGAAACATATTATATTATATAGCTTTCAGCAATCCCTGGCATATTTTGTGATATATTACAATTATATGAAAAGTTGATAAAAAAAAACTAAATGTCGTCGTTTATCTAAGGCATTATTTAATAACGAATCATAAGATCAAAATTGAAGCAATACAAATTTAATGTACTGTCACTTATTCTCATATAAAATTATTGCCTGTTGAACTATATAGAATTTTGATTTAAAAAATATGGTATCGTTAAATTAATTTTTTTAAAAACACGATAATATTAGAATCCGCTTTAGCTCATTTCATAAATCAAATTCCATTTGTTTCTCATCAATAAAAACTAGTGAACGAATCAAGTGATTTGCATTTATTATACCGTCAAAATTTCTGTTAAATAATAATAACAGCCCGCTACTTCAATACATGTCATGTATATGACAATTATCATTTCAAAATTTTTGTAACTCTAGTATAATTTCATTAATATTTTGTAACGTCATTAACATAGAATCCATGTAGTAAAACAAATGGTAATGTGCAAATAACTACAGGGTGTAACGGATAAAATGTTTCATGCAAATATTTATTATTTCAAGCGATATGAAAAGATAATTGTAACGTAAATTTATCATTAGGAATTAAGCCGCTATTTGTCAGATTTAATCTGTTTATTTTGTATTTTGTTGAACTGTTTTCTCCTTACAACATTTATCCAACTTATCAGTAAAACAACTAAAGAACTATTTTTTTTTTATTTACATAATAATATTACGCAAATTTGCTATATTAATGGCATACATCAGCTTTTCAAATAAATACCTTGCATAAATACGTATAATAAGTATGCGAAACAAAATACATTTCTAAAAAAAAATTAAAACATAAATTTAACAGAGAAAGTTTGCAGTGAAACAAACGATAAAACTAGTGTCCCAAACAGGCTAAACGCCTTTGATTTGCAGCATACATGAATTTCCATAAAGACACATATCCGACATAAATGACACAATTAGAAATACTTGTGTTGAACGGGGCGTTCAAGTGTTCAGTGTTCAACCGTGTTCTGTGTAATACACAACAATATAACTTAACATGCCAGCTTAATTATACAAGCTTTCGCTCTTCCCCATCTGTTAGTCGCGAACGCTAAAGCTAGCGCTAACACGAACATATAAAACGAATATTTGCTTGTGTGGTTGGTTCAAAGCTCACGTAATACTAGAATCGAACGCATAGGTACACGCATATAGACTTCCTCTTGCTTGCCCTACTGCCCTTATGCCGCCGTAGTCTAACATTCAAACTAAATTTTAGCTTTGCAACAGAAGTACAATGCAAATAAAGCAAAAATTTCGTATATAATGTCTTTTCATGAAATATCACTCTTAATGATAATGATTCTAATATCTTTCATTCGTATTATGCATATTAATAAGTTTGTTTATACTAATCTATCGTAAGTTATGTCAAATTTGTTTTCATTGTATGTTCTTCATAATTTTCGTCATTATAAAACAATTAATACGTAGAGATACATATTAAATAACTTGCTTTATTACTTGATAATTTCTGAATCTAGTCATTATTTTGTTCATCAATATTAACTTTATTGTTTTCAGTTTCAAACTAAATTTTTGATAATTATAAAACTTGTTAATAGTTTAAATAATAATTTTCAAACAGAAATTACTAATATACACACTAACTTTAATACTAACATATTTCATAGAAGTTATCAAGTTCTAAACTTATTTACGAAAAAAAAAGTTATAGTGGCAAAATTTTAAAAAAGCATTATTAACTTCAAGAAATTATTAAATTTATTAATTTATAAGATCTACTCGATAAAATCATACTGAGTTTCAATTTATTGCGATATTTAGTCAATATTTTCTAATGAGATTTCATATTTTTCTGATTTGAACAATTATAATACAAATGATCGCTAACGTGCAATATTTCAAAGAAATGTTTCTAATTTTAATTTAGTTTTTTCTAACGTACTAATTTGAGAGTCAACCCCTAGTAATAGTAAACATTTTCTTATTATCAGAGTAGTTTTAATAAATATAACTTATTTTATTAACATAGAATAATAATATATTCGTGTTAGTAATTAGTCTGTATTTATTATTAGTATAATAACCAAGTAATAATCTTGCAAACAATTTAAAGTTCAGTATTTTTTTTTTGCACAATCAGGCATTTATTGAATTTTAATATGTCCTCTTTTTTACAAAAAAAAAATTGATCAGCTCATTAGGAAAATAATAATATAAATTTATATTTTTTTGAAGCTATTTCAATTTTAGAATTATAAAACATTGTCCTAATTATATGTTTATAATATTCAAAAATTTAGTTATATTTTCTAATTTAATATAATTTTTCTCATTTTAAAAATCTTTCAGAACTCATTATATTAAAATAAAACGGCTTTAGATAATAGTTCTTTATTAATAATTATTGATAATCGACGTTTCGACAAACTCAACGTCCGTCTTATCCGAACATAGACACAATATTTATATATCAGTAACAAACCTTTTTTTCTTATCGTAACATATTATTCATTTAATTATCATTATATATATATATATATATATATATATATATATATATATATATATATTAATTCTAAAGAATAATAAACAACAACTCATAAAAAGGGTGTTCAGATAATTATAACAAAAAATGCTCTCGGAAAAAGAAAACAACAATGAGTAGATAAAACATGGAAAAACTTCTTGCAGGAGCACTTCTGTAGCTCTGCAGCATTTGTAATAACTTTAAAACTGCATATTTCACATCTAACAACAAAACTGCTCTCAGTGCGGCAGGTAGCATCCCGGATTGATGTCGTCTTGAGAAATCCTGACAGAGCTCATCGCTCAAATTCAGCGCGATTGTAGCGCACCTGCGTGGAAAACTGAATGCTCAAAACCGGACACCACAAACTGATAGCGCTGTGAAAAATATACACCTCTGTGTTAACTAATAACTCGCCGTGGTCATCTCTGGCAGCTGTCAGATCATCTCTGATTCATGAGCTGTTTGGTTACCGAACACAAATGCGAGCGGGATATGTATATATCGAATTTGGTTCATTTATTATTTTTATTTGTGTTTGATCAGTTTCAATCTAATTCCACAAAGTGTACCGAATTGAGAAACGAGGAAAATTATATTGAAAATTTATACTAATAATTTACCATGAAGCAATGTTGTAAAGCTGATTTAACGATAAAAGTAAAATAATAATTTATAAAAATATACACATGTTTTTTAGTGGCTCAAGATAGCAACCTGATTTTTATTATTAGTAACGTTAATTTGGTTTCTAATATTTCATGTTTTCGAAACACATTGAGTAACAGTTTCGATATTTAATTTAATCACGATTATTTTGCGAATAAAATATAATCGGTAACTGTCAAAATAAAATTTTAAATAAAAAAATAATATAATTAAGCATAAAATAATTTGATTAAATGAAACATTACAAATATTATTTCATAAACAAAAATTTTACTTATTTTATAGAAATAAAATATTTTTGACAGCTTAACTCTGAATTAAATGTCAAATAATTACAAGATTTTCAATAAAATTAATTAAAATTTGTAAAATCAATTTATATACTTCAAAACAAACTCATTTTACGTTTTTATAAATTGATTATTTATTTTGCTAGTTATCAATTACATTTTGTTTTTCAATTACGAGATAATCACGACTTAATCAAATAACTTCAACTTATATACATACATACATATACAGTCTCGCAATATTCCCGTAAGGGTGTGGCATAAACTCTTTTTATTTAAGAAAGAAATTATTTTCCGCTAAACATTATTATCCAAATAGGCTACTTTTATTTCATCGTCATTCAGAATAATTCTAACACATGCTCTTTTATTCTTTCCACTTGGAAAAAATCGCTCATGCAAGACACTCTCAATCATACCTTCCCATCTGTTCTATACTACTTATCTACATATATTTGTAAAATTTCGTGAACACCAAATCGTGAACATGTATCATAGTTAAATATTATTTGAAAAACAAATATTTTTACAGAATAGAATTTTCTGCAAACATTAAAAAAATTTGCTGAAATTTCTGATGATGCATAAGTTTTTTTACAAATTTGCTAACAATTTTTACCATTGTAAATATTTTCGGTTTGTATTTCAGTTTTATCTAAACACAGTAAACAAATCACGTATTACTGCATAAATGTATGCGTTATCAAATATGCCATCACAAAATGTAATACAACAAGAAAATGCAAATATCGCAGAATTCATGTTTTAAATTAAAATATTTTATAGTTATATATTTTAGTATATCGTTTCGTATATATATATATATATATATATATATATTTCATTTAAAATAATTGTTATTAAATAAATAAATATTCCTGAAGTGATTGTCTTTTTTATTGTCGGTTTTTCTACAACGAATACTAAATAACTGATGGTTAAACAAGAACAAAAAAAATACTGCACGAGAATTAGCGTGCCACGTATAATAGTCACGTGATCTCATTCTAGTCTATCATTTAGTTTTAGTTCATTGAAGACACGCGTGCACATTGTTATATTGCTTGTGTTATATTACATTTCATTTTAACATTGTACACTCAAATAAAAACAAATTCAAAATATCATTTTACTCCAATATATACATTTACGTATTTCTGAAAAAGTTATATTTACATTTTTATATTGTATTTGAGACATTTAAGAGTTTCCTTGTACATGAGAATCATTTTAACAAAAGAAGAAAAAAAAACGAATTAACGATTTTAAATATTTCATTCCAAACATGTATTCCGAATTTTGTCACTAGATATGTATATTGAAAAAAAATTATCTTTTCGTGTTTAATCCTATAAACTCAGAATATATAAAAATATGCGGAGATAAAATCTGCAGATTATTGAATCGGAAAAACCGTTAATCTTCGCCTTTCCGTACATCGTTATTTTAGTACAGATAAACCAAATTCAAAAATAGAATAAAACAAGGTAAATTATATATAAATATCATGACATTTTTATGTTTATGTATATAGTCGTATACGGTAATAAAGAAATGGAAAAAAAAAAACTATTTTTAAAGTCGGAAATGAATTTTACATGTTAATAAAGGAAGAAAGAATTCTTAATTTAGATATCAATTTAAAAGTAATCGCCGTAAACAGCGAGACAAAATAGTCGTACAGCGAGTAAAGCGTCGTATTTGTTTTTGTAAGTGGCCCAACTGGTAGGTTACGTTAGATTAGGTTAGGTTAAGTTAGAAAAAGAAAGATCTGCATCATCATAGATCATGGTGGTGCTCCATGTGTTTCACTGGGAACTTTACGTAATGCACATTGTGTTAGCGACAATAATAATTTATCTGAGCAGCAAGTAAGTGATGGGGAGTGCGGAATTGGGGATCGGAGCAGCTTGGGGCTCGGGGTCCACTGAGTAAACGATGTAATACCCGTTGTGACCGTAGTAGCAAGAGCAAGTGAACTAACTTGGGTAATCGGGTTTCTCGACAGCGACAGAGGTCGGTTCGGGTTGAGAGAACGAACTATGAAGGAACACAGAACCGTCCGTCGCCGTCGCCGTCGGTAGATAGTCCTGTACCGTTGTGCACTGTACGCCGTTATCGATGTAAATATAATGTAAACATCTTAGAACGATGCCACTAAATAAATTAAATGCAATTAGCATGTGGAAAAAGGCTAACGGCCGGCGAACGGGGGCCGACTCGGGCAGAGCGTACGGACTGGACTTAGCGACCGGACGCTCGTTAGTCAGACACGAACCGAATACATTATACGCTAGTCGAACCAAGCCTGAATAAACGACTGCCAATTTGATCTTGGTTGGAGTTTGAATTATACCCAGAGGTGTTTGTACTTAGTCCCAGCACTGGGCCACAACACGGCCCGGCCACCAGAACTCGGCACCACTTGCCTTTACGCTTTTCAAAAACTAAGCCATAACATTAGCTCTTGAGCATCCCGCGTTAAGCGTTACACCCAGACCAGACACCAGACCCCACAGCTTACGGCCTACAGCATAAAGCCCGGAATATTTCATGGCAATCGTCTGCTTTTCTTCGCTACAGAACCGTATTTTCCCCTAGCTAATCCTTAAAAATACACAAGCAAACATACAACGCAAACATGCAACTTTTATCTACATTTTTTCCTCATTTCTTGCTTATACATTCAAAAAAAAAAAAAAAAAAAAACTCGCTGGAAATTCGCATTTGTCTTCATTATCAATAGATATTTGTAAATTATAGCAACAAAAATTTTAAGTTTAATATTCTTGCAGTAGTTGGTTTATTAAAATTTATTATGGGTTAAAATGTAACTAGGATCAAGAGAAAAAAATAAAATTTCAAAGCAAATTAAACATGCATTTGAATTAAATGAAGCATATTTACAGTAAAGAGAAAAAAGACATAAAATAAAGAGTAGAAAGTAAAATGTTTAAAAGTGTAGTTGAGTGAGTCTCTGGTTAATGAGCGAGCAGCGAGTAGCGAGCGAACGCGTTTCACTCCCGGCTCGGGCTCGGGCTCTGGCTCTGACTCTAGCTGAGGCTCAGGGGTCGTGTTGTGTATAAATAC
Source organism: Clivina fossor (assembly GCA_963966155.1). NCBI lineage: Eukaryota > Metazoa > Arthropoda > Insecta > Coleoptera > Carabidae > Clivina > Clivina fossor. The sequence continues at coordinate 44,166,908 of OZ014550.1, read as the reverse complement.
GACTACGAATACGTGATACATAATTTAATCGTTTGCATGATACGCTGATGTTCGCCAGTGGAGAAAAAGAGCGCGTTCTATTCTCCCCGTTATTTTCACCATCCAATTTTTTAAATGACTAGCGGAGGAAGCTGTGTGCGTGTTCTGCGTTCACGAACCCTCGAGCCTTTCTCGATTTACCTCAGCTCAGCGTGTTTTCGCATGTGGGCCCCGAACGCGCAAATACGTGAAAACGCGTTATTACGAAAGACCATACGTTACTCTTTCAACGACTTCTGCTTCGATTCCGCATCGTAAAGGCTTTGAACAGACAACGGATTATCTAGCTTGACCTTCACTTCGGTTCAATGCTGAAATTGAAACGGAAACCGGAAACTCGAGCTTACGAAAATTTAAAACGTTCGCTTGACATTTATAGATAGTTAAATGCTTCCAACATGCACATTTTTAATTTATTATTTAAATCCCTTCTTTTTATATAGCATCGATTACTCGCAATTACCAGATATGATTTATTTCTCCTTGGAGACACGAACTTATTGGCCTTTTCTTCGCTTACATTTATATGTAATTTTATATTAATATCACTTTACACAATCTGTTTCTAAATTGAAATAAAGTATTTCAAAATATAAAACCATATTTTTACAATTTTCAATTGTAACAGAAATCAGTCATCCTATTTAGATAATAAAACCATTTAATACAAAATTAATTAATTTTTTATATTTATTAAATATAAACATAGCTAATATTTACTGAACATATGCAACTGCACAAATATAAATTTCATTGCAATAAATTGTAGTTGTAAATAATAAATACTTAAACATGCATATTTAAACATGCATATTTTAACTCATAAATGCGAAAATATTTCCATTTAAAATATTTTTTATTATTCATTATTATGAAAGTTGTCTGACAAAGTCTTTTCCTTTGTATTCCAATATTAATCAATTTCCAAAAAAAAGAAAGTCATAACATTGTGTATATCAATTATTTATTTAATAATATAACATTATTTGATTTTATGATTAATTATTATTATTAAATGCATATACTTATCCTGGGGCATTCCAAATGATAATATTTGATATACATACGGAATAAAATAAACATCAATTTTTTTAACCAAACATTTATCATTAGCAGTCAGAATATATTCAGAAATAAAGAAATGTGGTCACAAGAGGCAAAAAAGCTATTTGAAGGTATTCATAATATTCGAATTCTTGCTTGGATGCTTCGCAAACTATCTGCGTGAACATGAACGAAAAGCTTTCCGAAATTTTACAAAAAGTTGAAAAACAACAATTCTGTCCTAAAGAAGATATATTTCTCCCAGAAGTATCAAGCTTTTTTATACGGACAAGGAAAGCCAGGAAATGGCAAAGAACAGTGATTTAATATTACAGCATTCAAGCAATACTTCCTTCCATTCATATTGTTCGTTATATTCGATAACAAACCATATAACACGCACTCATCTAAAAAAAATCAACATTCATCTAATCGTAAGTTAGACTAATTCTATTATCTCTATTATCATAATATTGTTACAATGATCGCAAAGAAAATTTTATATAATATGTTTTTACGACACAGTATATATTTTCGTATTAATTTCATTAATATTTTCCTTTCATTTTACAATCCAGATTTTTATATTTTTATTTAAACTTAAATTAAGAATTAATATTTAATTTTATTTCCCCCCTGTAGTTTAATATAAAAATTTAATTTAAACTTTACATAATCTTAACCCGACAAAATCTGTCAGTTATTGGTTTATTCTATAAAAATATATATTTACCATATATGTGCTACTTTTTCATGATTTTATAAATTATAGAATCAGTAAAATTCGATAATCTAACAGATCAATATTTATATACAAATATAATTAATTGTATATCTAAAAATTTGTACATGTACATTTACTAATTTAAAAAACGAAAAAATATTTCATTCTATTGCTTTGATATTATGTAAGCAAAGTTGTATAAATAAAATATATTTAATTGAATATAGATGGAAAAAATACTGTAATATGTCAATAACACAAATGTGAAAATAACGTTTTATTTGAATATACATATATTTTAAAAGATTGATACACATAGTCTATCTGATTTTTTTTCCACATGGAAACATTCGTTCATGCAAAATAGTCTCAGTCATAATAAATCCACTTACTCATCGGATATTTACATATATGCGCACCCACACACACATACACAATTACACAAACACATACACTTTCTATTGCAATTCATTCATCACACAAACATTCAAGATTGCCAAGCCGTTTGAACTGATTCTTACCTAACCTTACAACCACTTTAAATATTAAAATCTAGTTGTTTCCTTATTAGAATTATAGTACATATATGTCTTTATATTGTTTTTTTTAGCAAAAAAGTAAAGAATTTATTATTTATGTATACTGTGATTACGTAAAAGAGGAATTTTTGTCTAAAAATATTTACTTCCGCATAAGTACGTGCATGCAAGAAGACGGGCGGGCGGAAAGTTGGCAAATATATGTTCGTTGGTGTGTGAATAAAGCGGCTTATTTTTTCACCATTGAAGTGTACCTTTGACCGAGTCGAAAATCTTTCCGATAGTAAGTGCTGAAAGACTAGACTCTTTCTCTCGAATACAAGTGGGTTTGTTGATGCGCTTCTTCCCGTCTCTCTCCATCTTTGTCTCGCTGTCGTGAAACGGGAAACGAGAAGATTTGTAGATGGCGGATTGCCGCAACGCGCCGGGGTCGTACCGCGAACGACCAATTCAATATGCGGCTGCATTGTTGAATGCAAATTCAGCAACCCTAATAACACGAGATGCAAACGTCGAGATGTTTATTTATTTATATTTGTGTAAACTTTTCCAACTCGCACTAAACTTAACAGCAAATAATAAATATATACGAAAAATGCAAATACGAAAAGATAACATGAATCCAAATGCACTTGCACTCACTTCTCTTTCAATCATTTTAAACAAATTACCATTTACTAATGCTATTATCCATGTTATTGTTATCATTTATTACACACAAAACTTAAAATTACTTCACCTTTAGCCCTCTATTTCACGCACATGAAATATTAACAATATCAACTTGGAATTGATACTATTACAGTAATGGTGAAATACTCAATACGAGTAGCACCTTTAATAAGTAACCGCAATGTAGAAATCATCAAATTATTTGACTTGAACTTAAACTTGACATTTTCGTGTTTTTTACTTTTATAATTTTAATTTAACTAAAAAAAATTGAAAAACTAAAAAATTGATAGTTGTCGGCAAATCAATTTTTTTTTTTCATAATAAATATAATTTACACTTCTCACTTTTTGTAAGTCACTCTTAAAATTTAAAATTGTTTCAACCTAACCTAATCCTATTTCATAATACTACGAGTATAACCAGCCAAATCATTATATTTATTTTAAATTTTGCTCTTCTAGTTCTTATTTATTTTTTATAATTTATAATTTTAATAATTTTTTTTAAACAAAATTGTAGTTAATTTTTTAAATTTGGTAAAAATATTTCAAATTTACAGAGTAGTCATTTGTTAAATAGACATGCCAAATATAATTATTTTTTATTTTAAAGTTAATCTAAATTAGTAAAAGAAATTTGTGAATTTACCTATAAAAGTACTCAATTTGTAAAAAGTGCAACTAAAAGTTTCTAATTTGTGTATTTAGCTAAATTTAACTTATTTCATGGAACGAATGAACGAGCGAGCGAAACATCCAAATGAAAAAAAGCATTGCAGGTCGCGTTTATGACTTTTAAATTTCAACTTTGACAGAGAGCAAGTGACCACATTACATTTTCGAGCTTATTTGTATTTTTTATGGTGATGTCAGGATTTTTCTCGCGCGCACGGGGTATAAAGAAAATTCAAATTCATTATAAACTTAGCATTCCTTACCAAAATAGCATGTCAGATTTGTGTGAGTTGTGGTGTACATCTCATGAATAACACATTAAAAATACATGAAGTGTTGCACAGGCCGTTATGCAGATCCCTTAAATTCCACGAAATTGGCTGCATCGCAAAATCTAGAGTGCCATGGTGAGCCCATCGTAACCGGGTAACCGGGACATGTAGACAGCACAGCGCCAACGGAAAGGTACCCCGCAACATCACACACACATTACATTACAAACACACACACACGGACGAACGAACCAACGAATGGACGAATGGACAAACCTAGCTTCTATATGAGCGAATTTTTATTACGTGATGGGGCACACGAACTTCCACTGCCTGACTATATAATGACATGCAATATGATTTAAAAATAGTTTCGAGTTATTTGCAGAGATTGGATCCACTTTCCGTAATGACCCTTTAATATTCATATACATTCATCCCCAATTGTACAACGCTAAATTTTTCATTAAAATTTATACACATATTACATGAAAATACACACATTTTATGTATTCTCCAGCCAATATTTGTTCAGCAATATTGTCAATAATCATTTTTAAACAAATCATGTTATAAATAGAATTTTGATTAGTTCCAGATCAAAAAACATAAATTTAAATATTAAAATAGTCACAACTTTTATGGTATGTGCTACTTATAAAAGAAACAGTAAGAAGTTAGCTATTCAAATAATTTTTCAATTTGATTTTGTAAAAAGAAATAAATGAAATTATTATTTTGACACTATTACATCCCCATTTTCAAATTATTACTAGTTTATATTTTATATTGAATTAATTCAATAAATTAAAAAGTTAGTGAAGTATTTTATATAAAAAATCAATACTTTGTAACTGTCATGATTCAAATACAGCATTTTAAAAATTAAAAATAATATTTTACTTACACATTATGTCAAAACTTATGTTAAAAAATTAATTTAAAATTTCATATTTTTCGTATTCAGATTAATTAAAAATATTGAAAAAGTCAGAAAATTGAAATCAAATTTATTACAGAAAAAGTTAGTAATAATGTTTTATTTATTTTTACGATTATGTTAAAAACTCAATTTACACAAAACTTTATTAGATTCCTGATATTCAATAAAAAATTAAACATATTTTTTAAATTTATAGTAAAAAAATTGTTTATAAATTTGTATTTTATAAATTATATTTTAATAATGTCGTTACACTCACTTAAATTTATTATTTTTTGTAATAAATACTGTTGAAATAATAATAAAAATAATATATGTTAAAATTTATTTAAAATATTTTTGTTATTAAAATCAATATTGTCAATTTCCTTGAATCAGATTAGATATCTGAATTACAATAAAACATATTATTATTATTAAATAATAATAATAAATATTTTATTTATTATAACATTTTTATAAAAATTCCAGAATATAAATATTTTTACGCGTCGCACAACACCTTGCAAATGAGACATTATTGTATATTTGTATGAGTTTATACAAGAAAAAATATTTTTTTTACATATTAATTACAAATAATTTTCCTAATGTATATTTTTAATTTAAAACATTATTGTGTATTCTCCATATTTATATAAAGTAGTACCTTATAACATCTATAAACTAGTAATTACAATAATTATTTAGATTATAATTAAAAAGAAAATTAGTAACATTATAATGTTTTAATAAAATCAGAGTTTCGTCGTATACATCATTTTTAATTTAGTAGAAAATACAAAGATGCATTATTTGATAAAAATAATACACAAAATGTAATTATATCCCGACGGTTTTGTTGGTTGGTAAAAATAATCTTAAAACGTCACGTGTCATTTAAAAACACTGAAAACTAGTAACGGAAATTATTAATTTTATATCTTCCGGCGCACGGTAAAATAAAGACTCTTTTATTTTCCATTTCGCAGTAAAATTTCGATATTATTCTTAGCGTATCATTAAAGTGGCTAAAATGCAGTTTGTTTAGTAAAAATAATATTTATAATAATAGCTCGAACTATGTAAATATTTTGCGAACTATTCATCAGCGAATCAAAACAGTGATCGTTTGGTCGATCAAGATGATTAGCTCTATTGAGTTGTATTCCGTATAGCAGAATGGAACGGAGCGCAGCCGGCGAACACAAATATTTATCTACGAATATTAAATATTAAAATATCGACTGCGCGGTCGGTAGTTGCTGTCGCGGTTCACTCTAGGTAGCAGCAAATCTCGAAATGGCACGTTCGAATTTAATTCGCGCGATACGCGATCATCGAATCGTTGAATCGTCGAATGGGTCGGGCAGCGGGACACACAGTTTGTTAGTTCGCGCCGAGACCGGGAGCGGGATCGAGTAAGCAATGCGGCTTCAGTGGCCCGCAGCCCGCATCCCGCACTGCGTCATCGATTCCACCGTCGATAGCCGCTATCATCGACTTATAAAACTTTACCAAACAACTTCATCAAACATTTACATTATCGTAGCCGTATCGTAGTGTATCGGATCGAATCGCATCATATATCTAGTATCGCGTATTCACAATATTGCGAATCATATAGCGATATCAGGATTCTTGTCGCCCCAACTGCATCGAAACTTTTCCGATTGAATCGAGTCTTTTATTCAACTGACTGAAAACTAATTGTTTCTTAGCTAATCAAGTTTATATACCTTTACTCTACAGACTTGTTTTCTTTTCTCATTATGTTTAAATCATTATATAAAGTGATCGTTCGTACAGTTTATATAAGCCACTAACATGGAACTATCAACTGTCAAATTTCGAAAAATTATCACCATTATTTTGTAATTAATTAATATACAAATTGTTTTATTTAGATATTTTATTTAAAGCAGTTGTTCAGTTATCGTATTAGAACAATTCAGTGGGATACAACAACTTAAATTAGATAACACATTAGAATTATATTATTATTATTATTATTATTACAAGTTCTATTATATGAACAGAAAATTACCCTGTATGTACGAATTTACAACAAATCGCCGAAATATTACTGTAGAAAAAATTATTTGACATGTTACAAACTTACAATTACAACATATACCAGTTTATTTAAATCATATTTTATATATATATATATATATATATATATATATATATATATATATATATATATATATATAAATCAAATATATAAAACTGCAAAGAATAAAAATGTTTGCATAAATGTTTTTCTTTTTAAACAAAAAGTCTGTGTAAAAATTATTAAAATGTTAATAAAATAAATTCAATAATAGTAAGTAGTAGAGTTATATATAAATTTCAATATTACTTATTGAAAATATATTCAATAAACAGTTACTTGATTTTGTCGAAACAATTGAAATATGTTACCAATTTCAATAATATAATATATCTCACGTTATAGTGTTATAAAGTTATTGTCATTAATCAAAATGGAATCCAAATTTTTAAATTTATTAAAATAAATTTTATAAATTGTAATACAACTCTAAAAATTTCCAGTATAAAACAATGTTGAAAAATAAAATGAAATTGCCACAATTAAAATTATGAACAAAGATAAATAATAAATATATCCAAATTAATTAACATAACATTTTTAAAAAATAATATATTATTTATACAAATGTACATTGCAATTATAATTAAAATAATTTATTAATAACATCGAAATAGATGTTTTAAAAACTGTATATTACAAATATTAACTCAAAATTTGCAATTTTATTGTAATAAAAATAAACTTATTTTATTAAAAACACATCAATTGAAAGTAATATTCGTATTTTAAATAAATAATATCATAGCTAGGTCCAATATAAAAAATTATTAATTATACGTAACTCTGACATATTTTTAATATCGCGTCGAATATAATAACGGATGTTCGCCTATTGTTTTACATTTTACAATAGGTTGTCGGGATTGTAGCTGGAGAATGTGTAGCCTAGCGTCCATCTATGTATGTCAAATAAAGTATTTCGCTGAATAAAAGTCGTGAGAAGTCCATAAAAATGGGCGAACTATCGGTCGCTGTACCACAAATTACTTTCTGCACTGCATTGCACTGTACTCGTTCTGGGTTGATAATTTACCGACGAATAATCAGAAGTTCGAGGCCCGTTCACAATGAACTCTTCCGTTCATTTACATAGCTACGACAAAACTCGATATTGCTTCGTAATGAATACTTGAGACATTCAGCTAACCTTATGCTATGCCATGCGCTAATGATTAATCATAAATTATTCTATGGCGTATCGAATTTTCTTATCGATGTCTTTGCGATATTAAGTATATTTCTCACAAAAATGCATTTAATGCGAGTTTAAAATAATATATACAAAACAAAGTAGCTTAATCATGTAGAATTAAATCGTTCTTTTCTACAGCAATTTCAATATTTATTGATAATTTCAAACATTTTAATAATTCTTAGTTTATACTGAGTAAATTTAACAAATTCATCTTCAAAATTATCTAAATGAACTTTCAGTAGCCAAATTAGTTATGTTAACATTTTGTTCGGACTGCAAATCAAATGCTTAGCTATTAATCAAATAACCATTCAGTACATTATTACATACATAGTAAATCTAAATAAATTAATCATAGCAAGAGAATGACAATAATTTAAAATAATAGATAATATATATAAATATCATAGCGGGTTAGTGTTAGTGTGCACCTTACGAACTTACGTTGAATAGTAAGTTACAGTAGTTGCTTGGTTGCTTGTATAAATAATACATGTCGTTGTTCGTTGTTCGATAAACTCAACCTCTCTCATCAATTACTAATTTGAGTCCTTTTCAGTTTTTCATGGCGTTAAGAAATTGAGGCCAACACGTTCAACATTGAATAGTACAAGAGCGTAGCGTAGAGCGCGTTGAAACGATGCGCTGGAACAAACCCGAACAGCGCCAGCGCCAGCCGCCAGCGCACCGAACGAGCCTGACATCACGAAACATTTAGTTGTTCCTTTGATGCTTAAGCGGGTTAATGCAGTGTTTTGACAACCGTTTCGACTTTTATCTTCTACTTCTAAAAGCTCAAACTTCCAATCCCTGTCTAGACTCGGATTTATAAACCATCCGCCCCCCATACAAAACACATAAATTTTTATAAATCGCCTATACTTACACTCAATCAATTTTATATATATTTACGAATATTACGCAACGAAAGGCCAATATAATTTATTTTTTATTTTCACTTTTCGATTTTTATTATTTATCATAAATTCTTTTACAGCATATTTTGCTTCTATTATTTCATTATAGGTATGAATGATGACGCATCAAATATAATGTACAAAATGATAAATTTCTAGAAAATAGTAAGGCTAAATTATATTTAACTTCTTCGTCTAGATTGTCGTTCGAGTTTTATTCAAGTTTCATATTAAAATCATCTAATCAAAACCAGTAAATTTTAATCAGAAATATGGCTTGACAAAAAAGAATTTTTTACATCTGAAATTTCTATAAATTAATTTTAATCGAGCTAGTGTTACGAACAATTTTCCTGATTATTGGCTTTTCAGAAATTGGATTCAATTTGTAAAAGAGATCAAAGAATTTTAATTATTCTCGACCATTTCAAACTTTTTGAAATGTGGGGTTACCAGTAAAAGTATCTGAAACCCAGCTGGATTTACTATTATAAAAATAGAAATCATAAAAATAAAACAGTTTTATTAATTTACGTCGACATTAAAAATTATTTAATTTTCACAAATTCAATCAGCGAACTTCCACTTCAGTTTTTTGTAGCCGCATTAAAGCCGTACAAAAGAAAATATAAAATATTTTATGTTATGCTTTAGAAAATCGCAAAAAAAATCGTATGTTCGAAAATAAATAAATATTAGATTACAATGCAAGATTCTTTGATTCTAGGCATTGTATTTTTTTGATAAAAATAATGACAGAACTGGGATAAGGTCAAACAATAAGCACCTGTCCGATTTAATACATTTATTTATATATGGTGAATAATTCAGTAGCGTTCACACATGTTCCTTCACATGACAACCGGTTGTCGACGCGTAACTCTGCGTTACGACCATGAAACGTGGCGTTCCGCACGGTTCTCGCGCAACTGAGAACCGATTACCGCAAAGAGCGCTCTGCTGCTCACCACGCACCCGACCAAACATAAAAAAACACAATTTCATAAAAAATATTCAGCGAGAGAACGCAGTGACATCGACGCCGGTTGCGTAAACGACTATGATTACAATCTTTTACATCGCTACCTCCTGCTGTTGTCTATATTCGCGTAGACGGTTTCTCCTCGTGGCTCTACCCTAACCCAACCAAAGTTCAGTATTTGGCGAGCTTACCTCGTTCAATGTGCGCTATTCCCGCAATTCAACATTCGCTATTTGCTCTTCGCCATGAAATCTTAAATCTTTACCGTGTAATCGGATTCAATTTTTCTTATTATACTTTTTTTTAATTTATATCGTCCATCCATTGGTTTTAATTCAAAAAAAAAAAAAACTTTGCTACGATATTTCATTCTATTTTTATACCACCTGCTGAATTTACTCAAATTGAATTAAACGCATTTCCAACAATTTTCATTTGAACTTTGTTATTCGTTTTATGTATGATTCGTGCAAAAAAGATAATAAATCAATTTAGAAATTCATTGTGAGCTCCTTTAAACTGACATCAAAAACTCGAGAAATATACTTGTTCCTGCTACTGTTAAATAATACAATCATTAGGTATATATGCGTTTCTCAATCAATAATATTTTTCATTACTTACAACAACAAGTTTTTCAAATATTACTCAACAATTCTCTTTTCACCAATAAAAATTTGTAACTAATCATAAAATTACATTTGAAATATCTGACGAGTTATTTCTGTTACTATAATACAGTGTAATTTTTATATTGTAATTGCTTTTGAATGCCAAATTGGAAAAAGCAATTTTTTATTTTAAAGTAATAGAAAAAATAGATTATTCATCTATTCTCATAATACTATCGTTATATTCTTACTAAATAATCTAATAACATAGCAAAGAATCTTTCAGAACTCATTTTATAAAATAAAAAAAGTTTAGGATTAAGTTTTGTATAATTTTTAATTAAAATACGGCATTTCGATATGTATATTTTCCTGATGATGATATAAGTGGAGTATATCGAAACGTTGTATTTTAATTAAAAATTATACAGAACATAATCGTACTATTACCCATATTTTTTTTAATTTGCAAACAAAAAATGTATTTTTTCATGTCAAATTTCATGATCAAAAACTGATAAAACGAAATTTATATTTATTTTCACGTTTTCCTTTAGTTCACTTTACAATAATATCGAGATTTTGCACAGTTTGTGCCTATAAATTAGTTTTCAAAAAGCAATAAGTATAATTTTTATCTATTATTGCAAATATAAAATTTGTTGAAAATTTACATAGTTCAAGCATAAATACTCTAATATTTTAGCAAAAAGAAATGTGTCTATAAATATAGTTAATATAAATTATAAAACTTCCAATAATGCGAATTTTAATAACTAACAAATACCGATAAATTACTAATTATAGAGTTAACTGACAAAATAGAACACAATCACAAAATAATTATTGCAATAAACAATGTTAATTACCGAAATTTTTAATTAAATATAATTCTATTTTAATCCATTTTACATATAATTTGTTGCACATTATAAAATACTATATAAATATTTTAAAATATAATTTTGAAAAAATATCTAACCTGACCTGCATCTGTGACATATAAAAATTCAATAAAATCCTATTCTACTCAATTATACTGTTTCAATAAATATTTCTATCGTCATTATTATAGCTTGATTTGATATCTATAAAAGACAAAATTAAATTTTATTATTTTGATACGTTGCATGTATTTACAAAACGCTTCGCTAACAACTTTAAATAAATATCTTTTATTACTTTTAATAGCTATTCGTTTCATTCCAGTTGATTTAGTACTTTTTTAAAATACCCGTATATATATATATATATATATATATATATATATATATATATATATATATATATATATATATATATACTCGTACGATAATATCATTAGAATTATTAGAAAAAGTTTATAGGGTTTATTTTGACAGTAACTTGATTTTAAATTATAATAAATTATTTGACAACCATGTAATGATGGTTATTACTAAAGAGAATTAAGTTCAAAACGCGATCTACAAGCCCGTGTAGTAATTCATTTGATTGAGTAATAATTATTAATACATACGAGTAAATACTATATTTTACTATTACTATACAATAAAAAATTACACTTTTGGTCCGACATTTCAATATAATTTTATTTGATAATTACACGGTATCTCGAAATAATAATATAAGTATCAAAAAAACGCACGTATAAAAAATATTTTATATTTATAATTTCTAAACATACATATTTCAAATAGTATGCATTCAAATTGAATATTTTATAATTCAATATGCCTTTGAGTAAGAAAATCAATTTAACTTAACTTAGATTTTAGTATAGACCAAACTCGAAACTTATTACAATAATCCAGCTATATTCATTTATAATTTACTTTACTTTTTTTTAATAAACAGTAATATTTATTTGTAAAATTTCGTTTTAAATTTAATAATAAATATAAGATCACCAGTACGCAAAATAATATACTCAAATATTTATATTTTTAGCTTATTTATATTCGGAAACATTTGCATAAACTTTTTTCACTGCAACGCATATCTCGCTATTTTAAATTACTTTCAATCATATGTATATTATTCCATAGTAGAAATAGAACGTTTATACGTTGGGAGTGTTTGTATTTCGTATCCATATAGGTACACCTACTTTCTATATTTAACACAAACGCTGTTAATAAAAATCTAAATTTTGCATCGTATACATTTTACATGTGCCAATTTAAACAATACCGATATTTATTGTACCATACTCTAATGTATCAATGTAGCATAAAATTTCACAAAATTTAATTTGTTTTGCTTTATGTTACATGTCAACGATATTTACAAACAAACTCGCCAAAATTTTATTTTACATCATGCATTTGTTTGAAAATATCGCTGGCATTGTTTCGTATATAAAAATATCTTCAAGTAAAACGTTTGTTCGTTTTATAAAATGTTACTTTCATAAAAAATAGTACTTAAATCATTTTGTATGTCCAAATATTTGGAATAATAAAACATAATTTTAAATAGCCAAATTGTCTTCGTATAAAATTATCCTTCAATATTGTTATTTAATATACTAGATTCAATCTACTTTATATTATTTTGATCTAAGATACAAAACATTTCAATGTTACAAATGATAAATATAACAACTATAACCTCAAATAAAGTTGAAATTATTACGAATAAATTTCGATTATAACAAATCTAAATATAGAAAATTTGGTGGGATTATAACATTTCAATGTTAAAAATGATAAATACAACAACTATAACCTTAAATAAAATTGAAATTTTTCCGAATAAGCTTCAATTATAGGAAATCTAAATATAGAAAATTTGTTGGGATTATAATATCTCCAAAAGTCTGTTTAAATAAAATCAAGCCTAGCTTAGAAATAGTTCAGCATATAAGCAGAACAGCTGACGTCAGCATAACACTAAGGCGTCATTGTAACCAGCGTTACCACCACAACAAAAAGGAATACCCTATCTAGCATCTATTACTTTTTCACAAGCTACCCGGCTCCTTTATAAGAACAATAAATACATGATTACGGTACTTGAAACAACGACGACTATTACCAACTAAGCAAAGACGAAAGATGAAGCTACTCGCCGCAAGTTTACTAGAAAAAGAAGAACACGTCCCCCCCACTATTGCACCATCATTAGTACTTTAACGCTTATGACGTACTTCGCATAAAAGACAACGAATAAATAGCTGACAGAACTTATAAAACGAAAAAAGCTTTTTTTTTTCATAATTTTAAGTCGAAATAAGAACTTTAATTTGTTATTTTCGTCCTATTTAATATCAAATTGTAACATTTAATGAAACATAAACATATATGTATAATCTAATTTTAATGATACTTTTAAAAATTATATAAACAAGATTAGAAGTATATTGGTAAACCCATATATAGACCACTTTGACATTTCTCGGAAAGTTGGCAACACTGTATTTTAATAATATTATAATTTATGTGGGCACTAGGAGAAACTTTTCTGAAAATTTGATCAAAATCGAATAAATAATGTAGCCACAATGAATTTTTTAAAAATTTGTAATTTTTTTTCTCGATAAGTTGGCAACACTGTATTTTGTTAAAATTGCATAATTTATTTATATACTAGGAGAAACTTTTATGAAAATTTGATTAAAATCGGTTAAATAAAGTAGTCGTAATAAATTTTTAAAAATTTTACTAATTTTTTTCTCGGAAAGTTGGCAATACTGTATTTTGTTAAAATTACATAAATTATATGAATACTAGGAGAATCTTTTGTGAAAATTTGAGTAAAATCGGTTAAACAACATGGCCATAATAAAATTTTTCAAACTTTAGTAATGTTTTTATTTCTATCTTCTAATGGTGAGTAAGTTGAAATTATGATTATTAATAAAAATTAATACAGAACTACAATCAAAAGCTGTTTTATTTTAATATAATTAGTTATGAACAATTTTTTACTGTTAAAATTTTTATGTTTTAGTTACTTAGTTTGTTACCTAGTAACTTGTTTCTATATTCTCTTTGTATCTGTCAATTGTATCATTTTTCTTCCTGATGAAGATATACGTAGAGTACGTCGAAACATCTATTAATCAATAAAAATTAATACAGAACTAATACCTAAAGCTGTTTTATTTTAATATTTTGTATAATTTCTGAAAAAAATGTCAATATTTTAAAAATTCCAGGTTTATTAATTTAAATGGGACTACTGATAAAAATAAATATAAGAACACAGCTGGTTTTTTGTCTTCCGGGATTGGTAAGACGTATTGTTTGTGACTGATATGAATTTCGCTACCATAACATTTTAAATAAACTAGTAAACAAATTTCCTTTATAAAGTTTATTAATTTTGTGTTAAACTTATTTTCAAAATTAAATTTCAACATTTTAAGAAATGAAATAGAAAAACGCGTCTATGTATTTAAATAAAAGCTTTATTATTTCAATATTACAATGCAAAGAATAACTAAATTTACTTATACGATTGATTTTACAATAGTAGATCAATTGAAGAAAAAATACTGAATAAAATAAGATTTTATTATTAAATTTTAATCATTTTCGCATTCTTAATACCGAGTAACTTCATATAATGATTGCTTAATGCAGCCGCCAGCAACACTGCTTCTCTAGTCTGCGTAATTAAGCTATGCCATTTAGTAGCCATTTCCACTTTATCAAAATTCGAATTCTTTGTGAGAGCGTTAATCATATTTGTTGTCAATTCCACTTCGTCAAAAAAATCGAACATTTTCTTCTGGCTTGATATAATAGCAGTTTCAACTACTTCCAATGACATGGAATTACTACACTGTTCATTAATATCCGATAGGGTTGCAATTATGCATGTTCGAGATTTTTCAGACATTCTTAATTTTTGCAAGTCCTTCATTGTAAAACAAGTGGATTGTTTAGAGCGCATTGATTCTTGTAATGGAGTAGATATTAATGATTTTCCTAGACTTTGTGCTGTCTTCGGTAATTCTGTTTGTGTATTGTCTAATTTCTTGTCGTTTCGATCTGTATTGCAATGAAAAATAAATTATAATTCAATATATTAAAGACAAATGAAATTTGTTTTTACCATTCTTACATATAATTATATACAAACATATAAATAATATATATATATATATATATATATATATATATATATATATACATCTAATATTACAACTATTATATATATATATATATATATATATATATATATATATATATATATACAGGGTGTAACAGAATAACTATTCCTAATTTTCAGAAATGATAGAGGGCACATAAAGAAACATTTTTTATTAATAAACTAGTGTCCGGAAATTTTTATTTTTTTTTTGGCAGCCGATTGTAAAAAAACACAACTTTATGTTATAACCCGAGAATTAACGGAGATTTATAATATCCGTTAATACCATTTCATTCTACTCAAAAAGTGCCTTAAGAATGTGAAAATTATTTTCATCTAATTTAAAAAACCATCGAGATATCGCCATTTATCAAAATACGGAAAAAGCGAACTTTTCGCCATAACTCGAAAACAAAAGACGATAGCTAATTTTTGTTTTCATAATTGAGTTTCTCTCAAAAAAAGCGATTGGGGATGCGCGGTCCATTTTTCCATATCTCTTATAGTTTCCGAGTTCCCCTATGAAAACGTCCAAATTTGCCCACCCTGTACATCGTTACAACTTGTGTATCGAAAATGGTGGTCGTAACTTCAAACAATTTTTATAAAGTTTAATGCACTATTATTTCTAATAAAATGTTCCTTAACTTAACTACTCTTTGACGTTGTAATAATTAAAATTGTTTTTAACGATATCTAGTGTATCTTGACACCGAGAAATTTCCGGACACTAGTTTATTAATAAAAAATGTTTCTCTAAGTGCACTCTATCATTTCTGAAAATTAGGAATAGTTATTCTGTTACACCCTGTATAATAGTTGTAATATTAGATGTACACTGTAAAAATATATATTTTAAATTTATGTAAGTTTACATAGGTTTTAATAGTAAAAAAATGACAACATTTCATAATTTTATTGTAATAATTTATGTAATATTACAGAAATTTCTTACAGTGTAGCAGTCAGCAGGACAGTTGTTAAATAAAACTCATTTGTAGTTTCATAACTAAGCTTTCAGTAATTTTATTATTTTCGTCAGGGTATACAATATTAATCAATTAATAATATTAAAAATATTAATTTTTATTTTGTGTCATATTTACGAATTCCGTACAATTGTATATTTAGCAATTTTTTTATTTTTAAAAATATAGAAACTACGGAAAATACAGAACACACACACACAAGACTAAAAAACAGAAAATAATTATTTAAATTAAAAAAAAAATTAATATACCACGTTTTTCAAACGGACTATAATTCCATACAGATTCCTGACCCCATAGAGATTGTTTTGAAAATTTCTGATTATAAATTTTTAATAGCTATGACAATACTTGTAAGATTTAAAACGATCGCAACGACAGCTACTCCCTACACTCCTTACTATTATCTACTGCATGCGCCCCACGTTTTAAAAACGTGGTACCTATATTGAAAATGTTTTTTTTTTAATTAAATAATTATTTTCTGCTTTTTAGCCTTGTGTGCATGTTCTTTATTTTCTGTAATTTCTGTATTTTGAAAAAAAATATTTGCTAAATACACGAATGTACGAAATTCGTGAATATGGTACAAGATAAAAATTAATATTTCTAATATTATTAATTAATTAGTTGATAATGCATTGTCATCCAATTAGCTGAGCTATGTTTAAAGTTTCAAGTCTCTAACTCATCGGGAAGTCAGTTCAAAATCGATTGCAAAATTTGTATCGAATTGACAAAGAGACAGACAAGAAAACGATTTAATAAAAACGTGTGAAAATGTGCTAAAGTAACAGTTTCAAAATACATTTGATAACTATAAAGTAAAGTTATTTATTTTATAAACAATACCATTTATTAATCAAATTCTAGAAATGCAAACGAGATTTTAAAATAATGTATTTGTCAAATTTTGACATTTTAGTAGTTTCTTGATAGATATAGGCAATAAAAAGAGTACTTACTTATCGATGATATATTGGAATCAGCTGACAATAGCCTAGTTTCATTCTTGGTTCTATGATGATCTTGTGGATATGCAGAAGCGCAATTGCGTCGTAGGCGAGATGTTGTATGTCCCGATGTTGAACTCATTCTCGTTGAGAGATAATCGATAGATAATTTTCTGACGAGAACGTTTCGAAAATAAGCGATGAATGAAATATATTGATATAAGAATCGAAAATTTAGTGTTTTACAATGCCGAATAAATAAATTACATTACCCGAAGTAATCATTTAACACAAAAATACTTTGTTATAATTTCAAACACGAAAATTATACTGTCATTGTATAAAAAACAAAATACGAAACAAAAGCACAGGTTACTTTCTGAACAGTGTTATGTTATTATATCTGGCGCCAAATCTCTGGCGCCAAATTTAAATTAAAACTTGTTCCATCAAATGAACACAGAATATTTGTTCTTGTGTTCTGCATACAAAAAAACATATGAAACATAAAAATGTAATGTATAATATTGTAATGACGTTTATTATAATAATAAATATACTAATATAAAAAAAAATGTCAAAAATATCAAAAATGTCAAAATGTCACAAAAAAAAAATCGAAGTGGCGCATGAATTTTTTTTCGTTGAAATATTAAAAACTGTCAAATATGAAAATGATAAAAATATCTCTCATACAGTAATCCCGCAGTAAAATATATTTATTTAGCAGTTAGAATGTACGTTTAGCTACAGTTTAATATGCGATAATATAATATTTCAAAAAAAAAAAAATGTAAATGTAATGAGTCGAACTAGCGCGCGAATTCAAAATCATTTGTTTTTAGAGAAAAATGGCGCAACCAATGAGAAGCTGAACACTATTTTCAGGCAACGACCGAACTCTCCTTATAGTATCTCTACATATTCTTACCTTACTTTTAAAAGTGATTTTTAATAATAATAATAATAATAATTCTTTATTAGTAGCTTGAAGCTGTATATAATACAAAAGAAGATAACTATAAACATAAAAATACTTTTGATGTAAAATTTGAAATTACTTATTAAGCAATTTTAATTAGTTTATTTAAATTTTATAATATTAGATATAATATTAGATATTTGATAAGAGTTACTAGAAGTAAAAATTTATTTTAAAGCCATAATAAAAACACTTTTTCATAAACAAAAAAAAAAGATAAAAATTGATCCGTATTCTCACCACACTTTTAAAAGTGATTTTTGTCAAAAAAATCTTGACATTTACTTAAAAATACTTATAGAAAAAATAAAAGTAAAAATTTATTTGAAAACAAAAAATAAAAACACTTTTTCATAAACGAAAGACGCGGAATATGAGTCATTGTTTACTACAAATTTACGTCTTCTTTACGTAAGGAAATGTATAATATATAAATAAAAGGATATTCACATTTATTTGGATTTATTTATTTTAATTTCTACACAAATTTTTCGGAATTTATAAAATAGATGTTTTTATTTTTTGCTTTAAATCAGTAATATTATATACAAGATTAGAAGTATATGGATAAACCCATATATATGTAGACCACTTTGACATTTCTCGGAAAGTTGGCAACACTGTATCTTAATAATATTATAATTTATGTGGGCACTAGGAGAAACTTTTCTGAAAATTTGATCAAAATCGAATAAATAATGTAGCCATAATAAATTTTTAAAAAATTTGTGATTTTTTTTCTCGATAAGTTGGCAACATTGTATTTTGTTAAAATTGCATAATTTATTTATATACTAGGAGAAACTTTTATGAAAATTTGATTAAAATCGGTTAAATAAAATGGTCGTAATGAATTTTTAAAAATTTTACTAATTTTTTTCTCGGAAAGTTGGCAATACTGTATTTTGTTAAAATTACATAAATTATATGAATACTAGCAGAATTTTTTGTGAAAATTTGAGTAAAATCGGTTAAATAACATGGCCATAATAAAATTTTTAAAACTTTAGTAATTTTTTTCTCGAAAAGTTGGCAACACTGGGTATTAATAAAATTATATATATAATGGGAGCATTAGGAAAATCTTTTCTGAAAATTTCATCAAAATCGGATAAATAACGTAGCCAATATGAATTTTTAAAAACTTTAGTAATTTTTTTCTCGGAAAGTTGGCATCACTGGAAAAAAATAAAACCACATGACCATGTTGGGTACTAGCCAAATTTATCCTGAAAATTTCATTAAAATCGGTTAAACCGTCTAGGAGGAGTTGCGGCCACAAAATTTTGACTTACGACCGAGCGAGCGAGCGAGCGAGCTGACGACGCACACACATACACCCACATAAACTAAGTTTAGATTCGTCATCTAGGGACTATATGAAGAATTTCTATACACAAATTTTATTTTTTGGAAAATGTTACAGACACCGTACCAAACGCTATACCACTTTTTCCTTGCAGTCAAAGTGGTAAAAATGTGATCTAGTCACTTATTTGTTACCTAGTAACTTGTTTCTATGTTCTGTTATTTACTCTAATGTCATTTGAAACAGTTTATCCTGATATAGATGAGCATTGAGTTTCGAAATTGATAATATAAAATTTGGTTAAATTTTAAAAAAAAATTGCTTTAGGTTGTAGTTCTGTATTAAATTAAAATTAATTAATTTAATTAAAAATGATACAAATAACATATATAGTAAATAAACAGAACATAGAAACAAGTAAGTAACTTATTTCTATCTTCTAATGGAGATGTACGTTGAGTAAGTCGAAATTTTGATTATTAATAAAAATTAATACAGAACTACAATCTAAAGCTGTTTTATTTTAATATAATTAATTATGAACAATTTTTTACTGTTAAAATTTTTATGTTTTAGTTACTTATTTTGTTACCTAGTAACTTGTTTCTATATTCTCTTTGTATCTGTCAATTGTATCATTTTTCTTCCTGATGAAGATATACGTAGAGTACGTCGAAACATCTATTAATCAATAAAAATTAATACAGAACTAATACCTAAAGCTGTTTTATTTTAATATTTTGTATAATTTCTGAAAAAATGTCAATATTTTAAAAATTCCAGGTTTATTAATTGAATCACTCATTTCAAAAACCACATAAGTCAAAATTTAGCAAAATTGAGTTTTTGCCACGATCCGCTTCCTTAGAGGTACTTACATGTTCTGTGCAAAAACCACACAAGTCTCATAACGCGTTAGCAAGATATTTCAGTGTAAATTTCTGTGTTCGGTGCAGATACCACATAAGTCAGTGACTTGCGTTGTTTTTGCGTGGAATACGGAATGCATTAAGTGGGGGTACCAATATGGCGATTTAGTGTCAGTAATAACTTGCTAGCGGTTGACATTCACGTGTTTACATTGTATTATTCTAGACGTAAACAGCCAATTTATTAATAAAAAATGTCTGATACTGATACATCTAGTGACCGTGATGAACTTTTAAGAAAAAGGCAACGGCGATCCGAGTCTTATAAAAAAAATATTATCAGAAACGCAAAAGTTAACTGGATTCAGCACACGAATTGGACAGGAAAGGTTATGCCAGCACGTTCTACTGGACTCAACTGCAAGTAGGTTTTATCTTGTACATTTTGTAAACAATGACTGATTGTATATTCTGTTGTTTTAGGTGTAAACGGTTATGTTTTGAACGACTAACTCGGGAAGATCTGGAATTTTGTATTAGTAAGCTAAATGGGTTTCTAAATAAAAATGAACAAGACATTTTTTTGCAACAGTTGATTGAGAGAAGACCAGTAAAAACTCACCGATTACGCAAGGAAGGAGCAACAGAAAGAGAATATGCTTTTAAGTATTACGTACTTACACCATGCAAAAGGGAAATAGTATGTAAGAAGGCTTTTACTTCTATATACGGTATCACTAAAAACCGTGTTAGACGCTTTACCAACTTACTTCAACAATCACTGACACCGCACGATAAACGAGGACAACATCAAAAAGCAAACACTACACCTCCCGAAATTTTGAAAGCTATTCATGACCACATTCTTGACTTTCCTCGAAAACGTACACACTATTCAGGCAAGAAGATAAAATATTTAAACGCCCAATTAGATGTTAAAACCATGCATGTCCTCTTCAAGAAGAAATATCCAGATTTCAAAGTCACTTATGCTCTTTACGCAAACTACTATAAAACAACTTTTTCTCTAAGATTTGGACGACCCCAAATAGACACATGCATTGTATGTGAAGAATTATCGGTAAAACTAAAAAATCCAACCTTAGGTTTAAACGCAAAAAAGCAGCTGAAGCTGAAAAGGCTGTTCATAAAAAACGGGCAAAAAAAATTCATAACAAAATCGCCGCTGTAAAAGAGATTTGTAGCATCCGGGACGACATTGCTTGCATAACATGCGACTTTATGCAAAATTTACCTTTGCCGCACCTACCAATACAGGAAATATTCTATCTTCGGCAATTATGGGTAAACTGCTTTGGTATAAAAAATTTGAAGACAAACGAATCCGTATTTTATGTCTTCCATGAAGGCACTGCAAACAAAGGGGCAAACGAAGTTTGTTCCATGCTTCTTCATTACATGGACAATTTTTTGGGCGACAATATCAATGAATTAGTGCTATTCTCAGATAACTGCCCAGGTCAAAATAAAAACCACACGGTCATCAGGTTTTTATTATCATTGACTGACACAAAACGTTTTTCAAAAATAACGCATTATTTTCCTATACGGGGACATTCGTTTCTTCCAAATGATCGGGATTTCGGAGTTTTTAAAAAAAAGATTAAAAAGTGTGACCGTATATATGATTATGTCAGAAGCAAGCCCTAAGTTTAAGGTCTTCATGTTAGCAACTCATCAAATTCTAAACTTTTCAAATTGGTGGCCAGTATTTTATAAAAGAACGTGTTTATCAGATGAGAGTTTTGGTAAACATGTTAAAAAAGAACATAAAAAATCATTCACCCTATCCTGCTATATGTCATTCCAGTATAAAAAAGACAAAAAAGGAGCTGTGATTGTTCAAGACTTTATCGATGGTTTAGGTAGTCATACATTTCCCTTGGCAAGAAAAAAAACTGTTAAAATTACACTACCAACAAAATGCGCATATCCAACCGGCTGTGTTCCCATAAATCCCAAAAAGATAGAAAACATCAAACAGGTACAAAGTAGTATCATCCAAGAACATATGCCTTTCTATGAACAGATTTTTCAATGGCCAACCGAAGAGGAGCAAACTTCTCAAAATGACATCGAGAATGATAAAGAGTACGATTATGTACCATAAAATATTTACTGTAGTTCTATTGTTTTTGAATTTTCTTTTGTTATAAAACAACAATAAACTTTTTCTGTCAATATTTTTGTATTTATATCCTTATAAAGAAAAATAATACCCGAAAGTAGTAGTCCGTGCAAAAACCACATAAGTCATAAAAGAAAAAAAAAAGTTTTTGCAAAAACCAAACGTTTTATTACAGTGTTTTTCATGGCATTTGGTGTAGTCACCTAAAGAGTTCAGTTTACAGCAACGGTTTTTTCGTGAAAAAGTATACCTTTTGTATGAAACGGTTTTTTAGCTCTACTAAAAATTCTTTTTTGACAAATGTGGTTTTTGAAATGAGTGATTCAATTTAAATGGGACTACTGATAAAAATAAATATAAGAACACAGCTGGTTTTTTGTCTTCCGGGATTGGTAAGACGTATTGTTTGTGACTGATATGAATTTCGCTACCATAACATTTTAAATAAACTAGTAAACAAATTTCTTTTATAAAGTTTATTAATTTTGTGTTAAACTTATTTTCAAAATTAAATTTCAACATTTTAAGAAATGAAATAGAAAAACGCGTCTATGTATTTAAATAAAAGCTTTATTATTTCAATATTACAATGCAAAGAACAACTAAATTTACTTATACGATTGATTTTACAATAGTAGATCAATTGAAGAAAAAATACTGAATAAAATAAGATTTTATTATTAAATTTTAATCATTTTCGCATTCTTAATACCGAGTAACTTCATATAATGATTGCTTAATGCAGCCGCCAGCGACACTGCTTCTCTAAGCTGCGTAATTAAGCTATGCCATTTAGTAGCCATTTGCTTTTGATCAAAATTCGAATTCTTCGTGAGAGCGTTAATCATATTTGTTGTCAATTCCACTTCTTCAAAAAAATCGAACATTTTCTTCTGGCTTGATATAATAGCAGTTTTAACTACTTCCAATGACATGGAATTACTACACTGTTCATTAATATCCGATAGGGTTGCAATTATGCATGTTCGAGATTTTTCAGATATTCTTAATATTTCCAACTCCTTCATTGTAAAACAAGTGGATTGTTTAGAACTACTTGATTCTTGTAATGGAGTAGATATTAATGATTTTTCTTGACTTTGTGCTGTCTTCGGTAATTCTGTTTGTGTATTGTCTAATTTCCTGTCGTTTCGATCTGTATTGCAATGAAAAATAAATTATAATTCAATATATTAAAGACAAATGAAATTTGTTTTTACCATTCTTACATATAATTATATACAAACATATAAATAATATATATATATATACATCTAATATTACAACTATTATATATATATATATATATATATATATATATATATATATATAATAGTTGTAATATTAGATGTACACTGTAAAAATATATATTTTAAATTTATGTAAGTTTACATAGGTTTTAATAGTAAAAAAATGACAACATTTCATAATTTTATTGTAATAATTTATGTAATATTACAGAAATTTCTTACAGTGTAGCAGTCAGCAGGACAGTTGTTAAATAAAACTCATTTGTAGTTTCATAACTAAGCTTTCAGTAATTTTATTATTTTCGTCAGGGTATACAATATTAATCAATTAATAATATTAAAAATATTAATTTTTATTTTGTGTCATATTTACGAATTCCGTACAATTGTATATTTAGCAATTTTTTTATTTTTAAAAATATAGAAACTACGGAAAATACAGAACACACACACACAAGACTAAAAAACAGAAAATAATTATTTAAATTAAAAAAAAAATTAATATACCACGTTTTTCAAACGGACTATAATTCCATACAGATTCCTGACCCCATAGAGATTGTTTTGAAAATTTCTGATTATAAATTTTTAATAGCTATGACAATACTTGTAAGATTTAAAACGATCGCAACGACAGCTACTCCCTACACTCCTTACTATTATCTACTGCATGCGCCCCACGTTTTAAAAACGTGGTACCTATATTGAAAATGTTTTTTTTTTAATTAAATAATTATTTTCTGCTTTTTAGCCTTGTGTGCATGTTCTTTATTTTCTGTAATTTCTGTATTTTGAAAAAAAATATTTGCTAAATACACGAATGTACGAAATTCGTGAATATGGTACAAGATAAAAATTAATATTTCTAATATTATTAATTAATTAGTTGATAATGCATTGTCATCCAATTAGCTGAGCTATGTTTAAAGTTTCAAGTCTCTAACTCATCGGGAAGTCAGTTCAAAATCGATTGCAAAATTTGTATCGAATTGACAAAGAGACAGACAAGAAAACGATTTAATAAAAACGTGTGAAAATGTGCTAAAGTAACAGTTTCAAAATACATTTGATAACTATAAAGTAAAGTTATTTATTTTATAAACAATACCATTTATTAATCAAATTCTAGAAATGCAAACGAGATTTTAAAATAATGTATTTGTCAAATTTTGACATTTTAGTAGTTTCTTGATAGATATAGGCAATAAAAAGAGTACTTACTTATCGATGATATATTGGAATCAGCTGACAATAGCCTAGTTTCATTCTTGGTTCTATGATGATCTTGTGGATATGCAGAAGCGCAATTGCGTCGTAGGCGAGATGTTGTATGTCCCGATGTTGAACTCATTCTCGTTGAGAGATAATCGATAGATAATTTTCTGACGAGAACGTTTCGAAAATAAGCGATGAATGAAATATATTGATATAAGAATCGAAAATTTAGTGTTTTACAATGCCGAATAAATAAATTACATTACCCGAAGTAATCATTTAACACAAAAATACTTTGTTATAATTTCAAACACGAAAATTATACTGTCATTGTATAAAAAACAAAATACGAAACAAAAGCACAGGTTACTTTCTGAACAGTGTTATGTTATTATATCTGGCGCCAAATCTCTGGCGCCAAATTTAAATTAAAACTTGTTCCATCAAATGAACACAGAATATTTGTTCTTGTGTTCTGCATACAAAAAAACATATGAAACATAAAAATGTAATGTATAATATTGTAATGACGTTTATTATAATAATAAATATACTAATATAAAAAAAAATGTCAAAAATATCAAAAATGTCAAAATGTCACAAAAAAAAAATCGAAGTGGCGCATGAATTTTTTTTCGTTGAAATATTAAAAACTGTCAAATATGAAAATGATAAAAATATCTCTCATACAGTAATCCCGCAGTAAAATATATTTATTTAGCAGTTAGAATGTACGTTTAGCTACAGTTTAATATGCGATAATATAATATTTCAAAAAAAAAAAAATGTAAATGTAATGAGTCGAACTAGCGCGCGAATTCAAAATCATTTGTTTTTAGAGAAAAATGGCGCAACCAATGAGAAGCTGAACACTATTTTCAGGCAACGACCGAACTCTCCTTATAGTATCTCTACATATTCTTACCTTACTTTTAAAAGTGATTTTTAATAATAATAATAATAATAATAATTCTTTATTAGTAGCTTGAAGCTGTATATAATACAAAAGAAGATAACTATAAACATAAAAATACTTTTGATGTAAAATTTAAAATTACTTATTAAGCAATTTTAATTAGTTTATTTAAATTTTATAATATTAGATATAATATTAGATATTTGATAAGAGTTACTAGAAGTAAAAATTTATTTTAAAGCCATAATAAAAACACTTTTTCATAAACAAAAAAAAAAGATAAAAATTGATCCGTATTCTCACCACACTTTTAAAAGTGATTTTTGTCAAAAAAATCTTGACATTTACTTAAAAATACTTATAGAAAAAATAAAAGTAAAAATTTATTTGAAAACAAAAAATAAAAACACTTTTTCATAAACGAAAAACGCGGAATATGAGTCATTGTTTACTACAAATTTACGTCTTCTTTACGTAAGGAAATGTATAATATATAAATAAAAGGATATTCACATTTATTTGGATTTATTTATTTTAATTTCTACACAAATTTTTCGGAATTTATAAAATAGATGTTTTTATTTTTTGCTTTAAATCAGTAATATTATATACAAGATTAGAAGTATATGGATAAACCCATATATATGTAGACCACTTTGACATTTCTCGGAAAGTTGGCAACACTGTATCTTAATAATATTATAATTTATGTGGGCACTAGGAGAAACTTTTCTGAAAATTTGATCAAAATCGAATAAATAATGTAGCCATAATAAATTTTTAAAAAATTTGTGATTTTTTTTCTCGATAAGTTGGCAACACTGTATTTTGTTAAAATTGCATAATTTATTTATATACTAGGAGAAACTTTTATGAAAATTTGATTAAAATCGGTTAAATAAAATGGTCGTAATGAATTTTTAAAAATTTTACTAATTTTTTTCTCGGAAAGTTGGCAATACTGTATTTTGTTAAAATTACATAAATTATATGAATACTAGCAGAATCTTTTGTGAAAATTTAAGTAAAATCGGTTAAATAACATGGCCATAATAAAAATTTTAAAACTTTAGTAATTTTTTTCTCGAAAAGTTGGCAACACTGGGTATTAATAAAATTATATATATAATGGGAGCATTAGGAAAATCTTTTCTGAAAATTTCATCAAAATCGGATAAATAACGTAGCCAATATGAATTTTTAAAAACTTTAGTAATTTTTTTCTCGGAAAGTTGGCATCACTGGAAAAAAATAAAACCACATGACCATGTTGGGTACTAGCCAAATTTATTCTGAAAATTTCATTAAAATCGGTTAAACCGTCTAGGAGGAGTTGCGGCCACAAAATTTTGACTTACGACCGAGCGAGCGAGCGAGCGAGCTGACGACGCACACACATACACCCACATAAACTAAGTTCAGATTCGTCATCTAGGGACTATATAAAGAATTTCTATACACAAATTTTTTTTTGAAAATGTTACAGACACCGTACCAAACGCTATACCACTTTTTCCTTGCAGTCAAAGTGGTAAAAACACCAGTTAAAGTCAGTATTTATTCTAAATCGGTTAATTAATTAAACAAAATTATTTATTTTCTATTATTTGTCTTATTAATAATAAAAATAACTATAGTGATTCATGTACCTCCTCCTGAATGTAATGTATCTATTGTTAGTGTATGTTTAGAGCAAGTAGATAATTTGTGTATTTGGGTAGTTTATTGTCTAAGGATGGCTGCTTTGACCGAGAGATTGAAAGGGGAGTAAATGCCGGTTGCATGGTTTCGGGTACTTTAGATACATTTACCGGAAATGTAAATGTATCCAAAAAAGCCCATTTCAGTGTATTCAATTCTGTTTTGGTGGCTACGTTAGTGAGTACTGCTGTCAAAATGAGATTTTTAGGTGGAATATGTGGTGTAACTGGAAAAAGTAAGATGCAAAATAATTTTGATATATGAAAAGTGTAAAATTGGTAAAAATGTTTTTGCAAAAGTTGGTATTAGTTAGTAATATGGTTCGGCGATCCTAAGCGAATGTCTAACGATAGTTTGGTATACGTCTACATGGATGTCCAATGAGTAAATGAGTAGGTATGAGTGTGACAGAGTATTTTGCATAAGAAAGTGTTTCCAATTGGTAATAATAAAAAATTATGTAAGAAAAATATAATAAATATGGATGAAGTGAAAGGTGTTTGTTGGGCAGGAATCAATTCCTGCTTGAATAAAAAAAGTTTGTGTCATACCTTTATGGATACTTAGCGTGATTGTGTATGTATGTACCACCAAACACCGCAATAATCAGAGAAATAAATAGATTTCCGTTTCTCTATTAAACCTCATCATTTTCTTACTGTTAAACATCACTGAATTATGAAATAAAATTATAGTTTTCAAAATAAAAACTATTTCCAATTTCAATATTTTTAAATAAAACAAATTAACGAAATTGAACCAACAATAAATATTAGTTCACTTAAAATTATCATAAACCATTCTCTAAATTAAAAATTAATGTTGAAATAAATAGCATGTTTTATAATAATTAAAAAAGAAGTAAATATAAATATAATTTAAAATAACCAATAGTAAATTTGCTTTACGTTAATAAATACAGTAAAATTTGATTACAATAAAATTTCAACAATTTTGTTTAATACACTAAATATTAATATAAATGTAAAAATTATTTATTTAAATCGTATTACATAAATATTGCATAAAAATAATGAACACGATATGGCATAGGTACCTAGTTTATGTAGAGCTAAAATCAATTCTGAGAAAATATAGTTTCTAATATTTTTAATTTAGAAAATATGACTTTTTCAGATTAAAGATACGAGCTTGAGAAGCCTTATTATTTATGTAGCATTTATACAGTATGTATATCAAAGTTCGCTCTTTGTGCTACAAAATTGTGTTCGCAAAGCAGATAACTCGTTCGCTAATAAAAATTTCACCAGTATGATACCCTGGTGGAAAATTTTCGAATTAAGAAATCTTTAATTGAGGTTATGTTAAAAGTTGGGAAACATCTTCGTTTAATTTATGTTTGCCGCATACAAAAGGGCATTAACGAAAAATTCTCGTTACGTTTTCTCCTTGAAATATGTCGAAAATTAATTAGACAAACGCGAAAAAGTGATTTTTCAATTTTATATTTTAAGCTTTGTGTTAATACTACCTTTAAAGATTACTTTCATTTAGTATGAATACAAAATAAAATTTTGCTAAAATATCTAATATATGTTTATAGGAAAGTATATCGCCCTCTTTATAATATTTTCACGTACATAAAATACTCCATGCTTTTGAAGTGTTTGTTAATTTTGCGTAAGTACATTAATATTTTTAATACGTGTAATACATCTGTAGCATACACTTGAAAGAAGATGCAATCTGCCAGAAAATGTTAAACATTACCCGAACAATAAAGAACTTATTATAACGTATCTTTTTAATATAACAGAAAAAATCTTCACTGAAATTAAATATAATTTTTAGTAAAGAATAAAAATATAGTTCTTTTGTTAATATGTAATCGTATACAGATAATATAATATTTTTAACGTACAAAAAAATATTCAAATATCTTGCCTCCTCCATCAATCATATTTGACTAATCATTTAATTTACGAAATGGAACCAAATCTTTCTTGTAGTATAAATTTAATAATAACTGTCAATTTAAACCTTTTTCTTTAAATATATATATACAAAAGCCAATATTCTATTGTCATCAACTTATATATTAAAGTAATCGTTTAACAATATTTTTGTAAACAAATTTTAAACAAGAAAATCTAGTTAGACTTTAAAAATTAAATTAATTCAAAAATTTAAATCAAACTTAATATTAATTACAGTTAATTTCAGAACATAATTTCATTTTAGCAACCCCTCGTATTCTGAATCATTTCCGTTAATACTAATCGTTAAATGATAATTTTTGGATTCCGTAAGAAATTTTTATTACTAAACAGCAAGGATTCTTACGAAATTAAATAATTATCATTTTAACAACAACAAATACAGTGTAGAAATTTAGATAAACGTAGTTATATACTTAAAATATTCAAAAATTACATAAGCAATTAATATTTAAAATGGTATTATCAGGTAGAGTAGTAAAATCATAAACACACTGTAATTACTTAAAATTCTACATAAAAATTAATACAAATACACATTAAAAAGATAATAAAAAATATTGAATTAACATCTTGGTTTAAAACGTATCGTGTCTTAGGGATACAAGAATATTATTAATGAGAGGAAAATTAGCACGTACCCTTGGTTAACGTAATAGGAAGGAGGTAGGGGGAAATGTATGAAAGAAGAAATGCGGCAAACAAAACCGTAACTTGAGTTCATTTGAAGCGAATCACACTGCACAAAGCCCACGAACCGTGTGCCGTTCTGCCTCCGTGCCGCACCGCACCGTGTTCCGACATCGCGTTATAAACAATGAACGATCAAATGAATAAACGACAAGGGGGGGAGATGCCTTTCCGGGCGCGCGAACAACATCAATGCCGACGAAATTCGTGGTTGTTTTATCACAGTGAAATAATGTAGCCAACGTTCACCCGTTCAGCCGTTCACAGTACCCAGCACCTCATTATGGAACGCCCGTCGCTCCGTTATCTCCCGCCGCCCGTTGTAGTTGTTTTTCAGTGCCTACCGATGCCGTCACTCATACCGACGCGTCGCGTCGCATCGCGTCGCGTCGCAACTGCTAACTAGCCTTCAGGCACTAGCGGAGTAGATGTCGATCGAAGAGCCGTAATGCCAATCCGGGATTAGGGAAGATTTCCCGACTAACCGTACGTTGACTTTAAATTCGCGATGTGCTCTTTTTTATCATCCAGTTAACCACTTTGCGCAGATCCAGTGACAAAATATCATATTTTCGCCAGATCCACATAAATTATTTTTTTCCTATTCTATTATTCATTAACGTGTTTTTCTTCGAAAAATTCGAATAGTCTGTTCACAAAATTGTTTATATAGTAATGTGAAAAGTTATTATTAATATATATGAAAAATATTTCAAGTAATTATATTTTTTTTATATTATAATAGAACATATCCCATTTCGATTAAAATAATTGCAATACACCTTTTTTAACAAAAATTTATCAAATAAACTTTTAAAAAAATTAATAGGGTCGTCACTGTTATAATCTTGTATCGCATTTATAAATTACTAAAATAAATACATAATATATTCTATAAAAAATTTAAAAAAAGATATAAATTTTTTTAAAAAAATTATAAATTTCTTTATAATAGCAAGAACATATGTATATAATAAATTAATTAAATTTGTGAAGAACAAAAAGTGACTAACAGTTTAAGTAAACTAAGCAACGTTATAAAATCACTGTTAAATGTGTTCAGCAGTAATGGCACTACAGTAAAATTATTAATTTAACTACTTAAATCTACAGAGCAAATGACGGTATTGTACAAAATTTAATGTTTACTTTCCTTAGTCTACATTTTCCACGAACTAACCGTACAATTCGGTTTGAAATATGAATAATTTCGAGTAAAATTGAAATCGCGAGAATGACGGCCAATCCCAAAAGTGTTTATAAGCAGTCAACCTGTTATCTTGCAAAAGTGAAACCGCTTTTAGAAAAATAAATAACACCGTTACCAGTAACGTCATCGTTTCGTCCCCGCAACCGAAAGCAGAGAGTGATTCTCGTGGATTGGAGTGAATCTGTCGACGCGGGGAGACCACCCAAATGAAAAATGTGACAGTATATTTCGTTATGAGCGCCGGCACGTTTTAAAACTGACATATTCCTTATGAATGTTTAATTCTCGCTGACTTTCGACCCGGCGTGATGAATACGAATACGAACCGGCAAACGAGAACGAGAACAGCAACGAACTGTAACGGTTTGTCGTTTGCCGTTTGCCAAACGCTTATGATCCTCCGAACTACCTTCGAACGATTCGCAATGCTGCGCGCCGCCGCCGCGCCGCTACTGTCCTCTGTTCCTACCTAATGTTTCTCGCATTATTCAATGCTAATTCGTATTCAATTATCTTTTATGATTTTTTACGCTTAAAAAATCGGTTCAGTGACACAGAATAATTTAAATGTAAAACTGTTCGCTTATACAAATACCAAATACAAATATGTAAATATAAATAAATTTCATCAAAATGCTAATACTGTTCGTTATTAAAATACATTTCTCGTACTACAGTAAAATCTCAATCTATCGTTTTTTCAAACAAAACAAAAAAATAAAAACAACAAATAGAAAACTAATATAGTAAACTCTATTTGAAACCAAATTATTTAGAAAAATAATGCAAACAAAACAATTTTTAAAATTCCAATTACCAAAATATCTTTTCTTTCCAAAACATATATCTTCAATTTATAATTTACCAACAAAGGCAAGCACTTTTTTTATAATTAATAAAAAATATAAAAATATTTCATAATATTCTACATTTCACTTATATTATAAAATAATTAAGAGAACAACATAATAAAGTATTCAAAACAATTTGTTAGATTCACATTTTAATAGTTTTGTCCGATCTTATAAAATTTCACATTTCTACAACATTTCATGTTTATATTATTACAAAAAATTCATAAAAATATACACATCGTCCCCACATACTATAATAAAAATGAACGGTTATTTCAAATTTAGAACTCTGAAAATATAAGTATTCCAAAAGTTTATATAACAGAAATTTTAAGTACAATTTAAATATTTATAAAAACTGTCAACAAACTAAATATTTCAATTTTAAATTATATATCTCGTCATTATTTTACCAATTTACAATTGTTACATCAACAACAAAATTAGAGAGAAAATATAGACACTTTCGTAATAAGCAGCAAAATTTCAGATATTTATCGAGCGAATTTTAGGATAAAGTAATAAGCTGAATATAGATAATGCCTAGGCCCGTAATATTTATTGATGTGTAATCGATTAGAATACGGGAAGAAGGGATGTGTCATTCAACCGACCATAAGCAACATGTAATCTTTCAATAAACCTGTTCTTTATCACGGCAAGGCGGCACGTCGAACATTGTATGCCTGAATAATAAATGTAAAACATATCCCAACAGTGCAATATTGTGATGGTGGAGTGGTGTATGGACCTCAAAACTCTCGGGAACTACGAAACCCGATTCTAGGTCTCATTGGACTACAATTTCGAATTTTGGATATACTATACGAAACTAAGACCGTGATCTAGTTTAGCCGAGAACAAATACTGTTTCATTATCCTTGTCCATCCAATAACTACGAATAAAATATATATGTAATAGTTGTTTGTTTTCAAAAAATTCATGTAGAACAACAAAATTATTATTTTACAATGAGCTTGCGTGTATCTACGGGCCCTGCTCGTTAAAATATAGTTTTGATAACCTACACTAATGTTATAGCAATAGCAAAGTTTTTACTTCTTACATTGATATTTTGACCTGAATGTAAATTAGTTTGAATAAATTTTCATCTATTTGTTTACGGTCATTAACTTAAGATAACAAATATATTTTAATAACTTCCGCTATTCTTGTTATAAAACATTACAAGTTCATTTAAGTAATTGCACCAAGAAGCTCATTTTACCATGCAATAACAGTGTTTTATTTAGTTTTTTCCCCCTACGAATTTGTAGATTCCCTGATAAATAAAGTTCTTTAACTTGCAAGTTAGAAAAACATATTTACATTTGAAACAAACAAAAAATTCAATACGCATACAGATTAATGCTTTGGATGTAGTTTGGTACTCGTATTTATATTTATACGTACAATGGCCGTAAGATATTTATCGTTGTTCTAAGAACTCCCGATAAATATGAAATGGCAATTGCAAAGACGATCTCTGTATTCAGTCGTCGTTTTCGAAACCGCATGGCATTTAAATTTCATAAAGAACCAAACTCCAGAATAGTCGGGCAGAATACACGACGTACATACATCCATCGTGACGGTAGTTGCATACCGTGGACGAGCGGATAGGAACATTCTATACCCCGTATGCCCCATACACGCAGATAATCGAAATACCTATTGCAAATTTTGAGACGACCGATTTCCAAAAAAGCCGAATATCAGAATAAGGTTCGGAGAAGGAATTATAGCCACAAATTTATTTTATTTAGTATACCGCGTACGAACTACGCTTCTTGCTAGATTTTCTTTAGGGCTCCCAAAGTAATCGTGTTTTTTCAGACTTTCTTCCTACATGTTTCTTGCGCAAAAAAAAGGTATATGTACATAATACTATACCTTTACAAATTTCGTAGCTTTTGTTATTTACGTAAATTGTAAAAGTTTAAAATAACAAAAAATTATAATAAATTAAATGTCAAATTGCATAATCAAAATTTCTAAGCCTCAAACCAAATGCATACAGAAATTAAATACGTAATCAGTAAGTCGAACAAATTTTAAAGTTATATTTTGGTAACTGAATATCACATAAAAGTTAAAAACAAACCAAGTTTTTTGTCTCAATATTAATCAATAGTTCCATACAAAAAATTAACTGAATTTTTAAAAATCAAAGCAATATTTATACTTTTGTCGATTTTTTTTGTAATACCAATTGAAAATATACGCAATTACAAAATTTTTATTTTATTGCAATTACATCTACAATTGGTAATTTCATTTTATTATTAAATAAATATACAAAGGTACGAGATGATAATAGTTATAAAAATACTTGATAAACAATAAAAAAAGTCAAATTAATAACCTTGTTTAACATATTTTTAACTAAATTGAAAAATTATAAAGTTTCAAACATTTTTTTTTTAAGTTAGAAGCGATTAGGAACGAAGATAAATAATTAAATTTCCCTCTATATTTTACCGATAAAATATGTAAGTAGAGATACATAGATAGATATTCGTAGTCCAAAACATAGATAAAATATATGAATAGGTGCGAACCGATATCAATATGTAAAGAGGTATACAAGCAAGTGTGTGCAAATGAGTAACCGTCTAAGCACACGCTGATCTCCGTGCTCGATGGCTGGTTACCTGGATTTAACAGTAATTTAATTTACGGCTAAACTCCGCAGAATCGCTATTGCCTTATTTATGATACTAATTCTAGATACATGCGGAAATAACGATTTAGAGTTTACAGCTCGTCCCGGCTAGTTATCGATGTGAAGTGAGAGGAGTTTGCTGCCCTCATCACGTCAGTCCCTCTTCAAAACACTACCTGCTGATGCCCATACCGATGTGCCGATCGAAGGATTATAAAGTGCAACTAACTTTAAACTCTCGTCAGCTACAAACTCAAACCCAACTTCATACAGAGTTTTTATCAAAATTTTTATAAAATAACCCTTCATTTACAAAGTGACTCTGAATTCATGTTATAAACAACCAGGACCGGATTATCTTTTAAGCTAAAAAGACTTTTTAACACATGAAAGTTGTAACTAAATAATTTTTATTTACATAATAACTG
The DNA here is from genome assembly GCA_963966155.1 of Clivina fossor. Classification (NCBI taxonomy): domain Eukaryota; kingdom Metazoa; phylum Arthropoda; class Insecta; order Coleoptera; family Carabidae; genus Clivina; species Clivina fossor. The sequence goes on along the minus strand of OZ014550.1, from coordinate 44,130,974 downwards.
TGCACAACATGTGTACTTGACTTATTTTTATATACTTATTGTTTTATGTTTACTATGTTGTTTGTTTCAAATTTGTATTATTATTATTATTATTCTTTGTTCTTCAATATGTATATGTAATTTTAGATGTGTTTTAAATTACTTAACATATTCTTAAATAAAACTTTTATATATATATATATATATATATATATATATATATATAATATATTGAATATATTGGCCTAAAATTTCCAGTATCTTTAGATCCATATAACCTTTAAGCCAGCACCGTGAAAAACAAGAATAATTAAATATTTGAAAAATGTATAATAAAAATTTAAAAACATAAACTTTTACTTTACCTTCCACTTATTTATTTAAATAATAACTTTGCAAGAAATATTTAAAATTTCAAAATTATTAATAATAATACACTAATACCCCGATTTACCGATTTACGTTGCCCCGTTTTACGCTGATTCGCTATAACGCTCTTTTATAGCGGGGATCTACGCCGATGGTTTTTTAGCAAAGTTAAATAGTTTCTTTATAAAAAATAATTTTTATTTATAATATGTACATATTTATGTATGTATATGTATTTTTTAACTGTATTTAAAGTTGTGAATTTTGTTTTTTTCATTATTATTAATTGTAATTTTTTCTATGACAAGTTTTTCTTAAATAAATGGTATTATTATATTTAATTTTTTTTGACCCCGATTTACGTTTGATTTGCTAACGCTTTTTTTTTTCACGCATTAAGAGCGTAAACTGGGGTATTAGTGTATTATAATAGTGTCCGCTAAAAAGTATCATATGGAAAAAATTTCTATTATTTATTTTTTTTATATAGTCACTATTTACTAAACTTTTTGGTGCTTGCTTAAAAATTGAAAATGTACTAACCAAAAGTACTGCTATCACTTCCGGTATAGATCAAAAACAATAAAAAATCAGATAAACTTATTTTATTTTTAAAAATTTAAACAAAGTTTCAAAATGATATTTATACAAATTTTAAATTAAAAATACAAAACTATTTTTTTCAAATGTTTTTTAATCGTAATATTTAATTTATTCAAAAAAAAATATTTTTAATAATTTAATCAATATTTGACAATAATATCACTCGCTTAAATGTATTATTACTTAAATTTGTGACAGTTAAATGTTACTGAAAATTTTATTAATTTTTCATAAATAGATGTTACCACTTTGATGCAAAATTATATTTTTATAATATACTTATTATTTAAATAAACTACAAATTACAAAATTAAATTTATATATCTCAATTCTCGATTTTAAAATATCTATCAATAGTATATTTATCAATTTTGTAATAACACTTATTATCATTACGAATAAAATATTATATTTTTTCTTGTCAATATGTCAATTATATTTCAATTGCAATTTTGTGATTAGTTACGAACTGATGAATAATTAACTCACAAAATTTTAGTCATAAAATTTTGAAGTATAATTTAAAAACTCCATGGTATGGGCAATGAATGATATATTATGTTTAATAAAAAATTTAAAAAAGCAATGATTAAATTTGAATGTTTCTAACGCCCAACAAATTTTATCAATTAATCATATTTCTATATACTTATATTACATCAAAATGAACATTATAAAAAATATAAACTTGTACAAACATTAGTATGATAAAACTCCGCAAAATAAAGTAAATTAAAAATAAATCATCAAAGTAATTTATATGAGCAGCAATGAGCAGAACCGAACAGAGTAGAATAGTGTAAAGAGTCACTTTTTTTCAGATATGTTTATTATTCTCGTTAACGACACTGGTTGCGAATTTTCCCCCGTAGATTAATTTCGGAAGCTGAAAATTTTGTTTTTAGCCGGGCGGCGCAGCGCGCGTACCTTGCCGCACACCTACCTAACATTGATTTTCATTGTGTACGAGAGAAACTTCCATAAATATCTGATCTGTCATTGATTATGTAATTATTTTTCGAAAACTTCACTCGTTCCACTACCGACCAAAACATAAAATTCGATCAAATTACAATCGAGCAATTTTGAATTGCTTCGTTCACAACCAATAATACACTTGTCAATGCACTTGTTATATATATATATATATATATATATATATATATATATATATATACTGAAATGTAATTGGTTTATTCAATAGCTGATAGCTGATGCATATTTATCCAATAAAATTTTAAAGATTTTTATGATGTAGACATTTCTTATAAATTCATAATGTTTACAAACATTGAAAAGTAAAACTATTTTTACTACAAATCAATAAAAAAAAATCTACCCTCTTTACTGTTATATGTATATATTTATATACTGATAAATGTATTTAGTTATACTTATTTTAACATAGTAAAATTTAAGAAATATAAAATTTGTAATTTAGTTACTTTTATTTCGTTACCTAGTAACTTGTTTCTATGTTTTGTTTGTTTATCATTTATGTCATTTGCATATATTTTATACGTGCAATATATCAAAATGTCAAGTATTAATTAAAAATTTAATGGAACTAAAACCTAAAGCTTTTTTATTATCTAACTCAATTAGTGAATTAGTACGATCCAAGTTGCGTTAAATATTGTTAGTTGACCATGTGACTAATTACGCAATTACCAATTTATTGGTAAATTGAGAAGTTAATTATAATGTTTCAAGACAAATTTTAAAATTGTTTTTAGAACAATGCTATTACCAACAACCAGGACTAAACAATTGAACTAAAACTCCCAAAAATCAGTTACATTATTTAATAAATTTTTATGCAATCGACGATAACTATAATATATGAAATTGGATGCATTACATTTTGATCAACCCTTGTACATATATTGGCTATTAATTTTCGTTAACTCAAATAATACATTTTCTATTGTAAAGATATCTATATCCACGCACACAATATTTACTTTTTATAGAAATTGCCTTGACCAAACGAATGCTACAACGAACCAATATCGCCTCGCGCGCGCCGCATTGCAGTATAGAATTCTGAAATTTTGCTTTCTGTCAAATGCATGATTATGGCCTCGCTAACATGTATCACTGTAAAAACAAATATTAGCATCTGCATAACGGCATAAACATATACGATACGTATTGTTAGTTTTAATTTACCTATTTTCGTTTCCCGTCACAACAGTTTTGTTTCATACATCACGTTTATTTAAATGTATTTTATGCCATGCAAATGGAACAAGTTTTTTTTTTTTTTTAATTTCCTGATATTAATGGTTGGAAAACTATGAATTATATATAATTAAATGGTTCAACAAGAAGTCAATGTTGAAATCAATTATGTGTTTGACATTTTACTGGTTATCTATGTAAATCTATTAAATTGAATTTTTGATGTATTATAACATTTACTGTGCTACACTTCATTCAAATTATTGGTATTTTTACAACTAATAAATTTAAGTGCTATAGAGTAGGTTTTTTGCGTATATTTTTATTTTTAAATTTCAAATTTATTTATGTCTTTAACAAAAACAAAAATGAATAAAGTATATATCTTTTATTTTATTTATAATGTTGTTAGAAATCAACTGACGAATTATTTTATTGACACTTTTTTTTCTTTAAAATTAATATTTATGGTTTGTTTTTATTATTTACACAATATTTAGTATTTCTACTTTTATTTTTTCTATACAAATAATAAACACATTAAAAAATTGAACAAGGTAATTTCTTAATGCCAAATGCTAACTCATTAACAATTTTAATTATATTGTCACTAGTGCAAATACCAGTCTTATAAAAAAGTGCAAGATAATTTCAACCATACTACAAGTCATAAAAAGCTTATATCATGTTCAGGCATATATTTATTTACAATATACACGATGTATAATAAGTCACTAGCTATTTTACAATTATAATAGCTTCTTTATTAGCTATTAATTAGTATTATTATTTGGGATGGGCATTTACGAGTAAAAAAGTATTTTATACGTTTATGTGTAAAAAATGCGTAAAAAATATAAAATATGTAAAAAACGTAAATAATGTAAAATTTTAGTTTTTTATTATGCCACTAGGTGACTTTTAGTGTAGGTTTGTCAAACTTGTTATGATAAGTGATATATATATGTATATATATATATATATATATATATATATATATATATATATTAATATTTTTTTAAATTTTTACAATATTATGAGCACGAATTTAAAATTTTATTATTAATTAACCAAAAACAGTGAAAATATTCCACTTTTTGTCTGAAATGTAGATGCGAAGTAAATAACATATTATTAATATTATGTAAGATATTCTTATTTTTCCTTTTGTACAATAATCGTACTTGATTTTATAATTTTCTTTTGTTAATAATTTGAGGAGAAATAAATGTGGTTCGAACATACATATCTCTTTTTTACATATTATATATTTTTTACATAAAAAAGTCATAAATTAATTTAATGTAAAAAATGATGTATAATACATTATGTATTATACGTTTCCATCTATGATTATATTATATTCCATTCCTTGAGATTCTGTTTGATAAAACTAACTAATGACTTTATTCAACATTCTACAAATAAAAGATGTTTTAATTATAATTATTTGCATCCGGCAAATATGTTTCATACATACATATTTTGCGTTTTGATGTAGCAGAACCTGCTATATAATATCTTTAGCGCTTTGCAATAAAAAAACTTTCAGTTTCTGAAGCACCTCCACCAAAAAGTTTCTAATAAAAAAAAAAAAAAACAAAGTCTATATCAATTAAAATAATATAAAATTAAATTTAAATTTACAATATATTTATTTAAGAAGCTCAATTTTATATCGAAACCGTTTATTTTGATTTCAGCAACGCTCAAAACTTTTTATAGCTACAACAGCTTCAAAATTAATTTTTTTTCGTTATGACTATTTTTTCTTGAACGTCATGCTGTTTATAAAAGAAAGTGAAAAAATGTTTCTTTCATTTATAGAAAAAAAAATGACGACATTCATAATAAAAATTTCTAGTAGTCTTTCACAACACAGAGAGGTATTCTTCAAACATGTCATTCGTATTACATTAAAATCTCTTTCTAACTGCGTCCTTCTCATTTGAAACATGTCCACAAACTTACAATACTGTAAATACATAATTTAGTTCTATAGATAAACGTTTACATTACAGATAAATAACAGAAGTGAATGAACGTTATTAAAATGAGTGTTCACTTAAAACAGTTTCATATAATTCGTACGTATTTATATAAATAGAATTGCATCGTGTAGTTGTTGAAGAATTGACGTACGTAGTCTCGTAGTCCTACTAGTATGTACATAGAAACTTGTCACATAGGGACATTCAGATGGAATGTATAAGTCAGTGCAGTTGGGATGTATTGAAATGCAAGCGAATATATGTATTATATAACCTACATATATATATATATATATATATATATATATATATATATATATATATATATATATGTATGTTGGATTAATAGAATACTGGCCTCAAAGCAATTCCTCATATACCTACCTACACATGGATACTAAACAGATGTAATCTCAACCACAAAATCAACACTAGTTAATATAATTATAATTAGTGTATTGTATACCACTTAATACATAATTTAATAAGCTGCCGGAAGAAGCAAGGATTTATCAAATGCATGTAATACTATCGTAACAGATAAAGATAATTGCTAAATTTAATTAAGCCTTTAACTACTGTAATCGTCAATAAGTGACATAGCAAATTTATATATTTAGTTTCCAATCAGAATAAGTCTTAAAGATGAAGATTTCAAAATAAATACTAAAAAATATTAATCTATATTATATAGATATATAACATATAAGTTGTGTTTCGTATTTATAGTTTATATTTTTTTACAAAATTTTACGAAAAAAAAAACCGTAGTTAAAGCTACATATATATATTCTGTTCTCTATGGAAACAACACATTAAACATTTATCCATGTTAATCGCGTACTTATGGTGATTTTTCATACTGATCATTAAGAATCAATGTGTGAGAGGTAAACATTTACTATAGTTTTAATTTAAATAAATAAACTATTATTAAAAAAACATATTACTTTTAATTTGATTCTTCTATTATTTTCACATTTTACTGTTTTTAATAAAAATACAACAACTATTTCCTTTTAATTTCAATCTAAATTTCAATAAAAATAGAAACAAATTTTGATAAATTATTCTATAAAGAATATATAAATATAAAAAATGTAATTACAATAACTGAGCCAATAATAATAATGAAACGCATCTCTTTGTGCTATTCCACTCGTACTATAAAATTAAAATACTTATTACAAAAATCAAAATATAAAAATTATAAATTAAAAAAGTAGTACATAAATGTAGATATAAAGAAACTCAATACTAATTAAATACTTTGTAGTGTACCTCTTCACTTCATCTTCTTTGATCACGCTTTTTTCTTCAGTCTTGCACAATTAAAAAAAAAAACAAAGTTCACCAATAATGACTAATTATTAATTCAAAAAATAATTTAAAATGCTCACAGTCATTTTGTTTCTTCTTATTTTTTTTTTGCAAAAACTTTCGTTTTACAAATTTTTCATTTTTCATTTCGAGTTTAAATGAAAATTAAATACTTGTTAAATTTTAATTAAAAATTTGTTTACCATGCACTAACCCTTACAATACAATTATTGTATTTAAAGAAATGAAAATCTTTTCTGGCTTCTTCATAATTTAGAAATTTTTTTTTTTTCATAATTTTTATAACAAAGCATTTCAATGTTTAATAGATTTTTCAATAATTAATAAACTGTTTTAAATAAATAATAAAAAATATTACTTTATTTAATAGAAAATGCAAAATAGAATGAAATATGATAAATTTGTTTCAGTTTTCATTAACATTTGTTTTTAAATATTTCATATTATTTTAACATTAATATAATATTTAATTTAATAAAACAATAATCTAAACAATAGCTTCTACCTTGTTATAAAATTATATCTTTGTGGGAAAAAATATTTAATTAAATAAAGTACATTATTTAAGAAAAGAAACACATGTCCAAATCAATTAGAAAATAACCAATGTGTCTATAAAAAATACTCTATATATATATATATATATATATATATATATATATATATATATATATATATAATTCATTAAAAAGTTCGTATAATTTTGAATAGCGTAAGAAAGTCCGTGATGTGTTTAATAGAATAGAATTTCCAGGAAAAGCAAATAAAAGTCGATGTTCTTTATTCGTTAATTATTTGATATTGTTGGCAAACGTAATTACTATAATAAAAGAGATAAAATATTTAATGGAATCAACGAGCGGACGAGCGTAATTTGACGAAAGAAAATAGGATATCTGCTTCGTAACAGAAAATACCAATATATAACTGGCATGGCGTCTCATTACGACGAGACGTCTCGTCTCGTCTGCCCGAACGAAACATTAACTGTGGTCAGTCAGTTCCGCACGATTCGCTCCAAATTTCGCAACTACAAATTAATAGTTAGTAGCGGTTAATGATACTTTAAACACCAACAGAAGCAGGAACAGGAGCAGCGGAAGGTAATTGGTCTCTGTGCTTACGGTCGTGCGCTTGAGACACGCTCTACCGAAACGAAACCGTTACAAAACGTTTTTCAAACGCTAAAAATGAAAAAGGAAAAATTCCAACGCCTACCTACAATAATGACATTATGTGAGACATCAAAGAGAACGTACATCACAAGTGCGTTTCAATAAACTTTGTAATTAACAAACTTTCAATTATACTTAAATAATACGCGTCGAAAATAATTCAGCGGGTACACAGTACACATGGCCAAGCCGGGTCCGGGTCGGGTCGGGCCGTAGCACAGATTTTTGTCTTCTTTTCTTGTTAATTTCACGCTCAAGTGCACAAACGTGCGACGATTTCGGGCGACAACCCACCTTCCCTCTATTATAAATATACTTTGTTTGGTCATTACGCTTTTATAATAGTTGAATTCCTACGCTGCACTGCATTAAACCGCATTTCAATTCGCGATTCGGTTTATACGATTCAATTTCATTCGGGCGAAAAAACATATGTATCTGTTGAAAATTAGAATAAAATATAACATTTCGTTGAATTTCATACGTCAAAAACATCTGTTTCCGCGCAAACAAACAGAAAAATAACATGAGCTTTATGGACAATGCGGTATCTTTAACACTGTTTTTCCTACAAACGATTTTATTTATTATGATTATCAAAACCTGTCTGTCTTCTTGTAAACTTTTCAGACATTGGTGATTAGAAAAATACTACTGTTAATGGTACAATTAGATAAATCGATATTTGCATTTAATAAGTATCTTTATTACTTCATATAATTTTATGTCAGTTAAAGTTGAGTTTAACGTAATAAAAAAATTAATGTCAAAAAAATGATGGCTCTTCGTTGCGAGACGAGATATATCGATTAAAGTCGCAATTTTCGAAAATATCTCGCTATATATTTCTTTTTATTGACAGTTACATAGTTTCATTTTTGTAGTAAAAATATTATGTTTGAATTTATTCCCGTTGGATGAAGTTCAGTGATGAACCCTTATACGAACTTGAAACTTGAGACGACACAATTCAAAATATGTAATATTTTGGTTGCTTCCGAACGAGATATGTTAAATAAATACTATATCGTATCATAGTAAGGAAAACATAAATACTTGACTTTACGATGACTGTCGAAGTACGAATTGACGAAGCAAAGATCGGAAGGAGAACGATGAAGAAAAAGCAATATGCCGACGGAAAATACGAAACATATTCATATAGTTCTACCTGCGTTATACATATATACGCTTTAGTTTATATTTTGAATTTGTTTTTTTCTTTATTATTTGTTTTTGTTCGTATGCGACAAAAGCGTGCGTTAACGTCAATCGCTTTATTTGAAAGTCAGTTGGTCACGGTACAGAGAACAAAGCGACTTCTAAACACTTGTTACGGAACAAAACGTGCATCGCGAACGGAAATAAATGTACGTCAGAGGAGACGGCAAAGAAAAACTTACATATATTTGTATGTAGGTATGTATAGAAGCAGTCAGGAGGCAGCAATAGGCGCTGGTACAGTGGTACGGTACAATGCGACGTACGGTAACGGAGACAGCACTGATTCCGGAATGCTCACGCATAAACACAAAGAAAAGAAAAATAAACGTTCTTTCCGGTCGGGGAAAACTTTACAAAAGTTTGCGCGCGCTATGAAACGCTTGTAAACATGTTTGGAAAGATATATAAGTAAAATGTTCTCGTAGTTGCAACTGCAACTGCGACATACATATGCGTTAGATCTAAGCGCATATATTAGTTGTGGTGACAATGACACGACACTTAATTACCAGTAGTAGTCACTTACCACAGAGCAGCAGGAGCAGCGGCAACAGCAGCACTTTTGTCGGGGACATTGAGCGGCAGCAGCAGCACTGACTGTATCATCTGCGAACAATTCAACTACGGCATTGACGACGACATTGCGCGTAAATCATGCACGAGACAACAGGGTAACATGGTTCGGTGGCTGGTGGTCGGCCGCAACGCGACGGCCACGCGGATCCGAGGGCAGCGTAAAACACGCGAGACACACACGCGCGACACACGATCAGCCCGGACCGGCCCGGAACGACGCGAACGCACGACTAAACTCACCGGATCAGATCGGATCCGAACGGACTTCGCAGTTGGCGTTCGGCGTTGCGTGCCAACCAACAGCAAGCGAGCCGCGCGCACACTAACTTCGCACGTGCTCAACACAACAAATCATCATCAATTGTCCTCGGTACATTTCTTATTTGATTTGAACAATTCAACTTAGAAAGAGTTCTTGTATGTATCCGGAAATGTAGTTGAGTTGAGAATGAGTGCGAGCCTTTGATGATGTTGCGGTGTGTTCGCGGCGCGTCGCGATGCGGTACTGCCGACGCCGAAGCCGAAGTTGGAGACGGGCGTGCTTGGTGTCTCGATGGTGCGGTACGATGGTGTGGTGGGAGCTGGAAAATGGGAGCTAGAAGCAGACAGCACCACAACCAAACAATGTGTCTGTGCTGTGCTGTGCTGTGCTGTGCTGTGCTGTGCTGTACTGTGCTATATGGAAAACACGCATTCACGCACGCATAGATGTACGCACGCACGTAACGTACCGTCAACACCGTCACCGACACAATATGTTATGCATGACGTCCAGCACCCAGCGGACAATTTCTGCGACACTACCACTATATAGCCAGTATATAGGCCCTTCGCTGTTTATCGATGTTGCTGTCATAAAGACACTATGTTTACTCATATATAGTGCTTTTCAAATTAAATACTTACTCGATGCAATACAACCTTGAGACTCTTTTACTATTCTTTTTTTTATTATACTCAAAAATCATTCTTTGATTGATACTATTCAAAATAAGAACTACGACGCAGTAAAACAATATAATTTTATTTTTTAAATTTAGAAATATTTGCAAGTTTTATAAGTACGTACTTTTATTTTTCATATAATTTAAATTTCGTACTCCAAGCACTAAAATGAGTTGTAAAGTTTTCGTCTAGAACATCGAGACTGCAATTAAATGAAAAAGTTAATAAACAAATTTGTAACTATAACCATTATATTGAAAATGTATTAATCAAAATTAATACAATATAATTTTATGAACTATAAAAAGCTTTAAAATTATGTATAAACAGTGATAAATAAAAATTAATTAGATATTTTTTAATGTTTTTAAACACGTATTTCTAGTAGAAACACAAGCTATTAAATTTATGACAAACCAAATTGTAAATTGAATTTTTATCGCAAATGTTGATTTTTCTTAAATTCATTTTACAATGTTACATTATAAAAGTATCGCTATGTGTTAGTTTTTTTTTTTTTTTTTTTTTTTTACGAGGGTAGGGTGGAAATCTTCAAAAGAGACCTGGACTGTAACCCGCACTGACCAGGTACTGCCAAATTCTTACTGGCTAAAACCACCCTCCCTTTGCTCCTAGAGGAAGCCCAGTACCGCTTGTGCATTTCATCGGAACATGTGTTAGTTTAGAAACAAGGAACTGTCATTTACATAAATACACGTAATAATTATAATTTTAAGCATTTTTATAAATTTCCTAGTTAAAGTATAAATTGTAAAATACTTATAGAAAAAATTCTTTCAAATAATTACTTAAATATTAATAAATATGGTCCATTCACATTTCTCATAAACTTTAAATAATTTAATACACTTGTATTATTTATAAAATAAAATCCAAATAATAAATAATTCCACATACATTTTTCTCTTCTAAATATAATATTAACACAGTAAAAGTGAGAAAAAGAAAAATAAAGTTATTGATTGTCATTTTTCTACTCAAAAATTGTACAAATATTTATATTACTATCTTATATTAGGTTTTATTACCTACGAACAGAATATTTGTTTCAGTTACAAGTTATGTTGTTCATTAGTTTAAATCAGCAAGTTGTATGTGGTTAAATTGGAAGATCATATGTATTTATAGATATAAACAACAATATTTTTGTTTGTATGATTATAGCCTTAATTAACAAAAAGATTTGCGCTCCAAACGGTTCCCCAAAATCGACGACGTCCATTTTGTGACGTACGATTCAAAAAATAGAGGAATATGACATAATTGTAACATTATGTAGTGTCGTTTTATTGGCTTTTCCAGAAGAGTGTAGGGAATGGACTGCATACATGATAAATCTACGCATTGCTTTTTTAAACTCTATTTTTTCTTCAAGTTATCGGGTATAAATGTATATGTAAATAACAAAAATATTAATAAAAATAATCCTACAACAAGTAGAATATGAAAAATTATGTTTCATATTTAACTCTCGATTGTGATATATTTTTTTTAAAACTTAAATTTTGTGTAATAACAAAGCATTGTTAACTTAATCAATAAGTTAATTAGGTAAGTAGATTGTCAACTGTCTTCGAATCGCCTCATTAATTTGTCGGTTGATAAATTAATGAATTGGTGAACTTGCAAAGCATCAAACATGCTTTGTGCAACCGGACTTAAATGTTGAAACATTTTTAAAATTCTTTTATTAAACAATTTATTGATATTTTTCTAATTTACATTTTACACATTTACATTTTTCACACCATCAAACTTAATTTATTTTTACCAAAACGTATTATCGTTCCAATATAAAATTGAAAAAGATTCGACGAGAAACTAAGAAAGCTCGTAGTAGTTCTAAACCAAAAATAAATTTCAGCAAATAAGGAAATAGTAGGCAACGTTGCTAGTAAGATCGGGAATGAAAACACTTGGGAGATTCCCAATTTTATATTCCCTGAACATTCTTCTTGTCGGTCGTGGACAACTGGGAGCGAACGTCTGAACGTCTTCTCACTTCCGTTTTCCGCATGTGTATCTATAATTGGCGCGGACGGAGGCAATCAAGAAGCAAGAAGCACACAAGCCGAAAATCGATAACACAAAAACCACACGTAGTAATGCAAATTAACCGGGAATGCAATACATATTCATTATTGTCGTAAGGAATCTCACGCCAAGCCGAGCGCACACTTCGCCGGCGCGGAGCAATTTCTCCGCGACCCAAACCACTCTCATCCAATGTACGCGTTCGCAGGTGAAGACCGCCGTGTCGGGGCCGCGCCGGAGCTGGGAGCTCAAAACCCGCTCGTCAACGCGATACTCTCGTCAACCGAGTATGACACCTGGCCCCTAACCTCAAACCACATTTCACAATGGAAACAAAATTTTAATCCAATATTTATACTTACTCGCACCGATAAATCCGAAAACATTTTTTCCTCGCTGAAATTCGTTCACGCCTAAAGCTGTTTTTTTTTTTACAAACTGAACAATTGTTTGATACTTTATTCTTTAAAAGAGCTTATATGCGTACAATAATCAATTTACCCAGATCTCTCTTTGAAATACAAAATATATGTGGCAGTATGTACATAACATAGAAATTAATTTTATACTCTTCCGAATTTAATTTGAATAATATTAACATAATATTTATGTATATAATAAATTATCATAAAATTTAATTAAACTTTTTACATCTGATTCAGATTATAAAATAATAAGTATCTGCATCATAAAATTCATATATTAATATAGTCTTCATAAAAATATATTTTGTTTTCTACAATCACAGATAAATATACTACATTTTGACGATCATCTTCTCAAAAATGGTACAACAAAGTTTATTCTTTATATCATTAAATTTAAAACAAATTAATTTTTAAAAAATTTAGATTTTTAGCTAAAATTTTTAAAAATAAAACCACCTAAACATAAAGCTTCCAAGCCATTGATTGCAACAAAAATAATATCAAATTTTGAGTATACCTGTATTATTATAAAAAATACTATTTTATTTTCAATAGATATGTAATAATAGTGATAAATAATAAATATAATTCAAAATTTACTAGAACAAAGTGAAACTATTATCAAAGTTAAAAGCATAAATATCTAAACAAATAAATTAAATCAAGAAATATGTCACAAAATATGAATAAAACTATATTGCAAATGTCATTATTAACAATTTTTATTATTATAAAAATTGAACAATTTTAGTTAAGTATTCATATTCATAAATAATCATATACATTTGTATATTGCTGTTTTCAATATTTATCAATCACTAAAGTGCCATAAATACTTATATAAAATGATCTAAATGTTTACGTATATTCAAAATAATTTATCTATAGTTTTTTTAAGTATAATACTGTAGAAAATAATTAATTACTAAAAATTAATACTACTATCTTTTGTATAATTATTTACACATTTAAAGAATTTTTAATAATATAAAAATACATTTTCATAATTTTGCAATATTGCCATGGTAAAAGTTTGGTAATGTTGTCACAATGATAAGTTTAAGAATGCTTCCATGGTGATTAAAATATATATGTAACGTTATCACTTTTTCAATATTCATTGAATCAAAATTTTATCAATTTTTTTTTCGTCTAATATGTTTGTAAATGACAATAACTTTACGGTAACGTATTTACCGTTATAAATTAATAAATATTATTTTTATTATCTTTTAAAGTTGTTTTCAAAAAAATACATACAAATATACAATAAAAAATTGCTTATTTAATAGTAAGATTTTTTTTAAAAAATATGTAATATTTAATTTACTAATAATTTTATCATTTCATAAAAAAAGCATAAAACCAACGTATTATTAAGTAATTTATATTTATGTAGATAACCTTTTTAAACACATTATATAATTGCATACCTATAGAAAAACAAAACCATTGAATTTGACATGTTTGCAAGTTAAAAACGAGATTGAATTAGGCATGCGCTGATAGCATTATCCAGAACACGTTTCTGACACAAAAATTTCACGCATTTTGAATTTAAACTCGACCGAGATTTTTCACTGTTGGTTTCGTCGATTTTACAAAAATAATTTATTCTAATCACCGTTTGCACAAAACATCAGCATGTACTACAAAAACAGCTATTTAAACAAGTAACCAAAAGAGAGAAAAAAAAAACATAACATCAATACATGGTTGAATATGTTAATTAAAATCGAATGCAGATAAATAAAGGAAACGATGCGGTAAAAGTAATAATGATGCTAAAAATTGGGAAATGAACTACGTGATTCAAAGCAGATTATAACCGGAAATGCATTCCGCTCACGTTACACTCTGTACAATACTAGCGTGCATGATTGTGGTAGATACATACGAGTATGTTTGTTTGCTCTGTATTTGTCACTGAAAAAATTTCGTTATCATTATTTTTTTTTTTGAAACACCTATTATTACGAGTACTTGTTCATTGCAAAAACGGTCTTTAACAAAATTACTGGTAAATATATTTTTGTTGCAAATAAAAAATAGTATTATTTATCGATTAAAAATGTATACAAAAAATTTATTAAACTTTTTATGACATAATCATACTGACTTCGTTTTAAAACAAATTTTGGATCATATTCTAAACCTTATTTTTTACAGACAGATATGTATATTTTATATAATCATTTTATTGTATATTATCTTAGTTATTAATTTACAAATTAAATGTAAATATCACAAAAAAATTATGTATTTTATTTAAAAATGTAAAACAATAGTTCAATATTATGTCTAATAAATTCATACTGTAAAATGTAAATGCAATACAAAGAAATCCACAAGAACTTTTAAAAATATCATTTTCTACAATAACTTACTAGGTATGTGACGAGAATATTAGCAGCTGTTCGACTACATATTGTACAATCACAAACGAACAATCTAAATTATCTCAATCTGCCTTTACTTCGTAATACGTTTTTAATTGAAAATATACAAATAAAATATTACACATGAAAATGACTTAACTGTCGAAATTGCTATCCTTACTTAAATAATAATACCGATACTTAACAAAGTTATTGTATTTCATTTTATTCACATATCTTATTGTTTTGATTCCTTCAGAATGTAATGTAATTAAAAAAATTGGGCAAATGTAATTTTTGGTACGTTGAACTTAAAGACTAAGACTAATACTACAATATTAGTTTTGATTACAAATTTAACTAATATTGGTTTTAAGCCAATTAAACCAGAACTAAATAATTGTATTATTACATTTAAAAACTGAGCTTGTAGGATAAACCAAATTGTTTAATTTCTTTTCGTATACAAATATTACAAATTTTGATAAGATGTATCAATAACAAATAACAATCCAGTATTTGTGCAAAAAATTGTATTAAAAATGATACTGAATAACAAATATAGAAAAATACAATTTAAATAATAACAATTAAATGTCATTTGTATAAGAACATTACTAGATACACATTCTTACCTATTTAAAATTGAAATATACTGCTAGTAAATATTCTATTTAGTTTGTAAATAAGTATTTTTCATCGCATAAACAAGTATGTCAGAGCAGACCATTATACGTATATACGATCACAGGGCATTATGGCAGTGTTGGTGGTAGCGGCAGTGCGGGTGGTAGTTCTGACGGCGCGGCGGTAACGACGAAGGGAACGCGAATGTACCGGAAAAGGAAACGCAATTACAGCCCACCATATACATATAGGTGCACACAAACACATAAAGCGATATTGTACATATATGTACATAAAGCAATTCACGCAAACATCTATATATTACACATGCACAGTCTGTTTCATAAGATTGCATCCCATGCCTGGATTCCAAATTAATATCAAAATCTTGGTCTTGTCTGTTATATCGATTGCGATATTAATATCTATAACTGGATTAGAGCAAAAATCTAAATCTTGTATCTTGTAAAAATCATGATAAAATTAGTTTCATAATTTTATCTATAAATAATAAGGTTTAAAAAGCACAACCAAGCAACTCTAACAAAAATTATTTAACATGCACTATTTAGTATAAGAAAACGATTTAATAACATATATTTCTATATTTCCACTTCTATTTCTCTTAATATTTTACGCTAATCATCTTTAATTGCGATGCAAAATAAACAAAGAAAATTCATCCATATTTATCTTTTAAGGTACACCAGTTTAAAGCAATTTCTTACTCTCTTTTTTTTTCAAATTTGAATCAGTAAATCATATGATTGTATTAAAAATTGAATTGAAACATTTTCTGAAACAGACTGTATGTATAAAGTGAGAAACGGCGCGGTGGGCTGCGTTTGAGTCAACCACGCCGTCAGCACCGGCAATACGTACAATCGCCAACAGCATTTCACCGTTTCGAAAAGCAATGTAGTGTCGACAAAATCACAACGACTAGCTAGGCAATAGTGACTAGCGGACTAGTGAGACTAGTAACGCTAGACGAACCGATTGTCGGCCAAAAATAGGCCAAATTATACAGCATAATGATGGCCTCGAACACACACACACACACACACACCTAACAGTAAGCTTGCACAATACTAGCGGTAAACAAGACGATAACAGGCTACCTGTACCGGTACCAATACCGTTTCACTACTCACATTTCGAGTATTTATATTGTTTGGGTTTTTAACGAAAATTTCAGATCTTATATTGAATGTGTTTCTATAGTATTTTTAAAATAGAATTAAAATTATAAGGCATTTAAAAAATTTTTGGAGGGGGAAGCAATATTTGTAGTTACGCCACTGGCAATGTCATTAATGTCAAACCGAAAAGTGCAATTTGCTCTTGTATAGTCTTGAAAAAAATATTATTATCTACCTCATGAGTAATAATCATAACCTTTTCACTTGCAATTTTTAATTTTTTTAATTAAGAAATCCTAAATATATAATTATATACGTATCAAAACATTATAAAAATTTAGTGTGATATTGACATATTATATCGACACTTTCCAAATATCCGGTTTGTAAAATAAAATACCGCAAACAAATAAACAAACAGTGTACATACATAATACTAAATAATAAATTGGTATAAAGCAGCAGCAGCAACATTTGTTTCTGTAGGAGATTTTTAATACTTTTTAGCAAATCCGTTTGCAGTAAATGCAAATTAAACTAACTCCTACTATGAATTCGGTCCCGTGACATTTAACTACCTACTACCAGCATATTCATTAACACTAATCCAACATTAGTCCTAATTGAATTGACCAGACAGTTCTGTTCTCTTTTCAAATTCTCTTATTTCTCCCAGCAATTCATTTGTTAAACAGAGAATACACATTCACTCATTTCAAATTTACCAATACTTTTTTCTTTTGGTTGATATTTTGTTGGTTTTATTTCTAAACTAATTTTGTACTTATTATTATTTATATATCTACCAATGTATGATACTTATTTTATTAGAATCTGAGCTTGATCAATAGTAATTATGTAAAATTCAGAACAGTTTACTATATTTTGTAATATTAAATAATATAAATAAAATAATTACTTACTATAATGTCCTGATCCTCAAATCTACTAAGTGTGCTTTAATCTACCATCAAATGCAAATCCATTTGGAATTTGTTCAAAAGTGTCCGAAATGTGGTCAACATGAATTTAACTTGTAACCATGTTGCTCACATTTCAAATACTTCTTAACAAGTTCAATAGTTGCAACAAATCTTTTCCTAAATAGAAAAATAAACTATTACTCTTATGGTCAGTTGCATTAGCTATACTCAAATTTCAACTATGGTTTAAATCAATTGACCAGTTTAATATTCAATATTATGACGACAATTATTTATTAAAAAATCCACTGGTTGATTTCATTTAAACTATACTTAAAAGTTAAATAAAGATAATGCAACCAACCATTAATGCTATAACAAAATAATAAATAAGTATTAAGTGATAAAAAAAATATTATATAAATGTTAATTAAAAAGTAATACCTCACTATTTATATTTTATTTAATTGTCAAATAATTTAATTGTTATTTAAATAGTAAATAATAAACACTCAATCCAGTTTGCTAAAGAAAAATCTTAAATAAGCTTTCTGATCCAATTAATTACTCTGATGCAAATTTGCCAATACAATGTTAAAAAGTATGATAGTAAAGCGACTGAAGAAATAATCCTATAAAATATTGCTTATATTCATTATACTTGTATACTACCACATACTTATTTGAATGATTTTGATGGTATACGTTTGCGTGAACGTCCGATAAGTAGTTGGAGTGGTATGATTGAGAGTGTTTGGCGTGAGCGAAAGTTTCCAAGTAGTAGGAATAAAAAAGCATGTATGAGAGAAATTATGAATGTGGATGAAGTTGCTTGTTTGGATAGAAATGTTTGGAGGCGACTGATTTCGGAATGATGAAAAGAGTTCGTGCCACATCCTGTTGGGTACATGGCGTGATTGTGTATGTATGTATGTATACTTATGGATATATACCTTCTTTTTTCAGAAATTAAAATAAAAAACTTTTCTTTAGTTTCATATTATATTAATCTTTCTAGAATCAACTACAATATAAATTTTAAGATAGTACTTATTACCACGCTTATATTAACTCACTCTGTTGTTGTCGCGGTCAAATTTTGTAACCAATTTTTAGACCACTCCCTATCATTTGATCTCACTGAAATTTTCATGTAGTTTCATTCCAGGAGACAACACAATATTATATTAAAAAAAACCGATTACAACTAATAACATCTGTCACATGAACTATTTTTTTGTTCAATTAACAATTGAATAATGACAAGACGACAAGACTAAAAAGCAAAAAATAAAATATATAAAAAAAAAATTTTTAAAAACCACGCTTATATTTAAATGCAATAAAAAGAAGAAAATAAATTTTTTCCTGGTTATCCAAAAATTTTAGAAAGAAATAAAAGCGTGGAGCGCCAGGAAACTATATATTTCGCAATGATGATTAAGCGCTCCACGCTTTTATTTCTTTCTAAAATTTTTGGATAACCAGGAAAAAATTTCTTTTCTTCTTTTTAGTGCATTTAAATATAAGCGTGGTTTTTAAAAAAGTTTTTTTTTATATATTTTATTTGTTAAATATTATTTGATTAACATTATTTTATACAGATTTATTCCATAGCAAAATCTAAAGATACAAAATGAAACTGTAAATTTCTAGTGTAACGCATATATAAGTGTATAGACCTAAGTTAAAATAAAAATCAGGTTGACGCATACTTATAACTTAATTAAATACATATATTCAAAAAACTATTTTTCCTAAAAATATAATTAAATTAAAAAATCACTAATTTATTCAATTACATTTAAATAAAAACGTCTGATATTATACAATTGTTTTCTAGAAAAACAGCAAGTAAAGAATGTAATGTACAAAGAGATACATGTTAGTGTTTTGTCACAAAGAAATAAATTCAACACAAACACGCGATAAAATTAATATTCTATTTACTGATAAAGATCAAAAAAGAACTTTCAAATTAATTAGTTAACTAAAGTCAGACATTTTCTTCAATTTTACTTTTTTCTATAACAAGTATATATATAAATATATATATATATATATATATATATATATGTATATATATATATATCTACAATTGTATGTTGAAGCTATAAAATATAAAATAATTTTTGATCAGATAACAAAGAATATAAATATCGACATTTTATTTATTTATTATTCAAAACTTTTTAAAATAACAAAAAAAAAATGTTATAGATTTTTATGATTAAAGAACCAATCAGACGTAAAAGCAATGAATAAAAATAAAAGCACCTTTAACACACTATTACAAACATCGTCGTAATATATTTTATTAGCGTAGCGAAAGCTCTATAAATTAAAATGTACAAAAAGTGTTTCAAAGTTCATAGAAAAGATTAACAAGACTTCTCTCATTATCGATAGAAAACGAGCTTTCCTATCCTACCCCTACGTAACTAATTTTTATTTGGATTATTTAACTTCAGTTAATTTGATTTATCTGTCTTTCACTTCGATTTAACAGACTAAATATCTAAAAGGTACAGTTAATTAATTTATTTTTTAACTTCAAAACTGACTACAATAGCTTTTGCTCAATTATCAAGTTCTCTCAAATCATTTATTTAAAAAAACAAATTATAAAAAATTTACGTTTTCCAATTAAAATTCTAGACTTACCAGGTTTAGTACTGATCTTTGAGTGTCGATGAGAATCTCGGTGCTGTTCGGCGGTGACTGGATGGACGAAAGTAGTAACAGCCGATGCGGCCCCGCGAATTTCCTTTGTATGTTGAGTCGCTGCTTCAGCTGCCAAAGCTTTTTCTTGAGCTTGAGCAAAGGTCAAGGTAGATTCAGACAGCAGTCGGCGTTGGAAAGCCTTGTCTCGGATTCCGCAGACAAGTCGATCACGCAACGTCAAATCCAGATTTGCACCAAAGTTGCAATGTTCTGCAAGACGACGTAATTCAGTAATGTATGAATTAATACTTTCAACAGCAAGTTGATTCCTGCGATGAAATTGAAATCGTTGGAAAATTTCCGATGTTTGTGGCGCAAAATGGTTTTTGAGAACAGCCATAATTTCAGCAAACGATTTCGTATTTGGTGCTTCCGGTGAAATAAGAGATCGAATAATCGCATATGTTTTCGGTCCACAAATACTCAAAAACACTGCACGCCTCCGTGCATCGTCGGCGATTGCATTGGCTTGAAGGTAAAAATCAACTCTTTCAGCATAGGCATCCCACCTCTGAGGTTGACTAACATCTAATTCTTCAACATGTCCCAATGTAGACATCTCCAAATATTATGAATAATTAAATTTAAATAATTTAACTTGCCCAGAATGTCCTTTATAGAATTGTAATTTTAACTCAATATCCCATCCTCGTCGCCAAAATTGATGTCGTGTTTAGTTCTTAGATATTGAGTTAAAGAATAGTTCGTTATTTGGAGATACGTTACTTTTATTTAAACATTAAGAATATAACAATGAACAGCTTAATATTTGTATTGATTCACTATAAAATGTTATTGACAACTCAACTGTATATGTTTATTTTTTTTCATTTATTTTTACACTGTTGTTCATTTTGTGTTGTCATAGCAACGGAAAAAGTGCGCGCTTTAAAATAGCGCGCGAACATAACATCTTGTTATATTTACACAGAATCAAAAATAAGCTTAATACTTTCCTTAAAAATAGGTTTGCTTCACAAATTTATCAATTTTAATCTATTTAGAACAATGAGGAAGTTATACATAATAAAGTATTTATTACATAAAATAGAAAATATGTTCTTTCCATTCGATTTTGCACTGCAAAATACTGAACTGCTTTTTTAATTTGTAATTAGTTTTAACTTGAAAAAAAAATATTCCAAAAATTATTTTAAAAGGATTTTTATGTAGAAATATTTTAATAACCAAAAAATTGAAAATATTTTATATATACATAGACACATATATACTCATAGGATGTGACACAAATTGTTATCCCATTCAATAATGTAGAATAGTTTATAGTACATTTTATTAAATATAAGTGAATTTCTAATATATAATTAACACATTTAAAAATTATTGTCTCATATAATAATTAATTTTCTTTTCTTTTCTATACTTTTTTACTGTATAATAATAAAATATAGAAAAAAATTTACCTCTGTTTAGAATTTTTTCAGATTAATATTAACTGCTTTAAAATAATTTTTGTAGCCTGCAGCTAAATAGAGTATTTTGGTGGAAGTGCCTCTTCGGTTTTTTAGTCAAGCTGCTTTATTTATATAAAAATTTAATATTTATTGATGAGTTTTATTTTCCACTTGAATTTAAACAGTTTGTAATACATAAAGTAATACATTTTATGTCTAGTTAAAGTTTCCTGTTGACAATAAAGTTAAAAATTTTACGAAATTTTTGCTAATTCTAAAATACTGTTTATAAAAGAAGCAAATACTTATTTAAACTATCTCGTTCATTAGTTGTAATATTTTTGCTGAAAAAAAAAAAACAAGAAAATAGAGAGAGAATCTTTGTAAAATAGCAAGTGTATTTATGTTTGAAGAGTATCTTAACACAGCAGAAAAACTGCAAAAACAAAAAGTAAAAACGTTGAAAAGTATAAACATTTGGGTTGAAAGCGCAGGCAGGCAGGCAAGCAGGCAGACAGGGAGCACTTGCAGTGCATGTTGTCGAACACTCCGGCAACGAACTCACGTCTCGGCCAGCAGCGGCTGTCGGTTACCGGTTAGCGAATGCGGACACGCGACGGTCGACCGACAACATTCGCGGGCGTCGACAGCAACAGCGACAGCGACAGCCCCTGGCCCAGCGGTCACGTTCGAAAACCCAAATGAGCATGACCGCGCAAACAATTGCAGACGTTGTCCGGCAATTGCGGAATTGATACGCCTGGACGCATGTTCACGTTGTCGTTGGCTGTTGACATTGCCGTCTCACTTCTACCGGTTGGCTCACGTCACATGTCACGTCCAATGCACTGTCACTCAACGACGTAAAACGTGAACATTTTACCGCCGATAAATAAGTTATTTTACATTCGCTCGCTATGACGTTGCCCACACACACTATGTCGATTTCACGCCGAAACAAAATACACAAATTCCGGTTTTTTTTTTTTGTTCGGCTTTCATAAAACAAAAATAAAATAAGATGTAAAACAGAAAATAGAAATGTTTATTGCCGCGATAATTTACAGTAAACAGTTAATAAAAATACAACTATGCAAAAAGATAAAAAATATATATTTTTACTAGTTCAAACAAAAGTGATACCGCAAATTAATTCAAAATTGAAGCAGAAAATTTTAAAATAATGTTTACGTATTGTATTTAATATTTAGTTTATATTAAACATACATTATTATTGTAAAATACAAACTAAATATGAAACAAAATACGTAGACATTATTTTTAAATTTTCTAATTCAATTTTAAATTTATTTGTGATATCACTTTTATTTGAACTACTAAATAATATATATCTTTTTAGTTTTTAACATAGTATTCTACAATAATAATGTCTGCTTAATATCTATTTCTAGGAATAAACTCTGTGATACCGAAATATTGGAAAATGTACATCATAGAATAAACAAAGAAGAATTTTGATAATGCCTAAGTAATTATTTATTCTGTAGCATCGTATAGTCCAATCAAGAAATTCATAATATAATTTTTATTTATATTATTTCTTTCATTTTTCAGAATCATATAATTTTAAATTTCATATTTTTATAGTTACACATAAAAATTACATCGTCGAAAATATGCCAGTATTCGCAAATACGCGTCCTGTTTGTGGTAAACAACTAAACATTTGCTGACCATGGTCTTCTCTGACAGAGAACGGTGAACGAGCAGGTAGCACGTGCAAAGATAACCGCAATATTAATATCGACCTGGATTGGATATGTTGAAGCGACGGCGAACCGCAGTCGCGGTAAGCCCATTTTCCCGAAGCCGGTGTACCAGGTAAGGAATGGCAAGGCACACGGGCACACCTCGCTTGGCACACAGTAGGGAACGGATAGGTAGCTAGGTACGTAGGTATCAGTGTCGCGAAGATCGCTACAAGTCTCGCTTGCGACCACCGCATAAGATATTCATGGCATACAGTAGTGAAATCAAGACGGCACCAAGCCAGGGCACACGCTCAAGCCCGACTAGGAGGTTGAGGCTCTTACTATAATTGTTCTACAATACGGTTAACACGTTTCGCGTCTAATATACATACATCATTTAACATTGATACATGCAGAAACAAATAACTTGACTCTCTTTCTTGTAATTTCACCATTCAAATACTTTGTGAATGTTGCTCGTTCTTAAATTAAAAAACTTTCAAAATTTTTATTCTACCACTAAACTTATTATACAGAAAATGTTTATATAATAAATCAATATATAAAAAATACCATACAAAATTTGAAATATATGGAATATATCAATTTAATGTAGCATCATATTGAGATATCAGAATCAAGTTAAATTTTACGTATAAGTAAATAATATAAAATCTTTAATATTTTCTTCAAGATTTCTTTGCGATCAAAAATAATAAATACAAATAAACATATTATTATTTAAATTAAAAATTATAACGAATGTTAATCCATTTTTTTTTCAATAACAATCAGCTAGTAATTTGACAAAAATACGACAATTTTTCTTCATCTGGAGAAATAGTAACGGCACGCGCAGTAAAATAACGCAACACAAAAATGCTTTTCCAATAACCAACTAATGCTTTATATTAGATATATTTTTTGTCACTTCCATGAGCAATAAATGAAAAAATATTCCAGTTACTTAATGTATTCGCGCATATAAATTGATATATGTGTTTATGTTTTGTGATATGTAACTGCGAATAATAGAGTGTGTGAATTTTCAATCAGTGTCCGGGTCGACGGTTCAATACAATATACAAGGGATAAACACAAAATTCTGAGGATTGCTTTGTACTTTCAAAACTTTATTTCACTAATTTGTGTCTGTGTAGTTTTTAATAAAATTATCGATTATTTAATTTATATCATCGATCGTTTAAATTATCCCTAAGAAAGAGGTGCTCAACCCGTCGATTGCCACGTCAAGCGGAGGCGATCTTTGTACTAATGCTGGTGCCGACTCAAGTAAAGCTACCGATAACTAGAATTTCGAAATTAAATTACAAAAAAAAAACTTATCTTGGCATTATATACTAAGTCGATCTTTACGTTTACGTTCGCAAATTTTTTTTGGCTGACCTTAACTAACAAAAGGTTAAGCACATTTGTTCTAAGATATTCCCCCTAAAATTTAAATCGATTAAGTCACTGATAAATACTATTTTTTGAATGAGCAAATTTACAAAAAGTTTTTTTTTTTATAATAATAATACTATTAAAATAATAATAGTTAAAATTTTATATCCTTCAAGTTTGAAAAGTCATAATCATTTCTATTACGTCTTTATTAAAAACAAAAAGAAAAATTAAAATAGTATAGGCACAATTAATTTTATTAATTTATTAATTTTTTTTCTCGGAAAGTTGGTAAGCCTGTTATAGTATAAAATTACGTAGTTTATAAGGACACTCGAAGAATCTTCTGTAAAAATTTGATCAAAATTGGATTATTGGTATAGGCACAATTAATTATTAAAAATTTTATTAATTTTTTTCTCGGAAAATTGGCAATCTTGTAATTGTATAAAATTACATAATTTATGAGGACACTAGAAGAATCTGTGAAAATTTGAGTAAAATCGGATCAATAGCATAGTCGCAATCAATTATTTTAACAAAATTGTATCACGAAAGCAAGCGTGTATATTTTTTGATTTTTTAGCAAGAAATGAAACATTTTAACGAATTTTAACCTAATTCTTGTAACAAAGCTGCTAAGTTTTTTAGCAATGTTGCTAAGCACAACTATAACCAAATAGCAAACAAAGTCAACGGCTGAACAAATTAAAAAAAAAACTGGTTTTTCGTACATAGCTTGACTAAACTAGAAGTTTTAGTGAAAATATGTAGAATACTTTTCGATAGAGAATTTAAAAAGCTACATAATATAATGTTGCTAATTTTTTAGCAATGTTGCTAAACACAACTATAACCAATAGCAAACAAAGTCAACGGGGTTGGACTTTAACAAATTTTCAAAAAAAAAAACTAGTTTTTCGTAAATATCTTGAAAACTAGACGTTTTAGCGAAAAATATGTAGAATACTTTTCGATAGAGAATTTAAAAAAGTTACATAAGATAGAGTTGTTTAAGTTTCTAACTAAACTTAACATCGAACGAAAAATTCAAAGAAACTATATTTTGTCAGTTTAATTTTTTATTTTGATATTAGCCTAATATGTATTCGGCTAATGTTTATTAACAACGTTGTTAAAACTTAGCAACTTCGTTACAGAATTAAGTTTCTAATCAAGTTAATTTATCAAAAATTGTTTTCAGTAAATCCATAAATTTGGGCATGGATAAAAGGCCTAATTAAGATTTAGTTTTACGCGACACAATACACAAGAAAATATTAAATAATAAATAATGATAATAATAATATAAAATAATAATAATAATATTAAATATTACATAATGTTTAAGTAATTGCACATAAATTTTTATAGAGCAATGTGTCAATATTTTTTTAATATAAAAAAAATTACATGATAAATTTATTTTATAAGTAAAATTTGTTATAAAGATTTGTTAGTTCAAAATAAAATTGTAACTTTAACAATATTCTAAAGTTGAGACATTTTCTCAAAATTTCACAAGTTACTTTGTGAAATTTTGAGAAAATGTCTCAACTTTAGAATATTATTATATTAATTTCACCAAGTGACATTCATGAACAATTTTGTTCAATGTTATTTATTTTTTTGCAACTTTAACACTTTGTTAACATTTTGCTAAAACGTTTTGGTAAAAATGAAGTAGCTCAAAATATATTACGATAATAATTAAAAATAACTGGTTGTGGACTAAAGTACTATATGATCGACAATATAAGTAAAAAAATTGTTAGGTAGTTTTTATATGATTTTGCGAAAAATATATTACAGTTATAAATAATTCTCAGTAAATTTGCTGTCATGTTATAGAAATATAAAAATAAAGAAAATACTCGGAGCTTTTTGAGTGATAGTAGAAGTCTGCATATTTGAAGAGGGGCAAGTAAGAACGCGTTAAATATATATTTAAGCTAATTAACGTTTGACAAAAGTCGAGGAAAATTTAGGTAATTTTTTGCCGTTTTATACTGGTGGTCTGGTGGTTTTGCAAAGGGTGCGTGAAAGCTTTCTTTGTGTATTTACCAACATAAGACCATTATTCTTGAGGGAGCTGAGGTTTGCTGCGCGTAGCAGGCTGAAAATTCAGCTCATTGTGTTTCATAAGAGGCTATTCTGCCAGTTTTAAGTGGAATGCGGCATAGGCGTATGCCGGTAGCCTGCTAGCCTACTTGGTTGGTAGTAGGCCGCGTGGGCTTTGACACTTTTACGAATGTTTTACGCAGGCTTGCCACAACGAAACGTGTTCAATAATGGAGTAAACAGGCAAAATTTATCTCTGCAATTCGCCCTGTTCTGCTGTATATACGACTACATTGTTATGTTACGTTGGTTACGCTTACGTTACGCCTACACGTACTACGTATTCGTGCTTATGTGTGTGTATGCATATACGAGGAATGCTTCTAAAGTTTGGGGAATTACGTTTTGATTTACAAAATGGAAAGTAAACAAAACATACATATTACTAGCGAAATGTCGTCATGCGGAGTGGTAATTTTATCTATCTAAAGAGGCACAAATACTAAAAATCAATCTTATCAATTGAATAAATTTTTAACAAATACACATTTATAATTTGTTATGTAATTATAATATTGCAATGGCTTCTTTAAATAATAAATATAATGTGCAATGATATAACTAGAACAAACATTATAATAATTGTTATACTCTATTATGCAATGAAGCAAGAATGCTCTAATTCAATACTACTGGATGTCTTTGTTTTAATCGAAATAAAAATTTTACTGGTGTGAATAAATAAGTTATACAATTTGTATAACTTATAATAAAAGTCAAAAATTTTACAATATTATAATAAAACTAATTGACTCATAATTGGCTATATGTAATTCATTCAACCAAAATTGCGAAAGAGTGATAAAAACTAATTACTATTACTATTATTATTACTATTTGCTTAATATTAAATGTAAAATTAAATACATTATTTAATCCCGTGCATAAAAGATTAAATGAAAATAAATTCACTAATCTAAAATATGAAAGTATAACTTGAATAAAGTTTTAAGACTGAAAATATTCGCTTTATCTCATAAAAGCAATTTTAAAAACTATTAAGGTAAATAATGACTTATCTTTTTTATTGATCGCAATATTTAAAAATATCTGTAAGACGTCAGTTTTATAATTGAAATGATTAGATAAATTGCCGGAGCTCATATTTGCTTGCAGTTAAGGTGCAAGCATATATTTCATGCCTGCTTTCCTATACATCAAATTTCACATCTTTCATCTTCAAGCTACTAAATCATTTCGTGTTTTCTAATACTTTCCAGATAAAAATAAAACTTTTAAACAGAAACAATCAGTAATAAAATTTCCAATTTTATTTACCGTATTTGTCCTAATTTGTTTATTATGGAAACAGCTTCTATTTTTTTGTAGTATTTTCAAAAATATAACTACAAACAAAAAAGACAAATAAGGAAATACAAATTTATTTGTATTATACACAATTAGAATATTGAAAAAGATTGAAAAATTAATAACATATATGTAAACTTTTCTATTTAATTTTAGTTTGAATTCTGTAATTAAAATTTCAACCACCAAATTATTATATTGAAAGATAAAACTATTTGTTAAATTCAGAACAATAATAATATTCTTACTTAAAATGTTGATTCCGTACCTTTGCATCGGTATTAAAAGTTTGGCTATAAAATTTCTGTGCACGCTATAATTATTTATGATGTATAAAATAAAAATTTCATAAATATATTATATTTACCTAGCATCGTATACTGTAAAAGCAGTTTACTGCTTATGAAATATAATAATTATTTAGAAAGTAAACTATGTTAAATAACTATTTATCGATTATTTTTAAAATGCTTTGAAGAAAAACATTTTTTTTTCTCTGTTATATTCCTCCATATTTATCTCATAAATACTTTTTCATTTAGAATAAAGATTTTTAAATGTTACAGCACAAAAAGTCGAATTAAAAATCATATCACATTTAATTAATATGCAAAAGTATTAATTTATGAAAACAAATATATATATATATATATATATATATATATATA
The DNA here is from genome assembly GCA_963966155.1 of Clivina fossor. NCBI lineage: Eukaryota > Metazoa > Arthropoda > Insecta > Coleoptera > Carabidae > Clivina > Clivina fossor. Next base: position 44,101,682 of record OZ014550.1, on the reverse strand, counting down.
TATATATATGTTAATTTTTCGTTATTCGACTGTGTTTGATAGTAATTCATTTAATCTTCTTTTGTCAGGTATGCAGTCATCAATTTATGCAGAATTAATTTATACACATATTCCTCTTATAAAGGTGTTAATATTATTTTATTGCTTAAATTTTCATCGATATTTCGAACCGGTTTTGGTTCTTCTTCAGGATGTCGCAATGTTTAATATAAATTTGTATTCTTTTATAACATAATAAAGTCATTTGTACTCATGTAATGTGTTGCTTTCAAACTAATTTCAAATTTAAAATAAAAGAATACAAATTTATATTAAACATTGCGACATCCTGAAGAAGAACCAAAACCAAAAAATTTAAGCAATAAAATAATATTAACACCTTTATAAAAGGAATATGTGTATAAATTAATTCCTTTCCTTAAATTAATGACTGCATACCTGACAAAAGAAGATTAAATTATATATATATATATATATATATATATATATATGCCAAAATAATACAGATAACCGTGTCATTTCCATCGCGAAGCCTTGCTTTCTTAGTAAGAAACAAACAAGAATTTGTCAGAGTGTCTGGGTATCGTATGCCCTACTCTTCCCGGAGTCTCGTCTGCCGCAAGTGGCTGCAAACGGAGCGAAAAGTGACAAGCCGAGACGTCGGGTCTGACTGATAGCCGAAAACTTTCCTGATAATCCTACGGCACTGCGGAATACTTGGTTGCTAATTAGAACGGCTGCTGAACGAGTTCACCTGTGAAAAGAGCACTGAGACATTTGTAAAAGTCCACCGGAACACAAAACTTCGCCAGCACTCCACGCGGACATAACGTAACATTGTTTTGTAAACTAGTTTTTTTTTTTTTTCTTTTTTTTTCTCTCGTTTAACCTACAGTCTGTCCCCAGTTTTATACCTATATTAATATCGTTTAAGTTACTACCGAATAAAATCTTACCTTACTATAATACGACAGCAATCAGCAAGTAAATTCAAATATTTCGAAAACGTAAAATTAAGAACGATATAACTATGCAACTACATATTTAGATATTGTTTTGAAAATGTAAGAAAAATTATTACATTACTCTAAAAATAAACATCTTTAAAAGTCAAACAACTCATTGTTTTCACAAGTACAATTTCTTGTAACAAAATGCTTTTTCCAACTTGTACCTTCAAAAGAGTTTTATTGCATTGAAATATATAAAAAGTTATTCTTCTAATGAGCAAGTTGCATGATTTTTTTCATTGTTTGTAATACAATAATTTTTTGTGTTGTTAGATTTATTACAGTTACAATTTGTGTTGAAATTCAAGAAAACTGAACAGAATTTCTTTAATTGATTTTAAATAAGCATTGAACAAAACACATTTGAAAATATGTTGTCTTTTATTAAAAAATTTCAGAGACGGATTAAGTTTGATTTTGTTTACTAATAAAAAAGGATCGTAATGCATTGAATTTCATATGGTTACATATATTACAAGTGATATTTTTATTTTAACTTTATTTATACAAACAGCAATTTTGATAATTTTAGTTAAAGTCATGATAACACCAGAATTTAAATAACAATATTACTACTAAATCGGTTTATTTTTTATACTTTTAGTATTAATAAATATAAAAAATACGTGATTTTTCTTCATAAACTATTACTTTATTTAGTAAAATTAAAATTTAGGAGTCTTAAAAATTTGAGGACCACTGACTGCAGCCCAGTCAGAACCCTCCACCCCACCCTTTTAATCCGCCTATATATAGTTTTTGTTAAAAATACTAAATTTCATGAAATAATCTCTAATATATTTAAAATTGAATTAATTTGTTACCATTTGACATTACTTTTGTATTTTATTTTGGTTAATTATTATAAACATAGCGACATTTTGGTCACTCGATAAAACATTAATAATAATCGGATCATTCAATTGTAACGTAATCTACTCTAATTTGAACACTTTGAGAAATTGAATTAGCAAACAGTAATGATGTAAATCAGTGTCGCGTACCTATAAATAATAAATCAAATTCTTGCACGGGTCGGGTCGTTCCTTCGACTTGAGGTTAGTTCATTTAGGTAAAGTTAAGTTAGGTGCTAAAGCGTGGGCTGCTAGCCGTGTTAATCATCCCCCAACACGAACACGATGTAAACTAAATTTGTGAGTAACTGAGGTAAAACAGCATTAACAGCTGGTATGCGGAATGCGGTATGGTATCACAAGCGACAGACAAGCTGTCCAGTACCAGTACCGAAAGCAAAACAAGATCCAAAGCATCCTCTCTTGGTCGGACGAATTCAGGCGGCAATGTGTTTATCAATGAGTGACTGAGTGCCTACTAGCTGGCAGGTACACAACATCAATTACCCACTCGCACCTATGAAGACGTGAACGAGAATGTGATCGATTTTGCCGGAAGTGTAACGACACGTAACGACACCCGACAACCGACAGCACGCCAGCTCGACACTTCCGTGTTGCTGCACGATGCACGCTTGGAGTTTCGCCCTGCTCCACTCTCGATTCTCACTGTTCTCGGTTCTCGGCCGTTCGTTACACGTCATTTGCAAATTAGACCGGCGGGATGCAGCGGATGCTCCCAGTTGCAAACACAACACAACACAGAACAAGCACACCAAAGTAGCCAAGCTGTGCTGTGTTGCACTGCGTTGCGCTTGCTACTGTTTACTATCATCACATTAGACACTTTCCTAAACAATGTCTACTCGCATCCCTAATATCTGGATTTTGCACCTTCGGGAACCCAAATGGAAACTGATATTACTTCCGTATTACACTTAAATTTATGCAATAAATTTATACCATCATTAAGAAATGCAGCTAAACTTTCACAATTATTATTATTTCTACATTTACATACAAGTGTTTTTTTTTTTGCAAAATAAAATAACATTAGGTATTTATCTCAATTTCATCTACTACTTTAGGGCCAGTGTTTCCAATTTTATGTATTCTTAAGATAAGTAAAAATAATTTATGATTGGCTAAAAATGTATCCTCAGAATAATTGACAAAATTTCATTGACTAATTTTAAAACTATTTCAAGATTAAACTTATTCCAACATTAGAAATCTCGGACCCAGATATATTTACAATCTCAGATTATTATTATTATTATACTTTTACATAAATCATTTTAAAAATTACAAAAGAAAAACTAAATTTAAATATTATTTTCTATTTTAAATATTTTCTAAAAACACACAGTCGAAACACTAATATCTAGCAATAAGTCACTGTATTTATTAAATTTACAAATTATTAAATTTAACTCGCAATTAGTTTCAAATAAAATTGTTCTAACATATTCAATATTTTACCCACAACTAATTGATTGTAATTAATTGAATGTAATTGAAATTACGTAAAACGGTTGCGTACTATTATTCTAAATGCTTTGTAATAATTATCAGTGTGAACAAGTGAATACTTATTATACAAATTTAATTATTATTTGAATTTTTATCTAATGTAGACCGGTATAACTAAAGCTCGTACCTGTACTAGGCCGGGTTCGAATTTCGCTTCATGAATGTTAGTGATGTCCTGGTATCGTCTAAAACTATTTTGATATTAATAATAAACATTGTTTCTGGCTGAAAACGTTAGTAGTTATAAATAGCCAATATATGTATATATTAAAAATAAATAAATATTTTAATTAAAAAGTACATTATTTACAAAAACATAATACTGAAGTAAATAGACGAAACCCAATTATTATTTACTTAAGAAATGAATAAATGAATATAAATTACAATTATCTTCAAGTAAAAAGTTGCAACTACAATTTGCTTGTACTATTATTGTAGAATTAACAAGAAAAATTATCAACTCGTTACATATGCAAATAATTTTACGGAAGTTAAACATGCTATACATACGCACTTAAAATAAGTTTGATAAGTATTAAACACTATCTACTTACCGGTATACCCTTAAGTTTATCGCTACAAAGTTAGACGGTCTAGACCTAGCTAGGAGTTTTGCTCTCTAGACTCTAGACCAGACAAAGTTAGATTACTTTTCTACTATACAGAATATAACACAACAGTTTTAACACATATTGTCAATTTGCAAGAGAATGCATTCAAAGACGTAAATTACTTTTCTTATTTAAACTGCAATTAATTTTATTTTCCTTCATATTCTCTCCTCTTTCTATTACACGAACATGTTCACATTCATTTACAAACAAAACAACAATTAACTAAATATTGTTATCACTTTATATATTATTACTATTAATAATATTAATGTAATTCAATTTTTCTACTCCTAATACATACATTCATTATATATGTGTTTCTTGTTAATTAATATCAACAAGTAATCGCATCAGTAAATTATTATTTAAAATGTCTATTTGATTAAAAAAATGTTCCTAAAGTAAATTTTTTATTCAATAAATAATATATTCATTATATATATATATATATATATATATATATATATATATATATATATATATATATATATACGTTCCTTGATAAGTTTACTCACGCCAGTGAAGTTTCAATTGTTTCAACAAACCAATTAAAATAAGAATTTGTTTCTAAATCTTTTTCTAATTAATTTTTTTATTATTTTCAATATCAATTCCAAAATTATTGTCTTAAAAATATTTCCAATTTATTTAATTCCGTACGAGCAAAATTTCCTTCTAATAAATCTGTAAATTTCATCATCACAAAATTAATAAATATCTGTAGATATGTTCGAATAATAAATCCATCAATTTATGCTTAACAACGCGTTTGATTTGGAGTATATTTGAGAGAAGAGACCGGGGCCCCATTCGGCTATTGGGCCAGGCCAGTTAACTGAAACGACTGATACTTGACATGACAGAAACACCGAATACAAAGCACCGAGCTTGTTTGCAGAAGTACGATTTAACACACTGTCTGCACTCAGCCACTCATAGTCCCCTAAAATTCGGATAAAAGCAGTTATATAGTCCTGTCTGATAACATTGTCTTCATATAAGACAGGTTTAATGAAATAAAGCGAGCGTGTCAAACCCTTTATGAACGCCAAACTAACCATTATAACTTATACACTGAAATCTAAAACTATATCGAGAAATGTTGCATTGTAAATATTATATAGCAAGTTATTTTTGATGAAATATAATACATTTTTTAAAGAAAAAAATTAACAACTATATATTTTTTTAAATATAGAATTTCTATTAATATTTTTTTTTATTACTACTAAATTTCAAAATACATAGCCAAAATTACGAGCAAATTTACCTTAATTATAGCCATTGTTATTACCCATCAAACGAGATTTTGATTACTATAAAAGTAAGAAAGGATATGTACATGAACCATGGATTTTATAATATTTCTTCTTTTCACAGAAGAAAAATCTCAGATTCAATAATTACAATCGTTTTAAAACTCAAATTATTATAATATAAATCACATTTATTAAATATTATATTTTATTATATTTAATTATTTACGTAAGTTAAATAACTATTTAAATTATTTAATTTAGATAATTGTTATAAAAATGAAAATACTTTTGAAAAATAGTTTTCTCTTCGACTTTAATTGCAACAGTAGTACGTATAATGGAATAAAAATATGTATATAGAAAATAACAAAGTTCTCATTTAAGTTTTTGTTTGTTTTTTTAGTTTTCTTTTTTTTTTTCAAACAACTTTTATAACTGAACAAATTAATGTGTATTGATGTGAATGCTCACCTTGCACACATCGCCAAGTTTTTAATTAACGGATGAAGACAAATAGATTCACAACATAAAACTAGTGCTAGTAAAAAATATAAATATTAAAACTTTATTCAACGGAATTACATTTTTTTTTTGTATTTCGTTCGCCTAGAGTCAATTTCTATTTAATAAAACATTAATTATTAACAACAATCTCCGATGATGTTATTTGCGATACAAAATTCAAACATTCTAAAAATTTTACACGAACAGTACAATCATATAAAATTAATTATTAATACTCCATTAAAACTTGTAATTAATTTAAATGAAAGGTTATTTTCATTTACGTTATTTAATAAAACTGTTTACATAATATATACTAGTAAAATTTATTATTTTCTGCTATTACAAACATTTAATTTCGCATATTCTAAATATTCCTTCAATTAACAAACTACAGATATTTATTATTGAAATCAAAAACAGTATATAAATCATGTGACAATCAATATAAAATTAATTATAAATATTTTAAAATCAAACACATATTAATATGTTTTTCTACACCAGGGGTTGGCAAAGTTTTTTCGTCAAGAGCCACATGGGTATATGTAAAGCATCTAGCGCGCCGCATGTTGCAAAAAGCTAGATTTTTTTACCTTGTCACTATATTTAAAAGTTTTTCATGACCAGAAAATTCAAGTATACTCAAGGCCTGATCGAACAAACATTTTATATAACTTTATTATAGTATTTACATTATTGAAGTATTTGCAGTTTCTTGTTATAAATCCTAAATTTTTAAAACCTGTACTAATACAATTCTCGATATATAAATTAAAAGTAATTTGTGGAACAAAATAGACACCCAAAATCCTTAAAGATTTTAACACGACTTAGAGGATAACGCATACCAACTTAATAAAATTATTAATTATAAACTAACAAACATACATGATAATGATACTATGGCATTTAAAATTAATCAAATCATCAAAATGTTCCTCTCATAGAATATTTTTATTTATTAAATATACGTTTTAACAACTATCGATTATATTTTGATTCTTAATCGCAAGTTGACGATGTTCACACATGCAATTTAAAATAATGATAGTTGGAAAATAAATCAAATTTTCTAATTACTGTAATACTTAAATAAAAAACATTAATATTAACCAATATTGCCTTAATTATTCTCGTTTAACTATATATTAATATTATTTAATTACATGTAGTTTAAGAAGTATTTAAATCTTTTTCTGTAAAAATAAAACTTGGCATTAATAAATAAACTAAAAAGTAATAAAATAGTTTAATAAGAATGTCAAAAATTGAATAATAGCATGAATCAGAAGAGAGAATAGTGTTTCAAAAAATCGAAAATCGAGGTAACAAATTTGTGATATGTCCGCGTTGATAGAGGGTATGTATAGGTATCGTAGTTTTGTTCATCTCGTGCCGAAAATTCCGCACGCCACTTAAGAGGATTATTTACAGCTAACGCCGAAACGCAAAAAAAAAGAACCGTATTATCATTTGTAAGCGTACACACAACCAGGGAACAACAATAATTTACAACGAAATTGGAACACGAAAAACATCGTAACACAAGCCATGTTTTCGTCTCCTCTATATCCTACCTCAACGTTTTCATATTATTCTTATCCGACACGATTTTTTGTCGCTGTATTTCAAAAAATGTTGCCGAAAATAAATGCTTTAAATTTGCGTTCTTCTAACTTGTATTTATGCTGTTACGTTATTTGTTTTATAAATATGAAAACATGTTAAAGTTTTTGAATTAATTGCTTTTCAACCTACACTTAACAATCTAAAAATATTTATTGCCAAAAAGTTCATTGTTTTTAATCAAAATGCAAACAAAAATACACACAAATCAGTAAAAATATACATTAGAATTTGTAGAGCAGCCCTTTGTAGAAACTGAAACAAATTTCTTGAAATTAAAACCGCGCCTACTCAGTTAACACCACATTGTAAGAAAAAAGAAATCGACGACATGAAACAAACTGTGATTTGATTTTAAGGGGGTAGTACACTGTGCAAACAGATTTTTTTTTGCTTAAAATGTTTTTTAGGATGTGTACTTTAGTTTAGTAAACATTCCAAGTCCGCCAGGAACTTTCTTACCACTATACAATTACAATGCAATCTCGTAAAAAATGTTCCGGTACGCTGAGAGAGCATCTGAGCGCGCAGCCAGCGGTTACCGGTCCATTGATACCCAAATCGGGTGTTAGTACAGGAAGTCCAGTTTGGCGGACAGAAAATACAAGGACTAGATAGATGCCAACGCAGAAGGGCAACTGTATGGCGCCGGCATCGCGGATTGAAAATAAATATCACTTTTGCACGATAAAAACGAAACTTTATCTGTAAACGCGTTTATCTCGAAATAAGTTTTTCAAACTGGCGTGGGAAGTAACTCGAACAATTTACATCCGATTTTGATATGGTCTGCACTGTAGTGTTCAGAATTAAGTTCTGCATGGAAACACCTAGCAATATTTTCGATTTTTTCAAAAATGAATTTTTAATCCACGATTTTGTAACGATTTTTTGGGTGCAAAAATGGATTTTTTTCATAAGGCCACAACTTTTTTAAAATCAATATTTTAAAAATTTTGCTATGTGTTTCCACTCGAAATTTCATTACTAATCAGGTTTTCATTTCATTTTTGTTCCAGGATAACCTGGAGAGGCAGGATTTTCCAAGCCGATTTGTGTGTTCCGCGCGAGGACGTCCGCGCGACCAGGTGCAGCGGCCACGGAGGTCGGCCAATAAAGTTAAAAAATTCTCAATTGTTGACAAAAGATCGAGCTATAAATCAGTGAAAAAAATTTTGCCTTCTTTTTGTGTTTTATTTCTGAAAAAAATTCCCGAAAATGACCTACTTTTCCGACGTACACAGTGTACTACCCCCTTAAGTACACGTGAAGCCTGGTGCACACTAGGCCGGGCCGCATCGCATGCAATTATCCGCCCGGATCGTTTTTATATATTTAAAGCAGCAAAGTCAATATTTTAAGAACTATTAACTAAACTAACCCCGCCCTTAAATTAGTGTGCAATCTACCTTTTACAAGTTCTACTGATGTATACGTTGCTAAATTTCATGTTTCAGTTTAAAATTTAAAATTACTCGAACACTTAATCTAAAATTTCATCAATCAGTGATAACTGATATAAGTACATAAATAGTATGAATTTAGATAATTTAATAAACTAAAAAAAAATACTAGTTAGATAATTTAATTACGTTTGAAATCTTTATAATCTTTTTATTTTGTTCTTATATAAAGTTGATAATTAAGAAAATGCTAATGAAAATATATATTTTTAATATATAAATGAAGCAATACTTTGGCTTTCAAATGAAACAAAATTAATTGAAATAAAATTTAAACGGTACTACAAGAAAAACAAAAAGAAATTGTAAAACTCTTCCTACAATATACTTAAACATTAAAAGAAACCGCTACGAGCAAATACTTCATAAAAAATTTATAAACACCCACATTTTGTAATGCGAAGTACGTAGCTAACGATAAAACTTTAAAATGTGTCATACTGTTTCTACACACTAATTTAAAATGTAATTATTAAACATTTACTGTTTACTAATTTTTGTAGAAAATGCAATTAGCTTTTTATTTAGTTGTAACGAAATACTCGCGAATAAAAGTAATTAAAAAATTTAAAAAGTATGTTAAAATATAAATATTTATTTATAATGAAAATAATATTTTTATATTTTAATAAATCAATAATAAAAAGTTATAAATTGTACAAGTATTCCAAAAATTCTGGCATTCAAATACATCACCAGCACTAACTGCAAACCAAATTTAATCAAATATCACTAGCAACAAAAGATAAATATAATTTTAAGGAAAGACATTCAAAATGACCAAATTAACTTTATAATAATTGAATATATACGCAAAATATATATATATATATATATATATATATATATATATATATATACAGGGTGTAACAGAATAACTATTCCTAATTTTTAGAAATGATAGAGGGCACATAAAGAAACATTTTTTATTAATAAACTAGTGTCCGGAATTTTTTTTTTTTTTTTTCGGCAGTCGATTGTAAAAAACACAACTTTATGTTATAACCCGAGAATTAACAAAGATTTATAATATCCGTTAAGACCATTTCATTCTACTCAAAAAAGTGCCTTAAGAATGTGAAAATTATTTTCATCTAATTTAAAAAACCATCGAGATATCAGATATCGCCATTTATCAAAATACGGAAAAAGCGAACTTTTCGCCAAAACTCGAAAACAAAAGACGATAGCTAATTTTTGTTTTCATAATTGAGTTTCTCTCAAAAAAAGCGATCGAGGATGCGCGGTCCATTTTTCTATATCTCTTATAGTTTCCGAGTTCCCCTATGAAAACATCCAAATTTGCCCACCCTGTACATAGTTACAACTTGTGTATCGAAAATGGTGGTCGTAACTTCGAACAATTTTTATAAAGTTTAATGCACTATTATTTCTAATAAAATGTTCCTTAACTTAAGTACTCTTTGACATTGTAATAATTAAAATTGTTTTTAACGATATCTAGTGTATCTTGATACCGAGAAATTTTCGGACACTAGTTTATTAATAAAATTTTTTTCTCTAAGTGCACTCTATCAGTTCTGAAAATTAGGAATAGTTATTCTGTTACACCCTGTATATATATATATATATATATATATATATATATATATATATATATATATATTTATATATATATAGTTCAGTCAGAAATTGAATTTTACCAAAAAAATCTTTAATTGCAAGTATCTCGGAAACGGCTAGGAATTTCGCAAAAATAACAAAATTTTCCGCGTTTTACAAATACTAATCAATTATGGTCGCATTACAACATATTTAAAAATCAGCCCCCTTATTAATTAAGCGCAAAACTGTAATAAAAAGTTAACAAATTTGTGCATAAAAATTCAAAAACTAAATTTGCGAGTATTTTGCGAACGGCTGCAAATTTCGTAAAAATAATGAAACCTTCCCGAATTAGTATTGCTATAACATATTTCAATCCCAACCCTGTACTACCACTCAGCTATTAATTAATAATGTTTACAAAATTAATTGCAAATATCTCGGAATCGGTTGGGGATTTCGCAAAAATAACAAAATTTTCCGCGTTTTATCAATACTAATACTACAACTTATCCAAAAATCAACCCCCTAGGACACCAACTTATTTATTAAGCCAAGCCCCAAAACTGTGATAAAAATATGAAAAAAATCTCAAATCTTTTATATATTTAAATTGCGAAAAAAATTTTGTGAAATGTATTTTTTTATTGTTAAATAAAGTTCTTAAAAACAGATGCTGTGCTGTATTTATTTTTTTCCCATTCCCTCCCCAAAATTAATTCACCTCCTAAAACCGCCCAAGAGAGAGCCACAAAGCTGTCAAAATTTCGACAAACTTGTGTCGCCCTTTCTAGCAGAACTAATTTTTACTAATTCTATTAATTATTATCAATTACTATTAATTATTATTATTATTAATTACTATTAATCTGTAAAAAATCTAAAATTTTTAATCGCATATATTTCGAAAACGGCTGGGAATTTCGCAAAAATAACAAAATTTGCTGTCCCCTTACGAACCCCTAGAGATAAACCAGGTACATACTACAACATATCCAAAACTTAACCCCCTACGACACTCCCCTATTAATTTAGTCAACCCCCAAAACTGTAATAAAAAGTTAACAAATTTGTGTATAAAAATTCAAAAACTAAAATTGCGAGTATTTTGCGAACGCTGCAAATTTCGCAAAAATAACGAAATCTGCTAGGCAACACTTGTGTTGCTATAACATTCTCAACCCCCAACCCCTTACGAGCCCTCGGATATTAATTATTATTAATGTTTGCAAAAAAAATTTTTAATCGCAAATATCTCAAAAACGGATCGGAATTTCGCAAAAATAACAAAATTTTTCGTGTTTTACGAATACTAGTCAATTATGGCCGAACTGCAACATATCCAAAAATCAACCCCCTACGACACTCCCTTATTATTTAAGTCAACCCCAAAACTGTGATATGAAAAATATTAAAAAAATCTCAAATGTTTTTCTTGTTTCCCTGATAAAATTTCGTTAAAATGTTTCATTTCTCGCTTTCCCAATAGAAAACTTGCATTTTACGCTTTCCTGATACAAATCTTGCATTTTACGCTTTCCTGATACAAATTTCGTTAAAACCCTTTAGCTTATACATTTCCGCAATGCATTTATGTTAAACTGGTTGCCTGCAGGCTTTTCCAGCAAGAGTTTGTTGCAATTTTTTGTGCTTCATTTAGAAAGATTTAATTAATAACAAATTTGGTTTTCTAACAATTATTTAAAAATATTAAACAAATTTTGAAAATTTTGAAAGATTTACTTAAATTTAATATGGACGCGCTGTTATTTTTTTAATATATTTGAAGAACGGGAAAAAAATAAAAAAATACACAGTTATTTGTTTAAGGACTTTATTGAAAAATAGCAAAAAAATACATTTATTACAAAAAAAATAAATATAATACGTATGTAATTTTATTATTGTTTAATCACATTGTTAACTATGTGATTAAGTTCGCAAAACACACTTAATTATCTTGTTAACAATGTGATTAGATTATCAAAACACAATTTAATAATTAAAAAAATCAAAATGTAAAAAAAAGAACTTAAAATTTCTTAAAAATAAATTATTAAATACAAATTTAATAACTTAATCACATGGTTAACTATGTGATTAGATTGTCCAAAACACAGTTTTATAATTTACTACATTGTTAACTACGTGATTAAAATAACAAAACACACTTAATTAACTTAATAATGTAATTATTATGTACTATGTAAATTATTACTATGTAATATATATATATATATATATATATATATATATATATATTATATATATATATATATATATATATATATTATATATATATATATATATATATATATTATATATATATATATATATATATATATATATAACACAAACACTTTATGGACACTTAATCATTAATTCCCTCCGATTACAATTCTTCTCCAAACCAAATTTCTTCTGTCTTCATTATTCCTTCATCTCCCGCATCTCAAATTTCTGTAACAAAAAAAAAAAGAAAATTCCACATTAATCATCTCTTTATAACCAAATAAATATTTACTTAAAAATGCAGCAAATTAATTAATTTAATTATCTCACCTTATCATTCAATATTTATTGGAAATATTTCATTAATCCAGGTGAAGTGATAGATTTGTTTTTGTTCCTAGTAAGCGGTCGGCGTTGTGTCCACGGTCGGCGTTGTGTCCAGTCGGCGTTGTGTCCAGTCGGCGTTGTGTCCAGACACCCAATATCACCCATGTTCAGATATTCTTTCTTCATGAGCCCTTAAATGTAAAGAATTCAGTACTTAGTTTAAAAAATAAATTATAATTTGTCGTAAGAAAGGGCCGAAGATAGATTATTCTTTAAAAGAAAATAGAATGAAATAGAAAAATTTTATTTTAAAATTCTCTGTACGGAAAATGTCTGTTTATGGTAATAGTGCAAAAAAAGTAGAAAGCGTTAAAAAATGTGCTATTATTCACATAAATACATGAATCAAAAAGTGCATTAAAAAACAATTAAAACAAGTCTCGCGATCGTTGTAGACAAAAACGTGTCGTTTTCCCATTTATAAAAAGTAATATTTCATGTACTTGTTACAAAAATTACTATTTTAACAAACTATGTAAATATTATAATAGTTACACAACACATAATAAAATTCCTCTTGAACATATGGAACATAATAGCAATTTAAGTAATTCATAATTCTTTGCGAAACATTTTACAAGTAAACAAGTAAATTTTATTACTAGTCTGCAATCAGCAACGCTGTCATTACGAAATTATTTATTAATCAAATATACACTGCACAATTGCTTTAAATAATGTTACCGTTGCAAGTTATATACAGGGTGAACAATAAGTATCTATTTAAACAAAAACACATATTAAACTATGTTAATATTAAGTTAACACTTACATGTTTACCATTAAACCAGTTAAACGGCTTGGTTAGTCACGATAAAATTATTCTCGAAACTTTCTGTTGACATAATTTTGATAAAACTTGTATTATGAAATTTTATCCCTTAAAATTCTAGCTTCCCTAATAACCTTTTAATAAATATATATATATATATATATATATATATATATATATATATATATATATATAAAAGGAAGCTATATATATATATATATATATATATATATATATATATATATAGCTTTATTTTTTAAAAATATAAAATTCTTATTTCAAAATACATTCAATAACTACCGTTAACTTTGTATTTACGAAAATTTATTATATTTAATTATTCAATAAAAATAAATTATAAAACTGTATTTGTATTTTAAAAAAAATCCAATTATAAAATTCAATTTTATTTCGAAAACTAACAAATTTGTATAAAACAACAATTTGAATAAACTATAAAAAAAATATATATTTCAGCCAAAAGTATTGAATCTTGAAAGATGTTTAAAACAAATGAATCCACCCTGTAGATAACTAACCTATATAGGTACACTCAAATAAACTACAAAATACGGATATAGATAAACAGCACGTATGTGATCGTGATACGTACACCAGCTTATGATATTCAATTATTGTGATTAAACATTTATAGATTTATCTAAATTATTACGTACAGTGCATCGAAGTATGTAACTACCAAGACTATATAATTACTAAATGTAGCTACAAAATAAACCGAGAATTTCTAGTGCCGATAAAACAACCTTATCTTATTAATTTTAAACCGAATGTTTTATTATTGAAATACCATTACAATTACAAAATACTTATATGTTTATTAAATTCTAAATGTGAACGTGCTTATTTATTTATTATTACTTTAAGTAATAATGCAAAAAAAATATGTAATATTATAGTAAAAGCTTAAAACATAATCAGTTATCAGTTTAAAATGTAGTTCTAATCTGCACGAACGTCATGAAAAATTGACAACTAAAACGTTGGTTTTGTTTTTTATAATATTGTCGTTAGAATAGTAATCTTCAGGCTTTCACGGCCGGTATCCATTGAATTTATAGAATTTTCTGGGCGCAGACGTTTCGCCATACATTGTAGATGGCATCCTCAGTACTTAGTAACTGAATGACAGTTTCTACTCCACAATCTAATATATCTGTACCCCCCACCATCCTCTACAGATTCCGTTACGCCATTGACCGATTCTGGATGACCTGGATGACCCACCCTATCCAATCGGACTGTACCTTCAGTTTCCGTTGTATAGATATTACCAAGCCATTGGTCAATTTTGTTTGGTTCTTCTCCTCTACTGTCCTTTATGACGTGGACTGTTTGTTTCGCTCCTCAGCTACGTTGTTCATACGCAAATAAACTAGATTTGTATGTCAAAAATATTCGTATATGAATACTTAGTATTTATGCAAAATAGCAAACATTGTTCCGTTTTGAACAGATAAAGAGTACACATCAAAATACACGAATAATTGTCCGGCTTACATTATATAGAATATGCAGAGTTATATTACACAAATATCGTGCACAATCATTTATTTTGAATTATTTATTAATATATAACGTATGTATCTATAATTATAAATAAAAAAGGTCTAAAATAATATAAAGCAATTAAACTTTTGTTTCAAATGTTTCATTAATCTTAACAAAAAATTTCAATTAAAAATTTCATTCAAAAAATAAATTTCAATTATATTATTTAATACAAATTTAAAATAAAGCTCGTTGTGATTTCATCAAAAATATTACAACCTAAATACAACCAAATTTACTGGACATCATATACATTTTATTTCATCATTTATGTACACGTTAAATTAAATTATATAAATTAAATTTGAAAAAAAATCGTGCTTTAAATGTCGTATTGATTAAAAATAAAAACAAATTTAGACAAACCTCAAACTTACAATTAAAGTTTCTATGGCCAGCCAACAAAAATACTCTTTTTACAAAGCATTTTACAATGCTTTGTGCAACCGAGCAAGAGTTACAAATTCACTATTTACACATGGAATTCATAGACCCAATTTTATAAAGTATTGTTAAAAGCTTTATAAATTAACTCTCTTGTAACTTGCCAACTGACCCATGAATAAGATAGTTCGAAGACAATTGACGATCTTGTAGCGTAGTTAACAAATATTTTATATATCAACCAACATAATGTTCAGAAATTTGAACAACTGTTTATCTAATTTTAATATTTTGCACTGTAGTTGGTTGTATAACTATTGGGCAATAAAGTCATTATTATTATTATTAATTAAGTTAACAATGCTTTATGTATCATAATAATATTCTTCTTTGCTTCTACATATATCTGTGGCTTCTTTTTCTGATCACGAGCATTCTTTTATACTCCAACATTCAAACATTAACACTATCAGATCCTTTGTTTTCAAATTGTTTGAAAACGTGCAATAATTTGGAAAAACGTGTTATTGGACTGTATTTATGTAATAAACGTAATGAGATATTATATTCTGTCTATGCGTGTGCAGTAAACATACGTTTTTTTATTAGTCGGTGGCAGTTCAAAGAGTTGTTTATCATATACATAAATTAATTGTGTGACTTGAGACAAAAAATGCTTTATGCAATACACACAAAATGCATTCAATCATTCTTTTTTTATTTTTATCTGGTAATAAAACAAAAAATAAATATCAATAACTTCCACGCCTTTATGCATATCGGCCATAGGTTATTTACGCTTCTGACAATAAATGTATAAAATTGTATATGTTCTTGTTGAAAAAAAATAGAAATATGAAACAAAAAAAATTAAAATTTGATATATTTTGTATTTTGTTTGTAAAATAAAAATTTTATATACAAAAATTGCTATTCTAGTAAAGATTACTTTAATGTACTCTATATTTATAAATATTTTATGCTATAAACTCAACACATTTGTCACGAGCATATATTTGCATTTAAATTATTTATTATGTGTATAAAAAAGACTTCTTAAATGTCGGCATCGAGCATAAAATGTTTCTCATCTTAAGCAATTTACAAATACTATTTATATATTAAATTTACTGAGAACATAACATACAAACATCATTCCCTAAAAAAAACACAATTTATAACAATTGACGCAGAAAACAATTGCGAGTCCTTTGTTATGAATTCAATCAATTAAATATTACAAATTCTTATAATCATATTGTGCGCATAGAATAACTAATACTAAATCATTGTCTCAATTATTTAAAAATAAGCCACGTTAAAAAATCAATACGAAAAAATTAAATTTCCAATAAGCAAACAAAATTAAATTATAATAAGAAAACTTTAGTTCTGTATTATTTTTAATTTAAATTCGACGTTTCGATATACTGAAAGTACATACAAAAAAATATATATACAAATGACATAAATCATAAACAAACAAAACATAGAAACAAGTTACTAGCTAACAACTAAAACCTAAAGCTTTTTTATTTTAATATAAAGAGAGTTCTAAAATATTTTCTAAATGATAACGTAATAATAACGTAATAAATAACGTAATAAACGATAATTTACTATATAGGTTACTTTAAGCAAATTTTATTTTTTTAGACAATATTAATAATGAAAGCAAAGTAACCAGATTTTACTGTTAAATATATATATATATATATATATATATATATATATATATATATATATATATATATATATATATAGATTAAAGTTTAATGTAACTAAAGTGAATATATTTAAAATTAGAAGTAAGCAAACTAGTGGTAGAGTTTGGTGACAAAAATACCTAACGTAATCCCCTAAATAATTTTGGTAAGTTTAGCGCTACTAATGTCACCGACTACGATGACGTCGCGACGACAGTGACGCGTCGCGCTGAGGGACAGCGACACTGACGGTTACGACTACGAGCTACGACGACGATGCCGTAAAACGAGAGGTTTGGCGGAATAAACGAGCATTGACGCGGGAATACCATCCACCTGAAAGGGGTAAATATAGGTCATGCATGCATACGCTACACGTTATCCACTATAGTTTTTCATATTTGAGCTAAAATACTCTAGATTAAACCAGCCTTCATCTGAAAAGTACATGTCACTCCCTCGTACTTATACTACAAATTCTCATACGTCTAAACTTATGGATAAAGAGTTTTTTATGAATCTATATCAAAAAATAAAGAATAATGCTATTTTTGAAATACTAAAATATAGAATAACGGTCTGAGCATCCCTGATGTAAATGATTAATTTAATTATTTTATTAACTTATATTTTACAACGATAAATCACAAATATTTAAAAATTATACAAAATAGTGCAAATATTTATTCAAATTGAACAAATTTATTTTAGAACTCAAGCTTTTAGTAATTTTAATAAATGTTCTGCTACAAATTTATAAAGTAAAATAGAATAATTCAAGATATACCAAAAATTCAAAATAAACGTGTAAAAATATGATTTTAACAAAGAAACAAGTTATCGCATAAACATCAATAATTTTATGATCTAATAATCCGGCTGATACAAAGCGCTTGTTCACAAAAGAGCTATTTTCGAAAACTGTCACATAAGCGTAAAGATGCTTAGGCTAGAAATAAAACAAACACACACACACACACACACACATACACATATACACACACCTATAATAACTATACTAGTTGCTTGTGCAACTTAACACTTACTGGACAAAATCATTTGTCATATTTATGCAAAACCATCTGCATCAGTTTGATCAGAATTTGTGTGAATTTACACATTTACATTTCAACGCAATCAAATTATAATTAGCTGTCAAATTCATAACACGTATCACATATTTTTATGCAAAATTTAAAGCATTATACTGTTAAAACAACATAAAACGTAGAAAGTATTTTCAGTTTTTGCGTTCTATACGTATAATTTAATTTTCGCTACATTGAATTTAATTATTATTTTCTCCAAAGAATTGCAGCATGATTATTTTTCTTAATTCGTAAGCAAGTGAATTAATGTTTTCCTGTTTCTTCATTATTTCTTTTTATCAAAACTCAAGGGTAATTTTTTTGAAGGCAAGTTAACTCGTACATTTTTAAAACGCGACCTTCACTCGGAACGCAAACATACCGGAGTCCAATAATTAAGCCTTCATAACGAAATCAAGCAGCATTTACAAAATAAAAACGCGAGTATGGCAAAGAACAACTTTCATCCGTATATTACGCGACTAAAAATTCGCATTTAGTAGGCTGTGTGACATGAAAAAAAATCGGCTGTCGCAAAAAAAAAGTGAAAAAAAAATATTGTACAGACACGCGCCCACATTTTAACATCAAACCTTAATCCAACGTTTAATTCATGTCAACGGCAGTTTTGTGGCTGTGGCACGCATACACAGTAAAAAATATAAAAACAAAGATTACACAACCGATCGGACAATTTTAAAAATTAAAAGCAAAACACCAAAATCACAACCCACAGCTAGCGCATACACAAAGCATCCCATTTCCCCTGTCTAAACCCTTTTTACAAATTCGACATCGCCAAAAATAAACAAAACTTATAGAAAAATTCTTCATAATTTCTGGTTGGTTCAAAATACTCGTTCTGTAAAAGACATTTATTGTAGAAAAAATATTTCATTTATGTGGTTAAAGTTACTAAGTCAATTTTATAGAATAGATTTTTGTGTTCAAAATGATCATATATTTTTATTTCTATGCAGTGTTATCAACTTTCGCAGAATTTCTATTCATTTTTCTCTACTTTATATTTATAAATATATATTTATTTTATATTTAGATAAAAATGCATATATTTTAAATTATTTATTTAAAAAATATTATAGCTCTTTTAACATTATTTATATTTTAAATTGTTAAATATAAGGAGAGGGGGGCGTGAAAGGATTATTTATTTTATTTACAAAGAATGGCTTTCGGCTATGAACTATCTAGGACCGCACAATTTGCACATATGGCTTTAATCTTGTTTCTTGTAAAGATTCTTATGACTTTAAAGTTAAATTTTTGTTTATAACTTTAAATTGATGCAAAAGTCAACTGCAATAATTGTATTAACCAAAGACAAAATATAGTACCGTAATATTTCAATATATTAGTTTACCTAGAGTGGACAAAGAAACTGGGAAATTTTATAGATTCGTAAAGTAATCAAAAATGAACAGAATCCAACGAGCAGTAATCAGAATCTGTCTTCAAAAAGGCTAGACTATTTTTCAACTGAAGCAAATTTATTTTCAATAATTAAGACAAACGATATTAACCTTCCTTTACAGTATTTGCAGGAAAAAGTCGATTTTGTGTGAAATTAACACAACATGCCACAATTACAAAGGAAACATATACAATACAAAAAGTAAAATGTATTATTTAACACAATCAAAACAAAATGTACACATTTAAACCTTTCCAAAGAGAAATGAAAATTCTAATTAAATTTTGACCACAAAACAACTTTTTGTGAATTGTTTATTGACATTTACAATGTATATAATGTTCACAATAACAAATTTTCCATAAACGGCAAAAACCGCAACCAACACACTTTACTTGTACTGTTGCTAGCCTACAATCATCATTTAAATAATAAATTTACTGTATAAAGTAATATCTATTGTATTTTATACTATATAGAAAATATTTAGACAGCAATATTAAAATTATAATATTGGAACTAATTTTTAACATAGAGTATAACTGATTTTAATAGAACGATATAGTTTTTTTTTTTTCATTTGTTCCAAATATAGTATGCAAAATTTATTTGTCTCATAAAGATTAACCGTAAACTAATATATACAATAAAATTAAAAATGTCATTTGATTTTTAGGTCAACATATTAACAAACATCGTAAAGCTACGATTAATTTTGATTTATACATGTATCATTTTAATAACATCATCAGTGACAGCACAAAATTAATTTTGTCAGCTGGTAATAAATTTGGTGTTAAATACGATTTAATTTTAATAATATTTCGATTAAAATACACAAAACCCCAATTTAATCCGACATTTTATTACAAAAATAACAAATTTTGATTCAATATCTCCAATAAAGCGACCCGGCTCAATCCGATTTCCGTATAATAATCTAATCTCAATTGTTCACTAAATCAATTATAATATTGCGAATAAAACAGATTATGAAATAATTTGAATTAACTAGAGAATAGACATGTAAATATTAGCTAATAAAAGACGAAGATTATTTTCGAAATGTTCAAATGAATACGATACTGTTAAAGGAACATCACAAAGCGATTTGTAATCGTAAATTCGTTGGACGCATGCGTGAACTTCACAGCTGAGCTTCATACTGAAATTCACGTACAAGCTGGCACGCTCACGCACGCAAATCGCTAAGGTTTTTTGTTCGCGCACGGACACGACACAGGCACGGCACACACAAGCAACTTGTCAGCGAAACTCATGCCTCTGTACCAGGAAGCGTGATAAATTAAGACATTTGTCACAGATATACCTGCACTGTTTTTACAGTTGCCATTATTGTCGACTGAGTCAAGACCTTTGCTCATACATATAACAACCTTATATATACCTACTACCCTATTTTTCTTGTCCGCTGTAGTAAAATTTATTAAATAAGGATATACATTTGTAATATGTAAGCATGCACCTGATTAAACTCACAATGAGTTATGCAATATTTCATCGAATTTGCACCTCAACGACTACTAATTTGCTGTCATGCTCACAATAGCATTCAAATAAACATATTATTTATTATTTATCGGTTTCAACTTAATACCGGTTTTAAGACAACGCTAGTTTCATAAGACTAGATATAAACAAATGTACTAAAACACCCAAAAACTAATCTAAGTTAAAAAATAGAAATGAAACTAACTTAGTAGAATACTTTCTAGATAATCACTATAGTCTTTTGAGATGTGAAATAAAACATGTTTGTGTTTCATAATACGTAATTTATAATTAATAAATTATTACATACGATTCATGAAAAAAAATGACAAAAACCATATTTTAATAAACAAAATGTTTTTTTTTAATTAGCCTAAATAAATATTGTTTTCGAATTAAAAATAAATAAACAAACAAAAAAAATAATAGAAATTTTATTCATTTACGCTTAATGTTGGCATAAATATAAAAGTGACAGTAATTAAAATTCATTATTTATACGCATAATCAAACAATTTTTACTTTTTTATTTATTAAACAATCTAATTAACAAGAATAAATATTTTTATTTTAATATGCCTTCGTTTCTTTACAATTTTCTACCCCTAGCTGTACACGAAAAAAATAAAAATTTTCTGAAAATTTGAGCAGAAATTTCTAATCGATTTTTCGTTTTCAAGTAATTTTTTTTTTCAATTTTTGATTAATAATTGTGCTATAATATATAAAATTTATTTCTACTACATTTACATTTATTTACATGTAATTCTTTTTAATTTTTCGAATTTTCAATCTCATTATATTGCAGATTCCAAATTTTTAAAACAAAATTAAAAGATTCGTGAAAATAATTTGACAAAAACATTAAGATAAAATAAAAACTATACAAATATTAGATACTAATTTTAGATTAAAAATGTTACATTTAGCAACTGTCAAAGAAAAAAGTTAATCCAAGATTTAAAATTAGCGAACATTAGCGAGACAACTGTATTTAATTCTAATAACCTAAATGAAATCAAAATATGTAGAGGTAATTGAAATTATGAGTGGATAAAAAAGAAATTAATAAAAGCAATTTTCTATCACGAAAATAAATATTTAAAGCAAATTACTACAAATTGAAAACGAATTATTATATGAGCGTAGGAAAAGTAAATAAAAATATATTATATATACATAAAAATAAAAACAATATATACGTAAATCAATAAATCGTTACAGCTGCCCTTATTAAAAACACGTTCAAAAGTAATTTTCATTTTTTTTATACATATATACCATGAAATATTACCATTTATGATGGAGACATACTTTACTGAAATTATAGTTTATATACCGTAGCATTTAATACAGTATGCATATTTGTTAAAATACTACCTTTCGATCAACTATTTTTGTAATAAAAACAATGCAATGGACTACAAAATAATGTAAGCATTAATTATTTTATTATTACCGCATGTCATTCCAAAAAGAAAACCGAAACAATATTGAAACAACCATTTTAATAGTAAAGCTAACAGTTTTTATCTTCATTCCAAAATGAATGAATAGAGAGCTATAGTAGTGTAGGACTATTTAACTCATATTTCATACAATGTGCTTTTGAGGTGAATCCAAAATAAAAGATCTAAAGCAATTTAACATTTAGTTTCGAATGGTATATAATGCAGTATAAACCGATTCAAATTAACCTAGTCTCTGTCTCGTTTTCGTTTCGCGAATATTTATTTTTTTTTGAAAATGATTGAATATAGCCACATTATATTTTCAAATATTTCATTTCTAATGACAATATAATAAATTAAAGATACGGTGTTTTACAAATGTAATGCTTCCCTCATATATTTTATTGTATAAATCTAAAAAATATTTCGTATTTATCTCAACCGCATTTTTGTTGATCACAATAGAATGTTTAAACGTTTCTAATTATATAACAAAATCAATATTTTTCATTTTATAAAAAAAATTTTTTTATGAATTTTGTATAAGTATATGAACATAATGCCATATTTTTATTATTTCAAATAATGTAAATATAAAATATTTAGATACTTACGAAAAAGGTCAAAAGAACTGTGTTTTATAGTTCTCGATTCTGTCAAAATATAAAAAATAATAATTAGTAAACTGTTATTATTGTTAATTTTCTCACAAATTAAAACAAAAATTAAATGACATACATAAATTGTCATAAACTTTAATTTGTAAATTAAAAACTTGAATTTTTTCAGTTATTAAACTCGGCACATTATACAGACTTACTTAACGTTAAGCCTTATTTAAATTATTTTTCTAGCTAATACATTAATTTATTCAATCGTAAAATTTATAAACAAATAAATAAATATATAATTATGGCTCGTTTTCTAGTACAAACCAACCAAAACCTGCAACAAATTACGAGAAACAAAAAAAAATATTTCCGGTTTTCGGTCGTTTTGAGGTAAACAAGACGATGAGTTAATACCGTCACCGTGAACTACCGTGACCGCGCGCTGGCAAGCCACATGCTCCAGTTTAAAGGTAACCAGAGCAATACGTACGCGTCTCGCCGAGCGGTGCGTGCGACCTGTGACAGACTCGCGTTTAGTAGGCGTTAACGCATTTTTGTTCAGCAAACGAGACGGAACGCGACACTTATCGTTAGATCACTATCGTGCACTTACCGTGTGAAACAATGTCGCGCGTTAAGTAAAATTCCCCAAGATCGGAACTGCAGATCGATTGCGCGAACAAATCGACGGACCAAGAAAGGATTAGAGCTCTTAGCTCCTAGCAAGAAAAAAAATGCTACACACGGATAAAGAAACTTTGTGAACTGAGAAGAAAGTATATTACAGAAGTAAATCAAACGGAACTATCTTAATAAAATGCCAGTTGATTAAATGTATTAGTTTATAATTGATACACAAAATTTATTTTGGTATCAATAATTTTATCATAAATATATTTTCTACATCGCAGATAAAAATGGCAACTCAATATTCAGATATTTGAGGTTTGTCTCTACTATGTGTATGTACATTGAAATTAAAATTGTTTCCAAATTTATAACAACTCACATTTCATTTGCTCCTATTCTGAAAAATCGATTTTTTTTTGTTGTCACATATTTTTTTCTAATGTGTAATATATATTGTTACCAAGTCATTTTTTTTACAATATGGAAAAATGTCGTACGAAATAATGATACACATAATTTTTGTATATGTACATATAGCGCTTTCATTTATTTATTAACATACTACATAGTTTTGGAAACGTAATTCTACATTTCATAAATGTATTCTTAATTACACATGATGTATTTATTAAAAACAGTTGCTGTGATATTATTAATTTGAATTATCATATTTATGTATATAATTTAAGTTTAGTTTATCAAATGCTAACAATAATAAGATCATTTATTTCAAAAGCGATAAATACTAACGTAACAATAAAATAAATTTGATACAAACGTTTTTTAGACCTAACCTAAATATTAATCAATGTTTATACTATAGATAATAATTATCATCTATAATTTCACTATACTCCTTTTTCGATAAAACCGGCAAAGCTAACAATTTAAAAAAATAATCGTTGCCTTTACTAAATTAGAGAGAAACAGAATTAGGCTAAGAAAGTTATGAGCAGTATCAGCATCGACAGTGATACTGGCAGTAGCAGTACCAGTGGCAGTGAGACGGGACATCGAGCATGAAGCGGGAGCATCCCAGTGTCTATATCAGTAGTAACTGACGCGGCGCCCAAAGTCCAATTAGGACCGCACGCGCCATTGCTCGTAATCGCAGCATAAGGAGCTTTGATGTTCCCATTACGATGATAATTTTTCCCTTTTACTTTGTAAACCAGGTCGGCGTGTAAGCAACATCAACATCAAGGGGTAGCCAGGCTAGGCTCAGCTAACTGGGGATGGATATCGTTCGTTGTGTTGCGAATCAATTTTTTTTCCCACCCCCTACCCTTACCCAAACCAGTGGGCAACGGGCATGCCCTTGTGCTTCCTTGCTTTGCTTTATTCCCAGATATTAATACAACGAACTCATTAGCGAAATTGGTAAAATCGCATCGTGGTTCCCTTTCCCGTTTTAAGGAATCGCTGTAGCCCAACGGACAAGCGTATAACTCCTGGTTATTCTTCAAACACATTACGGTAATTAAATTTGTCCCTTCGACAATCTCTTGCCCATTCATGTCCATAACATTCAATTTGCAATAGATAATTAAAAGTACATGCTGATAAAATCGTAATTTCATATTTGTATTTTTATTTAATTGCTTTTGTTCATAATTATTTCTAACAAAAAATGTATATTGAAATATTCGAAGAGTAAGTGTCTACACATTAAATACAAAAATTATAATATCATTTAAAAATATTTTCTAACATAGACATAATGTATATCATATTACGTTGACAATTGTATGACTCAGTAATCATGGAACGTACTTACATAAATATCGAAATCGATAGAAAAAATGTCGCAAAAATATATCCAGGTACAGTGTAAGAAAATTACTTTAAAAATAACATTCTTTAAATAACTATTTTCCTCAATACATTTTTCTCAATTTGCAAACATAATTTTTTAACATTTAAGATATAACATTTATTTTTATTTTTCAAATAATCGCTATATATTTTAACTTAACTTTCATCAAATAAAGATGTTTAAATTTTAGAAACTAAATTCCTATTTCTAAAGTTTTATCTAAAAATACTTTTAAAAATTGTATCTAGAATACGAATAAACTAAACCACACTAAAGCTATCTAAAATAAAAGTTTTATTTTGCCATTTGAAATTTTCTAATAGCCGTTTTTGTCCCTGCTTTTTTTAGAGACAAAAAATGAACTTTTTTGTTACTATAAAAACTTTGTTAACACAAAAACAGTTTTTGCGGCACACGTTAAAAAATAGACAACAAAAAATAAAAATAAAATTATTGTATAGAAATTTTCATACATTTTTTGTGAATATACATAATAGCTTTTCATGTAGTGCACTATTATTAAATATAAATATTATTCTTTCGTAGAAATAATGTAAACTTATTAACAAAAATAGTTTATTTAATAATTTTAATAAAACACATTTTTTTTTTAATTTAAAATTATAAAAAAAATAGTCCAAATCAGATTTGCTTACAAATCTACAGGCTACTATTTATTTTAAAATTTAAACAGTTGTGTCAAAATTTCTCTGTACAATAAATTTTGTAAATTGAACGGTAAATGTACCATGCGTTATTTATTTATATAGTTAGCTTTCATTTTTCCAGTGTACATTGCCCAAATATAAGTAACACACTTGTACCGATAAAATAATTTTTAAAATACATCTGTGAATTTTATGGCAGATTCACAATAAACTTTATGGAAAAAAAAGCAACTTAAAAAATTGTGAAGCGCTTATCTTTTCATGAGTAGTTATCTTTACGTTAAACCTGTAAACGCAAAATTCTAGCATTTCCCACACCAGGAGATGTGAGAAAAAGATAAAATTTTTGTATTACATTAACATACATTCTTCTCTGTAAATATTTTATATTATGTAATTACTGCGTTATGAATTATACGTTAAAGGTACTAATCTCGCTTATAAATTTTATTTCAATTTCAATTGATAACAATACATAGTTATATGTATCAACTATATTAATGTGGATCTATTGTGCTCAATCAAACATAAATTTAGTTTAATAATAACGTTTCTTAACAAATATTCTAAATCTTATACACTTATACATATTAAATAAGATGTAAAAAATACTAATTCACTAAGGCTCGGTTGCACAAAGCATTGTTAAATGCTTTGTAAGTTAACTAATATGTTAACTTATTAATTTATCACTCAATGAGGCGGTTCATAAACAGTTGACAATCTAGTTGCTTAGTTAACTTATTGATTAAGTTAACAATGCTTTGTGCAACCTGGTTTTTATATTAAACACGATTTTATAGTAGATACACATCAAATTTGCATTAAACGCCATAAACAAAACAAAAGTCAGTCATCTCAAACATATTTCAACACTAACTAAATATAGCTAAATATTACGTTGCTCTGATTGGCTCAATATTTTCATTTGTTTTAATAGTAAATTACTAATCTATTTTCAGACAAAATTGAACAAAAAATTATATAGATTAAGAACAAATGTATTCCAAAATAAAACCATGGTTGTAGATCAAAGAAATACAAAAAAAAGAGCTATGCAACTTTATACACACATAACCTAATAGAAACAAATAATCCTTTATCCTATTTCCTTGATGTTACTATAAATACGGTTTCATTTTGAAATAAAAGCTCAGTGTAATATAAACATGTTTATTGAAATGAAAACTAAATATAATGTACGAAACAAGTACAGATTTAAAATTATGACAAACTTTTTTTTTTGTTAAGTTCAAATAAAAATGATAAAGTAAAATATTATAATATTGTTTACTGTTTTAATTAATTGTAAATATTACATTAAAAAATAAAATAAAATATGAATATATTCGCATAAAAATCAACCACATATTAGCTGCAAAAAAAGAGAAAAAAGCTAATGGTTGAATTCAGAGAGTTGTAGTTGTAGGTAGAGCCTGAGCCTAGAAACGTATAGAAGACGAAAGAACCACGAGTTTTATGAGTCTGTCGGCAGTGCCATTAATGATTAACAGCCACTGCTCCTTGCACTGAATACTATGAAAGAATGCACTTAAGAAGTAGTACGTGCTGACTAGAAAGTCAAAAGCTGCAGCTCAAAAAGCAGAACTTTTCAAGCAAGCGATGTAATGAGACAAACATCGCATCGCGGATCGAGCATGTACCATATTACATGCAGCCGAGCAACAGATCTTACAAATTTCTTATTCAAAACTATTACGAATCAAAACCGCTATCGCTCGCCCTACAACCTTGTATCTACAACAATAAATCAATGCTGAAATGACAACCTTGAACTACCCTAATAAAAATAATCAGATTTTATATATTGGTTTGGTCTAAGTTTTTGTCATTTTATATGGAAAATTTCGACGAAGATGCTATAAATTTTTGAACAAGCATTACACTGACAAATGCAAAGCACTAGGAATTCTTACGATTTGTCTTGTTTTACAAATCAATATTAAAATGTCAAATTACATTTTCGTATTTTCTTTTAATAATTTTTACAAATAAATAAATTATTCTTATCACATTTCCATATAAATTTATGATTATTATTATGTTACTTTTTATATGAAAATTGTTATTAACTCAAAAATTATCAA
This sequence comes from Clivina fossor, assembly GCA_963966155.1. Taxonomy (NCBI): domain Eukaryota; kingdom Metazoa; phylum Arthropoda; class Insecta; order Coleoptera; family Carabidae; genus Clivina; species Clivina fossor. The sequence continues at coordinate 44,072,878 of OZ014550.1, read as the reverse complement.
ATTCTTCAAAAATTATCTGAAGATATTGTTCTAGTGAGAATTTTAAATAGAACATAAAAACAATATATAAATAAGTATTTAAATTAACTTTGAGACATATATGTCCCATAGTCTTGCAAGGTTAACTCTTTATTACCTACAAATATAATAATTAAATTTTCCTTGCAATTATTTTAAAGATTGAAACTACAAATATATTTATTTTTGTCAAACATTGTCAGTTAACAACATTATTAAATTAAAAAATTAATCAATAAATCAAATATTTCTAAAACATTTGACAATCGCAAAGATAATCACATAATCAACTAATTACTTATTTTGTAAGTAACTCTTAAGACAACATACACCTATATCTATATTACTAACAAGAGCTTGCAGAGAATTTTTAATAACTTAATTATTTTTAATAGTTTATGTGATATATCTAAAGTACGTCGCTTGCAAGTTGAGCCAGTCGTCGCAGATTATACTGAACAAATAACACACTTACTTTATTTTATCTTACTCTTTTTTGTTAACTATTATTAATACATCTATCTCAACAAAGTTTGTTTCTTTTCTTTCTTTTATGAATCAAGATAGACGGAGAAACAAACTCCCACAATTATTATAGAGTTTGAAAAAACTGCATAGTATTTCTCCCACTTTTCTCCATTTATTGCGGATGGTTTATAACTATGACCCAAAGATCAATTCCTAGTGGATACAGTTTACATACAATACTGAATTTCCGAATGGATTATTAAGGAATATTTCCATGCAAACAATGAAACTCAATTCTCATCCATTCTATTCGAACATATAAAGCAATAAAATGAAATCTAAGATGAGATCGGCAGAAATCTCGCGACCGGCCCAACACTTCAGGTGACCCAATATAATTTAAAAGCCAGAATAGCGTAGCCAGAGTGGCGAAATGCAGACAGCGTACCGACCACGACCGTGCACGCGCGCGGATTACTCTATCCGTTCGCACGTTCCGCCGATAAAATAATTTCTCCGCGCGGCTGCCAGTTCGCAGTCAAATATAGAAATGTCTGTTTTGCATTTGACGCTAACTCGCCGCCGCGCCGCTTCACTCCACTTCGTTTCGATAACGTGTTTAGCCGATGCTCTCTGTGTCTGTCCCTTGGCGATCCGGGGGACGATGTTTTTCAAACTGACAAATGCAAACACGCCACCAAATAAAACCGGAGATATAAATGAAAAAAACTCAAATAAAATAGTTTAACTAATATGGAACAATTTAGAGATGAGATCAAATCTATTTTACAAATTAAATTTTTGAGCAACAGGCCTATTCATTAAAAAAAAAATTATTTTGTTATTAAAATTTTAAATTAAGTTCCTAAATTTCTTTAAAATAATTTTCAAGAATATATTTTTATCCGCGCATTTGTACATGTAGTAAAAAAATTCAGTTTATTTTTTTGAATAAAAATATTAAAATTTTATGTTCATATTCATTTTCCTGTGTCACTCAACACAATAAAGATAGTTTTCTATTCCTCGTAATACTATATTTCAAGAACTTAAATTTATATTTTAAGATTGTTCAATTCGAAATTAATCTGTCTGTATAATATTTTAGTAAAAAATATATTAACGTTTTTAAATTTTTTCTTTATGGTTATTTCAGGTAAAACCAATAATAAAAAGCTTATAAAATGAAATATAAGAATAAAATTGAACAAAAACAAACTTGAATAAAATATCTTCCGGTAATTAATAATTTCTATTAAAACTTATCTATATTGAAAATAATCTTTTTGAGATCCGTTAATGTATAAATGCGACGCGACGACCAAAAATTTTTTTGTAAAAACAAAACTAATCTACGTAGAACATGCCGTTAAATAAATAATCTCTATAACCAAAATTTGTAATTTTAATTATCTGTGTCAGTGTACAGCGTTATTTTTCTAACAAAAATCACTCGGACAATACTTATTTAGACTTTCTGATAATGTAAATTAGATTTTCCGTCATGGATAATATTTTATTTTATTTTTTGCACATAGGTACATCTTAAATAAAATTAATTTAAATATTTTAAAAAAATAACAGCGTTCTATAAAATGTAAAAACGAAAAATAACATGTCAATTATTAAAAAAAAAAAAAACTTGTGAAAAAAAGACATCAGACAGATAATTTTTCAGCCAGTATTCACCCAAAAACTGCGTAAATATTGATCAAAATATAATAAAGTAAATAGAAATAAGTTGAAGAGAGTGCGAGAAGAGTGCTTGTAACATATTGGCAAAATTTAAAATTTACGCGGTCGACAAATTCTTGTTACAATTTTATTAAGCTATCTGTCTGCATGAGAGTTGCTGTCACCTCTAGTGTTTGGAAACGACATGTATGTATGTAGGTAATATAAAGATCAGGCACTCTTTTATCTTTGGAGGCGTCGCGTCGTGACGGGGAACGGCGACGCTGCCATTGCTCCACCGATGCCGACGTCGCGAATTGCGCGAATAGCACACGGCAAATGGAAAACACAGGCGCAACTGGCGCGTTACGTGCACAAAATATGCGACGGACACTACCAGCGAATGAGTTAGGGAATACATATGTAGTTGTTTTTTTTCTATTCCTCCACTACTCCTTTACACATTAATTATTACTCGTTTACAGATCGATATAAAGCAATGTGCATTTTATATTTTATTGTTCTATGTTACACTGTCTTGATTACCTGAACTTAAATAAAATATTGAACAAAAACAAGAAAATTTTTATAAGCAAATATAATAATACAATTTTCTACTTATAACTCAAACAGTATAGAGTTTTAGAAAATAAAAAAACTTAATGTAACTCCATAAAATTATTATTAAAAACTTATTAAAATTTAAGCAAAATAGAGTATTACTTTAGTGCTTTAATTAAAAAATAGCTCCTGCACATTATTAATAATATAGATATATTAGCTTTTAAAATATAAAAAAAAAAAATTTTTATGATTATTTTAAAATAAAAAAATTATTTTCTGAAATTTTAACTAAAAATCAAAAAACATTAAATTTTTACTAATGTAAAACTATATTAAAATATATATATTTTTGATGGGGTAAATTTAAGATTACAAATAAAAATTATTTGTTTCGTACTATTTATAAATTATTGACTATCAATTAAAAAATAACGTGTTTATATTATAATATATATTATACATATATGTATTAACAATAATTTTCAAAACTATACTTGTTACTCTCGTATAAATTCGTATCCGAATATTTGCCCCTTTCCTTGCAATTTCCTGTACCAATTAATTTTAAAGTAATAAATTCACTACTGTGAATTATTAAATTTACAATTATGAGAACACCAATATTTATCATCATTTTCAAATTTAGCGAATTAAGATCGTTGTAGCGCTAAATTTATAATCAAAAACAAACAATATACAATATACAACAGTTCCTGCATCTACTTTTATTACTGTACAAAGTGAGCGACTTTTTTTAAAAAACTTTTTTCTCTTGGAGGAATGAGCAGCAGCAGGAAACAAAAGACAAACGCTCGATGAAGTAGTCCATGTGTGAGTTGAGTGCATGTTCGTGAGCAAAAGAATATGAACGCGCAACTGGCTAAAATGAAACAGTAACAAGTTATGTTTTTATTTAGCTTCTAATTTGTTCAAATATCAGTGTGAGCGAGCGCTGTACCACTGTACCGCTGTACTGCTGTACCGCCGCGCCGCGCCGTACACGTGAAATGTTTTCGATGCGCCGCGCCGCATTGCAGTCGTCGGAGTCATAATTCACAATCTAACGGCAAACGGCACTTCCTCTTGCCTCACAACTCGACGCAACGTAACCTACTACCTGCAAATCCAATGCAAAAACTTTAAATTGCATGATGAAGAACGGACCAAATAAAACTGCTGGCTCCGAACCCTTCGCTTGCTTTACCTTATTTCCTGATTCTGATTCGACGTCTACATCTTCTCGAAATGCAATTATGACATACATGTCGACAACTAAATCTAGTCGAATTTAAAACTCTTTAAAAATGAAATCGAAAGCATTACAGATGCCAGACACTAAGCTTAAGACTGGTATAACGTGTACATTATAAAATAGAACTCTAATAGAATTTTTCAGCTACCTATATGTGCATGATGAAATATGGAATTATAAACCACCTAATCCAGTGTCTGTATTAATTGATTTATCTATATATATTTATATATATATATATATATATATATATATATATATATCGCATTTTTAGTTTCAAAATAAAATCTTTTATCAATATCTAAGAAACTCAAAATATACCGGGTGTCCCATTTTAATGTTCCCAGGGCAATTTCTCGAAATGAGTACATCTGACAAAAAAGTTTCAAAATAAAAGTTTAATTGTTTCGAGGGGGACGTCCGATGCTATAACAATTTTCAACCCCCGAGCCCCCAGGGGGTGGATAATGGGGGTAACTTTGAAATCTTAAATAGAACTCCCGATTTTTTATTGCAGATTCGGATAGACCATTAAAAAGTATGTAAATTTTATTTTAAAACTTTTTTTATCTTTGATAGATGGCGCTGCAAACAGCATATTTTTTTCAGTTTATCAGTCTTCAATTCGAAAAAAGAGTTGTAACTAAGTACGATATTCAAGTTCTTTTCAGTTCTTTAGAAAGAGGGGGGGGGCAAAGGTCACTGAATCAGATATCTTCTCGAAATCATTAACTTAAAGTTATCCCCCTCGAAACCATTGACTTAAAGTTAATGGTTTTGAGGGGGATATCTGATGCAGTGAATTTGAAAAAAAAGGTGTAACTAAGTACGATATTCAAGTTTTTTTTAGTTCTGTAGGTGGAGGGGGGGACAAGGGTCATTGCATCAGATATCCCTCTCGAAACCATTAACTTTAAGTTAATGGTGTCGAGGGGGATAATTTTAAGTTAATGGTTTCGAGAGGATATCTGATTCAGTGACCTTTGCCTCCCCCTCTTCCCAAAGAACTGAAAAGAACTTGAATATCGTACTTAGTTACAACATTTTTTTCAAATTGAAGACTGATAAACTGAAAAAAAAAATGCTGTTTGCAGCGCCATTATCAAAGATAAAAAAGAGTCTCAAAATAAATTTTACATACTTTTTAATGGTCTATCCGAATCTGCAATAAAAAATAGGGAATTCTATTTAAGATTTCAAAGTTACCCCCATTATCCACTCCCTGGGGGCTCGGGGGTTAAAAATTGTTATAGCATCAGACGTCCCCCTCGAAACAATTAAACTTTTATTTGGAAACTTTTTTTGTCAAATGTACTGATTCCGAGAAATTGCCCTGGGAACATTAAAATGGGACACCCGGTATATTTCTATAATTACATCTCATTACTTTTAGTACATTTTTTATATAAAAAAAAAAATATTAGTTTGAATTTTGAAACTATTTTATTTTAATTATAAATGAAAAACATATTTTAAAATAAAATTTAATTAGTAATTTTTACGTATAGAATATTTTCAATAGTATTAAACAAAAACAAAATGTCAGAAAAATTATTATTTTTTATATTGACTGATATTACAAACTCCAGTCAAATCAAAATTTACTGTAATAGATATTTTCAAATATCAATTAAAAGAAATTATAATAATATTAATAAATAAATAAACGCAATATATTTTTTTATGCAAATTAACAATTTTTTCTGTAATTTAATTGTCATTAAAAAAATAAATAACGATTGTAAATTTTTGCAACTGTTAAGATATTAAATAAAATCGCATTTTTTATATTTTTGCGAACTTGAATGGTTATGAATACATAATCTGTCTTGTCAGGTTTTTGAGGTATAGTATTAAGTAAAATAAATTAAGAATATTTACAATTCTAATCAAATTATTTTATTCCAAACAGGGGCGTAGCAAGACCTTTGTGGGCCCGTGTGCCACTGAAATTAAAGGGCCCCTCCTTACTTCTTGTATTGTTTAAAATTTTAATGTTCTTTTGGCTCATGTTAAGTTCTAAATGTCATTTTAATTTTTTAAATATATGTCTGTTTGTGCCTTATTCGAAAAAATTTTTTAAATAAAAGTTGTTTTATTTTTATGATAATCAAAATTAATTAAAATTATTTCTGTATTTTCAAAATTAATAAATTAAAGTGAAATGCCTAAAGAAACAACTTGCCAGGAAATATATATGTAGGCGATTTAACAGTTCAGAAGCTAAACATTTTTAACGCTACGTTAGATATTATAATTGCACAATTAAAAGATAGATTTTCAAGTTTTACGGAAATAAATAAATTATTTGGAGTAATTTTCCCAGAAAATTTAAAACAATTATCTGAAGATGAAATAATTTATTTATGCCAACCTTTACTAGACAATTATACTGACGATTTAACCGCAGGTTTTGAGGCACAGATATTATCTTTTAGAAAAACCTTTAAAAACAATTAGAAAATATTAATTCGGTATTTGAATTAGGAGAATTAATATTCACAAAATATTCTATTCTTAGTTCGACATTTCCGAAACTTTGTACCGCTCTTATTTTGTTCTTAACATTTCCCGTATCAACTTCTAGCGCCGAAAGAAGATTTTCAAAATTAAAACTTATTAAAACATATTTAAGAAACTCTATGGAGGAGAAGCGCTTATCAAATTTGGCAATTTTGAGCATTGAAAATGAAAGAGCACGTAAATTAAATTTAAGTGAAATAATTAGCATCTTTGCTTTAATGAAAGCGAGAAAAGTTAAGTATAGTTAAAGTTAATGAACTATATTTGTAAACCTAAACTTTGAATTTGATTTGTACTGTATGTTTTTGTGTTTGTAAACGTAAAAGAATCTATGAAAATGTATTTAACTTACTATAATAAATTAATTTATATAATAAATGTATGTAATCCTATGAATGGTATTTTTTTCCTCTTCTTTGTCCTTTATTTATTACAATAAAAAATAAACAAAAAATGGTAAGTATTAATATAAATAAGGCCCCATTGGACACTTTGGCTCGTGGGCCCCTCTCGCTCATGGGCCCGTGTGCATCGCACTCCTTGCACCCCCGGTTGCTACGCCCCTGATTCCAAACCTTTTATTTGTTACATTTTGTGTTATCATTCTTTGAATTGTTGGTAAGTTAAAAATAAAATAAAATTTTATATATTTCCCTTTTAAGAAAGATTTATTATAATTATATTTATACCCATATTCACAAAAATTCACATATATTTCTAAGAAATATAAACTAATGGCGGAGATTTTTTAGTTTATATACTTATACAATTTATTGTTACATATCTATTACAAATTATCGGTTATTGAGTTATATGCTTTGAAACAAAAATATAAAATTAGAATTAGCAATGTTATTCAAAAAGTATGTAATAATAAATAAGTAATAATCTATACTGACTGTATAATAAGAAATTGTACAGTATGCTATGACATAATATTAACATTTCAAAATTATTTTATGACAGTTGCTAGCTTATCAAATGCAATTTTGTAATTAGTTACAAACAGTTGAAATAAAATTTTGACATATCAATAATTTAAAAACTTTCTGACTCGATTAATTAGTACTTAATAGTACTAGTAAATAATATCCAATACAAAGTGGTTAATTTGCTTAATTATATTACGGTTCAAGTGATTAATTTATATTTTTATATTTTTGCGAACTCGAATGGTTATGAATACATAATCTGTCTTGTCAGGTTTTTGAGGTATAGTATTAAGTAAAATAAATTAAGAATATTTACAATTCTAATCAAATTATTTTATTCCAAACCTTTTATTTGTTACATTTTGTGTTATCATTCTTTGAATTGTTGGTAAGTTAAAAATAAAATAACATTTTATATATTTCCCTTTTAAGAAAGATTTATTATAATTATATTTATATCCATATTCACAAAAATTCACATATATTTCTAAGAAATGGCGGAGATTTTTTAGTTTATATACTTATATAATTTATTGTTACATATCTATTACAAATTATCGGTTATTGGGTTATATGCTTTGAAACAAAAATATAAAATTAGAATTAGCAATGTTATTCAAAGAGTATATAATAATAAATAAGTAATAATCTATACTGACTGTAAAATAAGAAATTGTACATTATGCTATGACATAATATTAACATTTCAAAATTATTTTATGACAGTTGCTAGCTTATCAAATGCAATTTTGTAATTTGTTACAGACAGTTGAAATAAAATTTTGACATATCAATAATTTAAAAATTTTTTGACTCGATTAATTAGTACTTAATAGTACTAGTAAATAAAATACAAGGTGGTTAATTTGCTTAATTATATTACCGTTCAAGTGATTAATCGGTTAGTATTCATAATAACTAAACGAAAAGGAACAGTATTCATAATGACTGGCAAATATAAATTTACATATATACTAATTAGAAGATATTCATAATAACTGGTTATTATATATATATATATATATATATATATATATATATATATATATATATATATATATATATATATAGTAACCAATTTATCATGTTAACCGCAACATAATATAATGAATTGATTATTTTCAGAAGTAGAAAATAAAATTCTGCCATTTATATTCGAAAAAAAAAGCGCCTTTAATTTCCGGAGTTAACCGTTGACGATATTCGTATTACGGTCGTATTCCTTGCGAGTTTACCAATATTTCTCTATCGCTGCACTTGCAAACTGTTTACAATTTCATTGGTTACTGTTTTGTTGCCGAAATAATTTGACCAACGAAATAACTGTGTTCAAAGTGCTTCGATTTCGTGGTGTGTTTGAATGGAATTCGACTTGGATGCTCCGAGTGTTGGAAGGCGACGTATGGAGAGAGACATCAGAAAACTGTATCCTTTGATCCTTCTGAACGTCATGTGTAAACAATAACATTGCTGATCGAAAACTAAAATTTAAAATTTTTGTATTACCAATCCGAATTTTACTTTCAACTAATTTAATTCTACTTCTTCTTCTTTTTTTCTAATATTAATATTCACATATTTTCTCCCTGTAAACCGTATAATAGTACATATATATATATATATATATTTCTTAACAATTTTACAGTATAGAAAATCAGCATGATATAACTATTTTAGGAGGGCTCAATGAATTTAATGTTAAATTTTATGGTCCTCGTGGAAGTAAGTTTATTTTTAATTATAAATTTTTAAATGTCATTATTATTTGTATGCATTAAATCAATGCTCAAGTGACGTCTTAGAGAAGTTCTTTGGTTTTTGATTGTCCGCTTTTTTTATAATAAATTGCAATTGTTTCATTAAATTTATTTCGCAACTATAAAGTTTTTTTTATTACATTTTTTTTATTTTATATACAGCACCATACGAAGGAGGCGTATGGGAAGTGTATGTTCATCTGCCCGAACATTATCCATTTAAATCACCAAGTATTGGATTTATGAATAGAGTTTATCATCCAAATATTGACGAGGTAACCGGAACTGTATGTTTAGATGTTATTAATCAAGCATGGACTGCCAAATATGGTACGTTCAAAATTGAGCAGATAGGAAAAACATTCTAAAAAATTAATGTGTACAATTTTAATCTAGATCTGTCAAATATATTTGAGTATTTTCTGCCACAACTTTTAACTTATCCAAATCCTTACGATCCTCTGAATGAAGATGCTGCTGCAATGAATTTGCATAAGCCTGAAGAGTACAAAAAGAAGGTATCAGGTGAGCTTATATATATATATATATATATATATATATATATATATATATATATATATATATATATATATACAGAGCGAGTGTAAAGTTTGGAACTATCGCAATAAATCTTTTATTAAACGTTTTTGAAAAAAATCCTCGAACACGTCAATTTTTATCTTAAATTAGACATATTTTACTACAATCGTCACTTAAAGATCGTCTTTTGTTTTTGAGTTATGACGTAAGCGATAATTTTTTTAAATGGAAACCTATATTTTTTATTATTGATTTTGGTAGTACTTATTATTCCGTTTCCAACTATATAAAATTTTAAATATGTTACATTTAAAAAAATTGAGAAAAATAATCTTAAAGTTTTAATATTAAAAACTAATTAAATTGGCAAAAAGAATCTCGTTATTAGTGTATAAAACAAAAAACACTAGCTACAACTGTCAGAATTATACAATTTATAAATGTCAAAATAAAATAAGTGTTATTATTTTGCTTTTTCCAAATTTGAAAAACTATTTTATTAATAAAAATTGTGTAATTGAGCGAAAAACAGAGAAAAAGCAAAATAATAACACTTATTTTATTTTGACATTTATAAATTGTATAATTCTGACAGTTGTAGCTAATGTTTTTTGTTTTATACACTAATAACGAGATTCTTTTTGCCAATTTAATTAGTTTTTAATATTAAAACTTTAAGATTATTTTTCTCAATTTTTTTAAATGTAACATATTTAAAATTTTATATGGTTGGAAACGGAATAAAAAGTACTACCAAAATCAATAATAAAAAACATAGGTTTCCATTTAAAAAAATTATCGCTTACGTCATAACTCAAAAACAAAAGACGATTTTTAAGTGACGATTACAGTAAAATATGTCTAATTTAAGATAAAAATTGACGTGTTCGAGGATTTTTTTCAAAAACGTTTAATAAAAGATTTATTGCGATAGTTCCAAACTTTACACTCGCTCTGTATATATATATACTTATTAATTATTATATAGTGGAAGAGCTAGTATTTATCACAAACTTAATAAATTTCTTCCGTAAAAATCTACTACTTAAATGTTTTTATTATTCCATACATATGTTCCAAACAGTAACTATTTTAAACGAGATTTTTGTTTCAAATATGTTTTTCTTTATAAAATTCAAAACTACAGAATTTTCTAGAAAATAAAAATATAAATTCTTTAGAATTAATCTGCTTTAGATTAAAGTTCTGTATTAATATAATGAGGTCTGATAAATTCTTTACTTAACTAATTACTAATTTATCCGAAATGGTTAATTATATATACATATCTGTTATCTTTGACACGTTTGCCGTTACGTTAAAAATGATAGGAAAATTTAAAAAGAGGTATATTAGAAAAAATGTTTTTTGATATATTAATAGGAACAAAAAAATGTTTGGCAGATTTGACAGCCAGAAACATATTAAGTTTCGATAGAATGATAAATAAATCTATTAATAAAATAAAATAAATTAAGCTAAACTGTAATTGTAACAGAATATGTTCGGAAGTATGCAACAGAAGAAGCACTACGAGAACAGGAGCAGGGCGTAAGTTCGGAGAGTGACTCAAGTGTCTGATTTCTCCGAAAATGAAGCTGAAGATACGGAATTATAACGTAATTTCAAAAATTACGTTATTTTTTATTGATCATACAAATATTAAATTGAATTTATAGAATATTCTTCGAATATTCTCAGTTTGTTAGATTTTTTGTTTCTCTAATTCTTAAATAAAATATGTGGCTATATGTCCGAGATGCTAAATCATAGTTTCATTACAAAATTTTATTTTTATTTGTCTGTGGTAGGAATCATTAATCATTTTATTGATCATACAAATATTAAATTGAATTTATAGAATATTCTGGACTGGTATGCCGTGGTCGATCTATCTTGCTCGCAAACGTTCCGTTATACATCGTAAATAGCATCCTCAGTGCTTGGTGACTCTTTCAGATGCCATCTCCGATGTATGAGAAAAAGTTTGCGAGGAGGATAGATCGACCACGGCGTACCAGCCCAGAATATTCTATAAATTCAATTGATACTGGCCGTGAAAACCTGAAAATTACAAATATTAATTAATATGATAATATTTTTATTCCAGATTATCAACTTTACCATGATAAAATTTCATCTTGTTAAATTTTTCATAATCTAAAAATATTCCTATAACCCTTTACAGATTAAATTTGTACAATAAAAATTCTAGTAAAAGTTTCTACCTAATGCTAAATTGAAAATACAAATATATATTATATATATATATTTAAACGCTTTTTAAAATTCACTATAGCAATATCTAGTTTTTCTATCTAAATCCATGTAAACCGACATGGGTGCGAAAAAGTTTGAAAAAAGACCTTGCATATCAGACAAACTAGAGCAACAGCAACAACATATCAGCATCAGCAACCGGTGCGCATACGTTATAATGTTTACAACTGATTAGCAAGTAGTTGAAGAAATAAGTCAGCACCCAACAGCCCGAACAAAACGATATGTTAAGCAGATAGAGCGTTCAGCTAGTGCGGCACGAGCGACTAACTAGCAACTTAGTCAGTCAGCTATGATGATGATGAGTCTGAAATGCACGTGCACGACACATATTCCTCTAGCTCGGCATACGGTTATTTTATTTATTTCGGTCGACTCAAACACTTACGAACTCAGTACTCGTTCATACGCCGCAAAGTAAACATCTGATCTTGAACTTGAAACGCAACATGCGGTTACAGTTAGTGTGTGTAATCGTCGTGGAGTTAATATTCCTCCTACTCGTCGCGGATGTACTGCACGGAAGCGCCGCTGCCCCAGGTATGATAATATTTATCCTTCAACTATATGTTTATTCTTCTTCGGTGAGCAAACTCACGAATTAAATAAGCTCGGGCTCTTACATCTAAGAGATATACAATTCAACTTCTATAAAACAAAGTTTTCTTAATTGAATTCTTCTATAAATCGAGTTATTATAATAATTCTGTAACAAATTTTTTGGTTTAAAGATTTTTACTATATTTTTACAAACAAACTAAAATTTATGTTTGATCCACGAACACTTATTTTTGTGTAATTAATTTACGATATATATGTCTAACTCAAAATATAATTATTTTACAAAATATGCAAATGTTTCTCAATATTATATATTTTTTTTTTAATATTTTTAGACAATTAGCAATTTACAATATATATTTTTTATTTATATTACAATTTACAATCTATCTCATTTATTGGCATTTATCCGAAAAGACTAACTAAATAACTTTCATCTGTATTGATATAAACTACACTTAATTCATAAATTGTCAAGATTATATTAGCTTTTATTTTTACGAAATAGATTTCCATATTTCAACTAAAGTATTATTAACAGTAAAATAATAAATAAGATAATAAAAACGATATGTTTTTGTAATGTTCTCATTGAATCGGAATAATTTATTCTTGTAAAAATTCAGAAAACAAAAAAAAATGCAGAATACATTTGTTTAATGTATTGTGTACGTACTGGTATTCATGTTTATTCATTTTAAGAGAGTTGAACGCTGATGTATTCGTTTGTATTTGGCAATCGAGTAGATATGGTGTGAGATAGATAGAATGAGGGTAAGGGAAAAAGGCAAATTTGCGCTTATAGTATTCGGTAGCGATAATGGTATTATAGTACGAAGATCAATCACGTTCGATGAAATCGATGAAAGGACTTTCGCAGTCTTGACGTTTATCTAAAGAAAATTTACGAACTCGTCGCTTTTTACTGCGGTAGTGGAAAATGCCTACACGTTCGTTCGTTTTCCGGAACGGGTACAGAAACAGGAACAAGGGAACGGAGTAGGAGTGCAGAAGGCAAAGCCAAGCCCGAAAAGGATTGGTTATACGCTAACGCCGCATCGCAAACAGCATCGTGCCGTCGCCGTCGCCGTCGCGTCGTGCTGCTGCCGAACCAGTCAAAACGTAACTTAATTTAATAATAAATCCGAACAAATGAACCGACACGACGCGGAACTGTGCCCCGCTTGAATTATACAGAACGTTGGAGAGTGGTCTGTGCTATGGTGAACTGTGCCTGTGCAGTAGCTACTGCCGTACAGCCGTCCCGTCCGTTTCATTGACAAGTCAGAGTACGTGCCCAGTGCCGAAGCAAGAACCCGTAGCCGTAGCCGCAGCCACACTTACAACCACATCTACAACGACAACGTCCCGTATTCTTACGTGAATTATTTAAGAACGTGCGGAGCGGAGAACATTCTGACTTTCTGAGACCGCTCCGCCACATTTCTGCACTGCTCCTATCCGACTCTGGCTTATCCACTAACTTTTACCCTACACCCACACCCATTACCCATTGTGTCAACATTCTTCTTCATTCGGTCCATTCCTAGATCTCATTTACTTCCCTAAATTCAATCACTTGCAAACAAATCACCCAAACTTATTTATTATAACTATATCGACATTTTTACGATTGCCGAAATCCATACCCAATATGAACAAAGCGAAAATTAAAAATATTTTTAATAGCAAAAAATTCTTTAAAATGCAAAATAGTAAGGCACGTAAAAATTTTAAAAAAACATAAAATATATTTAATGCTTTCCAATTATGTGAATAATATTATTTAATATGATAAACCTCTACTATATTTGAACTTCAATAAAAAAAATGGAAAATATGTGTTTACAATAAGTAAAATAGAAAAGAAAGTACGCTACAAGGAGATAAAAAGAAAGAAAAATATATTCAAATCAAAATTGCGAGTGCAAAACACAGTAATAAATAAAATGTGTGTTGCAAATAAATAGTTTTGTTTTATAGATTGCACTAGATAGTAGATAGTTACGTTGTAGAGTAAGTGGAGATACAGACGAGATCTTATGATAGAACGGCGAACTAGGCGCGCTGTAACATGGTATCGACGTGGCCAGGCGAGGCGAGGCGTAAGTGGGATGAATTGTATAGCACAATGCATTCGCGATCGCGATAGCCCCGCGGGATTACGCTCACTTCATATATATGCAATTATGACAAGATAAACAACGAAATGAAAAATAGGATAGCTATCGATTGCGCAAATAAACGTAATTCGTCCGACAAAGAAACGAAAAACGAACGAAATGTTGTTGTTTCCGTAGCAAAGCGAATCGTAACGTAACGTAACGTAACGTAACATAACACACTTCATAAATATTCATGATTGTTTTTGACGTGCGGCATCCAATTTGCACGTTGAATGTTTCGTGAGCAAATGTGTCACTCGTAAATCGTGTTGAACATGTGTTGTAGACCGCCACAGCCACAGCCACCAGCACCATCGTTTCAGGTGTTAATTCCCGACGCGTCACGTGCCCAACTGCCCTCGATGCTGGTACGAAGGCTAGGGCTACGCGGCTCCGGGCCAAGATCTAGACGTCTAGGCATCACATAGCAGAACTACTGCTCTCCAGTACTGTGGCTGGCCTGTCTAAATCAGCCCGCTTCGCCAAACTCAACAAACAGCATATTCTCACGATTCTTCGTCCACCAAATCACACAAATACGATACACACACGCACACACACACGAATGGATAAAGAATATTCTTTTTTCGGAAACTAATGGTTTCCTTAAAATTACCTGTTAATTACATACTGTGTTATTTCCGAAATAAATTGTACTGTCATTATATAACAACAAATTTTCAACTAATTCGGTACTAAACACAAAATGATCAACACATCCTGGTACACCCAGAGCCGGATTAAAAGTCATATAAACCCCTAAGACTATTGAAATTTGTCGGTCGATATAAAAGTTCACTTTGTGTTATTATATAAATGTATTATAAATTATATTTCATTAATAAGTCTATTGCATAATTAAGAATATGTTAAAATAATTCAGAAAAAAACATATTTTAAATTGCATATAGGTACATACTGAAGAACACAGAATTGTTTAGTTAAAAAAAAATTTTCTATCAAATGTACGAAAAATTTTCGGGGGCCTATGGCTTATACAGGGACGGATCTACATATGGGCTAATAGGGCTATAGCCCTGGGCCCCAGATCCGCAAGGGGCCCCCAATCTCTCGGACATATACCTATTATATTCTATACCAAGCACGGCTTATAAGAGAAAAGATCGAAACACAAATTTACTAATATTTATTGAGATTGAGATTGTACTTAATATATGTTTAATGAAAATGCAATAAATAATTGTGATTGTATCCTTGTGTGTACTTCTTAATACATATACGAGTATTTAATAAAAATGTAATAAATAATAATTATAACCTTTAATACTGTCTATTATTTTTTTAAATTTTTTTATAGTCAATGGCGAAGGCGTGAGTCAAAGCCAATAAAGAAAAAGAAAACAATTTTTTTTTGAAACGTATAGAGCCCCTTGGTATTTTTAAGCCCTGGGCCCCCAAAAAACTAGATCCGTCCCTGGGCTTATATATATAGCCTAAAGAATAATAACATTTTTAACTCTTTAAATAAGCAATTATGTAAATTTATGCTATTGACATTTATTATTTTTTTTGTAAAAAAAAGTACTTAATCTTGATCCAATAGTTTAATAAAAATGATTAAGTTGTTCGAATATTCTCAGCTTGTTAGATTTTTTGTTTCTCTAATTCTTAAATAGAATATGTGGCTATATGTCCGAGATGCTAAATCATAGTTTCATTACAAAATTTTATTTTTATTTGTCTATGGTAGAAATCATTAATCATTAGATAATCATTATCAGATCAGTATTATAAGTTTGAAAAGCTAAAACTGTAGACACTGGAATGTCCGTGTATTTTTTAATTTAATAAATATAAATGGATTAAACAATAAAAAAATAATGGATTTGTGTCCATTTAATATAAAACTTAAAATTGCAAAATAAAAAATATAGGAAAAATAAATAACAACCTGCATTATTTGCTCATATTTAGAAATTCTCGTTCAACAACATCCACACAGTCAATCACCTTATAAATAATAATTATATACTTTAATACTTCATACAAAATTAAATCAGTGTCACTAAATGTATGTAATTAAATTAATTATAAAAAACAATAAAGATTTAAGCGATGCATGTAAGTCACAATCCAAAAATTATTGAGCATGTATACAAGAAATAAAACCGCTGGTTTAAAATTTTTCAGTAAAATGAGTATGTCACGTTAATAAAGTGTATAATTAAAATATAGTATGTGACAGTCGCAAAACTTGGTAACGAAAGTGAAATTAATATAATCGCCGTTATGTAGCTGTAACTAGAGCCGACTTTTTATAGTAATTTACCATAAAAAAAAAAAACTGTTTTACTAACCTTGTACCCTTCTACGCTTCTTCGAAAAAGAAATAAAAATTTATAACTTTATAGAATTATACCTGAATATAATGCCTGTCGTATTATATTTGAACGTAAATATTCTACGGCGTAATTGTTTTAATCCGATCCAAATAGATAATAGCATCCGCAGTTATAATTGCACTAATAATAAGAAGAGAAACATTCCTAATGTTATTTGTTCTAATAAACACAACTTAACCTAAAACTATAGAATTTCTCTTTTGTTTTTCAGTTTATGAAAAATGCTATAAATATTTTTTAATTTATTATTATTACTTTTAATTACTTTTTCTAAAAATCAATAATCTAAAGTTTGTTATAAAACAATATAAATTTTGAAAAACATACTTGTAAAAATTTTTACGTTTAAAATTTTACAAAACATTAATTTCCATTAATTTCATCCCTTGATATTAAACAATATATATGTTATATTCTGGCAATATTATAAATTCAAGAATAAAATTCAAAATTACCTTGTCTGAACCAAAGTAACCCCTGTTTGCGGTTTTTATTTATTAATTATGCAAAGTTTTCTAAATTAATTATTTAATTTTTATTATTGCTTTACTCTCATACAACTTCCAGTTTTTTCATTTTGTTACATTTTGATTAAAACATTAATTACAGTAATAAAAAAATATGTTTCTATGTACAGGCTAACATAAAAACATAATCTATTTAAATCGACAGTAATGCCTCCTTCAATAACAAAAAAATACATTATTTAATATGATTGGAAAAATATACATATTTATTAATTTAACTAGTCTAAATGGCAAGAATACTATTAAAAATGAGCGTTTAATTTTAAATTGTGTATTTGTATCCTTGTATACATGAAAGTAAATAATTATGTCATTTATATTATTGCAGAAAAATGATAAACATTAATATGCCAATTAAAGATAATATCTTTGGAAATCCATAAAATCGTTGTAATTAAGTACATCCTTAAAAGAGCACGTTATAAGCTAGTTATCTGGCACGAGTTAATTTAAATCCCGCATAAAAAATCGGCGTGGTTTCCCTAAAAGACAGCGAACAAATCTGGACGCAAGGCGTCCATATCCCCTCTAGCTCCGGCCGCGAACTGTTGAGCAGTGGAGCAGTGAGTACGGCATCGAGCATCGGGCATCGACGAAATTCCCGAAGCTACTGGAATACCGCATGGGCGCATGCCAGGCGAACCGAGCTGGGCCAAAAACCCGCAGTTATTAGCGCTTTCGTGCGCTGAGCGTCGTCGACAAACTAGATCAGCTAGCCCCTGTTTCGTTCGCGTCTACTCATTTCCACACACACACACACACACAACACAACACATTACAAACACACAAGTGCATTCGCTTTTCGCTATTCTCTAGCTCAGTGTTTTTCAACCTTCTTTTAATAGTGATACCAACCTGATTATTTTTTTTTTTGTGACACCCTACTTCTTTACATATTTTGCACATGTATAATTTATTTCTTTATATAATTATAGATAATTTACAATACAATTTTAATTGCGAGATTCACCCGAAGTTATAACGTTACAGACACACGCAAAAATATGACAGGAATTTGTGTCTGAATTTTATCAAATTTAACTTTTTTCAAAAGAAACTAACAATCATATCAAAATGAACTGAAATTCAACTTTAATTTTTTTTAAGTACATGAGTCAATTATTATATAGGAAGTTAATTTTTCTTTAATATTTTTTCTTTTATTTCTAACAAATATTTTACCTATGCGATTTTTCTGAGAGAATTAATTAATAATATATCAAAAAATAAATAAATTTCACTTTAAATAACAATTTTAATTTACTTTCCTAGTAAGTAGTTTTAAAAATTTAATTATTTGTTATAAGAAATTATTTCTATTTTGTAAGAAATAAAAATAATCTATTTAAATCTTTTTTGAAGTTCCCCGAAGATTATTTTAAATTCTTTTTTGTGCGTATATGCACTACGGAAATATGCACAAAAACGACCGAATGTTTAGTGCATAGTATAACTATACATCTAATTTGTCGGACAAATTGTAAGTTGGTAATACATGAAAAGTTAATTTCAATGTACTAAAAAAATTATTATGCTATTCGTATTTTAATAATCTAAATACATACATATAATAAGATTCAATTTAAAAAAACTTTTTTAAAAACCACGCTTATCTGTCATTTACATTATTCAATTGTTAATTGAACAAAAAAATAGTTCATGTGACAGATGTCATTAGTTGTATTAAAAAAATAAATATAAGCGTGTCATATCTTGTAATCGGTTTTTTTTTATATAATATTGTGTTGTCTCCCGGAATGAAACTACATGCAAAATTTCAGTGGGATCAAATCATAAGAAGTGGTCTAAAAATTGGTTACAAAATTTGATCGCGACAACAGAGTGAGTTAATATAAGCGTGGTAAAAAGCATTACATTGGATGCTCATCAACAAATATTTCCCTGCATCCCGGTTGAAATGCACTGCTCTAGCTCGTTCCGTGCAGTCGGCAAATAGAAATGTTGCTACGAAGTACATGAAACGATAGCAGTACGAAGTAGGTACGAAGGTGCTTGCTCGAAATTCGTGCACAATTTTATTGCTGCAGATCATAGTTGCGCGGCATATTCCCGCTTCTCTATCTACACTACCACCACTATACAACAGCACACTACACCACACTTCTTTCTATTATTTTAACAACTTATCGTCTGCAACATAATCATTGATTTTATAAATAATTTTCCAGTTTGTTAGATACAAACAAAGAATGCTAATTTATTGCGTGAATCGCAATATGTAAAATTATACTGATAATTTTTGTCGACTGTTGACAAAAAATTTTTAAATTTTTGCACACTATTTTCTTTTAAATACATACATACATATGCCTAAAAGGGTGTAGCACAAACTTTTTACACTATGCCGAAATAGGTTTCCTTCAAACATTCCATTAAACTAAAAAAAAAAATATAAAGATAAACTAAAAAAGAATTAACTTTTTCTTGAAAATTTATAATTTATATGTATCTCAAAATTTACCGATACGCAATACATTATTTTTTTAAATAAGATCAACTTTATAATTTGGATGTTTTATTAAATTTTAATTAATATCTCATGTTAACTTGTTTTAAAATATATTACAATTCTAAATCTTCTTTCTACCCAGTAAAATGCAACTTAAAAAAGTAATAATCTACATTTTTATATAACGTTCATAAAAATAAATAAGTTTTTCCCAAGCAAACTAAATATGATAATAATTAAACTAAAATAATTTATAGAAAAACAAATAGTTACTGTAATAAATGGAAATATTTATACAGCAGAGCATATGTAGATTCATGTTATAGTAATTTCAATGAAATAGGCAATTAGCAAAATGAAACAACTAGACCTAGAGATTTGAAATTGCAGTTGTTTTAATCGATATGATGAAGAAAGTACATAAATGACCGTTCGACTTAAAAACTTCAAAAAACTTTATGAACCATATTTCAGATTTCAGTGTATTGCATTCTATGCTCTTGCTCATAATAAATCTTACAAAGTAAACTGCGGTTCCGTCTTAAAATAAACGTCATGTTGTAAGCAACATAAATTAACAACTGTTTTTATTACTGCAACTTTCTTTAACTGTTTGCAGGTTTATTTCAATTTAACGCAGTAACTATTAAACTAGTTTTAAGAGTTTAAAATATTTGCTTCTACACCTATAAACATATATCTATGATATCATATATCATTAGCATTATTATGAACCGGAAAGAAGTATATCAATATCTTTGGAATTAAATCTTAGATTAGTCAGTTTTACAACAAATGCCCGAGCTATAAACAAATAGAATGCCAATCGTCGTTAAGTCGGTTCTTACTCAAATCTAATACTTCACTTTTTGCCATTAATTGTCAGGATTCTTATAATTCCGATATTTATTTGTTTAAAAAATATTTATAATCAAAAATTCTATTTTAATGTTTAAAAAATAATCAATAGTAAAACATATTTAATCCTATTTTGAACAACTTAAGGTCTATGGACACGTTCATTGAAATGACGCGCGTTTTCCGTAGTGTCGACTTCATTAGAATACAGCATCACCTTTACACGTAAAACCACGTCGCGTAAATGGAATTCTTATATATAAAAACTATTTTATTAACTATAAAAATATTAAAAATTATTAAAACTTCCAAAAGAATTGATAAAATTGAATAAATAATTTTAAGAACAATTATTTTTTAACTCTTAACAGTTTTCAATTTACTTCTCATAAGTAATAACAAAGTTGAAAAGTAAGTTCATTTTTCAATCAAGATATTTTTAGAATTTTTATTATGATTTCATCCCGGTTGCAAGTTAATATTTAATATAACAAACAGACAGAAAACAACATAACATCAACACAATGTGGTTCGACACAGAGCATAGACATAACACAACGTAGAAATAGAGTGGTGTGAGGGTATTAAAGGAATAGGTCGTTTAGTAGATTCTATACTGTGAATGTAGTACGTCACGAACACAAACACGGTGGCTGCTGCCCCACCTCCGCCATCGGCGGTGTTATTTTCGTTTTAAAATGAATTTCAGCTACGTCGAAACGGTATGGCAACCAGATAATGAACCGTGACTGGATCCCGTATCCCCTTTCGACTTGGAAATGTCAACATATACGTTTCATCAGCAGGACACCACAATAAAGTACACGCCGCACCAGGGCGGCCACGGACCAGCGGCCTTTATGCGATTAACATATGCCTTTAACCTCAAAGATTTACTCCGATCGGCCCCAAATATAATTAGCTCTACTTCTGTCACATAAAATGTGATACCTATTTCATACTTTGTGACTTTCTGATATATTGCCAATTGTAATATATTTAGTCTTTTGTTATAATTCGAAATTTTTCTGTTAATATAAGGAAGTAATGATATTTTATATTTACAAAACTTTAAACTTATTTTGCATTAGTGAAAAGATTTAGTACAGAAAATATTTAAATTTGCAATAAAACTCGAATTATAGAATAATTCAACATTGAAAGAGATTCATAGAATTTTAAATGTGTATGTACTAAATAACATACGTAAGTAAATATACGTAGGTATAGTCAAAAATATATATTTGAGAAACATTTGCAAAATGTACCTAATACACCAAAAAATTTTGACAAAGTTATACCTAATAAAAAGTTAGAAACTGAAAACGTATTACTGAAACACAGTTTGGATTTGCTTAAAATTTAAATATAAAATTTGAAATTTATGATTATGAAATTCATACTATAAAAAAAAATCAAAGCCATGTAATTATTATGTACATTATTATTTCGTACCTTATCTCTGAAATATCTTTTGTTTTTAGTTGTTTAAATTATTTATATTTTGTATTACATGTTTAAAAATATATAACATTAATATAATTTAATAGAAAATTATTTAGAATAAAAATTTATTTTAAATTCTTGCTTACAAAAATATTGTATAAAATTCTAAAATATAAATTTCTAAAAATTCATAAATATTTGTAACAGTATATATAATTTTTACTTTATTACAGATACATAAATGTAACTGATTTAGATTCCAAATAATTACAGTTATTTTTAATTAAAAATTGATATGGTGAGTGAGTAAGTGAGTGAGTTAAAGACGCATCCCAAAATGATAATGTTTACGAGAACGAAATGATGACAAGGTTAAGAGAATAACGAATTTGGTGCGAAAAGCCGCGTAGCAGGAGTTGTACGTAACATATAAGAGTAATTCAGGTTTAACTGATGAAAACTTTGAACGTTAATTAAGCTAGTAACAAAATAGAATAATAGTGGTGCGAGTTGGTTGCACGCATCGTGTTCAACTAAATTCGCTCGCTCGCTCGTTCGTTCTGTTCCATTCGCTCATTCGCTAGTCGGCAGTTGCTAGCAGGTGCTTCATTTAGTGGTAGCGACCACAACATTTGGCCCCCCACGTTGCCGTTGCCATTCTAACCCTGAATGTATGAATTGTGAATGCGAAGGTGTCTGTCCGGAATCCAAGAGACGGTACCCTGGAGACTGCCGGCTCTTCTACAGATGCGTGCTGTTGCCCGCACCCACCGATCCCAAGTCCGCTGCCGCCGCCACTCGGAGGCCTGGAGCTGTTGCGCATGCGCATGTCTGGGTGCCCACACGCTGCACTGCGGGACTGGTAAGCGCGATTCACAATATAGCACACACACACATCCTCACACACACACACATATACACCACCCTCTCCCATACTCTCCATTCCACAACCAAATACTACACAAAACTTGCGCACACTTACCCGAAAAACACATACACACAAACCCAATACTCCTCCATATATGTACACACCTATCTATATATCCAGAAACAAGCATACAAATGTATCTTTTAACCTTTTTTTTACCATAATGTCATCATCATATCTTTGTTTCAACCCTCGAATGCCGAAATCATTCTTTCATTTCATTTGGGATTAATAAAGCAATAAAGCTCGCTCCGTAATAATTACTTTTAAAAGTTCCATTTCACGAAACTTTTCATTTGTTTAATTCATATCACATAGCACCAAAAAAAAAACTGGCAAATCAGAATATTGAAAATGTTTAAAAAAAGGAAAATGATTGCAATTAATAAATAACAATAGGAAATCGAAATATCCCACTATTTTGACACGGGATTATCATAAGCTCATTGCGCCTTTATTTGTGTTGTGTAAGAGTTGAAACACATCCAATACGATATACCTACGTATACAATATATTATCTACTTATTGGAACAATGTTCACAATACAATTTATCAATACTTAATTTCATATTTTTTACAATTAATCAAAAATGACGTAAGAGATTTGCACTCATATTTATATATACATATAGAAAAATAATTATAGAATTGCTATTGATTTTGTTCACAAACATTTCAATGATCAATAAAATAAATAAAAACTTTTCGATGAATATGAAATTTAATTACTGTTCCAACAAAATTACTCGAACTTTTTCATAATCTAAATTAGAAATATTGAAAATCATTACTTTACTAACTAACTTTTTTCCAATATTGTTTCTTAATTACCATATGTATAACAAATTCAAAACAATATGAAATTATTCCATAGTTTTAAAAAAGCGATATATTCATTCGAAAATAATTTATAACTCAGGCAAAAAAACAGGCCATTACATAAAACTTATGAATCGTTAATAATCAAGGTAAATTTTCACAACTAAATTTCTGCTTGTTTTTGTTTCATTATAATATTTGACTATTAATGCAGTACATATACATAATATGTAGTTCAGTTACGTAAAATATTTGTAATAATATTGTGAACCTCATAAAATATTTCAACATATAATTATTTCATGAATCTATAATGTAAATATATGACATGTGACATGTCTTTGTTTAATTTAATTTAACGATCGAATTTTAAATTTAATATGGAACAAAGTAAAAACCAATTTGACTATTAGTGCGAAATATGCTGCTGTATGATGAAAGATTGCTAAACCAGCCGAAAAAAAAATTAAAATCTTATAGCGCGCAAGTAGATTTAGCGAGTACAAAAGAAGTTCTAAAGCGTGTTCGAACAACCTATCTCTGCAAATCTTTCTTCTCGAAAATTAAAATTATTAAATCAAAAAATCGAAACAGGCTGATGAATGAAAATATATAGAATCAACTGGGTTGCACATCGACCAGATTACCTTTTGATATAAAAAAAAATGCAAATAATATTAAAAAAAAAAACAAGTTTCAAAAAAATAAAATAAAATAGTGTGTTAAAAACTGGCTTAAACAGTTAGCAGCCTTATATACGAACAATATTGAGGCTGAAAATAAAAAGAAAACTGGAATATTCAGCTTTCAAGGATTGGGCAACTAATTGGGCCACGTAGCATAGCGTAGCATGGACCTAAGCATCAAGCGTGTAGCATGGCATGAATTATCCACGTGCAAAAATGGATGCGTAGACGCGTGCGTGCACTAGTAGTGGCGCGTGTTCTGCCCTCTCTACCTGAATTTAATTAATTAGTCCGCGGACCGCAGCGCAAATAAACAAGAGTTCAGAGTTCAGACATGGGGCGTATGGTGTACCTGGTGTACGGTACAAGTGTGGCGACACGGCGCGTCGCATAGTGTCGTTGCTAAAATCACGGACGCCCGCAAATCCGGAGCGACGAGCGAGCGCTTTATGGCCGAAGCGGCCACAAATGAAACTTGAAATGAAAACGACCAAGACTACTATGGTATTTTCACCCCCCGACAGCAACCACATATACCATGGCCATTGTCATACAGGCCTATTTTTCACTCGTTCTCAAATATTATTGCGTATATTTTATCATCTCATTCACACTTTGATATTTTCACACATTTATTTGCCAGAAAAAAAGCTACTCAAAAAATGCTTCTGTCATATTTGCTCTATATTTGGTGGACACATTAATAAAAGTATAAGTTTTGATTCGAATAAATATAATTTGTAAGTTTACTGACATTTTAAATTAAAGTTATCTATAATCTTAAGTATCAGAAGCGTTTCTAATTGCAAATTTAGTTTTTAGTTTGTGTTAACTGTTAATGTTTAAAAAGTTTGCGATTTTTTTGAAATATGAATACCTACACGATGAATTAATGAAACCATCCTGAGCATTTAAAAACTACATAACTTTTTCTACCATTTTATTAAAAAATACATTTTTCTAAACTTTGTTTGACTGAGAAAATAATAATTTCTCGCATAGTGTGCGAAAAAGTAGCAAAATAGAATATTTTCAACCAAGTAAGCTTGCGACTGAAAGTTTGTAAATTGTTTTATTAATTCTAACACATAGTTGGACATTTAGACAATATTTGTTAAGAATAGGTTAAAAAATAGCAATAAATAACTAGTGTCTATATATGCCATCTTAAAAATAAAATAATAAAGCTATGAATTCGTTTTATTTGTAATCTTCGGAACTCATCACGATCTCCAAAATGTTATAAGAAAACTATATAAATTTGTGGAGATAAAATGAGTGTAGATGAATAGTCTTATTTGGTAAACTATTAAGTTTAAGAACCTGACTGCAATCCTCGGTAAGTCTGCAATTTTAATCCCCTCTGGATCAGCTCAAACTCTTGAAACTCTAAGCACCTCACTTTGCTACACTGCCAGTGCTGCTACCATTGCCTTTACCACAACCCCTACACCTCTGCCACTCAATATACATGTACGTTACGTTATGTCAGAGTTTGCAATATGACACTTGAATAGCTAACTCAGCAATACCACTTTTAAATTCAAATCTCTAATCTAATCCGTTCATCTCGAAATTTCTCATATGAATATTTTCATAACTAAATTGTTAATGCTTCACTCGAAATTTAATTATAAATTCAAATCATTGCTGTATTAATTTTCTTATGATTTGTATCAAAATATTCGTTTATCATTTCTTTAACAGATTTTCCGTTGCTACCAACTAATAAAAATAGTTCATTGAAATAATTATTTGAATAAATTGAAAAGTAATAAGTATTAAGTCAATATTTAACTACAAAAAAATATACATATTTATTCTAAATTAATAATTACATTATGACATAATAACTACAATTTACAATTTTGTAAACGAGAAAATTATATTAAATCGCTAACAAATAATTGTAAAATGAAAAGTTTCAATCATTTTAACACCATGAATGATAGCGATAATTCAAATAATCGTTCAATCTTTTTGAATTCTTAATGAATATGAAAATTAAATCGAACACCGTAGCGAAACTTTATAACTTAAGAAACTTTCAACTACTGGAATGTAAAACAAGTTTTTTTTAGTTGAAACTGCAAAAGTATTCCTTGTTAACATAGTTACTATAATTTTAATTTGAGACCATTTTATTTTAAATGATTCATTTACTCAAAAGTGCAACAAATTATTCAATTACTTAAATTAGTAAATTGACTTTTGTAATAAGAAAACATACTGCTTTAAAATTAATGAAATAAGGTTTGTTTCTTACCTGTCATATTAGCTAATAAATGTAATTATTCGTAAAATGTTCAATATGAATTTATTGTATGTTTTACTATTTACACAACACTTGACACATAGAAAACATTAATAAAGTAGTTCATTTAATATAAACAAAAATAAAAATAATAATAAGTCCACTGAATAACAATATCATCTGCTATTTGTTTACACTGACCCACTGACATAACGTCTCTGCTTTAATTATATTAATATTATAATACACATTTTTTTAAATCAATATTTGTTATTTAAAATACAATTCGTAATAAACTCTACAATAAATATCGTAATTATTTAACGGTATATGTTATTGTTAGAACTTTATTATAAATAATTTAACTGTACAGTATATAAGCAATGTATACATTTTGCAATATTATAGTTACGACAAGTTTACAATAGAAAATAAGATAATAAGAAACGATGACTATGCACAAAAACAAAAAAATTGATCTACATAAAATGATTCCATTATATCATTATATTTATAAATTGAAATAATTTGTATTAAATATATCTAACCTATTTATCAGTTCATTTTAATATAACAATTCACATTAAAAATTTAAATGTAAATTTGTTCCGTTGAACAAAATTTTGTTTATAATATTTTTGTAATATATTTGTAACGAGATTTGTACATTACTTAAAATATACTTAAATTATTATATTATAATTTTGCTTTTGTTCTTCATTAATTTTTTTTAATACTATTTTTATTTATACTAAAATAGAATTTTGAAAATGGTTCATAAACAATTAGGAATTAATATTTAACTAATATTTGTTTTCATTTACTTAAAAGAGGGAAAAAAATGTTTAAATCTTTATGATTTTTGTTTACGATATTACGATTTAAAAAATTCTGTAGAAGATAGCGTGTGATATAAATCTTCTTCGCCGATTCTGAATAATTTGATGATCAATATACATAGATACATAAATCAAATTTAATTAATCACCATTTTTCATGCGTAGGGCATAGTCAATTTGAATATTTGAAATTTGACTATTATGTTTCCTAGGTTTTCATTGAGTGAAAAGTTCATTTACAGCAAAAATGACTTGGATTCAATTTTCTAGCAAACAAAAACGTCATTACACTGTGAAACTTTTGAAAAGCAACAATCGAAAAATGCATTATAGTCACGAGCAGGGCGCAATGCCCGGTGCGATATTGACTTATGCAGGGGCCAGGCATACAACATACCTTATTTATTGCATTTGCCATACAAACTTTATTGTTCTATGTACTTGTTCGTTAAAGTTCATATCTTACTTTCCTATGAATATTTTATAAATTTTACGTAAATACATTCGTATGTCCATAGCGTACAGCGCATATAGCTACTATAGATACACAGATTATCATTATTTATTTATTATAAAATTTAAGAATAGAATCTATAATTTTACTAGAATACATTAAATTTTATCAATTTCTTTGTACAATAGATAAAACTAAATAGGTATAATATCGACATTTTTGGAT
Source organism: Clivina fossor (assembly GCA_963966155.1). Classification (NCBI taxonomy): domain Eukaryota; kingdom Metazoa; phylum Arthropoda; class Insecta; order Coleoptera; family Carabidae; genus Clivina; species Clivina fossor. The sequence goes on along the minus strand of OZ014550.1, from coordinate 44,044,274 downwards.
AATTAAAAAAAAAAATAGGTCGCACAAAATGAAAGTATTTTTATCTATTTTCAGAAAAATGTATAGAATTAAAAAATTAAACAAAATTACGTCAAATATTATGTGTCTAATCATTAATATTCTATAAAAGCTAAAAAAAATTTTTATATTATACAGTTATAGATTTACAGAAATTATGAAAAATTCAGCATTAAGATGATTATAAAGAATTATTTTATCGAGTTATTTGAGTTATGTTTCAGTATTTTCAATAAAATTATCTATAAACACATTACAAGATTAATTAAATTCAAGTTTAATTTAATTTTCGCAAAGTAGGTGCATTTTGTATTTGACTTATTTGAATTATTAGTAACTTTCATAAAACATACGCGCAAACATTACGGTGAAATTTGCCATTTCGGATTTTGGCAGTGTATCCGAAAATTCAATAAAACATATTCTATGTATACAAGATTACGAATTTCATCTTACAACTTTAAAACTTATTTACAAAAATATTTATAATTAAAAATATGAATTCATTATTCTAAATCAGTCAAATACACATATTTCAGTTCTAAAATTACTTCATATATTTTTTATATTTGTTTGAAATATAAAAAAATACGTTCATATTATTATATACTTTTCGTTTAATTATTCATTAAACAAGTATGACGTAAAAATATGCATATAAAATAATTGAAAAATAAAACACACATTTCGTGTTAACAAAAAAATAAACAAACAATAAATAGGTATTTTATTGATTAAAAAAAATTCATTTTTAAAAATTAAACAAAACAACAAAATCTATTTATAAGAAAATTTTAATTCAAAATAGCTATCTACATGTAAATGTAAAATTGTCAGCAGACTCGCTTGGGAATTGAAATTCAAAAAACATAAAACAAAAAATCGAATTATATTTAAACAGGAAAAACATTGCCAACGAATATGGCAATAATGAACATTAACTAAAAACGAAATTTAAACAATAATATATTAAAATATAAAATAACCAGACGTTCAACATAACTATCCCGCTTTCGTAATTCTTCCAAAAATGTTTCTTATTGATTTAATTTTTTTCTCAAAAGTTTCTTCTTACAAATATAACAATTACATAAATCAACCTTGCTTTGAATGACGTTTAAATATTTATTTTTAACTAATTGAATTAAATTTATATGAAATAATGCGATTTTTATATTTTAGTTATATTGAAACATCTTTCATGCTAGATCAAAAAATACAATTCTCTATTTAGCCATAGATAAAATAATATACTATTACTTTATTTGCTTATGTATTTAATGATTATTGTACTAGCTTTGTTGAATTAAAATTCATTAAAAGTATTAAATATAATATAAGTCATCATATCAAATTTTTGTCTCTTTAATGTTTCTAGTATCAACAATCTTTGAAAGAAATTCATTTTAGAATTTTGGCATTGCAACCTAATCTAGTCACTTTATTTAAATAATAATTATAAAATAATATATGGGCAAAACGCTTAAAGTAGAAAATTTATGCCAAATGACGAAATAAACTAGAAAGCAGAAGAGAATCAGACGAAGTCGACAATCTGTTTAACAATTTAAGCAACGCGTGCTGGCGTGGTCTAGGGTAAGGTTACGCTTACACGAATATCCTACCCAACTCGTCGCTAATTTATTCCACTAATCGAATATAAGTCGCGTTTAAGTACGTTGCTTCGCCCAGATCCGCCCTTAAATTCCATTAACAAGTAATATCTCAAAAGTAATGCTCGTTAAATTAAAGACTGCGCTTCATTTTTAGCCTACGCTACGATATTAAACGTATGTAAGTGTAGGCATATAGTAGATACCTTACGCAAACCATCATACCTAATGTCCAAAATTTAATTTCCCTCACATTATCGTATTAATCGTAAACTTAAAATTATCCACACTAATTTTACAATATCTGAACCACCATCCGCTTGTATGATTATGACTAAGAAGTTATAATCTTTAAATATATACATAGCTGCACGACTTTTATGTAATCCGGGTTGCCTAGTAACTGTCACATTTTCTATTCTTGCGATCGCATTTGACATACGATATCTAAGTTCTAAAGTAGTATAAAGTACCATATATTTACAATGGAATTTTTCAAAACAAAAGAAATTGTACGAATTTAACAAAAAGATTTATTTCGTAACAAAAAAAACTACTTTTTTTTCATATGTATTCAAATATCGTAAACATACCTACATTTCTTGAATTGAATTAAATGTAATTAAATTTAAAAAGTAGTAAACAATTGAATATTGAAATGAATTGAAAGTGTAATTTTTTCAAATAATTAAAAAATAATAATAATAAAACTTTTTATTACGTTAAATGGTTAAACAAACCGTTAATTAACAATTTCTTAGATTCTGTATAATGTTTGACATTTTATAAAGTACAATGTAGCAACTATTCTATAATATCATAATACTCGTATTTGTTTTAACAAATCGTTTCATTTTAACAAAAAGTTAGTACATATTCCTATTTTAAACGTAATCCTTAAATTGAAATTTGCTGCAAAAATAATCGCAACAAAATCTAAAGCAAAAAAAAAGGTTTGCAGTAAAAAAACAGTCAAGACAAAGTTCACCATTTTTATTATTATTTGGATTACATGCTTATTGCTTAATATACGATTAAACGTTATTCTGTACATTTATGGCTTATTCTGTAGCGCACTTAGAATTGAAAAAAAGTAGTTATATACTATTGTAGTAGTCAATTTAGCCTGTATTTTCTTTTCCATTCATTCTAATGCTAATGATAAATAATTCGTAGTAAAACGTAGTGCAATTTGAATATATTCAACGCTGGTAAGTTAGATAAGGTATATACATATATTATCCTCTTACATTAAAGATGGCCAATGGGCAATTAATTAATAATGATGAATAACATGTCGGGAATATATAAGCACCAAAAATACGCTTTACCTATACATCGACATGCAATTCATCGAACGTTGAACGCTGAACGTTGAACTTGGAGAAGATGATACCTTAGGGTATTTGACTGAACGAGATACGGTACAAAAAAATATCAAAGATTTATTACGATCGAATTAATCGCATTTGTAACAAAATTTAGGGCGCGCTCCGCGATATGTTTGCGTGGCGTGGTAGGTTATAGGGCAGCAAACTCACAGCTGAAAGAAAACATTATGAGAACCACTACAGCCGCGTCGCCAACTTAATAGGACTCATCACCCCCCCCCCCCCCCTTTGTCCTGTCATTCGTTGTTCCAACTTCAACCAAGCCCCAAACACCGGCGAGACCGGACACGTATGAATTCACGAATACACCGCACAATTTTTTTTTCATAACTATTATGAAACAAGACAGACAAAACAAACACAAGAAAATATACGCATTGTGTTTCAGCGCGCAAGATAAATGAATAGAATGAAAACAGAAAAAAATGTTAGGGATTTCCCTATGTGAAATGATCGGAGATGCTCCGACAAAAGCCTCAAACACTAAATAAATAACAAGTCGGAAATTACTAGAAAATCAATATTATAATAACGTATGGTTGCATTCGGAGATAAGTGCACGAATAAATTGCATACAATCTCACTAAATATACATACACAAATATACATTTACATTTAGGTACGTACGTATGTATGTATGTTCACTTGTACGCGTCCAGTCATATTAGCTATCAGGGCCGGATTATGGCCTAGACAAAAAAGACAAATGTCTAGGGCCCGCATACAAAGGGCCCGGCTTGCAGTCGCTTTTTGTTAATTGATGAAAGTTTAATTCTAATTATCCTTAGCCCAGTGGGGGCCCGGAGAAAAAAAATGTCTAGGGCCCCACAAAAGGTTAATCCGGCCCTGTTAGCTATAATACATTTTGTAGGTGTGTGTATGTTTATGCGTGGCAGCGTAACACTGTGGCACCATATTACTACCAGAGTGCCAATAACAATATTGACCTGATTCAACAATTCATGGAAATGCAAGCAAAATGTCGCTTTATCTCATGAAATCAACTTGCCATTGCCACTGAATACGTCACCCGGAACACAAACGCACAATTCTATTTCATCAATAACACACAAACACACACCAACACACACACACACACACACACAACTGTTATTATTTCATATTGCATGTACGTGCCTAATAAATATTTCTAACTTGCTTACAGGTATTCAATCCAAAATTGAAAAAATGTATACTGCCCGATGAAGATTGGGACTGTCGTAACGACGATCAAATTATTCCAATTTCCAAACTTCCCGTCTCTATAAATCAACGCGAACCAGATGAAGGCGTCACGGAAGACACGCATTTAGTTACGGATAAAGCTGAAGAATTGAATTTAGTCATTCCAAGTCTTTTCGATATTGGCGCAAAATTAGATCGAGTTGAAGAAGAACCAGAAATCATAACGGAAATATTAGATCGCAAATCGTCAACGACTTGGCGTCCGCATCCGTATCAAGCCGTACCAACAGCTAGCCCATACATTTCAGTAACAAATATTAATAATGTGGATAATGATCACATCGCAACGCAAATGAATCGTATTGCGAGTTTAGCGCACAGTCTAAAGGCAGTTGCGCACACCATTGCACCAATCAAAGTACCGTATGCGACGCTAACGGGACAGGTGGCGACACCGGTCACAGTGACGCACACTCAAATTCCGCGACCCTCCAGCTTGAACTTGTTCATTAACTCTAGAAGACCGGGAATTGGACGACGTCCCGTACCTATTCAACCTCAATACGAACTAAACCTTCTGCCTATTCAACTAAATAAAATAACAGCTCACTTGATGCAAACAAAACAATCAGCCCTTCCAACGCTACACCAACAACAACAACAAACTAATCTAAACTTCTTCGGTGCCAATGTTCTGAAGCACATTGTTGAACAGAGCGCAAGTCTCAGCCCACCCACCTCCATCGAACAACATAATACCGAGCGACTAGTAGCCGCTCTGTTCAACAAATATTTAGCAAACAAGAGTTTTGTTAAAATAAAAAATAATAACACCGTCAACGCGGCGGCGTCGTATAGTAAATTAGGCACATTCGCAACAACGCGACCTCCGTATCCGTCTCTTTATCAAGACAACGATATCGTAACTGGAATTCAACACGTTCCTATCGCGTTAAGGCTTAAACAACAACAACAAAACATAGTTACGGCACCATTAGCAGCGGTGGCAAGTACTAGCGCAAGTAATGGCAATACATTTTTTCCAACGGTAACACCATGGCCATGTGTAACTGGCGTTCGATTACCGAATGCAACTGACTGCAGAAGATACTATATATGCAATGCAACAACATATGCTATACATAGTTACACGTGTCCCCCGTATACGGCTTTCGACAAGATACGTCGAATGTGCGATGTTACACAGTACGGCCAATGCGTAAATCCAAATGGTGACGAGTATAATACGGATAATACCATCGATGATAAAACGGCGGACACAAATACGAACGTTCAGCTGGTGCGTGTACAATTGCCTCCGGTAGAGGCCTGTAACTCGCGCGATAAGTTGCCCGATCCGACATCACCACGCCGGTACGTGCTATGCATTAGAACGCACGATGGACGCTGGACACGGCATCAAATGACATGTCCCGGTTCACTAATATTCTGTCCGCAACGAAATCTCTGTTCACCAAGATCTAGTTGTTATTAATAATGAATTTAGGAACATGTACTGAATTCGAACTATATTTAGGGTCAATATTAGAATACAATAACACACATTTAATATTAAAAAACAACAAGATTGATTTATACAACTTTTTTTTTATAAATTATTGAATTAGGAAGAAATTTGTTGTAACTGACAAAATTACTTGTCCGACACATACATCGTAAATGCATTCGAAATAAAAAATCATCATTCATATTTTTCGAAAATATATGAAACTAGGTATCGTTTATGAATTGAATTAACACATGCATTTACCAAGCTAATGGCAAGCGAGTACCTACGTTTTGTTTTAGTTTGCGCCCGCTTCTGTTTGTGCAAAAAGGCATGTGCTCATATTTGATCGAGCGCAACATTATATTCACATCAAGTTCATGTTAAAAGTTAATCCGAATGTGTTATAAGTATGTTTGTTCTTTGGTTCGAAACAATACAAAATGAAAGAGCCAACCGCCAATTGCTGCTGGTCACTTCAAATTATTCTTTGTTCCTTTTTATCATGTTTATTTATGTCTGTATGCCCTTAGAAACATTACAGATAATAATTGAGATTAAAAACAAAATACTATATAATAATGTATGTAGGTGTCGTTATAAAAAATACGTTTTCATTGAAATAAAATGGTAAAACGGCGAAACGGACGAATGTATTGTGTGCGTGTGATCTATGTAAACTTCATGTATATTATAATGTGATGTGCGACTGTAACTGTACATAACATAGACGCACGTGTGTTAAAAGATACGATAACCACAAAACCACCAATACCGGAACTCCTGGAGTGGAAAGGAAGGTGGAGTGCGATACGGTGGACGCAGCGGGTGACAGAGCAACAATGAAGTGAATTAAGATTGAAGTGAACAGGAAACACGGCACCAAACACACACACACACACACATACACACACACTCATAAGCAAAATTGAATGATTTCATTGAAAAATATGCATTGGCCATTTCAGTGATATTTGTTTTATTTTTATGTATTTTTAATCACTACTGACGGTAATAAGTTTTGAAAATTGTGCACATTTTGTGAACTGTTCAAGTGTACGGAAAGCTAAGAAACAAGAACTGAAATTACTACAAAAAACAAAATGATAAAAATAAGATATTACAAAACAAAGTCGATCAAATAAATTCTTCATATAAAAAAAAAGAATAAAAAACAAAAAGAAACCAAAACAATAAAATCAACGAGAATAATAATTGGTGTTGGTAGCAGATCAAGAAACATAAGTGACTCTTGTCTAATATTCTGACTCTGACAATATAATGTAAAAATACACTCACAAAATTTTGTGTTAACACGTTTGTAGTTGCTAACAACTTTAAACCTCCCTTCTGCTGTATAGTATTAGCGTAGATCAATTATCATACAAACTCTTTGTTTTGTTAATGTAATACATACATGAAAAATAATTGTAAGTCATTACCTTTATAAAGCTGTAAGTAAAACGAATCAATTTGAAATGGAAGATGTCGATTTAAATAAAATGTCAACACATTTGGAAAAATTACAGAATAGACTGTACATCTCAATCGGTATTAAACCGATAACAAAGTTACATACCTAACACAAATATTATTCATTCACAGTTGGAGTAAGCCTCACTTCAAATCTAATGTATAATTTACATAATAATGTCACTCTATATTTGATTTACACTATAAATAAAATATATAATATATAATTAAAAAATTTCTACAAGGTTCATACTTAATACGCAAGTAACATACAATCAATCATATAGTTGTCTACATCCTTCTTATAACAATAACACATTAACCTAAGAAATATTGTACCTGGTATGGTTATTACAAATGAAACATTATTTTCAATCATTTATGTATATATAATAGTAATATAATAATAATAATAATAGTAATAATAATCATCATCATAATAGTAAAGCTCGTTTTACATAAATTAACCGAAGGGTGCATACAATTCAACACGACCAACAACGCTTACTCCAAACAGGCAATGCGCCATCTCCCAAAACAAACATTCGTACCTGCAGACCTAACCCCCAGCCGCCCTCCCAACCCATCCCATCATCATGATAAAAATAGAAAAACTTTCTTACTTTATTCTCCTCATTTCATTTCATTTCTCTTTTAACATTGAAAAAAACAAAAAATCCCAATTGTGCATGATTTACGTTGGAATTTACTCTAAGAAGACAACACCCTCAGGATAGATATAAACATTTCTTTCTACATACATATTCCTACGCGGACTGACTTTTTAACATCATAAAAATGAAAGATATGTGTCTGCGTGTCTATGTATATTTGTTTACTGCTTGATTTATCAAAATCTATTATAAATAAAACGTTACATCATAAGTATATTGATAAAACTACGAATTTTTATGATGAAATTAAGAAAAAACAGAAAACAGAACAAATCGTGAAGGCAACTGGTGAATCAATGTAATTGTAATATTTATTATTATTGTTATTATTAAATTTATTATTATTATTATGTGGTGGTGTTATAATTATAAGAATATAATACAAATATCACATGGATTCACCAGCGTGTAACAAGGTTACAATTGATCTGTTACTGTTCTTTACATGTATGAAAATAAAAAAATAAAACAATGCAAATGAGTGGTTAACTGACTGACTGACTGACTGACTACACGCACATACAACATTAGGGATTTTCTTAATTTATTATAAATCTATGGGAATAAAAAACATCCTAATTTATACATTTGCATGTGGTCACTGAAGAAAGTATTGCCCTGTCGATAGTCTTAGACTCGTAGTTAGTCGTATGCTCGTTGAACAATAAACTAACCAAAGAGCAGTGCGCGTACATGTAATATAATAAATTTATTTATTTATTTATTTATTTATAATAACGGTTCGGTACGGTTTCGGTTTGAAGTTCAGATTATAAATACATAATCATTTTTCTTTACAAATAATATTCACGCGCGCGACACAAAGACATTTTAAACAGGATAACAATCCCTTTCACTGACACCACATATATTCTGGCAGTAGAGTTAGAAAAATAACTTACGTTTTAAGTAAAATTATGTGCACATATCGAAAAATTTAATAACAAATTTGATTCAGAAAATTTAAACCGACATATATTGATTAAATGGATACAAATACAAACATTCTAATTAAATATTAAATAAAGGGATTTTTTTAGATATTATCGTTTTTTTTTTGTATTCTCTTTGCGTTTTCGTTTGTCGTCTGTCTTATCTTGTTGCACCTATGGTAATTGTTTTTTTATTTTTATTTTTTTTTTATTAAATATTAGGTAATTTGAATTTGTTTTTCCGAAAACGTTCCGCAACGAACGAACAGCAGAGAGAGCCAGAACCAGAACCAGGAATGATAAGTGTGATCTGTTTCATTTGCACTTGCACATCCCGATCAAACCACTTCTGCCTCACACACTCTTTTCTTATAATATAGTCTTGGGATCTTTATTATATTTATTATTTTAATTATTTTCTCTTTTTTTTATTTTTTCTTTCTTTTTTGTTAAATTTTTTTGGTTTCCCTTTTTTATAGAAGCACACAAATTGATTTCTTTTTCTGCTTTTGTTTCTTCTCTGGTGATTTTTTGTTGATTTGTCGTACTAGATCGTAAAATATCTGAAAACAAATATTTATTACATTCATATTCTAAATATACAAAACAATATATATATATATATATATATATATATATATATATATATATATATATATATATATATATATATATATATATATATATATATATATATATATATATATATATTTAATATCAGAAACATGTTATAAGTAACTAACACCAACAAATTAAATGTAATATTATAATCATAAAAATATAGATAATATTATATATTTAATAAAGATTAATGTAACTTATAAATAATCCTTTACTGAAAAATCGCATACTTATATTTTTATAAATTATACTAGATATAAATAATAAAAATATATATTTAGTAATTTATAGTACATTATATCGAGTTGTTTTATTTAAAAATTTAATTTATTTCTTTATAATATTACAATTCAATAAATTTTATTTGAAAAAATTAATTTGCAAATTATTTTCAATTTTTACTTTTCCTGTATGTGTTCAAATTTTCCCAATATTTTACTATTATATTCTATTTTATTGTACAATATTCACAAATGTAATCTAAATAAAAAAACAAATATAGTTTCTAGCAACTAAAGTTAGCGACTGACGAGAATTGTTTAGTTATGTTATCATAGAGAGAAGTAGCTTACAAAATTTATTTTCTTCAAGTTGGTATTAAATTGAAAATTTATTGCTATCAATAATTCTTTACTTTTATTTTTAAATGTCAATTGTAATCACATTTAATATATATATAAAACAATTTTGCTCTTTTTTTGATAACTTTGATTATTTTCGAATACATATTGGCCATAGTTGCCAAGACTTTTGGCCATATTATTGATTAAAATTAAATAAATATAATTAATATTTACATAAAATAATTAAATGCCATATATAATCACAGTTATAAGTTTAGTAAATTATCAATATGCAGCAAAAATTGAAAACTAAATACAAATCTCAAATACAAGAAAACGTGGGCCACTTTCAAATGAGCCACTTTAATTTTTGGTCGCTTGTGATATGATGTCACATCAAGTTTCATAAAACTCTGTCTTTGTGATCATTTGCAGTCGCTAACTATTGTTGCTAAAAACTAGAATAGGCACGTATAATTCTGATTTCTTATTGATCTTCCGATGCGTAGAAGCCATCTATTGTAAAAATAGCATACTACTAACATAGTACGGTTTTCTAGCACTATCTAATGGAAATAAGAAAGTATATATTTAAAAAAAAATAATAATATATAAATATATATGTGTGTTGTCTCTATAGTATAATACCGAAATGAAACCAAATGAACCCGGTTGGTAAAACTGAAGTGTGGTTTGTTTCTGAAAAACGTTGACCTTGATGGTTAAATTATAAATATAAATTTATTTATTTATCAATCTATAATTTATATAATAATATACAAAACTATCTTACCTAACATAAGGCTTTCTATTAAATTTTTAAATAACTTTTCGAAATATTAATAAATATTTTTTTATATAGAATATGAACTAATATTGATTTTGATAAGATTATATATTTATTTATGAATATTATTTCATTTTGCTAACAAATTAAAATCTTAAAATGTATAATCAGCTAGAAACTCACAAAACTTATCTGTTCAAGTGTCAAATTTAAATTCGCGCGTTAAAATACCAGGCAGGCAAACCGCCAATCCTACACTGTTGAAGTAGTAAACCAAACTTTCGGAAACCGTGTAGCAAATGCAACTGGTTTTTCTGAAAAGGACCTACCGGTTCATTTGGTTTAATTTCGGAATTTAATATTATTTTTACTATATATATTTTTCAAACTTCTTTTACTTATTGTTATTGTTTTTATTTTTAATAATAAATATTTATCAATAATCTTAAAATGCCTTACTAAACAAATAGAATATTTTTCGTTATAATTAATAAATAATAATATTTACAGAAATAAATTTGGATGTGATTTATATGATTGTACACATTTTAATTTACATCATACAATAACACTAGTAAATATAAGAATTCAATAGAAAATAAACATAATCAATTTGTCATTATTTTGATTTCTAATTTAAAATATGGTACTTGCACTATAAATCTTTTCGTATATTAATTTATAACCTTGGCCAAAAGCCAAGATGAGTTATTCATTTATACGAACGGTTTCTAACCCGGTTGTTCAAAGAATGAACACTAGATGGCTTTACGTATCCATTTGAGTGAAAAATATTTTTTAACCTTTTATAACGTTCTATTTATAATGTTTGAAAAAATAATTCAATTTGTTTTCGATATAACTAAATATCCGAATCAGGTTTTGTCTGGCCCAAATTTATATTATTCTCAGACAAAATATGATAAGTTCATCATCATACTTAACAATACTTGTCAATAAAGACATTAAATAATATTTCTATGCAGACTTACATCATTTACATTAATTTTGGCTTTGGCAGAGGTCTCCATAAAGGCACAGTTAAACTGACGTGATAAATTAACGCCTTGGTCTTTGCCAACGACTCTTTCGTCTTCTAAATCGCATTTGTTACCAACCAATACCATGGGTACGTCATCAGTGTCCTATTAGGAATTCAATTCATTTAGTCAGTTTCTGTAATTTCGACCATATAAGTATTTACAGTTCTTATATTACCTTTACTCTCAAAATTTGTTCTCGAAGATCTTGCAAATCATTGAATGTAGACTGCGCTGTTATAGAGTAAACAAGAACAAATCCTTGGCCATTTTTCATATACAAATCTCTCATTGCTGTGAATTGTTCCTACATATTCAAACAAAAATTAATAAATTTCATATGCACATATTTCAAATTAAAACTGAAGAACTTTAATCATATAATTTCAATATTTACATCAGTAGATAAATAAAAGTAGTTGTGCAACTAATTAAAAAAAAAAAAAAACTTTAGAAAAGAAAATAAACGAAATAATAATAATAATAATAATAATAATAATACGTACTGTGCCAGCGGTATCTAAAATTTCAAGCATACATTGTTGTCCATCAACTTCTACTTGTTTTCGATAACTGTCTTCTATAGTTGGATCATATTTTTCAACAAATATTCCTTGCACAAATTGAACTGTAAGTGCTGATTTTCCAACACCACCGGACCCCAGTACTACAATCTTGTATTCACGCATTGTGTCTCACTGTAAATAGAATTCAGCGAGACAATTATCTGCAAAAATTTATCAATATGTCAAAAAGATAATTTAGGTTCCTAAAAACAAATGAAAAAATTAAATAAAAATAAAATTTAGTCATTGTTTTTCAACAAGCACCTAAGTGATGATGTATTTAACCACAACCCGACAGGAAGCAGTTTATACTAACAGTGTTCATGAAAATATCAGTTATTTGACATGAAATTTTATGAAAAAGGTATGATTAACATAAAACGATGACTATTACTGCACTGAATAGTTACAAAAATATGTTTAAATCATTCAGTGAAAACATGCATGTTAAATACAAACGAGATGACACATAGGTGGATGAATCATAAAGCAATGAGTTCAATTATAAACAATTCGACAAATATTTAAACAAATAACTACTGAACTACTGAATAAAGAGGTAGTATAATTTATGTTTATTATTCTAATAAGTAAACTATTCAGTATAATGTAAAAATGCCAAATAAATTTGAGATGTCATCCGGGCAAACATACACCATATTACTGAATACTCACCTTATTGAAATATTTTATTATTTTCTAATTGTCCCTCTGACGTGAGAGAAATTAGAGCACTCCGCGGTTAGCCTTTTAATAAAACAACGTCAACGCAGAGTCCTTCGGGGCACTTCAGTTACACTGTCATGGCTAAAATCTCGCTCACACTTGCTCGAATACTTTCTGGTTTTTTTAACACTTGCGTCTATACGATGTGTGCATAACTTATATTTTATTCACTAGAATCGGTTAGTTTTCGTTTTAAGGACCACACTTACCACAAATTTAACAATCAACACCGTTATCTTGGGCGATGGCTGGCGGATTGTAACCGATCGTCTACAATTACTACACTTCCGCGCATGCCGCACCCGTGTTCTGTGAACAACGTACGCGACCAATCACTCGGTCCCGAACAAGAAGAAGAGAACAAAGATTACACTTCACTGACAGAACAAAATACGAATTGTCGCGCGCCTTATGTGTATAACAGGACGAAACTTTACCGAAAATAACCGAACATGCCAAACATATTCTGCTTTTGACAGCTACAGCTAGTTAAATAACCTATAAATAATTATTATTTATTAAAAAAAAATAAAAGTTATGAATTTCACAAAAGCAAATACTGTCGATATATTACGATGTTCACAAAAAGATGAACAGTACACTGATCTGACTGCTAAACATTTATTTGATATTGTTAGGTTATGTGGAAATAAACATAATAAATTGACAGAAACAATTCATCCACTTGCACAATTTCTTTACTATAGTTTAACATCACTGTCTAATTTACAAACACTTGGAGAAGAATATGCCGGTACTTTACGATTCAATAGACAGCAGAAAAATATTCCAAATAAATTGGTTTGTATTATATTCATTATGTTCTGTATCATAGTTATTTTTAATAATTCATTTTTAGATACATATTATATGGCTACTATTTTTTATTGGTGGAGAAAAAGTGGTTAATGGTTGCTTAAATCATTGTGAACGTAGATTCAAAAAGAATACTTCTTTTACAGCAGAAGCCAAAGAAAGTTTACTTAAATCTGTCCAGTTTCTTAAATCAAATAAAGATATTTTACTTAGATTTAATCAGGCGTTATTTTACATCGATGGAAAATATTATTATGTTTCTAATAGATCAACTAAAATTCAATATGTAATTATCTAACATTATAAACTTATTGTTCTAATAGTGATCGAAAATAATTATTATATTTTAGATATTTTTACGTAGTTGGTCAGGAGAAGATAATCCAACTCAAATAATGAAGTTTCTAGGACGAATGAGTTTTTTATATTTAATTTGTGCCGTATTGCATAAAACATACAGTACTAATTACCAACTGACATATGATTCACTTAATGAAAATCAGGACGATTACCATACTATGACGAGCGAAATATGCTATGTGTGCACTAAGATTAAAACTCATCCAAGTGCATTATCATGCGGCCATGTATTTTGTTGGGAATGTATTTTTAACACCATTGCTTACGAAGCAAAGTGTCCTACATGCCGAGAACCTATTAATTCCAACAGAATAATATTATTACAGAATTATTAAATATTTGTGGCGACATATTTTTTACGTTTTTATTGTTTAGTCAATTATACTATTAAAATGTACATATTTTTAAATAAATAAATACGATTAAAAATTAAGTATTATATGTGTCCTATAGCCATATTTATAAATCTGACGAAATTAATGCTAAGAATAAATTGTTAAAATTAGGCTTTTTATCTAAAGAAAAAAAAAAGTATAAAATATTTATGAATATTTGATACAATTAGAACTAAAAATAAATATCTAAGTTGCTAAAACATCGGTTAAAAAAAATTAAGTTTTTAACAAAAGCTTTTTATTTTATTCATACCATATCTTTTTGCTTGAGGTAAAAATGTAAACAAAGCTTATACATATTTTTAAAAAAATCATTAAGTAAAAAAAAATTTTAAATTTTAAATAAAATATAATATTAATCTACACCATTTTCAACGAACATGCACAAATCGTGACTTTCAAAAAATTAAGTTTGTTTATCAAAATAAAAGAAAAAAAAATTATTTTTTTCGTAAATCAAGTCTGCACATTTAATGTGGTTCTGTCAAATACAGAAAATTACCTACTGGATCTTAAAAGAATTTTTATCATCCAGACTGACATCTCGTTCAGCTTTAGTTTGATATTTCCAATATTCCTATACTGTAACGGCCTATAAGCAAAGAAACGTGCACAAAGGAAATCCCCGACTATTAAGGAAAGTCACGAACTTGTTGAAGTTTCGTCTTTTCGTTTTCGACTGGTTATTCTATTCTTCTTTGTTGCAAATACATGCCATTTGATGGCGTAATATAATAAAGTGAGAATACGAAAAAGTTTTGCGATTGTGTAGAATATGATCGTTTATCACGAAATTTTGTAATAAAATGTTAAAATTCACATAGATAATAAAAACGCAAGTAAAAAGTAACCGAGCTGTATGTAACTGTCTGAAACATTGAAATGAACGAATGAGGTAAATAAAGGAGAGCTGCGCGTATTTTAATGACAGGTGTAAGTTGGCACGTGTATGAATGTTGTGCGTCGTGGTAGGTAGGATGCGCGACGTGGCGTTGATGGTGGTGATGTTCCCGATGTTGTCGTTGCCCTTGTTGTTAATGTTGATACTTACTCTGAAGCTGACGCCGACGCTGTGACGCCTATGCGTTAAAAAACAAAGTCAGAGTAGAGATGGGAGACTCACGATCGCGCTGCGCTCACACACAGACAGAGACAGAAATGGAAAGGGAGAGAGAGGGAGAGAGTGTTGGCGAATTTTGGATGATCGTCGTCGGTATAATATGGTATGGTATAGCATGTCATGGGATGGCATGGCATGGCACTGCATGACGCGGCATAGCATGGGTGCGCAAAGCGGGTTGGTGGCGACGTGTGTTGGAGATGCTGCGCGCGTGCCCGTGTGCGCCTCCCTTCATTGATTCCGGGGAGAGAGATCGGGCCGATGGATAGCGGTAACGACATGACTGCATTGTTGCTATCCTTGTCATTTACATTGGCGGAAACGACACTTCGTCGTCGGTAGGTAGTGCGAAACGATACTGGTCGGTTCTCGACCGTGCGTCCATGTGCCGCTACGATCTCCCTGCCGCTGGCGCACGGCTAGTGGGCTCGCGGTAGCGCAGTGGCACTCGTTTCTGGTGCACGAGCCTCGGTCTCGGATTCCGATTCGCAAAAATGACTTCAGTTTACGGATGTGGATGTGCGAAGTAAGCACCAGAATCAATTGAATCGAACATGAAGTAACGTTCGTACACAAACACACCGGCTGTCGTTAAATAATCTATCTAAACTAAATCAACATAAACTTAAATTCGAATTAAATCAATCTAAATAAAAAAAAGTATAAAATTAAAAACTAATCGCTCGCACACGCTCAAACAACGTACGCAACGCACGAATCGCACGTAAGCAAGTTAAGCAAGCAAGCAAGTAAGCACGCACGCACACACGCACGAATCGCACAACACATCGGTAGAGTGCAAAGTAAAGCAAAGCAAAGCAAGTAGAACAGAACAACAGAGAACAAGCACAACCGCAAGACCGCACGACGACGGCAGAACGATACGGCGGCATAGCGGCACGGTGACCAGCAACATCAGCAGCGTTAACATCAGCACCAGAGCACCAGCTCCAACACCGGCACAATCACCAGCACCAGACCCAAGCACATGTGTGTAAATGCTGAGACAGCAGAACGGTACGTGTTCAACAATAACCACATCAACATTAACAACAACAATAACAACATTTACTCACAAACCGCAGACCAGCTCCGGCTCCGGCTCCGGCTTCGGCTCTATGTGCGCCTGTGACGATTGTCAACCTCAGATCATCATCATCTACTAATATTCAAGTGAACTAAATGAAACCACGTACACGTAAGTACGTTCTTAAATTTATGGATACACCTAGGTGTCGTCCACTAATAAAAAAATTGTTAAAACTGTCTCATGCTAATATATGAGCCAATGTTAAATCAGTTAAAAGTTATTTATCTCTAATCATATTGTTCCAAACATATATAAATAAAAACAATTATAAATAAGATTTTCATAAAATAATAAATAATAATCAAATAAATCAGCAATAATAAAAAGTTTTAATGAATTAATCTATAAATAAATAAATAAATAAATAAAGTTAAATAATATAAAAGAAATAAAAGAGGAAAAGTAATAACAAAAACAAGAACCGCTTAAATTCTTTTATACGTTACCAAATCAACAGTAGTTATCTACTAACTTCATAAAATATATAAAAGCGTTTGTAAGCGTAAAAGCCGACAAGAACAACAACAACAACAACAACAAGAACAACAAAAAAAACAATAGAAACGAAGCGATTCGAAAAGTGAGTAAACAAACAGAGCAAGTAGCAATAGCAGTCGCCGTTACCGTTGCCGTGGATTATATCAAACAAAAAGGTATTTGGTCATTCGATATTCGACATCCGACGGCAACAAATCAACAACATTTCAGTCAGTTATATAGTTAGCGTTCCGTTCTGACCGTTCTGATTCGTTTTCGTTCGTGTCAATCTGTTTCGATTCGGTTCGATTCGATTCTGATTTTCTCCAGTCCGCCACGTGACGTGTTCACATGTATTCGAGAGCGACAACGACGACGTCGCAGCCGCATCAGCAGCCGCAGTCGCAACTGCAACTGCAACGAGCCGATGCTGATGCCAATGCCGATACTAACACCAGCAAGAGCACCTCCACCAACAGGCACCGATACCGTCACCGACATCGACACCGAGCACTCACCTTCGCTATCCTCTTGCACATTTGTCTCTCGCTTCCGAATGGTATGAACTACTACATTCTATACTACTACAATGACACATTTCAACACAACATATGTACATATATATCCATACAAACAAATCAAACACAAACTTTCTTTGTCTCATATTTATCATGTATTTCTTTATTATGCTATTCTATTCTCTATCGCTTTGTTCCTGTTTCATTTGAAAACGATCGTGTTTAGGTTTAGTACTGGTACTGATAATGATGAAATCAAGAGCGGTATGTGTTAACTACCCACCTCAACATAACCTATATTGAATTAATTTTAGTGTATGTAATGTAATGCTGCTATAGTAATAGGTACCTACTGTAAACGTAAGATACAAAATGTTAAAATATTTCTTACAGCGATGACACATCATCTAGGTGTAGCACAGCGTGACAAACGACGCGGCGCGGCGCTATGATAATATTGTAAAGGCTAGTAACGGTAGTCGGTAGTAACGGTAGTAGGTAGTAGGAAGGCCCGTTCCAGGATAGGATACGGAACGCGCTCGAACGAGACCCGTCGTCGTTTCTCATATCGGATCGGATTACCGTTTCCTTCCTGTATCGCTAGCGGGTATAACTCATGCCATGCCGCACACCGCGTTGCGCTGGCACGCCGCGCCGCCGGCATGCCATAGAGCAGAGCAGAGCAGAGCAGAGCAAAGCATACACTCCAGACCTCGCATTTCGCGCACCCCACGCCGCCGCGTCGCGCACCACATAAATGCGTTCTTGTCTGTCGTATTTCCACATCTACTTCCACTTCCAGCTAATTCTCTTTTACACACATATAGTATTATTCTATTGTGTAATATTCTATTCTATATAGCAATAGCAATAGCAACAGCAGCAGCAGCAGCAGTAGCAGCACTGGCAATAGAGAAATTCGTGATGCATGTAACGAACTAGGCTATAAGCTAACAGATGAACGTAGATCCTTTGTGCTTGTAATAGGAAGGACATATGCACGCGTATAGCCATACAAATATTTGTACGTATGTATATGTATGTATATGTACATAGGGCGACGCGATGCGACAGGACGACAGGGTGACAGGGTGACAGGGCGTACGACCGAGAGAGCGATGAGACGCGCTTATCGTGAAACTCCAATGCGCTCACCGCTGCCATTAAGTAATTCACATTATAAAACTTCCCTCGCCATATACATATACATATATATATATATATATATATATATATATATATATATATATATATATATATATATATATATATATATACTTTATAGTATACATGCCATTACATTCCCTACACTCATACTCTTATAATCATATAGCATACAACGTTTATCGTTGACATGTGCCAGTTTCTCGTCTGTTTACCGTTTCGTTACCATTGCCGTGGCTGTTCCCATCGTCGGCACGAACGCCTTTACCATCTCTTTCGCTCATCGCGCGCTTCCTTATCCTATTCCACGTACGTGTATGTACACAAATACTTGTACAGTCGTTACCATTGCCAGTAGCAT
Source organism: Clivina fossor (assembly GCA_963966155.1). NCBI lineage: Eukaryota > Metazoa > Arthropoda > Insecta > Coleoptera > Carabidae > Clivina > Clivina fossor. Next base: position 44,024,877 of record OZ014550.1, on the reverse strand, counting down.
TGGCGTTGCCATTGCCTATTGCGTTCTGTTGCCCCGAACTAAACGTCTAACAAACCCCTTTGTTCTCTTCTACCTCCTACCCCTTACATAACCATTGACTTTCAATTTTGCATCCCCGACACCCCCAACTCCTTTACCGTTCTCATTCGCCTTCGCTCACTGATTCTAGTCACCGCGTTCTGGATTTCATTTCGTCGCTTTTAGATTACAGCACGTGTGAGCGGTATGCCTCAAATAGAAATGCTCCGGAAACGAAACGAAACGTTGAAATATGTGTTTACATGTCTTACACAAAAATCCCAACATATATATATATATATATATATATATATATATATATATATATATATATATATATATAGCTATATAAGTAAAAAGAAAGAAAGAAAAAAAACAACCTCGCTCATCAATTAACTCGCGAAAATAATATTAAGCGAGCGAGCGCTCTTGAAAGCCGGAAATCGCACGTGTTTTAACTTTGAAGAAGTGTGTGTGTAGAGTAAAAGCCGAAAATCGGTAACTCGGAACCGAGAATCCGGGGAGTTTGGGCGTTGGATGCTGTTGATGGGTATGAACAGTAACAGAAAATCCCAGGCCACAAAATGAACGAAACGGCATGCCATGCCATGCCATACCATGGCATGTTGCTATCGGATATAGAATCTACACTGTCGAATGATCGACCGTTGTCGACGCCTACGTGACTAATTAACGTCCTTTATTTCGGTCCGTTTATTTTTTACTTTATATTGAAACTTATAAACAGAATTACATTCCATTAATGAGTAAAATTCCATCCGTATTCCTTGTGTTAAACTGTCACTGCCTAATTTTATTTAAGAACGCGGAGACCAAATCTGACAATACAGAATAGGGGAATGCGCGCGGATGCGGAAACGGTCGCGCCGACCGACGACAACAAACCCCAAGCTAAACTGTACGGTAGTCATGGGTCATGTACACTACAAATACGATACAATACGTTTCTGTACAATTGTAAAACAAAGAAGGTGAACGATGAACGAGCGGCTACATACGGGCATACATGCAAATTTGACGCAATGAACAAATTAAATAATTTCTTCTTGAACTTAGTCTTAACTTAATTAGGTTGTTCGACGAAAAACTCAATACTTGTACAATTAACATAATGAAAATGTAATGCGAATGCGAACGCGGTCAGTATAAAACAGATACCTAACTATAACAGCAGCGTGCGTCAGTGTTAACTTATCGAACTAAAATCCCCGATAGCTAGATTTCATTATGAAGTTAAATGTGTACAGGCACAGGCACAGGCATTGGATTTGTTGAAGGACGTTGCGTAAAATGTGTAGCCGCGTATCGGAGGCGGAAACGAATAGGTATATAGAGCATCAGCATCCCTCTCTGTACTATATCGTAGCATAGTATACCACCGTAGTGAAATTTAGTGTAGTGTGACACCGTCACCGTCACACATTTCCATCCAACAAATAGGTTTACGTGTATGGGCTGGATTGGCTAGATGGGCTGGCTGGCTGGCTATGTCGTAGATTTAGCATTGAGCGTTCGGTCATCGGCGTTGTCGAGTCGTTTTTTACCCTCGCTTCAGGTCAAAAGGTAGTTAATCGAATAATCTAAAACGTGCGCAGTGACATATTGTAATCGATTACGGGCAGGAACAGAAAATCCTCGACGGTGCTTTCAAGCGAAGTAAAAAACAATTCCCAGACAAGTTACGCGACGCGCATGGTACTCGTTTAAAACACCTTCATCATGGTACTCCACTCATATTGCCACCATATAGTCACAATACCAGTAAGCTTCTCGGTTATTCCAGCTACTCAACTCAATTCCAGATTCAACCAATTTTCCCAACAACATTAAACAGAAAATTAAACGGACAATGAGCATAAATTTCGATTATTTTTTATTAAATAACAGCACTCATACTCAACTTATACGACACGATGTAAAAGCTACATATGATTCCCTATCCTATCATATCTGTGATATCCAATTAAAACATGTAGTTATAGCAAGTATGGTTTATATACAATGTTCGGTAAGCCAACTATAACAGCGCAGTGCTTGTTAATCAAAATTACTTACTGGCTTTCGACGCATTCAAAATGCAACTGATTCAGTCACCCGAAACCGGTAGTCCCAATCTCCGTCCTTGAAAATCAATAACATGTATTCAGTAATAATATCAAGATCGGAAAAAGTTCAAAAAACAAGCAGACTACTATTCGTCATTCGGAAATTTTTCGAGACCGAATTTCGGAGACAGAAAAAATATATATTACTCCTATATGCCTATGTATATATGCCTATGCACCGCAAAGCATCAACGATTTTTTTATTTTTTTTTTTGCGAAACATATATATTTGAAAGTTCACAAAACTGTCACGCAGAAAGCTACATCCTCCAAATTTGTATACTGCTTATTTTTATGCGGCACGATATAAAACTGCTAACATAAATAAATACATTATACTCACAATTCTTTGTGTACTGTTTTGAGATTTGAATGCGGGCATTGCGGATATTCTCCGCATCTATATTCTTCCTACATATATATAGCTACAGTTACAGCTGCTTATCTACCTACGTTATTATTATTCAATTCCAAATTAGTAATCGTAACGTAAGTAGTTTTCTGTAACCTTCAGCTCACTTACAATATGATTGAATAGGTATTCAATTTGCAATTAATTTTATCATATTTCAATGTGTTGTGTACAATGTGTTCAATGTGTGCTGTACTGGTATTTTAATCTTCTATTTCATTAGCTTTACTGCAGAATTTTACAAATTTTATAAATTGTTTATTTAGTATTTTAACTATATTTAATTGAAAACTATTTAGATTTAACGCTATGCCGATTTGTAATAAATACGAATATGCTCCATTAATAGAGATTTTCTACTGTAAATAATTGAATTTATTAAAAATTATGGTTATTTTGACAATAAATATATTTGAATTCATAACTCATATTATTTTAATGACAAGAAAATTAAAAAGTTCAATTCGACTGAAATTTTAATCATTCAATTATTATCTGTCAAAAACAATGCACAGCTGATCGATAATCAGCGATCAACTTTATAATTACTGTTTTGACCTAACTTATTGCCAAATAATAAAATTAGATTCATATAAAAAGCAGTAGGTAGCAATTTCTTTACAAATTATTAATCTGCATACATACAATGTTTCTTCTTCCTTTCCAATATTGTTATTGTTTTTTTCGCTTCCGCTAAATTGAAAAAAATATTATAATGTGATTAGCAATGATTGAAATGAATGTTTTTATTCAAGCTGCATGCATGTTCATTTATTAACATGTGATTACACTAATCAATTACATTTCAATATGTCAATCAGTTAAATACATTATTCATCGGTCATTTCACAAATTTGGCAAAAGATTATTCTAATTATAATTATTCATTATCGAACGAAATAACCAGCAACACGAAAAAAAAAGCAGTGTTAAATGACAAGTCAACAGATTTAGAATGACGTTTATATAGAAAATAAAACAAACTAGCTTGCTATCATAAAACTTTACTTAACAATGACAATTCAGTACAAATGTTTCACAACCCGCAACTCCGTGCTATTCGAAATAATATGCATCAGCAAACTAACGATGTACGAGATATTATACGCTACGCTGCAGTATTTTGTTTTTAAAGTAAAAAATAAAAAACAAAAAAAAAACAAAAAAAGGAATTCTCATATTTACACTGTGTTATCGAAAATTTTCAAATCATACAAATGTAACAAATCATTTACGATTTTATATTGTAAATAAAACGTTCTGTATCGTGGAAATAATACCTTTAATCTTTGCAAACAAATAATAAAACGCATCATTATAATACGGAAAAATAATGGCTTACACTTAGATATTAATTACTTTTATTAAAATTCTAATACCGGATTATAAGAATGGCAATAAATTTTTTAAAAGTTACAAGAAAGTTTGCAATTACAAAATTAAAATTAATATTCATGCTTTTCTAAATGTACATACAACTACGAGTACACGGTAAAGATAATAAGAAACGAAATGATTTGACCCAATTTTTATGATAATTAACGAAGTTTAATTAAAATTGAATTTGAACAAAACTATGCCTGTTTTTAACATTTTTAACAACTAAATAGCATTTCAATAAAAACATTAAACAAATTAAAGAAATTTCTTCTACGATCTTTTCTGCTTATTTAATAATTTAAATTATGTTTTTCTGTACGTCAAAATTTCCGCAATCTTAACTTATTAATCTCTATACACTTGATATATTTCAATTAAATACATGAGAGAATTCTTCCTTTATGTTTTCTAATATTAGAAAGAAAAATTAAAAGAAAATGTACGCTATTATCTTAAAATATTCAGAAGGTGTGCAGGCGTACACTCGTACAACATCAGAAGTTAATATAAACGAAATTTCTGAGCTCAAAAACTTTTTAAATTTCAAACAAATTCAATTTCTTTATAATAACCAGAATTTTCTAATATTTTAGATCGTTATAACCAAATTTGATTGTATAATACAAGAAACTCTTTTATAGTTATTATTCACAATATATTCCGTTTGAAAATGGAAAATGACAAATTACTCCATCTTCTGCATATACAAAGACGATTAGAAATTAATTCCTTTGAATTTATTTTTAGTTACTAATATATGAATTATTTTGGAATTTTGTATAGTTGGAATTTTCTTCAGATTTCTGAAGAATCATAATAGATATGAAACTAAAACAAAAGTTGCTTTTTGATATCTGATAAAAATTAAATACACACCTATACTGATTTTATCGATTATGAATGTGTGTGATAAAAAAAAATTAAAGTAACTAATATTTTCTAGAAATACATCTTTAAAACTTACATCAATTTATTTTCTGCTATACTTTTTTATAAGAATGCTGCTTTCTGTTTTAATTTAATAGCTACGTTGTTTTATTTTTTTTAGCAATCTAAAAAACTTATGCAGATTATATCCCAATTAGTTATTGAAATAATATTTTTCAATATTTTTGCGAATAATATAATAAAATCACTTATTTTAAATATAATATCATATTTTTTATTTTACTCATGAAAAATTATGAACTTAAATTTTATATAATAATATTAACTCGTACATGTAATAAAATATCAGAATAATCGAGCTTTGCTTGTTCAACAGACTGAATTTCTTAAATAGTTAAAAATTGCTAATTTAATAACATAGAAAAGATATTTTGAACCATGCTATTTATGTTTACTGTTTCCTCACATCATTAGTTTGATTCAGTCTCGAATTTACATATATACACAATCACGTCATGTACCCAAAGGGTGCAGCACAAACTCTCCACTATGCCGAAATTACTTTTTTCAAACATTTATATCCAGACAAGTAACTTTTGCTTCATCCACATTTATGATATCTCTCATAAATGCTCTTCTATTCCTACTACTTGGAAACATTCGTTCACGCAAAACACTCGCAATTATATCACTCTCATATATTCTTTTAATCAAACATTCATAAGACATTTAAAGAATTTTAGCAAATAGCACATTCACTAAAAATTATTGATTGACTTATTCTGTAAATGACACTTTAAATAGATTATATTTTATATTTTGTCATATTGCTATGAAAATAAATTTGGTAATAGTAATATTCGGGCTTTTATTGCCGGTACCCATTGAATTTATAGAATTTTCTGAGCTGATATGCCGTGGTCGATCTATCTTCGTCACAGACTTTTCGCCATACATCGTAGATGGCACTACTGATCGGTAAAGAAGATATTTTTCATAAACCGTAGCGTTTTATTGGAAAATGTATGATAATAATGTAGATAATCAAAATCAATGTGGATATTTTCAGTATGTTGCATTAAGTAATATTGCTAGAATAAAGTTTTCTTTCTAAGTAAAGTAATTTCCAATACAAAAATCGGCAAACTATTGTAGTTGAAATACTCAAGAAAATTACGCAAAAATTGCAGAATTCGTCTTAACGTCTAGCAAGTGCGGTATTAGTGCCGAGACTAATATTGGAAATCTCGTGTACGATTTATCTTTTCCCAAGTAACAACTAACGTCGGAAAAAAGAGGCAAAAATAATAGAAACAAAAATAAAAGTAAAGTGAAATCAGCTTAACGTTTTAAAAGCAAAATCAATAATGTAAAATATTTTCACGGCTTGCATTTCTGATGGCAGTATACTGATCGGTGATCGTGAGAATAAATCAGACTGTGAATATTTGCTAACGCAAGTATTATTTCTGGCTCGGCATTACGCTATTATGTATATTACATATCACGAATTTATATTTCCTATTTTATTTCATAAATATTTTTCAATATACATTTTAAAATATTGTTTTATATCTTACTGCCAGTTTTCAAACAAATAATAAATAAAAAATTGCTTCGGGACATACTAAATAAATTAGAAATGTAAACAGTTGCGGAAGAAAAGAAGGACATATATACCCCCTAAACTTTAATAAAAAATTAAAAATAAATAAGTTGATAACATATATAAAAAATACACAATTTTAAGTTTATAATAAATATATTTTTTTTATATAATAAATATAATATATAATTTTGGACAGACTGCATATTATATCAAGACATTGAGTGAGGGCGGGGGGTTCCCATATGTAAAAATTTAAAAAATATAAATGCTCAATTTTTTTGTTTGTTTCTAAAATTGAAAAAGAAATAATGTTTTAAAAGTAAATTAATTTTTTTAGTTTCATCTCAGTATATATAGAATATACGGAATAAAAAATAGAATTTTTGTAAACTTTACAAATATATATATATATATATATATATATATATATATATATATATACAGTAGCGCAGCCAGGATTTTGTCTTGGGGGGGGCCCAAAAATTTTATCTTGGAGAAGCAAAAAAAAAGCACATACTAACCAGATTTCCACTTTATCTTACATGAATCGAATAATTAATAGTTTAAAATAATGAATGTTGGCTTAATATTTTGAGGTAAATAATTGTAGAGCTAGAAGTGACTACTGAATATATGACTAAATGAATAAAAATTGTGCTAATTCTTCTAGCCTTGGGGGGGGCCGAGGCCCGTCGGCCCCCCCCTTGGTTGCGCCACTGTATATATATATATATATATATATATATGTAGCCTAATATAATTTCATCAATATTAATTTATTTAACAATTGTTGAGAATGCGTAAATAGAACAATATTATCGGTTTCATGCATTACCTATGAATATAAGCATTGTTCTATAATATCACATTTGCTTTCCTCTATACCAATCTGTATTCGTTGGAATAATATCGACAATCATATTTCCGTTCAACAAGGATAATACATTTTTATTATAATATAATCATATATATTTACTATGATTGGGAAAAAATTCGAATAACCTAAAAATAGATAATAAATGAAAATTTGCAAATTGAAATATTATTTCATTAAATGATGCCCCAGAAAAATCACAAAGCATCGGTTCACGTCCAATATTTGACAAGTAATTTAAGGGTTGCAATTTTCTTAAAATTTCAGCCCCAACATCTTTGATATTAATACAATATTACGTTCCTTATAATTAATAAAATGCCTTATGCATTATTAATGCTTCTTAAATTACATTTGCATTGAAAGTTAAGCATCAAAATTATATTGATTATAAAACATTATTAAAATAACGTAATATAACAACATTTATCAGTTTCCATAATTATTCTTGGGTGAAATATAGCGCGTTTTATCTTCATGAGCTGACAATCAATCATTATAAATATGTATTTTCTTTTATTCACAAATCTGCTGCTAATAGTGGGTTCCAAATCACTTAGACCCTGCAGATAAATAAATACTATTAATAAATCTTTTTAATTGTCTGTACCGAAAAATTGATTTTCTGTTGTTGTGTTGGTTACCATAAAATCTATATATTAAGACAATTCAAAAAGAAAAAAATGATAATTTATATAACACGAATGGGAAGCTTGACCCCATTTCATGTGTGAAAAAATAATAATAATAAAATATATATTTTATTTAAACTTAAAAGTTAAGTTTTATATTTATTATAAAACAATGCGAATACGTAATAATATAACAATAATGAATACATAAGCGTAATACAACATTCGCAACTTTATTTTGTCATCGCTCAAACAAATACATGTTGTTACCCAAACGTAACTATGGTGATTGAAGCAAGATAAAAAAGATTTCGCACGCGTTTATCTAGTTACTTCTGCTAGTTAAAAACAAATAAACACTATAAACAACTGACAGAACCACAGGACCGACCGTCACCGTATTAAATAAATTTATGGAATGGAAAAATTTCTATAAAAACTATTGTTGTCATGGTAATTAAAACAAAACTGTCTTAACATAAATGTGCCACCTATTTACAAAATTATATATATTATAAAAGTATGAAAGTTATCAAAAAAAATATTTAGCTGTATCGGAAAATATTCAAATAAAAGTTGTTAGTTAGAACTTGTGTAGCAACTTTTGTTAAATAATTTTTTTCGAAATATGTCTCGGCTGTTGCGAAATATTCGTAAAACACATAAAAGTGACATCAGTAAATTACCACTTCCGATTGGAAGATCTTTACCAAATGTTGATCAAATTGAGAAATATTCACCTCCAAAACTTAAATATGAAATTTTATAGCAATCCATTCAGCTAAATTTTCTCTACACGTGTCCACAAACCGACATACAGTCGGACACCATGCTCAAAACAGTTGATTCGTGTTACTATAAATCTAATTCGTGCTTTTCGATTATTTATCTAAACTTTATTTGAAATAACAATTTAATATCAACTAATTTGTATATAGATTAATTAAATAGACATCTAAAATATAGTCATTAAATTGAAATTAAATGAAATATTTTTCGCTGTAACGATCATAAAATGAAAGTGAATGTTTTTATTATATATGTATGTATATAAAATTTTACTGCATCCGTTCATTGAGCGAGCTTTAGAATATGCAATCTAACATACAAATGACCGCAAAAATGTTCACTATGCAGTTAATTTGACGATGGATGCTGTTGCCTTGGCTGCCTTAACTAAAAGCACAAGCGCCTTGAACTTTGAAACGTATGCAATCGTTGCTGTTGTTATACACGCTACACCCTACACCGACACGGCACGGCACCACTACGCGCGTTGGATTATATTTACTTATTTGATCATTGTAACGAAACGAAAGCGAGCCGTGGCGTAGTCTGCCGCGACGCGCCGCGACGCGCCGTTGCCAAATCAGTTACCACCGTGTTTTGCTGTATTCCTGTATTCTGCATTCTGTGCGTTTCGCGTACGTCAAATGCTTAACCAGTAATGAAAATCCGTTTTCGTTTATTGAAGCATAGAAAAGAATTCATTCGGCGCGAGATTTCGCAACGGAAAATTATTTTCCTTATTCTCATCCATTATATCTATCTTCTTCTTCTTCCTCATTTTCATCTTCTATATTTTAAAAATATAACATTATTAATCAATTACCTACTACCAAATTCATATTTTTTACTTAAATATTACATCGACATATAATTATAACACAAATAGTTTTTATAAGTAAAAAAAAAAACTTTAATGTTTCAGTTGATTTGTCTAAAAAAAGTTGATTATTTTCAGTTTTTTACTCGTATTAGATGAAATTTTTAATTCAGTTTAGTATATTCATCTAAAGTAATTAGATATTTTATCTAGTTTGTCGTAAATTTATCTACTCTCGTTCATTGATTTTAGTTTTAGATAATTTATTCGAAATAACGATTTGATTTAAACTAATCTGTATGTATCTTCAGGTTTTCACAGCCGATATTCATTGAATTTATAGAATTTTCTAGGCTGGTATGCCGTGGTCGGTCTAGTTTCGTCGCAGATGTTTCACCATAGATCGTAGTGCTTGGTGACTGAATGATAATTTCTGCTTCGCAATGTGGTATATATATATATATATATATTTTTTATAAACTTTTTTGTTATGTGGGTGAAGCAGCCAAAACAGTAAGATGTTTAAGGATAAATCAAACACTCATTTTTAAATTTTGACGAGCTTTCGACCAACGTTCGAGTCTTTATCAAGTCGCTAAAAAGACAATGAAGAAAGCATTTTATTAGAAAAATGTCAAATAAATATACATAATACAATTCTTATAATTACAATAAACAAGAATTCATTACAAAAATAACACATTATGTAAAAATTAATTTAATCAAATGTACTTACTTAATATTATGAGTATTTTTGTCAAAACATATAAAATTAAATGTAAAATACATGTATCAATAAATAAAATAAATATATAAAAACTTTTTTACAGAAAACTATTGTCACTATATATACCAAAAAAAATTTTACGGAAAAATAATTATTGCTGCGTAATTTCTTCAAAAAACCGTTACAGAAAAACAAATGTGCTGTAACATGAATATAGCACAAACAGTGTATTGTCTCGTTCAAAAAAATATAAATTTTTAAAAAATTTTTTTATATAGAATAATCAAAATAAGAGAAAAAAACACAAACAAATAAAAACTAATCCAGACAACTTTTTTGTGAAAAACAATGAAGAAGAAAATTATGCAAACTATGCAATCTATTGACCAAATTAATAACTACGTGACAACTGTTTTTTAACCTAACTTAATGTAAAAAAACAACAAACTAAATATATTGAGTAATGATGATAAAAAATCGATAATTTAACCAGTATCAATACTGGCAATTGCTGCTGAAGGCTTAACAAATGATGATTAAACACTTATGATTATTTAATACATTCATTTGTTAAGCCTTCAGCAGCAATTGCCAGTATTGATACTGGTTAAATTATCGATTTTTTATCATCATTACTCAATATATTTAGTTTGTTGTTTTTTTACATTAAGTTAGGTTAAAAAACAGTTGTCACGTAGTTATTAATTTGGTCAATAGATTGCATAGTTTGCATAATTTTCTTCTTCATTGTTTTTCACAAAAAAGTTGTCTGGATTAGTTTTTATTTGTTTGTGTTTTTTTCTCTTATTTTGATTATTCTATATAAAAAAATTTTTTAAAAATTTATATTTTTTTGAACGAGACAATACACTGTTTGTGCTATATTCATGTTACAGCACATTTGTTTTTCTGTAACGGTTTTTTGAAGAAATTACGCAGCAATAATTATTTTTCCGTAAAATTTTTTTTGGTATATATAGTGACAATAGTTTTCTGTAAAAAAGTTTTTATATATTTATTTTATTTATTGATACATGTATTTTACATTTAATTTTATATGTTTTGACAAAAATACTCATAATATTAAGTAAGTACATTTGATTAAATTAATTTTTACATAATGTGTTATTTTTGTAATGAATTCTTGTTTATTGTAATTATAAGAATTGTATTATGTATATTTATTTGACATTTTTATAATAAAATGCTTTCTTCATTGTCTTTTTAGCGACTTGATAAAGACTCGAACGTTGGTCGAAAGCTCGTCAAAATTTAAAAATGAGTGTTTGATTTATCCTTAAACATCTTACTGTTTTGGCTGCTTCACCCACATAACAAAAAAGTTTATAAAAAATAAATTTTCCAGCCGTAAACTTTATTATACTATATATATATATATATATATATATATATATATATATATATATATATATATGTAAATTAAAAATTTCACGACTAGACGATATTATATTGTAAAATGTTTTAACGGGAAGATAGTCAATGGTTAGATGTTAAAATCAAATTCTCATTTAAGATTCAATTGCCAAGCTTTCGGTGTTATTTTACACCTTCTTCAGGACATGTTCTTGTTAGAAATTGAAGAAACATAAAATTAAACATAAATGGTACAGCAATCATAGAAAAGTAAATTGTACGGAAACATAAACTCAAATATAATTTAAACTTAACGAACTAATGTTTAATAATAATAAAATGTAACACAAGAAGTTGTAGTCAAATAATAAAATAATTAATAAATAATAAATAATAAAATAAAATAAAATTTTTGAATTGATATTTAAAACTCTGTATAAAATATTAAAAATTTTTCGAACATTCTATGATTGCTGTACCATTTATGTTTAATTTTATATTTCTTCAATTTCTAACAAGAACATGTCCTGAAGAAGGTGTAAAATAACACCGAAAGCTTGGCAATTGAATCTTAAATGAGAATTTGATTTTAACATCTAACCATTGACCATCTTCCCGTTAAAACATTTTACTATATATATATATATATATATATATATATATATATATATATATATATATATATATATATATATACCTGTACGTACCTCCACCATCTTCTAAAGGTGCCGTTACTCTATTGACCGATTTTGGCTGGTTTGGAGAGACCAACCTTTCCAATCGGACTGTACCTTCAGTTGCCGCTTTAGTTTCCATTATGGGTTTTGCACGGCATTCATAGAGGATGGTCGGGGTACAGAGATATATATATATATATATATATATATATATATATATATATATATATATATATCAGATTGGGGAGCAGAAACTGTCATTCAGTCACCAAGCACTGATAATGCCATCTACGATATATAGCGAAACGTCTGCGACGAGGATAGATCGACCACGGCATACCAGCCTAGAAAATTTTATAAGTTCATCTGTATGTAGATAAAATATTTATAATGTTATTGGAAATGTCATCTAACTAAACAGTCGTAAAATAAATAATCCGTATATTAACGTCATCACTAAGACAGCGTACTATTGATAGACTAAGTACAGTATTTTACGCACACGGCTTTAACTCAGTCAAATTATTAGGACCAATCTAATCTCCATGATTTATAGACATCATGACGTGCTTGTTGAATTGTACTTCAAGCATATCAAAATATTGATATTACATTACCAAGTTGCCTATGTAGAAGGAGGTCATTATGTTACTAGTACAATAATATGAACATTATTATGTTAGTAAAATTCCGTTTTACATTCCAGAATTTTTCCTACTTTTATTTCGAAATTAAAAAAAAAAATTGTCAAAAATAACTTATTGAAATCATTGTTTTGTACAATTTGTTTAAAAAGTTTCTGATAATTTAATATATGAAATAAATCAATTTTATTTACTTTGGAAAACAAATATTGTTGCTAAAAAAAAAAATTAAATATAGCGAGTTACAATGTTTTTGTTTCAATTGTTTCCATTCTATAAAATATAATATTAATGTATTTGTTTACAAAATAAAACAAATTGATTTCAATGAAAGTTAATGGGAAAATCAATTTGATTCAATCGAGGAAATATTTGAAGTTTGTGATACACGCCACTGAAAGAATTTATAAAATTTATAATTCGTTCTGTTTTGACGCAGAAATAACACTTCTTCCATCGAGTTTACCATAAAAAGTAACGATTGCATTTTCCGTGAAACTTTATTTTATATTCGTTGCGAAATTTATTTTCATCCTTTAACTGCTGTCATTTATTTATTCATTTGGAAATTACGTATAATATTTTCATTTCCACGTTAATTAAAAAATAATATTAATGATTAAACATCAGTGTCATTTAACAACTTTTTTTTCAACGTTTAAACTCATCATTAATTTCGTAAATTATTTATTATTACATTATTTCACTAAATTCATTGTTCATACACAAGTACGTTATTTCGCTTTTCTACAATACGTATATACATAAGTATATATACATATACATATAATTTTAAAGTGGTTACAATTGCAAATATTTGTTTTTAAATTTATTATATGGAAATACGTTTTACTTGAAAATTAATATAAAAGGATTTTTTTAATTCTCTTTTAACAACTATATGCATATATATGTATGTATATCATGGTGCACGACGAATTTGTCCATGTGGGTAGTTTATTGTCTAAAGATGCTCGCTTTGATTGTGAAATTGAAAGAAGAATTAATTCTGTAAGGTTTTGGTTGCTTCAGGAACTTTTGCTAGAAATGTAAATGTTTCAAGAGAAGTCCGTTTGAGTATATACAATGCTGCTTTGGTGCCTACGTACATGATACGTATGATTGATAGTGAATGTTGGGTTTGGATGCAAAAGCATAAAAGGAAAATGATTGCTGTGGAAATGAGATTTTTACTATAAGAAATCGGGTATGAAATAGATTAGCGCGAGATTGAAAAAAATATTGTTGCAAAAGTTGGTGTTCGTTAGTTAAGATGGTTTGATCATCTTGAGCGAATGTCGAATGAACGTTTGATGAAAAGAATGTGTGTGAATGATTTTGAAGGTATACGTTTGCGTGAACGTCCGACAAGTAGATGGAGTGGTATGATTGAGAGTGCAGTAGGAAGTCGTAGGAACAGAAGAGCAAGTATGAGAAGTGTCATGAATGTGGATGAAGTTAAAAGTTGCTTGTCTGGATAGAAATGTTTGGAGAAAACTAATTTTAAGATAGTGGAAAGAGTTTGTGCCATACTGTTTTCGGTACATGGCGTGTATGTATGTATATATCTAATTAATCACCCTATGTAAATGTAAAAGCATACAAAATTAATCAAAGTATATGAAATAATTTAAGCATAATTTATTCAAATAGACTAATGGTAGTATGTTAAAGACAAAATATTAAAAACTGTTTGTGTTTTTATAATAAATTTAAATGCAAAAATATCCTAGTAATTTACGCAACAATTACGAACTGTGATAAACATGATATTTATTTGTTTACATTCATACGTACTTATTTATTTAATATTATGTTATTGAAATAATTGGGTTGTTATGATACGATAAAATGGGATATTTAATGTCTTTGTTTCTCTAGAAAATCACCTTGAAAATAGAAATTCCGCTGCATCAGATGGTTGCGATAATTTTGATTTTTATTTCATGTTATGACAGACACGCGAACGTAAATTCGCAAATATTTAAATGAAAATAACAGCTATTTATTCCGACGTATTGACTGTCCCCGAGCAAATGCCCACTGGGATGGTTTGCTCTACACCGCTCTTATAAATTTCAAAACATATACAGCTACCAAATAATTAGTCTGCGCGCACTATGCATTTTTTAATTAAAAAAATTAACTACACAGTTGGATGAGATATTACGATATTTTCCTTTATGTACGAACTGTATTATAGAAAAATTTCTAATGAAAAATTCACCAGTGTTTTTACTTGCTTAAACTTACAAGTTATGTTATTCATTACTTACATCAGTGATTTTTTAATTATTAGTCAAAATTTTTCATTGCATTTGAAATATCTGATAAATTGTCGCTTTTGTCTAAAATACAGTGCAATTTTCATATTCTGATTAATTTAAAAGTCACTTATGTCAGACTGTAAAAAGTATAGTATTTTTCTCACACATAATATATGAATCAAAAACATTCTTTTTTTTCCAAAATATAATGTAACAAGTCAGTTTTGAAAAAACCGTAAATATATATTTTTAAATAGTTTCAGTTTTTCATTAACTTATAGAAATTACAATTTGGATCGCAATGTTTTACTTTGTTATTTTCCTAAAACTATAATATAAGAAAATATAAACCAGGTTTTTTTTGTGTTGTGCAATAATGAAAATACTTTGGTTATATGATATGTTTTTACTTGAAAAAGAGTATAGAAATTTGTTTCTGGGATATAATATACCTACACGTGTTTTCCAATATCTTTTGTTATAAAATTTTCTAAATAATAAATAACAAGTTAGACACAAACAAAATATTTATTAGAAAAAAAAAAGTATCTTGATACTCATTAAGTTATAAATATCTTGTCAACAAAGTTAAAGTCTTTCCTTGACGCTGAAATGTGAAAAAAAACTAACAGAATTCTTTTGTGTAACTAGGCGTTTTAACACGATCTAACATATTGTCTATATTCAGCTTATTTATATAGACATCAGATTTTTTTTTTAGCTGCGACGTAAAAAATAAATCATGTAATACATATTCGCCATTCACCGTTCATCGTTCACCATTCACTATTCACCAGGCTACATAACGCAACGCAACGCAACGCAGTGGAACCTTGTCAGGCAAATATGTGAACAAATTTTCAACAATTTCGTATTCCTTGCACAAATTTAACTACTGGTGAATGTATAAAATAAATGATTGAATTGTCACTGTCTTTCGTGACATGTTAACATTGTCGTCGTTGCGTTGCGTTGCGTTGCGCGCGAAGAAAAAAGGAAAATAAAGTTTTTTACAATTTTTTACTGTCCTATATATCCATTATTGATCCTAATGCTGTTTCTCCACAGTTACATAGTCTCAGTCCCACATTGGTTCAGTGGCTCTTCGACTCTTTGACTCTTGTTCTAACCAACTAGCTTTCCGAGTAAAACTATTGACGAATTGCGGCAGTTGGTTAAGTGTGCGTGTGTTGGGAATGTTAGAACGATAAAAAGATATTGAAAGACTTAAAGTGACACGCAGGTTAACACGCCCTGTGATAAAGTGATTAAGTTTCTCATTCCAACTGAGAAGATGCTGACGCCGACTCCAAACCGACAGACTCTTTAGATGGCGGCATGCGGATGGCGGCGAAACATGATGTTTTTTTTTTGCTTGTAGAAAACCCTCTGTTTACAGCTATTCATCTTTCTTTAAATCCCCGTTCGAACTAGTTATAAACTCTTCGAAATGGAACATCATTGATGCCAATAGTGCAGAACTTCCCAAACATTTTGCTAACTTTTTCACATACAATTTCTGAACACAAACTGAATATTTCTTTTCGGATTCATTTTATAAAATAAAAAAATCTATATTGCATTAATAAGGATAAATATGATTGAGAATGTTTTGTGTGAGAAAATATTTTCAAACAAAATTACTTATATGATCAGCATTTAAATGTGGATAAAACAAAAAAGTAAGATAGGAATGTTTAATCTAAAATAAATGTCGGAAATCAGAATTTCTGCTATATCGTACATAGAAAAATGACATAGATAAAACATCTAATTCACAAAATTGATAACTACACAGATTTTATTTATTTAATAAAATTAATTATCTATTTTAATTAAATTAAATTAGAAAAAATAAATATTTTCATTAAAAAAACATATGCTATTGTTAATTTTTGAATTAAATATTTTAAAATGTTTGTATTATTAGTGTAACTCTGTATTCGTATATATACTAAATTATTGTTCAGGCTCATTTAACACAATGTACAAAAGTACAAAAATATAAATTTCAAATCATATATTATAAGTATTGTTATGCATATATCATAATTTAAAAAATTTATGCAGAGAAATTATACTGTTTTTGTTTTAGCCATTGTAAGTTACAAAATGAAGTATGCGAGAAAAACTCAATTTTATTCTAGCAATTAAAATTTTAAATGTACCACGGACAATTCACTTTACTCATTTTAATTCAATTTAAAACAGAGATAAAATATTTTAACTTGTATTTATAGTAAAAGTATTAGATAGATGTAATAACAGTAAAAAGTATAAAAAAAGAGTAAATCTATAAATAAAAATAAAATTGTTTGGAAACTTCGGTAAGGAAGCTAGCAAAATTGTCGATCAGAAAAGAGAAACTAAACCGAAGAAGCATTGAACGATTCTTCAGTTCAGACTATTTACTCTAAATAAAACTCTTTGTCTATGTGCATCTATTTACTCTTATCTTATTAACAAACAATAGTTAATGAATATCCACCCAATTCCAATTACCCGTCTTTTTTCATAATTAATTCTTTTCTCTTCTTCTCCATTATACATTATGAAATTGTAAAAGAAATTACTTACACTTGCAATTATAAAAAAAAAGAGAAATTCAAAATTAATCCGATCTGTATTTCTTATATTGGAGATATTTATTTTGATAAGATTTTCCATTTGTATTTGTCCAAATAGTTTGCGGACTGTACGAATGTTTGGCACAGATGTTTCCATCGACAAATTTCAACTATATAAATCATGAAAAAGATGAAAAGTTGCTAACTTTTCTTTACTTTTTAACACGTAAAACAAAATCCAATATCAAAAACACGCTGCACCATTTTTTATTTTTGATACAGTCGCTTATTTATATACACTATAATTTATGTACCATTTTCTTCTTTACTTCAAAGTTAAACTTATCATTTTTCAAATAACTCTTATATATTTATTAAATTTTATTTGTGTAAATTTTTTCATCTTAATATAATAAAAACTGGATTTAAGAGATAAAAATCTTATTATTATTTTTTGTAAATACACAAATTAACCAAGAAGTTTCCCAGTGTAATGTAATACTTAGGTATATATGATAACATTTTAAAGTATATTTATATTTCTGTCAAATAATATATTTTAAAATATATATTATTGCTATTTCAAAGTTCAAGTGAATTTTAAAATTGCGCAGATATTTCCTTTTCCATTAAATGTCAAACTGATTTTGCTTTATAAATTTTTCTTTTAACTTTCTTCAAAATAATATTCTGAACATTAACTATAAAATCCCTAGTATTACAAAATGTTTTGCTGAAAATTAAAACCTGTAATATAGTAGAATTTATACATATGTAGAGCAATATATATATATATATATATATATATAATATATATATATATATATATATAATTGTGTGATTAGCTACATTTCATTAATTTAAATTTAATCGCTACTTATTAAGCGGGTATATTCTTTTAATTAAAATCCAAAATACTGTAAACGCTTTCGAGCTATATATTAAATTAAATTTCTCCATTATTTCATTTTTACTTTGTGCTAAAAACTTTTTCATTTAAATATTTAAAAATGTTCCGTTATTAATATAAAAGTTATACCTACGTAAAAATAAAGTTTACTGTTTCCCTTAATTACATTACTTAAGATTTAATTCTCATTTTTGTAGTATCAATATTTATCGTGTCAATATTAATTAAAAAGAAAAGAAAAGAAATTGTGAAATTTGACGTAAGCGAGCGCGGTAGCGGTAGTTGTACAACATAGCGCCGCGGCGGCGACGCGACGCGACGCGATGCGACGGAGTATCCGACTTGTATCTGTGTTTCGTTAATAGAAATATCCGGTCGCTTTTGAATAAATAAAATAATTAATGCGCTTAAGACAAACGAGCTTTGAAGAACATTTCTGTGTATAAAACAGTGCAAAAGCGACAGGACCGTGACGAGTTGTTTGCTCGTTGCTCCCGTCATCTAACGTCTGCCCCGCACCGCCACCACCGCGAACTGCGCGCTACCCTACACTACGCTACGCCACACCACGCTGGCAGGTAACTAAATTAACTATCGAAAAGTAAATTCAAGACGATGGGTGACTGTGACGGCGAGGACATTTGCTAGCGACGCTTATACAATTTTCATGCAGCCCCTACGCAAACGGTAAACGCATCAAGCAGTCACCAGTTACCACTAGCACAAGAAAAAATATAAGGTGTTTGCAAAAGTGCTCTACCCGAATGATAAATTTGATGCTATAAAAATAGTAAATAGTATATCTAGCAATTACAATGACCAAGTCTGACATTCCAGGTTGTCAAGAAATATTATTTTAGTACGTGTTTATATGTATATATATATATATATATATATATATATATATATATATATATATATATATATATATAATTTCGTGATTATCTTTTCAAAATGTTTGGTTCATTGAACGAATTCAATTTTTACCGTCACTGCAAAATATTAATTACATATATGCTATCGTAGCTCCCTGATGATGAGCTTGGATAGTATTTAAATTGAGTTTCATTTTTAAAAGTCCTAACAAACTGCTTTAACCTACCAAATTTTTATCTATAAGCCATTGTTATCCAGTAAGTATAATATATCTGAGAGATTAAATTATCTACTATTTTTTTTATTGCATTTGCATTAAAAATAAACCAGTAAAATTAAATTCTGGGTACGCTGTTTGTATTGGTATATATATATATATATATATATATATATATATATATATATATATATATATATATATATATATATATATACATAAGGGTTGTGTTCTTTTTGATACACCCTGATAGAAACACTGGCATATTTTTCACCCAAATTTTGTTATTCTGGAAAGAGCTATTACTCACTACATATTACACCACATCTGTGTCCTACTGCCGGCACATTTAAATTTATTTTTAAAATACGCCCGCGTGCACAGCGTTATCATCATATTTCCCCCGAAATATGGGACACAAACACTAATGTATCATTCATTTATATTTTAATGTATCATTTATTAAACATAGACCTCCCTATTGTCCATTTACATTTATATGGTCATTTGTTTAAACAATAGAATTATATGTTTAACTATCATTCTGTTATTATGAAAATAATTAAAATTAGTTTTTCATTTCGTATTATTATAGCAACAGTCAGTTGAGCCAAATGAGTCAGTCAGTCAGACTGACTCATTTGGCTTCCCATTTATTAATAATAATGCGAAAAAAAAAAACCAAAACAAAACAAAACTACATGAAAGTTTTATAATAATTTAAATCGTGCAATATGTACACACATAATTATGAACTATGGAAACTGAAAATAATTATTTTCAGTTCCATATACTTTACTTGATGACATACAATTTTCTGTTTCAAGTGGAAACACTATTTTCATATTTTTATTACCTGTGTAGCAAAATGTAATTTTCAAACATTTCACATACCAGCTTTATTAAATTATATACATTCTCGTGGAAATTGTAATTACATGCGTTCTTTCAAACCATTCAGTTTTTTAATAACCGAATTTCTAAATTTAATATTTTCACCGATTTATTTTTTGTCACCTTTATTTAATTTCATGTTATAAAAATGCAGTATTTAAATATTACTAATTGTATTGTTTTTTTAAATATTGGAAAATATAACTAACAAAATTATTTATATTATATTAAAAAAATCTTTTAATTTAACAATAATTGTTTTATAAACTAAAATTTTATTTAAATCTTTACTTTTATCGCATTGGTTTGATTGCATAAAAATCATATAATGAGAACAAGATTTAATAAGTAAACCATTAACATATAAAAAAAAAAACTATGTACGCTTACATATGTGCAAATGTATAATTGTAAAACGTTTTTGTTAATAGAAAATTAATTTTACATGAATAATATTTACTAAAAGTTAATATATAAGTTTTAAACTTAGAGCTTGGTTTCACATGAGCAACAAAAACAAAACGATATAGGTTAGCTATCTGTTAGCTGTCAGTTATCACAAATGACGTTTCATTTATATGTCCCACAGAATTTCAGCTGGATAATACATAGAAATTACATTAATATATAAAAGTTGAATATTTCAGTATATTAACAGTTAAATGCAAAAATTACAAAATTACAACATATTTCTTGGAAGTAGTTTATTATGTATCACAAAATTTATACATAATTCGTATTTTTTATTTCAAAAAAACCCTAAATTAATGAATCTCAAAAAGCAATTATTAAAACCATTTGAAACGAAATGAAAAGCCCTACATTCGGATAACATACGATGAAATATTTATTGCAAATAGATTAGTAACAAACAATAAACATTTTTGTGTAATTAACTATTTCGTTTTATAGATTAATAAATTAGTGTATATTTTCATGAAATAATTTAAATAAGCGATCTATTTTCTTCTGGGCTAAATGACAAAGAAAAATGGAAACAGATATAATAAATGTGATATGAAAAAAATCAATGTTATCAAAAAGAGTAAAAGAGATGGAATCGCTTTGAAAATAGCAATAAACAATACAACGTTACATAATATGGTTCTAACATCTAAAATAGGTCTCGGTATATGACCCAGATGCGTTGATAGTCAAGTAACTTGCACGCTCGTAAAGCTGTGGGTCGCGCTTGGTCTGCGCACAGCACGGCCGCGTTCTCGCTTTGATTTCTTCTTCGGACATAAATATTTGTGATTTCAAAAAATCTATATTATCGAAGTTTACTTTGTTGCTGACTACCAGTTTCTGTGTCTGCGATCTGCCAGCTTTTGTCATATGAATTTACTTACATCCTGCATCTGCAAGATCTTTAGTCAAGCTTCATTTCATTTAATAGATAGTTTGGAAACGATGAGTTCGACAGTAAATTTCTATTATTTGATAACTTTAATTGCGTCATACTGTAAGATTCGTAGATTGTGATTCTCAAACTTTTTCATATCCCCCATTTTGTCTGAACCCTAAAAATGTAGATATATTTTGTTTCAATAAAGCATATTTGATTTTTTTTCTAATTTCCACAAACTCTACAAATAAAATATTAATTTACTACTTATACAATTATTAGGTTATATTGCACAAAGCATTGTTAACTTAATCAATAAGTTAACTAAGCAATTAGATCAATTGTCTTTGAATTTTAAATTTTCGACAAAAAAAATCTAAATTTGAAAAATAAATAGCTTTTTTTTTGCAAAATCTTCAATTAAACATTAGAAATCTGTCATCTACGGCATTGTATATCCAAAATTTATATTTGACTTTTCTTAAAAATTCTTTAAAATATTATATTTGTTCTTTTATTTGTTTTAATTATGTTATATATTTATAACTCGAAAATTATACAAATTATAGTAAAAATCGTTACTGGAACTTAAATTTTCAAAAAAGAAAAATGTATTGATGACTAGAATATATTCACTTTTACATTTTTGAAAATCAATATCCGAGGAACGGTTTCTGTTAAGATAATTTTTCTGGCACCATCGAATGTAGGACATGAAATTCTATATAATTTAATAAAAAAGATTGTGTTTACAAATATTTTATTTCAACAAAATCTCTAAATTATTTTTATATTTTAAAATATGTAATTTTCGGATCTGTTGATTTCTATGTATTATTATGTTTAAACTTTTGCAATTTGATTCTTAGAAAATAATTCCCGATAGATAAGTCGATGCTCTGAAGATAAATTAAATGAAAAGAATGTGTTCGATTAATGTTTCAAATAATTAATTGTATTTAGAAAATATATCATTTGAATAGCGTATTATTACAATATCTTTATAGGGGTGATTTATATTTATTTATCTGTGTAATAATTTAATACGGCCAAATTTATGAGGTCGCTTTAATGTGTAGCAAATTTATTTCATAATACTAAATAACAATAATAATATACTAAGACGTTGAATTTATGAGTTTACATCAAAGACTAAATAGCTAATTTGTTTTAAGGATATCGCCGTATTACACACAGGGACAATAATTATCGAAACAAAATGAAACGAAACGAAACGAAACAGTCTTTTGAGGTTGTAATGATTCACACATACTTATAGCCGTTCCGTTCCGTTCCGTTCCGTTCCGTTCGTTTGTTCGTTCATTTGAATTACAAATAATAACATGAATTATACCGAGTACTAGACATAAGACGTAACCAATTCATAAATTTGCACAAGAAGCAAACATCAAAAGAGTTAAATGCCTATTAGCTATTAAACGCAATAATCATTAAGAACTGTTAGTATTTCACACGTTTAAACTTCACTGCTCACCTCGTTATGCAAACAATTTAAATTCGCATTTTTCAACTTTTGCGCTTATGTAATTCATTAATTAATACTGATATATATATATATATATATATATATATATATATATATATATATATATAATGGCAGTTTTTATTAGAGGGTTAGTTTTTTATTCCGCTGAATAGATGTAAGAATATCAAACAAAAAACGTCCAAAATTAGATATTCCAGCTGTTTTTAATATTGCGGATGACAATTCTTTCCGCATTACGAATAAATTTCAACCACAAAGTAACCGCAAACTGTTTGGGAGCTTGAAGTTGGGAACTCGGACAATATGAAGTGTGTTTGCAAAAACGACGGACGGACGGACGGACGAACGGTCATCCGTCGGGACGCTAAACAGTGAACGTTGAACGTCGGACATCAAATCTCATAGCCGCAGCAGCAGCACGTATTTTTCATTTTTTATACTCCAAACAAATATCGCATTCCAAACATTTGAATTAAGGATTTAGTCGGGCTTATTTGCACTTCTATTCTTAAGTGTAAATTGAAATTAGTTTCGCAAAACAAACCACGAATAATTTTGTTTTTATTAAGAATAAAGCAAAATAAATTAATGCGTCATTAGCACACTTCTTTCGTGGTTCTCCGAAAAAATAAAAAAAAAATTAAAACAGCTGACGATCGCACCTCACGCGCGAAATCATAATTATTATATAGGTTTTCGTCTCGGTTTTCGTGCTTTGGGATACCAATAAAAATCAAAATATCTCACGTTCTTATGTTACATATAAAACATGAAACGCCTTGTCAGACGGAAAAAAATTACGCTCGGAAAATATAATTTTTACCTTCCTTATTTTACAAAGCGCAAACACTCATTGCCTACAGATATTCGACTTTTTCAATTCAATTTTCTTTTATATCATAAACATATAATTATATTCTTACAATGAATTATTAATTATGTATTAAGAAAATATATTGAGAATTAAATTGTTTCAGCAATGTTTATACTATTTGTTCCGTTTCTATGCAATATAAATACCACAAATGAAGCATATTGAAGGAATATACGAATATAAATACTTCATTTCCATATGAATTCAATATTAGTTCATGCATTTTTGCTTGTATTGTTTGCCAAATATATATTCACTATATGTATCCTAAATTCTGATGAAAAGAACTAAATATTGTTCTATAATCCCTTTTATTAATTAAAATTAAATTTACATTAGTATAATGAATTCATTTCAAAAGTTTTGATAGCATTTATATTATAAATTATTATTTATAAATATAACAATTTCTATTTCTCAATGTCATTAAATATTAGTGCTGGGAACCGAATCCGGATAATTTTAGATCCGGATCCAAAATTATCCGGATATCCGGATAATTAGGTTTTCGGATATCCGGATCTCAGATCCGGATCTCAAATTCGGATATCCGAACCTCGGATCCGGATCCCAGATTCGGATATCCGGATCTCGGATCCGAATCTCGGATCCGAATCTCAGATTCGAATATCCGAATCTCGGATCCGAATCTCAGAATCGAATATTCGGATCTCGGATCCGAATCTTAGATTCGGATATCCGGATCTTAGATTCGGATATCCGGATCTCAGATTCGGATCTCGGACTCGAATCTCAGATCCGGATTTAGGATCCGAACCTAAAGATCCGGATTTCAAATTTGAATCGTTTCGAATCTATGCGTTTTATATTTTTATTATTATATAGGTTTTTCACACATTATTTTTAATATATTTATATTATTGAAATAAATGTACGGGTAGGTTATGAAATAAATATCTATTTTCTTTTTAACATAGCAGTTATATACGATGTGTCTAAAAAATCATATGTGCATCAAAATTATATATACAATGTGTCTCAAGAATTTTATATAAAATATGTTTTTTATATAACATATAAATATGCAGTGTGTCTCAGAAATAAAAATGCTCAATTATTATACATTGTGTCTAAAGAATTTTGTATTACAAGTTCTGTTTTCGAGAATACTAAAAAAGTTGATTTTGGCAATACTAAAAATTCTTTTACATATGCAATTCTGAAAATTTTGTTTTAAAATTCTTGGCGATTCATATGCGCTAAAAAATTTGAAATTTAGTATAAAATTATCAAATTTATAAAAACTGTCAAATATTGAGTACAAATTTTTAATTTTTGTTAAAAATTATACAATTTTGTTAAAAAAATTCGCATTTTGACAAAAATTTAGCATTTTGTCAAATCTTTAATAAATTTTCCAGATTGTTAATATTTTGAAATTATATATTTCCGGATATCGGTTCCAAATCTCAGATCCGAGTATTGGTTTCGGATATCGGATTCGAATCTCAGATCCGAATAGCGGTTCCGGATATCGGATCCGAATCTCAGATCCGAATATCGGTTCCGGATCTCAGATCCGAATATCGGTTCCGGATCTCAGATCCGGATATCGGATCCGAATCTCAGATCCGGATCTTAAATTATCCGAGAATCGGATATTCGGATATCCGAATCTTTTTGGATCCGGATATCCGGATCCAATTTTTTCAAATTTTGACAGCACTATTAAATATATAAATAATGAAAAATTTATACATATGCTCATAGCTAGTGCTATATAAACGTTTTCAATATCTATTTCCAATTATATTTTTGCTCCTGTCTATTACATGCACTGGACATTTTTCAATCTAAAAAATCGTATTAAACTAAAATCGTGCAATTTCAATATAATATACATAATGAAATTTAGGATTAATGTTAATACAAATATATTTCATATGATGTTTTTGTTATTATTACGATATTTAAATAGTTATTTGCTAACTTTTTTGAGACAAATCGTACAGTATAAAGTAATTTTCAATTGTTTCAACCGTTTCGAAGTAAGATACAGAATTAAAAATTGCCTGACTTTCATTTTGTTTTATGCCTCCAACGTTTATAAAAATTAATACAAATTTTTTTTTAGTTATTTGAGTTATTTTTAGTTATTATAGTAAAAATTATAATGTCGTAGATAATTTTTTTATTGTGTTTATAGTTTTTGAATTAGAATAAAAAAAATTTTTTTTAATAAATCTATATATATATATATATATATATATATATATATATGGGTGTGTGTGTGTGTGTGTGTGTAAATATTATTGGTCATACTTATTTTATTAATTACTAATTATTTTAAGAATATATTTGTAGTTTACTAAATTTATATAGAAAATTAAAATGTTGTTTTTAACGATTTAAAATAGTACGTCCATATACAATAAAAGCACATATGTTGAACGTAAAACAACGATTTTTTTCAAATAAAATACACAATCGTACATATATGCTTTTCTAAAACAAATCGCAATTTTTTTTTTAATTTGTAATTTAAAGTAATATCTTTACAAACCTACTAAAAATAGATATCTAACTAGATCTTATTCAATTTCAAATTAATTGCTTCGTATTTTTTTTACCAACTTCACTAAATTAAAACGTTTGACTGGCTTCTGATTTAAAGTTAACATTCGTGAACCGAAAATAGTTGAAATTGGTACTATGTATTTTAAATTAACTATATTATATACAAGTTCGAGATTTTCTGTCAACATGAACAGACAATGTTCATCGAAGAAATAATGACAAAATAAAAACATAATGTCGGCTTCAATTAAAATTGAACCAGAGGACAACAAAAAACTAATTACATAATAGTAAATAATAGTAACACAGAATATTGAAAGTAAGTACGGAAGTTTACGGCATGGAATTTTGTTATTTCAACTTGTTGAAATTTAAAAAAAATTATTGATTTTTATTTTTAAACATTTATTTTTAATTATAAACACATCTACTTTCTAGGACTTATATTTATTAATCAAATTACGATCATTTATTTGACAGCAATATACAGTAGAAATTGTATAGATGCCTGTTACAGGGAGGCCTAGCAACACAAATTGAACTATTATTATTTTTTTTCTGTAAGATATATATATATATATATATATATATATATATATATATATATATATATATATATATATATAAAATACATGTTTCATTACAGAGAAAAATAGTCAAAAAGATCAACATATTGAAAATACTTATGTATGACGTTTTATTTACTCGTACATTTTGAAATGGGAAATATATTAGAAATACATATAAAACTTTAATGTAATAAACATCTAATTTTGAAATAAAATTTCACAAATTAAGTGTTATCATTTATACAATCGTTTTCAGTATGTATACTTAACCTAATTTAGCCAATAATTTTTTGGTCAAAATATCATGCATAGTACCCACTTGTAACAAAACAAATAAAAACAAAATGCATGCGATTTCAATCGAATCAGATTTTAATGATTACTAGTTATATTAAAAGTTTCAAAAGCAAATAGTGATAGGCAATTATAGAAAAATTGGCTTGTATTTTAAATAAAAACTGTTTGTCATTCCATATTTGTCATTTGTACAATAATTACTATTGTTTTATATGTCGCGTTTGTCGGTGGCGTACACGCCACTCACAAAACATTAATTTTAGGATATCAAGTTTAAACAAAACGGTCGCTGGACTAGGTATATATAAATTTTGAGTATGTTAAAACTTTTCCATATACATATATAGTATGTGTAGATATATAAACGTAATTTATAGTTATTGTATTCTGATGTTTACTTTGATTTTCATACTCAAATTTTGCACTAACCCAACAATTCCGAATTTTTAATGAATTTCAAACAAAACATTTTTTTTCATTTGCGACTAAAACAAAAGTACCGTTTTGCTGTAATCAAAAGTTTTAAAATAAATATTTTAATAACATGAAAATACACTTTTTCTTAAACTTTTAAAAATTAAAGGAGATTCTTATAGAATTTTTTATTTGAGAAAAACAATCTAAAAATGTTTCAAAAATTTAAACTCAAATATTTTCTTTGACACCGTCGCGTCGTTATTTGCCGTCATTATTTTAATATGAATTTTCAAGATTTACATTGTTTAAATATCATTTTTATGCACAAAGCCACAATTTACGTACTGACTGTTTTTAAGGTTAATTAGTATTAAGTACAGAGTAAACTTTTTTTTAAAATTAAACGAAACTGAGAGTGTCTATGAAAAGGAATAAATTAAAAATGTAGAACGTATGTTAATTTCAACCATTTTCTTAAAAAAAAAAGAAAACTAAAACATTGTAAATAAATTGAATATTTGAAATTAAAAATAAATTTTTACGTGTTAAATACAAAAAATGAAAATGGAAGCAATCAAAGAATGTTAAAATAATTTTGTTTTCTTTCGAACGGCCAATAAAAGTGGAACTTCTAAAGATTTGTTTATAGATAGAAATTGAATATATGAGTCGTATAGATGCAAAACTCACTATTTGCAAATTTTAAGTTCTGAGATATTTGCAAAAAACTGTTATAGCGTAGTGTAATTGTATTTTGATGATAAAATCTTGTTACTAGATGGCAATACTTATTTAAAATCGTGAATCATTGGTTTTATACATTATTAATTCATACAAAGTAACTGTTTGCTTTCCACCAATAAAATTTTTATTGGTGGAAAGCAAACAGTTACTTTTGCATCTAAACTATCAACGCAAGTAGTGAGTTTTGCACCCAACACTAAATTTTAAAGAGTGTTTCTCATATTAAATACTGAGTTTTTTTTCTTACTAACCTAACTATCGTATTCCTTGTAAAATTCTACGTCCAAATTTCGCATAATCTCATTTTTTACTTTTTGTCATATAGTGAGTTTTGCATCTATACGCCTCATATATTTTATGTTTTTTAACAACGATTTTTTTTGTAGCGAGTTTTGTTAAATTAAGAAAATATAAGGGTAATAAAGCAAAAACATTGACTGTAACCACATTTGCAAGAAATAGAGCCACAATATCAATCTTAGATTACGACTGAACATAAGCAACAAAATACGTTTACGACTGTGAGCAAATTGTGACTAGAGAGGCATTACCCGTCGCCTAGATATTCAGCTATTGACAACACGAAGTACAGGCTGTATAGCTGCTGTACTTTTAAATAATTCATATTATATTGTTAACTCTAAAGCTGTAGCTGTACAAGATGTAAACTGACACTACTTTTACTTACAACACAACATTGTTTCTATTCCGGACGTGCACTGAAGAATAATCACATTATTTTTTCCTTCCTTATTTTTTGCACTTAATTGGTAATAAAATATCCGCTTAAATAAAAATAAACTTGCAACAATAAATCACAAAAGGGGAAAAGAAATATTTCAGATTAAACTTAAAAACAATGCGATATTTGAACTGAACGAGTATCACATTTTCTCGTGAAATTTTTTTTTAAACTTTTCAAAGTTATAAAAAGTTAAGAGAAACAGATGTAGAAAATTTACAAATATACAAGCAGAACGAAACAAAAAACAAATTCTGTTATGTATACCTGCTCGTATTTAACAAAATGATAGAGCAATCACAAAATTGGCTTGATACTAAATGTATGCAATCACAATAATGCATTTGGAAAAAAAAAGAATAAAAGAAACGTGAATTTTAAAATTTTGACATTGGACATGCATATCTCGTAGCAGCTTGTTTGATCAGTGTTATTTTTTCTTTTGCTTTTCCATATTGAATAGTAAGCGAACTGTTATAACAGAAATATACAGATGTTTATGTGGGTTTGTATCTAAAACAAAATAATACAAATGAAGAACTGGACTGACAGAATAGCAAACGAAATCAATTCGGAAATAGAAATATTAGTAATAGTTTTGATGTGAAGCATCAGAGCTCCCAGATCGAAGCTGTAAGGATTAAGTTTTAAATACGTTCAGTTATTACGTGGAAAACCCATTCGGAAATCGATTGGGCCAAGTCTGAATCGGCGAATCGCTGTCCGTTGTTCGTTGTCCATTGCTCATTCAGCTGATTCGTTCGTGGTCAAATACACATGCACATATAGAGACACATACGTACAACGCCGAACTCCGGATTCGGGTTGCGAGCGGGACAGAAACTCAAACCGGAGCATTCGAGTATGGGTAATGTTTTTTTCCGCCAAAAAGAAGAGCTGAGAGCTGAGACGTTCTGTGTTACTAGACAGGTATTATACGAATTTTAGAGTTAAAAGTAATCGAGTAGGAATTTTTTTGGGTCATTCCGTTGGAAAAGGTTTCGGCGATTCGTAGTAAGTGAAGTGTAAAGCCTGTTCAGTAAAGTAAAGAGGCCTTATAACCCCAGCCCCGCTTTGATCACTGATGGCGATATCTTAACGTAACGGTTTAGAGAATTGCTTCCGCAACCTTAGTCCGGTTAAAATACAATATCCGTTGAGAAATTTGGTCCAGCAGCTGTGGTAGTAGCGACGGCAGCAGCAAGCAGCGGCACCTTGCCTGAAATCCAACCGTGCGATATATACTCACTGTATTCGCAACTAACCTAACCTATCTACCTACTATATCAACATACAATTCCTGCAATTTATATTTTAAACTTTTTTTTGCTTCCGTCAATATATTCTATTTATTTTTCGAAAACTATTAGCAACTTCTGTGCAAATGTTTATATAAAACATATTCATTAAAAAAACAAAAAACAAAACACCTTTATCAATTTTTTTTTGAATAATTTGAAAGTCATGCTACTTGTTGACAATTTCTTTTCTTAATATTTAAATATCTAATGATATTTCTCGAAAGGTATATGAATTATGAAATTTTTAAAAACTGCTGTAAAATCCTCATAATATGTGTCTACAGAAAGTGCATGTTAAAATATTGTACAAACTCAAATATGCAATTTATAAACAAAAAAAACAAATGAGCAAAACTTAATTTTTTGGTGATATCTAGTATCCTATGCATTTTCTTGAAAAAATAATCAAAATCTTGTAATTGCTTCCTTCGTGTGGCAAATTTTGTCTAATTGAACCGACTTCGTATCCTTTACACTTTACAGTTCTCGAGATATACATAAGGAGCAAAGCAAGTTAGTTTTAATACGTGTAAATAACTTCAGTATTAGATAAAATTACAACCAATATAGCATAAATGAAAATTAAATTTCAACATTCAGTATAGTATATAAGAATAAACAATAGCAATTTATTAACTTAATTATTCCATGATGTATAGAATTTATTGATCGGCATATTGTAATATTATATATTTATTAATAATGGTATTTGTACAAATTACATTTTAAATAAGCCTGTTGTTTATCCGTTAATAATTTATTTTAAAAAATAATATATTTCATTTTAATTGGGCGAGGAAAATTTATTTAACTATTATTCATATGATATTATTTGAACAGTACATTAGTTAAAATATAAAATCATATAGAAATGAAACTTCCGCTATGATAAATTACACAATTATAACAATTTTCGAAACATGAAATATAATTGATATGGAATTTCTTAGAACGTTATATAAATACTTGTAGTAGTAATATAAAATTTGCAAATACGTGAAAAGAAAAATAAATATTTCCAGCAATGTTACTTCCAGTTAATATGTTAGCGAAAATAAGTGCCTATCTAAAGTCAATAAATCGAACTTACATTTTAATTTGTTGCAATAACGTGTTAACTTTATTAAATACATATATATATATATATTAGGGTGGACCTTAAATGGGGTGAAATCGAATTTTAATCGGGCCGCCCCTCAAAATGATTCCAAATTAAGAAAAAAAAATTGTAGTAAATTTTTTTCCGCGTAATATTAAGGTTTAAGGGTGCCGAAATGCACTTTTCTACTTTTTATTTACATAAAATCGGATTTTTACACATTTTGGGACTTCATTTCTTTTCGAGGCAATAGGAGGTTTAAAAAATCCACTCAGCGGTGGAATACAGTCTATAATTACCCGATAATGTGTGGTAATGATAAGCTGCCACACTATCTTCAGGCTATCGGCCGAACTCTCCCTATAGTATCTCTACCGACAAATGTGGCACCAAATCACTCACATTTTTGAAATTGCTGAAAATCCTTAAATAATAACACTTTTAAAATTAAGTCAGTTAATTAACAATTGATTTAGTTATTTTATTGTAGATTTGAAATTATATAATTGTTTTGTCATCTTTTTAATCATCTAAGCCAAAACGGCTTTTGAGCGATAGTTTGATCATCTTTAAATCTCTTCAGAAAAATATCAGAATCATTACCACACATTATTGGGTAATTATAGACTGTATTCCACCGCTGAGTGGATTTTTTAAACCTCCTATTGCCTCGAAAAGAAATGAAGTCCCAAAATGTATAAAAATCCGATTTTATGTAAATAAAAAGTAGAAAAGTGCATTTCGGCACCCTTAAACCTTAATATTACGTGGAAAAAAAATTACTACAATTTTTTTTTTCTTAATTTGGAATCATTTTGAGGGGCGGCCCGATTAAAATTCGATTTCACCCCATTTAAGGTCCACCCTAATATATATATATATTATCAAGGTAGGCGCGATGCAACGCGGCTTGCGGCCTGTTATATGTATATTTAATTATTTCATTATTTTAATGATTATAATGATATATTCGTAGTAAGTATATCTAATGCAATTATAATTGAATTATGTTTTCAGTATTACGTTTTATCAGGATACGTATCATCATCCTTAATATTATTAGAATAATGCAATAATTGTTTTTGCAATTATATTTAGTAAAACAAGAACATTCAATGTAACGGACTGGCCTTAATTCAAGTTAATTTCGTTCATTTCTCAAGAGGAAAAAATTTGTATTTCGCGTAATTTTAATTAATTATTCTAATAAACGAAATAACTTTTACTCTTTTCAAATTATCAAATGTTTTAATTCATTTTATTGAATTTACCTTAAGCGATTTAATAATTATCACCATTTAGTGTTCTCTGAGGAACAGCTACGTATAAGAATGCAAATCATATTTTTTATTTCATGTAAATGGAGAAAATATTTTCTTTCGGTTAAATACTTCTTCAGTTCAGTTCGAAAGCTGCAATTCAATTCCTCGTTTAGAAAATGTTTATTATATTTTATGTAATAATGTAGTGAAACAGTAAGAAGAAATTACATTACAAAAACTCATTTCGCTCTCCTTACCTGGACTAAGAAATGTTA
The DNA here is from genome assembly GCA_963966155.1 of Clivina fossor. NCBI lineage: Eukaryota > Metazoa > Arthropoda > Insecta > Coleoptera > Carabidae > Clivina > Clivina fossor. Next base: position 43,991,206 of record OZ014550.1, on the reverse strand, counting down.
ATGAATAAATATTTAAAAAAAATTTTTTTCATGAGTAAAATGTTATTGGAAAAAACTTAATAAATAATAAAACAAGCTTAATTTAAAATAAATTTGATGTTTGTCAAGTAAAACGAAACATTGTTTTAAGTAAATATCATTAGAAAACGTAACAAATGTAAATTACATATTTACGAGTAACACGAGAGCAAGTTCACGTTAGGAAATTTTAATTGACTCGTCTCAAACAAAAGTAAATTTTTAAAAAGAAGCAAACAAGACATGGTCTTGAGAACGTAGAAACGATGAAAAAATACGCGTGCAGAAATGATTTTTGGGCCAGAATACAAAATAAGAAAGGGTAGACAACACAGTATACGCGGTATACATATATGCTATTCGGATACGGGCCTGGCTGTGCTGTGCTGCTGTATGAGAAAAGCAAAAGAGAACGAAAGCTGCAAAGTCATGCTGGCGCAAGCAGGAGGCAATAGCAATAGCGAGTAGCGAGTAGCGAGTAGCGTGCGTCCCGCATGCCGCGTATATCACGCTGAATTGCTGGCACACTGGCACGCTGTGCTCTGCTACGCTACGTCCCGACTACCCCTGGTGGCGGCCTACCGACGTCGCCACCACAAGGTCCCTCTGCGCCAAACGCCAACGCTATCCCCAATGGCCGTGGCCGCAATGGCGCTAGCATAGCCTTAGCCTCGGCTTCAGTAGCAGTACTAGTAGTAAGCAAGCAAGCAAGCAAGCAGTATAAATAAGTCTTTGTCGTACCACTTATGTTCGTGTAACGCGGGTAACGCATACGACCGATTGATGCTGGCACACGCGGAGCGCCACTTTCTGAATAACTTGAATGACTTACATACTCTTTTCTTCGCAAATTTCACGATTTACATGATCAGATGTGTAAACGTGTTTAAGCACCATCCTATTTTTCGATGATAAATTATTTCTTCATATTCCCACCTTGGAGCTACATTTCCTTACATCCATATAACATATCTACTCATACATACATTCTACCTATCTCGCACATTTAATTTAAGTGTATTAGTATATATATATATATATATATATAAAATAGATATTGACACTTGAATAAAATTTTAAATATTATTTCCATTATCTACTCTACCTTATAAATTATGCAATAGCTTTTAGAAAACTCAACAGTTTTACACTTAAATTTTCTATGTGCTATTTGTTATTTACGACAATACAGTAAATGAAAATAATATTATACTGACGGTATATTTTATTATCTACTGGTTTATATGTAAAATTAATATTTCATTTATCTTATCAAAATATTTTTAACACATACCTTTACATTTAATTGAATTTATATAAATGTAAAAATAAATAAATATAATTTTTAGACTTTGATATTAATATTTATTTTATTACAAAAAGATTGGAAAATCTTCGTCAACTTGTAATAATTAAAAATATTTACTTCATTTAATACGATAAACTTTGGGTAGAAACATAAATTTTAAAATTGAATAGAGATACATATATCACACGAATATTTTGGTGGAACATGAAAAGTAATCCTTGTATATTGCGCGAAATAATATTGAAATTATTTTAATATGCTCGTACAAGTGTAAAGCCCCCAAGTTTCACAAAGTACCTATGTACTTAATATTTGTTGCTGTACAATATTCGCGGAATTAAGACCTCGTTTACATTTCATGAAAACGTTTGTTAAGATTTACTTTTAAATGTGATACATACATTTTTATATAACGAAAAATCAGAACGATTAAATTTTAATTGAAAATTTATTTTATAAAAGTACCTACATATAATACAAAAAGTTAAGCGAAAATATAATAATGTTCTGAATTTGATTACAGTAGTGTCTCATCTTTGACAGTGATCCTATTAAAAGACTGACTAAATGAATTAAGTAGAGTACCAATTTGGAAAGAATTTAAGAATTTGATAATAAACCCTGTCCTAGAAGAAGAAATATTACCAGTGGACGAAAGAGAAAATGGAAAGTGGAAAATCTGTTTGTAATTTTTAATTCATTTGAGCGCGACGTAATTGGTGAATAATACATAAGACCATGTATTTTTAATTCGTCGTTATCTTAGAACAATAGCAAATTTCTTCCATAACACTGAAAATTAACACCAACGTTGAACATTAAAGTTGGCTTGCGAATAATTTTGAATTGTAATTCATGGAAACGCCATACCATGCCATATTATATATCACACTATGACAAAAATCGGAAGAAAATCAAAAAGGAAAAAAGAACATTTGTTTTGTTTTGCAAACAATTCGAGGAAAAAGATTAAATATAAAATTTTGTTTTCCGATAGTATTACATTTGACTTTGGATTAGGAAAAGGACAAAAAAACTAAATTCGATTAAATTAGAAAATGATTTAGTCGACAGAAAGATGGTGAATTTAAGAATGGAAAATCTTGCATAAAAAGTTATATAAATGTATTCACCATCGTACCCTAGCATAGCATAGCATAGCATAGTACAGTACAGTACAGTACAGTACAGGATAGCACAGCCCCAGCCCAAGCGGCCAAATCCATATATGCCGTTAAAGTGAAAAGAGATTTTCTTGTACGAATACAAAGCTTTCGTAATACGATTCACCTTCAACTTTAATATTCACCCACAAGAAGACAAATCGTATAATTCAATTTTACTGTGTTACTACAAAAATGCGACATCATTTTATTCCACTCAGTTTGCAAACTTTCAAACTAACTACAAAATGAATTTTTACTAAATTATAAAGTAAAGTACAAGAACAAGAAAATTAACATTCTTCTTTAATTTCACAAAACAAATTTGAAAAATTTACATTTATAAAAGTTATAATTAATTGGGTCAGTTCATTACCTAAACATGCTTCACAAAGAACTTGCTACATTTCAAAGTATTAAGTATGTTTTAGAGAAATTCAGTATTTAAATACTTCTAAGAACTATTAAGTTCTGTAGAAAATACGCCTTTGTTATTAGTTAATCTCTAATATGCAGTCAACACTTTCGAAAATAAATTCATAATTAAATAGGTACTTATAGAAAATATAGCGTAATAATTTTCAATTCTTATTATAATTATATAATGTCTACCTAAAATGATAAAATAATAAAACAAATGTTTGAGGTAAAAATACATATATAACATAAAATAGAGAGAAAACAGAAAATCATATATTCTTAAATATAAATTTAATGGATTTTCTCTCAAAGGAAAACTGCAAAAAAGAATTTGAATATTTATATTGAGAATGAGAATGATGTTGAATGTCGCGAAAGACGCAAAAAAACCTAACGTATGTGTAATGTACATATATGATCTTGGTGGTGTAAGTGGTAATCTAGAACGGACTACAAGTAAAAATATCAAATAACCAATCCGTTTCCAGAGATAAAGGAAAATGGAAAATATTTTTGAATCGGTATTCCCATCCGAGCTTCGTCGATAAATTTCAAATTGAAAATATATGAAATATTTATGATACCTGACCAATGTAACACGATGTCAGAGCGTTATTGCTTTATTTCAAAAGACGGCAAACAGACTGCATTGAGTCGGAATCTTGACTTGTTCCCCCCCTGCATTACCCGTACACTGTTAGCGCCTCTTTGATTTGCTTCCAAGGTATTTCTTTACATCTTTCAAAGAAACAGAGCATATTATAAGGATAAAAAAAACTATTGTAATATTAGAAAAATACACACTTATATAAGCTAGATAATATTTTTAATACTATGAGCTATTTATTCTATAACTATTTCATAGACTGACAAAAAAACAGAGAATATTATAAAGATAAAAGGACTATTGTAATATCAGACAAAATACTCACTTACATAAGTTAGATAATATTTCTAATACTATGAGCTATTTATTCTATAACTATTTCATAGACTGACATTGATATAATCGGTGCCATTTTTTTTTTAATTACTAATGGAAGTTAATTTTACTTCAAGCCGTATTTTACTGTTTATTAGTTTTAGTTCAATTCATCGATTTTAAGTTTCTGCATTGGTATATTTAGAGGAGCCACTTATGTGCTTGAGGCGTAAAAATTGTTAGGCACGACCCTACTTATGTGTCCAATATTAGTTAATAATTAAATATTGAAATTCATACAATTATCTTATCAAAAAAAAAATATTAGATAGAAGTATGAAGTTTAGTTCAGATTCACTAACATAATAGAAATGCATAATAATAACTGCACAAGAGGAGATAATTACGTTTGGTATATTCATCTAATGTAATTAGATATTTTTTTATTTTGTCATATACATACTTATCTGTTCTTGTTTGCTGATTTTTCTAACGTATTAAATTATTTATCTAAACATTGTTTAAAATAACAATTTGATTTGATTTGAATGTAATTGGAAATATCATCTAATTAAATAGATAAATCATCTAAGATTTTGCGATCTAATTCGAATTAGACAAAATAGCTATTTTATTAATTTTCTGTGTGATATTAGACATACAATATGTTGCAAATTTAGAATCATTAAAGATATATTTCAATGTAGCAGCAAGTGACATTTGAAAGAAAGTCAAAAACTTGTCTCTATAATTTAAATCGTTAACAATATAAGTAGTCGATACGCGATATAAAGGGACCAATATACAAATACGGGAGTTGTTTATCGGCTGAATGCCTTGCGCCTCAACTCGCCTCTTTATATGATTGAACAATGACAATTGTCCAAGAACGTGATGGATCCCATCGTTCTGCCCCAGCTTAAATCCATAACCACTAGACCAGTATAATTTAAATGAATTAATTTGCCGCATAAAGTCTGTAACGAAATAACTAACTTGTTCGTATGCCCTGGATCCTCTATCATCTGTTCTCTGCCCCTCTCCCCCCCGTGAATATCATATGCCACATACCACACACTCAATATCGAAACGACCTTTTATTACCGTTGATTACGCGTTTCAAATTTTTAAATAGATAATCACGTCAAAAACAGGAAAATAACCAATTGGAATTTCAGCCTTTTATAGTCTAGTTAGCTGCACACTGATAGGACTCGTACAAGTGTTATATTGGTTTTTACATGTTAAATATGACTATCGCAAATAGTAACTTTTCTATTTATTTTATTTAAAAAGCGTTAATAAAAACATGTTGAATTAAACGCGTTTGCGTTTTTATTTTTCAAATCAGACTAGTTCCAATCGTAAAATAGTCATTTGTAGAAGTTACCACAAAAACTATGTGATATATATGTATTATAATAAAAAAAAATATATAATATTTTTATTCTGCGAGCGTATATGATTTTTTTTGTTATTTTTCCATATAGAATTAAATTTTGAGAAATAATGCTGAATTCAAAAGCAACGGTAGATTTTCAATGAGCAGTGTGTCTCTACCTTATTTTATTTACATACTTTTCATATTACAGTAAATATAAATTCAAATTAGTTCAATGAATCTAAAATAGGATTTAAACCTTTGGGAACGATAACCGCATATATGTTGTTTGAATTATTTCTTATCACGACGTTAATTTATTCATTCTGAATCAATAAAACAGCTTATTCAAAACAAAAACTGTTCACTTTTTTGTTAGTATATAAAAGCAAAAAAATAATTTGAAAAACCTGCAAATGAATTTTTATAATACTAACCGAGATTTTCTAGAAATGTAATCATTTTTTATTTTTATATAGAATATATGAACAGCTAAAAAATAACATAAATGTATTATAGCATTTATATTTTAATTATGAACATGAATTAAATTATTTTAAAATTGATTAAAAATTGCTTTTTAAAAAGAAATTACATTTTCAAACCACAAATAAATGAGAAAGGTAGCTTTTATTTGTATCATTATACCTATATGGAAATCAAAAATAAATTTTTTTAAATCAAAATAATTTATTATAATTCGAACATTTTTACGTACAGATAAAAAAACCTATTAATCTTTAAAATAAAAATTTAATACTGCCCGGTAGTTCTAATATAAAGTATTCATTTAATAAAAGAATAAATTAAATATTATTATGTCATTATAAAATCTTTTGTAAGTTTCGAAACAAATTAATAAACAATAAATAAAAAAATGAGAAAAACAAACGGAAAACAAGTAATGATTTTAATGAAAATTTGAACAAAAAGAAACCAAAAACAAATGCAAAGCAATCAAATCGTGTTACATTCGTTATAGTAAAATTGTCGTCATTTTAACAATGTAATATAGCATTACACTACGACCATACCTGTGCAGATACAGAGGGTGTTGCAATTTAAAAATGTACGATTATAATCGGATCAAAACGTTATTGCATTACGTGGGTATTAAGCCGCATAATGCAAATCCATATACTCTTCAAATGCATCTGTATTTTGCCGACTGTACTCTGCTTCGGCTGCTGGCGTGCTGGCTGCCCGGCGGCTGCACTCTGTCTGCTCTTAGCTTAGTCAACTACCTATATACATACATACATAAATACTAGTATGTAGGTATACACCATGATTCTCTATCTCTACTCCAGTGCGTGTTCTGCTTCTATCCAGCCAAACACTTTTTCACATACTTTTTATTGCAAGCAACAAGAAAATAATGTACTATAAATTCTAAAATATTTCTACTATAAATTTGCTCATAAAAAGACTTTTCTAATATTGGCTTATTCAAGAAATTACGATGCTAACACAAGCCAGGCTACGAATTCTGCCACGAAATTTATAGATGTATAAATAAACAATATTTTACTTTCTTATACGCAAAATGATTTAGAAAAAAATATAGTTACAATAAAAAATTTCATTTCGAAAATATGCGATTTTGCTGTTTCCCAATCAAAGTGAAATCTTTACACTGTTGTACAGTAGAACTTGTATATAAGCCCGCTGTAAAGAAGCTCTTCTTATAATATAATCTAGAGTTTGTGGTAGACAACGAGCCTCCATGCAAGTTCTATTGTATATAAAGCAATTGTGTGTACAATAATTTATTTCATATTACATTCGCGATATCTAATTTTTTACTGTTTAACATATATATATATATATATATATATATATATATATATATATATATATATATATACATATACAAATAGTTTTTTTATTGTTATTATTATTATTTTATCATGTAATATAAAAAAATTTAAATACATATTTAATTTTTTTTTAATATTCTACACATAGAAAATATTTAAAATACATAAGTGCTTTAATTATATTGGTAACATAAATAATAAAATTATTAAATACTTAAACGATCATACTGAATAAACTAATTTAAATTAATATGTAAAAATTTATTTAGCGTGAATTTGGGATTTTCATTTATCGCAGAAGGTGTTCTACCACTGAGCTACAAGAGCCACGACAAATCTCTTCAATGCTGAAATACATTTTTCCATATTTACAAAAAAAAAAAACTAATTTAAATTTGTTCGAATTTATAGGATTTTTTGGACTGATATGCCGTGGATACCGGCCGTGAAAACCCGAAGATTACTATTAAATTTGTTTATTCACTGCGGTTATCAAAGTATTTAATAAGTCGTAAAATCACAATTTTGTCGATTAAATTTTATTATATAAATAATAAAAATAAATGTCAGTAATATTTTTGCACAGTGCGTCCAAAAATGCTTGTTAATTTTAAATAGATTATAGATATAACCAGTAGCGCAGCCAGGATTTTGTCTTGGGGGGGGCCCAAAAATTTTATCTTGGAGAAGCAAAAAAAAAAAGCAAATACTAACCAGATTTCCACTTTATCTTACATGAATCGAATAATTAATAATTTAAAATAATGAATGTTGGCTCAATATTTTGGGGTAAATAATTGTAGCATTGGAAGTGACTGCTGAATATATAAATAAACGAATAAAAATTGTGCTAATTCTGCTAGCTTTGGGGGGGGCCGAGGCCCGTCGGCCCCCCCCTTGGTTGCGCCACTGGATATAACATAACAATATAACAGAAACTTTGATCAATTTCATATAAAGTTCGCTTGTTTGGTTTGTTTAATACCAACACTTTCTCTCTTTTTTACAAAATACTGTTAATAGTGGAGGCATTTTCAAGAATTATTTTTTTCCACAACTTCCTTCCTTCACGCCTCTATAAAGTTCTGGTGTATTGTTATATATTTTATAAAATTTTATATGATTAAACTGTACTTTAAAAAAAATCTGTAAATTTACATAAAAACCTGGGTAACTGATTTACACCAGTTTAATAAGTAAATTTACAGACGTTACAGGAAATTTTTTACATTATATAAATATGAAATACGTATATTTTATGTAAGTTTACTTATTATTTCGGTAAAAAAAACAAACATATATTATTTTGTATAAAATTACAAAATTATATTATTCTTACAGAAAATTTACGTAAACCATCGTTTTGCTGAAATAATTAGCGATTTAGCTAAAGTTTTGACTTTAGAAAAACTCATTTAAAATTTATTTTGAAAATCGTTCCTGCCACAATGAATATTTTAACACATTCCTTGTCATACAGTCACCATGGAAACATTAGCTTATTTATTTTCATGGCTATATGATAAAATATAATATAATTTTAAAATTGATGGTTTAAATTCGAAACCAAATCGAATGATAAGAGAAAACATTAAATGCATAAATGGCATCGGTCATAATAATCTTTCTATATTATTTAATGAGCAATTCCAAACTATTTAAGAGATTTAATTCCTCTTAAACGAGCGAAGCTTGATTTTCTTGATATTATATTATAATAAGATCATTATTCACATTTAACTATTGAATAATAAATATGTGAAAATTAAATATATGATGCATGTGCATGTATAATTTTGATGTAATAAAGTATCGTATCGTAATGAAGCATTTGTTTTACTCGTTCATATACATAGCGAGAGAACGAGGGAAGTTTTAATGAAAATCATGTATCAAGAGAGTTGAACTGTAAATATTCAAATATTGTACATAAGTAATAGCAATTGTGCGTGTAATAAATATTCTATTTATAGATCAATTTATTACAATATTTGTTGACTTTAAACGGCTTAAAGGCTAATTAAAATGATTTATTGACACATGTCAAACATAGCCAAGCCACACAAGAGGGTGATTCTAAATAGAAACGTTACGTTCATACCAAAACAATATGGGTATTTAAAACGTTACACTCTAATCTTTATTATTTGCTATACCTAATTAATGGCGTCGTAACACTTTATTGCTAATTATTCACAAACTATCTCCAATACTAAATCGAAAAACTACTCAGTAAATATTCGAAATTTATTTTTTAATTGAATTTCTACTAATTTTCTATTTTAATTTTAAAAATGGTTTACAATAATAACTGCAATAAATTAATATTTTATTTATTATTCATTTATTCATATTCATTTATACATATTTATTTATTCTTTTTTTTAATTGCAGTGCTTGTCAAATTTAGTACAATTTATTGGAATCTGCATTTTTTTATATTGATTGTCACTTGTTTAGATTTGAAAGAAAAATACTTAAGAATTAAAACAATACAATTGGTCGATTTCTTTAAATTGTTATTGAAAATAAATCATTAAACATTTGTACACAAAAATAATAAGTAAAGGTTTCAATTTTACTAAATTTTATCTTTATCAATATTTAAAGTAAATGAATTAATGTAATTAATTTTACATGGAGTACATTTTAAACTTTTGTATTAATATGATAAAATTATTTATTTATTTTCGATTTACGGTGTACGCTTTTTCGGTATATATAAAATAAGTGTAAAAATATTTCTATTTAATTTAGGACTGAATCTTAAATTTCTTATTTCAAAAACAAATGATCCTGATAATGCAAATCAGTGGCGTAGCCAGGAACTTGTCATGGGAGGGGTTACTAAAGAAATGATATAATATTAATCAATAAAGATAATACTATAATTTGCATAAAAAATAAAGAGTAATAAGAATTATTTTTATAAAAATGAAAGTAAAATAACATTAAAGTACATTTAAGCAAAATAACATTTCACAGACGTAGTTGAAGTCGTCTTGGGTTTTTTGATAATTCATCCAGTATGAAACAGCATTACAATCTATAATGGTGATTTCAGTTTACTGATTCGGTGATTTGGAGAAACTGCACGTTTAATTTTATATATCAACGTAGTTTAATTATATTGCTGATTTTGGTTTTTGGTCGTTCAGGTTCTGGGGGGGGGGTAACTCCCCGTAACTTCCCCCCACCCCTTAAATACACCACTGATGCAAATTTTAAGTTTAAGTATTTATATCATTTAGGGGATTGGCAAATTCAATACAATTAGTTTTAATGTCAATGTAGCAAATGAATCTATTTAGCATTTTTAGACTATTTTAAAATTTTAACTTAATCTATCTAATAAAGGTAAGTAACTTTTGCGAAACACAATTAGTTCGTTTTGTTGCAGATGATTTTTAATTACGTATAAAAAGCGAAGTGAAGTGCTCTGGCCACAACAAATTTTATTAGGCAATTAGATTGTTTTTAAAATGAGTATTTATAGGTATTTGCAGCGAGTAATTAGCGAATTTAATTAACAAATTAAATTGATACTGGTGGTGTTTCGAAAACGGACTAGACGCTCTGAGATGGATAGTGTGAATGTGGTCTACGGAGAAATTTCCAATATATACGATATAATTACACAATTATTATACGTCAAAGTAAAATGATTATACCGTTGCAAAAGTTTGCTTTTTAGTAAACAAGACTTTGAAGAAACTTTACGGTAGGTAATTGATATGAAAAAGAAATTCATATTTACAAGATTTAATACTTAAAAAAAATACAACACAACAACGCTTTTGTTCAAAGATTTGGGTCGAACCCTTTTATGTTTTCGTATTAATTATTATCTGTGTAGACTAAATTTGTGTTGCGTTGTATTTTGATTTTAATACGTCTATTACGTCCAATACAAATATAGAAAGTTTTATAAAACAAACATTTTCGCATCGTATGCGAATGTTTATGACAAAAATTATTTATTTTCAAAAATCATGTTTATATATTTTGCAACAAACTTTTACGACAAAATATATTATTCGTAAATATTGTTGCAACTTGTCCCCTCTGGGTTTCAACAAATTGAAAAAATATATAACATATGCACAACTTTGTTACATTATTGAAATATGCGTCTTTTTCTTTTTTGATTCCATAAAAAGCCCAATTTCATTTCTCAGAAAAATATAATGTGTTATTACTCAATATATATTTGGAATTCTAAGAATTATACCTCATAATGTAAGTAGATATTCATTTAAAATACAAAATTAAATTTCAGTTTACCTTTAAACAAAGTTCGTAGGTAGAATATTTAAACAGAATTTTAATAAAAATAATAAGTTCTTTTATGTGGAAAATTATAAACTAACTCGAAGACATATGAATGTAAATTATGAAAATAATGTGCAATTTACACAATAAATTAGGAATTAGAAAATAAATCGGTAATGTAATAATATTCTTTGCAAAGTTTTTCAGTTATTACAAAATACGGCGCGGCGGCACTCAAACGAAACAAAGTAGAATTTTTATAGAAAGAAGTTAAGTGAAAAAGTTTGGAAAGGCAAAAATGATAAAAGGACTTTTACATATATTCATTTACGTTTTAATAACTTTTTACCATTCATTTCTAACCTGACCCAATTCTTTCACATCAAGCAAATTCATTCATCTTCGGCGCGGCAGCGGCAGCGGCAGTACGGGGCAGCACAACATCACAGCAGCACAGGGAACATTCGCTTTTCTCTTATTCTTTTCAGTAAGATATATTGACTTTCTTAAAGTCTATTTTACGTTTTACAAGATTTTCAAATTCAACGCTGATAACGTGAAACAGTTATAAAACTGTAATAAAACAGAAATATATTTCAAACTATATAATTGCATGCAGAAATTCTATTAAATGTAGTGACTGACGAAAGAGGTTTCGATGAATTTCTCGAGAATTTATCTAGGAAAAATGATTTAAGTTTGGGGAAACAAGGAGTTGACTGCCAACAACAATGAAATATATCCCTGTCTGAATCTAGATTGGAACTCTGTATTATCGATTAACGAGGCAGCAAGGCAACGAGAGGAAATTTCAAACGGTTGTTGGAGTCGAGATCGGAATTGGGATCGGAATACTCTGCTCAATGCTGTCCTGCTGCCTGGTTACAATTCACTGGAATATTCAAACTGACAAGAGATTATTTTCATTCTGCATATTTTAATTTTATTCGAATCGTTTCTTTTTAGCCAATTTCATTTTGTAATTTAAACCGTTGAAACTGTCATTTTGAGCGAATGCTATGAAATTCAATGAAGGCAGAGAAACAAAGTTGCCCCCCCCCCCGTTTCCGTTACTTTTTCTGCTCCAGTTGTCGACAAACCTGCCTACTAGATCGCCTATTCGGATAATCTACGTGTTATTTGCCCTTAACGTTATGCTGTAAAAACAGCTTCTAGTTCATCCAACAGGAAAAACTTCCTACACTCACTTATTTGTTCGTCATTTATGTATAATTTCATAAAAGTTTGCGCGAAATTCTACAAATCATATTTTCATATGCATCTCATTCTTCAACATGCATTTATTTCAAAAAAAAAAAAATGTATATGTGCTAATGCTATTTTCATAAAAAGCAAAGCTTACAAAAATTATAATAAAAACTGATTTAGAAATTTTACATATATTTTAGTTCATATAATTATATATTCGAAATTCTGAATCATGCAGTTTTATTAAAAAAAGTTTATTTACATTGTCAGTTATACTTTAAATATACGTTAATCCACTTACAAACAAGGAACTCAAACACAATCAATACTAGTTTAGCGGTACAAGATCGCTTTTAATTTCATCAAAATTGTTACTTGTTAAAATACTCGTATATTTTCAAACAATGTTCATAAAAATTAATTCTTTTTAATATGTAAATAAATCTCTTAGCATCACCAAAAATTCTATTAAATATCTATTTTAACAAATTCCATTATGCTAACAATGAATTAATTATCATTTCCATGCAAAATCATAATACATTCAAAATAGAAAATTAAATATCTGAAAAATTTATAGTTTACCGGGAATTGTTATTAAACATAATTCATTTATTAATATGCGCAATCTATATAATTTTTAAATTAATCGAGTTCCATTTTTGGATGAAATTCTCTTCAAATTTTTATTTAAAAACACAAATACCTATAGCAAACAAACTTATTTTCAAATATGCTAAATTTGATCACTGTTACAATTTAAAATAAAACAACTTGATTGTGTACCTCAAACCTAACAGTAATACAAAATTAATATAATTACAAAGATATTGATATAAAATTTTGCACTACTGTAGTGAATAATTTTTGAGATATTAAACTGACAATGAGCATCAAAATCCAAACTTTTGTCCAATTCCATAATTCAAGTATTTAGTCCTAATCTTGTAAATGTTGCATTATTATGTAAAAAAAAAAGTTCTTCTGTAGCCAATAGATTCGATGAAAATCAATAAACGCAAGTTAGAAAAGCGAAGTGAAGCCAGAGAAAAATGATAAAATACAATAAATAAAATATTATAAACGATGCTGAAAATTGGGCTATATTTTACAAGTGGAGTGTCACAGCAACACTGCAGCAGCAGCAGCAGCATACAACAACAACAGGCAACGAACAACGGACAACGGCTTGGCGCAGCCCAGTTCGGTCCGAAGTCACACGTGATAGAGTGTAAAGGGACGCATCACACTTGATGGTGATGGATCATGTTTCAAGTTTCAGACGTCGTTGTTGCCGTTGCTGTTGTACCCTTTACCGGACAAACGGACAATGGCTGGCAATGGCTAGGCTAGTGGGTAGTAAGTAACAAGCAACGAACGAAAACGAAGGCGATGCTATCGGATGGCAGCGTCGTAACCGCCGCGACGGATAGCTCTACTAACATATATCGAATATGTATACCGGGTACTGGTACCCGATGCCTGTGCCAATGCCAATGCCGACCAGCAATCCACTACCAGTCCCCCCCGTCCGGTTACGTCGTTACTAATGTCTAGGTTACACGGGTTACGCACGTATCTCAAGCTCCACAAAAATCTACTGCCACGCTAAATGTTCATTTGAAAACTACCATATTTCATTCACTTGCTTAATCTATCAATAAAATTTATTTATACCATGAAACTAAGCTGTAATATTTCGAATCAAAAACTATAGAAAAAAAAATAATATACCCATTTTTGAACAAAAGTACTTAACAATAAAATAAATTTAGAAAAAAAAGAGAAATGCATTAAAAATCCAATAAAATTTCTGATTACTCATACAAAATAATTTTTTTTTTTTGTTATTGTTGATCTATTTTTGTTTTGCTTATTTAAAATAATAATATTATGTCAAACTACAATTTCAAAAATCTAAATATTATTCATTCTTTTGAACATGATACTTACAAAAATTTTAAAACAATATTTAAAAAAAAAACTGTCTTTGATGACATAAAACTTTTTATATTTAATAATATATAAGAAAATATAAATAACAAAACTAGTGCACTTCATTTTATGAAAACAAGATCAATATTCAAAACTATCGTATATAAAACTTTAAAACTAAATCCTTAAAATATTTAAAAAACTTATTTTAAAACTTTAGATTAATAAATATTTTTTAGTTTTATTTCTAGTTTGTTAATAATTTTCTTTAAATATTTTTTTCTGAAAACTAAAACTAAACCGTAAGCATGCAGTCCAGTGGCGGCGGCAGATTTTAAAATTGGGGGAGGAGACCAGCAAAGTCCAGAATTGTTTTTAAGCAGGCACACATTTTTTTAAAAATAGGAAGTAATTTTTGTACAAAAGAGCAAAGCTATTAATTTTACTAGTTTATTTATTATTAAATGAAATATAAACAAATTACATACCAAATAGTAATCTAATCTTCTATTTTTATTGAAAGTGACAAATTTATTAACATTTGATCTATTAATTTAGCTATGTCTATTTCTATATCAAAAACACCAATATATATATATATATATATATATATATATATATATATATATATATATATATATATATATATATATATAATAAATTTAAGGAAATTATTTTTTCGCAAACTGTAGTAACTAATGATATAAAACTGCAAATTTTTTTTTATATTATACAAGTATATATACACCCTGTCGGCTACAAGAAGTTAATAAAAAAAATTGTATATGTTCAATCTGTCAAATTTACACAAATTGATAATAAAAATTTAAATAAGAATTTTGAAAAACTTGAAATTTTATTTATAATCTAAAATTTTTTCAAAAAACATCCGGATATATTTTTGAGAGGCCATCCCCTCCCCCGCCCCATTTCACTAGACCGACGCTAGCGCCGTCACTAATGCAGTCGGTGGCTATTTAGAACTTCAGCAACATATACGAAATGAAATTGATGTAAATAAAATGAGCGGCTGTATCTCTCATCGTTCATCGGTCAAATATAATTTCGTGACTTTTAAATAATATCCGCGCGCCTGTATTTACGACAGTAAATATAAATTTAACGAACACAATTTATAATCCGCTATTTAACGATTTTTTTACTCATAACTCAGTTTTACATTTAATATTTTTCGCATGAAATGCTTCGTTCATATGAAAAGATTATACCTATATCAAAATTTACGTGTTATTTCAAATTTATATTGATATAGACAAAGGACCGAATTAATGTCTTGATGTACACTAAAATACGTACTATATTTCATTGGAAACAAAATGTCAAAAACACCTTTTGACAAGATAACAATAATTAATAGTAAGATAACACTACTATAGTTAATATATTTCCAAAATTGTTATAAAAAATGACGCTTTTTAAAGCATTCAAATTTATACAATTCAATATATAATTTCGATTTTATTATTATTATTACATCGATATTAAGAAGCATGTTTATCCCTGTTTTTGTATTTCTGTTTTTACCAAGATTTTTGACTCTGATTTAGTAAATATGTAATATTATGTCTTCGATTTTTATAATAAAGTTTTTATTCACTTTTTTATTATTTATTTCTGATTTACAAAAATAGGTGCGTCTTATAATCTATATAGTACGGTATTTACATTCAAACATTTTTTTATTTTTTTTTTAAATCATGGTTGAAATTGATCCTAAAACTTATAAAAGCAAATCCCCTACTATTCTGATAAACAATAAAAGTTAAAGTTAATGTGTAATTTATTACAATGCAATTTCTTACAATGTTTACTACATTTTGTAAAGTATTTTTTATTCTAACATATAGAATTTTTATCTAACTTAATTTGAACTTTTAACATTTTTTACAGAATAGGAGGAAACATTTGATACTTAGTTTGATATGTATTTACTCTCCTATTCTGATATCTATATAAATAATATAAATTTCATATTTAATAAAATTTAATTTTCTGTCAATTCAAGGGTACTTACATCTTAAGATTTTTACGATTTTAGTTAAAATTAAAATTAAAATGAATAGCGT
Source organism: Clivina fossor (assembly GCA_963966155.1). Classification (NCBI taxonomy): domain Eukaryota; kingdom Metazoa; phylum Arthropoda; class Insecta; order Coleoptera; family Carabidae; genus Clivina; species Clivina fossor. The sequence goes on along the minus strand of OZ014550.1, from coordinate 43,974,670 downwards.
TAATCTTATACATAATTTAACTTAGCCAATTTGTTTTCTATCTTTAAATTAATGAAGTAATTAAAATCTATAAATTTTCATTATTTACAAAAAAAAAATGTTTTTCGTTAAGAATTTTGTCGTAACTTGCTAATTTTAAATATTATATTTAAACAGTTTTGGAGCTCACAATTAGTTTTGGGACAGGAAAAAATCATTAATAAACAGACTCAAAACTATCAATAAATTATTATAAAACAATATCTTACTTAAAACAATTTGAATAATAAGAGTATAATAATAATAAATTTTGGTGTTACAAACAACGCAAATATTATATATTTAAACATTTCCAATCTCGTGGAACTCATTGTATACTCAAAATATTAAATCGATAACCGTTTGCAATCACAATTCATGTACGAGTATGCATGTATGTATGTGTTCGAGAATATGTAACGTAACAGACAATAATGATACCTATATTATTAAAATAAAATACAAATACAATACGGGTATAAAAGGTAAAGGCGACCTACATATTTATATAGAGACATTATAGATATTTCGAAAATGCTGTTAATGCAAAGTGTTGTTAACTAGGTTTGTAAATCATAAAAGAGAACAAACAATAAGGTTCTAGAATGTGGAAGACATATCCATTAAATTAGTTTAAAGACATGGCCTGACGATGATTAACACGCATTCGAAACGGAACGGTGAAATTATTATTTAAAAGCGGCCATATTGCAGTATATAGCAAGACAAAAGATAAATTTTAAATGAAATATATTATTAATAGTATATTCACTAGTTGGTTGCTATGAATTGTTTTACAACAAATTGGAAGTGAGAAAACTGTCAGGTTATTTTAATTCTCTACATTCTTTAAACATACGAAAAGTGGTTGATAAATATCATCTGCAATGCTATAAATTATGTTTAGAAAAAGATTAATAACAAAACTTCTATAAAAATAATAGTAATTTATGCATCAAGTGTGTAAAGTCATAATTTGAAGTTTGATTGTACGTAAAAAATACTTCATGCATGAGTTACATATTTTTCTACGACTGTCTGCAATTACAATTAACTTACAAAAACAAATTCAAAATTTCACGTTTCTAACGCCAAGATCGCGAGACAAGTTTATCATTCGACTATTTCGGTACATGTATTTGCACAATGCCAAAGTGAAATACTAACATGATACAGCACTTTTTTACTGTTTTTACTTTTTTTCAATATTACTATAAACAGATATTTTATAAACAAAAACACAAAAAAAACAAAAAAACAATCTTAGATACTTTATTGAATGTGATAAAATATATCAAATGCAGTGTACATTTTCTGATTCGAAATATAAAATTATATTTAATTTCTTCTTGTCTAAAGATAGATAATATTTCAAATTTTATAACCTGAAGTTTATATTACTAAATGAAATAATGATTATGTTGACAAATGAATAAATAAGGTTATAGTAAAATTTTTATCGGCAATTGTCAAGGTTTAGGGGGTAAAAATCATCCCCAAAATTTAGAATAAAATTGGTTTTAATTTTTTTTCTCGGAAACTATGCATCCTAGAACAAAGGTGTAATTGTACGAATATCTTCTTTTTTAAGATTTTTTAAATAATTTATTGTTTTAAGGGGTCATCTACCCCTTACATAGAAACATGAATGTACCTACTTATAAGTAAGTTTGATTATTTATAACTAGTTAATATTAAATGATAAGAAAAAAGTAAGTATTAGTATTTTTTTTATTTTTGTTTTACGTAAGAAATTCTATAAAATATTTAAAAAACATATTTATGAATTTTACTTCTTTTCATAACTCATCAGTTTCTAAAATTGATTATGTCGGCTGGTCGATTCAAGTGAAAATTTTCAAATATTTCGAAAAATAAGCGTCGGGCGAAAAAAATTCTGATAAAAAGTTGTACGCAATCATCACCATACTCTACTACTAACTCTACCAATGTAAACTAGGCTTAATACCTAAATACTTGTATAAAATACAGCCTGATTTAAAGTACAATTATTATAAAAACATTTTCAATACAAAATTTTACTTAACTTTTAATGAAGTGTTAATTTATTCGCAGTCACTTCTTAAAGTTTTTTTCAATACACATATTTTTAAATTGTCACACACACAAAAATAACAAAACATGTTTTCTTTATATTAAACACACTAAAACACTGTAATGTAATATAGTAATATTTAATAAACATAATATTTAATCCCAAAGATAACTTAACAAAAATTTAAAAAAATTAGATTAATACAGTTTTAATACTGTTTAACACATTTAAAAAATACACAAAATTGACACTTATGTCCATATCAAATAAAAACTATAATTGCGAGTTAAAATATTAGAATTTATTATGCACGATAAACGAATATTTTGTTATAAAATCCAGACACGAAGTGAAAAAACAAGTGAAGGTTATATCTAGAAAAATTCTTTTATCAATAACAGGTAATTTCTGGATTGGTCAGGAATCAACAGTGAAATTATATTAAATAAATCTGACTAGTTATATAACATTCATTAAATTTATTAATTATCAGACCATATTTACCAGCAAATATACACTTTTTAAGAGCTGTTTTTTTACAATGTGTTAGAAAAGGACAGATAAATATTTTATTTAAAAAAATAATTTATTAATATTTAATATTATTTTTCCTGTGAAAAATATGTTTTATTATATCAAAATAAAATTACAGTGTGTTCCGCTTAATGTGATCAGATTGATTGCAGTAACAATTTTAATAAATAAATCAAATACAATTCTATTAATAGAAGACGTTACTAACAAAGAAGAATAAAAAGAAAGACGGAGCAGACTAATTATGAGTAAAAATTCAGAGAATTTAAACTTATAGGATCACCAACTGTCTAAGTATATTAGTTTAACTTAACTAAGTTTATAATAAAATAAATTGCCTATATTTCGATACAAGTTTCATAAACAGATATCTTGTTTTTGAAATATACTGCACATGATTGCCAGTGTAAAAATATAAATTTAAAATGAAATTATCAATAAAATGCGCTAGTTGGTCGGTGTCGTGAAGTGATGAAGTGTTTTCAATAAATTAGAGCAGAGCAATAAGCCCGCCAGTTATTTTAACTTCTTTATGACGTAAAGCGTCGCTAGAAGAGTCATCTAGTCGACATATTAAGACAGTTCTATTATAATTTCAACGTTCTGAGTATGAGTATAAAACAAAAAGCTTGCCCCCGGGCGCTAAATTAAATGGGTACGATTCTGCCCGAGGTTAACTGCTAGCTAGCGAGACACACGAACAAGGCCCCCGTGTTTTCATCGTTTGTGTCTGATCATAGTGCTACTGCCGCCACGCCACCACTGCCGACCAAATGCGTCATGATATTATGTGTATGTATGTATATGTGTGTATGTGGCTGTGTATATCACATTTATGTATGTACGATGTACATAATATTCATATATAAACCCTACTTCAAATTCACTTGTCACTAAAACTAATACACTGATCAAAGTGCAGTACAATTCCTTTTCAAACATATAGATTCTAACATATCTTTGTTCAATTATAATATAATTTCAATTCAGCTTTGATTTGTCTAAATATAAATAAATGAATTCATATATTTAGTTCACAAACTTTCTAATATGTTTTACAGTATAATTATATATAAGGCCTTTAGAATAGCAAAGGCGCCACAAATATTAGTACTTAAAACAGTATAGTATCTATTAAATTTATTTAAAAAAGAATATATATATATATATAACTCATATACATATATAACTTTACTTTTGGCGTTTACGCCTTTGTCATTGTAAGGGCCTCATATTATACTATATAGTAAAACTTGTGTACAGTCTTGCCCTCTGAACGTAAGGAAGAGAAATTATGAAAAAAAAAATCGAGTTCTTCAGCTTAAACCTAAAAAAATAGAAAGAGTCGAGATAATCTAGAACGGTTTGAAGTGATTTATTGATACAGAAACAAGCATAAACGCTGACACTTTTTTTGTACGTAAAAAAAGTTACAAAATTTGTATTATATATATATATATATATATATATATATATATATATATATATATATATATATATATATATAGTACGTTCAAAAATAAGGGTACCTTTTTATATACACTTTTTTTTAAAACTCAATAATAAGGGAGATACAACTCTGTAAAGGGGTGAAATAAAAACCATTTTTTTTAAATATCTTCCAAACGCTTTTGAATAACGGGTTCATATTTTAGGGGTGAGTATATGACATTAGAACAATTAAATTTATGTTATTACTTATTCCATCCTTTATGATTAAGGGATAGTTTTGGGGGGTACGTGTGAGTTATTACGTTATATTTTTTTATAATATGTAATTATTTAAACAAAATTCTTAAAAACGTGATTCTTCAGACTATTCTACGCAAAAAAGGTATATTTGTTACATTTCGATAAATATTACCGTTTTCGAGTAATTTAAAGTTAAAGTAAACGTGCATTTTTATGAAATCGTAACAAAGTCATTTAATAAGTAAAGTAGGTTTTGGTTGTATCTCTTTTATTATTGAGTTTTGGAAAAAAAGTTTAAGTATATAAAAAGGTACCCTTATTTTTGAACGTACTATCAGCTCTAGCAATTACGGTACATAATTCTGGACCTTATATACATATATATATATATATATATATATATATATATATATATATATATGAGATACTTTAGTGTTACATTAAAAATTCAGTATTTCTACATTTGGTATAAAAAGTATTAATTCAAAAATGTAATTTATTCGTAAATCCATGGATACACCCGTTGATTTTATTTAAAATGTTAGATTGTAATGAAGAAGAAAAAGTTCTTTGAATTTTTAGTTGAGTACTAAATTAAATATTCGCTATTTTTAAAAAAGTTACCACTGCAATAATTTTGAATATTTTTATACAAATTTTTAAGTGGAGGTGCACATAAAATTAGAAATATCATACGAAACGATTAGTTTCACAAATATTTATTGAAGACTCAATATCGATATTTCAACAGTAATGTAATATTGAAACAGTAACATTAATATTGAAATTTCATTCATTCTTTATCTAAATACAAGACTGGGCACATGTTTGGAACTAATACTAACAATAAGTGGAAAATTTTCCATGGTCATTCAAAATATTAATTAAACTTACATAAACAAAATAATTTACTCTTTATACATTTTTAATTTATTTTTCTTGTATTTAATATGAAATACTTGTATATTTTTTCAATTTTTTTTTATTACTACTAATTTTATAATAATTTCTAATTCCCATGTATATTTATATACTAATATGCATTAATTAACTTTATTAATTAAGTTTTTTCTAAGTGCATTATAATGTTCTGTTTTAATTTTATACATTTAGATTCGTTGTTGGTTTTTGCCACTTTGACTAAATATTAATGCTGTTGAGTACAGTCTCAGTAACATCGTTAAAAATAAAACAAATTTATAGAAATCCTTACAGAATAACTGCATATATGTGTCCATTATTTCAGTTAAATTATAAAAAGGTATATACCTACCAGGGATGCATGTAACGACAACGTTTTAATCACGATTAAAATACAGTTTCTAATACAAATAACGTAACGATATTTCAATAACCGTAAATAACTTTATATAAAACCGATAAAATAATTTTAAACCGTTATTCTTTGAGAGTTTTCTTTTGAACGAAAGATACGTCTTCTTTGTATTTCAAACATGAAAATTTTTTATTAATTTACATTTTACAGATCATTTGAAAGTTACAAATAAAAATTATTTTTATAACGTTATATAACATAATAATTTATTTTTTAAATGTTATTTATAACGTTATGTAACGAAAACAAATAATAAATAACGTTGTACAATAACGTAACGATTTGAAACGTTATTTCATCCTTGGTACCTACCAATTCTTATAATTTTTTTTATAATTTCAAACTATCTTGATACTTAGTTATATTTCATTATTGCTCTGTTCTATATATGAATTCACAATATACAAAATTATAAATTTTGTTTTGATTACCATTTTTTTTTTTTTAATAAATTAAACAAAGGCGTTTATTGATTTAATTTTCAATGAGTTTAAATTTAAAAATACTTTTCATATGTTGCAATCTAGTGTAATATAAATTCTTTCAGCAATTTCGAGTTTGTAAATATTGACCTTTTTCAATATACGTACATGTATTATTGCTTATTATTATTTATATAATTTATTATTATTTATATAAATAAATATTCCGTTAATTATTTAGAATTAAAAGCTACCATATAATCAACAGCACTCTACTCGTATTTACAGATTTAGACATATAATAACATTTTTGTATTTTGTCACGGTTAAATCAGAAACATTTTTAGTATTTTAATAAATACTATGCTGTAAATATAAAATTTATTAAATAATATTTAAAATGTTTAACTTATTTATATTAAACATTTCAATAATAAAACATTTAACCTATGACAAATTTATAAAAATCAATATAATAATTTATGAACCATATTTCTGACCAAAATTAAATTATGAAAAAAAAATCATTATTTAATATTTGAAAAATAGTTCTTTTTTTTTTAAATAAAATAAATTATAAATTTTATTTAAATTACTTATCATTATATCAAATTGAAATCGTATGAAAATTAAAGTGTATTTAATAAATGAAATGCAGTAACAATTTAATATCTGAAGTATCGCAATATAAACAATACTCGAAATAAGTTTGAAATTGTGTGTATGTATAAGCATGAGAATGGAACAGTTTGCAGATAAAACACAGTTGGTACAGTAATAAGTAAAAGCAAATGAGAGAAACGATTACCTATAGATAGGAATATCTTTACGAAATTTCGACCAGACCAGATAATTACTCTTCAGTCAGATGTGAACGCTGAACGTTCAACGGTAGTACGGGATGCTATAAAGTCCGGATGCCGGATTCCATTTCAACTGTATTATAGTTACTGAAATATTGTTGTTATCGTGCAATATCAAAGTTTAATATTATAGTTTGGCCCGGATTCATAGCGTTTGTGCTACACCAATAATACAAACAAATACAAACACGTCTTGCCTTTCTCCCTAAAATATATTGTATTGTACCCAGTATGTAGGTGGGCTAATTAAATGATGAGGCCTCTCAACTCGTTACACTAGAACTTAATATAGTATAAATAAATACACATCAGTTAGCTGTTATTAAAATTTTCTATCAAGTTTCTAAATTTATTATGCATACAAAACAACAAACATTTTTAATTTTTATAAATTCTTTAGGTGTAAATGTTTAACTATTTTTATTGCCACGCTTATATTAACGCACTCCGTTGTCGCGGTCAGTCAAGGTCAAATTTTGTAACCAATTTTTAGACCACTTCCTATCATTTGATCTGACTGAAATTTTGCATGTAGTTTCATTTCAGGAGACGACACAATATTATATAAAAAAATAACCGATTACAAGATATGACACGCTTATATTTATTTTTTTAATGACAACTGTCACATGAACTATTTTTTTGTTCAATTAACAATTGAATAATGTAAATGACAGATAAAAATAAAATTGTAATAAGCGTGGTTTTTAAAAAAGTTTTTTTTTTAATTTAAGCTTATTTTTTTGCATTAAACACCATTAATTTTATATTTATTTATCTAATTAAACATTAGACAATTTTTAAATTAAAGAAAAATGCATTGGCCCTGCAAAAAAATAAAAATAGTTAAACATTTACACCTAAAGAATTTATAAAAATTAAAAATATCATTGCTAGATGTAAAAGTGTTTAAATATCGTATTTGCCTGGATCAAATTCATGAGTTTATCATGACCAGTCAAATAAAATAAACAAAATGCATTGACGTTTCGTAGTGGCCGTGTAGCTCAGGTGATAGAGCAGTAGGCTCGTAACCTAAAGGTCCCGGGTTCAAACCCCGGCAGGGCCAATGCATTTTTCTTTAATTTAAAAATTGTCTAATGTTTAATTAGATAAATAAATATAAAATTAATGGTTAAGTTTAAGTTCCGCATTAATAATTTTTGATAATCGACATTTCAACGAATTCAACGTTCGTCTTCATAAGGAAAAATGACATTTCCTGATGAATTCGTACGTTGAGTTCGTCGAAATGTCGATTATATTATTAATAAATAAATGCAGAACTGAAACCTAAAGCCGTTTTATTTTATGAAATGAATTCTGAAAGATTTTTTACTATGTTAATTTTAAGCTTTTTTTTTTATTGCATCTAACTTTGATTTAATATGTCAAATATTTTAATGTTTAAAGTTCGATTGCAATAGTTTTTGTATAGATAAGTTAAAATTGAGTTATGGTCAAGTTATAACATCAAAAATTATTCGATTATGGTTTAGTTTAGGAAGAATCTAAAAGTTACTTGTATTCTTTTTGTAATTAGCAGCATTGTGATCTAGTTTTGTATCAATACTTATTCAGTTATACTTAAAAGAAAATTATAAATTAATATGTGTTATTACAATAATTCTTGACCAAATTAATTACTAACCAAAATATGGATTGATTACATTGTTTTTTTTTATCAGTCATTATACTATTTACGAATAACTAATAAACGAAATAATAAAATTTACAAAATAAAACAGACGTCATATCCGGTAATGCGATATTAATATATTTTGTAAACATTTCTCAATATTTGTTATTTTCCAAAAGGATATATTTCATTTCCGGAATTGGAATGCAATTTTAGTAATTATGTTTACCTATAACATTATATATATATATATATATATATATATATATATATATATATATATATATATATATATATATATATATCGTACCCGTAATATACTATACCAAGTTATCTTTTTTTTTTCATTCTTGTTTAACTTTAAAAAAATAAACTAATGTATTATTATTACAATACTAACAAGTAAATAATTTAAAATATCTACATTTTTTTTGATATACACAGGAACGTTAATTCACTCATGCATTTTTAAAAGAATATTCACTATTAAAAAAATCTTTGCTATTTATTATAAGTCATCTTTAATGCGTAATTATAAAACGAGTCATATATTTAAAATATTTAAAAATTATATTAAACATATAAGTACACCTGCAAAAATATTTTAATTCTGACTATTCTCAAAACATATTTTTAATTATTTAACAATGTGATGATTAATGTTTTATATTTATTATCAAAAAAATTCCGGTAATGTTATAAATATTATCTATCTAATTTAAACTACGCCATAAATGAAAGTATGTTTAAATTTTTCCATTATTATGACAAAAAAAATATTGAATAATATGGGCTGGAAAATAGATATAAATATAGAACATTATTTTAAAATATTTTGTTAAAATTTTTGTTTTGAATATTAAATATAAATTTCGGTAAATCCAAATGAGGTGCGACTTGACCAGGTCCGGATAAACAGGATTCTTGTATATATTTAATTTAAATAATTTAGGTTAGATATCTATCTAATACAGTAACAAATAATAAATAATCTTTAGTTCTCTGTTTATAAATAATATTTTTGATAAATAATCTAATTACAAATTATATATATATATATATATATATATATATATATATATATATATATATATATATATAAATCTAAAAGACTACTGTCATTAAATTCGAATTCTTAACAAAAAAAATTAATTAAAGAATCCAAACAAAAGATATACAATCATTATGTTCGCAATTACTTTTTATTTATACTATTACTTGGTCATATAAGTCGTATAAAAGTAATTTAGACAGAGCTTATATATGTAAAACGATAAAATATATAATAATAAAAGTAAAACATTAATTTTATCCGGTAATACTGAAAAAAAAAAACAGAAAGTTTTACAGCACAAAATTAGGTATACATAATTCAGCTGTCTTCACTCGCGATGTAAGCATCATTTTGGTTTACACCGTCACCGTGAACGTCGTTCTAAAATGACTTAAGCGTCACCCACACGCTTTCTAAAAGTCCCATATAATCCTTATCCATTGATAAAAGTTTTGAACGCCGCTTGAATAAAAATTATGTTCATAGTTTGAAGTTTGTTACACTTCTCGTTCCGCGTCAATCTGTTATATTTTATTATATTATCCTCGAGTCGACGTACTGCCCCAACGCGTCCGATATCGCTTTCTTTTATACAAATAAAAAAAAACTGCACGACCCTTACAAAACATACTTCATATTGACTTAGTCTTTAAACTGCAACCAACTGCGTAAAAAAAATATTTTTTTAAACTCTGTCTCACCGAAGATGATTGTATTTGACCTATAATAATAATTATATTTATTTTGTTCATAAAACAATATTTATAAATGAAAACATATAACGAATTTAAAGTATTATTCCGTTTCATTGTGCGAAATAATAAAAGTAAAAAGAGTATTTTTTAACAAAACAAAAAAAACAATAGATTGTTACTAAACGAATTTACTTTCGAAATTTATATAAAATGAACTAACTCATGTATTACCAAAATAGAACAAAAGTTTATGTAAATAAAAAAAAGATATATAAATTTGAAATAGAATTTTTAATATTATATTTTTCAAACAGAATAAAATAGAATATTTTGTTGTTGTGCATATAAAAGCGTAAGAATAAAAAATAGAACCAATAAAATTACGAAAACTGGTGCAAAAGCAATGGAAATAAACAAAAATTTAAATTTTAAAATACATTAAGTAATACTTATAAAAAAAAATTATTTGAAAATGTTTTAGTCAATCATTTTGATATAGTTTGTCTGTATTTTTAAGTCCTGCAGCGTTATTTTGTCTCTTTCTGTCAAAATGAAAATTTCATTTACTAAAAACAGATTTACTGAACAGACATTCTGTAACGCTATATATTTATTCAGAATATCATCATAAATATGACTAATGTAGTGTAAAATGGCTGTCTCTTACAGTGATAAAGAATTCAATTAAAAATAAAAGGTTTTATTATTTTTAATAAAATACGTAAGAATATCTCTGGAAAATGCACGATTATTTGTAAACAGAATATTTTGTTAGTAGATTATTATTTTTCTTTAAATTATTTCTGCCAGAATTTCATTTTTACACAAACATATTTTTTTTCTATTATTAAAATCAAAAAATTGACAATGATTTATTGAAGTCTTATATACAAAATTTAAAATTCAAGAGAATTTTATACTTTTAAAACGCAAAAAATATCACATTACAGTTTCAAAAGAAAAATATAAAGTAACTTTTAAGCCACTATTAGTACTAATTATTATCTGTCAACCTGTGCGATATTTTTTTATATAGTTTTTAAATTCAGCTGACATCTTTATGTTGTTGCTACTTGATCGCAATTGCTTGTATGTTTATTTAAATTTAAAAATGTGATATTAGCAGTGCTAAGTAGTTTTCTTTTTATGTCGACGAGCAAAACGGAAAAAACTCATTATAGTGAAAATTCTAGAAAATTTTTAAGTAAAAGTACTGTTGTACTATTTTATTTTTTTAATATTTTCCGTAAACTTAGTATATGCGAGAATTTTGTGTTAGTGCTTTGTTAAATAAGTAATTTTATATTAATTAATTAGTTTTAATTGCTTTTGTATATTCCAACGTTGGTAACTCGTATATTTTATCCCAAATATTAAGTTTTGCTTTGAAATTGTATCATGAACACGTTAATTTATATATAAATACATTTATATTATTTAGTGTTTTTGTTGAAGAAACAAAATTTTAAAATAAACTTATTTGATACGATAAATCGATTTATGTTTGGGTTATTTAAAAACATATCAAAATTTTGATTATAAATTTTCTAAAACTTAAAAATATATGCAATATTTATTAAAATTCTGTAATTTATTGTGTATTCACCAGAAGAACAAATCTCAAATGTTTGTTTTTACACAAAATAATTGTGCGCATAATTGTGTAAAGTGAAATAAAAGTAAATTACATTTTGATTCGTTTTTGAATGAGTGACTTTTTCGAAAATCACGTTCGGAATGAAAGGAAATGGTGCCGATATAATTCTATTATACGTACGAAAGAAAAATAAATGAGTCGAAATATATGAAAGACGAAAGTATCAATTAGTACGGTGATCGTTGAAAATCTGAAGTGAATTCAACATTTTCGTCAGCGCTGTGCGAGAATGATAGAAAAGCGTAGATATTTATTGGAAGAGCAGTGAATAGTGAGCAGAAAGAGGGAGTGTACCAAACGTCCCCTCCTGCGTCTGCCTCCTAATAACCAATTTATCAGTCACAGGTGTGACAACTTGGATAGAAATTTTAAATTTCAATTAGATGTGCAGCAAAAATGTGTCACGCCATTTTATGGAATTGATCAATGGTTTTTGAATCCCTGTCATCAACTTACTTACGCAGCTAATTTTCTATCCGAACCAATATAAGTTTATCACACACATACACACACACACACACACACACACACACACACACACACACACACACACACACACACACACACACACACACACACACACACACACACACACACACACACACACACACACACACACACACACACACACACACACACACACACACACACACACACACACACACACACACACACACACACACACACACACACACACACACACACACACACACACACACACACACACACACACACACACACACACACACACACACACACACACACACACACACACACACACACACACACACACACACACACACACACACACACACACACACACACACACACACACACACACACACACACACACACACACACACACACACACACACACACACACACACACACACACACACACACACACACACACACACACACACACACACACACACACACTCTTACACTCCATTCGTTTTACTATTTTTAACGTCGATTATATTTTATATAAATATATCATTTTTATCGAATTTTTTTTGTTTTCTATATTTCGTTTATTATAAATATTAAATTCAAATTTCTAAAATTAGAAATGATGTAGAAGATAAAAAATAAAAACAAACAAATTATTAAATACATAAACGGAATGGCAACTATCCTTTGAGGTTTCATTGTATTCTTATAAGTAGAGCAAAGGATGTTGATTTTAACTATTATTATTTATTTACTTGTATTGACAGGGATGCAAATCATTGAAATATAATCTTTACAAATTGAACAATAAATGTTAAAAATATCTTAATTTAATTGCAAAACTAACATAGTACATCCTAAAAAAGACAGCATAGAATTGCATGAATAAAATCATGAATTTACTCTTTTCATAGCACCGTCAATTTTCAATCGGATATTATAATCAATAAAAGAACAATACTTTGATAACTAACAATATTTCCCGGTTTTTTCTTTTTAATAAATAGAAGTTTCTGGACAAATCACAAAGCTAGATTGTCGGGACAAAAGACATACGCATCTGGACTTATCAATTGGCACAACAAAATTAAATAACTCTTAGGCCCTGTTAAACTCTTTGTAAGTTAACCAATTCGTTAATTTGCCAAATGACCATTTAAAGAAGCGATTGACAAGCCTAGTTAACTTCTTGATTAAATTAACAATGCTTTGTGCAATTGGACCTTAATGTTAGTTACACATTAAAAAAAAAATAGGCATTTTCAGCAATGATTAGATAAACAAAATGTTTAAAATTTAGACATCTAATTTGAATTAGATGACATAGCTTTTTTTCAGTTGGTTTTCTTATTATATTCTCATAAGCTAGTAAGTAGTTTAATTTAAAATGAATAGAAAAAGTAGGTGGTGTGAATGAGGCATAAATAATATGCAGACTAATAGATAGATAAGATAAATAAATATTATTCGGAAAGTTGGAATGATCGATAATATACGACGTGTCAATGTAGCGAAAATGATGAATGCAAAGCAGAGCCCAGTCGAGCCGTGTGTTGTGAGTACTATACATATCAGTATTCTGCACGAGCATGCAACGTCATCATCATCATCATATCCATATTGTAATTAGCTTCCTGAATGGTGCCGACAACGACGTTGCCGTCGACATCGGTGTCGGTATCATTGCGATAGACGGTTTGCTAAACGGTCTCCCGGTTGCCAACAACGTGTCGCAAGAAATTCTTAAATATTCAGTCACCGTCATTAAGTATTCGCGCGCTCCACCCTGGTCCTGTTCCCTGTTCATTCTTCCTCTTCCTGAATCTCTAACATAGAAGTTATCAAAGAAAAAAACTACCAGATCGTTCATCAAAATCAAGTCATTTTGCGCAGACATACCTACCTACTTTATTCTACTATCGTGTTACCTTTCTACACTATTTTACATTTCATTTGGAACAAATTGCGGCTAACCAAATTATTTGTGTCTCTTCAACGAAACTTATTCTCTATTTTGTATAATAACTTTTTTGCACAATCATGTTATTATAGCTAGGTACGTACTTACAGCAATTGCTAACAGAATTTACCATACTTCGACAAGTTTCCATAGTAATCTACAAAATCACAGTGTGATAAGCAAAACAAACTATATATTAATTACAGCTGATAATCAAGACCTCTTCTATTGCAAAATTATTTTTCGACTGATTTCAATAATAATTTTTTAAAAAACATTAGACAAGTTTACTTTTTTTATAATGTCACTTTTATAAACGAAGTAATTGTTTATTTAATTACAAAACAGCATGCGACTATACGATATTTATTGTGATTTATCAAAAATTTCCAAAATACAAATACTAAATGCAAAAATATTATTATATTTCTAAATCGATCGCGCAAAAAGTAGTATAAAATATATAGTTGTTCAGTGCTAATAACAAAATCTCGGAAATTGAGCTATATCGAGTTTATCTTACTTTTTCAAACTTTTTTTTTCGATTCTGTTATAGCGCAACCTTATATTGCAATATACTATTAATTGATTTTTATTTTTAATATATATATATTTATTTATTTATTTATTTCCAAACCAATAAATTAATTGATATTAAACATCACGAGAGTAAGGATCGGTTGAGTAATAAGTTGTTACACAAATGTCAGCTCAACAACATGATTTTATTATCAACTGACCAATTAATTAAACGCTTCAAAGACAGTTGACAATCCAATTGCTATTGTAATTAACTATCGATTCAATTAACAATGTTATATGCAATTAACTCAGATCGCTGTATTTTGAGTAAAAGAAAATGCCTAATTTTGTTTCACAAGTAATGTAATCACATCGGAAGTGATAACAATAACAGATTGATAATAATAATACACAAAAATAATAAACACAGATGTATAATAGATAGTGATAAAAATATCCGAATTTATATATTATCTGCTATTTATTATGGATAAAATTTTCAGTAAGTTACTAAGTAATCAGAGACCGAACTATTTTCTCTGCAATTTATGTTGTTTTTCAACAAAATATTGCACATGATAAAACAAATAAATAAATACAGCGTTTCGTATGTCTTTCATTTGTACATCAAACAACGTTTTCATACGTAAATAATGAAATTAGTAATAAATATTTTAAGATACAAAGCAATACCTCGTTTCGTTTCAGTCAAGTGACATCGGTGATTTACTGATTTTATGTCAGCTTTTTAAATCAATCCTAAAAGATAACGAACTATTTATATAGTGTATTAATTGTATTTAAACAATATGTTTGGATAATTAATTCTTTATATCAATAGAGATATTATCTGGATTAATTTCTATTCTTCCATGTACGTAACGTTTGTAGAATAGTTGTTATCATGTCATTTTAATGTTTTTAATAAGTTTGAAAAACCATTTATTTTTTCTACAATTACGTTGATATTACGTTACTATATTGCCTATGTAGAAGAAGGTCATTATGTTACTAATATAATAATGTAAACATTTTTATACAGCAGTTAGTTAGTGTATACAAAATTGGTGGCAGCATTGTTACTGTATACAAAATTGGTGGCAGCATTGTTACTGTAATTAACAATTATATTGTTTATTTTTACTTGAATTTGAATTTTATTACTAAAAATGTGCGATGATGTGCAAGAAATGCAATGTACAGTAGTTTCGTTTCGTTTGGAACACTTGAAGAAAAAAATATATGTTACTCGGAGCAGATCGCTTTCTGCTCCCCAACTTAATATACTATTTTGTTTCTAAGTCATTTATTTTAATTCTCCAAATTTTTCAAAGCTATACAATATTTTTAAATATAAAAATCACAACAAAATTATTATATTTATGAGATTATATAAGTATTTATTAGTTATGTAAATATTTATTAATTATAAATAAATAAAAATTGCGCTAATAAAAATATTAGAATTTAGAAAAAAAATTTCAAAAACAAATTACTTATCTGTGAGTCATAATTACATATACAGAGTGTAACAGAATAACTATTCCTAATTTTCAGAAATGATAGAGGGCACATAAAGAAACATTTTTTATTAATAAACTAGTGTCCGGAATTTTTTTTTTTTTTTCGGCAGTCGATTGTACATCGTTACAACTTGTTTATCGAAAATGGTGGTCGTAACTTCGAACAATTTTTATAAAGTTTAATGCGCTATTATTTTTAATAAAATGTTCCTTAACTTAACTACTCTTTGATGTTTTGATTAAGATTGTTTTTAACGATATCTAGTGTATCTTGGCACCGAGAAATTTCCGGACACTAGTTTATTAATAAAAAATGTTTCTCTAAGTGCACCCTATCATTTCTGAAAATTAGGAATAGTTATTCTGTTACACCCTGTATACCTACATATTTTATATTTGTAAAATTAATTTACAAACATATAAAATGCAAAAATAATATAAACTAGAAGCACGAATATATATATATATATATATATATATATATATATATATATATATATATATATATATATATATATATAATACATTGATAATAGATAAAAATATACAAATGTTTTGTTATTGATTAAACATATATATATACCTACCTACAATACAATTACTATTACAATTGATTAAATTTACCAATAGTCCGGATCCAAGTATGGATAGTAGATTATTGTAGAATAGTTGTGGAATTGAATGAAAACGTACTAGATATGTAATGTAGTAATAGTATGAATGTAATAAATCAAACAACTGGGTACTCTGCAAAGAGTGTTCTTAAGTAAATTGAAATGGAAAATGAAGCCAACTGGGACCATCAAACGATGCGACGATGAGAGCTTTTCATCGGATAGTGGATATCGGATAACAAATACCGAGATATATAAGTATTATATGGGTATGGTGAGGTGAGGTTATGGTACCAAGTACTGGTACAATGAGACAAGGAACAAGGCGAAACGGAGAGATGAGACGCGTTTATGAATAAGAGGATTGTGTTAACCGATGTTATGTGTTTTGTAATGCAGAAACGTTTGCCGGATATAACGAGAAACGACTGCTTCACAAACTCCTGGACCACTACAACGTGCTGGAGAGGCCGGTGGTGAACGAATCGGATCCATTGCAGCTGAGTTTCGGACTAACCCTCATGCAAATTATAGACGTGGTGAGTTTAGTTCACAAACAAACAAATAGGCAAGGCAAAGCAAAGCAAAGTAAAGCAAAGCCAAGCCAAGCCAAGCCAAGCCAAGGCATATCTACATATATCTTACACTAAAATGTTATTTATTACGAGACCGAACCCACACGACCTCGTCTCATGTACAAATATCTCTTCGCTTTTTTACCGACACAATGACAACGACGCTCCCTTATTTTCTAGACGTACACGTTTCATAGAAAATAATGGACAGCGTTTGCATATAACTAAACTCAACTCAACTATCATATACACGTAACACACTGCATACAAAGCATATTCAAAAAAACTATAAATACTATTACAAAATTCACACACTACATTATTACTAAATTCTCTCGCTTCTTCAACAGCAAATTTAATTTATACAATAATAGATCAAACAGTATGTCATAATTTTAAAATTATTATCTACAAAAACTAATCTACTAGTTTCCTTAATTTTAACAATTTATTTAAAAATTAGAAAAAATATAAATTTCGGAAAATTTAATACTTTAAAAATATTTTAATCGAATTGATTATTATATGTATTAAAAATGCAAAGTTCTAGCGTAAATAAGCGATAATATGACTAAAAACGTAATAGAATAATTATAACAAGTGAATGTAGCTTGCATATTAAATTCGAACTACAGTCGCAACTCATAAAATTAAGGTAATTGGTAAGTCAAAATTTAAATATGCATTTATTGGTTGATTTCTAGGATGAAAAAAATCAACTGCTGATCACCAACATTTGGCTAAAGCTGGTAAGTGTGTGACACAACGCACAAGAAAAATTTCTCTTCAATTTGGTTCTTTTCCTCATCAGAAAAACTAATAAAAACTTTTGCGTTGAAAAGTTAGAAACGATTCTTTGAAAAGGGTTTATTTCTCGTTAGAAGCGGCGTGAAACGACAAACAAAAAAGTTGAACGGATTAAAAATTCAAGCCGTTAAAACTGCAACGGACAACGCCTAAGATTCGTGGCACATCGTGCCGTGCCGCAGGCGATAACACGTCAGCAAAAAGGCGCCAAAACATATTATAACAACGATTGAAATTGATGTGATCTACCTATTCTTTCTTTTATTATTTAATATATTCTATTTATTTACTTTTACGTATTATTATTTTTAATTCCTCAAATTGAATCGAATATCACTAAAAGAACATTTCGATAAATTTAATTTAATATAGCTATAAAATTTTAAATAGCGATTGATTTCTGTTATCGGAGTGAAGCAATATATCGTTTAAATCGGAAATTACAAGTCGGGAGAAAATCCATCGAGAGGTTGCAGATTAAATCGATGATGTTTACTTCGAATAAGTTTTTGGTAACGGTTCGTGATGCGATTTAAATTTTACGTATTGACGGTCATTGTGTCAGATTCACAGCACTTGTCAACTAGTCGACATTGATTAAGAATCGAAAATGCTGAATTGCCGTTGTTACCACCTAGCAAAAAACTTTTCTCTTTTCATTCACTAATACGGTAATACGACAAGTTATCGAAGTGACCTGGACGCGGCAAACGCTTCTCTAGCGTCGCGCGTCGGACGTCAACAACTCGGACACGACACGACGCGATGCGGCGCAGCGCGGCGCGGCGCGGAGTTTCGATAGCGTTCAATGATGAAATATATTTTCGCAAAACGACATTTGTATCGTACGTTTTTATTTTTCTAATTCAATAATCCAAACTGATGGCGATGATTTGATAGTTTAAGCAAGAAAGTTTTTCGATCTTGGTAAAAGTGAAATAGGATTAAATTAACGCTAAATGCTCGGAATTTTGTTGATCTTGGTTTGATATTTGCTAGTGGGTGGGAGCTGGGAAGTTGCACGGTTGTACGTACTCGTTCGTATACTCTGTGAGCCGAACATAGCGGCATTTCACGAGTGTGTGGTTGCAGGAATGGAATGACATGAACCTCAGGTGGAATTCTTCTGAGTATGGCGGAGTAAGGGACCTGAGAATTCCGCCACATCGTTTATGGAAGCCAGACGTTCTCATGTATAACAGGTAACAAACAAACACGCATTTACCGTATCATACACATTCAAAACCACATGTCACAAGCTGCAACTTTACGTGTTATCAAGATAAAGCCATAACACAAAATTGTTCCTTTTTTTAATTTTATTTTATTTTGCAGCAGAATTGAAATTAATCATTTATCTGGTAGATTTTCAATGTAGGTAAAATGAAAATACTTATTTGAAAAATGACTATATCTTTTTATTTTCATGATGAATCTTAAAACAATGTATTAAAATGAAATCTTTTGTTCATGAAACTGTTCCTATTATTATAGATATAGCTTGAAACATTGTAATAGCGTACCTACGTAGGTCGCATACGTTACATATGTGTTATGTGAACGTGGTCTCGCTTGTCGCTTCTATGATGTTGTGTATTTGTGTGCATAGCGCTGACGAGGGTTTTGACGGCACATATCCGACAAATGTGGTAGTGAGGAACAACGGCAGTTGTTTGTATGTGCCGCCCGGAATATTTAAAAGTACATGCAAAATCGACATCACGTGGTTTCCATTCGACGATCAACGTTGTGAAATGAAATTTGGAAGTTGGACGTACGACGGACTGCAACTCGATCTACAACTGCAAGACGATTTGGGCGGTGATATTAGTAATTTTATCACAAATGGCGAATGGGAACTTTTAGGTAATAAGTAGTCACGTAGAATAATGACAGACAGACAGACAATGATGTAATGTATGTTGTATGTACAGGGGTACCTGGTAAACGTAACGAAATCTATTATAACTGCTGCCCAGAACCATACATCGACATAACGTTTGTAATAATAATCCGACGCCGAACGTTATACTATTTCTTCAATTTAATCGTACCATGCGTGTTGATTGCGTCTATGGCCGTGTTGGGCTTTACATTACCTCCAGATTCGGGTGAAAAATTATCACTGGGCGTCACCATCCTTCTATCTCTTACGGTCTTCCTTAATATGGTCGCCGAAACGATGCCGGCCACATCGGACGCAGTACCACTGCTCGGTACCTATTTTAATTGCATTATGTTTATGGTCGCATCCTCCGTCGTTTCCACTATTCTGATCCTAAACTATCACCACCGGAACGCGGACACGCACGAGATGTCTACCTGGGTACGAACGTATAAGTACGTTAGCATTAGCAATCAGCCCTACTAATTTGTGTGTTGTGTCGTGTCGTGTCGTGTCATGTCATTTGGCACCTCGATTCTGTTCTTTGATGTTATAGATTAAGGTTGTGTTTCTCTACTGGCTACCGTGTATATTGAGGATGAGTCGGCCTCACAACACGTCCATCTACGACCACCCACATTCTAGTCGGCCATCCTCAGTGGGTACAGACCGCAAGCCGTTGCATCTACAAGATGTCGAATTAAAAGACCGGTCGTCGAAGAGTCTACTAGCCAATGTATTGGACATTGACGATGATTTCCGACATAACCACCGCTCGGGCGGTACTCCGGCCACACTACCCACCGCGGCGTTTTTTCGCACTGTCTACAGGTAGGTGCCTACAGGAATGTGTTGAGTGATATGCTGTTGTATGTTGTGTTACTGGACATTACAGACAGAACGAGGACAACGGCAACGGTGGTCGTCTGCACGAGGGTTTGGTGTCAAACCATTCGTGCATTGGTGTCGACTACGAACTAGCTCTTATCTTGAAAGAGATACGTTTCATTACGGATCAATTGCGCAAGGATGACGAGGCCACGGATGTAACGAAAGATTGGAAGTTTGCGGCGATGGTGGTCGACAGACTGTGCCTTATTATATTTACGCTGTTCACTATCATAGCCACGCTAGCGGTATTGTTCTCTGCGCCGCATATCATCGTGTCGTAGCCGGCAACGTCTACGGCAACGATGACAACGGCGATGATGACGATGACGATGACGAGGACGATGACGACGACGACAGCAACAGCGACAGCGACAGCGACAACGATGATAGCATTGCCGCAATGTTGTCGCAAGTGGTCTTTCAGTCATTCGCATTCGCATTCGCGTTCACATGATTGCATATTACCACTACGGTTCCATTATTGTTCACCGGTCCTTGGACGAGCGGCATCAATACAATACATTTTACTCATAATACCGAATGCATTACCATTACAATTATCATTACTAATAGTCGTATTAGTACGAATAGCAATCCAAATGTTCAAATCACCACTCATAGTCACAGTCACATCAATTTCAATGTTAGTGCAGAAGGTAAAACCGTTATGCAAGTTACAGCCTATAATTGTCCTGGCCTCTCGTTCACGGATCAATTTCCAAATACAAATCTAACATCATTATTATTATTATATTATATTATAGCTAACGCGAGTCGTTTTATACAAATACTTGGTTTTGTACCGTGTACTTTAGAAAATAATGAAGTATTGACACAATCATACTGTGATAAATCAAGTTAAATGTTGAGTTACGGTTAGCGCAAATACGGCGCACGCTAGCGCTCTAAGCTTCTAATCAAAATCATGTTCTGTAATCGGGGGTCATCGGGGTTATCGGTGGTCGGTAGCCGGTGCTCTTGCTCAGGACTTGTACTTTCGCATAGCGTATGTATTGTAATAATAGTGGTTGATCATGATGATTGTGTAGAAATCAAATCATAAGTGGAGAGCGCCTGCGTGCACCAACGTGCGATAGTCTTTGAAATTCATTTATCTGCAATTTCGCACGGAACGGAGTGCCGATGCCGTGTCGGGCGTATTACGTGTGTTGTGTTATGTTATGTTACAATATACCAACAATATATACATACCATACATACATACATACATACCTGCTACGTGCTGCATACATTAGAAAACTGCCGCAAACCCGACACGGTGTCTGTTCTTTTGCTCAACATTGTTAACATATTGTTGATGGCGTTTTTGTAATTTATGTCGTATATTAATTATGAATGAAATAATATATAATGTAGTTTAGAAAGTCATGAAGCGAAGAAACATTCAATATTGTTATGTTTTCCTAAATCGCACACTTTAAATTTGTTACGTAATTAAAATAAGAACTTTTAAATAAATTTTAACCTAACGTTCGTTCTATACAAGAATTAAAATAAAACAAATCATGCCAGCCCCATATTCTAGATCTAGCGTTTTACATCTTCATTCTAGTTTCATAAGCTTATTTTATTCTCTTTTCATCTGTAAGCATGTTATAAAATAGAATAAAACATTTATTAGCATTATTACTAGAAATAACTTCAAACTATACTTATATATACTTACTTAGCGGCATGGTCAGTTAAATGAAAATATAATACGTTCTTACATATCCAATTTAGCACGTAGCATCTATGAAACTTCCGGTATACAATTCATCTAAGTAATATAACCAAAAAATCAAATTGAAAATTATTGTTCCGGCTCAGATCAGCTCAGCTCAGCTCAGTTCAACGTACAATACAATAAATCTATACATACTCGTAATATTTACTTACAAACATTTCATATATGCACGTCACACCATCTCGCGCGTACACACGCACACACACACACACATTACATCTAATCAAATTCACAATTCACATAAAATGCATACACAAGACAAACATGCAATCATTCTTTCTCTTTACGTTCATGCATATTTAGAAATTTCCAACAAACTATATGTGTACACATGCGCGACAATAAATATATCTGACTCTAAACGTCCTCATATTCTCATCCTCTGCAAATATAGGTAGGTATAGCTGAACAACAATAGAATAACTAGAATATCTTCAAAACGTCATTCGAAATTGAAAAAGTATTTCACAAGTAATCTCCATATGTATATAAGAATCTCTCAAATATATTTTCTAACCTATCTTAACATTCTTCTCTTGTATTCTTGCAACATAGATTGCAACCTTATTTCATTGCAACCGGAACTAGAGCGAGACAAGCAAGACAATAATTTGTCGAACTCGGAATCGATATCACAATCAAAATTCATTCCTTTCAGTTAATGGAAGAAAGAAAACAATGTACGCAGGGCACGTCAATCACGGAATAAATATATATGTAAAAGGCAATAATAATATAATTATAGCAAGACGTAAACACATATAAAAATAATAAATAATAAGAAGGAAGTTGCTCATGAACGACAACATGATGACAGCAATATGAACCGCATTATTTTTTTTTTCAACGTTTAATTCGATCTGAGTCCGTTCTGCAGATCGGATGTAGCGATGAAAAGAAAGTGGCTAAGTGCCAACGCGCACGCACACATTGTGCATTTTTCGCGGCGCAAGTTTCCAAGATTTTCTTTCCAGTTTGAACTAACCGTGTCTCCTATGTCCTGTATTCCGTTGTTCCGTATTCCGTGTTTCGTGTCTAATCGTAAGCAACGTCAACGATACGACAATATCCAGTTACTACGATAAAACCAGGAGCTATGAGCTTCAAACTAAGCTCATAAATCATTTTTAATAGTTCATTTAACAAAAGGGATGAGAACCTGAAAACGGACACTCATTATTGAGTAAACGAAACCTAAATTCATACAGCATACACAATGTACACAACACCACCACAGTCTATGCCACAACATCAACACACCAAAAACAAGTTGGATATACGTAACGTAATGTTAGGGAACATAACGTAAGGTAACATAACATAACGTATACACCTACGAATGCTACAGCAATGCGTGTGTGTGTACACATGTATACTTAGAGCAACTTCTCGGAAGCATGCAAACACAACCAAACGAATACAAACATTGTCATACTCTGTCTCACACACACACACCCCCACACACAAACATGCACACGCACACACACACACACACACATGAACACATACATGGCGCGAAATCTCATTTATATTTAGTAGTTAAAGCGCGCTTAAATTCTTTTTTCTTAGGACAAAGTAAACTGTAAGTTGAACGGATGCATTCGATGCGAAAAGGCACGTAATCGCGCGCAGCCCACCAGCCATACATAAATACATACATCTATCTCTCTTAATGAATGCACGGGGGCTCTATTTGGGATTCATGGATGGGGTCAAGCACGCAAGTTTGACTCATGCCGTTTAGTGTTGCTGTGCTACCGTGCCGTGCCGTGCAGTGCCGTCTTTGACCGGTAACGGTTAACGCTCAATGCCGGAAAGCGCACCGCACCGCACCGCACCGCGCCGTTACAATATCTATCTGTATCTGGCTTTCGTATTATTGTAGACAGTAGCGTCGCGTCGCGTCGACAGCAGTCAGAGAGAGCGGCAAACGGTAACTGTAACGGCAACGACGGACGGCAAAGGTCACTTGCACCACCCCTCTAGTCATGTTGAACATTACAGATCTATTTAAATTAAATCATAGGTAATACTAATATAAGAATTAATAATAATAATAATAATAATAATAAAACATTGTAAAGAAAATTCGCAAATTTTATTGTTAATATTTAGGTACTTTTACGTCTAATCGTACAATGGATTCTCAATGTTTATAAATACGCAGCATACGTACATATGTATAATACGTAAATAATAATCATTTTATTTACTTTATAAAGATACAATAGATACTAACTACCTGTTAATACAATTGACAATCCATTTTCCAAAGTATAATAATAATAATAATAATGAAATTCTGTTTAGTAAAATTTAGAATGCTTTGCGTATTGATAAACACATGTATTAAACGAACGAAAAGTACCTACAATACAAAGATCTGTTTTCTATTACCTATTATAAAGTTGTTTTCAAATAAATACTGCGTAAATAGAATGGATTGTAATTTGTTATATGAATTAAAAAGAAAGAAACAATGTTAAGTAATAGAGATAATCGATTTTCACAGCATTCTAATAATAATTACACAGTGAAGATGTGTTATCACGTTTGTAAAGCATTAAAAAAAAAATGAAATTAGAATGGTGTGATTGTAAAATGTGTTTTATTTCTATTTTACCACTCAAACATACTGTGTACTTATTCCTTATCCTACTTAGAACTAATATCCATTATCTGTCTAGATACATCGGTAAAAATCATGTTATTGAAAATGTAAATTTTATATATATTCACAATATTCAAAAACAATAATTAGGTATTTCAACTTGTGTATGTAAATGCGATCGAAGGCGACGGATGGAAATCATTTATGTAAGTAAAAATAAAATATTAAATTTATTTATCTAAATCGTACATTCATGTATCGTAAGTTGTAGATAACGTAAACAAAATAGAATAAAATAATACATAAATAGTTACAATAAAGAAAGCATAGTATGGATAAATCCATATGTTTCACTTAAAACTCGCACCGCTAATAACTTGAATTCTAAACAAGATATTAATATTCTATAGAAAGCAGGACATAGATCTATCAGATGACAATGGTTTTGGTTTGAACTAGATATTAGAACGTCTTGCAATATAGACGTCGCAACGTTTCAAAATATTTTTTCAATGATTATTGCTAAAGCTGTTAAATCTAACTATTAAAATTTTATTTTTACAAACAGTTTTGACAAAAACATTTTTAATTTGACAAAATATTCATAGCCATTTTTTATCATATAGAACGCTAAGAATTTACAGTTAATATGTTAAATATTTCAAAACTAACAAATTTAAAGATTTTTTTAAATATGAACAAAAAGTACATAGAATTAAAAGTATTATCGACAGGCGAACAATTTATCGTTCTAGTCACCAAAAAAAAAAATCTAATCCATCTATTCTCAGTTTTTTATAGTTTAATTTCTGATTTGGATTTTGAGTTGGCGTTGGTAGTTTTAACTGAAAAACACCTGTATACTAAAATAATAAATATAAAGTTGGCAACATTGGGGAAACATAAATTACGTAATTATGGAGAATCTTTTCTAAAAATTTAATTAATCTCGATTAAATAATGCAACCAATAAAAATTTTTGAAAAATTTGAGTAATTTTTTTTGCGAAAATTTCAACATTACTTATATCAATATAAAATTCTGTAATTTTTGTGGCACTAGAAAAAACTCTCCTGAAAATTTGATTAATTTCGGATAAATAATAAAATACTTATATAAAATTTTAAACACTATAGTAACCTATAAAATTTTAAAAACTATAGTTTTTTTTTCGGAAAGTTGGCAACACTATTAAAATAAAATTATATAATTTTTGTGAGCCCCTAGAAGAATCTTTCCTGAAAATATAATTAATCTGGGATAGATAATGTAGCCACTATAAATGTATTTTTTGTGGGCACTAAAAGAATCTTCTCCAAAAATTTTTATAATTTTGAATAGTCAACATAAAATTATGAAAACTACAGAATGTCCCAGTTTGTTTTTCACTTTTTGAATTCAAATAAAGAAAAAAACAATCGACCGATTTTGACAAATTCTTCATTAAGTTAAAGGCAAAACTTGGGAAATTTATTTTTTAAAAATGATATTGTCCAAATGATGCCCATTTCTCTCCTGCCACTCTTGAAGTCGAGCCCTAAAATTTGCCATCCCGCTCCACAAAGTTTGCTTAGGTATGGCTGCCATTTCTACCCGAATATTGTCTTTCAATTTCTCCATAGTGGCAGGGCGGTTGCGAAACACTCGACTCTTGAGATATCCCCGTAAAAAAAGTCACATGGCGTCATATCCGAGCTTCGGGAAGGCTAATTGATGTCTCCTCTTCGGGAAATCAGTTTTCCAGGAAAAAGCGCCTGAACAACGGGTAAAGACCGATTTGAAATGTGACTTTTGATTCCCTCTTGTTGAAACCAGGTTTCTTGATCAAATCCATCAAATTCTTGAAGAGCAGGTGTTAAAAAATTACGTATCATATCGACATGACATAATGTTCGCAATTCACCGTCATGGCGTTGCCGCGATCATCTTCAAAAAAAAAAAAAACGGACCAATAATTCCCGATGATAAAATAGCGGCCGTGTTTCGCAACCGCCCTGCCACTCTGGAGGAATTGAAGAATTGAAGGACAATATTCGGGTAGAAATGGCAGCCTTTGAGCAAAATTTTCGGAGCGTGATGGCAAATTTTAGAGCTCGATTTCCCGTCTTGTCTTTAACTTAATAAAAAAATTTGTCAAAATCGGTCGATTGTTTTTTTTATTATTTGAATTCAAAAAATGAAAAACAAACTGGGACATGCTGTAGTATTTTTTCGAAAAGTTGGTAATACTGCAAAAAAATTAAACCACATGCTCATCTAAAGTATTAAGAGAACCACTTCTAAATCTAGAAGAAGAAATAATCACAAAATTTGAGCGACCAAGTGAGTACGTAAGTAAGCGAGCGAACGATGCATATGCATACACCCTTATAACTTAAGTTCAGATTCGTCATCTAGAGGCTATAGGAAGAATATTTATATACTTTTTTTATTTTTTGACAATGCTACCAACACCATACCAAACACTATACCACTTTTCCTTTCAGTCAAAGTGGTAAAAATTATCAAGTACTGTTCTATTCTTTTTTTTGTGCAAAAATAAAATCAGTTACTTTTTATTTAAGATTTATTATTTATTATTTATTTATTTACTTTTTGTAAATATTTACAATAAAGTATTACTGAAAATACTTCAGTATTTTAAATAATTAAATATATTATGAAAACAGAATTAAATGTTATATTTAAAAAATAAATGTATTACTTAATTTGAAATACATACATTTAAATTTTGATTCGTCGTTTTCGAAAGGTTAAAATTTTAAATGAAAAATACAGATATACAATAAAATTGAAAAATTATTTTATTAAATAATTTTTTCTTTTAAATTGACATTTAAAAATAAAATTATACATAATTTATTTGAATGATGAATACAATTATTATTGAATTTATTATTTTAAAAATAAATGTTTATAAATATTTCTGTAGTGCAATTTTAATAATAATAATAATAATAAATGGTACATGATTATATTTAGTATTTAGTACTGTAAGTAAATTTGAATGAGAAAAAATACTTAAAGTAATAATAGTCCTTGAATTTTAAATACATTTTCAAAAGTATTTAGTACTTAAATACTTTTTTTTAGTACTGGTCTCAGTTCTGAGCTCAAGACAGTTGATAAAACATCATATTCAGAAACATTGAAATAAAAAGAAAACGAAATTCATCAACTTAAACAAACAATATTATTCTACTTGATTAGTTTAATATTTTCTAGAAAACAGAATAATCGTTACGTAGCAAAGCGGGAGACTTTTTTCTCTTGCGAATTTTCTCTGCATACGATTTAAAAATTCACAAAGTCTAAAAATTGTGTGTTTGCAGTGAAATCAGTGTAAATGTAGACTAATGAAGACAAGCAAGAAAAATAAACTATGTGTATGATTTAAACAAACTGTCGCACAGCGCCGCGTGTGTCACCGTATAGTCGCGAGTTGACTATTGTGGCAATTGACAATTTAAATTCCATATTTGTAGTTTGTTAGTGGACATAGACCACAAAATAAAATTTCGAAATTAAAACGCGCTCAACTAAGGACACGTGCAGTATACAATATACGAGATAAACTATGCTACTTAGAATTCATTTAATTGTTGACCATTTCACGATTTTCGTGTCAAATTACGAAACGGGAACGTATCGAGCATCGAATCAACAACGAAAACTTTTCTTTCAGCAACTAAGGAATTTAATTTCCGTTCACAAGTTCCGATTTTGAAAATGTACCCATTTAAATTTACGAACGACAGATCAGCACGCTGTTTATATATATATATATATATATATATATATATATATATATATATATATATATATATATATATATAAGTATATAGTTGCCTTAACATAACACATAATTCGCTCATACTGAAAAACAGACTAAATATTCATCAGATTTGCCAATAAACTACAGCGAAAAAAAAGAAAAATAAATAAACGACAGTGTAGAAAATATGAAGAGAAAATAACTATATATTTGTACAGTAGTTAAATTTGGATAATTAACGATTTATTGGTATAGAACAAAATATAGAAAAGGGCAGAATAGCACACACACAATAAAGGTAGAATAAGCAATAAAGTGTTAAAATAGGCAGACACTATGATGAAGGCAGTTTTGAAGAAAGGAAAGTAAACGAGGGGCGCGTTGCGTGTCACAGCAGGGCACGGCACGACACGGCACGACACGACACAGCATGGCATGCTAGTGCTAGTGTGCATTCACGTTTACGACATTCACAACGCGTGGAAGCTGGAGAGACGCGTGTTTGGATGTGGCGTCGCGACGTTTGCGCGTCGACGCATGCGCATATGTTAGCATGTCGAATCGATAGTCAAGTGGGAAGCTGCACCGATTGGTCCATCGGTATCGGTCTTGCGCATTTTATCGCCATGCAATCTAGACACACAGCATACATTATGTTTTGTAAGGGGGTGGTGTCGGTCTGTCGGTAACGTAAGCTGAGCACGACGTCAAGTCAGTGTCCGCGCGATTCGCTACCAAGTAAAATGGACGGGGTACCGTTACTCTGCAATTTAAAGACGGTGGTGCCGATACCGTAACCGTGACGGTGACAACGTTCACAATATTTTAACAACGAAAGTGTATAATGCCGAATTGGCCGCGACGGGATGCGACCGCGGTGCATCGTGAGCGCTAAACTTCATCGTCAACCAACTACTGTTGCCCTCGCTAAAACTATTGTTGCTGCTGGTACTACTGCATTCATCCAACTCCAATCGCACAGCCACAGTGTTACGGTGATACAGTGTCTAGGTCGTAAAGAACGCAGACCGCGAGGCGTTTCCCCACCGGATTTGTCTTCGTTTTTCCGAAAACGAGACTGTATTCGCGACGTTCACACTTGTTTTGTTAGTGAAACAGCGACGTGCAAACATTGTTCGTTCGTCTCGTTATTGTCAAGTGATCAGTGTATCTGTCAGTGGCAGTGCTAGTGGTTTCGGTAGTGGAGTGCCGACTAGCTGATCATCGTCGTACCAATTACCTCCTAATAATCTATTTACCGCCGTTGTTTTGCCTGTTGTAATTGTCATTGTTACGGATGCAGATACAGCTTACAATCCACTTCATACGATCACTGCACTAAACGCTATTGTTTCTTTCATTCAAATCTTGCAACTACGACTTAAAGCAATTACAATTGTAAGTGTTCAATTGTGATTACAGTGGTGTTTGTAATAGCATTGTTACAGGTATCGGTATCGGTATTATTATCGGTATCGGTACTGGTATCAGTGTATCTATCTTATCGGTAACGGGTGCCCCAGTGTTAGTGGTGGTAGTGTGCTGTAAACATGTGTCCCAAAGGAACTCGCCACCAGTGACGGGACACTGGAGCATCGTGTCCGTGCCACATCCAGGAGGATCCGAAGGATGCCGGTGACGCGCTGGGGCAGTGGCGCTATGACAGCTCGCGTGCTCTCGGTGCTGTTCATCACATGCCTCATGGCTATAGGTGTGCTAAACATATTCACCATCTCAATTCTCATTTACCATTCATTCATGCATCCACTCAAATTCCAATCTATTTGTTTCCCATCGTTAAAAGTCACACGCATGAACGGACGCACCGGTACACACCCACCTCGCCCGTGTGTGCACTGCGCGGCGCACCCTCATACGCAACGCGTGATACTCCAACATAAACAGAAGCCTATTATTTCGCATATACTAAAAAACAATACCAACAACA
Source organism: Clivina fossor (assembly GCA_963966155.1). Lineage (NCBI taxonomy): Eukaryota > Metazoa > Arthropoda > Insecta > Coleoptera > Carabidae > Clivina > Clivina fossor. The sequence continues at coordinate 43,943,393 of OZ014550.1, read as the reverse complement.
ATATCGCCATCTGTATTCTATTCTTTTTACATTATTTTTATATTTGCTAATACAAAGGAATAGAAATACAGTGAGTACAACATAATAAGGTTGCATCACCACGCATTCAATTGAACCTTTACGAAAGGGGGCGGGGCACTTCACTTCCAACATTACACTATGTACTTTCATATTTTAATCATATTTACAATTACATATACTTATATATAGAATATTCTCATCTCATTGAAAATTCTTATTTTTGTTCATACTAAATTGTTTACATTCAACACTAAATAATAAGCAAAACATGTCTGACACAAAACGTTTGCTCAAGTAATGGAGATTTAATTTAATTTTAGAAACACAATCTAGTCCATAAATTGCTTGAAATATTGTCACAATCAATTATGTTAAAATTAATTAGTTTTAGCTTTACTTATTATCCACAGAATAACACAAATATTTAATAACATTAAAAATAGATTAAATCAGATTAGACTTTTTAAACGTAAATCGATGTTTGATGATTTTAGGTAAATGTTCGGAAGACGAGGAACGTCTCGTTCGAGATTTATTCCGAGGGTATAACAAACTTATTCGTCCAGTACAGAATATGACGGAAAAGGTTGACGTACGATTTGGCCTTGCCTTTGTCCAACTTATCAATGTAGTAAGTTATAGCAAATTCAATTATTTTCAATGTAAACATTTAGCTCCAACTGACACGCCCATCTCCCATACTATTATCTATAATACAATCATACAATTTTACAAATTGTGCTATTTGATTTTAGAATGAAAAGAATCAAATCATGAAGTCCAATGTCTGGTTAAGATTAGTTTGGAATGATTACCAACTACAATGGGACGAAGCAGATTATGGCGGAATTGCTGTTCTTCGGTTACCGCCAGACAAAGTTTGGAAACCAGATATAGTACTTTTTAATAAGTAAGTCATCCATTCTTTAAGCAACAAAAATTTAATTAAAAATTTATTATAAATACGTGCAAAAATAAACATTAACAAAACAGAGCGAATAAATTATTAAATTATTCATTCATTACTTTGCGAAATGTTTCATTTAAAATTTCATTATTTTTTTCAATCAGTATAACAACGTGTACTCTTATTTGAATTCCATCATAAATTTCTTTGCATTCCAGTTTAGTCTTATTTATAAATGTGCCGAAAATAAATTTCTTTAGTCATAATTGTGTTTATAAATACCTACTGTTTATCTTTCCAGTGCCGATGGCAATTATGAAGTTCGTTATAAATCCAACGTGTTAATATACCCGAATGGTGAAGTACTTTGGGTTCCACCGGCAATTTATCAGGTAAAAACTGTTTTATATTCTTCAAAAATTAGATGAACTTAAAAAAAATTGTATTTTTAACAGAGCTCGTGCACTATCGACGTAACGTATTTTCCATTCGATCAGCAGACATGTATCATGAAGTTTGGATCGTGGACATTCAATGGTGACCAAGTGTCACTGGCATTGTATAATAATAAGAACTTTGTGGATTTGTCTGATTACTGGAAATCGGGAACATGGGATATCATCGAAGTGCCAGCCTACCTCAACATATACGAGGGGAATCACCCCACCGAAACTGATATCACGTTTTATATAATTATTCGCCGAAAAACTCTGTTTTATACAGTCAATCTTATACTTCCTACTGTGCTCATTTCGTTCCTTTGTGTTCTTGTATTCTACTTGCCTGCCGAAGCTGGCGAAAAGGTAATATAATATATATAATAGATATAAATTAAATTTTATATTATTTTTCATTATGAATAAATTTGAAAATAAATCGGATCGAATTACTTTCGGGATAAAAAAATAAAATACTTGGCCCCGAAGAATCTTCAAATTATGAATAAATATGACTAAACAATCGAGATGTAATCGATTTAATGTAATCGAGAAGTCATAAATTATTTATTCAAAATGCATATAAAAAAGTAATTAATCTAAATTTGGTTTGACTACAGGTAACACTTGGCATCAGTATTTTACTGTCGTTAGTTGTGTTCCTGTTGCTGGTATCAAAAATCCTTCCGCCTACATCTCTGGTATTACCATTGATTGCCAAATATTTATTGTTCACATTTATTATGAACACCGTCAGTATTTTGGTAACAGTGGTTATTATAAACTGGAACTTCAGGGGTCCACGTACACATAGGTCTGTTCACTAATATTTTCATCTATGCATTTTGTTCATAAAATCGTATTTACAGAATGCCCTCGTGGATTCGGTCTGTATTCCTCAACTATCTACCTGCAATGCTTCTCATGAAGCGGCCGCGAAAAACGCGACTAAGATGGATGATGGAAATGCCCGGAATGGGAGTTCCACCACACCCATATGGTTCACCAGCGGACATTCCAAAACATATTAGGTAAATAAAAACAAAAAGAAACATGCCGATTTTAATGTATCTATCACAAGTAAAATTAAAAAAAAAAACTGTATAAATATTATGTTATATTTAGCGACGTCCACAGTTCCATTGAATCACAAAGTAAAGTGGAAGTAATGGAACTGTCTGACCTGCATCATCCCAACTGTAAAATAAATCGGAAACTCAACTCAGATTTGGGCGTCGGCGTAGGTGTAGGTGTGGGTGTCGGTGCAGAAAGCTGTAGACGAGAAAGTGAAAGCTCCGATTCAATTTTACTATCACCTGAAGCATCTAAAGCAACGGAAGCAGTCGAGTTTATTGCAGAGCATTTACGTAACGAAGATTTATATATCCAGGTACGAAATCTAAAAACTTGTCTAATGATGTAAACAAATAATGCTTATTGTTTTGGTTTACTGTGTGGTGCAGACTCGTGAGGACTGGAAGTATGTAGCGATGGTAATCGATCGACTGCAGTTATATATGTTCTTCATTGTAACCACTGCCGGCACCGTGGGCATCTTAATGGATGCACCGCACATCTTCGAGTATGTCGACCAGGACCGCATCATAGAAATCTATCGCGGTAAATAGATAGTGCGAAATGAGGGTCGGCGCGATCGACCAGTGACCGATGGCAATCATGGTAAATTTCCTTACGCGCGGATCTCTCCGCGGTCTCGCCGTATCAGTATCGCCGCGCCGTCTCGCCACACGGCGGAACGAACTTACACACGACGAGATCTGGCTTCCTCCGGATAACACACTGCTGGCTAATATAATCAAGTGGCTTCCATGTAAGCGCGCTCTGCACATGGCCTACGATACGTTAACTTACGTCACGTTACGATACGATACAACACGACACGATATGACACTTTCACGGTTAACACAATAGTAGGTACTTACCTATATAGAGCTCCGGCGCGCGCTGGACATCTACAACTATCAGCAATGGTAGCCATAATCTGGTAGAATCTAACAACTAATAATTAACAAGCAACAATAACAGCGGTGTGGTGGTAAACGATAAGCGACAAAATTCCAGAAAAGGACACAAGACACTCGTCTCAATTGCAATTTCGAAAGAACGTGCATCTTCCATAGGATAATAATGATAGAGAAACGCGTGTGCCCACGGACAAAAAAAACGTATAACAATATTCATAATATTAAATTAATTAATTAAATAATTAATAAAATAAATAAAATAATAATAAACACGTGTACATATACATAAATAAATATATACACGCATAATACACAAACTGTTACATATAGGTACATATGTACATACAAGTATTATTCATAAAATACATACATACACACAATGACATAGATTTTTCATCTAACATAACATTCATATCACATCACACCACATCACATCACATCACATTGCATATAAGATGAGTGCCGAAAGTAAAATGCGTCAACAATCATTTTTCCAATTCATACATCCATACAACCAACATTGTAACATGAAAACCAAAGTCATGTCAGCAACGAAACGAAATACTGACATCCGATCACCGACCAGCAAAAGTAAAAGACATTTACTACGTACGAACAACACCAAATCAGTACACCATGCAAAATCCAAGGGGGAATACACGTGCACTCCGAGTCGAAGCACCATTTATTTACACCAAAAAGATCTACCTACCTACCTACCTACCGCCAGTCATCATAATACCATATGACCATGCCATATACCATTCCACATACACTACACCCATACAGTTACTCGTATCATTCAGGATCTAAAGCACGCTCACACGCAAGTGCAAATGCTCTCAGTATCAGCGTCAACGTCAACAACAGCAACAACAAACCAGATAGATGACCGACCAGATGATAATAATCCAACCAAGCCATAATGAAAGAAGAAATTAAGTCAGTTCGTTCCATTGCCATAATGAATAGTCGTCGTAATAGGGTTTGTGCCAGTGTCCACAATTCCGAATTGAAATTCAACAAGAGTGACGATGACAATGACAAGCCTTCACGCGCGCACCCCTTCGTACGCACCCGATGTACGTGCGACGAGCACTTGGGGACGTCGATTCCCAAAACCGTACAGTGATTCATCGTATTATACTTAATCAAATAAAATACATACCTAATAATATAATAATATTAAATAAAATCATAGATAAACTAAACTATTAAAAAAGAAAAGAAAAAATTAAAAAAAAAACTAAACTATATAAACTCAATGCGGTTGTGACAATTTTGAATAGGTGCACGTTGTAGACTTGCCAAATATAAAATATTTAAAAGAAAACAAAAAAAAGTATCTAGTTAACTCAACTAACACGTTCGCGTACGCTTACGCCTACATCTACATAATGTATGTATGTATCGGGCTGTTTTATACCTACATATAATATGTTCGGAAGCGAAGCGAAACGTTACGTTTACGTATTACGTTACGTCGGTTTTGGGCATCGAGGTTTCTCCGTTGTTATAATTGTGGTAGAGGCCTGAGATTATTTAGTCAGCTCAACCATCCGATTGGATCGTTTGCGGGAGCCTCTCAAATATATGCTCAATCTTAGCTAATTGTTACACACAGTACTGTCACTCTTCCATTTCCGACTATACGATATCGATATCGATTTCAAACGATTCATTATTGTTAGTTAGTATTATGTACAATATATATATCAAGCCCGTGTGCTAACACAGCCCGTGCTGATATATATATATATATGTATCATTAAATGAAAATTAATAAACAGTACTATTGTTAAAGAGTTATTATAAGGTGTTTTTTGATAAAAGTAACCCCTTCAAATTCAAAAGGGGTTTTGTTGAACAGCCTAATATACGTTATATTATAACCAGTTTCACTATTCTGTTTCTATTTATTCTATTGAAAATCAAGAAATTTTGAAAAGATATTAAAGAGACTATTTACGGTACGTACACACGCAGTAACAATCATATATGAAAACACCAAATCACAGTACAATATTCACTGCATCCATTGTAAAGTGGAGTAGTATAAATTGCATTGCATTTGCAGGAGGAAACATTCGATGAAAAAGATATACGAAGCAATAACAGACGGTATGACAACCGGGCGGGCTGTCTGTTTATTTCATTTAGTTTTAATCTTTATCTTTCTTTTTGTTTGTGTCATTGAAATTATTATTATTATTAAGTAAGTATATAGATTTTGTTTCGCGATTCATTTGAGAAGTAGGTATATATATATATATATATATATATATATATATATATATATATATATATTGTTTACGAACAACGAAGCATCACACTAGTGTCAATGCTTTGTTGATTCGTATTCGGTAACCTGCTGCGCGACGCGACGAGGCGGCGGCAGCGACGACGGCGGCGGCAATGACGAAATAGTGAAACTGATGACGACGCCGTGTCTAATGATTCTTTCTATTCAAGCAAAAATTTATCATTTAATCATTAAGAAAAAGTGAGCTCCTGTAAACAATCAGTCGAATATAAAATTAAATATGTTTAGATTAGATAGATAAGAATGAGTTATAGGCAGTGTTATACAGTAAATTACACAACGCGTACACTCTGTAACAATAAAAATATGTATATATAACAGTACAAAGTTAACGTCGAGTATTTGAGATAGTCACATAAAACACGTACGAACATATATTACTAAAACGAAACTAATATACAAACATACAGTGGTGGTGTATACAAAAATCAACTAGTTTCGCATGTTTTCAAAACTTTGCAAAATTTTTCAAATATCATATTAGATACCTATATACATGTAATTATGTTTATAAAGTTTTATAAACTGTTCAAATTATTATAAAATTAATAATAATTTAATCAAAATTAAATTGACTATCTATATATGATTCATTTTATTGTCCTTTATATTTTAACAATTTTAAGCGTTAATCCCGTTCTTATTAAAGCATAAAATGTATAGTTATACCTCTCAGAGATATTCAAATTGCATTTTTTTTTAATCAAAATTTTTGGAAAAAAATTTATTATTTCAATATACCGAAAATATTTGCCACTTACATAACACATTTTATACACACCAAAGACGCACAGAAATTGACAAAATATATTCATGCACAACGATGTTTAAGAAATGGTCACAATAGTTGTTTTGACGCAAACTGCAAAAATTTGTTGAACGCACATTGTAACTTGAACAAAATACACATTCTATCACGTTGTGTTAGTGTTAGAATGTGTTTCGTTATTAAATACAACTTTTGTAATATGCCAACGAATATCTGTCTCAATTATCGCCTATCGCAACCTGTTGTGTATCATCATTTGAACAATTTTGTAAAATTTATTCTTTGTTCTGCTTTAATCATAATCCGTTTTATTAAAAAAAATCAAGATCCATTCAAAAACATAATATTCATATTTAAAAATGCGGCCTCATGGAAAGTACTTCTATAATATTCATCAAAAACAAATCTCGTCAACTGCAATATAATATTCTTGTTAAAAATAATAACAATCATTTAGAAATAAGAAAAAAGCGAATGAATGTTGAAAATGGATCTTAATTTTTTGTATTTTGTTTGTAATCATAGTAAATAATATAATATATGTAAATACATATAAGTTTTCGAATAACACTGAATCAAAAGGCCTAATTTACGGAAACTCCAAAGCAACAAGACATTGTTTTGTGTAAGATTATGTTATCTATAAATTTGCTCAAAATGCACGTAAACAAATAAGTATAATAATTCGCACGACACGGCACATAGACACATGAGAATGAATAATAATTACTATTTATTAGAACAACATGAACATCGACAGAATTTAGTAAATTCCAGATCAGATCCACTGCAATATTTGTATCTACAACTCAATTAATTACCAGACAAGATAAAAACAGAGAATCTAACATGTTTTTCATTTTTTATTACGTACTACACGAAAACATTTCGCCTGTAACAATAAAGTAAGGCATAAATCATATACCTAAACAATAATAACATCACTTGAATCACTCTAAATCACTCACTGACTCACTTTACCAACTAGCAAGTACCCACGTCACCATACACATGAAGTTACAGAAATACATTGACTGCTCGATACAGTAAATGTGGACATTTCGATTCGATATGTCTTTGTAATGTATGTATGAATGAATGGTCTTCCATAACTATGAATATTTTTGTTAAATCATAATTATCGCAAGACTTCCAAGAATTATATATATATATATATATATATATATATGTAAAGGTATATATATATATATATATATATATATATATGTAAAGGTATATATATATATATATATATATATATATATATATATATATATATATATATATATATATATAGAGAGATTTCTTCCAGACAAAGAAAACCAGAGAATGAATGAGGAGAGAACGAAAGGGTGATGATGACCATGTGTCAATGATGCTGCGTAGACATTTCTAAAAATGAAATAGTATAGGTAAATAAATAACTACGATAATTTCAAAAGATATTTTTTAAAAATCGTCATCGATGTGACCTCTTGCTCGTGGTGACGCCGTGGCACCGTCTCTTATCAGCTTTGATCTCAATTGTCAGCTAGATTTTGAAACACTTTAACGTTCAGTGTTCACGTGCGTTGCGTGTTACCGTTAACGAGGTATTATTTCAATTTTTCAAAAATTCCACCAACAAAAAAACTCAATTCAATTATTATTTATTTCGAACTAATTAATTTAGTCCTATTATAATTTTCTGTACGGTATAGCACTGCCTGGCTGTGTTTCAACACGTATTTGCTTGGAACACCTATTGACTATTTAATACAGTAATCATTTATCTGTTAAAATGTTAATGTACCAGACAGATGCATTTACAATAAAAATACGCAGAATAATTTTACTTCTTCCTTTTTCATTTACTTATCCTTTGATCAAACTCCAAATAATAGTATTCTTATATACCTAGGTAGTTATTTTAGTCTCAATTTTTTTTTAGTTTATTTTATTGAAATACAGTCTGACAGGAAATTACAATTATATACAAAGTTACATGATAAAAAATATGCAATATGTACAAATGACCCTAAATAATATTGCAAAATATTCAGTTAATAAAATCATTTGAAAAGTTATAGTTTTATCATTCAAAATTTATTTGTGTTCCAAAAAATATTTTTACCACTTTAAATACGAATAGGTACTTATTATTTTATTCAAAATCAAATGGAATCTTTAAATTTATACAAAGTTTAAAGAAAAATAAATAAGCTTCATGAATATTAGATAGGTACTAGATTTGAGCTGGTAACAATAAAAATATGTTTTAAAAATATTTATCATATTTTTTATTACAATTTTACAGAAAAATACAACAATATTAACTTTTCATTAAAATTCAAACGAAAAAAACAGTATATATAATTGCGATAATAATTTATTTTAGAGGAAACCACATTTATTTTTCTCTTTTTTTTTTATTAATAATAACAAAAAAAAGTTACTCAGAAATTGTTACTAGTTACATTTTTATAACATAAGTTGGCATCGCTGGCATTAATAAAATATTTGAACGTAAATGTATTGTTTCATATTATTAAAGCAGATGTTTGTTGTGTTATATTGTAAACTCTATTTTTGTATTTATATATTTTATTCATGCACATACAATGATACAATATTTTTTATCTGCTGTGATATCTGAATATTATTTGTGATATTTGAAATTGAGGTTATGATTTTATAATAGGAAAACTTTTTGCAGTATTTGTTTTATACTAACATACGAGTAATGTAGGAAATACTGAAAATTACATGTAAAACTAAAAAAAATTACATTTCAGGAGAAAAATTGTCTTTGGAATTGAGTTCTTGGTTTTGGGAGTGACATTTATGCAATTCAAAGTAAACAATTCCGTACCTATATGCGAAATATTTACAAATGTTCTCGAATTTGAAACTGGGCAATTAATTGTCATAATATATTCTTCTACATTGAGATTCAACTTCAATTAGTATTATTCTTTAGTTAGAAAAGCATTATCAAGGTAAATAATTAGTTTTCATTTGCAAATTTTGAAACATTTCCACATGCATGAGTTTTAACATTTATTATATATTTTACTGCTAAAAAGTAAATGTTATATCTTTTATAACTGATAATTGATATCTAACACTATTGAATAAACACACGTTTGAATTCTATTAACAACTTTTTTTAATATATTTATAACAAGAATAAGAATGAGGTTAGTATTGGTCGCTAGTACATATATTTTTATAGAGATGGCGTTACAGTGTATTTATTATGATATGACAGTAAGTAATTTAATATTTTAAATAAAATTTTATTCTATAAATAAAAATTGCAGTAAAAAAAATTTTAATGTAAAATTAAATCAGTCTATCCCTGTTACAAAATGTAAGAGTGTCAGAATCCCGCCTTTTTCTGGCAGTAATTTATTTATTTTATCTAGAAAATTATTCCAACAAAATTTTATGTTAAAACTTGTCATTCATGATTTTTTTATTAGTTTATCCGGCCGAACAATCTGATATTCGGCTTTTTGATTTTGCCGAATATTTGTTATCATTTTTAATAACTCTTTCATATTACCGCATTTAACAGCCCAAGAGTGCAAATCGAGCAAATCTAATGATTGTCAAATATTAATATAGTTTATTTTCATTTAAAACATTTTAATACAAAATAATTTATTTTAGAGGAAACCACATTTATTTTTCTCTTTTTTTTTTATTAATAATAACAAAAAAAAGTTACTCAGAAATTGTTACTAGTTACATTTTTATAACATAAGTTGGCATCGCTGGCATTCGAAAAACAATTGGCGTTTTCTGCAAGTTTTTTGTTCACTAAGGTTTGTTTATGTCGAATTGTAGATTATTGAATAAAATTGAATCATTATAACATACAACACTTCCGAAATGGATTCAAATATATCTGAAGAAAATGTCACTGAGATTACCAAGGAAATCGATGTAAATAATGTGGACAAGCAACAAGCAACTGATGATGAACTTAAAATAGCTTATGAAGAGTTTTTCCGAAAAAAGGTTTGCTTCCATAAACTTTTTAAATATTAAACTTGTATGACTTGATATATAAATATATATTTATAAATATTAATTATATTAACACTAATAACAAATGAAATTGATTAGTAAATTACAAAATTTACATATTGCAAACATTGAGTATATTTGTTTGAGTTCATATAAAATACAACCTTGACTATCCGGATTAAATGGAGATGATGGGGATAATGAAAAATCTATAATCCAAAGAAAAAGATATTTAGTATAAATAATTATTGTTTTGTAACGCACAGTAGCTGAATATGCATACTTTGTATCTTAGGATTATATACACTATCGGTAGACGACACTTTGCATCAAGCCTAGTGAAATTTTACTCTTTCATAGAAATTACGTTTTACCAAGGTTATCATATTATGGGGGTTCAGATAAAGGAATATAAAAAAAGGGTTCATGCATCGTTCTCGTATATTTTTTGTGTAAAATCCAAGAAAATTATTCAAAATTTTAATAATCAAACTAGAAAATAATATTTACAAGTTTTTATTTTTAACAAACAGAAAATATTGCTCTCGTTATATTTTTCCTTGTGCCTACTTGTACTTTTCTAAACATTGTATTTGTTTTAGCCATGTTTTATTATTTTCTCAGTAACTATAAAATTTTTGGCAAAACATGTCTAAAATTATACTGCACAATTAGAATACTACTGACACATTCAAAATTAATCTTTCGGTAGACCATATCTGTAATTTACTAAGCTAAATTATACTAAAAGAGCAGAAATTAAAAACTCAGATATTTTTGCTTATTACAAAAATCCGACTGGACGGAAATTTAAAATCTCAAAAAAGGACGTATGGTAACCTAATGTAATGTAACGTAATAAATTTATATAATCCACTTTTTTTTGTTAAAATTATTTGTTTTGTACAGTTCCAAAAAGTCAAAGTCCTACTGTATATTTAATTTAAAAATACTTTGGTAAATCTGGCGGACTTTTAGGAAAATTAATTTACATGAATATTTTATTAATTTGTTTATTGTTCAGGTTAAAGCAGAACATGTTCTGTTCCGTAATAAAGAAGTTCTCAATAGTTTCATGAAGCTACATAAAGATTTTGATATAAATATTGAAAATTTGCAATCAAAAAACAATCAATTACAAAATGAAGAACTTAAAGAACAAGAAGATATACTTATTCAAATAAACCAACAAATAGAAACAAAACAACATAACGCTAATGCAGCTCGTGATGAAAACCGAAAAACTTTTGCAAATCTAGTCGATCCTTTATTAAAAATAATGAATCTTTATAAACATTCCAATGAAAAGGAAAATGTAAAAACGGAAAAAGAAGTAACTATATTAGATACAAAATTGAAAGAGTTTGAAATTAATGATCAAAAACTACTAACAAAAGTTACCAAGCAGAAAGAATTTAATCATAGTCTTAAAATTTCAACTGATCAAGTTATAATTGAAAAAAATGATGCCATAGGAAAACTGACTAAATTAAAAGCTACGAGAAATACAGCTGTACATAAATATATTTCGAAGAAGACTCGTGCTACTGATAAAATTATTCAGTTAAAATCCAACTTATCTGCCCAGAATGAAAGGTATGTTGTAATTATATACGTAGATTGTTTTTCAATTAAAGTATCAAATATTTTATTCCAGTATTTCACAACTGAAAATCGATATAACCCATTTAGAAGAGCAACATGAAAGTCAAAATCAAGCAATGTCTGCAGTAAGAAATGATCGTGATCAATTGGAAACAATTATTTGTGATAAAGAACAAGATCTTACTGAAATGAATGAAAAGAAAGAAGAATTAACTGAACACTTAAATACATTAATTGAACACTTAAATACATTAATTGAAAAAAGAAAGGAATCAAAAATTTTGAATATGTCTCTTAAGTCGAAAATAGAGAATTTAATGACAGTAAATATAATTTTTCCCATTATTATTATTCATATTAAAAATTATATATTGTTTATATATTGTGTGAACTTGATAAATTTAATTTTAATTTTTTTTTTACAGAAATTTAATTGCCAGAAAGCTATTTACAAAGAAATACAAACACGTATAAAAATGCAGCAAGATGAAATAATTTATCGACAAAACGAAAAGAAGCTTCTTAACCAATCTTCAAAAACTATGCGATTTCTTTTCGATTCATTAGTTGAATTAAATGAAAAAATCAAAAATATTTCTGTGAAAAATAAAATAGATTCTGATCAAAATACAAAATTTGAAACAGAAGCACAAATTAAAAACGAAATACAAAACGAGTTAAAAGCAAAAATTGATAAAATTACAATTGAACATCGTAAAAGGAAAGAAAATCAACAAAATATGATTCAAGAAATTGAAACTTCAACAGAAGATAATAAAGTTTTGCGTGAAACGATTGAAAATACAGAAAAGAATTCGGAACAATTAATAGGAGAAATTGACAAAGAAATCGAGGAAAAGATTAAGGAAATGACAAATGATTTTAATAATCGTAAACAAGATACATTAAATGCGCAGAATAAAGAGAATAATAAATATTTAGACGAGAAACGTAAAGTAATCGATAAGGGAGATAAATTGGAAAAAGAATATAACGGATTAAGAATTTTGAAACAAAATCTAGACCTACAACTTAATAACATAAAGTTACAAATAAATGAAACTGAAAAAGATGATACTGGTAAGTTTAGCCTAATAAAGTAATGAAAGAAAAAATAATAATTCGAAATTCAAATATGTAATATATGAATTATATTTAGATAAGGAAAATGATGCTGATAGTTCGAGTGAATATTCGGAATTTTCTCAAACAACTGGAAATAAACGAAAGATGTCGCATTCAGATATTTTTAGTAAGTTTATCTTCATAAAGTAATACATGGAAAAAAATACAATTTTATTATATTTTGTTGCAGATATGACATATAATTTGTCTAAACAAAATGAAGATACTGATGTCAGTTTTATAGACAAGGTAAAAATATAAATATGAATTAAGATAATTTAAAATAATATATTAAAGTTTTGATTAATTATTAATGTTCCAGGAGAGTCTATTTCAAAAATTAGATTCGGACTCAAGCACCGATTTGGATGATCTATAAACATATGTTAATAATTTATTTATTAGTAAAAAATGTTAAATTTTAGAAGCAATTGAAATTTGCTGTATTACGTTTATGTTTATTTAATTTAATTAATAAATTTCGTCGGCTTTAAGTCAAAACCTCGTATCTCAATTTTTGGCGGTATTGCAAAACCTCGTATTTGTTTATCTCAAACCCTGCATGCACTGCATGTAACTCGTAACTCTTAACTCGTTTGTAAAAATTAAACAGTTTTTTGCGTTTTCTGAAAAATGATGGTTTTAGAGATACGAGGTTTTGACTTAAAGGCGACGATTTGTATTAATTGCTAATAAATATGTCAATCATTTATTTATTAGTGAAAAAATGTTAAGTTTTAGAAGCAATTGAAATACTTCTATTATAATTCTTAGTTTGTATTTAATATTTTCTGTACTACGTTTATATTAATTAATAAATTTGTATAGCCCATATTGAAATTTTATTTTAATTTTTAAAAAGTACGGTTTAAGTCAGTCTAAACTTGTTTTAGAAAAATGTTAATAGGAAACCAATATTTATTGTGTGCTATTGGTCTTTTGGTACTCGTATGTGTTGTTGCAATATACAAACAGACCAATGAGTGGTGCATTTCAGTATTTTTTAAGTGTGAACAATTTTCTTTAAAATTTCCGGAATGACTGTATTATTATTTGAAGTATTATTAAGAGATATTACTCCACACTCCACGTACGCAAATATCTCGAATGGAATTTCTGCTGAATGATTGACAGTAGTAAATGTAAAGATTAGGTTATAATTTGTAATATATTTTCAGTATCTGCCTAACTTTATACGCTTTATACATAATAGTTTTTGTTTTTAAACAAGTGTTAATTACTTATTTACTGGTTTATTATAAAATTAATCAATTTGCAATTAGTTTATTAAAATAATATGGTCACAATGGAAATGTTACCAAATTGATTTTCACGGCAATATGATAGATAACAACAACAGAGCTGTTTCAATTTGAGATTAAAAACAGCAAACATAAATGGCATGTATCATAATATTTATTTAATACAAAAAAATAAGCAATTTTTCATTATTTAATGGATTTAGTTTCCCTTAAACCAAAATAACCTGTTTTTCTGATATTCATAACTTACATTTTCCAGTCTAAATCTGCGAATCTACCACTTGATAGACAATTGGGGTAATTGCTTCCTGCCGCCACCGGGCGTGGAACCAGACGAAGATATGAAAATCAAGATGATTCCGATTCGTATAGCGATGATTATGTGAAGGTGATTATTGTGAGTGATATCAAGATGACTCCGACTAATAGAAAATGAGGTGAATTAATAACTGCAGCTGCTGCAGTATATAATTTAAAATAGCAGCAGAGAAAGTCTTTGATTTGATGAGTTCGAAACTATTGGAACTATTAATTAATTAAAGTTTCTTACAAACTATTAATGGCATATATTGTAAAATATGAAATTTAATAAATAAATTTAATATAATTTTGTTTTTTTTTTTATTTCAATTTATTTATAGGTGACTTAAACTCTATTTTAGTTAAAATCATAAACAAAATTTAACTTCAATCAACACTGGTGACAACACGACTATTTTTCACTCGATTTGGACAATTTTCATTTTCCGGCACTTCTGCATCACTATTAGATGAATCATTTTCACTTTCTGTATCATTTCTTGTTTCAACTACAACTTACTATATATATATAGTAAAAACAATTATACTTTTCAAATTAACCTGGAGAAAATTATTATATCATTTGTAATCTTTTAATACATCATAATAACGTAGTCAAGTTTTTTCAGAACTCATTAAAATAAAAAAGCTTTAGTATTCTTTTCTATTTTAAATTAAAATTCGACGATTCAATATACTACATAATACATAGGCGCCCACAGAATGTTTTTCAGGGGGGTGAAAAAAATTTCGGACGAGGAGTGGTAGAGGTTTAAATAATAAAAAATTGCGTTTTAATTTACCTTAAGAGCACATTAACTTTTACAAAAAAAAACACTGATATAAAAAAAAAATTATGTTTTATGGACAATCAAGTCTCTCAATTAGATAATTTTCCTATATTTTAATCGTTTTGCATCAACTCTTTGTGTTATTTAGTTGTTTCATTTGTCCTCTCCCATATATTCGTAAATTTATAGCATATTTAGATATTTAGTGTAAAAACCAGAGGGTGCACGTACTCCCCCCTCGGGGCGCCCTTGTACACATATATCAAGAGAAAAAAAAATACAAATTTGTATGTAATGTATTTCCTGATGATATATAATATTATATATTGATGATATATTGTATTATCAGTTATAGTTTTCTAACGTTTAATTTTTTGTATTTTATTAACGAATATAATACCTAATTACTTTAACCAATGCCTAAGCATAAGTATTTGAAATTCAAGTACTTATTAATTATTCATATACTTATTAAAATACTTTAATAATGCTCAGCTCTTTATGGGACAACAAAGTTGATAGCGCAAATTTATATTTCACCTGTTAATATTCAAATTTTCAAAAATTGTTTTATTTATACTTAATTTTATTAAAAATGTTTTAATCCAGTATTTTTATAATACTTGTTTATTTAAATTTTAAATTATTATGTCGCATATTGTCAAACGTTATTGCATTTAGAACATTCTAGTAATAACATTTGAAAACAAAATAATTTATACTTACTGTTACTGATTAATATTTATTAGATGGTTCACTAAGATTTAAATAATAAATGTAATGAAATTGAATCTTTCCTATTTGTTTTGACGTATAAGGTTTAGGAGGAAAATACAAGACATTTTATGGTAAATTTATTTTTATCCAATCAACACAATCAATATTATTTTTATTTAATTAATTATTTTGTTTTAACATCCATAAAACTTGTGGAAAATAAATAATAAAACGATAATTGTTCATAACAAATAATTGTGTTACTGTTATTTAAAGAATTCTCTATTCAAAAGTACTTGTAGCGATCGATATGGATCTTAATCTTGTTTTTTTACTGTAAACGCTCTGAACTGAGTATTGATCTTCATCGTCGTCATTCGGGCAACACATTTTTCTGAGCTCTCTTGTAAACCTTTTCGATCTGCCATGGATCTGCCGTTGCGGGTTCATTTATGACCTCATTATAAAGCTGGAGTTGCAACAAACTCCAAGTTCGAGTTGCCGAGCAAAGTTGTAATTTTATTTGACGGAAATATCGTAATACTAGAAACAAATTATTACATAAACATAGTAAAAAAATCCTTCAGAACTCATTATATTAACATAAAAAAGATTTAGATTTAAATTTAAAATAATTTTAGAAACAAATTATTATATTCAAATCTTATTTTCAAATTTTTGAAACTAATTTAAGGATATATTTTTGTTGTGTTCATATAAAGAACCAATGAATGAGAATGTAAATTATATAAATAATTAAACAACGAATATTTTAAACAAATCTTTTACTTGTGGATACAGAATTACAAAAACAAAATTAATATTTTTGATTTAAATACATAATTTTGTTGCATAGAAGAAAATGGCAGCATTTCCAAACTTCTATTTTTGTCCGAAATTTTCACTTTAAAATATTAAAAAGATTGTAGCTCTTACTACTAAAGATCTAAATTATTATTTTTTTTAACATATTAAGTCAATAGTTTGCTAAAATTCATGCATAAAAAATTTGTAAACAGTTTGCGTGACGTTACGGACAGATAGTTAAAATGCGGGAATTTTAACGAATTTTGTTCAAATATTTTAGAGCAACATTGTTAACATAAACTATCAAAATATGTAAAAATAACATAATCGTAACATTTTAAAAAGAGCCTGTCCAATGAATAATATGTAATTAAAAAAAAAATGAAAACCGTACCTGAATATTTTTTATATGTGATGCGGGAAGTAAGATCAAAACATCATTATGGCACACTGTCCTTCAAATGTTTCTTGCCCGGATGTATCCCACAAATTAAATTTGATAGGCCCCCTATTTGTGTGCAACACTAGTGGATGGACTTCTACGCTTTGGATACTTCTTTTCGAATGCACCGGTTAAGAGCCTTCTTGCAAAACACATTTGAATGTGGACATGTCTTGAGCATTTTTGTCAAATATGTAGTTGTTGCTTCTGTAAAAATATTAAATTTGAAGATCAACAGTTGAGAAAAACTGGTGCACAAGAAGAGTTTGTTTGTTACTTCAGCTTTGGTTCCGCCCGAGGTTATAATAAACCCGATACGGCAACAACAGATTGAAAAGTTTAGATCATATAGCCTGAGAGGCTATATGATCAAAGTTGAAAAAGTTTCCAATAAAGCTCAGAAAAATGTGTTGCCCGAAGACGACGACAATGAAAATCACAGACACAGTTTAGAGCGACAACAGTAAAAAAACAAGATTAAGATCCATATCGATCGCTACAAGTACTTTTGAATAGAGAATTCTTTAGATAAAAGTGACACTATTATTTGTTATAAACAATTATCGTTTTAACGTAGTTTAACGCAACGTCGTTTAACACAATTAGTGACATATAATTATTATCTGTTCGTCAATTTTTTACAATATTTTGTTTTTGTTTATTTGCGGTAAAAAATTCCAACCTTTTAAAAATTAATACATTAGTTACTAATCGTCACACAGATGGCACTATAATTAACTACCTTTAAATTATATTTTATTTATTTATTATTCAATTAATAATGATTATATTTACAAACAATTTTTTTAATAAATATAAAAATTCTATTTTTAAACATTGTTATAATTTTAATAAGAAATTATTGTTGATAGTGCCATCTTGTAACAATGTCAACTAATTCGTAAATTTGACGTTTGCTCGTATGAAACAGATGTTACTGATTTTGACAGCTAAGTCAAAACAATTTGTTAAGTTCAAGTTCACATACATCTAATAAATAATATTATTACATTAAAGATGATATTGCAGTCAGCTATTTTTATACATTTGTTAAATAAATCATTAAATAAATAAATATTTTATTTTAAGAGAATAATTATTAAAACAGGTAAATATTGACAGTTTGGCAATTATATAATTTTGCGTTATTTACAAACTGCGGAAATATATCAATTTAAAAATAACTTTACAATTTTATTTGAAAATGTTTAAAGAAAGTAAGTAAATATTCTAATAATATCATTTTTCGAACAGAGACCATCAAAATGCCTGGAAAAGTCAAAGTAAAAATAATTGCGGGCAGAAATTTGCCCGTAATGGATAGATCCAGTGATACAACAGATGCGTACGTGGAAATTAAATTAGGCAATACTACTTATAAAACAGATGTATGTCGTAAATCACTAAATCCTCAATGGAATTCAGAGTGGTACCGATTTGAGGTACGTATCATTAGTTATTTATTTTTGTATATAAGCTATAAATATGCATATATGTAGGTAGATGATTCTGAATTGCAAGATGAACCATTACAAATTCGACTAATGGATCATGATACGTACTCAGCAAATGATGCCATTGGAAAAGTATACTTAAATTTAAATCCATTATTAATTCCTGCAGTAGCTTTGCCGGGCAAATACGGATGGACAGGCGATACAAATGTTGATCAACCTTCTAGTTCAGTTATGTCGGGTTGGATACCTGTTTACGATACAATGCACGGTATTCGAGGAGAAGTCAATGTAACTGTTAAAGTTGAACTTTTCTCAGATTTTAATAAATTCAGACAGTCATCTTGCGGCATTCAATTTTTTTGTTGTATGTAAAGTGTTAGAAATGTATGGAATTGCCCCGAAATAATATTTAATTTTATATATATTATTTAGCGCCTGCAATTCCTCACGGATTTCATGCGCAAGTGATACATGGCTTTATTGAAGAATTAGTGGTAAACGATGATCCTGAGTATCAGTGGATCGACAAAATTCGTACGCCAAGAGCATCGAACGAAGCCAGACAAACATTATTTTTCAAATTATCCGGAGAACTACAGAGGAAAATTGGTGTAAAAGCACTAGAACTAGGTGGGAATGCTGTTATCGGTTATAATCAATGTTTCGATTTGGAAGGCGAATCGGGCATTGTAGCTCGCGGTATTGGTACAGTCGTCACTCTAATTAAACATCATGAAATTCAACAGCAATTAGATATTGGCATCGCCGAAGAGTAAGCATTTATTATTTATTTAATTATTATTATTATTATTATAGGATAGTATTGGTGCGCATAATTATCAGGCGTTTTTTTTTAAATAATAATAATTATTTTTAAAACGAATAACAACAATAACAATTTTAAATGATTATTTCGGAGCGCAGTCACCATCTACTTCAATAACTGCTTCCCATTTGCTTGGAAGACGGTCGATTCCACGGGCAAAAAGTCACGGTTCTTTTTTATTAACAAAAAAAGTAAACAAAACATCAATTTTTATTAACAAATAACCCGCCTAGAAAAACGCCTGATAATTATGCACCAATCCAATATAATATGTATATAATAGTATTACAATTTTCACTACTCAAATAATACAACATAATTTATTAGTACTTTTACTTATATATATATATATATATATATTGATGTTAATAGATATTGTTTTTATTCCCCTGTGTTCGCATGATCAGAAAAGCACTCAGTTATTTCAAATTCCTTGCCTTTGATAACGGTCTAAAATTAGATAGTAATAATATTTTTGAACGCTTTACGCTGTTACCTACTATTCCCAGCAGTTCTTTACCCTCCTCACAACGTATTTCTCCTATACGAGATATCAACAAAGATCAATCCAGATCATTTTTAAGACAAAGCTCACAGCCTATAGAAATGGAGAAGAA
Source organism: Clivina fossor (assembly GCA_963966155.1). Taxonomy (NCBI): domain Eukaryota; kingdom Metazoa; phylum Arthropoda; class Insecta; order Coleoptera; family Carabidae; genus Clivina; species Clivina fossor. The sequence goes on along the minus strand of OZ014550.1, from coordinate 43,922,988 downwards.
AATGCATCCACAGATTTTGAAATCAGCAATATCTAGTAGAAGTTTGGCCAGTCACGTTAATGAAGACTTAGCATTGACCAAGTTACTGATGCAGGAAGATATGAGAGGTGCACCATCAAATACCGGATTATCACGTAAAATCTTTAATTTCAAATCTACATCACAGAGTATGCTGTCCAAGAAAATGTCTGCATTGAAAGCGAAATTATCTGATTCTAGTATGCAAGAATTAGATTATGATGAAACTTCAATTAGCACAAAGGAAGATACTAGTTCGATACGTTCGTCTTTAAATGATTTGCGTGAACTTAGAAAACAAAAAAAAGCTCGTATTCAAAGTAACAGTTATATGGCTGAATTATTAGTACGGTCAATTATTCAAGCACATACAAGTTTAGATTGTATTGCAGAACATCATGATTCAGGACATGGTTTATATTCTTCTACATCTGTACTAAATGAGGATTTAGGTGAAGGTACATCTCACCAAAATGATGCGTCACATGAAAAATCAGACACTTCTGATCCACTTGTTTCCTTTATAAATAAAACTATATCTGAACCATATTTATTACTACCCGGCTCCATTGGTGTTACAAACTTATCCAATGCTTCATCATCTTCATCAATGTCTAGTTCTGATGATGATGATGATGATGATGATGATGATGATGATGACGACGACGACGATGATGACGAAGAAGATGTATCAGAAGCATTATCAGATGTTAAAGATGAAAAACTAGAATGTGATACTGTTAGTCTTATAGTAAAAAATGTACTACAAGAAGAAGAACAAGAAAAATTGGAACAAAACAAAAAATTACATTTTTCATATTTTGATCCTCCACTACGTTCTATAATTCATAATAATAATAATAATTATCAAAACGAACAGTTAACAAGAAATCCGTTATTTGTTAGTCATGTCTTAAATGATTCAGTAATACCAGCTTCTGCGCCGGTTATAACAAATAATAAAAACAATTTATTTTTTCCTACTGATATTGAAAACAAAATCAATAATCTTGTTCATAGTGCTATTTTCGGTAATGCATACGAGAAACCTCATAAAAAAGGTGTATTAAGTAGAGGACTAAGTAAATCATGTGAAAATGTTATTGTAATAACGGAAGGAGTTCATCATTCAAAACATCATCATCATCATCATTATCATAATATATTGAAGACTGCTATGCATTTAATTGAAAAACTAACTCCGCACATACCACATCCTCATATACATAAAACAAAATATCATTCGGATGAAATACATAATCGTTCAAAAAGTAATCCAGATCTAAGTAATACAGGATTGGTCAAAACTGCAATTCGCACCATTTTAATGGAAAAAATAAATTTAATATCTGTACAAAAAGCTCCAGTATCAGTTAGGGCTAAAGAAGAAATTCAATCTTTTTCACAAAGTCATCCACATCTTGGTAGCGATAGCCTGTTACATACAGCAATAAACACAATGCTAATGGAAAAAATCAATTTAATGACATCACAGCGAGCACCAGTCTCCAAACGAGTAAAAGAAGAATTTCAAACAAATCTTTCCAATTCAATCTCGCGAAGTCATCCAAATTTGTCACAAAACAGTTTTCTTAAGACTGCAGTAGATACTATACATAAAGTTCATTTGCCTGGACATTTATTTGCAACGAAGTTACATACTCAAAAATCTTCCGATAAAGTTCATTTGAAAAAAGTACTGTCAGTGAGTGATTCCGATCTCAATAAACATCCACATTCTGTAAAAGAATTGGTTATTGATAAATTACATGCAATAGCTTCACATTTACCACATAAACATAAAAGTGATCCTGACTTACGAATTATTCAATTAACTGAATTTGTTTATAAAAATGAAAAAGAAATCGAAGTAGATGTGCCATCAACTCAGTCGGAATCACATTCTATAATTGCATCAGTACACGATAAAGTGTTAGATAAATTTCATGCATTCAAACTAAAACCAACACATCTTTCTCAAAAAACCGATGAAGAAATAAATGATGATAATAATAATAATAATAATAATGAATCACATTCACTAACAGAGTCTTCACCTAGCATAAATGATTCGCCTCAAGTAACACCCAAAGCAAAAGAAGAATTTAAATTTATGAGAAGTTTAAAATCTTTAAAACCACATATTCATTTAAAAGAACAAAGTTTAACTAAGACAGCAATGCAAACAATGTTAATAGATAAAGTAAATATTTTAACTCCAAGCTCACCAACTCTGTCGCCAACTACAGATGAAAAATTTCAATTTACAGATACACAATCGACTGTCAAATCAGATAATCACGCAGATAAATTAAATGATAATAGTTTAGTAAAAACCGCAATGGAAACTATGTTAATAGATAAAGTTCAAATTTTAACATCAAACTCACCTCCTATGTCACCAACATCTGAGAAAGAATTCAAATTTGATGATAATAACAAAACACCGTCAAAACATAATAAAAATATCGTTAAAACTGCTGTACAGACAGTTTTAGGTAAAGTTCATTTACGATCTCCAAAATCTCCAACTTTATCTCCAATAAAAGAAAAAGAATTTGATTTTGAAATATCAAATAAAAGTGATGATATAACATCTTCACCTAAAAGTGACAACGAATTTTATTTTGAATCTACGGAACATGATATAAATGGAACATCGGCAACAAAACAACCGAGCACACACGAATTTAGTGATTTAAATAATGATAGTTTAGTAAAATCTGCAATGCAGACAATGCTAATGGAAAAAGTAAATATTGTAGCACCTGATACAATGATTGATTCACCTAAAGAAGATGAAATTGATCATTCAACTGAGACACAAACGAATTTAGGAAACTTAGATAAAAAACATTCATTTTTCTGTAGTTTAAAGAAAAAATTGAAATCACCTAAGGCTGCATTTTCTAAATTTATTCATAAACATGAACCTAAAAAAGCAGAAGAAGGAGGTTTAGTAAAATCAGCAATGAACACAATGTTAATGGATAGAGTAAATAATATTAAGGGAACAATGGCATCTTCATCAACAAATGCCAATGACAAATCAGAAACAAATGTAAATGTAGTACCAGCTATCGTCGAAACAAAAAATAAATCCGAACTGAATATCTCACCTTCCTCTAAAATGAAAAATTCTAAAGTGCCTAATACTCAACCAACCCTGTCCGTTACAAAAGCGTATTGCATAGAAAAATTAGAAAATTTGCCCGTAACTCCAATCCAAGCAAAAGAGCCGAATATCAATTTAAGACTTGACAATGGCAATAGTTATAATAATAATAATAATAAAACAACAGCAGTAACAGCTGACGATGCTAACAATAACACTAATGCAGAGCATGCCCCCTGCTTGTACACCTCTGACAGGCGAATCGTGGAGTCTCCAGTACCGGAACGGGAAACAGTAATAAGAGAGCAACGCCATGGACATCAGCGGACTGAATCAACAGGTGGCAAAATGTCGCAGTCTCCTGCACGACTAAATGCAATACCATGCATTCATCGAAGATCATCTGATTCAGATTTAAGTATTACACCAAAAGGTGAGTTACGTTTTCATATTTCTAAGCATATCCATTTTCTATTATTATTATTATTATTATTATTATCTAGCAAACGATATTTTATTTTAATTATTTAAGCAAAGCAAATAATAGATTAAGCGAGACAACAAATATTATTTTAAAATACACCACTCACTAAACTATAGAGTAGTAAGTCATTTTTTTTCCTGTAAATAAATTTATCACCAATTCTGTAACATGATGATTTTGTTTCATTTTGTGGTCCAATCATTCATTTCTTGCGGTAGGAATCAATAGGAAACGTGAGTATAATTTACTGGCCGCTGACTGACTGACTGTGTTGCATTAATGTTGGTGTTTCTTTATTTTTCTTCTGTTTTTAATGATGTCTTAATTTTGTCGTGAATAATCTATGTACCTCTAGAAATGCTCTCATCCTCTGCAATTAATATTGGACCAGTAAGCTAAATAGAGAGATAAAAAAAAAATACCTATGTTATTACAGTGCTGTAATAAATGTAATATTAACAATTAAGATATGGATTTTGTGTTGACACATAGGTAAATAATGCAATTTGAATTAACAACCTGATTATATCACAGGAAACAGTTTAACTGGAAGCGATAGATCGGGAGGAGTACCTGGATACCACCATATTCGAAGTACATTAATGAGGCCTACTGTTGACAATTTTGATATGATGGAATATCCTTTTCTAACTATGTCCAAATATCCACCCGGTTTCATTTTACATTTGGGTAAATATTTTATTAATTCTTATTTTATTAATAACTCGCACGTAATAAATACAATTTATAAAAAAAATCTATAATGAATATAGGTGGTGCGGTAAGTGCTAGATCGGTTAAACTTCTTGAACGGGTTACAAATATAGAAGAACCAGAAACGCGAGACACCTGGTGGTCGGAATTAAGAATGGAAATTCGAACTCATGCTCGAGCTTTAAATTGTAATGCCGTTTTAGGTTATACAGAATCTACTAGCATTTGGTAAAACATATATTTGATTTTAAATCAGTTTTCCAGTTAGTATTGATTTCTTATTTATTTATTTTTTATTTTAGTGATGAAGTATGTGTCCTAAGTGCATCCGGTACTGCTGCAGTTATCGCTCTCTATACTAGTGAATTAAACGATGGAATTGGTGGATTACCGAATTTACATAAACCGCATATATCTAATAAAGACATAATGACTAGTTCTTTGGATAGGACAGATTTTGAACGAGAAAAGAACGTAAAAATTTTAGATTCTGCAAATATAGTTAGTATTCACCACGCACATAGTTTTAATGTAGCTATTTTATTTAGTATTGATTTTATAGGGTAGTAAAATAACTCAGGTTGCAGAAAGTCCAGAACAAGAGGCTACAATTGAATTCTCAGGCATAACTACTAATATCCAACCGCAACCAACTTCATGTAGAATATGTCATATTCCTTACAGTGAATCCAGTATGTCATTCAGAATTAATATGTTATATTGTAATATTTGCAAGTAAGTATCCATTATTATTATTATTATTATTATTATTATTATTATTTTTATTTTTAATTTTAAACTGTAAAATTAAAAATCATAATTGTTGTTAGATTGGCCAAAGTACCTGACATTTTGCTCGCTACTATTGAAATGCCGGAGGGATTGCCTATTACAGGTCGCGGTTGCTTTTTACAATCGTATGTTTGTAGACCAAAACGCGATTTAAAAGGAGAATTAAATGCTAAAGAAATATCCGAAAGCCTACCTTTTTTAGAATATGAATTACATCGTTTATTAGTTAATAAAATGAAAGTGAAAGCAATGAATTCAATCTTCGGCTTAAATGTACGCATTACGATAGGTGAAAAAATGTTAGTTGGTATAGCAACCGGCACAGCTGTATTTTTATTACCATTACCACCTCCATCTTTGCCAAAATTAATAGCTGGTAACGCAACTACTGAAGATAAAAAAATAACTGAAATGCAAAAATTATTAATGGATACAGTTAAAAAAAATAAAGAAATATACGAGTTAAAGGATCAAGAAATTGTACAATCCAAAATTTTATCAGATACGGAAGAATCTGATGATGAAAAATCTACATTAGATTTAGGAGCTGGAAATAAAGATTCATGCATTTTAGAAGTAATCAAACGAAAATTGTGTATAAAATATTATTGCACTGTTCATGTGTGTATATATATATATATAATTCTAGGTGGATGATTCTGAAGACATTGAAGTTATAAATTTGTTAGTAGAACCTCGACCGCCTGATGGATTTCATGTGGTCAATACTGAAAATGTACCTGGTCTCGAAGATTTAGAAATAGTTCGAAATTTACAAATGTTTACACAAGTTTGGAGAGCGAAAATTCCTCTAAATCAAAGTGCTAGTCATTTTGGTAAACATTTTCAAAAATTATTACAAAGTGTCTATTTTAAACTCCGTCGCATGATTCCTTGTGCACTCTGTGATCTTCAATTCAGGGTTGATCTGCCAGAACCAGATGAAATTCAACTAACTCTCTTAGGTAAGGAAAAATTAAAGAAAAGTCATCTAAAAACAATCTAAATTATTCTATTTCTTTTTTAAAGGAATGGCTTTAGGCTTAGGTGATCCAATGAAATTGACAAAATTTAAACGAAAAAATTTATGTCATAAAGAACATAATAAAAAATCAGGTATTACTAGTTTGTAGTTAATAATTTAATTTGAATCAAGAATTTTACATAATGCACACACATGTAGATGATGAACTTATATTCAACTTGGAAGAAGATCAAATCCCAGAAAATAGTGTTCCTGTTATATCTCAAGGAGGATTGTTAAATACACAAATTCCAAAACTCAGACAGAAGTCGCCACAACGATTTAGAATGACTACGAAACAAAGACATGTAATAAATTAATTAAATGATTTTCAATCGTAAAATACTAATTTATCTTATAATTTTAGACACCTCTCAAAGAACGACACGGAGTAGATATAACTCCTCTGTCTTACGTTCCAGGAGGTAAAATTGAACGATATTTAGGATATTTAAATTTCTTTTTCATAAGAGAAACTACCTCCATACGAGAGGTAAGTTAATATTATTAGAAATAGAAAAATTATATAGTAGATATCATGTTATTAAAGAATAATAGTTAAACAAAAATATATTATAAATTTTGTATTGATTATGTGTCTGCAGGGAGGTGGTTTAAGTGGCTTTGTGCATAGTTTTATAACGGAAATTCTAGCGATCGTGCGGGCTCATGTAACAGCTTTAGGTGGTAACGCAATGGTGGCATACTTCATGACAGAATGCGTATTATATCATAATGCGCATAAAAATCAGGTAAGAAAGATTCGTTTTGTTTTTCGCTACAAAAATTTAACACGCTTGCGATAAAATTTTACTTTTATCTTTTCTTTGCGTAAAAAAAAGGCTATTATCGTTTTTGATTAGTCTCCGCTTTCACATTATTCTATGATAATATCTTGCTTCCAAAGGGTTTAATAAGGAAATGAAGTTTCTGAACGAAGATAAACACTTCCTGTGAATCACAGACCGTCTCTAGTCAAACGGATGTGGCTGATTATGAAATAGAAATACGTTTTACACCTAAAATATGAATTTTGTGACACTAAATTGCGTACAATAATGAAAGTTTGCGTCATCGTTTAACCGAGATAATAATAAATATTACAAAATTAATTTTCTTGCTCATACATGCGTCATTTTAGATAAGATTATAATGATCTAATTAATTAGATACCGACCGTTATTTATTTATTATTTTTTTTTTAATAATAAAATTACTTTACTTAGAAATAATACGTAAATATCTGAATAAATAACAAAGGATAAGAAAAAAATACATATTATTAAAATTCATAACTAAAATAATATGCAAATATAAAATGTTGTTAATTGTTGGCAGCATTGACGTTGCTTGTCTGCGACAAGTAATTAATAGAGATTGTATAAATAATATAAATAATTAACCTGGATGATGTTTGTGACACGTCATTATAGCACGGTCTTTGGTGGTTAAGTTGAAGTAGATGGCGTTATAAAAGCCTTGTCGCAGACTCAACACCATTGTATTCATAACAATTAAATTAAATATTGTGATTTTATTTTCAGGGTCAGTGTCTCATTAACGTTGGTGGAGATGTGGTATTCGTTTCTTATTTTACAGAAGATCCTTAAGAAAAACGCTATTACCTACTACCTACTTCTCAACGTTTTATGGAATGTTCTACATAATTATTTAGTCATTCTGCAAGTTTCTATTTTATTATTTCTTATCAATCAGTTCACGTTTCTATATTAAAATTCTTTACGTCAATTTTATAATATTTTCAAGAAAAATGTGTGATACAATTACCTAGCTAAATAATTTATATCTTTATGTATATTTGCTATTGTAACATCTGCTAATATTACATAGTAAAATTAATCATTGTTTTGAATATTAATTAACAACCATTGTACAACGGAATGAAGATAATCATAAAAATATGCATTTGTTTAATTGAGAAATAAATATATTTTATGACTAATTAGTTGAATTGTTTTAAACTTATACCTGTCAAAATATGTAAATTAAACTTACCATTTCATGTAGGTACGTAGCAGTTCCAATTTTTTGATGATTATAGTCTGTCATAACCAACACAGCTTAGCAATAACGGACATTACTTCTTTAGAAACATTTATATTTTTTACACATAAAAAAACAAACCTAATCAAAAATGGAAATATGAAATTATTATTAAAATATGCTAAATTAAGATTATATATTTTCTAGTAATGCTTTCCCTCAAAAACAAAATTCACAACTAAACTTTAAACGTTATATTTTAAAATCTTAATTATCTTAATTATTATTACATAACATTTATATGAAATCATATTTTATTTACAATAATAAACACTTACTTTCTTTTGTAAACATTTATATTTTTTCACGTACCTATCTAAAAAAATAAAAATATGTCTAAAATATATAATTTAAATTTGTGATTCGTATCCGTGATTCCAACCCCTTTTAGAAACTCATTTAAGTAAACCATCAGATTAACTATAAATATAGATACATAAAGCTTATATCTAATACATGAATTGTTTTGTTATATATACATTAAAAAAGGATGAATATAGTGTTTGTTTACATTTTGTAACCTGACACCCCTATATTTTAAAAATGTTTTTATAAACAAAACTTCTCTCTCTTATTAATTTCATTTAATTTATAGATTTAACATTCAATTGTTTTGGCCCATATTCTCACCTCTCTTGTTCGTAAAAAAGTGCTTTTATCATCAATTTCAAAATAACTTTTTGCTTCAGTTTTTTATCAAATGTAAATAGTTTCTCTATTTTTGATCATTTTTATTATATTTGGTATTACAAAATTTAAATGAACTATTATAAAATGCTTAATAAATAATTTTAAGTAAATGTCAAAAGTACTTTTGGCAAAAATCACTTTTATAAATTAGGTCAGAATACGGGCCATTGTGTTCTCCATCTGTATTATGTTTATGGTTGATCAGATTTTAAAGCACTTTTCGACGTATATTTAAAATTATTTTTTATTATTTTCAATAACTTTATTAAGCTTTGTTTTAATTTAAAACATATTAGATATAACAATAGTATATTACGATATAAGGTTGGTAAGTGCACTATAACAGAATTATATAATAAATAAATAAACAACTGATTTGTTTATAAAGTGACAGAACGAATGACAATTTGAGTAACATTTACTGAAAAATTATATTTGAAATAATTTTATTATGGATTGTGAATCAGAAAATAATTTCGAAATAAAAGGGGCAGTAATTTCTTTATAACTGTGAAATTTAAGTGAAGATATGAAAGAACATACAGTGATTTTTATTAATCGTATGCGTTGAATTGTCTGTCATTTTATCTATTTTTATGAAAACTTGTCGAAGTGTAGTAAATCCAATTTACGCGATTTATTAACAAATATTTATTTAAAAAAAAAAAACAATTATATCCTATCTATAATAGAAATAAGCAAAAACACAATTTGGAAAAAACGTCACAAAGTGGTTTTTACCAAAAGTGATTTTAGAAAGTATTGCAAATATGCTTGTATATTTGTACAACTTTCGTATACCTATATTATATTCCTACTACTTGGAAACTTCCGCTTAACCATCTAAATTAACTAATACAAACTTTTGCAACAATACTTTTTTCAATTTCGCACTCATCATACACTAATTTATTTTGTACCCGATTTTTCCTAGTTACACCACATACCCCACGTAAAAATCTCATTTCTTCAGCAGTCATTTTTCTTTTATGGTTTTGCAGACAAACCCAACATTCACTCTACCATAATTTATATAAATATTGTTACATGTTCTTTGCTAATATTTAAATCAGATATTTTACAATTGTGTAAATAAAATTTGAATATTACAAAAGTGGATTACAACGAAAAATCAAGTATTTTATAGAGTTATATTCAAATATGATTGTTGTATTTGCGAATTCCGCTCATGTCAGAAAACATGACTTTTTCATCTATTGCCAAAAGAGAATCTGAATAATTCAAACGGGCACTCCGTATATTAGCGTCGAATTTTGCATGAGAACGTGTATAATATACATATAAATAGTTGAGTGCAATCTAAAAATCGTAAAATTCACTATTATATTTACAATGATATAAATCACAAATCGTGCTGCAATAAACTGAATAATCCACAACTTTAAACCAACTAATTGCAACAAAACTGGTATTGTACGCAAGAACACAGAGTAGAACCGTACAGTAAATCGCTAGGTGCGTTATAGCGAAACTGTGTTTAGGTCATCTGTCACTCTAAAACAATTAAAATTAATTCATTAGCTTGCACAAGCACGACTTGGATTTCAACTCATATCGCTGGAACAGATTGCTTTTCCAGCAACTGGAGAAACACATTCCAAAAAAAAAACTACATAAATTTTCATTTACATAATATAATTAAAAAAACAGAAGTTAGATTTGTAAGGAACAAAACCAGGGAATGAACCATTTTTATTTACTTTTTAAAATTTGCATTCTATATATTTAACAAACACTTTGTAACAATTCCAGCTAATATTTATTATAAAATTAATTTGACATTTGATAGATTTAATAGAGATGAATAACGGCCCTGTTAGGATGTGATTGAATTGAGAGGGAAAACGACCAGTAAGTTATGTATATGTTGTTGCTTTGAGGATCATAGGTATATATTTTAAGTAAACATGTACTAACATAAATTATATCAATAAATATATAATATTATTTGCAACTAAATGCATCATTTACAAACACTACATCACAAATAATCGATTGATAATAATTACATACATCACAACACAGTTTGACCATCATTATAATTTATTACAATCATTGTAACCAATTCGGAATGTTACAAACAATTTTGGTTGCAATTGCAAAACTTTTGTGCTACTTAAATCAAATTTTGGAATATACGGTAACATTTACATATGTCAATTTTGAACATCGGCTACACGAGAATGTAATAAGTGAAACAAATCAAAGAAACTGAAATTTATTTGATGTCAGTCGAAATGTAGGTAGTAAGTTAAATAGGAAGCGTTGAGAATGGTGGAAGTATGGACACGTTAGCTCTCCAGCATCATATATTTATTAACTTTACATACGTGGTCTTCCGAATCGTAAGAAAACATGATCGACATCCTTGCGTTTGATTCCGTTGTCAATTGGTTCAAACATATCTGAAACTTTATCAAAGCAAAAACAAAATATGATTATCAATATCACTCTAATATCTTTAGTTTCAAACTTTTTCTGTTATTATCTTTTGACTTCCGTCTACTGATCAGTGGCGGCGCTAGACTTACACGAAAAGGTAAAAAGTATTAATTTACTAGGATCATACTTATGATTTTACAGAAACAAATTCTATACTAAATAGCAATCTAATTCTTCTTCTATTTTTAACTGCTAAATTTATCAACTATTAAGTTAGGTAGCTATGTTTATTTCTATTGTCAAAATACTAATATCATTGAACTTACAGCTTAACATTGTCTTCCTCAAATTATTTTTAATTCTTTTTAAAGAAAAAGCTTTTTATCTTTCGTAAAATGCAGTAGATACTAGTATACATATTACTGCAAATTTTTCATAAATTATACAAGTATAGTAATTATATTATGCCGACTTCAAGAAATTAAAGTACCTATGTGTATATTTATGTCCAATCTTTAAAATTTACAAAAATTAAGCAAAAAAATCAAATAAAATAATTTTGAAAAACTTGCAGACCATTTGAAATTTAATTCGTAATTGTAATAAGAGTAGTCGGGGGCTAGAGTATTCCGAACCGCCCGATAAGGCCCGCCAATGGTACTAATATAAATTCAATGCAATACCAATAAAGTTTTTAATACTTAAAAAAGAAATTCACTGTTTCTTTTAATTTTAATAATCTCTTCTAAAGTTACTTATGCAAAATTTGACTTTAACAAATATTTAATCTTTTTGTAATAAGTAGGTATGTCTTCGATTATTTATAATTATCTAAATAAATAAAAAAAAGAATAATAAATTTCAATAAACATCATTAGGATTTGTCCGACAGCAGGAGAAGTGAAACAAATTATATATTTCAGGATCACTAACATTTACGTAAATCTATCGTTAGTAGATTAACTCGTAAATAAACTACATTTCAACAAACAGTCTTATAAAACAAAAACAACAAAATTGGTGAAGATCTGATTAAACTTTAGAGGTTAATTTGAATTTGATTCGTATATTTTATAAATTAGGCATTGATATATATTATACCTCTGTCTTCGCCGTCGTATGCATTTTGTAGTTGGCTCAACACATAACAAATCTTTCGAAACTGAGAATCTGCGTTCATGAGAACAGTAGGAGAACACTGCGGTGGTGGTACCGCAGACACTGTTGACCAAGTTGAAAAGAATGCAATAAATCCAATAGTCACAAACATGACTGTGCAGCTATGCATTCTAAAACCCAAAAATCACAAACGACTAACAACTTTTCCTAGTATTTATTCAAACCCCAATTCAGTTATATGTATATATAATATCATTTTATGTAAAGAGACAAAAATAAATTTGCAAAAGTTTTTTTTTTTTAGATTATTGCAAAACAATAAATTTTTTTGTTGAAACCGTTCAATGCGTGGTTAAATAGAAACTTTTTACGTCTCCTCTAAATTTATAATTAAAAATAAATCTGTAAAAGTTTTTTTTTTTAGATTATTGCAAAACAATAAATTTTTTTGTTGAAACCGTTCAATGCGTGGTTAAATAGAAACTTTTTACGTCTCCTCTAAATTTATAATTAGGTATAAATCAGGAAAAAACTGAAAAATGTATTTGGCACATTTTTCTAAAATTTAGTGAACTTTTAAAGGATTAATGTTTGACAGATATATACTAAGTTTTTTCCATATTAAACGATTGCTTTAGTGCACGTATCGATCAACTAACTTTTAATTGAATATTTTCAATATCACATCTTGCTTTCCCGATAAAATTTGAAATAATAATTCTAGTATTTTCTAAGTGATAATGAAATACCAAAACGTTGCCCAAATGTTTAGTTTAGGACAGTGTATGTAATTCTGTATCTTTAAAAAGCGAAGCAAAGATATTATCGCACAGGCGTCCGCGTTTTGTATCTATATTCCTCGGCCAATTTGAGCAGTAGGTTTATTAAAAAAAAAACGCCTGGTATAGCGTTCAACATAAATATAGGCAAAGGTTTAATTACGTACAACACAAACAAAACTTTCGCACAAGTAACGGTGAAAAGTTCCACTAATAAAGCAGCTACCGAGCAATTAAAAGCGCACGCCAAGTTTTTTAGGGAATCACGAATGCTATGAAGTCTTCGCTTGCTATCTCCTATTAGAGACCAATTTTCCGATTCCCTGTTGTTCCTCTTTCATTACGCTCAATAATCTTTCCCATTTGTTATGCGCGTTCATATTGGTTAACTCTTATTACATTGCAAAGATATCAGATATTTCATTTTATTAAGATTATCTTTTTCGATTTTTCTTTTGAATTCCTTTCAGAATAATAATCAGATACAAACTACTAAATCTTTAAATGTAATAATTTTTAAATATTAATACTTAAATAAAAAACTATATATACATATAAATAAAATTTAAAAAAATATTAAACAAATATAAACTGTTATAAAAATTTAATTAATATTTAAATTTAACAGTTAACAAAATTTCAAAATTTCAAAAATACTAGAATAGTCAAGAATTATTTAAATATTTTAAATAGGTACCAAATTAAGTATTTGAAGAGTATTTAAATTCAAAATAATAAATACCGAATTTTGAAAATACTAAATAATAAGTCTTAAGTACCTAAATAAATCACTTAATATTTAACTATTGTACAACTTTGTCTATGATTAAAAATAAACAAATTAATGTTTGAAGAGAAAGTTATAAAAATTCAAAAAATATGTTATGTATATTTTTATTTCTATTGCAGTAAGATATTAATATCTATTAAATATAATATTTCTATTTCATTATATACATAATATAATATAAAATAAACAAAAGCAATTATATGTTGTTCACAATAAACAAAAATTAAAATTGACAATAAACATTAAAAAGATAAGTAGCATGAAATTACAATAAAAAATTGTTCATATAGGTAATATATAAAATAATTGAGATAAGCAATGTATGTGACAAGCACTAAATTTTCCGTCAACATCATATCAAGTTTTTAAACACCAATCAGTGATGATAAAATACATTCTGCTTTTACGACACAGTTGTCAATCCGTCAATCATACTATTAACTTTTCTATAATTAATTACGTGTTGCGTAAGAAAATATGTTACAAGAAGCGCACTCTAGTTTCATTTATAATTAGGTTAGTAAATTTATATGACGTACGAATTGAAAAAATAGAAACTGTCTAATAATAAAAACCTTCAGACAAGGTGAATGCTAACGAAAATAGATAAATCCTTCTTCTAAATATATTAATTTTACTTTTATTTTTTATGCTTTTATTTTCAGATTAATGTACGGATTGCAACAATTATTTAATAAATATGTAGATATAATAATGAGATAATGTAAGAAAATATTGCATATACATTGCATTAATTTCAAATCAAATTAAATTAAATATGAAGTAGCTATAAACTAAAATAATAAATATTTATAAATCAAAAATATTTTTATTTTGTCGCTAAAACACATGTATTTTTAATTGTTTTATTATTTTATACTCATATCAACAGAATTAATACCAGTAACCTATTTATGTTAATACTATCAATTATTTGTAACTAATGAATTCAGAAATACACAGCCCAACTAAATTATTATATACTGGAAAAAAAATAGGATTTTAGTTATTTTACATTTGATCCATACAATTTAAACACATTGGCTAATACTACAAGTTACAAATTTTTGGGTGTTTTAATTCATTTGTTTTGTCCTGGTCTTATGACAGTTGCAATGTTTTAAAACCGGTATTAATTACACTAATGATAAAAAAATGAGAGTTACATAAAAATATATTTTAATATTGTCAACATCTATGCAAAATGTTGTAGTAATATGATAAACAATTCTTGAAATATTTAATTTCGTTCTAAACGTATGTCCAACATATTACTATTTTAATATCTTTTACTCCATATACGAAATATACATATATCCTGGAATCCTGATTAGATTACTTAATGCAATGCAATTTCTGTTAGAGATTGTATAAAAATTCTGTTTGTAAACTGCAGTCAACTAAGATTATCTAAAGAATGTAATAGATGAAATTGAGCAAGACTAGAAAAATACATATTTAGGGCGTTCACTCTTACAACAGAATCGAAATAGTATTTGCTCAATCTAGATCAACATTATCTACGATACGGTATTAGCTTGTTAGCCAAGAATCGAACGCACTCGTCGATGACAATATTTCGAGCGTGCTCGATTTACCATAATACTCAATATGTTCTATCATTACATTTCATATTTGAAGATGTTTCCGAAGTGCCAATGACAATGTCTCAGATCTTAAGTGTCTATGAACTGAACTTCCATGTCGTCCGGCACTTTTCAATTTTATCGTTCATAAAATCATGTTACCATAAAATCTACTACTACCGTATGCACTACCTTGGAATTTTTATACTTTAAATAAAATGTAAACAGCTTTACCATATTTAATCAATCTTTAAATTCTAAGTAGATAAACACGAGATAAATTGCGGTTAAAATTCATATGTGTGTACACGTGTGAGATATAAATATATACACGGCTGTTTTTCACAAAACGCATTAATTTAGTGTTGAATTTGAGAAATTTTCATGTTATATGATACAAATCATCATGTTACATATGTTTTATAATTATGTATCTCTTATATCATACATCACAAAAACTAAACATAAATGCTAAATGTAATGTGCCGATGAAACAAGTAAATGAAAATTAGTAATTTTTGTTTATAAAACGCGTTTAAATTCAATCAGAAATAGCATTTCAATTTTGCATTTCATTCAAATATTTATACAGCATAATTACAAAAAAACATATCTGTTTATTATACTTTCATCAGTTTTCAGTTTTTATTTATTTAAATTTACGAACCATATTTCTTTGTTAAACTCGTTAATTGTATTCACATAATTACATTAACATAATTACAAAAAATGCGTATCATATGTTTGCTTATAATATAAGTAATAAAACAAAAATTTTATAAATAAAAAAGCAACTAATACTACTTACGTTATTGTCATTAAATTCAAATAAAACTATTTAACTTATCTCTTGAAGGCAATAAAAAATAAAATGCTATCCGATTGAAATTTCACAAATAATCACATATATATATATATATATATATATATATATATATATATATATATATATATATATTCAATCTTATTTTGTATTTGAAAATAATACACAATTTTTATGAAATATGAAAATAGTTTAAAAATGTAAAACTCGCAACCAGCATAACAGTTATGTATTGTGTGTGACTTACTTGTGGCTGAAGAAATTTGAAAATCGGTGTTGGATGGAGAACAAGAAGTACAAGTAGCAAGTGACCGAAGATGGTTAGCAACTAGTTACGCTTACGAGCTTTCTTTTCGAACTTCGAGTTCGGTGAACGGCACTGTGCGTTTAGGTGTCCCGTTGTGTCGTCGGATGTCTTTTATATGTGGTGACCGGCGCCCGGCGCCCACGGTGAGAGAGACGCCGCCTCTTGGCGAGCTGCGCGCCTCCAACAACCCCTCCCTTGCTCCAGGATATCCTCCTCCAGCCAACCATCTTGCATGTTACTTGCTGTCAGATTCGCCTACCGTTACCACATGCTTCATGTGTACAGTGCCATCACAGGGTTCGCATACTGGACGACTACCTTTTCCTTCTCGGTCCCTCTTCCATTGTTTTTTTTTTTTATCCAGCACGTTGGTTCTTGGTCAAAACATAACCTCTGAGATGACAAACTTTGTGATCTCGTTTTACTGACACCATTTAATGCAGGAGCTTTTATTAACAAGCACGGGATAGATGCAAAAATCTGCAAAATTTTCTCCATTTGCCAATGGAATAATAGACACATATTCTCTACACTAAACGACAAGGTTTTTTTTTGTAACATAAACTAAATTATTATTTTTTATTATTCATGCATATGTAACTTAAATAGGTTCTAATACGTTGCTTTTTTTAACAAACACCTTAATTTTAAGCAATTATAAGCAATTTGTTATTCATATACATGTATACATAAATTATTATATTTATGAAATATTAATTACTTTAAAATTAAAATAAATATTAAAAGTTGTTGTTGAAATATTTTTCTGTTGACATTATTAGAAATACACATAACATAAAAACTGTACATGTTACGTAATTTTCAAAATTATATTCGTAAAAGAAAATACAAAATGATTTAAAATCTTCTCATCAAATTCATGTTATCGAAAAACAATTCAAATTTGTCTCCAAGTGTAATTAGTTACGTGTTAAATGTGTATCTATATTTTTGCGGACACAATTATGAGCATTTCGATATGTATTCCCTTCCCTGTACGTGTATAAACTCACAAGCAACAGGTCACTCGCTAATGGCTGTGCTGTGCTGCTGACATGTTAGACAACGATCCGGATATTACGTACGTACGTACACTGTAAAAAATCTATCTTAGATTTATATAATTTTACACAGGTTTTAACAGTAAAAAATAACAACATTTTGTAATTTTACTGTGATAATTTAGGTAATATTACATCTTTTTAGAAAAAAATTACATTCACAAAACATGTAAAATTACATTTCTTATCCCTTTTCATCCTAGAAATATTTGCTTTATCATTTAATTATATAATTATATTTATATATTAGATTTTATTTTGGTAAATTCTCATTTCAAACAAAGATAAAAAATATTAAAAATTTTACCTGTAACAAAATATTCATTTTTTTAATGTCACTGCAAATAAGTTTTTCTTGTAATTTTATTTTGAGATTTTCAGTTTTTTAGAATAACCGAAATAGTGCCAGTTGCGTACGTGCCAGTTGCGTACAGTCATTAAATAATGCCATTTGCGTACAAACAAGGGTCGGGTCAAACCCAGGTAGTGAAATTAGTTAGGCCGAGTGCCAGATGCGTACAGCGGTTTGGGAAGGGTCGAGTTGTGCTTATATGGTCAAAATATAATATTTATAATACGTATAATCGCACATAATTTTTACAAATAATCAAGTCAGTATTTAATTTTAAAATTGACCAAGTTTATATTTATTGGTTTAAATTTGATTTGTGTAGATTAAAGTAATTTACAATATTATATAATTCAACAAAAAATAACAAATGTTCTACAAAGTTGAAGCTTTTAAAAACATGTAACCAAAATATTATTTTTCCGTGTTTCATGCACAACACAAAAAATAAATAAATTATCTTTTGTTTAAATTTTTTAATATGAAAGAAATTTTCGATAATTTTAAAAATAAACTGAAATTATTTCAATCAAATATAATTTTATTGACGAGAAAAAGGATTAAAGTGTAAGTTTATAAGACTTAATATTACAATTTGTTTTATTATATTATATATTTTTATCAATAAAGTAATCGTTGGAAACATTATGTGTGAGCTAAAACAAAATCATAATTGAATCACAAAATGCATCCAAGCTAGTTAAAAAAAAAACAAAGAAAAACAAAGACTTCATTTTATTTACACAATTTTTTATCGTTGTCAATCACAAATTTTTATTTTGAATACAGAATTTTTGCCGGGCTTTAATAAAATTAATGATGTCAAAACCATTAAAAGAGAAATGGCAGCCGGCAAAACTAGTTCGAAAATACGATAATTTAGTATCGTCGCCACAATTTAAAGATCTTAGACCGTTTATTCCTTCCTACGAACAGGTACTTAAATAATATTTGACATTAATCTAATCTAGTATCTAATTTGAGTAATATATTGTTTGAAAGGACAAAAATATAAATATGAATTCTATTATGGGTTGGGAGTATGGCAGAATCTGGACGAGTGAACAGAAAAAATGGGCATCTATGAATTATTCACGAACAGCTAACGATGATACTGTCAAAGAAGTCTTGCTATTAAGACGATATGTTATTAAACCTATGAAAAAACGAAAAAACGAAGAAATTTCTAAAAAATCTAAATAAATTCATATTTTTTTTTCACTTTATAAATAGAATTATTGTATTAGGCGTCTTTTTTACAAATAAATTTTTGTAATTGATTTCTAATTAAATATTTTACTTTATTTTGATATTAAATATTACATAGAGTTATCATATTATGTATATAAGACGATAAAGGTAGCTGATTATCTAAAAATTAAGGTCCTCATAGTGGTGTCGTGCCAGTTGCGTACGTGCCAGTTGCGTACAATCATTATTTAGTGCTATTTGCGTACAAATAAGAGTGGGATCAAACCCAGGTAGTGAAGCTAGTTAGGCCGAGTGCCAGATGCGTACAGCGGTTTGGGAAGGGTCGACTTGTGCTTATGGTCAAAATATAATATTTATAATACGCTAGTCAGTATTTAATTTTAAAATTGACCAACTTCGTTACTTTTTACTATATTATGATAAATTATGCTTAAATTCGTGATGTTAAATTTGTAATAATAATTACATAAACTTTTCCTCACACTTTTCCGTAATCATTTTGGAAATATGTAAATTAAAACACTCGGTTAAATTTTCACAATAACAATAAAAAATCCTTTATTGGACAATTTCATCTGTTAACACTAGAAATACCAGCTTTTGCGTATTCCTAGAACTACCGAATACGTCAATTTGACATATCTTATATTTTCAAGTTATACAATACATTTTTGTGTAATATTTTCATAATAATGATTATATACGAGTAATTAATGATTAATTAGTATTTTAAAGTTAATTTATTGAAATAAATGTAATAATAAATTTTATTAAATAATCAGAAATAACATTTATTTTTATAATGTCATATATTGGTTAAGAACATTTTTGTAATGAAACAACTCAAGTTATAAGAATATTTTCAATCAAAATGTATATTGATGAGCATATATTAAAATTTCTATTATAAATAATATAATATAAACTATTATTATTATGTGTAAAAACATTTAACTAAGAAATTACGTCAAATTGACGTATCGGTAGTTCTAGGTAGACAATTAAATGATTGCAAAAATAATTATTCAATCCAAAAAAGAGTATGCCATCTTGAAGTACATAAAAAATGATGAAAAGTCACCAAACGAAAAGTTTTTCGGTAGCATTTTAACGAAATAACAACAAATCGAATTTCTAAATACGTCAAATTGACATCGTTGGTAGTTCTAGTGTTAAGCCATTATCAGAAGGTAATACTACAAAAAGTTTAACAAAATTTGTTCTTATTTTTTTATATTGTGAAAATTTAACCGAGTGTTTTAATTTACATATTTCCAAAATGATTACGGAAAAGTGTCAGGAAAAGTTTATGTGATTATTATTATTACAAATTTAATATCACGAATTTAAGCATAATTTATCATAATATGAATTTATTAAATATTAATCTCCACAAATCAAATTTAAACCAATAAATATAAATTTGGTCAATTTTAAAATTAAATACTGACTTTAGCGTATTATAAATATTATATTTTGACCATAAGCACAACTCGATCCTTCCCAAACCGCTGTACGCATCTGGCACTCGGCCTAACTAGCTTCACTACCTGGGTTTGATCCCACTCTTATTTGTACGCAAATAGCACTAAATAATGATTGTACGCAACTGGCACGTACGCAACTGGCACGACACCACTATGAGGACCTTAATTTTTAGATAATCAGCTACCTTTATCGTCTTATATACATAATATGATAACTCTATGTAATATTTAATATCAAAATAAAGTAAAATATTTAATTAGAAATCAATTACAAAAATTTATTTGTAAAAAAGACGCCTAATACAATAATTCTATTTATAAAGTAAAAAAAAAATATGAATTTATTTAGATTTTTTAGAAATTTCTTCGTTTTTTCGTTTTTTCATAGGTTTAATAACATATCGTCTTAATAGCAAGCCTTCTTTGACAGTATCATCGTTAGCTGTTCGTGAATAATTCATAGATGCCCATTTTTTCTGTTCACTCGTCCAGAACTAACTTGGATGCATTTTGTGATTCAATTATGATTTTGTTTTAGCTCACACATAATGTTTCCAACGATTACTTTATTGATAAAAATATATAATATAATAAAACAAATTGTAATATTAAGTCTTATAAACTGACACTTTAATCCTTTTTCTCGTCAATAAAATTATATTTGATTGAAATAATTTCAGTTTATTTTTAAAATTATCGAAAATTTCTTTAATATTAAAAAATTTAAACAAAAGATAATTTATTTATTTTTTGTGTTGTGCATGAAACACGGAAAAATAATATTTTGGTTACATGTTTTTAAAAGCTTCAACTTTGTAGAACATTTGTTATTTTTTGTTGAATTATATAATATTGTAAATTACTTTAATCTACACAAATCAAATTTAAACCAATAAATATAAACTTGGTCAATTTTAAAATTAAATACTGACTTGATTATTTGTAAAAATTATGTGCGATGATATTATAGCGTATTATAAATATTATATTCCCAAACCGCTGTACGCATGTGGCTCTCGGATTAACCAGCTTCAGAACCGGGGTTTAACCCGACCCTTATTTGTTCGCAAATGGCACTATTTAATGACTGTACGCAACTGACACGACACCAGAATAACCAATGTATTTTATGACATTATTATTTTATAAAAATAAGTTACTACATACGTTCCAATTTAAAATATTCAATAATGAACTCGTATATATTTGCTTAATAAAATTGTCATATTTCTTTAATAAATAATTTAAAATCTATTTTAATAATTTTTTATAGTTCGGAAAAATTCTAAATTAAATTAACGGTAAAATATTTCGACAAGTAAGTAAATGATATAGATGTTTCAAACAAAATTGATTTTAGAAATAAAAATATAATTCAAAATGTTGGAGTGGTTCAAAAAATGTAAATATATTATTGTGCGGGTACAATATGCATACTTTCACTTATCGACAAATAACGAAACGAGTTTTTGTGCAATGAAAAATCCAATTTTTAAACTGCAACAGCGAAAACGGAAATTTGATATTTGCATCGAAATTAATTTTACAATGAAATTCGTAATTCGTTTTACAGATTTAGTTCAACATACATATATATAGATGCACGTGCATATACATATGTATGCAATAAGCTGCCAGTTACCGCACAGGATATATATGTACCTACGTAGGTACATACATTTCGACCAGAAATGCAAAGATCTAGAAAATGAAGAAAAGAAACTATTTGTCCTGTCCACGAGTATCAGAGAATCACAGACTCGGAGCTGATTCGACAACTAAACCATTCGTAGCATTCAATTAGTTTGACAAAATAATTCGGGTGAGAAGATTGATCACGTTTTACTTCACAACGAAATAACTTAATTTTGACCAGGTTTTTCTCTCTCTTTGCACATAAAACCTACCATACCCAAGCAAATTGAATACAAACATGTCATATAAATAAAACATGTAAATTTATCAACACTCTCATCCGAAAATCCAAATAATTAAAAAAAAAAAACCGACATAAACAATTTTGGAAATTTGTAAATGCTATTTTTAATTTAATCAATAAAATTGCATGAAAACTCGCTTATTTTTCAAAGATTTCAACTAAACAAAACACACTTTAAGAAATACAAATATTCATTCATATTTCATCTGCCAAAAACAAATCTTGTAAATCTAAAGTAAAAATATGAATAGTTTTTCTAATATATTGTTTATATTTCAACTTCAATAAATTATTCTGTGAGAAATAAACAGTATTGTATTATTGTGCAAAAGGTTAAGAATACAAATCAAATTACTAAAGTTGACTTGTTAAATATGCCATAATTTATGCTAAAATTAATGTTTATTCAAACAAATTATAAGACATTAATGAGTACGGTTTCAGACTCCCAAAAATAAGCTATTGGTAATCCGAGTAATTTTATAGCAAAAATATACATTTTTAAAGAAAATTATTTTTATTAATAAAATTGAGTTAAAAATATTTTTTTTTTAATAGTGTGAAGCATCAACGTATGACTTTAAACATAAAAATTAATTTCATTTTAAATTCGCACCGTAATAGCATAATAACAAACAACTTTTCTTAAGAATGTGATTAAAAAATTGCAAGTTTCATTAAAAAAATTACTAAAAAGTACGTACATACCCACTTCTTTTTATATATCATCGTTATATAACATTTTAACTAAGAACTCAATTTACTGAAAATATAAACAGGCTCAGGCTGAAATCTTTCCAAAGTAAGATACAACTGTTATATCTCATATACTGATGAATGCGTTAATTCCTTAATTCACATCTTCAAAATCACACAAGCAAACATCAAACATTTATCCACGTTATAAAGAGCGGTGATTTTAGTATATTTCTATGTCTATTTATTTTTTTGTATATATATATATATATATATATAATATATATATATATATATATATATATATATATATATATATATATATATATATATAATATATATATATATATATATATATATATATATATATATATATATAATATATATATATATATATATATATATATATATAATATATATATATATATATATATATATATATATATATATATATATATATATACAGTGTGGAAATTATGTAAGGAATAAATTCAGTAATTCCGTTGATATTAATTTTTTGGAAAAGGGGTATAGCGATTTTGACTACAGCGAATATTTTCAGCCTATTTTCAGTTTTTTATGTCATTTGTTTTTCCAGTTATGACATCATCGACTTTTTTTTTTAATTAACAACCTATATTTTTATTATTGATTTTGGTAGTACTTTTT
The DNA here is from genome assembly GCA_963966155.1 of Clivina fossor. Classification (NCBI taxonomy): domain Eukaryota; kingdom Metazoa; phylum Arthropoda; class Insecta; order Coleoptera; family Carabidae; genus Clivina; species Clivina fossor. Next base: position 43,898,867 of record OZ014550.1, on the reverse strand, counting down.
ATTACGTTTCCAACCATATAAAATTTTCAACATGTTACATTTGAAAAAAATTGAGAAAAAAATCTTAAAATTCAAATATTAAAAATTAATTAAATTGGCAAAATGAATCTAGTCACCTAAGTTATAAAAAAGTTTAAAAATCGAACTAGAAATTTATTTTCTACTCAATTTAAAGTTATAAACCGATAACTAGATTCATTTTTCCAATTTAATTAATTTTAATATATAAATTTTAAAACTATTTTTCTCAATTTTTTACAAATGTAACATATTGAAAATTTTATATGGTTGGAAACGAAATAAAAAGTACTACCAAAATCAATAATAAAAATATAGGTTGTCATTAAAAAAAAAATCGATTACGTCATAATATGAAAAACAAATAACATAAGAAACTGAGAATAGGTTGAAATATCCGCCGTATTCAAAATAGCTATACCTATTCGAGATTTTTTTCCAAAAAATTAATATCAACAGAATTACTGAATTTATTCCTTACTTAATTTCCACACTATATATATATATATATATATATATATATATATATATATATATATATATATATATATATATATTGTGTGTTTATTTAAAAATTTACTACCTTATTTTTTTAAAAACTAGTAAATTACATATAGAAAATTAGTATTAGTGTACGAATTACAGAACCAAATGCTAGATGAGACATATTCTCAAAACATTTCATTTATCGAATATTTTTTTATTTAGTTTTCACTGTCGATAGTAAAACTAGTGACACTTGAAGTGGTACAACATATAATAATTATTGGGCTATAGATCAAATAATAAAGTATATTATTAAAATATTTATCTAATAATTTTTAAAAATATTACCAACCAGTAAATGTATTCGTATTTATATATCATATTCCACAAAATTGCAAACAAAATAGATTAAAAATGTGATTTTGTTTGTATCTAAATATTTACTTAAAATTCATGAATGCATCACACAATATGTATAGAACAGAACCTACATGATGTTTAATATAAATGAGAATATTTTCATATAAAAATATATGTTCAGTCTCTCGAATCATCTGAGTTAATTTTCGCAAATTTCATCTGACTCTCTTTGCTATTTGCATAAAAATACTTTTATCGAATCACGATGTAAAATATTTTATATTTATATTAATAATAATATATCATAATACATTTAAAATTACTAGCATTACTAGTACATAACAAAAATTGTTTTTTGTTTAAATTTCACAAATATTATGTATTTATATCTTCACATTCTAATAATAATTAAAAACTAAACAAATATTTTTGACATAACACAACGTCCACCTAATCGTAATAAATCTAAAGCTTACTTTAACTTAATTTAACATTTAGAAAACTAGTAATATGAAGAAATATTACAGACAGAAAATAAAAAAGTCACATTTCCATTCCTACAATGATATTGTCTTATGTAAAGTAGATAAATAAATTTATTTTTGCATATAACGACAATACCGATATATAATATTTCTTTAAACTTGGATCATATTTCTATTATCAGATAAATAAATGGAATAAAGTAAAATAAAAATATTGGAACGAAAAAAAAAAAGATAAAAGTTATATCGTTTCTGTGAAAATAGATACAAATATAATCTATATGCAATAGCTTGTCAAAGAATACAACTTATATCGATAAAAATATGTTTTACATTATATTTCCACACATACATTTGTTGCTATATCTTTTTCAACAAAAAAACTTTCGTTTTAAAATGCTTCCTCATTATTCGATTGTATACCTATACCACACGTAACAATAAATTGTGTAAGTCATTTTTATGTATGTATTTATTATTGTAGCTCGCTGTCGAGGCATGAGCGAGGAAAACGTGGAGAAATAGGACTTTAGAGACTGCACCGAGCACCAATACCAGATTGTAAGAAAAGACAAAGAATCGGCACTCAGAACCACCTCGTGCGAGTATGCAGGTTGTGGCCCACACAAGTGCCATAAAAAAATAATAGTAAGTTTTATAGATTGCTATATAAATTTTTACCTTGTTTTATTTGCTTTTTAATTATAGTAACATATTTTTTAAACTTTATTGGCTAAAATTATTAAAATTTTAATTTAAAAAATTGTTAATTTTGAATGTTGCATTATAATACACATGGTGTCTGATATACTGCATCTTCCTGAAATAATATAGCTTATGTAGAGAGGGAGGAGAAAAGTACGTTACTTGTATATAAAATGCGTAAAAATATCGCATTAAAAAATATAAATAGCTTTAAAAAAAATGAATGTTTTTTTCGCCGAAATATTGGATATATTGTCTTCCTTAAAAATGTCAAAATTATATGAAAGTGATGAAAATACCTTTCATTCAGCATTCCCGCAATAAAATATATTTATCTGCAACGGTTAGGGGATACGCTTAGATACAGTTTAGTGTGTGCCAACATAATATTCACTACTTGCTACCGAACGAAATGCCTAATAATAATTTTAATTGCAAGTGTTTACGAATTTTTAAGTTTTAAGTTTTAAGATTTTTCTTAAATGTTAGAATAAAATTGTTTAGGATTAGGTGACATGACAGTTACAATTCACGCTATATTTATATAATTTAAAAATATCAAAATGCACTTATATCTACTATCAATAAAAATGCTAATAACATTAATAGATGATATCTATAACATGACAAAAGCATATAATTTTCAATTCCAAACTGACACATCGCACCCCGTGCTTTAAAAGTGACGCAACTCAAAAAGCGTGATTTTCTAGTTATTACAATGAGTGAATTAGGTAAATATTGCCCTATCAATCAATCTTGTGTCTGTATTATCAGATTGGTTAATATTTTTCAGTTCAAATTAAAAATTCAAATGTTTACCAAAATCATTAAATGAGTTTGCTTTTTTTATTCGTTTATTAAAAAAAAAGTTATTTTTTTTTTGGTTGAGGCATAAACAAACGACATATCATAAATATTTAACGCACATATTAGTATGCTTAAATTAATGACGGATTTATGGCTTAAGTTTCATACTTATATTTATAATTATTATTATACATGACACACACACAAAAACACACACACACACACACACACAAATACCTCTACTGTCAATTTTTTATGCAAAATTAGAAGGTTATCATTTTAAACGCAAAAGACGAGTATAATAACAAATTAAATTTATAATGTGAAAAAAACAAAATCATTGAGGTATCATTGTATTATTTTTATTATTAATAGAATTACCTAAATACAAATCTATGTTTTCGTTATGATTTTAATATTAATTAATTTCATCAAAAATGCGATGACAAATGAAATGTATCTCATGTCAGCTTACATTAAAGAATTTACAGTATTAAGACAGGTAAAGACTAACAACAAAGAATACAGAAAGTTCATTAAAAAGTACTTATCACAAAGTTTGACTTTAATAAAAGAACGAGCAAAAAATTTGTATCTACATATATTTTCTTCAAACTAAAATATTTGTGGTGCTGTGCTATTGACTATCTTGTAATTATTAATTAATTAATTCACTTCTGTTTTATATAAAGTTGGCAACACTGCCACTGACTTACTGACTATCTATCTAGGGAAAAGTTCAAGAGAAAATATCATACATATAAAATCATCAAAAACAAGTGAACCAAAATATAATAAATCAATAAATACTGATGTAAACAATAACAAATTTTCATATATCGATTATTAAACTTCAATTATTTCCCAAATAAAAATTCAATTTTTCAAATAAAAAATATATAATAAAGGTATACGAGTATATGACATTTATTGAGTATATAATTATATTTTTCTGCAAATATTCTGTAATAAATAGACTTATATAAATTTGAATAATTACTCATACATAAAACATCTAATATACATTTATTTAATTAAAATGAAAGTGTATGTTATTTTGAATAATTTTCTATATTGCATTATGATAAAATATTTTTGGTTTTGTCAGTATATTGATACGTACTGTACAAATAATAGATTCAATTTAATAGATAATTTTCAACCCAATAATATCTGAAATGCGTAAAACGGAGAAATATATTAATGTCAAATATTTTATAAAAGAACGTTGAATTTTTCGTAAAAATTATAATTAGAGCATAGAACATAATTGATGCACAATTTTACAAGTATATCTACTAAAATATTATAATTTTTAATACATTCAATTCAATGTTGTAAAAAAATGGCCTATATCTCAAATAGTTCACAAGAGGTCGATTCTCAGAATTGAATATTTGCAATAATTTAAAAATTACATTAGCCTACTATAGTATGCATATCTACTAAAATATTATAATTTTTGATGCATTCAATTCAATGTTGTAAAAAAAGAATGGCCTATATCTCAAATAGTTTACAAGAGGTCAATTCTCAAAATTGAATATTTATAATAATTTGAAAATTACATTAGCCTACTAAAGCATGCATACCTATTTGCTTTTTAAACAGTGGCGGATCCACGGGGGGGGGGGCGCATGGGGGCCATGCCCCCCCCCCCCCCTTGGGCCTAAGAACATAATACAAAATACATACAAATATATATTCCACACAACAATTATTATTAACCCACCTTGCATACAGCTATGCATATAAGGTGGGATAATAATTTTTTTGTAGACTTAAAACTTCTTAAAAATTATTTACTTTTATCCTAAAAAAAAGGCAAAATGCCCCCCCCCCCCTTGACAGTTTTCTAGATCCGCCCCTGTTTTTAAAACTGTTGCATCAACTTTCTAGCCTCAAAAAATATTTTTTCTCCAATTTTTTAAAATTTGTCAAAAGTCAAAAGAACATTACCTATTTAATTAATTTATCTGAATGAATCATAAAAATGTACCATCATCAGTGGTGTCATAAAGCCGGAACGGTACGGAATACGTTCCTCGTTCCCGCTGCTTTTTTTATCAAAATACGATTATAGTTTATTTTCTGTATATGGGCATAAGGTAGTATAATTATCTACAATGTAGATAATTATACCACTTAAATTAATTAATTGCGATTTATTTTGAATAAAAGTTTTGTTTTTGCTTTGTGTAAGTATAATGTTTTATAATTATTTAGTTTGTTTCTGTTTTTGTCATCAATAAATTTTTTTCTAAATATCAAAGTCTGGATTTTCACTCAAAACCTCTAAAAACTAAGAAAAAAAAAAAGAAACACATATTCAATATCAACAATTATTGCGTTTCGTCACCTTTATGTACCTATATGTCAGACAAATAAGTAAAATGACTTAATTTTGTTAAAAACATTGTCAAAGCGAGTAAATTTATGATTGATAATGCGATAGATTGTTTTTCATTAAAGCCATAATTTAGATAAATGAACAGCAAAGTACAATTAGTACAACTGAATGAATGAAATGATTCGCTGGTATTTAAAGTATATTTAAATGATATTGGGCAAAATAAAGAGAAGCGAAGTATAGCAAAAGAGGAAATTCGTTAAAATGCAGAATTTTTAATTGTGTTTGCAATAGCGGCTGTTATGAGAAGACGAAGGGTACAATTACAGTCAGTTGATAGAGCAATGCAGTGGCAGAGTAACGCAGTAGGCATCAGACAGGGAGACAGCAAGCAGCACAATCTTGCGCTTGTCCAGTGACAAAGCGACGAACACACTCATTTCTAGGTGTCAGCTAATAACACGCCGCTATGCACCGTCGAACAATTCATGCTGGTTAGCATTGGGCACCGGAGCACCAGGCATCGGAGCCCACGACGGCGACGCGACGCTATATGGCGCAGCACCCATTACAAACTATCACATGACACAATACACGTTTAATTTCGCTACGACGAACGATATACACATACATATCTCGATCTCGACTATTCTCATCGTCTTTCTTTCTCAATGCAATCTTATCTAAACTAAAACGTTTTCTTTCTATTTTTTATTTTTTGTTTTTTTGTGCATTGTCGGTCTAACAAAAACATATCTGTATAGTTAATTAATATATTAAATTTTACAGTATCGAAATACATAAATAATACAATACGATATAAGGTTGGTAAGTGCACCATAACAGAATCGAAGAAAAATCTAACGAGATTTTTAACAATTATATATCATATATTGTTTTTTGTACAATCAGTTTAAAAGTTTATTATAGTCGAATACAGCGTACACTGTAAAAAATATATACATTTTAATGATAATCATTCTTGACATATATATATATATATATATATATATATATATATATATATATATATTATATATATGTTCAAATAAAATAACTTAGGCTATAGCAATTATCTTATACAATGTAATTTATGAACAAGTAATGACATATCTGAAATGTCTATTTATTTCCATATATGCAAGAAACATTCTGTACGTATCTCTTACCGTTCATATTATATCAATAAATCTATTTTTACAGTTATTTAAATGTATATGTATAAGAAAAAATTTAAAATTAGCGAAAATATCTATTAAACAATATTGATTTTAGTATAAATTGTAGAATTACATGTGGGACATAGCAGAGCACAGCAAAGATGAATACGAAATAGGGTCTTCTGGCTGACGAAAATAAATTAGAACGTTAATATTACTTTCATGTTGAAGAAAATTTTGTCTTCGTTGATATTTATTTATGTATACATATTAGATTTCAAATTATAGGTGAAGAAGTTTTTAAATTTGTTACCCGAAGTTCATTTTGGGACGGAAAATTTCGCCAAGATCTTCGTTTTATAATAACTTTTTTGTATTTGGCAAAGTTTTACGATTTTATTAAAAACAAGATTGTTAGCAAATCGCGAAAAATAGAACAAACAAAATACATACGTCATTTTCGGATTCCAATTAAATAAAAATTTTCATAAATTTTTAACATTTCTCTTATATTCACTGTTGTAAAGAAACATGGCTTTTTAAAAAATTGTATGACAAATGTTTTGTAACATTACAAAAATATATCTTTTTCTTTATTACTACTTTGACTGCAAGGAAAAAGTAGTATAGCGTTTTGTACGATGTTTGTAACATTTTCAAAAAAAAAAAAAAATTGTATAGAAATCCTTCATATAGCCTGTAGATGACGAATCTGAACTTAGTTTATGCGGGTGTATGGATGTGCGTCGTCAGCTCGCTCGCTCACTCGCTCGGTCGTAAGTCAAAATTTTGTGGCCGCAACTCCTCCTAGACGGTTCAACCGATTTTAATGAAATTTTCAGGATAAATTTGTCTAGCACCCAAGATGGTCATGTGATTTTGTTTTTTCCAGTGATGCCAACTTTCCGAGAAAAAAATTACTAAAGTTTTAAAAATTTTATTATGGCCATGTTATTCAACCGATTTTACTCAAATTTTCACAAAAGATTCTCCTAGTATTCATATAATTTATGTAATTTTAACAAAATACAATGTTGCCAACTTTCCGAGAAAAAAATTAGTAAAATTTTTAAAAATTTATTTTGACCATTTTATTTAACCGATTTTAATCAAATTTTCATAAAAGTTTTTCGTAGTGCCTAAATAAATTATGCAATTTTAACAAAATACAGTGTTGCCAACTTATCGAGAAAAAAATCACAAAATTTTTTAAAAATTCATTGTGGCTACATTATTTATTCGATTTTGATCAAATTTTCAGAAAAGTATCTTCTAGTGCCCACATAAATTATAATATTATTAAAATATAGTGTTGCCAACTTTCCGAGATATGTCAAAGTAGTCTATATATGGGTTTACCCATATACTTCTAATCTTGTTTATATTAAAATTAATATACCCCAAATTGAATTGAATTCGCTTGAATATAATTATTGAAAATGTGTGAAAAAGTGCAATAAATTGTAATAAATATTAATAAAACATTATTTCTTACAAATCACGTAATATATATAAGAAAAACTAAATTTGTTAAAATTATTATAATATGTTAAAAATAAAATTAATTTGTAAGTTGTTACAAACAATTCTTATTTTTAAAAATAAAAAGCACATATCCACTTCTAAGCTTTCTTAATTTTCTGTGTTTTCTCTAAAGATTAAATTTTTTTGGCAATATTTTTATTACTTTCTACGTAACTATAAAAATTTAGACAACATATCTGAAATTATAAAAGACCACTGACAGATTGTACAGTTAACTAGTTTTTCGATATACCTCAGCTGTAAATAATAATATTAATAACTGAGTGGAAAGTAACAATCAAGACATTTTTGCATATTTTAAAAACTCAATTTTTTTTATTCTGCCAGTTATACTATTTTCGTCAATCTTGAAACAACTTTGTCCTTCCTGGTCAGTCTGTATAAAAATTCGAAATCGCTATATCTGTAGAGAAATGAATCTGTTGGTACATTTCATATTACATGAAGCCATGCGAATAGCACAGCTCACAATATTAGTGGCAAAGCATCTAGATATACCGGCACGACGGCGACGCTCATACTCCTATCTGAAGCCAGTCAGCATCCAAACAACTTCAACTTCAAAGCGACGCCGCACCGTCGTACAGGCAGGAACAACGCACCTACACACCAACTCAATGCAACTCGACGCGACGTGCATGACATGGCACACGCATGCTACCGATATCATAAGCTGAACGAAATGCTGTCCACTGTGTGCTCAAATTAATTTCATCTTTACCGCCAGTTCTACTCAAAGAACCACTAATAATAATATATATATATATATATATATATATATATATATATATATATATATATATATGTATGTACAACTTCTTCAGACAAAATCTCACTCCGAGAAATTATATAAAAAGATAACTTTTCCAATTAAATCCGTACGTATATAAAGTCAATTGAACTAACACCTTCGCTAATAAGTAATTATATTAAACAAAAATAATCAGATTTTCAAAGCTTCAATCCGGAATGTAATAATAGTTCATTAATTTTTTTCAAAAACTGTTTTCACCGACACAAAAACAAGTTACATATACCAACTTTTAATTTTAATCGTGTATCCATATAATTCGCGAGTTCTCAAGACCTAGCAGCTTAAATGAAATAGCCGGCATAAATATTGTATGTATTTTTAAAGAATATTGATAATTTCATACATAAATCTAAAAAAATATTATTTAATAATAAACAATAAAAATCTCGTAAATTGAATTCGCAAAACTACTTATATGATTTTTTTTGAATATGTTGTGATTTTGTATATCGTGATTATATAACAGGCAATTACAAAAAACGGATATGGATACTTAAACTCGAAAACTAGATAATTAAAAAAAAAATCCAAAATTATCTTCAATAAAAATTGCTTTTTATATTTAACATAAACAACATTAAAATAATAAGAACATAAATATTTTTTTACGTACACGATAAAGAAAAAACCTATGTATATTAAAAGATCATCAAAATGTTTACGCAACATGCACACTCAATACATTATTACATTGTAATCATAAACAAGTACGAGTATATACAAAGTTTATAATATAGCAAGACATTTTCGCATCATAAAAATCATCGTTTTTAAACTATTAGCTTTCAATAAAACATAAAAATATTAAATGTTATTCATATTTTTTCTATCTTAATAAGCTTCATAATTTTTACTCATAATCTAATTGCTGTAAATTATCAAATTAATATTTAAAAAAACTCCAAAAATATAGGTAGGTATTTGTATTTGAAAATATAGAACTATCCAAGAAAAACATTTTATAATTTTTTACGAATTTCGGATTTTTACAAATTATCTTTAAACTTCACGTTTCGTTGTATCTTTTAAAGATAAAGATAATTTGTGATAAAATAATAATAATAATAAATTAATAACAAAATTATTATTATTTTCTCTTTCTCTTGTTCAAAAAACAAAAATATCGTTATCAATAATCAAAAAAAAAAATTAAATAAACTATTGTAGACCTTGTACACGTGTACGTATGATTATACCAATACAAAATACTACCTACACAAACACAAATAATCCTCTGCCGATAGATCTTTCATAACATAAGAGCGTGGCAAGGCGGAAAAATTGATTTTTACTGTTCATTTCAATAGAAAATAAAATAGGCGTGCTACACTAAAGTATAGCTAATAGCTAATAATAATATCGACTCTTTCTCTTTTTTTATAATCTGATGTTAGTGACAATAGCGCCACTATTTGTCCAAAATTTTCTTCACTCTTGCTCCGAGAACGGACCTTTAAACCGACGACCGATAAACTAGAATCTAAAATGTGTTGCTGTAGATGATTTGTTTTCCATCTAAGCATTCCCAGATGTGACTGAAGCACACTTGAAAATTTGAAAGAAATTTATTTCATATATAAATTCGATTTATATATGTTACAGTAAACATATATATTTCTAGTATATATATATATATATATATATTCTTATTGGGATATACGTTCTTATTTTAAACACAATTTACAGATTTTATAGGTAGAAATTTATAAGAAAAAAAAGTAAACTGTAAAAAGATCTAGATTTCCAATTTTTCCCAATCTAACCATACCGTACACTGTAAAAAATTTATGTAATTTTACATGTTTTGTGAATGTAATTTTTTATTTAAAAAAATGTATTACATAAATTAATACAGTAAAATTACAAAATATTGTTATTTTTACTGTTAAAACCTATATAAAATTACATAAATTTAAGATATATTTTTTACAGTATACGGTAGATTTCGGCGGAATGGTATGTATTAGACGCAAACAAAATTAAACACCGAATCTGCGTGACCGTTTCAAGCAGGACACCTAACCGATTAAAAATTAAACAACGATTAACCAGTATCAAAAACTATATTTTAAAATCAGTTTTTGTCATTTAACCGATTTTTTTTATCAGCAAATAGTAATATTTTTAACAATTATCATTATTTATTTTCAGAAAATCCAAATTTAATTATTGTTTATGAAATATTCGTTTCTTAATTTAGAAACGAAGATCCAATTTTGTTGTAACTGCTTTAAAATTGTTTAATATGAATATCCGCAGACACCGTTTTTGATAATAAAGTTCAATATGCATATAATTATATAAAAAATAATTTCCTATTTTTGTTCGGTTATAGATTACCGGTTTTTAAAGATTTAAAAAATATCGGTTAAGGTTATGATTAACGTACGCAAAATATACACAAGAAAATATCGGTTAGCCGATTTCATTAACCGGTTTCATGCTTGTGGTTTCAAGCGAAATATTCTTTCGGCCTTGACGAAATGCGGCGTAACGTGCATCGCGACGCCACGACCGCTGTCGTCGCTTTCATCGACAATCGCTTAGCGATTTCAGTCAAAGTCAGAAACGTAACGCGTTCTATTCCGTGCGCTGACAGAGTAACCAACAACCGGCAACGGTAGCGTAATGAGAAACCTGAAACGGTACACAAAACATGCATATAGAAGAAGACGAAGAAGAAGAAGAAGAAGAAGAAGAAAGTTGGAAGAAAAGGCAAAGCAAGACGAGACGTTACCGAGTCAGTGCAGTGCAACGCAACGCAGCGTTCTTGGTTGGTCCTCCATTTAAATTATACTTGCGTCGATTTCGTTCCGAATACTTAATTGAGTTGTGTGCCCGGTGATAAACAACAATTATACACTAATAGACACACAGATGGGGCGTTTACAGATTCAGCACAGTCAATTTAACCGGTATCATTTCGGTTTTATCCGTTCTTCCTACACCGACCAACAATGAGCGTCGACCCATCGAACATAAGCGTAACCCCCGACAATCTATTTCCCTTCATATTTCACCATTTTAATTTATTCAATATTGACTATTGACTGCTACAATACATACACATCTAATATTATTTCAAATTCAATTTCTGCAATTACTTCTATGAATTTCATATTTTTATTACTAACATATTCTTATTCAATTTATAAATTTATAATCCACAATTATATTGTAAGACATCAACATAAATTTACATTTACAATCATAGTAATATTACTATATTTTTTAGTAAAATTTTACCTATAATTTTTAGATAAATTAAAAAAAAATAGTAAAATTATTATAATTATCAATGCATTATCAATTACATTAATAATTTACAATTTACTTTTGATTCTAAAAGTATAATACATAAAAAAACATATTATAATTTCATTCAATAAATTTTTATCTAAACACTTCACAAAATACAATCATTTGAAATTTATTAAGTAATTCCAAAGATAAAATTAAACGTTTTGATAAATTCGGCATTCATAAAATCCAGTACAAATGTGAATTACATACATTGGTCAAACTAGAAAATCTATTATTACGGCGGAATTAAAAAAAACATATTGCGCATATAAAAATTTCTGTATTTTAATAGATTTTTGGCGATGTTACAGACAATGCCGTGCTAAATAACACTTTTAGTCAAAGATGTTAATAATCTATTGATGATTTTGCAAAAATCTTTTTAAACTTCATTCAAATGTTAATTGAAACTCAATATAAGTTATTATTTACTATAAACAACAATATACTTCGCAAATAAAAGTTATTAAAATAATAATTAAAATAATATTTACGTGACTAACTAATCAAATATAAATTTCTATTGCTTCTCTTATCAATCTGCTGTTAATGTTGATAGGTCTTGCAATTATTACAGTAATTTCGAATTTTACATCATGATGATATTCTAACGCATCTTGAGCAATAGCAGATTTATCTGAATGATTTCGACATATTGACCTCCTATTTTCTGCCATTCTAGTAGAAACAATTCTACGAGTAGCTGTCTCATTAACAAAAACCTTACTGCATTCACATCTTGGACACTTTGTATATATATATATATATGGTATATACTCTAATCTACTACAGATTCGTAATCAAATAAGCAATAACAATAAATAATAATCATATATGAAAATAAATAAATAATATACGATTTTCTTTAAATTATAATCTAATTATCGTTTTTTTAATTTAAAATAAATTACATTAAATTTAAATAAAAAATATTTTCGATAATTTTTAAGATGACATGTTTGTATATATATATATATATATATATATATATATATATATATATATATTTATATTTATATTTATATTTGTAGTAAAAATTCAGTATTCAAATGAAAGTCATTAAACTAAATTATATTAAATAAGGTAATAAATATTTATAATAAATTTGAATTTTAAAATAGAAAGTACAATATAATCTACGTCTATGGTCGTGTTTCCTTTGTACATCGAGTGGTAAAATGGAATAAACGTGTCTATGTTCTCGGTTAGCTACAGACTCGAATCGCGAACCGTTTAACAAGCAATAAACAAATCGCTTTTGAAATTTCATTGTAATTCAATCCAGTTGCGAAATTTACCAACATAAAAACACATGTGTGTCCTTGTTTTTATTTTTCACTTTTCCACATGAATTTATCATTGATTATATATCTATATTCAATTCGATCAACTGATAATACAATATATATACAGTTAATTTATTTTCATATTTACAAATAATAAAAAATAATAATTTTTCCATTAAAATTTTATTATCGATTTTTAAGTAAATGATTTAAATGTTATTACGAGTAATAATAAATAATAAATATAACGAGTATCTTATTTCTTTGTCCAAAGGCCAAATGTTAACTACGGGTTAGAGCCATTTGCATTTAGTACAATGCCAGGAAATCGACGTTTATAACTAAATTAATTTATTCCGTTTTTTGAATTATCACAATTTTATTAAATTGCTATTGATGAGTTTAAATTTTAAAAAATAATAATTTTTTTATTATATAAACAATTTTATCTGTTAATTACGTAATTTCAATAAATAATATCTATAAACATTAATTACAATGGCCCGTATTTATAGTCTCTTTTAAAGTATACATTTAGATAAAAATGCGAACCTATATCTGAAAGTATTTATTTGAAAAATATAACTGTTTTTAGTACTATTTATATTTTAAAATATTAAATATAATAAAAAGTATTTAATTTATAAAACTAGTTTAAATTTGATTTATAGTAAAAGCAAAAATTTATATTGAAATTACGACTGCATTTAACTAAAAGTGCTCTAAAAGGAGCTAAATCTCGACGAAACGAACGTATTCTATAACTTAAAATTGTAAAATGTTTTATATTATCAAAATGGATATTGTATTGTAAAAAATTATATTGTTTTGTATTGCTTTGCAATGCTCTGTAAAAAGTTTTTCTGTAATTTTACAATAAAAGTTATGAGTAACAAAAATGCCCTGAATTATTATGTAATATTATATAGAGCACTTAATTTTAGCATAGCGCATGTAATATTTAAAAAAAAATTATGTAAAACTAATTTACTTTTTATGTAAAATATTTAGATATATAATAATACATAAAATATACATAAAATTATAATTTTTCTGTAATTTTACAATAAAAGTTATGGGTAACAAAAAATGCCCTGAATTATTATGTAATTTTATGTAGCACTTAATTTTAGCATAGCGCATGTAATATTTAAAAAAAAATTATGTAAAACTAATTTAATTTTTATGTAAAATATTTAAATATATAATATAATACATAAAATATATAAAATTATAATTAACTTTTATTACATTATTTATCGTAAATTTCAATAAAAATTTGGAAAATTACATTACAGAAACATTATTTAATTTTATGTAGCATGAAAAATAACTAATATTATCTGTAACAACTACAAAATCAATGTTTTTTTTATGAAATATTACATATTATTAAAATTATCACATATATGTCTGTATGTAAATTTGTTTTTTTTTTCTGCTAAATTTCCATAATAAATTAATAAGTAAATTCATTTTACATATAATTTTACAGTACTTTTTACTATAAAACTTTATGTAAATTTATAAAACTTTTTACCAAAACTTTTTATCAAAACTTGTTCAAATTTCAAATAAAAAAAAATTCTACACTTAATTTTATTATCATCCTTCTCAAAATTATCTGAATTAATATATAGCCATTAAAAAAATTTGAAGGATAATAATATGAAACTGTCAAGATAGTAAAATAAAAGCACTCAACATTCAATATGTGTGTGTGTGCGTGATAACGAGGTGTTTTATCTTGGCTTTTTACGTGAAAATTATAACACCAGATAAAGTATTACATAAGGCACAATTTCAAGCAATGATATGTGAGTAAACTAAAATGAAGCAGACATGGACGATGGATGTTGTCATGAAACCCAATATGACAGTGACAGCTGCTAAAAAAAAACGCCAGCCTATCTACTCAACTTTCCCTACATGTAGTATTATTTATCTACATTAAAATATTCCCGTTTCTGTTCATTTTTCAAATATTGATTACACTGATTCATTTACCTACAATAAAATTTAAAAAAAAATGTTCATTATTGACGACATTAACAAGTAAACAAAAATTGACATTTTTCGAATAGAGTTCAAAAAGAATATGTAAGAATATTATTAATAAGAAAATAAAACTTTGATAACATAAAGAAACTGATGAAAGAACCAAATTTAATTATTTCAAAATACATTTTTCGAATATCTGTAGAAGTAGAAATATTTTAAGTGTCAAAAAAAATACTCAAAAATTTTCTCGTCAAGGATCCTAGAATGTATTATTATATATATATATATATATATATATATATATATATATATATATATATTAGGGTGGTCCAAAAAAATCGAAGTTCGGAATTTCGATTCCGTCTTCTAGGATCTTTTAAACCATTCAATTTCAAACTTACCGCTTAATTATTATCGAAATCGGACAATATTTAAAGGTCGCGCAAGTTAAAAACGTGTTTTTTAAAACGCAATTTTAAAAAAAAATGTTTTCTAGCTAATAATAATGATAATCAGCATTGCTTTATTGGCGATAAGGGTTCTGGGCAACCCATTACATCATAACAAGATGTTTTGAGCCTTTAAACCATATTCCCAGTCAATATCTTCAATAAT
This sequence comes from Clivina fossor, assembly GCA_963966155.1. Classification (NCBI taxonomy): domain Eukaryota; kingdom Metazoa; phylum Arthropoda; class Insecta; order Coleoptera; family Carabidae; genus Clivina; species Clivina fossor. The sequence continues at coordinate 43,882,929 of OZ014550.1, read as the reverse complement.
ACTTGCTTTTTTTTGAGTTGCTTGCAGCGATAATTTCAGTAATTTGAAATGTAACTTTAGTTATTTTATTATTCGAACAAACTTTTATGCAATCTATAGTACTTAAGAAATGGTTTTAACATTTACGAATAATAATTGAATACCAACATCATTATGATTCAGTGTTGTAACAAAAAAATTTTTATTTTTTTAAAGTGCTTTAAAATCGATGTTTCCTGTATTTTTATTAAAATAGATTTTTGGGATTTAAACCTTCTATCAATACAATACTTGAACATTTTACACACAAAATACAAATTTATTAACATAATTTTATGCATAAAGCTTTATTTTCAAAATAAGGATAAAACTTATTTTTAACATTAGTTTTCGACAATTTTTATATTTCGTGCTATATAATAAATAATCGCCACCTATATATTGAAGTAAGTACTAACATGACAAGTTGTCGCTATCTATGTTTTCAATATAGAAACCGTAAATACCAAATAACAACAATATCAATTGTTAACTTCCCAACCTGATTCTCGCTAGTTGTTGTTCAACAATTAGACGCAGAAAATGTCAAGCAACAAGAACAAGAAATATAACCTAATTGGTTCTGAGATAGATAAATTTGAACGTTAATTCTCCAGAGGAATTAGCATTGTGGAAAAATCGTAGTATAAACGAGTTAGTCTCGTAAAACACAAATAATTTATTCAAACTATTTAATATAAATACTGAATTTTTAACGATCGACCCTATTTTGATGATGATTCGTATAAAAAAGCTAAATGCATTTTATCTAATTTAAGAGTAGTGAACAACGCTGCAGAAAGAGGGGTGGCTCTTATAACCAAATTTAATTCTCTCATTACAAAGAATGAGGAACAAAGGCAATATTTACTGAAAATTGTAAAAAAACATCAGGAAAGATATCCGAATGCTAACAAATATACTTTGTAAACGCAACTATTTTGACATATTTTGTTAATCATATGTTCCATCCTTATTTTGAAAATAAAGCTTTATGCGTAAAATTATGTTAATAAAATCTGTATTTTGTGTGTAAAATGTTCAAGTATTGTTTTGATACAAGGTTTAAACCCCAAAAAACCATTTTAATAAAAATACGGAAAACATCGATTTTAGAGCACTTTAAAAAAAAATAAAAATTTTTGTTACAACACTGAATCGTAACGATGTTGGTATTCAATTATTATTCGTCAATGTTAAAACCATTTCTTAAGTACTATAGATTGCATAAAAGTTTGTTCGAATAATAAAATAACTAAAGTTACATTTCAAATTACTGAAATTATCGCTTCAAGCAACTCAAAAAAAGCAAGTATTATTGAAGATATTGACTGGGAATATGGTTTAAAAGCTAAAAACATTTTCTTATGATGTAATGCGTTGCCCAGAACCCTTATCGCCAATAAAGCAGTGCTGATTATCATTATTATTAGCTAGAAAACATTTTTTTTTAAAATTGCGTTTTAAAAAAACACGTTTTTAACTTGCGCGACCTTTAAATATTGTCCGATTTCGATAATAATTAAGCAGTAAGTTTGAAATTGAATGGTTTAAAAGATCCTGGAAGACGGGATCGAAATTCCAAACTTCGATTTTTTTGGACCACCCTAATATATAATATATATATATATATATATATATATATATATATATATATTTATTATATATTATATTATATTATATATTATTATTATATATTACATATATATATATATATATTAAATATATATATATATATATATATATATATATATTTAATTAATTTAATCAGCAATAACATAAATTCCTTCTAGTTATAATAAAATATGTCAAAGGTAAACATTAAATTTATAACAATAACAATAACAATGTTTAACATAATTGTATGAATATTAAAATAATTCATAATTTACTGTGACAAAAAATATATAAACAAAAAATTTAATAATAAAATAACAAAAATATTTTTTCTATATCTGATAAATAATATTATGCAGGTATATTCGTTATATATATGCTTTGCTTGACAAGTAATATTTTATTATTCATTACATTACATTTAAAATATCTAATTTTTCGCAAGTCAAAAAGATATTTTGTAAGGCCAGTAGTTGCACAATAGAATAGTTTAGTAAACAAAAACGGATCATAGCACGGTAAAAAAAGGATATTGAACGACTATTACATACATTGCACGATAGAAAAAAAAAACAAACAGCAGTATTTGTTTGTGAAAATTTAGTTCATCACTGATAAATTTTAGTAAAATTATGTAATTTATGTGGACACAAACAAAAATTTTTTGTAAAATTTTGGTTAATTACGAAAAAATAAGTTAGCCATAATAATTTTTTTTAAATTTTAGTATTTTATTTCACAAAGTTGACACACACTATATTTTAATAAATAATAAAATAACATAGCCATAATAAATTTTTAAAAACTGTAATAGTTATTTTCTCGGAAAATTGTCAACACTGTATATATTAGTAAAATTATATAATTTATATGGGTACTAGTTAAAATTTGATTAAAATCGGATAAATAATGTAGCCATAATACATTTTTTAAAACTTTAGTAAATTTTTCTCAAAAAGTTGACAACACTGAAAAAAATAAATCCACAAGCTCATCTTGGACACTAACTGAACCTACCCTGAAAATTTGGTTCAAATCGAATTAATGGTGTAGGAAGAGATGCGATCACAAAATTTGAACGACCAAGAGAGCGAACGACGCACACACACACACACGCACACACACATGAATCCTTATAAATTAAGCTGAAATTTGTCTGATATATAAGCCATATGAAGAATTTCTATATAATTTATTTAATTTTTGAAAATATTACAGAAACAATACCAAACATTATACCAGTTTTCCTTGCCGTGAAAGTGGTAAAAACTATACTTACATATATCTCATTTCTGTGAAAATAAAATCTATAATATTCTACGTAACAACTAGATAATTTCAAAATCATATTCAAAAATATTCCTATTACGTACCTACAAGGTTAAAAAAAAATGATATTTGATAAAAATTATTTATTGGTTAGTTTTAGTAAAACTGAAGTTAATATATTTATTTTTTTATTATTGTCTATCATAAACTTACTAAAAAAATAAGTGCCCTCATAAATTTGATACAGAATAATGAAAAACAATATCCACTTAGGTATAAATTCGAATGAATACGCAATTAATTATTCTCTTTGTATTAGTACTGAAAATAAATAGTGGGGATGTTAAGTACTAAATAGATGCAATGAATATGAAGAACTGTCAGTATTATTCATAATACATTTTCAATTGAAAGACGACAAACCGCATCCAATTGTGTTAAATATCTATATTTTTTAATTCTGAAGTGACAGATTCAGTGAATCTGTTCGGTGAAAAATATTACTTAGTGTGACAGTGAATTTTATTGAAAATAAAATCAAAATAATAACTAAATAAACTAAATATGCTAAAGTCACATGAGTGCAAGACTAAAAAAGAAAATCCATCTGAAAATAGTGTTGCAAATCAAAATGGATATCAATTAGAATCTTCTCAAAATGGAATATTAGATGGTAAAATTATCTTAATCTTATTTAAAAATGAAAATTTTATCGACAACAACGTGAACCTAATTTAGAGCAGTCATTAGTTCAATTTTTCAATATATGTATGTAAAATGTGTTCATAGAACATAAACTAACAAACTCATTCAATAGTACTTAATCATATGAAAATGTTTTTGAATATTATTATGTGTACAAAATCAGTTTATAAGAAATGGACAAACTACATATATACGATTATATGTATGTTTTCTAAACGTTAATTTTTAACCAATATAAATATAAAGAATCAGTATGTTTTTTTTTCAAAATTAAAATAATAAATTTTTGCAATCAAATTATAAGTATATATATATTTATTTATTTTGCATCTTTTTAAATAAATTTCTGTAAATGTTTATTTTTGATATATTTTTCCTTCGTGTATAATGCTTTCGATAAAAAAATATATTAATAAAATTTTATTACTATATTAAAAAAATTACTATAATTATATAGATAAATACCTATATAGATATTCCAAAAATCGATTACTTGAATGCTGATATATAATTAGTTAAACATGAAAAATGCAATCGTTAAAAAAATATGAATGACACGAATTAAAATAATCGATTTATTAAGTTTTTACTTTAATAGACAGTTGCATAAAACGTTGTAAACTGATCATGTGTTAAAGTACGGAATTATATTGTCAGTTATTTTCATATTGATTAGTCAGTTGACAACTGAAGCACGTTATCAATGACAATATCTTTAATAACGTTTTATACATTTGACCCCACGTAAACATAGTTGGTATTCTAAGTTTAATAATAAACAATAGATTATTAAATAAAAATGATTGTATAATTATTATCGTTGTACTTGACAAAGGCATAGAAAATTAATTCACACATATAAATTGCAAATATAAAATATGAGTGAAAATACGCCTATATATTTTAATGCGGACTCAACAGCAACAACATATAAGCCTATATTACGAGCTCAATTTTAAAATTGGTTTTAACTAATATCGGTTTTAAGGCAACGTAACTGTCATAAGAGCTGCACTAAACAAATGAACTAAAACCGATCTCGTACTATTTTTATTTGAAAAATTTAATATTGAAATCGTACTAGACAAATTTTCTCATACATATACAATTTACTTTATTTTATTACAAAATTATCCAAAATTCTTGAAAAATATTTCTGATTCAATATTCAACAATTTACAGATATTGTAATCAAAAACAATCCGTACTATAGTGAAATATATAAAGAACAGTATTACCGTTCTTTGAAAAATCCAGAAGAATTTTGGGGTGAAATAGCAAAGCAAGTTCACTGGACCAAACCGTGGACGAAAGTTTTGGACAACAGTGAAGAACCATTTACTAAATGGTAAATAATGCAAAATCATACAATAATTCTTGATTTCTAATGAAACAAAATCTATTAAAAACATCAAATTGCTATATCGAATAATAACCGCATTAATCATTTATTATCATCACTAGACTCCAAGAAATTTTAGCATAACATGACTTTGATTATTAATGATAATCCCTTTTTCAGAAAGAGGGGTCTATAACAATTCATTTCTTTGCATTTATATTCTGCAAAAATAAATATAGTAGCACTATAAATTACAAATAATCATAAACATATATCACATATTTCTTGAGTTTTTAAGTATTCTTTAAATTAAAAAATATATGCAGTAGCCTAAAAATTATGCTAAAATCTCGTGAAGACACGTCATAATCTAGTGAAGAAACTTTGTAATATGAAGGTTTCTAATGAACAAAAATAAATTCTTTCTATTCTATAGGCAAATTTGCTAAAATACATTCAAATATCTTATTTCAATAAACTTCAAATCAAATATGTAAAGATATACCATATATTTTTATATTTTTTATTGAATATAATATATTTTATTTTGCATCTCTTGGCAACTATGTTTTTCAAAGTCAACCAATACATATTATATCTAAGACTAGGTTAGGTATGAAAGATGACATGATGACAAAACAATTTCATTCCGATGCGAAAACTCATGTCAACATACCAGTGAATGACGTCACTCGTTTAAGAACAAAACTAAGAGTAATTCACCTTTATTACTAAATATACTTTTTTTTTACAAACAATTTTTATCATCTTATATATAAAATTCAATGTTTGTTTGTATATGTACATCTTATGTCCGTTATGCAAAATCTACAGTTTTCTATTTTAAACTATCTAATTTGGCTATATTATTTCATGATTCTCCATTTATTTTTTTACGTAAAGTTTTATTTTTTACTTTTTTTATATATTTCACCACACCTACATATTTAGATTAATATATTTTGACTTATAGGGCGCACGCATGCGCGCTCCTTATGTATATTTCACTTCACTACCACTACTGTGTATATACATGCATTACACATCCCATCATACATCTACCAGTAATAGTAATATTTGCCCGGAAAGTTATATTAAATCAATTGCAAAACAAAATGAACTTTAATGAATTATTTATACACTGAGAAAAATGTTGCTTTAGATCCTAAGTTTTTACTTTTAAATCAAAAGTAAACGTGTTTTTGAACTTATTCTTAATTCAGTGCTCATAACAGTTAAATGAGCAAATTTCTAAATGATCATTATGCTAAATAATTCGTATTTAATAATAATTTAATATATCGATGTAAAAGAAAATCAAATTATCTAAACAAACAAACAAAAAAAACATATAAAATTGTGAAAATTACGCATTAAAGTACATAGCTCTAATACATAGTTGAAATGAAATAAATTTTCAGTTTTGAAAATTCTCTGAAATAGAATGTTCAATAATAAGAAGGTGAGACAATTTACCTAATCTAATTGCAGGTTTGTTGGTGGTGAACTAAATGCTTGCTACAATGCTGTTGACAGACATGTAGAAGCGGGCAAAGGATCAAAAGTTGCTCTTATTCACGACAGTCCCTTAACAAAAACAATACGAAAAGTTACTTACGCCGAATTACTTGATAAGGTAATCCATTCATTCATTTCATAGATTCGAAATCATTATTTAACATTGATTTTTTTTTACATTTTGAAACACCTAATGTTGATTAGTCAGATGAAAACTTAATCACGTTGTTAGATGGCATGTGCATGATAATGTTTTATGCAATAAGTCCTTAGAGCACGGGTTCCCAACCGCAATGGATTTGCGCTGAGTCGCGTAAACAAATTTTTTATATATAAATCTTTTTAATTTAACATAAAATGTAAAATTCCTTTTTCTGCACTTCTTGTTTTGTAATAAATTCGTCTACATTCATTAGCTTCATTAGAAGATAATAATAATAGTGTCTAATTATTGCTCTTCGCTCATAAATTTCCGTACATATTTCTTAATTATTTTTAGTTCAATTTTAAAGTAGTAGAAAATAAATAAATTCATGGCATAAATAATCTATTCAATTTGTGTGTCTTTTTATCCTAATAAAAATGTTTTTTTTTAAATATGACAATGGGTCGCAAACTACTTAGAAAAGTGGTCATAGACTACTCGTACTTGGTTGTTATAAAATGTGTTACAATTTCAAAAAAGTTTAGACACACTATCTTAGACGCTAAAACATTGATTCCCAACCTTTTTCCCTTACGTACAGTATATTTTCATGAATTGAGCGCCCGGATTCTAAAAGAAGACTTGCGCTCGACGGCGTACCGCGTCGTTTTCCAGATCGTGGGATTTTTAAAAAAATATAAAGTTTGTTCAAACGTGTTTTTAAAAACACACCATTATAGACCATAATAATGCGCATCTTTTTCCTTAACAACTTTTTTTTGTCAGCAAAATTGTTAAGTAAACAATAAATAAAAAGTGAATATTTGTAGGTCTCCGTGGAGTGCAAATCCCCTTTCCGAATCCGAGCGTTCAATTGTACCCTTTGTATTAGCAAAATATTTGTAATTATATAGTCATTTCAAATATATATATATATATATATATATATTATATCTGTAAATAATCCAACATCAAAAAAATTAAAAAGAAATATAAAGCCTTATTTTATTTTACGAAAAAGCACATGAATTTAATAAATCCAAACAATTAACGTTAAGGCTTAAGCTTAGTAAAATAAACAAAAAGTTAAAAGTTAAATGCAGATTATTAAAAAAAATTAGAAAGTGGCTATTTATACATACGGTATGTATATGCAATTGGCTATTTATACATACAGTATTTTTACGCAATTGGCTATTTAGGGTAGGTTAGGTTAGTAGGTTGGTTTAGGTTTTATTTTTTTAAGTATGTATAAATAGCCAATTGCGTATACATACCGTATGTATAAATAGCCTCATCCAAAAATGTATTACATTACATTTGTATACAATTAAGTGATTAATAATAATTTTACAATTTTGACTTTATACGTTGTTGGATATGAATGATATGCATTTTTAAGGTTTAGTAAAAATCTTGTAGTTCTTTTAACTATTTTTTTGAAAATAAGTTCAATGATGTGAACAAACTTCGAATTGTTTCTACCATTCATTATCAAATAAATCTTCAAATATTATTTATATATTATTATTTATAAAAATGAAAAACAACTTAAATAAATACGTAGTTCTTTAGTAAGAATCACGTTAACAGAAAACAATCAATACTAGAATAAAATACAATACTTATATGAGAAACGTTTGGAATGTCCAAAGGTGTCCCATTTAGCGGGGGCGTTAGCGCATCTTGGTGTCCGTAAAGGAGACCGCGTTCTCATCTATATGCCGCTTATTCCGGAAACAGTAATAGCAATGTTAGCTACGGTGCGGCTTGGAGCTGTTCATTCCGTCGTTTTTGGAGGTAAGTACTAAAACTACACACCTAAACACCTAAACCTCCATCGTACACCAACACCAATGGCAAAATTATATTGTTCAATTGCTAATCTATGTACGATTAAATTTAAGGTTTCGCCGCACGCGAATTATGCATGAGGATCGAACATTCCGAGCCAAAAGTCATTATTGCTGCTAGTTGCGGTGTCGAACCTAATAAAATTATTAGGTAAGGATTTATTTTATTGATTTATTAGTTTCGATACTATTCGAAACTGCTACACGCTCAACTGAATATACTACAAATATACAACTTCGAAACTCAAAGGTATATTGATACAAAAACTTTTTCAAAATTTCTTCAAATTTCTACACAACCCAAATCTATATATATATATATATATATATATATATATATATACAATTTAGAAGTAATATATTTAGTAAAAATTAAATATAACATTCCTTATTTTTGTTATTCTTAATATATTATTATACACATTTATTTTACAATTTCCTTTCAATTACCTATATACATATACCTATTAACATAACATCCAGTGGCGTAGGAAAACATCCTAAAAAGGAGTATAAAAAATAAAACCTTTTTTAAAAAACAAAAAACATTCAACAATTTATTACCGTTTATTTGACTATATTTTGCAAAAAAAAAAAACAATTTTATGTGTATTTTTATGAACTATGCACTCCCACGCATCATTTACCGTCAATAAATCTATGTCAAAATTGAGTTTTGAAAAAATGTAAAGATACTTATTTTTTCTATAAATAGTACACAAGAATATATGCTAAAACATCAGATCAATCATAAATATAAATATATAATACCTATACCCAATACATGGATTGTTTAGTTATATAAATCGAAAAAGGATGCATATAGTTTTTGTTTATATTTTGTAACCTAACACCCATATATATTTAAAATGGACTCGCCAGGTAATACACAGGCATTGAAGCGAATGTAAACAAAATCCCGATCTATATTTATGGTTGATCTAATGCTAAAACTTACGTTTAATTTCTAATAATTTTAATTGTAATTTATTTACATATATGCACAACCAAATTTGCTTAATTTTTTCTGGTATATTACTCTACTATACACTACAAATGTATATTCGTTTTATTTAGAACAAATAATTTAAAAAAAAATCAAAATTTAATATTTTGGATAGAAAATTTTTGATCCTTAATTTAAATGGAAACAATTAAGTATAGAAAAATATCATAGAACTTATTGTCTCCAAAGATATTTAATTGTAATAAATAGATAGATAGATAAATCAACTTCGTATTTTTAGTAAAATATTTATAAATTTACATAATAACAATCGTAATAATAGACTATTCTACTAATATGATGCATTCCCATTGCACATGTCTGCGAAAAGGCCAGTGACCGCTATCATGTGAAATAATTATGCACAGATTGACAGACTGCCCACTGGCCACCATTATCGGGTACCTACATATTCTAGAATGGTTTATATTTGCATAGGTACAAAGATATCCTGAACGAAGCAATTGAATGTTCGTCTTTCAAGCCCGACAAATGCATTATTTACCAAAGACGTAATGTAGACATAGCTCCATTAGATTTAGACATGGATATCTTATGGGAAGATGCACTCAATATGGCAAGACCTCATGAATGTGTCTCCGTAGAAGCTAACGAGCCTCTTTATATACTTTATACATCAGGAACCACAGGTTAGTCAATTTATTTAAATAGAAATTTTCCAAAAAAAAAAAAAATAGCAATAAAAATAAAATTATTCATATATTCCACATTTTGTTAATATAGTTTGTGTTTTGCTACGAAATGTTATAACACAAAATTAAACTACATGTATCTATTTTAAGCAAAACATGATAATTGTATTGTCATGATTTTCATTTAAATTTCATTTCAAAAAGCCAAAAAAAAATTTAAAAAATGTGTTAGAAAATGAAACGGAACAAAGGTATACTCGATAAATGAGTCGTATAGATGCAAAACTCACTATTTGGTGAATTTTATTTTCAAAGATATTTGCAAAAAAACTGTTATAGCAGGGTGTAATTGTATTTTGATGATAAAATCTTGTTACTAGATGGCACTTATTAAATAAGTAATGCCATCTAGTAACAAGATTTTATCATCAAAATACAATTACACCCTGCTATAAGAGTTTTTTTGCAAATATCTTAGAACATAAAATTTACCAAATAGTGAGTTTTGCATCTATACGACTCAAATATAGTCTATATTTAGTAAGTATAATTTCTAATGCAGCTCAGCCAAAAGGTATCCAGAGACCAATTGGTGGCCATATAGCAACACTTTGTTGGACAATGAATGTCACATACAACATGAGACCAGATGATGTTTGGTGGACTGCAAGTGATCTAGGATGGGTCGTTGGTCACTCTTATATCTGTTACGGTCCACTTTTATATGGCATTACAAGTGTTATGTATGAGGGCAAACCTGATCGAACACCAGATCCCGGACAATACTTCAGGTATTATATAATATAGATCTTATAAAGAAATAATATATACCGTGTATTTGCCCGAATATAACGCGATCTCGAATTTAACGCGACACCGAAATTTTTCATAAAGATATTTACAAAAAAAATAATCCGAATTTAACGCGATCGATTCATTTTTCATAAAAGAATTCAAAGAAAATAAAATCAATCAATTTTTTAACGGGAAATAATTAGTAAAAAAATATCGCGTTATATTCGGGCAAATATGGTAATAAAAATAGCCGAAATTTTTAATTGTATCATAAAAATAAGGAAAATATTATTACCGCAATTAAACTTTATCTAAAAGATTAGAAAATGATCTACTGTGGCGAAATTTAAATAAAAATAATATTATAGAAAATCCCAAAACCACACTTAAATTAAAATAAAGCTAAATACGTATTTCGGAAGCTAAGCTTCCATCTTCAGTAGCTAAATAAAATCTACAAAAATCTTACCTGTGATCCAAAGTGCTTAAGTGTTTATGTACTTTGGATCACAGGTAAGATTTTTGTAGATTTAGCTTTATTTTAATTTAAGTATGGTTTTGGGATTTTTTATAATATTATTTTTATTTAAACTTTATCTAATTTGATGAAAAAGGTAGAATAATAATTTTTGTTTTACTAAAAACACATCCTACTATTGAACTAAACATCCATATTTATACAATAAATTAACAAATTAAATTTCTAACATTAATATAATAAGATACATGTTAAAATAATATTTTAAATATGTAAAATTAAAAAAAAAAATTATTAAAATTTTCCTCTTTTTCTCCAAATTACTCTACGCTACTAGTTTTAGTCTTAGGAGTTGTTTACAAAAAGCTAGTAGTTTGGTAGAGAAGAGTTAGTAGTTTAAAGTTCGTTGAGCATATCACGTTTTGCATCCAACACTACTCTATAGCAATAAATCTAAATATTGTGGTAGAAGAAAGGAGTAGTAGAGCGTACTATTCCACATGTGTTATTCGCATGTGCTAGTTAGTAATGGATTTGTCAGTACTCTACTACTAACTCTACTAATGCAAATTAGGCTTTGTACTCATTCACGAATAAATCGAATTAAAACTATAAATTAAAATAATAACTCATTAAGTTTTCTTTATTTTATTTTTCGTATTTTGCTCATAGTTGTCATTCTTTTTTCTAAGTAATATTAATTAATTGCAAATTAATCGCATAAATAAATAAGTAAGAAAGCACTAATTTTATTTAAGGCTGTACAACTATTTACCATATTATATAATATAATATAAATTTTTGTATTAATGTAATTATTTATTTTATGTATCATTAATAGAAATTGATTGATTACAGGGTTATAAATGCACATAAAGTAAATGCATTATTTACGGTACCCACAATATTCCGAGTAATTCGTCGCGAAGATCCAGATGGTCAATTTAGAAAGAAATATCAAAAAACAAGCTTACAAAAAATATTTGTTGCTGGTGAACACTGTGACTACGAAACAAAAGATTGGGCAGAAAAAACATTCGAAGTACCCATTTTAAATCACTGGTGGCAAACGGAAACTGGTCATTCTATTACCGCAAGTTGTCTTGGTTTGGGTCATAGTTTAACGCCTCCAAAATATTCAGCTGGAATGCCTTTTCCAGGTTACGATGGTATGAATCAATATACCTATATATTTTTATTTATTGTATATGTATATATATAAAACGTAATTTTATTCTAAACAGTAAGAGTCTTAAAACTTGACGGATCAGAAGCTCGAGCAAATGAATTAGGACGAATTGTAGTTAAATTACCATTACCTCCTGGTGTAATGTCTACATTATATCAAGCACCAGAAAGATTTACTCAAGTATACTTCACAAGATACCGTGTAAGTTGCAAATCAATAAATGTTAACAATTTTTACTTGCATTGTCAATGATAAGGGTGGTTAGCCTGTAATACCTCTCATATATTTCTTTTATTCTTACTACTTGGAAACATTCATCTACGCAAACAATTTTCAATCATGTAAACTCCATTTTCTATTGTGAATAATTAGATATTTCCTATTATATTAAATATCCATCCTAAAAGCATTCATATATATTTTTTTATTGAAAGAAATAATCAAATAAATATGTTGATTTCAAAACATTGCTTCTTTGATGTAAATTTGTTTGATCATTTAATTTAATTAACATAGATGCATCTGTCATATTTAAGAATGTGCTTTAAATTAATATATACTAATACTAATACGTATTTATTTGGCACTGTATAAAGATCAAATTATTACAATAAAATTCTGTTTTACAAATATCTTTTAAATTTCGATTAAAAAAACTCTTTACTTTTTGGTTTCTAAACGCAATTAGCGCAAATTAAACAAAATTTTAAAAATTAGTACGTGCTGAACGTTCTACAGTTTCAGTAGAATTTTTTTTCTGTTAGCACCACTGAAATATAGTAATAACTGGAACGCGCACTGGCCGCTCAAATGCGAGCCGAGAGAGATAGGAGATACGTGGTATTCGCGTCTTTGTCTTTCTAATGGCGTAGCATTGCTACTACATGATAACTTAGATAGCTATGAAAAAAAAGAATCTAACTGTCAAATGTCAAATTAATATATCAAAAATGATAAAAATACCTTTTATAGAGGAATTCCCCAATAAAATCTCATTACGTATCGTTTAGCCGATGCATTTAGCTACAATTTAATATGCAACAACATAAGATTGTCGCATTTTTACCGCAAGAAATCGCATTTGAATTTCAAATGCGCAGAAGTGTAAGACAGTGATAGAGATACCACGCATCTCCTATCTCTCTCAGCTCGCATTGCCACTACTAGAACACATAGGCAGTGCACATTCCAGATATAACTATATTTCAGTGGTTAGCACACTATTTTTATAAATGGCCACTTCGATGAAAAGATATTTCGCTGCAACGACATTTCATGATAAACTGCAGGGGTGGGAATACGTTTCGGGGTACTGCCACTTCGATGCAGTGAGATTTCTATGCACCGACATTTCGGAGTTCGAGATTTCGGTGTAACGATACGTCCCCAACAAAATTACATTTTTTTGATGATGATTTTTAAATATATTTCTTTAATTTTTGATGAAGCAAAATTGAGGTTACCATATGTCATCTGTTCCCGGAATATGTCTACGTTTTCGAGTCTTAAATTACAGTTCGGCTGGTTTTTTGAAATATGCAAAAATCTCGAATATTTACTTTTCATTCTCATTAAAATTACTTTCTTAATGTAACACGGATTTTACAAAAATACTATGAGGACCTTAATTTTTAGATAATCAGCTATCTTTGTCGTCTTATATACATAATATAATAACTCTATGTAATGTTTAATATCGAAATAAAAAAAAAATTTAATTAGAAATCAATTACAAAAATTTATTTGTAAAAAAGACGCCTTTTTCGTTTTGTCATAAGTCGTGAATAATTTGATAGATTCCCATTTTTTGTGTTTACGCGTCCAAATTCTGCCATATTCCCAGCCCATAATAAAATTCGTATTTATATCTTCGTCCTTTCAAACAATATATTACTCAAATTAGATACTAGATTAGATTAATGTCAAATATTATTTAAGTACCTGTTCGTAGGAAGGAATAAACGATCCTTGATGTTTAAATTGATCTAAGATGTTTATGTAACTGTATTTTCTAACTAGTTTTGCCCCCTGCCATTTCTCTTCTAATGATTTTACCATGATTAATTTTATTAAAACCCGATAAAAATTATCTAGTCAATATAAAAATTTGTGATTGACAACGATAAAAATTTGTGTAAATAAAATTAAGTCTTTGTTTTTGTATGTTGTTTTTTTTAACTAACTTGGATGCATTTTGTGATTCAATTATGATTTTGTTTTAGCTCACACATAATGTTTCCAACGATTACTTTATTGATAAAAATATATAATATAATAAAACAAATTGTAATATTAAGTCTTATAAACTGGCATTTTAATCCTTTTTCTCGTCAATAAAATTATATTTGATTGATGTAATTGCAGTTTATTTTTAAAATTATCGAAAATGTTTAAAATAATTATTACAAATTTTCGTTGAAATGAAACTTCTGTTGGAAATTTGATTAAATGATATAAAATAATTTGATAATTTCTAAATGCAGGGATATTACGATACAATGGACGCAGGGTATAAAGATGAATTTGGCTATGTGTATGTAACAGCACGAGACGATGATGTTATAAATGTGGCTGGTCATCGATTGTCAACAGCAGCTCTCGAAGATGTTGCTTTATCACATCCCGATATTGCTGATGCGGCTGTAGTTGGTGTTCCCGAACCAACCAAAGGAGAAATACCATTATGTTTATACGTTATAAAAAAAAGTTAGACCATCAATTAGAAATAAGAATAAATCTTCATCATTTCAAGATCATTTCATTTTCTAGATACAAAAAAATCGGACTCAACTATAACTAGAGAACTTGTGCAAATGGTACGAGACTTAATAGGACCAATAGCTGCATTCAAATTAGCAGCATCAGTTCAAGGATTGCCAAGAACGCGTTCGGGAAAAGTTTGTAGAAAATCAATTGCCGATTTAGCCAGAGATAAACACGTCAAGGTATGGTAGAGAGAACTTTCGGCAATAGAAAATATTAGCGGTATTTAATTTAACTTTTGTGCATTGTGTATACACTCAACGCTGACAAACATTTATGAAAAATATATACAAAATTTTGACGCAAAATATAAAATTTATTTATTTATTGTTAAAATATATTAGAAATTATAGTATGCATACTTTGCCGCTAATATGTACCTATATTTACATATATTGAACAAGTAGTACAAATTCTCACTTACCTTTTAATAAAGATTTCAGGAACTGTTGAAGACCCATCGGTTTATATAGATATAAAAAACACTCTTCAACAACTAGGATACGCACAATCAGCACCTGATCCACAACTATAAAATTAGGTAATTACACTAACCCTAATTAGCGAAAGAAGAAGAAGAAGAAGAAGAAAAGAAAAGAAAAAACAAAAATCAAAAAATATTGTTAGCCTGTTCGCACATAATTGTACAAGGTTATTTTAATAATAGTAAAACATAGAGTACTTAAAATACTTTAGTTGATTTATTTGAAAACTTTTTTGCAATAGGTAATAAGCGTTAATATATTAGTTTTATAATGTGCAAAAAAGTTTTACAATAAATACTCAAAGAGATATATCAAATACAATATTGGTAAGTAATGGTTATTAAATAAATACAAAACAATAAGAAATTTGGTAACTTTTTATAAATAAAACAAATTTGGGAACGATTTTTATACAAATCAGTATTTAAACATGTGACAAATTTGTGTGACAAGGTATAAATTATTTTGTTTACAATTATGCAAAAGGTCTGTTGACGATTTTACTACAAAAAATTACAAATATTAAATAATTTTAATGCATCTTTCGCTGCATTTATTTTTGATATTTTTTTTTTTTTTATCTTAGTACCTTGTATACGTCCAAAGTGAAAATATCTTCAATAACAATTTTCTATAGTATATAATAATACATAAATAAAAGCAAACAAAAACTAGGTAAGTAATAAACGAATAAAATAAAAAATAAAAACAAAACAAAACGAAAAATTACCACTAACGTATTAAGTACTCTTTTGAAGAACAGTTAACAACAAATGCAATGAATTTATCTATATTTATAAAATAATGGTAATATTGAATCTATCGGTAGATCGCGCGTAATAATACAAGGTTATGCACATTTTACGTAACCATATCATGGTAAATGCAGAATTAGCATCTGTCTTCTGCTATTTCTAAATGTCGTTAACAATGAATATATCTACTATATTCAGAATCAGAACCAAATTTAACAGATATTCCGAAATGGAACCAAAGCAATTCTTCAAGAAATCAGTAATATTTCAATATGTACATTTTACTTTATATGAATTATGAATTTTATTCGCTCACTGATATTTGAAGTATTTGTGAATTATTTTTAATTTCAATTTAAAGTTCAATAAAATGGGTGTAATAAATGATGTGTAGTTTATATTGAAAGTTACCATATGTTTCAAAATATTTCGTAGTAGGATAAGTGAATGAAAGTGAAAAAAAAAATCCAACTGCAACTAAACCATGGTTTCATTTCGGAATACATCTAACTATTAACAAGTGTAGAATGTTGGTTTTGTTAAAAAAAGAACAACAGATCAGAGAAATACAGAATACAGGGATTCCAAAGCATGTGTGTACGTATGTATGTATGTATGTATGTATATACGCATGAGTAGAATAGTAAAAATTGAATGAATGGAATTGAATTGAATTGAAGTGAATAGACTTAAGTACGTATACATGTGGCATTATGTATAAAGTAAGAAACGATATTTATTCGTAACGTACTTAACTAAAGTGCACACGGCAAGTGTACGTGTGCGTACTTAGGTAAGTAGGTAGGTTTAATATATAATATATATTTTTTTTTTTAAATATTTCATATATAATCTCGAGTACCAGAAACTAAACATACTGAATAAAGTAAGTTAACACAGATTCAGGTACACATTGTATACTTTAGGGCTTATCAGATACTGTGAATTATTACATAATAAAAATTAACCACATTTTGTGCATTTATAACTTGTTCAACATCTCTTGTGAATAATAAATTTTCTTAATAAATAATTCATTGATTTAATTACATCTGCTACGAAACGTGGTTCCTACAATGGTCGTTGTTCAGTTAGTTCATTTTATGATAAAACACTTAAGATATATACATACACACACATTCAGTAAATTGTATAATATACACATTACATATATAGTTTTAAGTACATACCTGTACCGAAAATTTAATTATATATATATATATATATATATATATATATATATATATATATATATATATACATAAATAAAAGATAGATAGATGTGTATGTAAATACCTATGAACAAAATTTCTGTATGTATATAATAACGGTACAAAATAATACCAAAACGTATGTAAATATGTATGTATATTGTTGTTTGTTGAAAAATCGGTGGTTAACGGCATGAATAAATTGTGATGAAGCTGTTCATTGGTTTGGTGATTTCATTGAACTGTGGTGATGATGGTTCAATTGCTAAGTAAGTATTCTTTAGTTTTAAGTTTTCTTTGCGATTAGTTCAAGAGAAAGTGAATGAAAAAAAATAGAGAGAGAAAGAGAGAGATAGAGAGAGATGCTTATATAGGTCACAAGGATATTCTGGACTGTGGGCTCTCGGTTAGTTTTGCTGTTGTGGTCACAAACCAATGTCTCATTTATATTTCGGAATCCGAGCGATGCGTCTTATACTTACATATTTTATGTATGGTAGTTGTTACAATATGTTGCAAGCAAGCGCAAATACATATGTGTTGTTGTTCTCATTTCGCAATATTATATGGTATGGTATGGTTTTGGTATTGGTTTAGTTATCGTTTTGGTTATGTAAACACGAGTATATGTGTGAGGCTAAGCGCTTTATCACAACGCTAGACGCAATGACAACACGCTCATAATGAATAATATTTTATTAAACAAAACATATTCGTTCATTTCCAATAAAAGCAGTATGTCTGCTGCGATCTGTGTAAATTGAAATTTGCAGAAAGGCCCAACAGTTCAGCTGGGTAACGCATGGCCCACTGATATTCATCAGATATTCTTATCATAAAAAGATAATATTAAGATTATTACAGGCAAGCGTGCACGTCGGCTCTTTGAATCATAGATCAGATACGGCCGACATTGCCCAATCATGTCTGTCACTTTTTATATCACTTAATCACTACAGGTACATACATATGGACAATAAAAAATATATTCATATATATATATATATATATATATATATATATATACATATATATATATATATATATATATATATATATATACATATATATATATATATATATATATATATATATATATATATATATATACACTGTGATCAATAAAGTCTGCATCATATGGGAATTTTTTTATTTTAATGAAGCCAATTATTTGTACTTATCAATGGATTAAATTGGCAATATCACGTGACTGCCGTATACGGTAAAATTTTAATTAAAAGAAAAAAATGTTCCATAAATTATCTTTCTTTTCAAAATATCAACAAAATTATTAGAAAAAGTTGTTTAGAATGCAATTCGATATGCAAATTTTCAGTAAAATATTAACAAACGAATTGAAAAAATGATCAATGTTTTATATTAATATTTTATTTTTATTATTAATTATTAGTGAATATCAGTTTGTTTTTTTTCACAAATTAAAAAATAAATCCTCTCTAAATAATCATAAAAATAAATATATCAATTTTTGCATCAAAATTGCAATATTTAAAATTTTTTTAAAAATAATATGCCATATAGCACAGTTCTAGCATGTTATGGATGAAATTACATTAATCAATTTCAAAAAAAAAATTCTAATTCTTTTTAAAAAAATTACCTAGTTCTTTACTGAAAATCCTCATATCGATAAAAAAAATCGATATTTTGAAAAGAAAGTTGAATTTCGAGACTTTTTTTTTATGGTAAATTAAATTGTACCGTATATCGGAAGTCAGGTAATAACATTTGACTATTACCAATTTAATTCATGTACAAGCACAAACGATTGATCTTTGGTCTAATTAAATTTTTCAAAAAATAATTAATAAATTTTTTTCCATATAGTGCGGCCGTTATTGGTCACACTATATACATATATATATTCATCTCTTATCCAAACAATCCTTAAATAATAATCATTTTATAAGCAACGTAACATATAAGTACCAATATAGAAAACGTTAGATAATTCATTTTCTTTCTTTTGATTGAATTTAAAGCTCGAAATAGGATTTAATATAAATAAGTAAATAAATAATTAATAAATAAAAAGCAGAGACAGACAAATAAAACTTAAGTACTAATTGTCACGACCGTACTCCGATCCACCTTTAGTTCGATCGTTTTTATTATACACATATTACTCTTTGGTAGTTATTTATTATATTCACTTTTTTTTATTAAATTTCTCTATGAATTTTGGTTCGGTATATATATAATAATAATAATAATAAAATGTTCATTGAATTTAAGTGAATATTTGTTAGTTGAAGTGGAAGACAGTGTGCGGCATTGCCGTAACTGTTGACATAATCATCGGTCATAACAGTGCGAAAACAAATTGCACGGAAGACGGACGCGGACGTATGGTAGCCGGTAGCCGTGTCAAGTCAGTTATTGACTGTGAAACGGATACGCAGCCGCTGGACCAGAGCCAGCTGCCAACATTACGTACGTTTGTTGCGTGCGTGCGTGCGTGCGTGCGTACATGCGTACGTATCTATATATTATAATGAAACAAGAGAAAACAATACGCGAAACGCTATAGACAAGAGCGACAGCCAGCGCTACGCACGCTACGCGACGCACCGCGATGTACAAATAAATGCAACACTCAAACACATCTCCCACCTCATCTAGACAAATCGAATTCGAATTGATTTATTTCATATAACATCATTTTTCATTTGATTTGATTGAATAGTATAGTATAGTTTTCGCTTGTTCTCATCATTTCAATTTTCAATTGCATATTTCTATTACTATTATCACCGACATATTATAATATAATTATTAGATAATAAATAAATAGCTAACTAACAATATAAATATTACATTCGAAAACGAAGTCACGAGATGAAATGTTAACGAACAAGTTTGCAGTGTTAAAATTACCAGAAACAACAACATTTAAGTTTCAACACGTCGAGCAGCTAGCACCAGGTGCACTGGATGCACTGTTGCTCTAATAAATATTCATTTTGTTTGTCCTTTAACATTATATCATCAAATAACAATAAACGTAATGAATTTTATATTCAAATCAAACCGAATGTGTGTTTGTTTCACATACGAGAAAACACATGACATCGTCAAACCCGATGTGATGTGTGAAACATGATCAACTATAAGTGTATGGAGTATTTATTCTTGGGCGAAGGCGTGACGAACCACAGATAATCAGATTCAGAATTAGATTCCATTCTTACAACAAGTGCAGTGTGTGCTATCCGCTTCCCCTTTCTCTACGAAAGAGGAATTGGAATAGTATAATAATACATGAGGCGATAGGCGAAGGATATAGGTACGCTACCAGCCAGTACGAGTGTTTACCGAAATACATCTTTTCAAATGCACATTTTATTATTAAGTACTGCGCGCGCGCTACTACCTCTACAATATTATTATTTATCTATCGTATCGTATCAATGTCATATCGCGTTCACTTACTTACTTACTTACTTACTTACAATAGAAAATTTTTATTTTCGCAACTATCATTCGCACAAATATTTATAAAGACAATTTCGATTTAAAACGTAACCACATTACGATTTCGTCTTACATTTTCATAGATCTCTACAATATATTATCATTCACACCCCGCTCATCTACGCATATTTCTGCATAATGATAACAAAATAAATCATGTGCATTCTTCAGATCGAACACTCATACTCGCGCCAATGTGCGAGGAAACGGTAGTGACTTGATTTGGTTTGGTTTGATTTGATTTGATTTGGTATTAGTTATAATAAATATAAAATTGTAATTGTGTGGAGGAGAATGGTGGTGATCTTGGTGATTATGATAAAATGGTAGTAAATAGATTTGGTTAAGATTCATCATCACAGTAATCACAGTGATTATGAAATGACGATAATGACGATGACGATATGACGAACATGATGACGATGATACGATGCTTCAATGTGTATGTTCTATATGTCCGATCTGACGCGCGTTTCACATATTCCCCGAAATGATAGTGGCCGAGACGTGTGCGACGACGACTTTGCCACTTTACGTACGTAAGCTTCTTCCCGTGTCAGACACATTCCTTTTTCATTTCAATGCGCAATGAATGCACTTTGTTCATTGAGAAAAGGGGAAAAATCAAGAGTCACGAAAACAAATGAATGAAAAAGAACGATTCAAATGATTCAATGAGACTGCATGCAACATGTATACGAGTTGCTCATTTTAATATATGTACGAATAGTAGTAGTAGTATGTTGTGCTATGAAATTTCCCTTTTCCTATTCCGAGTGAACGAATGAATTTGGCGACAAGGCAGCTGTAATGGAATGTGTTAACACATAATGACTAAATGAGAAAATCGAATGCAATTCGCCGGTATCGCAAAACGATCTTATCATGGTAAATAGTCATCATCCGTTTCACGCCGTACCCATTCCATTAGGAGAACTGCCTGTCCGTCAAATGTGTGTGCAAAAAAAAAATGCGTGCACCGATGTCGATAGTCAATGTTATGTCAATAGGCAGGCAGACAGACAGACAGACAGACAGACAAACAGACAGACAGGACACGGATTGTGTACAACATACATGACATAAAATTGTAGTTGTAGTTATATGATCGGCGGATGAGGGAGATCGGAGAACTTAGATGGATCCGATACGGAGCAAGTATGTGAATGTGTGCGCGTGTCCACGCCGTGAACACGCCGAGCCAATCCGTCTTAAATATATATATATATATATATAATCTTTAACAAACAATCTTTTTATCTTAGCTCACCTATGCTATATATACAATACTATATATACATTTCATTCAAATATTAAATACAAATTGTAATGTGCATAGGTGACTAGATTTATATGTGCCTACATATATTTAACTATTAAATGTATGTAGATAGATAAATATAAAATAAATTGTCCAAAATCATAGAAAGAATATAACAACTACTACGTAAACAATGTTAGCTTTTTTTTTTCTAACTACAATCTCGAAACTTACATACATGTAATAGTAATTATATGCATTAAACATTACGTATGTTTTACGCGTTAAATACAATAAAAAAAAATTTATAATATAACAATAACATAGGTATATAATTAATTGCTAGAATTTGCGTTTCGACGGTATAAGGGCTCGACGCAGTGGCGGAACGTTTTACACAACTTACAATATTATATTAAATACGTAATGTAGTTAAACATGATTCCTTTAGACGAAGTTAAGTTTTAAGTACACATAGATAAAGTATAAAACAAAGTCATATTTTTCATTTATCATCTATCAGGCTGGGACACAACAGCACAAGTGGATATGTGTATCCAGCCTGTAGTAGTAGTAAGTAGTAGTTAGTAGTAGTAGTAGTAGTTGGTTAGTAGTAGTAATAGTAGTTTCTTTTGTTAAGTACTAAAGTAATAACTTAGCTAAAACTACAGCTAATTTCAATGTTAGACCTAAAAATACAACAAAATGAGGGCGAGGAGAAGCAGTAATTTCAACCAATTACTATTACCGTCCATCATCATCACAATCCGAATATAAATATTAATTCTACTTTAAATAATAAATAAATAAATAACTACAGATGTAGTTTATTGCCTCCCCTCAACAACATTTCGCAGACAAACACATCATTGTACTTCAATTACATATCTTAAATAAATGAAATATTCTTTTACATAATTAATAACAATGTTGCAAACATATCCGTGATGAGAATAAAAAATCAGCATGCAGCCGGATTGTTTTGTTCCGTTCAGTTCCGTTCCGTTCCGTTTCGGCATCGGTATATTAATAAAATTTGGTATTTGCAATTATGTATAATATAATATAGGCAGATGCAGATTAGGTGAGAGAGAAAGATCATATGCACTTGCACGAGGGTCCAGCTGCATGATTTTTTTCCATAATATATAATAAATATTGTATGTAAGTTTAGTAATATGGACTATCGCCTATATGCTACAGTACAATATACAGTACAGTACTGTACTGTATGTAGTGTAGTGTCATCTAGTCAGTAACAAATAGCAAACGATTCGCGGATTCAGTTTCGGTTCAGTTCAGTTCAGTACGGTACGGTACGATACGGTAAGGTACGGCACATTGGCACAATACAGTACAATACAATACGGTAGATTAGAGTAAGTACAATATGGTAGGCATAGGTCGCTTAGCTTAGCTTTGCTTAACTTGATCTGCTAGACACCAGAGCACCAAGATGTCCATTGTCCAGGTCGATGTCCACATGTCACATGTTCCTCTGTTCTATGTATATCAGCGCGCGGCTCTTGTCTTGTAACACTTGCGCGCCATTCACTGGCACTGACGGCACTAGCGACCCGGTGTGCACAGGTCGCGAGTGGTGTATATGTACATACCAGCAGCACAACACTATCAATGCTACAAATACCAATTAGATCTAATGTTGCTGTTGTTCTTGTTGTACCAATAACGAACCCCGCCCTGTATCAATCTCAATTCTTTTACAGATATAGTCAGGTCGTAGAGGTAATACAATTAAATTAGTTGGGTTTATATTATGATCGATTTGATTGATTGATTGATTGACAGATTTGCGTACATACATACGTTTTCGTTCAGTTTTTGTCTTCAAATACTACAAGTGTTTGTTTTTCTGGTATCGTGTGTATGGTGTTTGCATACGTCATATAATAATTTTATGTAAATATATATAGTTTAGTTAGTAGTTAATGTAATGTGTGTGTGTGTGTGTGTGTGTGTGTGTGTGTGTGTGTGTGTAGTAGTAGTAGAAGATGTATGTATTAATGTTGAATGTGTTGTGTTCTCGTATAAATGTGAGTGGGGTCATGCAATTCTCCAGGCGCCGAAATGATCGCATTCCATAAAAACAGACAAAACGGGATCATCGTGCCGCGCCGGTCGATGCTCAACCACCCACTCACCTAGGCACCTAATAAAACACTATTTAAAAGGACGAACTATTTGTTCATTGCGATTGCGATATACACGTTCGTCCGTTATTGCTAACGTGGTTCGTGTTCATAATTCACCGACAATACGGTACGGTTTGATCAAGTAAATTGAGGCGAGACGCAAACTCACACGCTTTTTTGCAATCGGCTGTTATATAGCATACACACGACGATAAAACCAGGAGAGAGGAGAGAGCGAGAAAGAGATACTGAGACTGATTCCTCTAGTTGGTTGGTTGGTTGATTGATTGATTGCTGCAGTTTTATATTGTTGATGTAGCAATTAGAGTTGTTCAAGTTGGTAGTTGTTGTAGTTAAACAGTTGTAACAGTTATTATAGTAATTGGTAATAGTAACAGTGATTGATAATCATGAACAATCCAGAAAAAAAATCTCGCCATCAGAGATTCTTGAAAAATTCTTACTACTCTTATCCTATCGTTATATGTTATCGTATCGTTAAGATAGGTCAGTGGTGCTCACCGATACCGATTCAGCTGAACAAGTGCATTCATAGGGAATTGAAATCACAATAGACGCACGCGCGTATAAATATACTAGTCGGGGATCTTTGAAACAGAAAGCCTTCCTTTTTTTTTATCTTATCTTTGGTGTGTTCAACTACGTACTTAAATAATTATTCTATATCACTAATATTGTAAGTTCATTATAGTACAGAAAGAACGTAACGTAATAAATAACAGTGCATCATATAACAAGATAGATAAGAACATCATCATTATCATATCATCATCATCGTCGTTATCGTTATCGTCGTCAATGTATAAATAACGTATTACTTACGTACAATACAATACATATATATATATATATATATATATATATATATATATATATATATATATATATATATAAATATATGTATGTATGTATTTATAATGTATATGAAATATTGTATAAAACAACTGAGAAACAATAAGGGAGACACAGAACGAACAAAATGAGCGAATTGAATTGAATTGAGAAAATTATAAGAGAGCACGAGAAAGAAAGAGAGAGAGAGAGAGAGAGAGAGATAATGATTGATTGATTGAATAATGATTAGGAAAGAAACGCGCGCGCCTCTCCCTCTGATTGCGGCCTTGACCCGTATGCCGTGGCATGCCTTTGGCAGGCAGCTGTTGCAGCCGTTGCCGCCGCCGCCGTCGCCGTCGCCACCCCCCAGCTTCACTCGAGATCGCGAACCGGAACCGGGGCCGGATACAGGATAGTAGGAGAAAGCTAAACTGCTGTTTCTGTATGACTATAGGAGGACAATCTCTCCACATCTATTTCAGGAATCGTCAACTCATCTGGGATGTTATCAGCGTATTCAATGGAAGAAGTTTGTGATAATCTCTTACTAAGTGATGTCTGTTTTCGGAGAACCTCGGCTAGGGAAGTACTGCTGTGTTCCCCGTATCGAGCATCTAGGCCCTGACGGAAAGCATTTACTACTCGGATCTGAAATAAACAACAAACAACAAAACAGGGAGAATTAAAATAGAACATTCCTACGGTAATATGTATGCCGAGCACCGAGCACAGCGCATCAATTTTACAACATAACAGTACAAGTACAGTACAGTACAACCAGTACAGAGTCAGTATGAGCATAGAGTACTGCGTTGCGTTGCGTTGCGTTGCGGTTGCGTTGCGTTACGGCTAGACTGCGTGCGTGTGTGATGCCCCGTGTACGTACCGTGCCGTGCGCACCATGACCGTGATGACGTACGTAATAAACAATAAAACGTGCTACTGCTACTGCCATTTCACTTTTTAACTAACACAATATCTATAGTACTGATTGCCTGATTATTAGACAACCAGCATGTCATCAATGCAATGCAGACACTTTGCAATCCGCTACTCATCACTACCGTTACCTGGTTTTCTTTCATTGATTTTCGAATTTCGATTGATTTGAATTGAAACGTATTATTTGTGCGCATCACTGCATCGGCACTGTACGCGTGCATACACCACTCGCACGCAATACAATAATAAATAATACTTATTATACATATATTATATATAAATATAGAGATCTACATCCAACATCCATCATATATATGTATATATTATATATATAACAATTAAATAAAATCAAAAATAAAATAAAAAAACACCACATGCACTGACCGGAAACATGCTATCAACGTTAACACGACGCAGCTATTACATGTACATACATTCCGTACGGTAGACATTCCGAAAGGCATCTAAACAACTCAATAACTCATGTGAATATAGTATAACAAATGCAACTTGCTAAGAGTAAAATGTATGTGTGGAACCGATAACAATTCAGTACAATACAATAATATAATTCTATTCTCATTTTAAATATGAATATGCGGCACGGAAAATCGGAAATGATTCGGTCCACTATCGAATTTTCTTTCTATCTATCTATCTATCTATCTATCTATCTTTCTATCTTTCTTTCTTTCTTTCTAATAAATATCAAGTCAATTAGCCACCCCGGATATTTTTGAGCAAGTTACAAACTAGTTACTAACATGCGTCGCCTATCTTCTTTATAACGTATGTACGTGCGTATTCGCGCGAAAACGTTAATCGGCTTGTTAGTTGTTAAGATTATTAATATAAATAAATCTCAATAAATATAGATAAAAACAAAAAAAAATGAAACAAAAAAATCAAACAAAAAGAACACAAAACACGAAAATAAAACACTAACACCAAACTCACATTTATAGTATCGATAATGTGTAGTTACACACCACATACCGCACACAGCGAACAGCCAGTCGAGGTGTGTATGTCTTTTTCACAATCATTTGCTGAATGATTTATAATAGTTGTTTTGATTTTATTCAATCAAGTTACATTTTATTTTTATTAGTTATTAAATGTAACAAACAACCTGAGTGAGTACAAAATATAAACGCTTCTGTTCACAATTATAATAACGACTCTAAGTAAAAAAAAAGTCCAATTTTACATTATGTGAAATAAGTTAAATTTATACGAACATACAAAATGAAAAATAAAACAATCATATAGTATATGTATATACAATTACAGATATGCCTGATAAAAATAATTAAAATAATTTGGTATTGACAAGAACGAAAGGCCAGCCACAAATCATTTATAGATCAATGAATGGACCAAATAAGTATATATATATTTAATTAATGCATATATTAATTAAGTACGAATCGTAAGTAAAACACTTTTTGGAAGTACAAACAAACATTTATAAAATTAACAGTGTTACGTATTCATTCCTATTTAGTACAAATTCAATCGTTTTATAAATACAAACAATTGACAAGTATTAAGTGTGCAATGCACTTGCACTTACACTATATAATATATGTATAACAATCAGAAAATATGGATGGCCCCTCGTCGTAATTAGCACCATACGCAATCGCAGGCGTTATCACAACCAACGAGCAAGAACATCGAGAGTTGCTGCGTTATCTGTCCAATGGCTTATTTAGTTTTATTCTTATTTATTCAAATGGAACCTTTATTTAGTTTTTTTGCTCAAATATAAACTAAAATTTCAATGACTCATTGCCAGCAAATATAGATACAAAAAAATGGAGCAGCACTTGTTCTGTGTTCGTGCTATTTGTGTATCCTAAATGTGATTTCAATTTCACTGTTTACTGATCATACAGAAAAAAATCTACTCAATTCAACATGCAATTGCATCAAACGGAACGAATACATTTTTTTTTTCTTTTCTTTTTCTGTTCTATAAATATTTTTCAATTACATAGAATTTCATTTTATATATATAATGTACAATTTGAATAAGAATTTTTTTTGATATTAACTTTACGTTACTAGTTACAAAACGCAATCTTAACATGAAACATTGTACTTTGATTCGTCCGTTTAATGGCTTAAAACTAAATTGCAATAAGAAATTAAAATAGAATAATAAAATTAAATACAGTTAACATATAAAGAAAGTGTTAAAGAGAAAATATTTGCAGCAACAAAAATAAAAAGGTCGCTTCTCTGATACTGCGATATAAAATAACAAATATATAAATGACATATTTAAATTGAATTAAAAAGACATATAATGAAACAGAACAATTAACAACAAATTGTAATTCAATATCAGAATAAACGACAGATAATTTAAAAAAAAATAAAATCAAATAAAATAAAAAAAAACGCTTTGTCAAGCGAACGAACGAGCGAGCGAACGATTAAACGATCAAGCAAAACGCAAAACACGAGCACCGTAGCGGACAGATAGATGTAGGAAAGCGGCTTACAGCTTGGTCAGTGGAGCTCTTGCTGTATGGGACCGGAATCAAACGCTCTTGCAACTCACCACCTATCACCTTCAAGAGTAAAGGGCAACGTTAAGAGTGGTCCTAATAGACAATGGGCAGTGGTCACTTATGCCACGGACAAAACACACAAACAATAACAGAATAAAGTGCACAGAATAAGATAGATTAAGATGCTACCAAGATTCAAATCAATCTCCAGAAGAGCCAAGTGTATGTAATAACTAAGTAAGAGCTAAAAAAAACAGGGATCCGGGTGGTGGTGGCCGTGGCCATTGCCATGGCCCTGGCGACGTTCTCGGTCAACGATAGCGCAAAACACGGCGGCATTTTGAACCATATGGATACATTTTCAGCAGCACTACACCTGCTAATGCGCATTACAAGAAACTAAAATAAACAAAACAAAATGCCGCGTGTCGCTATCGTTACGACCGACAACACTATCACCCGCTGCGGGAACACACGCAACGGCCCTTTCTATTTCTTTTCTTTGTTTTGCATTTGATTCATTGATTATAACTATAATTGTTAGAAATGAGAAGAAGGCAAATGCGTACGCGTCCCACTGTACAGGTGCTGCAATATTAAGTGTATCACATGACAATGAGACACAACCATGTGTGGTGAGCACACGATTGTTTCAAAAATAAATCATTTAAAAACAAAAACAAAAACAAAAAATAAAAAAGATAAAATTTAAAAATAAACCAATATCTACATAAGACTGTATATAAGTGACACTTCACTGGCCGTGGAGTGTAATATTGCTTTCAAAAATCAATGGACAGAATTAAGAACAGAGCATCAAGGCATCAGAACATAAATTCTATAATAATAGTTAAATATATAAAATATCAATAATAATAATAATTGTAATAATAATAATAATAATAGCGTACGTTTTAGTACTAGTAGTAGTATTGAATGATTGTACTAGTCACGTATTAGTAAGTAAATAATACCAATAACAGTTACGGTAACGATTAGGTTAGATGGTGGTTAAGTAAAAGTTAAGTAGTATCAGTCAAAACAGTATATAGTAACATTGATAATAATAATAATAATAATCATAATGAATGTAAATAATACGCAATCATTGAAAATAGTAATGTATGTATATATATATATATATATATATATATATATATATATATATATATATACATATAATATATATACATATAATATATATACATATAATATATATATACATATAATATATATATATACATAATATATACGGTACGTCCATACGTGTGTATTATATAAAATAACCTGTAGTTTGTGAATGTCATATATCGTGTCAGTAAACACGAAACTAGGACACGGCGTAGAACCGTGACGGTCGACACAATACAGTTGACTCGCAGCATAATGTATGAGCATCGAGCATGCATGTACAAGGGTCCCCTAAACATCGTCAACAAGTCAAATAAACCATATCTCATCTCCATCACCACTAATCTCACGGCTCTAATCGTAATATCATATCTCTATATATCTATATATCTTATATATATATATATATATATATATATATATATATAGATATAAAAAATGCTTATACATAAAGAGCTTAACTACTCAACTACAAGTGGACGACGAAATAATATGTACAAAATAATAAAAAACAGTACTCGATTTTGGTCAAATCTAATTTTCATCATCATCATCATCAGTGCTAAGCTAGCAAATATATATATATATATATATATATATATATATATATATATATATATAAATATAAATATATAAATATAAGTATGTATAATATAAAAGGATCAGGATTCATTAAGGACTTCGGATCATATAGAAAAAGATTCGGTCCGGTACTTTTCAGTATAAATCTCTAATTGATAAATATATATATTATTTTCAAATGACTAATCCTGCAATTTAATCCACTGAATAACTATCAGATTGATTTTGAAAATGATATTGTATTTGCAGAGGAGGGAGTGGGGAGGAGAGTACTAGGATAAATGAAGTTATGCTCTTTACAGCATTTAATTTGTTAAGCTTCGTCGTGGGAATGACTGTAACAGACCTCCTAGTGCATCACCACAAGTTAATAATACTATCGTTTAGAAATAAATTTTTAAACATTTATACATAACGAAAAATATTTTATATATTATTATTTTAAAATTATTGTTTTTCTTTTAAAATAATTCTTTAATTTCATCTATTCTACAATACTTTCATAAATCAATTTTATTCGTTTTTGTATCTAGAACTATATTTACCTATCAATACAAATAAACATCTATATATCAATACTTTCTTCCAATTTTTCAGACTAATAGTTACTATTTATATTTTGGTCCACCTATACTATTAAGTACATGTATTGAATTCTAAGATTTTATGTACCATCTCATTATTTGACTACAATATAGAATTAAAATTTGTAAAATGTTAAAAATTAATAAACATTGTTGCATAAGACATTATTAAAAATATATCTACAACTATATACGTAAATAAAATAATAAATCACCACAAAAACAAAAAAAAAAAGAAAACTACTAATGAACAATGACTCGACACGACTCGACTCAACACAGAGATTATAATGCGTTCTTTGTAAAAACATTGAAATAGAATAATAAATTGAATAGTTTTGAGGAGTTTTTCAAAACAGATAATATACATATATCTATATTATAATAGAAAATAAATATAAAAACGACATAATGATGCCACAACGACAATGTACGCTCTAGGAGATCTGATATGTGGCAATGGTGATGTAGAGGACCACTGACCGACACACAGGACTCGAACTACGAAGGAAGATGATATTGAACTGGAGTTGGTAATAGGGAGTGGGTGGGATAGATTGATCAAGCAAAAACTATTATAAAAGTGGATGAAAAAGGATGTATATACTATTATTGTATATGTATGTATTATTTATGTTTTGGTTTGGTTTGGTTTCGTTTAGTTTGGTTGAATAATGATGTATACGTCGAAAGAATCATAATAATCAATGTAGAAAAATAATGGAGAAGAAAACGATTGGCATGGCATGGCATGGCATGGCATGGTATGGTATGGTATATAATATAGAAATATAATAAGGTAGTAAATATATTATTTATGTATGGTACGGTATGGTATGGTATGGTATGGTATATGTAATTGCAGTTGCTGTTTTATTTAGTGGTAGTTGGTAATT
Source organism: Clivina fossor (assembly GCA_963966155.1). Taxonomy (NCBI): domain Eukaryota; kingdom Metazoa; phylum Arthropoda; class Insecta; order Coleoptera; family Carabidae; genus Clivina; species Clivina fossor. The sequence continues at coordinate 43,850,706 of OZ014550.1, read as the reverse complement.
TGTGGTTGGTAATATTTATATGCGAGTTTCATGCACGGGCCTGGGCAGCTCGGGGTTACTCGGTGGCGGTGGTGCGTGGGTGGCATGAACAGACGGAGGCAAATAATATGCGGAATGGGGAGACAGCAGTCTGTTGCCGGCCCCGGCGAACTCATCGCTCTTCAGCGGCAGCGAGGAATTGTGGGCTGATTGCGGCGACAGTTTGGTTGCAGACGCATCCTCGTCTATGTACGTGATGTCTGAGAGGGGCCGTGCTGGCCAAGGGCCTGTGTGGCTTCGCGAACTGCGCAAACTGTGTAAGCTGTGTAAACTATGTACTGAACGGCGCTCCTCGAGGTCCTCCAGGGTAGACTTGAAAGCTCTGATTACTCGCAGCTGCAAACATAGGGAAGCAGGAATTCATAAGGCCGGGATATACATGCACGTCACACGCGCACGCATGCAACGTCTCGCGCCACACACGTACAACGTACACGAACACAATTTAATATTGATTGAAATTGTAATTGATTGTAATGTGAATTCAATTTGGCTAAATTAACAAAAAAAAAAAAAAAAACGGAAGCACACAACGCCAAACGCCCAACGACAAACGCCTTACTTACTTACTTATTTATCACTTACAATTTTTACCTTTATGCTTTACACATACTTCGTTCATTGTTTGTTTGTGTGCGTAAAGGCGTGCGTGCAATACATATATGTATATGTTCTAGGTATGTATATATTGTATATATATATATATATATATAATCATATTTTTGTTATTTGTCTCTCAGTATAATCTAGCAATATACATACATAAACTTATACATAATGCCTGTGTACATGTACGTGGTGTCCGTGTTTGTGTGTTACATTTAAATGGGAGCTGATTCATCGCGACGACCACGTGGCGAGGTGCGACGCGATGTTGTCTTTTTATTTGAAATTTCATATAGGTATTTAGTTTGCAATTTTTCATTATTATATTTTATTTGATTTTTCACTGTCTAATTTGATTTTACAATTTCTTATCAACTTATATTAATTTAATTTTTTCATTTTTTTCATTTACTGCATTATTTATTTGACTTTCTAAATTAAAAATAAATAAATAAATAAATAAATGAATAAATAAATCTAATGACATGTAAATGTACATGAGATACAATCGTCACTCGGCGAGGTCTCATGATGATACTTCCGCAAATTAGTCTCTTTCCATTTTCTTAAATTAATCAATGTATGTATCATAAATAGAATGAATTAAATAAACAAAACAAATAAACCGTATAACTTGGTGATAATTTAAAATTTTATTTTAATTTCCATAACCGAAAGTGCAACAACAATTATATTATTAACTAATTATGAAATTATACCCAATAACAAGTAAGGCGTAGTAAGTATAGTAAGATGCAGACCAGACCAATAAACAAACAGATGTGCATGAAAATATGAACAACACGATCGCGTACATCAGGTAATATTACACTCAATATAAATATTATTTACAACTGAACGGATATATAAAGATGCGTGCGGAGAAACATAGACAGAAAGAGACGAGACAGAATAATCATAGAGACATATAAAGAGAATAAGTGAAAGCATATTATTAAGAGCCACCCACCCCCCGACAGCCGGACAGTGAAATCGCTAAGCACCGACCCCCCGCGAATTCGCCCCAGACACCCTTCAATAAATACGCGATCGCCCGCCAGCCCAATTCACAACATCAACTCCAGCTTCACAGCTGGTAGCTAACGTCCTGATCACCCACCACACAACACAGGTTTGCGAACGGCGTGCTACGTGCACCAAGCAGGGGGAAAACACGAAGCATAAATAGCGTATCTAAAGCGGATAGCGGATATCAGTACAAAAAAAAGACATAAGAGACATGTAGTAAGTATGTAAATGTAAACGTTTAGTGCACCTTACGGTCAAGTCAAGCGGTAGGTAGAACTTCGGAGAGCTAGGGGCTTATTAGCCACCAGCACTGGCAATGTGCGATTGCGATCCTGTAGCAAATGTATCAAGTACCAGATACCGATGGACAAATCAATGGAATCAATTTTGGATAAAAGGAACCGCATAAAAGGACTAGTTTGTTCTATACAGTATTCTAATACTAAACTGGAGTTGAAAACAGTTTCTTTCAACGTGTAAGCAAACATATTCTTTATATATTATATATATATATATATATATATATATATATATATATATATATGAATATATTTTATACATTACAAAATATACTGGAAAAAACGTAACTAGAAATAGATAGAACAAAATACAAACATACATATACACAGAAAAAGGGTATATATATATATATATATATAAGTATATATATAAATTAGAAGAAATTAATAGAATAAAGTAAGAACAAAGTTGAGACAATATAGGAAACATATTATTAGAGGAAAAAGTTAATGTGTGCGTATGTCGCGCTAATGATCCCCGTTACCACATAGAACGACGTTCGTTTAGTTTCATTTTGGCTGTGTTGTCGCATTTCGACTACAAACTACATAAGTATATGTCTTGAATGGAATAAGTTACGATACGATATACACTGTACCGAATTGTGTCGCATCGCATATATCACATTGCAACGCACACAATAATTGATGACGTGCTGTTTTTATCACTTAGTGGTGGAAATGTGATAAATATAGGTTTTACTTGAATATACGAGATTCTAGAAAAACTAATCAAAGTGTGAAATAGATGTGTGCGTTTGCGGGTGCATTGATGTTCCGCACGAAAAATCGTACGAATTTTATGTTATGAATGTATAATCGTACAGTAACGTAACGTAATAGAAACGTAGAAAATAGAGTGATCTATATAAATATATATATAATATATGGGGGAGGAAATTCTTTTCAAAAAAAAAAATAATAATAATAATAATAGTGAAATAAGTGGCACAGGAGACACCAGGAAAACTACACAGCTAACACCACAGTGCAATCATATCATCATTATCATCATCATCAGCAGTACAGTACCATTAAACGCTCGCATATCGCAGTCATCAAATCAATTGGCATAAGCAAAAGGCCTACTACAAGCTACGTACTTGTTTGTACTGCGACAGGATTTGCTTGAGACACCCAGAGCTTCCCTATACCTCAGTCTCTCTCATTGGTTCGGCCGGCTAATAAATATAAATATCATATTTAAGTAATTAAATAGGAATTAGGTAAATTTCGGTAATAGCTTGAATCTCGATCGATAACGAGTATAACGAGTTAACGTTTTTCTCTTGATACTTGGACATTTATTTGAATTGAATTGAATTGAACGGGTTACCATTTGGGAACAGTTGTCAATAGGTGGAACAACGTATAACCGAGGCACATAGAGAAACTTCCAACACAGACATTGTGATGGCAATAATTAGTAGAATTAACAGTAGTAGCAGTAGTAGTAGGTAGGAATACATAGGATACGTGAAACCATTTTTTTTTTTTAATTTATATATATATATATATATATATATTAGGGTGGCCTTGTAAAGAAAAATTCCAGTAAGGTTAAAATCGATCATTTTACATCGAAAAAAACATCATCAGAAAAAATATTTTTTGTATGTTTTTAAGAAAGTAACAGGTTCCTCTACACAACTGAAATTTTCGAAAAACGTGTGTAAATATTTACACGATATAAACGATATATGTATTTACACGCGTTTTTCGAAAATTTCACTTGTGTAGAGAGGAACCTGTTACTAAAAACATGCAAAAAAATATTATTTCTGATGTTTTTTCAATGTAAAATAAATCGATTTTAACCTTACTGGCCACCTTATAAGGCCACTCTAATATATATATAAACATGTATAGATAGATAACTTAAATGTAATGTAATGTGAGTACATAGGTAAAAGTAATTCAATATGAATAAAAATGTGTAGGTATTATTAAATGACGTGTAGCGTGTTGTGTAAATAAGATGTGAATTGTGATGTAATTGGTCACACGTGGACTTGATGAAAAGAAAAGAAACAGGGGCAAATAAGGAATATTTCCGGTTGGGTAATAATATATATATAAAAATATTCAGTCTGATATGCAGGGCAGGGCAGGGCATGTCTAAAAACAGGCATCGCTTACAACACCAAAACATCAAAAAGGAAAGCAAAACAAACTAAAGTCGCAGCCACCATTTCTCGTTTCTGCTGACAAAATTTTTGTGTGTGCGGAAACAGTAATAACAGGAAATAGTGCAACCTCAGACAACACAGCCAACTACCACATGGTAAAACGTGAACGAACGACGAAATTAACACAACTTTCATATTTGATATCGTGAACTAGGAAAGGGGAATTCATCTTCTACACTCATATATATATATATATATATATATATATATATATATATATATATATATATGTGCAAAGAACAGAGCAAGGGAAAACCATGCAACTATATAGTCTCGTATAGAAATAATAAAATTATCGATATACACGGAAGTGGGGGTCTATTGTTGATAGAATTAAACTAACTCGTTCTGGAAGTCCATATTGAATAATAATTGATAAAAAGGATAGTGTGCAATTTGCTTAAATAAAATGCTACACTAGTGCTACCTAGCATAAAAGAAGTAAAGTCAAGTCAAGTGATGAATGCACCGCGGTGTTCACTGTGAATTGGATAAATAACGAGGGTTTCTATCGAATCAAAACAAATCAAATCGGAATAGGAATTGAATTATAATGAGGGGGCCAAAAATATCAATATAAATATATCTATATATAAAAGATGTAAACAGATAAAGTGAGGTGGATAGAGTAATGCATAATGAACCAACCTTGAATCAAATCAGTAAAAAGTTAAAGTTAAACATGCCTTGAGTAATTGAAAATTATTAGCAATATAAAATATAAATAAATAAATATATATATAAACAAATAAACATAGTTTATAGGTGATCAAATAGGTTAGTAAACCAATGAATAACAGTTATACAGTGGAGGCGGTATGACTGATGACGACTGACAGACACAGAGCACCATGCCTGCTACTTGAGTTATTATTATATCATGTCATGTCGACAAAGTTAAAATGATACCAAACGTAAGGTTTAAAATATCACCAACTTGCTTTCTCATATAAGCGTAATATATGATTGATTGATTGATTGATTTTTCTTTAATACTTAGCTTTAATCTTAATCTATATCTCAATATCAATTCGTTTGTTTTGTAACTCTACCGAACTTAGAATTGAAATATCTCACACATTTCGACGAGGACGAGTGTAAGTTTTGTCAGATTCTTTCAAAAGCATTATGAACGATTTATTTTAATAAAAAAAAATGCACACGTAATGCCAACTATAATCTGACAAAACGTCAACATAAACACATTCTGTATTGGCACGGGCACTTAATTATTCAACTGAAAATCAAAGACATACAGGAATTTATATTCCAAACTAAATCTACAAGAAACACTGACAATCAAAGCAGGTTTACTGCAACACACTGGGAGAGGGGGCTGAGACAGCCACACTCGGTTACCTATTTATATATATATATATATATATATATATATATATATATATATATATATATATATATATATATATATATATAATAAAGAGAAATACTCCAAATAATACACACAATCACTGTCAATGCACCATGCTTTTAAGATAGATATAGCTAAACACATATCCGATATGATCTCAGGAATGTAGGTGCACAAAGAAAAGGACATTGGTGGGGGGGGGGAAGCTGACACATGACTATAGGAAGGACCATCCAATGAGGAATCAGGATCAGAAATAAATCGTGAAAACGGAAAATACATAGATTATGTCGTGGTTAAAAGGAAATCATAAGTTGATTAATTTTACGAATAATGTGCCGCGTAAAGAGCAACAAAATTATTCCTCAAAACGATAGGGACAAAAAGAAGATGGGAATAAGCAAAGAGGATATTGAAAATGACAGGAATATAGATCAGCCTCAAATTTTTAGACGAAATCTAAGTAGATAAATCAAAAACTAACCGTTCCCAGTAAATTGCCAATACTGAGCTCTGTTCACCGACAAGACAAATGCTATAAAATGTATTTACTAAGATGTTATGTTTTATTTTATCTTCTAATTAATGTATAAGTATGGATCAAATAAATAAAATAACTAGTTCATAATATAGATATAGGTTATAGAAACAAAATATGTGATACGTGTATGCACACGCCGTTTCACCACCTGAGATCTTTCTATTCAGATTCAAATCTAATAAATTATCAAAATAGTATAATAGAAAAAATTAAAAACAAAAACAAAAAAAAAACTAAAACAAATGAGTATTTAGGCTCGAAACACACAAACAAATAATAACATATACTCATGTGTATGCTGTTGTAGCAGATGTGACCTCAGGTAAAATTCACCGTTCGCATGGTACAGACAATTGCGTGATTTAATTAATTCAATTTATATTGAAATGATAAGATCATCATTATCATAATAAATAAATAAATAAATAATACTGCTTTTCGAGTCAACGATAAACGATAAATTGGACATCATCATAATAATAATAATACACGTGGACTTACCTGAGTTTGTAATCTAGTTAAGCCACGGATCCATAAAATCTGTCCGGCGCGTGGCTTTTTCTCCGCATCCACGTCGTATTTCTCTTCACCGAGATTTATTGCCTCAGTATACTCTTCGGGGTGACCACGTCCCCATCTAGAAACCACAAACAATCAATGCGTCTCAATCATATTCATGCAACAAGCACACAGCCGACGAGCATAAAAAATGTTCAACGGCTTTCAATAAATACACATACGATAAAATCTTTGGTATTTTACGAGTTGGTACTGTTGTTACAAGTTGACCCCATAACAATGTGCCCACTCCAAAGAAAAGACACCATAACCACTGTTCCAAAGTAAGTTCTTTTGTAGAGAACGCCATTTTACCACATTGAATTATAAGAATCTAGAACAAAATTCATATTTATTCACATATTCATAAATAACAATTAGGGGGCAATCAATCGTTTTGACTATTCGTCTCTTTATTATCTATACCTGTGATAAACACGTTCCAACCCAAATTGTGTAGAATATTGGATTCGTAAATATGCCTTCAAACACATTTCTTTGTCCATGAATTTTTCTTGCATTAAATTCATTGAACAAAGTCATCATAACAAATGAGTTAAATATAATCGTAAAATGTGCAGTTGGTCCAGAACCAAATTCTGCTCCTCTTCCTGATTCAATATCCAGCATTTTATCACCTACAAAAAAAAAAAAATAATTAACAAATGACAAATTGAGTTTTCTATTCTATTTTATTCTTTTCTTGTCAATAGCTATTCCATACCAACAAACAATAGTGAGAAAATAACTGCTAATTGATATATCGCTTGGCCCAAAATATTTTTCATCATAGTCCTAGATATTAAAGGTTTGGTTCTGCCATACGGTTTCCGTAACAATAAATCTGGCGTAGGCAGTTCAGTAGCTAATGCCAAGGAAGCCAATGTGTCCATAATTAAATTCACCCATAACATTTGTACAGCCTGAACAAAAAGGAAAAAAAACCATATCAATCATCATCAACCATCATGTAAATCTCAATCATTTCTAGTAACGCAAATAAATATATCGATCTACCTTAAGAGGGCTGTCTTGAACAGCACAAGCACCAATAAACGCAACAATAACAGCAACAACGTTAACAGTTAACTGAAACTGAAGAAATTTTGCAATACTGTCATACACATTACGGCCCCACATGACAGCTTTAACAATACTACTGAAGTTATCATCAGTCAAAATAATATCAGAAGCTTCTTTAGCTACATCGGTTCCCGCAATACCCTAAAATAATCAAATCGATCATCATGAAATGTGTATGAAACTAAACATTCAATCATTAAATTAAACAGAAATAGAAAAGAAACAACAAGAAAAACATACATACCATAGCAAAACCAACATCAGCTTTTTTCAATGCGGGCCCGTCATTAGTACCATCGCCTGTCACAGCCACGACTTCTCGATTTTCACTTACTTTACTATCGATAATACCTTTAACTAGAGTATACTTATCCGTTGGTGATGAACGAGCAAGTACACGAAGTTTAGGCCACACTTTATCAAGCAAATGTTGTTGAACCTACACAAACAATCATTTTCATGCATTAAATTTGCGAGAAGTAAACTGTAAACTTATTATCTATCTGACTCGATTTTCAGTTAATTTAAAACAATTTTTGCCGACGTCTAAATATCTTTGTCGTGGCAATTATTTTCGTTATTAAATAAAGAAATATAAAGTAATATTATTATGTAGTGAGATTACTATCAAATCAATCTAGTTATTTGAGTAAAAATGATAAATATATACAATAGTATTGAATAATTAATAAGAATAAATGAAATAACAGATTTATTTCGATTATATTTGAATCCGATCGAACTTACATCTCCATTACTATCTCGAATACGCCTGTTGAACTCTTTTCCTTCAAGAATAATAAAATCCTCGGCAGGCTTGATTATACCACATTTAGTGGCTATAGATCGAGCAGTGTTTATATTATCGCCCGTAACCATACGCACTGTAATGCCAGCTTTCTGACACTTTCGAATCGCATCGGGTACTTCCGGACGAACTGGATCTTCAATACCAACGACACATAAGCACGTTAAATTGTTTACCAAATTCTCTTCGTCTTCCCAATTGGGTTCGTTATCAATATGAACTTGATTAATTTCCGCTTTACCAGGTACAAAATCACGATACGCTATCGAAATCGTTCGTAAACCGTCGCACGCCATTGGCTCAATAACTTGGTGCAAGAGACGTTCTTGCATGTCTCTGGTAAACTTTTCCAGATGACCATCATGACCATAAATAAAGGCACACCTGCGAAAAAACTCTGTTTGTAATATTATATTTTTTTTCTATACATACGCTACGCTGCATTTGTGTTTTTGTTCGTTTCTGTTAAGTGTTGCTGTTGTTGTTGTGGTTGTTGTTACTGCTAGCTAATATCCCACCCAATACCCAAATTATTATTAGACTTTTAAAATTCAAAGCAAAATAGTTTTCTAGTTGCAGACAGAGTAGAGTAAATAACAAACCATGTATCAATCAGACAACGAGTGGAAAACACTTACTTTTTTAATACAATTTCTGAAGCACCCTTTGAAAACAATCTGTAGCCACCACCCTGCCTCGGAATAACTGTACTCATTGATTTACGTACTGAATTAAATGTGTATACACGAGTGAATACTTCTTCTGGTACATCATCTCTAATTGTTTGATAATTTTTGCCTAATCCCAAAACAAATCCTAACAGAGAACATTCAGTTTTGTTTCCTACTTGTTTCGGTGGTGCGTTGGGTTCGTCCCCTGGCTGCAAATAAATATCAAAAAATCAAATTAATGAAAAGGTATCGGGAAAACTAAACAACAATAAATCTAACAAAAGAAAAAAAAACAAAAAAAAAAAAAAAAATTAAAAAATAAAATAAAAAAACAAAAAAAACAAGAAAACAAAAAACTTACCATAATACGTGATGTGTATGCTGAATTTATAGCTATTCCCTGAATAATTAGGTTGCCCACGTTAGGTGGAATGTCAGAGAACTTAGGCATAGTTTTGCACAATTTTTCGCAGATATAAGATTGAACGACCGTCATCCTATTCGTTGTCAACGTGCCCGTCTTATCCGAACATATAGCTGTAGCATTACCCATTGTTTCACAAGCATCCAAATGACGCACCAAGTTGTTATCTTTCATCATTTTCTGTAATACAGACAGACAGACAGACAGACAGACAGACATTTGAATGAATTCTGACGAAATTGAACAAGAGAGAAAAGAAAAAAACCGATGATTTTTACCTTTACACTATATGCCAGAGACAAAGTAACAGCTAAAGGTAAACCTTCGGGCACAGCTACCACCAATACGGTCACACCAATAATCAAATGTCGGACAAGATCGTTTGCATAGGTATTCTTCCAAACTTTTTGTTCGATAACAAATGTATGGACACAAAATTGAATAACGAGAATAACGACAGTTAAAACAGCTATTGTCGAACCAGCATAACCAATCTGAATAGCTAATTTCGTTAGCTTAGCTTGAAGTACAGATTTTTCTTTTTTATGTGATTCTCCGCTAGATGTCGCGGATGAAACGTGATTTTGATTTTCGGATATATCTTCTTGCACAGCATCGTGTTTATTTGAAACAGGTGCAGGTGAATTCATGTGACTATTACCCGTGACAGCCGATTCCTCGTCGCCTAATCAAAAAGAATGCATATTTTACAAAAGCTACGACACAAAATTTCGATGATAATGCAACAAATAAATACACATGCATGCAATAATAGTGCGTAAAAAATGATTATTATTTATTATCATTATTTATCGAAAAATATTTTTAAAATATTAAATTATAATATTGAATTTTTAAAAATGGCATTTAATTAGTTATATAGCTGTATGTATATGTATATATGTATGTATGTATGTATGTATGTATGTATTGTAAATCAATTACGTATTATATAAAAATAAAAATATATAAAACTGAAAATTCACCTGATAAACTTTTCTTCTTCCTCTGCTTTTTAGCTTCTGTACAAAAACACATGCAAAAGGAGAACATATTAGCAATCTCAAAACACTCCCAAAGTCCTGATATGGGTAAAAATAATACATAAACACTGTACTGAAAGGTTCCTTCAATAATTTTCAACAATTTTCAGTACATGATCAGAGCAGGAATCGTTAGTTACGTAACTTGCTACGTTGCTACAGACGACTAATTCGACATACATTTATATGTAGGTACTCTCAAAAATACTTTTTATTATTCTAGCTATCTTATACATGTATTTAATATCATATTTATCAATTATATGCATTTCGTTCTTTATATTTTCGATTTTTCAAGAGATTTTTTTTATTATATTTTGATTTTATAAAGAAAAAATATATATATATATATCATTTTCACAGAAAGACACCAATTTATTCATTATACAATTATAATAAAAGAAAGTGCAAACATTCAAACTGATCCAAAAGAAAAATAATAAATAAACTAACCAGGCGATATTACAAGAAATAGAGGATATGATATGCACCACTGTTTACACAAGACAGAAGAGCACAATGGAAAACATTGACCGTTACATTCAACGATAAAATATACACATTATTAACGCGAAATATTGATATCGTAATTTTGTATAGGTCGAACAAAACGACCAGAAAGACGACCAGACAGCTATAATTTATATGTTGAATGTTTGATTTTTACATACAGGGTGCCTACTACACGCACTACACCAAAAAGCAACTCAACTTATAGTTCATTTCAGTTCAGTTCAATTCAATTCAATTCAATTTCGTTCAGTTCAGTTCAGTCTAATTTTATTATTTACACCCTATACGTAAATCAAACACAAACAAATCATACTAAATTAAATACATGCAACAACAAAAATATGATGCTATACATCTAATACCTTTCTTCATCTTTTTAATTTCAGCCTCCTGTTGATCTACGGCCGCACCCAATAACGTAAAGATGATGCCCGCCTGAGAATTAACACCGACAGCTGTTACAAGCATCTTGCCCGAACCTTCCATAACATGAGTGCCTGACAACACCGTCGGATCAAAATTCTCGCCCTTTTTCACATGATCAGACTCGCCAGTTAGAGACGATTCATCCACCTCAACGCAAAAACAAACAAACATTATCAATACACGCACATATTTCACATTCAAATAGAATAGAAGGTTTTTATCCCCATCCCAATATAAAACGTACCTTAAGATCATTTGATTGTATGAGTATTCCGTCAGCAGGTAAGAGATCACCATATTTGATTTGACAAATATCACCTACAACAATGTCCCCTACAGAAATTTGTTTGACTTCACCCTGTCGAATAACGGAAAATTTGTGTTCTCCTTCGATTCGATTTTGAAGACCACGAAATTGTCTTTCTTTTGTATAATCGTTAAATGCTGTGACTAACACCACAACAATAACCGATATTAAAATTGCTAAACCTTCAATCCATCCATGAGATGTTTCATCGTCGTCGAACGCTAGTTACAATTCAAAAGAGATCAAGGATATAGGTATCAATCAATCAATCAATCACTCAACATTCAAATATGCACGGTTTGAGGAGAATTGAGTTTTACTTACTGTTAGTATCTTCATCATCAGCTGGCTTGTAAAATGACAAACCAAGAGAAACAATGGCCGCTACTTCGAGAATTATAAGTGTAATATCTTGCAAGGCCTCCCATACCAGTTGTAGAAATGTTTTTGGTGGCTTTGGTGGTATTACATTCGAACCGAATGTATCTTTCCTATGATCCAAATCTACTTGCGATCCACTAAGGCCTGATAGCAAAAATATATAAGATATATGTACTTATTATATTCTCTTTGCTGATAGATAAATACTAAATTGAAATACTTCAATTGCAAGTTTCAATAATAAAAAGAGACAAATACCTTCACTTGGCGATGTATATAATTTCTTGCATATCTCTTGGACACCTCCCAATTCATTCACTTTTACTATTCCTTCACGACCACGATGTTCCATAAGTTCGCGCAACTGCTTTAAGGTGATTCCATATTGCGCGGGCCGTCCATCTATCGTAGCCATCTCTTATAGCTAGATCTATTTATAAATCAAAAACAATAAATTGTTAATAGAAAAATGTTTCATGGATGAAATATAAATAATGATTAAATAAATACTCCAACATACTACACTACTTAATATTTTTACGCAATTTTTATTTAGATAATCTTGAACTGATATCAAAGATTATAAACACATACGCAAACTGTTACAATTATTCGGATAAAATAAATAGTAGTATGTATTTTTATTGTATAATCAATCAGTACTCATCATCATCATCATTATTATTATTATTTTCTTTATTCAATTCAATTTTGGAAAAAATAATATAATAATTATACATTATTATTATTATTATGGTTATAGACAAATTCATAAAAATAAATGTTATGAAAATTGTCTAGCCTATGTCATAAATGAATATACGAATGTTAAAATTATGCAGGCGATGACCTAGGTAGTTACATAATCGTGCCAACACTGTAAAATCCCTCCGTCTATCTAGTGTTGTTATTTTACCGTTGTTATTATTATACTAATTGAAACGACGAAATGAATTAGAAATAGGAATGAATAGACACACTGACGGCTAGACGACAGCAAGAGCAAAACAGACAACGCATGCTATAACCTATGATGAGTCCGAATTTTTCTGCGAATTTGTCACATGTTCATCCTTCGGAAATATAAAAATAGTACACGAGTAGGCAGGTATTGATCGGATAAACACGGCGCACGGTAAACGAATGAAAACACAAACAAAATATAATATATACCTATAAGCAAACGATATATTATGCAAAAGGAAGTAACTATCAAGTTATATATGTATGCATTATATGTAAATGTTTTTTCCTTTTTCTTTTTTTCTTTCTATTTTTCTTTTTATGAATGCGCGCCACTAGAAACGAATACAAATCGGAACGTATCTAAGCTAAACTTGAACTAATACTAAATACGAAGTTAAGTTCACGTAATAGACAAACGTTCAATAAAATAAATCTTCATTGTAAGTGTTCTGAGCCAGTAAATCGTAAGTAACAAAAAACAGAAATACTGGAATAAAACTACCTTATACGCGTGCGCTAATCTATGTAGGTTCATATGCGCACGCAACTTTATTGTAGACTATTTTTAAAATACGAATGTCTTTTTTCTTATTCAAAAACAAATCTAATAGGTAGTATCATTTAAAAGATTAAAATAAATCCAACTATAAATATCGAATTTACAATGACATATATGAAGTAATATATGAACCGGTAGATTTAGATAAAAACAGTAAAATTTTATTTTTTTTATTAACTATGTAAAACTACTTCAATAATAAAGAGAGATATGATATGATATTATTAAGTGTAACTTCAATATTTAGATAAAATTAGCACCAAAATTATCCGACTTTTCAAGAGCTCTGTAAATATTTAATAGAATAGATATAGATATAAATGTGCGTCATTCAATTTACGTTAAATTCCAAGTATTAGACAGAAACTTAACTATTATAAAATTATAAGCCACCACATTTAACTAGTACGCAAAATATGACATTGCTGATATCGTGTGCTCTAATACCAGAATAAATTAATTCCAAATTTCCCAACGAAAATCTGAAACGTTCAAATTGCAATCAAACAGAAATATGCATTTCATGGCCATTTCGAGTTGAACAAATGTTCGGCAATCAATAATACGATAAAGATTGAATAGACAAAATGATGGTAATGGTAGTTGGCTGGACGACAACAATCGGAAAAAAAAAAAATCTCTTATGAAACAAATAAGTCATACCATACCATACATCACTTTTACTCAATGATAATTAGAGCATGAGAGACAAATAATAATCACATTCTATATAATTATATACAAGTAGGGTAAACCATTTTTCCAGTTTTCACTTGGTGTCGTCGCCAGTTTTCAACTGTTTATCTCCAGTCTCCAAGTTTTGCAATAATTACTCCAGATTATCCTAACCACTTAACGACATTAATTATAATATGAATATTATTATTATAACTAAAATAGACAATCTCAAAAATTCTATCATTTTAACTTACAATAAATTATTATTATCTAAAGTGAATTTATATAAATCTTATTTGCATTGTGATTTTCTTACGTTCTAAATTCAGAATGTTTATAAAATGGTTTTTAACGTTAAATTTTACATTTTTTCAAAAATTTATCTGCAGGTTAAGTTAAGTAATATATCTCTAGATTTAACTCAAATATCACCTGTATACAAGATAAATATCATTAGAGATTTTTAATGTGCACTTAAATTTAGTGCAACTAAATATAATTTTAATTATATTAATAATTGTATAATATAATTTAATTACATAATATTATTACAGATAAACCAATTTTACAGTGATGAATATACATACAAGATGAATATCATTAGCGATTTTTAATGTGCACTTAAATTTAGTGCAACTAAATATAATTTTAATTATATTAATAATTATATAATATAATTTAATTATATTATATTATTACATATAAACCAATTTTACAGTGATGGATATATATATATATATATATCATCAACAACTCATAAATCTAATTCCTTATCGCATAATTGGAATACTGTTGTACGAAATGAATGTACTCTAAAGTTCGATGAAAATAGGATTGCCACTATTTCAGTACAACTATGTTGTATGAAACGCTTTTGTTTGTGAAAAAGTGCTTTTATTTTTTGCTTTATAATAAATTTTTACTTCTACCTCTTATCAAATATAATTAGTATTTCTATTTTTGATATATGGTATTATAAAATTCAAATAAACCGATTAAAATTGCTTAATAAGTAATTTTAAATAAAAATAAACGTCAAAATTTGACATATATCACTTTTAGAAGAGAATACTACATACAGGTCAAATGTTTTTAAAACAGTTTATTACTCATTTTACAATAATACATTTATAATCATGAAAGAATTGTTTTCTCTTTCAAATATTTGTTTTTAAATATGTGTGACATCGTCGATATAGCCACATTCATACAAATTTGCAGTTAAATAACTAATGGGAATTACAGTTACATCAAACGTCCTTTTCAATAGTGATCTATCTGCTCGAGCATGTGTATTTTACCTGGATGTTTCAAATGATGCGCGCGCACTTAACACACACACAAACACAGGGCACGCACGCACGCGCGCATGTAATCACGCACACACATAAACCCGCGCGCAAAACCACACACATCCATACATAAACACACAGTGAAACAACGAGACTCTTTTACACAGGCACAAGAGCACTATGACGTAGTAGCAGTAGCCGACAGCAGTGTGATCGAGCTTCAGTTAATTTTGTATTTATCCGGGTCTTCTCACAGGGACTTACTACTTGTAGCAAAGACTGGAAATATACTGTCAGCACAGTCAGTCTAATAAGTTTTAGCACACGTCATTTATATTATATACATTTACGCATCTAATTTAACACTTGCGCTACATTATAAATATTTCATTACTCAAGAACTTTTAACAATATATGCGTTGAATAATAATTTCTCACCAAATGGAAAACAATATACTATTACAAAATGAAAACCGCATCATTATTTTTAAGTATTACGATAAAAATCATAATATATTTTGTGACGTTTTGATGACATGTGCTCCCGGGAATCACATGGTTAACCTGAGTAATACATAAAATTGTATTCAACGAATGTCATATTCCAATTTCATCTGAATGACTCACAAAATTCGCGTTTTTTACTTTCAATCACCAACACTATGATTTCATTTCAATAAAAAAAAAGTTTATGTGAAATTGACGGCTGACATATACCTCCCCTATAAGTTGACGACGACTTTTCAATCATTCATTAGAAAGAAAAAAATTAAATGGCATTTTGAAAGAACAAAATATTTGAGATGTGACGGACGGAATAATAAAAGGTATTTCGGTTATTTATAATGCACGCCAGTTAGGAATTTCATGGAGAAATGACGTCATGCAGCAGTAGCCGAGCCGCACACCGCCAGAGTACTCTTGCTAACGTTCGTTGAGCCTGCGATCGATTATGCCATACACTAAATATTATGTACTAGAAAACAACGTAGTAAATCCGTCATGACTTTTCCAATGATTGACAGCAATAGATACGACCATTTAATGATTCTAAATAATATGATCAAATAAATCGTACTTCGAATAAATGTTTATAAAAATAAATGACATATATATCTTCTTCACATTCATATACATCAAAGTTACATATTCCATTTGTAAGTACAGACAGAGCCCCGTATTGTGCTTATAGTATTATATCCGTGACGTCACAATATATCACACCCCATACTCGATAAAGCAAATATAATTTTTGACGGCCCATCCCACTTGTACCACTAGATGCACCGATAACTAACTCACAAATCACATATGTTCTCTTGCACCAATAACATAACACAGTGTAGAATACTCATATGAACTTACATTCTGCCCTGTTCCAATATGTCCCGGCTGCGGTAGCGGTAGCCCCGAGCCCGTGTCACTGTCCAGCCTGACTAGACGTTCCGTAGTGACGGTCAAGTGAACATTGGTCGAAAACTGAATTAGCAGGAGCCAGGCGCCCTGATACGCACCCAGACACTACACACACTCAAACTCAACTCGCTGAACACACACCGCTCCAAACCGATCTGGCCGCTGGACATGAACAGTCCAATGTCGTCCCGTAATACTATGTAGAAATCGCACAGGGTGGCGGCGCTCTAATCATTGCTAACCAATCTAATACCCATCGCAATGCGAATAAAACACTACTACTTGCGCCATCTATTGCATTACCACTGCGCTTCACTGATTTACCCGGGACATTAAAAATAAATTTCAATAATTTATTTCAATAATTATATTGCATACAATAATAATCATGTTTTATATAATATTTTATTGTCGTTATTTTACATTATTCTAAATAGTTATGCAAATAAATAAATTTAATGTTGTAAACACTGAATAATTGATAATAAATTATTCTATACTTCTTCATCGTCTTTTTCAGCCTTTTGCCTGGCTAATTGTAATATGGCCCTTAATTCAGAATTTCTGCCAGCAGTATACTAAAAAAACAAGAAAAGAAAAACGTGTCCCTATAGAATATAAAGAAAAGAAAATAACACTAGAAATAAATAACATAAGTATATCCTTACTCCAGACACTTCTTTCTGCAATGTTATCTGCGATGCTAAACGTTTACCATCAACTGGACCACAATGTTGTTCCAGTTGTAGTTTATTTAAAGAAAATAAATCATATCCTGTCATTCCATTCATTTTCTTACAAATTGCCTCTGAAAAACCTTTTTCTTGTAACCATTGCTGAACTTCATCGGGATTCGATGTTTGTTTAATAAAAACTTCCGGTGTTTTTATTACATCAATATTGCGTTTTTTCTTGTCTCTAAACATAGTTAATACATTTTTCAATTCTTTATTCATTTCATCATGTGTCGTCGTCATTGTAGATTTGATAGAAGGACTTCGTTGTAAAGGTGAAACTTCTGGTGGCGAATTAAAGTATGGTGGAATAGAATTATTGTTTTCATATAAAGGTATCGGTGGTGGTGGCGGTGGCGGCGGTGGTGGTGCTGCTGATAAATTGCCTAAATTCAGGTAGTTGAAGAAAAATTCATATGGTCAACAGCAGGTAGTAATCATATGGTCAAGTCAAGTTTCAGATATTTCTCTATGTACATACGACAAATTTCAAAAACATACACAACACTTAACACTTATATTCAATGAGAAACAACAAGCTACTTATCCCATAGCACACAAGAAATATGAGAACGAAAAAAGAACAAATTTCATAAAAAATTTATTGAAATGTTTACAAACAAATATATATATATATATATATATATATATATATATATATATATATATATATATATATATATATATATATATATATATTTGTTCAATGATACATCAATGTATGTTATGTTTATAAAGGCACGCTCTGATTTTATAAATTACACTAGCTTAATTACAAAAAAATGTGCAAATATTTTATATAATACTATCTACGTATTCATTAAATGATTAAAGATAATACAACTAATGCTCATTTTAAGTAATAAAAGTTAATTAATCTATTAATTGCAAAAACAATAAATAAAATGTACATCTCACACAATATAATTTTGATATATTAAGTAAACAATGATAATTTTCTTACATAATTTTTGAAAACGAACCATATTATAAAATATCCCTATAAATAAATATAAACGTGTTAATTATGTTTTTGTCACACAAGTACTATTAGAAATTACACATTAAAAATCATCCATAAATATTCCGCCCATTTGGTTTGTTTTAATGTTACATATTATCGATACAACTTAATACTAAAAATTAGAAAAATATGACAACATCTGCGAAACACAACACAAACATAAAATCTGACAAATCACAAACAAAACTTAGTGCTCATGTAAAATCTTCGATTTATTTTACCAAAGCCCTAAGAATTTACAGTTATTTGCTTTTGATAGAGCTCAATAATACTACTTAGTTATACTTTTTTTCTTTCTTTTCATTCAATACCTGGATTCACAAACAAAAAATAATTTAGTCAATTCTTATTGTAAACAAATCTTCCTTCTTCTAACCCTGAGTGGATCTTGGCAATTTTATGCGCTTAATAAATTATTTATTATAGGTGAAACGTGATAGGAGTAAAAAGAAATTAATTTATAATTCATCTATGTAAAATAAAATTATAATCAAAATTTTGTTTCGTTTTTCATTAAGAAAATTAGATATGAAAGAAGAGTTTTATTGAGCAAAATCAAACGATTAAACACAATTAAACTGTTATTAATCCTACAAATTATAAAACATTATCAACATGATAATATAATTATTTTTTAATAAAATTATGTATGTCACAAAAATAATACATTTATATAAAAATTGTTATAAAAAAATAAAATAAACATAAAGCAGATAAAAGATGAACGAACACAATAACAAACTAAAAGACAGGCACATACTGCTTTTACCACACGTAAAATTGACTGACATCTTCAGAAATAACGAAACTCTCCCTTCTTACCAATTCTTTCTTTCATAACCCAATCGGCTGGCGGTACTGCAGCCTGATTATGATCGATATTACTGGGACTTTGTCCACCACTAAATGCTTCCGATGGCGAATCCTTTAAATTCAATATGAAAGTGAATTATTATTTATTACAAATACACACACACACACACATATCAATCAAATGAAACACAAACATACCCTTCGATTGCGAATATATAACGGATTGTTAAAAATATCATTCGGTTCACTATTATTGCTGTGATTACCGTAATGATATGGTGTAACTATTGTATGAGGTACATGAGCTACTTGCCCTCTCCAATTTCTTGCTTTCCACCACTTCCGACTATCATCCAATATCTACACACAATCAAATCAAATCAAATTAAATTTTATAAAATACATTACACTAGAAAATATATTAATGAACCTCTAAAAATTCTCCCCGAACAACAGTAAGTTCTTTATCATTATTAGCCGTTCTTGGATATGTTACTTGCACAACATTAGCTCCCCTACTCTGTAAATCATCCAGCCATCCTTCTTGAGTACGATCAAATCTATCATCGTTTCCAGTCCGCTCAATTGAATCAACAGATATATCACTTTTTACACTTAAATCACGCAACGTTGACGGTAGATCTCTTTCGGGACTGGACGGATCAATTTTCTGACCTCTAATATTCCGAAACAAACAAAAATATTTCAATAAAAATCATTTCTATTTCAGAAACAAATACGTACTCATAGTAGTCATAATCTCGTTCATCGCCATGCACATCTCTCGTAGGTTTTGAATCAACAACTGAATCAGGTTCATCTACAATTGGATATTCAGGCGACCAACCATCCATAAATATTGGATGATAAGATGATACGTGCCCTTTCCATTGATCTCTATATTAAGAAAAAAAGAAAAAACAATCAATGTAAAATAACGAGTAATTTAAGAAATAATATTATTACCTGGGCACTAGCCAAGCGTTGCCTAATGAATGCCAGAGTTCTGTTTCCTTGCTAGTAACGCAATTAATTAAAAGATTTACAGCTTCACGAGTTAATAAAGGTGAAACAACTTTCGCTGGAAGATTTGGATCATAATAAGTTTCATGAGAAGCATCCACAATAAGTGCTAATGGAGTAAAAAGAAAATGAACTAATTCGGGAGCATTTGGATCATGAATGTGTGCCTTCAACTTTGCAAGGAGATTGAACGACAACTTAAATTTTTGGAAAATATCGATAAATTCTTTTTCTGGTGGCGGTTTCGTTCTCATTGTTAACATTCCATCGCCAAGATCTCGCTTTTTCGTCTTACGGTTTCTAAAATACAAAATTTATACCTATATTGTAAAATAAATAAAAAGAAAAGTATTTTTTTTTTCGAATTATGGAAATTTAGTTAAATAAATTAAGTCGATTATGAGTCAATTAGTAAAATAAATAGAAAATTTCTGTGTAACATGCCTTCTACGACGTTCTAATTCACGTGAAGCAGCAGCAGCATGTTGTAATCGAGCAATAAATTTTTCAATATCATCGAAACAATGATTTAGGATTGTTACATCCCTCTCATACTTTTCACTTGTTGTAGAACTAGTTTCGTCATTAATTCCAGTCAGTTCCGAATCAGATTCTCGATAAGCGCTATAAGACAAAGATGGATCTCTGTCTCGATCACGGTCTCGATGCATGCTCACTATTCCTGGAGGATGAGGAGGACTTTTTGTTGGCGGAGGCGGAATACTATTATTTCTATTACCAGTAATAGGTTTACCAGCACGTAATAATTTTAAATCCTCTACAAGATCTTGCGCAGATATACTTTGACACTGTAATTGTTTGTTTTTTATTATTATTATTATTATTATTATTATTATTATTATTATTATTATTATTATTATTATTTAGGTACAAACTGACATAAGTAAGTAAATATAATTTTAAATTTTGTACAATTTACAAATACCTGAAATATATGCATTTCCGGATGAGAATTATGTCCTGCTCCAATGCTACCGACTATAAATACTAGAATGTTATTATATATTTCCATTGGATCATGGCTTGTAAATGCTGTTGGCTCTTGTATTAATGAAGCCGGAAACCTTTCCATTACAGTCTAAAAATAATAGTACAGATATGAATTTGCTCAAATGTATATTATTTCATAGATTTAAATGCCTACTCCTGTTTCGTAATCCATAATAAGTACCCATGAACGATCTAGACATAATTGCATTTTTTGCGACCAAATACCATTCGATTTTTCTAATTGAAGCAATCGTCGCATACCATCAGCAGGATAAACAATACCAGTATCTTTGGTAACCGTAAATGTAGCAAGATGTTCCATGAGATAGGTAGGTTTCCCACCTCCTTCGGAACTTCGGTCATCTCGATCATGCTCTCTTTCAGTGCCCGAATATCCATTGGAATGATAAGCCATATTTATATTATTAATATACAATTAGCACTAAAACACATTGTTTTTGCTATAAAATTATGTTTTCGCCTCACGCTTTTTACTACAATACAAATTTCATACAAAAATTTCTACAAATTACACGTTGTTAGTGTTAGAAAGTTGCTTATCATCAATACTAACAAAAATAATCTATTAGCTAATTTCGAAACTAGTACATCTATTATTGTTCTATATTTAAAAAAAACCTGTTTTCGGTTTAATTGATTGAGATAAGATAAAATTCCCAAATAAGTCCCTAATCTTTTATTAGAAAAATTATCGTTTTATATATATTTTTTAGTAAATAAAAAAAATAATACGATGATAAAATATTTTTAAAGTTTTTTTAAAATTATCATAATATCATAAATCAATGCTAAACAATCGCCATTTTGTATATTTACGTGTTAAAAACATGTAAAGTACCACACCTTTTCTCTATGTTGGAATGCTAAGAATGTCAACATACATGGATACATACAAAGTGGCAATACAATTATGATGACTACACTGACACTATATTTGGAAATTCATTAATTACCTAAACATATGAATATAATATCTAGTCATTGTAAATCGCAAACTGTTATAAATCAACTTAATATGTTTCCAGTAATTGAAAAAGTAAATCAAATCCTTTAGAATTTGAAACTATAAAATTACTTCAAATTTACTGTTTATGAACAACTATCAGTATTTATCATTGAACTCTCTATTCGGGTTACTAATTATTGCATATAATGTTAAAATACAACAATCAATTTCAAATACACTATATCGATATTTTCATCTTATTTGGGTATTTAGTTATGTACGTATAATTTGTAGCCACGGTGGCGATTGGTTGTTGAAAGTTCAATGAACAAATGATTACATATTTAAGGTATTATAACTATAAAGCCAAAACAGAAACTTACCAGAACATTAAAAATGACATTTTTATGATTTATAAAATTAATTGCACATTGTTTTAAAATAATATTACACACAGCACTAATTCTTTCAACACAATGCCTATCAAAAATGTGGCGTACAACGTGACGTTACGTTCAACAGGTGGATTACTGCAGATAGATCCCGCAGATTACTGTATAAATTACTAATATCGCCACCTGCACAGGTAAACCATGTAATACTTTCTTATGTAATGCAGGCGGGAAAATATATATATATATATATATATATATATATATATATATATATATATATAATAATAATAACCTTGACAATAAGATTTATAAGTATATCAATAATCACAACAAATTTCAATTTGCAAAATTTGTTTATAATTAATTATTTCTTTGTTCTTCACCTTACATGATTAACTTTGGAAAAACATTTTTATTTATTAATTTACGTATGTTTATATATCAGATCAAACATAAATAATATGTTTGATAATACAAACGATAGTAGAAAATTTAAATTTTATTAGTAAAAGTAACAAAAAAACAAAGTTGCACAAATAAACTGAGCATTTTGTTTCTGAATATAACCGTCACGTCAACGTTTATGTATAATAAATATTTAAAAAAATAATTGTTTGCCATTTTTCAAACGTAAAATAACTGATAATATGGAAATAAATAATATTTTTCTTCAGTGTAATTTTTATTTTTTAAATTAATAACATAGTATTAACGACAATAAAATATTAAATTAATTAATGAAATTAACCTTTACATACCTATAAAAACGAGTGTATGTCTGTTTGTCATTTGTGCATTACTACACCATTCAGCCGATCGCCATAAAACTTTGGGAAGTTGTTGAGTACACTCCCGCGAAGGTTTCTGAGGCACTGGGGAGCCCCAGGGCCACCCAGGGCCCTCATAATCTTTCGAAAACTTAATTTTTGCGCAGTTGCGCAGCAACGCGCAACGGGAAAGCTATCTTTCAAATACTGAATTCTTACGCAGTTGCGCAGCAACGCGCGACGGGAAAGCTAGTTGATCAAATAAAACAAAGTATTAAATACAAATTAAATTATCAGATAGATTAAAGTATTTAAGAAAATTTGAATTTACCATTTTTTTTCTGTAGAAACGCATGTTTATTAGCATAATGCGCATGCCCTAGACTGGAATATCGTTTATACGTTCAAGTCAATACACCGAATACAGCAAACATGCACCAACCTCATGCAAAATATCTGGCATCAATAGAGTTTATTCAAGTCATAAAATTTGGTTTGTACAAGCGTTAAATTTCCATTTAAGAAAACCCGAACGCTGAACGTAATCCTTCATATATAAAAATAATGTATACCATCGAAAAGTAATTATTATTCTATTCTATATCACAACAATTAGAAAATATAAGTTATATTAAATATTGCACATTTAGAAAAATAATTTCTTTCAATTTACTGATGTCATATAATAGGTTTCCGTTGAAGCGATGGATTCATCAGCTGAATTTAGAGAAATGTATGGTGATAATTCTGCAGAATTTACATTCTCGAATATTGTAAATAACCTATTTAAACGACTCTTTTGAATTTACCCCGATATTTTTCATTCGTTACTTCATCAGATGTACGTACCGTTATTTTTATCAAGTTTTTTCAAAAAAAAAGTTATAATTTAAACATTTAAAGCTACTGCGCATGTACATTCCTAAATCCACGCTCTTTGAGACAGGGTAAATAGAGTTAACTCTTTTTACTCAGTTTTTACTCCACGCAATAATAGCCGAACGACAAAAATTTCACTCCGTGCACTCCAAAAGCAATACCCGAATGGTTACAGACCACTTCAGAATAAAAAAGTTACACCTATGGTAGTGTAATTACAATATTTTGATACACTTGAAGAAAATAGTATATTATCTTACAAGGAGTAGCAAACGATCTTTCAAAAAAGCATTCTACTCGGAGTAATATACTATTTTTTCTTTAAGCGTTCCAAACGATACAAAACTAACAACAAAATTAAGCAATCCAACTGTCAATATAGAGTATATAGAGAGAGCACTGATTAGTGAAATAGCCAAGGTCCCAAAATATTATAACCACTCAACGAAACACAATGAAGCGAATAGGTCTGGAGCATTGGAAAAATTAAAAGATGAAATGAAAAGATATAAAATCGATCTCCTAGCTTTACAAAAAACACGATGGTCATCAGAGGGAATTCCTGTCAAAAAGACGAAACATTTTACCATATATGCAAAATGTAGGTAATCAAGGACAATTTGGAGTTTGTTTCATTGTGCGACAGTGAATGCAAATTCTAATTCTAAACTGCAAATCTTTTGATGAAAGAATTTGAAAGATATAAAATCAACTTCTAAAATGAAAAAATAGTAAAATTATTGAAACTGTTTGCGAGAAAGATGATTGGAAAAGGTCGAGATAATGTGTCCTGTATACAAACTAGAATATGTTTGCAACTGTGAAAACTACCGTGATATCAGCTTGAGCTTATTAAACGCTGATTACAAAGTATTCAGTAATGTACTTTACGAAAAATGTAGAGATATCCTGATTGAATTATATAACACTTTAGAACAGCGTATGATAAAGTCAATAGAAAGAAACTGATTATATAGTTCAATAAAGGAACTTGGATTTTCAGCTAGGATAATTAATCTACTAGAAATTCTAATGGAAGAACGGAAAATTGCGGTAAATATCAACTTTCAGATTTAGGATGTCACATTCCACTAGAAATATTTAGGATGTAATACTGGAAACTAATGATGTTTAAATTACCGGTAATTTATACCAGAAATAATAACCGTAACGTTACCATAACTATCCCCAAATAATCAAATAAAAAATAAATTGCATATTTGAATCAAGTGTAGTATTTAGAATTATTCATTGCAAAAATAAAAAAATATATAACAATCTTTATAACCATAAATAACAAATTTTGTCAAATCAAAATAATTCAATGAAACGAAAACATTAACAATTAAATATTTAATTAGTTGTAATTTTTATTATATGTAAATTCTGTAATTATATAACTTTTATTGAATAATTAATTGCCCAAATTATCTATTTTTTTAATAATCATTTATAGTAAATATATGTGTTTTTAGTTGTATCAAATTTTTGGAATCCGCGCTATGTGTCTGAATTTAGCCATTAGATCTGGGCTCCCCTCATGTCAAAGTGGCGCGAATTAAATTAATTAGACATTGTACATAACAACCGAAGGTAATATTACTAGTAAATTATCCGTTACACGTTACTTACCGCTGCAATTTACCGATCCAACATCACTATTGTTGTAAATTTATCGAGTAGACCCCCACAAATGTTTATGGTCCATATCTTTCCGAACATTGGCCTATTCAGGCAACTTAATATTATTTAATTATTATATAAAAATTTAAATAACTATAAATAACAATATATTTGATGTAATGTAGCATAAAAAAATATCTTATAATTAAACAACATACGTAAAATGCTTATTAATTTATTATATTATTAATTCGCTAGTGATGATTGAAGGAAGCTTAGCTTCGGAAATACGTATTTTAAATTATTTTTGTTCAAATTTTCGCCACAATAAATCAAATTGCAATTGATTAGAAAACAGGTAGAAAATTATTAATAAAAATCAGTTCAGTACAATAGCATTGATTTATTAAATAATAATTTCAGAAATGATATGTCATTGAATGAAAAAAGCCTATCAACTTTTTTATAAGCTTTGAAAGAAAAATAGTGTGTGTGTGTGTGTGTGATATCTTTATATAACTTAACAAAAAACGTAACATAGTTATAAAAAATACTGCTTTTTTTTTTAAATATAGGCAAAAACTAAATCCTGTGTCTAAAATACTTTCATTTATATATCATAGTATAGACTATTAAGAAAATAAAGAATAAACTTAAGTCAGACCTCTATCTAATACAATAGAGCCAGAGTAACAGATCACGCAACATAAGATCTTTCGTTTATATTAGAAATATAAAACAATAAAAATTATGCAAAAATTATTGCATAGCTAACAATTAATAACAATAATAATAACGACAATGACTTTATATGAATGAAAAAAAAAAAGAGTTCCTTTAGTTTATTATATTTACATTTACCACAATAATAATTATACCAGTTATTTTATTCAACCAAATAGTGTTCCATTTGTACGAATAATAATTGCGACAGAGATTCAATGAAAACATTATTTATCGTACATTTATTTACTGATTGTTCTTAGAACATAATTTATAATACAATATAATAAATAATAGAGATGTATATATATTATATATATCTGTACAAGTATATTATTTCTTTAACTGTAATAATAAAATTGGAAAACAAATTAAAATCATATCATTATTATTATTATTTAAGAAATGTAATTTAATATTTATACCACACATAAAAACATTCAAACAGACAACAGTCGAGCATATATACGCTGATAATATCGGCAAAACACTTTCATACTAGCAGAATTTTACTTAAAAATCTATAAATAATAGCGAGAACATCCAATGACGTGACGTGACGTGACGTTGACGTGATGTGTGATGACAGATGATGAATCTAACAGACGGACGGACGGACGGCACATTATAAAAGTAGTCCAATAATCTAGTCACTTAGTTAATATCTTGTTCTTGGCTTAAGCTCTTGGGCAATTCCTCCCCATGCTAATTTGTAAACTCGAGAACGCCACTTTATTGCTGGATCCCACAACGCGTGTAAAAATAAGTAAGGACTCGAACATTCTCGAAATAACCAACCAACCACAAAATCAAATTTATTAAATGGTAATGTACCATTCTGAAAAGTAAATATAGAGAAAATCATATCAAATTTAATTATTAACAAATATATATATATATACGTGATTATCGATCTTTCCAAATTGAATCAGTCTCAAAAGAGATTATTCGTATTATTCAAAATTCAACTGATTCATAAATAATAATTTATACATATATTATTTATTGTACATCGTACTCATATGTTATATAATATTATACCCCAAAAATAATTATCTTAATTGTTTTTTGTTCAGATTAACTGAATTGTTATTATTATACTCATATACTAAAAATAAAATATAGGTAAAAATATAATTTATTATATAAAGCAAAAAATTGATTACAACATATATCGAATATTTATAAACAATTTAAAAAAAAAACAATACATAACATAGTTCTAATCTACATAATTATTTCTGTGGCTTTGAGGAAAAACCAGTTAAGTCGCTTTTTTGGAAAAATTGAGTTAGATGCGAATTATGATATAAATTTTATATATATTTTCATCTGGTGACCTCAAAATGATAATATCTGATGTACGTTCTGTGTAATTTGGGCAAAACCTAACCAGTTAAATGTCACATTTGAGGAAAATCTGAAAAATTTGAGAAGAAAATGACATTTAACTGATTTTTCCTCAAAAGTGACACTTAACTGGTTAGGTTTTGCCCAAATTATGCAGAACGTACATCAGATAATATCATTTTTAGGTCACCAGATGTAAATATATACAAATATATATCATAATCCGCATTTACCTCAATTTTACCAAAAAAGCGACTTATTGGTTTTTCCTCAAGGCCACAGATATGATAAAAAGCATATTCAACTTAAGATTACTTAATTTGCATATTTCGTATTATTTAATATTTACAAATAATCTTAAAAACAAACAAATAAATGTATTTTCATTTGAAAAAAGTTACTTTACTATAAATATTATTTATGCAGTAATACGCAATAAAAATTTCCATTGTATATATGAAAAAAAAAAAAACGCGTATTATAAATTTTACCTTCGAGACAAATTAGTAAAAGTTTTTTTTTATAATGCTGCTCAGAATGACATTTACTTTAAAACAAAAAAAAAGAGAGAAGAAAATATATTTGTTTTGAATTTGGAAAGATCAATTTGAAATAATGAGAATGCATATGAAAACATACTTGTACAATTGAAAGCAATAGCCAATCTAGTAAAAACCAAATAAGTATATGAACCATATAAAAAACTAGTGAATCCCAATGAAAGAGAACAGACACGGACCAAGCAGCTGCAGCACCGATCACCATACATTCAGACAATGGTTCCAATATAATTGTAGGTGGAAGCATTGCCACGCGTAGTTTAGCCCACCTTTAAAAAAAAAATTTTCACATCAAATATTGATTGGATAAATTGCAAGTTTTTATTTTTTTAAATAAAATACCTAGTTAGACGAGCCTGAAAACTAGTTACATCACAAATACCCGAGTTTTGCATTGCTGGTTGACTGCTAATACAGATTTTCCATCCACGATCAGTAAAAGATTTGGCAATAAAAAAATCTTCCGCCAAATAACAGCCGAACGCTTTTAGTCCGCCAACTTCATCAAGTAACGGTTTGCGCATTAACGCCGACATGCCCGTGTGACAATTTATATTTACGAAATCAGCGGCGAGATATATACGCGACTGCACTGTGCCAAAATAAATCTAAAATCCAAACAACAATTTTGCCAAACTAACCATTCCATTCTCTAATTGAAAAACATAATAATCATGATTACTTATTAATTGAATTTTTCTAACTAACAACAAAAAAAAATGCAATAGATAGCTGACCTTTTCGAGTGTCGCAGAAAAACCTTCTCGATCACACGTGAAAGGCATTTGATGAACCAAAGCCACTCTTTCTGTCATACACTGCATCATATCTTGAAGTGTATCTTCTTTCACTGAAATTGTTTTTGTTTTTTTTGTTATGATAAGAAATACACAATAATATTATTAACTTACTTCTTATACCGCTATCAGAAATTAAAATAAATTCGTGTTTAGCTGACTCAAATGCTTTATGCATGTTATTTATCTTTGGATTTACGCCTACATTACTACCCCCTAAAATTACATATGATTACAAATAGAAAAAAAGTACTTTATTTAAGAAAATAATCATTTTGTTTTTACCTATAAATAATTCACTATTTACATGTGGATATTTTTCCATTAAACGTTTGACTAGCATAATTGCCGGATCAGTCTCGTCTTCGATACAAAATAAAATCTCATACTAAAATAATAAATTATATTAAAATATTTATTGTACTTCAAAAACACATGAAACCTTACTTTTGGATAGTTCATTGTAAAAAATGATTCTAAATTAGAAAATAAGTTTGGATCAACTCCCATCAAAGGTTTTAAAATTGAAACACCTTGAAATGGAATTTCTGATGGTGTATTGCATATCTTCTTATGCAATTTATATTTACTACAAAATATACATATTTGTAATTCCACACATATTCTTGCTATTATTTCAATATAATATACCCGTAAAAAATAGCCATAAAATGAAGAATCCATATTCCACACCAATAGAAGAAAAAGAATATTGCAAATCCATACAGAGTGTAAATCATTGGAGCCATGAGGTAAAAGTCCTTTACGAATTATGAGTAAAATGTATAAATCATATTGCTCTCAGTCAACATTTTATCATCTATCTTCCTCATTTTGGTTGACTATTAGAAACTGTCATTTTTTCAAATATAAATTCACACATTATTTCATCGCATTTTTATATATTCACTACGTATCACACTAATGAAATTAATTATTTTATTTTAAGTATATATATATATATATATTACAAATATATATATACAAATTTGTAGTTTTTAAAAATGTATTAAAAAAATCACCTTTCACAAACTTTTCGTATACTTAACCAAGCAGTCATTCACAAAACACCCACAACACTAATGAAAATTAAATCACTATGTGATTAAATAAAAAATATTTTCAGGAAATTTTCCTATTTTATGTTGGTAATGAAATTCAAATAAATGTAGTTGACTGCGCAGACGTAATACAATCACAATGATCAATAGTGCAAAATATGATTCATCAAATTCCGAATATTTATTCATTAATTATAGTTTTTAATTTTATTAATGATATTACGGTTTTCATAATAATAAACAAAACAAAGTAATGTACAATTCATTGTTGTATAAAATCTTAATATTTTATTAAATAAAATTTCAAATAACATTTGTTTTATTTACACATTTAATGTTATTTCATTAAAACAACACATTTGTCACAAGCCAATATTTGAAAAAAAAATTAAAAAAAAACTAAATAAATATTTAATAAAGAAACATGTCAATATACTCTTCTTGTGTCTTAATTACGCATTTAAAATATTGAAGAATAACGATTACAGCTTGATTTCATATGATCATCACAGTAAATATAATTTTTTCGATACACATACTACAATATACTGATTGACAAATAAAAATCGATTGAAAGTGTAAATTTGTAAAAGCGAGCGGATTAGTTTTACTACTTTTTTTATAGATAATATAATGTTCAGTCTGGCTCATAATTAGGAACAAACATCTACAAATATGAAAAATTTATCATATTTTTTTCTATTAGGCTCGAATAAAGAAAAAACGCTGATATATGATCTTAGATTCGTCACTACAATAATAGTACAACATATTATATTATAATTATATTTACATATAGCTAATAGGACGCTACTAGATCATGACGATACCGTAAAAGATCATGTTATTCGATAGAACAAAGGCATACATGTTTAACTAAACTCTATTGATATGATCACTGTCAGCGTTATCGCCCTGCCTGCCCTCATCACACCCACGAATCTTTTCCCACAGTAAGATGCGTTCTTGATTCGTCGTGGTCACCTGAATCAAAATGATTACTACCAGCAACACTCGGTTGACGATTTCTTTTCTTTTCCATGTTCACTTGAGCATACAAAGGTTCAGCCCCAGTTCCACTACCACCAACCCCTACCCCGGCACCTTGCTGTAACATACACCCACATCAGTTACATTTCTACAAAGTTATCATAATAATAATAACAATAACAACATTCAAATTACAAAATAATAATCAACACTACAAAACGCAACTTGTCCAGGGCCTCTCGTTTACTTTATTTCTCTTTATTCAGTGTAATACCAGAAATAAAAAAAAGGCATTACAGAAAATAATCGCGACACACTACTCACTTCAATCAATGTACAAAGGGCAATCAACAAAACTAAGAAAGACATATCGTAAAAGCAAAAAAAAATAATAAAATACTGATAACAGAACAGAACAGAACAAAAATGTACAATGTACAAACAAAACAAACAACAAAAAACCGAGAATAAAAAGCTACAGCCGGCGCAGTGTCCACGGCAAGTAAACCAAAGGCCCCATACAGCAATGCAGGACAACATTTATCTTACCTTCTTGAAATTGCAGTTAACACTTTACTGCCGGTTTTCATTTGATTTTTCATATACGAATTCAGTGAGCTAGGGGCACGTACAAACGTTCGGTCGTCCTCTCATACGCACACACAGCAAACAAAGAATAAACAAGAGAGGAGAAACTAGCTAGCACGCTGAACAATATAGAATAAATACACTAATAATGCTTTGCTTTGTGACATTTTCGTAAACTTCTTTTATATATGTAAAGCCAGGTAATAATGCTGTTGAGAAACATTATTTTTTTATGTTGTTCATGTATAAAATGTTAGATACTCGATAGAGAGAGAAAGCAAGAGAGAGCGAGAGAAAGAGAGAGCGAAAGAGTACTGTTGTGTTTTGTTGCAAAACTTTACACGGCTGTTGGGGGCCTTTCTGCACTTGAACACTGCTGCGGTTATGCACATCGCTATCGTCAACCAAACATCAATGTAATTATATCAACTGTATCAATGTTTTATTAAATACATTTACGCTATAGAGCTATAGTTTACAAATGACATTTGAGTGACGTCTAATTTAAAACTAAAGGACAGCTCGCCACTGAACCACTGTTTTTTTTTTTCGCGAATGCTTCAAGCAAACGCACACATTATTTGTTTTATAATTCTGCACAGATATGAATTAATACATGTTTTTATACATCATTAGACTAAGGAAGACTAAAACATTTCATATAAAGTAACAACAGTATGTATGTATATATCGTATAATTTATATATATATACAGAGTGTCCAAGATAACTCCGTATGCATGGGGATCTCCGGAACTGTTAGAGATACGACCTTGGTTAAATTAGATGAAAGTTGCCTCATTAGTAGGCGAGTTTAGTCATCTTTTGTTTTTTCCAAAAAATTCCTTAGGTTACTAGATATAGGTAAAAATGCAAATTTTGCTTTTTTATATTTTCGCTTATAACTCTCGAATGCAAAACGATAAATGATTTTGGTTTGCACTTTCTTAAGACACTTTTTTACACAGAATTTCCAGGAGTAACCAAAATTTGTTTATCATGTACCGTTTTCGAGATTTATGATGCAACTTTCATTTTTCTTATGTAACTAGTATTTCAATGTAGTGTCATTAAAAAGATTTTTTTTTTCTCTTTCCAGTGATATAACATTGTCCTATTTTATTTTAAATAATAACATGGAAAATTGAAAAAAATCTATTTTGCAAAGTTATATTTTATTTTTTTAGTTGAAAATTGAGTATGCCATATCAAAACAAATGAAACATGAGAAATAGGCTTTGTTTTCGTTATTATTAGATTTTTGGTTTTGCTTTTCTTCTGATTATTGTCTTAGTTAGTTAGTTAGTTTTATTGGAGTGCTTATTGAAAGAATTTTAATTCATGGAGCAGTTTGAAAATTTAGAGAAGTTTGAAATGCTTTATTGTTACATTCGTTGTCAAAGTAACGCAGTATTAGCCGCGGAAATGTATTTAAATTTATATCCTTAAAAAAGGCAACCCAGTGTAGGGATGTATAAGATATTAAACATGAATTTGATTGAGTACGGTATTAAATACCTAAAACTAACCTAACACAAGCTATGCTTAAGAGAACACGTATGTTCATTCTAGAAAACGATGGTTTGTTTCAACACTTAATGTAATTTTACTGTTATAGTTATTAGTTATTACGAATGTAAAATAAGTATAGCATTAGTATTTTATAAATTTTTTTTTTTGGATTATAATTCTATATTATTGTTTAAACTAAAGTAGGGCTCATGTTTCATTTGTTTTAACATGGCCTACTTAGTTTTTAACTAAAAAAATGAATTATTACTTTGCAAAATAAATTTTTTTCAATTTTCCATGTTATTATTTAAAATAAAGTAGGACAATGTTATATCACTGGAAAGAGAAAAAAAAAATCTTTTTAATGACACTACATTGAAATACTAGTTACATAAGAAAAATGAAAGTTGCATCATAAATCTCGAAAACGGTACATGATAAAAAAATTTTGGTTACTCCTGGAAATTCTGTGTAAAAAAGTGTCTTAAGAAAGTGCAAACCAAAATAATGTATCATTTTGCATACGAGAGTTATAAGCGAAAATAAAAAACAGCAAAATTTGCATTTTTGTCTATATCTAGTAACCTAAGAAATTTTTTGGGAAAAACTAAAGATGACTAAACTCGCCTACTAATGAGGCAACTTTCATCTAATTTAACCAAGGTCGTATCTCTAACTGTTTCGGAGATCCCCATGCATACGAAGTTATCTTGGACACTCTGTATATATATATATATGACGGTGTTGACAAAATTAAGTAAAAAAGTAAAAAAATGTACGTGTATCTTCTTTATCCTATCCTGGAGGTGGAGCCGGAGAAGGAGCACATATGCAAACGTGTCAAGTGATATAACACGAATATCAACAGCGCCGCGCCACACCACACCACGTCTGACGACTTAAACAATGTTCTCGAAACACATAACATTATTATTCACGTTGTTCATATTACAAACTAGTCTTGTTTACTTCGAATTATATCACTTGTCAATGATTACACAACGAACACCTGCCTATCACTTAGAATTTAAAATTACATTACATATCAAATAGAACAATGGAATAATTGTAAACGTCATTTATATATCATCGTTACATCTAAGACGACGACTGTACATAAACATCTAAATATGTATGTTATGTATGTATGATGTATTTTCAATACTG
This sequence comes from Clivina fossor, assembly GCA_963966155.1. Classification (NCBI taxonomy): domain Eukaryota; kingdom Metazoa; phylum Arthropoda; class Insecta; order Coleoptera; family Carabidae; genus Clivina; species Clivina fossor. The sequence goes on along the minus strand of OZ014550.1, from coordinate 43,815,526 downwards.
CAAGGTGAAAAGTGAGGCAATAGTGTTTGTTCAGTATTATCACCAATATAATAATAGTAATAATTAATTATAATATTAAATAATAATAATAATAACTACATACGACGGGTTAGATTGTTATGAATTATTTGAACAGATATACAATTAATTATATTGCACTTTGCTTTAATAATAACTATATCAATATAGGTTTATATGTAGTATGTCAGTACGAGTACGAGAGACCTGGAATATATTCGGTGCGTTGTGCAGGTTATTGACGAGATAGATATACATTGTCATCATTCAATCAAACAAACAAACACAATCATCAAGTAGTTGCTGTTTCGATAAATCAAAGAATAATTACATCCAACTACATATCGTCTATTGAATTTTTGTTTTTTGCTTTTGCTTGTTTTAGTTACGAACTACTGGTAGGTATTTATTATTAATGATCAATTCAAGTACGCACGGATCAACCGTAAACAGCTGTGCATATCATATTTATAGGTACAGTCAAGTGAATGAATGAAACAAGAGAGCAAAAACGAATACTCAAACATGTCTCTCCTATTATTATTATTATTATTCTGCTTCTATTCTTCTCTTCATTTCAACAACCAACACGCTTTCGAAGAAGCCGAGCCGAGCCGAACCGTGCTATGCACGTATTTACGGTGTGTGTACGAGTAAAAAATTGACATTAGATTATATATATATTTATATATGTATATCATATTTATAATATTTATATGTTTCAATTTCGTTGGCCGGGGATAAGTTACATCATTAATGAGCATGACTTACAGGAGGCGGAATAGGACCTGTACCCGGAGGATAAATTCTTATTCCTCCAACCAAAGGTGGGGCAGATGTTGGTGACTGCATACCACCTTCAGGATACGACATTTCTGCCATTGGTATTTCTTCATTCTGTAACAAATTTAGCAAATATTCGTATGAGAACTTATAGCAATGTGATATTGAAACTACGTAGAAGAAATCAGAATAAAAATAATCCATCATTTCCCGTAATTTCTAAGTGAAAAACAACATAGGGACAGACTGTATGCTCGAGAAGCTGATCATACATACATACATACATATAGTTTCATTAACAATTTTCACTTGCAGACAAGTAAGCCAAGCAAAACACCTACAACCACTCAGACGCAGCCGATATCACTGGTCTACGACTGCCCCGTAGATGAAATAAGAGTAATTAATAATAAAGAATAAAACAAATGGATAAAAAAAGGTAATGACTTACTCTTTGATATACGGGTAGAGAAGCTGCACCTGGACCTGGGCCAGGACCAGGACCGGGAACACCTGGCGCAGCACTACGACTCGGGGCAGCATTACGTTTCATTGTGCGATCTTCGTACCGTGTACCACTCTGTGATGCCATTGGTCTGTTTAACGTGCTATTGGCATTATTTGGTGAATTTGGACCAGCATTCCGTGCTGCCACAGTCTTTGTCACGAAATCTTGTTCTTTCCATCCGTGCTTTTTATATACATCTCGAAGTTCTTGATGTTGCCACATTGTAAATAATACTTGACCGGAAAACTTGAGTACACGCGGCGTATATTTCTGTCTTTGTCTTGTTATAGTCATCAGTCTTTCGACACCGCCCGCCTCCAATAACGATCGAGAGAATTCGGCATTCTTTTTAATAACTTCATTTAAAGTGGCTAGAACGGCTGCTATCGTATCGTCCGATGTGCCTTGATCATGCTGTGGATTACCGGACGGTAATTTTTGAACAAGATCGCGCATGGCATATTTTCCGATAAGTTCTTTATTTCGCTGATCGATCGCTAAATTTCTTAAAGCCGTTGCCACTGCACAAACTACCCTATCAACTTCCATTCGTAATAATTCGACTAATATCGGAAGGCCTTTTTCCTTCCTTACTGCGGCACGTATTTCTATACTAGGTTGCCAATAGCATGCTGCAAGATTTTGCAAGGCACCTGCTGCCGCTTCTAAAGTTTCAGGATTTGAGCAACTTTGTAACAGAGCTAAATATGACTGGACTACTTCCGGCTGCCACAAAAGTTCAACACCTTTAACTGGTTCCGTCCTAGGAGTACTACTATGGCTAGATCCAGTTGCCGTTGTTGTATCTTTCATTTCAGCATTTTGAGTTTCTTTTTTCTTTTTACTAGCTCCAAAGCAACCTAAATTTTCACCTGAAACCAGCACAAAGTATTATTATTATTATTGTATTATTATTATTGTGTGATTAAAAAGAAATCAGCTAACATCTCAACACTAACTAACTAACTAACTAACCTTTAGAATTAGCAGTAACGCGACTTTGTGTTGGCAATGGATTTTTGTCGTAATTTGGATCTTCAACTTCTTGACAACGATATGATAGATTCCGTAATATGCAAACACAATTTTCAACAATCTTATTTCCAATATTAGACTTGTCTATGGCACAACGAACAACATATAGTAAAGCGTCAATCAGGCCATCACATTCACGTAACTTTTTCCTGGCATATTCCCCAGCTGAACTAACGTTTCTTAATACACCTGACGCATTACGAAATACTGTTGACCAACAAGTCTCACCCGAATTACCCTGCGGATCCCAACCGGAATGAGGTATTATTATATTAGTGACTATTATTGCAACACCATCATCGATGATAGCCCGTTTAAGATCTTCGCACGAGGACATATTCCATATGACACCTGTTACCAATTCTTTCACTTCTGATTCAGAAGACTTACGTAATAAACTGATCAGAGCCGGAATACCGCCAGCATTTTTTATCGCACGTTTATTCTCATCATTTTGTCGACCATATGATAAATTACGTAATGCACCGCACGCATTACGAAACACATCCGGACTCTCGTGCGATAGTAATTTCACTAGTGGCGGTATACCACCGAGAGCTCTCGTCTTTTGCTTGTTCGGATCATCCATGTAACATAAATGCTGTAAATAGGCCGCAGCATTCGCTTTTATAACATTATTGGGGTTATTTAAGAAACCGATCACCTCGGTGAGATTTGGATCGCGCCAACGCATGCCCCTTTGTTCATCGTCCGCACCAGCACTACCAGGTGATGAAATACCATGTGGACGGGCATGACTCACGCCTAAGTTATGACCATGCAACGACATCGACATTTTACTCAAGTGCTTCTGTAAGTCTTCCTCTTCGAACATCGAACGAATCGGTCCGCCAACGCCAACTGTAACTGGCCCGTTCATCGTTTCTTCGTAGGTCCGACTATCGTAGGCAGTGCCTGGCACATGACCAGTTGCCGAGCCGTACGGTGATGGTGATACGTAACCGTAAACAACAGCTGGATCATCCTGATACGGGTCCATAGTAATAGGTCCACCAGGTGATGGCGTCACCCGGTAATGATCGGGCATTTCATCATAACCGGACGATAGATAACCGGCGGTTGTACTTTGTTGGGTAAGTGGCAAGGGTGATGGTGCACCGCTGTGCTCACTTGGACTAGGTGGCGTTGCTGGCCGATCGCCGACAGTGTAACCCATATAACCGCTCGGACCACTACTGTAAGGACCTGGATTAGCGTAAGCGCTCGGATAATGCTCGTAATCTTGATAATGTGAATGCTGATGATATTGCGGTTCGGATACATGTGGTAAATGCGAATACATATGATGAGCAGCTGACTGGTCCATTGGATTATACTCCATGTATTGGGAATGTGCGTGAGCGTGTGCCGGATGAGGATACATACCCAACGGCATCGACACGTAATCAACTGGCTGTCCCTCACCACTTAAATGCTGTACTTCACGTACCACCTTTGTTACGGTGGTAACTTGTTGCGTTGTTTGTTGTTTATGTGTTCGTACATTCCCAACAAGTGGTTCGTCACTATGCACGGATATATGAGATGAATTCGGTGAGTGCTCTGAGTGACCGTTGCTATGTCCGTGGTACGAACTACCAACGCCAACACCAACACCAACGTTTACACCATCGCCTATTGGTTCGTTACCAATCGTTGATCTAATAAACAAACACAAATCACCTTATTTTCAATATACATAGATATTTTACTATTATTATCTATTATTACCATATTTTTTTTAAATAATTCTTTTAACAAAATCAAATCAAACATATAGTAGATAAATTAAACATTGCTTACTTGTAATGCTGCATCTCGACTCCTTTATCTTGAAGCACTCTTCTATAAACACCAAAAAGGAAAGCAAAATTATTAAATGTTAGAAATTTACAACAAAACTATAATCTAATTCAAATATATATATGTTGTTAATGACTATTGAAAAGAATTATACATATATATATAATAAATATATCGGTGTGTTAGTTAGTAAAAATAAAATTGATAAAGTTGATAAAGTGATCTAGTAAATTTGATGACTGAATAAATGATTGAATGAATGAGAGTAGTAGAATGACTGTATGTGAGGAGAGAGAGAGAGAGAGAGAATGTGATGTTAATGATAATACTGTGTACCTCTGCGTTATTTCAGTATGCGTGATGCTGTGCTCTTGTCTCTGTTCCACTCGTCGATTCACCAGCCTGTTCGTGTAAACAAAGCATGTTGAACCATTCTTTCACTTATTATCATTATTATCATTCTTGTACATAATGTAGAGAAATATAAACAAATGAGAAATGACGCATGCAAAATATTTTTAAAATGATTTCAAATGTTATTACATACATAGATGTATGTATGTATTAAGTTATGATTTATTATTTTTATTGGTTTTGTTAAAAGCATGCAATGATAAATTCTGAATTCCAGTTGTGAAAAACCTTGAAATAGAATAGAGAAGAAATATGATACAATATAATGTAACGTAACTCTCATGCATTTTTGCACCACACCTCAAATTTACGTAATATATCGTAAATTTCTAATGCACATATTACTTACAGGCACGAATCCACCAGCTGATTATTAGACATGATGTTTACTCAGTGTTGTTCTGTGATGTCCAACATGCAAACAGATAACATTGTTAAGAAAAAAATTGAAGATAGTTTATTTGCAAACTAAAAGCGTGTTTATTAGTAAGCGACTGCATAGAATATATATATATATATATATAACTAATGCTTTTATTGTATATACCTACTTGAATTCGCCAATGTAATCACAAATATAATAACTCCGAACCGGCTACAACCCGGATAGTAGTTCGTCCAGCCATGTACCAGTTTCCTGAAAATATATTTGTTTTTAATATCGTTCTCTAATTGGATTCAATTTATAAACATAAAATCATAGTAAATTCTTATTAGTTAAATTAAAATCAAACTATTTTTTACATTGAATTTAAATATATGTAAACAAAATAAATAAATAAATAAATAAATAAATATATATATATATATATATATATATATATATATATATAAATAAATAAATAAATAAATAAATAAATAAATATATAAACGTATTTTAAATTATTTAAAACTGATTACAATAATTTGTGGTGGGGCGGGGCTAATCTGTTTACATACTCAAGTCCATTGTAGATATTTCAGCATGAAATTGTGATGTTCAACATTGGGGCAAGTACAAATGATACAAATGTGGCGACCGTTGCCATAAAATGATTGTTAAAATCAACGTCCCCACGTTGACTTCTGGTATCAACTCGTCAAGTAAGGCACGGCACAGGTACAATGGAGACCTACGTCACCACTCACGACAACCAGAATTGTCACAGTTGAATTTCTCAAACATTTCGGTGAAGAATTGTTAAATGAATAATGCACAAATTATTTATAATGTCTTAGTAACGAAACTATGCACTATAAATGAATTAAATCTCGTTAAAATTACTGAAATATACAAGAACAGCATACGAACGAACAACTCACTCCCACTCACGGTGCATGCTGGGTAAAATATACTCCATGTTCACAGATTACACCATTCAACATCGACATGTTTGAAACCTTGTTAAAACACTAAAAATTATTCTATTGTAATAGTTAATAAAACTTATATAAATATATGTTTATTACATATTAATGTAAAATTCCATTTATTAAAAATTTAGTATTTTTCAAATTATTATACTTTAAATATAATTAATGTCAAATAAGAATTCAAATAAACCGCTTCGTATGTGAAGGAAATCGCTGTGTTTACTACTACATTACCACTAATCCCCTAAAATTGACAAGTCTCACATATATTACCATATTACCACTATATTACTAGCGAACGAATCACCAAAGCTCAAGAAACAGCAAGTTGATACGTGTTTCCATTTTAAATATTGTTTTACAAAAATTATTAATGTAGTTATGGTGATAGAATATAACTTTCTGTAAACAAAAAATAAATGTGACAAATTCTACTTTTAATCTTTGACAGAACTGTGTAAAGTAAAACATCTTGTTAATAATATACTTATAAATTATTACTGTAGAACATGTCTTCATCAGCAGTTTATATTTTGGATGTTAAGGGGAAGGTAAGTAAAAAATTTAATATTATTTTCGTGTTAATAATTCATTTTTTTTGACAGGTCTTAATATCTCGTAATTATAGAGGTGATATAGATTTAGGTGTAATTGAAAAATTTATGCCACTTTTAATGGAAAAAGAGGAGGAAGGTTTGCTTACACCAATTTTACAAACCACTGACTGTACTTTTTCTTACATAAAAACGAATAATCTATATATTGTGAGCACTACAAAGAAGAATGCAAATATTGCTTTAGTTTTTGTTTTTCTTCATAAAATTGTACAGGTTAGTACTTAAATAGTTTAGATGTATAACTGTTCATTATTACAATTAATTGTTTGTGTGTATAACAGGTAATGGTTGAGTATTTTAAAGAACTTGAGGAAGAAAGTATTAGAGACAATTTTGTTGTGATATATGAATTACTAGATGAATTGTTAGATTTTGGTTATCCACAAACTACAGACAGTAAAATTTTACAAGAGTATATCACTCAAGAGGGCCATAAGTTGGAAATTCAACCGCGAATTCCTATGGCTGTCACCAATGCAGTATCATGGAGATCAGAAGGTATTAAGTATCGTAAAAATGAAGTTTTCTTAGATGTAATTGAGTCTGTCAATCTATTGGCAAATGCAAATGGTAATGTACTACGGAGTGAAATCGTTGGTGCTATTAAAATGCGTGTTTACTTGTCCGGAATGCCTGAACTACGCTTAGGATTAAATGACAAAGTGCTCTTTGAGAGTACAGGGCGGGGTAAATCAAAATCTGTCGAACTAGAAGATGTCAAATTCCATCAGTGTGTTCGATTATCAAGATTTGAAAATGATCGAACTATATCATTTATTCCACCAGATGGCGAATTTGAACTGATGTCGTATCGTTTAAATACACATGTAAGATTTATTTACAAATATGTAATTCATTCAACATTATATCAGTAGTGTTATGACAAAACATGCTTACTGCCTTTTTTTTCCAAAATGCACTTTTTGGCATTAAATGGCCACAAATAAAGTATTCTATACTTTAAGTTGATCGAAAGACTTAGTTGTCAAAAATTACTTTTCTACATTCACAATTATAAATACAAAATTGTTTTTGCTTCTCCTGTAAAATCACAAAAATGGCAGATAACATGTTTTGCCATAACACTACTACTGATTATACGAATGAACGATACAATAATATAATCATTTATTTATTAATTTTTTGAAATATAATAGGTGAAACCGTTAATTTGGATTGAATCGGTGATAGAACGTCACGCTCACAGTCGTGTTGAATATATGATAAAAGCCAAATCCCAATTTAAACGTCGTTCAACAGCAAATAATGTTGAAATTATCATTCCCGTGCCTGGTGATGCAGATTCGCCGAAATTTAAAACAACTATTGGCAGTGTCAAATATGCTCCCGAACAGAACGCAATCACATGGTCTATCAAATCTTTTCCCGGTGGAAAAGAATATTTAATGCGTGCACATTTTGGCTTACCAAGTGTAGAATGCGAAGATATAGAAGGAAAACCACCCATTCAAGTGAAATTTGAAATTCCATATTTTACTACATCTGGTATTCAAGTACGTATAACAACGTCTGCATTTATTTAAGATTAATTTTTACCACAAATACATGTTTTTCTTTCGATTTTCTCAGGTGCGATATTTGAAAATTATTGAAAAAAGCGGCTATCAAGCATTACCATGGGTACGATATATAACGCAAAACGGCGATTATCAACTTCGTACTAACTAATTTGTTCATTTAAAATAAACAAATAATATTCATTGTATGTAAAAACAAAAATAAAATAATTATTATAACGGTTGTATTTTTAAAGTTGCAAATAATTATATTCTTAAAATTTATTGTTTTTGTTAAATATTTCAGTCAATTACAAATCACAAAACAGCATTGAAGTAGTACATATGAAGAGCAAAATGTATTTTTATTTCTTTCTTTCTTTCAAACAAAAAGTAGGTTAGTTAAATGCAAAAAAATCTAAACGTTAAATTTTTTTATTTATAAATAATTCTATTTCTTTGCAAGTTCATTTGATAACCAATCTAATCCTTCGTATAGACCGTGGCCTTGAGTAGCACATGTAGCTTGTATATACCACTAAAACAAAAGTTAATTAAGAATTGCATTTCTGTCACACTATTCTAATAGAACAAAATCATTGATTCTAATAGCTTACATGACGGTTGCGTAGCTGATTTAGTTGTAGTTTATCTGTTAACTCGGCAGCGGACATTGCATTCGGTAAATCTTGTTTATTAGCGAAAACTAGTAGAACAGCATCTCGCAGCTCATCTTCTTGAAGCTGTTATTAATTAATTATAAATTATACTTAAAATCGTGTGGTAATACATAAATGAAATATATGTACCATATTTTGCAGTTCTTTTTCTGCTTCTGTAATACGTTCGCGGTCATTGGAATCAACCACAAAGATTAATCCTTGCGTATTTTGAAAATAATGACGCCATAATGGGCGAATTTTATCCTGGCCACCCACATCCCAAACGGTAAAACAAATATTTTTGTATTCTACTGTTTCTACGTTAAAACCAATTGTGGGAATGGTTGTTACGATTTCACCTAATTTAAGTTTATATAAAATAGTGGTTTTTCCTGCAGCATCGAGACCAACTGTAACAAAATAAAAATAAATTACAAATTCATTCGTTCATTTGACAGACTAAACAATCATAACCTTACCCATCAATATTCGCATTTGTTTTTTGCCAAACAGCCGGGTCAATACGCTAGATATTGTTAAACCCATGATTATTTAGGTTTCTTAATAATATATAATATATTTCTGACGAAAGAAAAAAACTACGTTTAATAAATATTTGCCACGTCAAACGTCACTTTAGTTTATAGCCAAAACAGCCCCTCCTACATTAGAGTCTGTAAACACATTCACTACTATTTAATAATATCTGATTTTATATCACTATAGTTTTATAAAACATTTAATTTGAAAATATAGAAAAAAATAATTCGGCTTTTTGAAAATTACGTTGTAATCAACTTAGTCGTAAAACAAGTTTTGAGTCAGGGGGGATATATACATTGTAGGAGTGACATCTAGTAGAATATGTTTTAGTTAAAAAGAAAGGAAAACTATTAATTTCATTTTATTTATCTAAAATATTTGTTACAACAATTTCCGGAATTACAATAATTTAACAACAAATACAGTAATTTAAATTAAATTTATAAAATTTTATTTTTTATTTTTTACAGCTAATTCTAATCCTCTAATAAATCGTTTGGGAACATTGTATTTACCTAAAAATAAACGTAAAATAATTATCAAATTGTAATAAATATAGTACAATATTATTACCCGTTAATAATTTTCCTATAAATGCAACTTGATTTCCTTGCACTAAAAGCTGTTCACATTTCTTTCCCTCTGGTTTTGTTATACTCGTACTTGCTGCAACACCATGCTGACATTCTTTGCTAAATTCTTGTATGTTTATTCCGAATAGTTCTAAATTATCAATCAGAGTAACCTGTTCAAATAATTGCAGAATTATTATATAAAATTTAATGTTATATAAATTAATATCAATTACTTTTTTATTTCCAGACCGTGAGCCAATAGTTATAACAATTGGTTCAATTTTACCCTTGCCAGTAACTTGAGCACCGGCATTATTTATTTTATATGATGAACTCATTGCTTTAAATATTTTTTGCATTAACTCTTCCCATGATATATTTGCTTCAGATTTTAAAAAATTACTTAACTCTTTGTTTGGAATTACTATACCCCTGTTATCTAAACTATTTAATTTTCTTTTCTTTACGTATTCCGTCACTAGTCCCCGAACTTCCGCTGGCTTTACGGCATCTCCTTTACTGTTAAAATAATTACAAATTAATTAAGTATTTAAAATGTTACTCATTTTCTATTAGGTATATTACAATATTCAATAGAACAGTTTGCTAATAATGTTAAAATTAATTCAAAAAAAATATGAAAATAAGAACGTGCACAAAACAAATACATATATGGAAAATTTTACCGTAAACCTGCATCTGCAAAAATTGGTAGTACAGGTGTAGTAATAGTATAAGTTTCTTCAACATCGATACCTGAACGAGTATTCGATTCAAAAACTTTCAATTTAACATCATTCTTATTTTTTACAAATGATATTATCAGAGGATGCTGAAAATTTATTGATACAATTGTTTCAACTCCTTTAGGTTGTTCTTTCAATTGTAATATATTTTGCTACGATAAAGAAAAAAGTGTTAATTAATACACAATAACTTTTGATATTTCTAAAATATCTTGTTATCAAAAATAAATTACAACGATCTTTTCTGTAAAAAAAAAATAAAGCATTTGAGAAAATTGAATATTAGAAGTATAAATTAATTGATAATATTAGTAATTCCGCAATGGATAAGCTTATACATAACAATAATCTGTATATAATATTTCATATAAGAATATAAACTCAGTAATGTTTACAAATGTTCTTATTTAAAAAAAAAACAAAAAAAACTATGTGAGAAAGTTTAACGATAAAACGGAATTAAAGAAACAGGTAAAATAAATAAATACTTACATTTTTCATATCGGATAAAAATTTAGATAGCTTTTTATAACTAGTCTTTTTAATATCTAAATGTTTTCCTATTGGGCAGGCAGTTAATATATGTAGTCTATAAAAATTACTGGTAAGTATAGGCAAAGTTATTTTCTTCTCCGAATATTTTAATACTTTTAGAAAGCAATAAGTAAGTAAGTTGTCCATATTATTTACATCATCAACTATAACTGCACTTTCTGAATTTTCAATGATGTCTGTCGTGTCAGTTTGTAAATTTAATTCGTCTTCCACTTTATTCGAATTATTAAGATCCGTAGTTTCCTGATCGTCTTTTTGAATCAGCCAATCTGGCGGACCAAGTTCTGGAATAGGTGTTACATTTCCCTCGATTTGACATAAATGATCACCGAAACAATGTAAAATATTCACACATTTGCCGCGTCCAGCTGCCATATACATATCCATACTTGAATGAGCTGTTGTTCCAATTGCAAAAGGAGCTTTATTATCTGTGCTACTTACAGCAACTAAAGTTCCTTTTTCAAAACGACCATATTTACTAGGACCTTCTTTGTCAGGTAAAACAACACCTGGCAACATTAAATCGGCACCAGATGACAATTTAGGTAGTACAGACGAATGTGTTTGGAAACATGGTAAACAATTTGGAAAATGCCATAGAAGATATATAGTAGGGTATAACTTGTCTTCATATTCAAAAAGTATTGGTCTCTTTTTCACTAAATAAACTAAAACTGTAGCATTTGAATTAGTGATTATTTTGGATATAAAAACTGGATCCTTAGCCGAACATAATTTTTCATAGTCATTATCAGTAACAGACGAAAAATTTTGGATTATTTTGTTTTTTAAAACTTTCCTGAAATATATAAATAATTTTTATGAATATATTTTTTTACATACGGAAATACCTTCATGTATTACTTTTCTGTATTTTTTAATTGTGTATTAGATTTAATACGAATAGGTTTTTGAAACATATTAGACTGATAAAAGTACTTTGATCTGACAAATTGGAATAAAATACATAAAATATTCAAGAAATAACGATAAATTTGTAGATGCTTGTAAACGTCTTGTGGTGCAGGTTATGTTGGGTTCCTGGTTCCTAAGGTTATGTATTTATGACGTGAAAATAGTCGTACTTTCCATCAATTCATATGAAGTTGCTCCTTACCTTTATAAATAGAGAAGTGGAAAATAAATAAAATGGTGCTAATCAATGATTATTACCAGGTTTTCCCTGCTTATTACCAACCAGTACCAAACTACCAAACCTCCCTGGATACAATTCATTAGTTCACATTAGTTGGTTGCAGGTTGGTTGGTACAGTATGACATATGTCATTATTTCATTTAATTTCCTCGAACATTAAAATAATTTTAATATTGATATTTTATCACTTAAATTTTTAATTTTTTAAATTCTTATATTTATCTAATTTTATATGCTTTTAATTCGAGTGACATTGATTAAATTCATTGACCTTTGAATCTGTAAAGCCTCCTGTCAATATATGTACCCAATCTTATATATTTATTTGCATGTACACATATATTTAAAATAAGAATATAGTATATAGGTATGTAAACAGATATAATGAAAAAATATGAAGTAAAATATTTAATTATCTTTAAGGGCAAAATGGATTTTATTCCTGGGAAAATTAAAAACAGACATTTAAAAATATCTGCTACAATATTTACGATAGCTATGAGACATAAAAGTAAAATAAGTTATCAATATGTACAAAAAAGTAAAATTCCGACTATGCATTTTCAAAAATCTTTGCCACGTTTGCCAATACCAGCTTTAGAAAATACTTGTCAAAGATATCTAGATGCTCAAAAACCGATTTTGTCAAACGATGCTTTTATTAAAACAGAAAAACACGTAAAACAATTTCAAGATTCATCAGGAAAAATTCTACATAATATATTAATTGAAGACGATAAAAATAACAAGCATACTAGTTATATATCAAAACTGTGGTTTGATACGTACTTGAGTGACAGAAGTCCATTACCTATCAATTATAATCCAGTTTTAGTTTTTGAAAATAGCCCTAAAATAGAGTATGATACCCAGTTATTAAAGGCAACCAATTTGTTAATTAGTTCTTTACGATTTATGAAATCTTTACGAAAAAATATTTTAGAGCCAGAAGTTTTTCATATGAATGCTAAAAAAAGTAATACAAATTTATTTCGGACTATAATGTCTTCTTTACCATCTGCTGTTTCTTGGTATGGTGCATATATGTTTAATGCTTATCCATTAGATATGAGTCAGTATTATAATTTATTTAATTCTACAAGAATTCCTGAAATTTCTAAAGATCGCATACATCAGGACACTAGTAAAAAACATATACTTGTTATGCGTAATGGACACTTTTTTATTTTTGATGTTTTAGATAATTCAGGTATGTTTTTCATCAAATTTTGTAAATATATAGATAGAGAATAAAAGTATTTTAATGTTCTATTACAGGAGATATTTTACCAGCCGATGAAATTTTATCTTGCCTCGATTATGTACTGAAAGATAATTCACCCCCGGTTGAATATCCTTTAGGCATTTTGACAACTGAAAATCGCGATATTTGGGCGAAATTACGAGTAGAATTATTGAATGAAGGAAATCAAAAAACCTTGGAAATGATTGATACCTCTTTATTTAATTTGGTGTTAGATGAAGAGATAATGAATAAAGATCCCTATAACATAGTGCGACATTTTCTTCATGGTGATGGAAAAAATAGGTGCTTTTAAAAAATTGTTTAAGTATTCTTTTTATTCATTTTCCAACTATTCCACAAATTTATTTAGATGGTTTGACAAATCGTTTTCTTTGATTTGTACCAAAGATGCTGTAGCCGGTGTTAATTTCGAACATTCTTGGGGAGATGGCGTTGCAGTGTTGCGATATTTTCAAGATATCTATCAGGATATAAATGAAAATCCTCAAGTACATCCTACCACTAAACTACATTCTCAGGATGTGGACAAAAAAGTCACGAAATTAAGTATGACAATATAGTATAATATGTAAATACACGTGAACTATAAATAGTTATATTTTAAATGTTGATTACAGGTGTTAATTTAAATGATAAAATCAAAACTGCAATAAATGATTCGAAATTGAAATACAGTAAGATTTGTAATTCATTAGACATAGATTATATTTTAACGGATGGTATTGGAAAACATTTTTGCAAAAAACATACTGTTAGTCCAGATGCAATTATGCAATTAGGATTTCAAGTAAATTCAATGAAAATTGATTTTGTTTTATTATAAAGATCTCCCTTTTAAAAATTCTTTAACAATTTCAGTTGGCGTTTTATAAACAAACGGGAAAATTTGTAGCTACTTACGAATCATGTAGCACTGCTGCTTTTAAACATGGGAGAACAGAAACAATACGCCCTTGTACATTAGCAACAAAGGTAAGAATAATAGAATTTTAATAAGGGTTATTAGACGAAATTTGATATAGTAGTTCATATATATATATAATTTAGGCCTTCTGTGAATCTATAAACAATAGTACAGTGAAACCATCCAATAAACAGTTATATGAAATGATCCAAGAATGTTCAAAAGTTCATGGAAAATTAACTAAGGAAGCTGCTATGGGCCAAGGATTTGATAGGCATTTATTTGCTTTGAAGAATATAGTACAGAAACGAAATGAAGAACTTCCGCCTATTTATTTAGATCCTGCATATGCGCAAATCAATCATAACATCATTTCAACAAGTACATTATCTTCGCCAGCTGTCCAAGCAGGTGGTTTTGGACCTGTCGTATTCGATGGCTATGGAATTGGGTAGTGCATTCGATTTTGTTTTTAAATATATATATTTTTTTATAAATCAATTTCATTTCATTTAGTTACGTAATTCGAGATGATTCCCTTGGGACCCTAGTAACAAATTATAAAGAACATCGAAATGGTTCGGATTACATCGAGTGCCTTAAAAAATCTTACGAAGAAATTAGAACTATTTTATCGTCTAAATAATGTTAAATATATTTTTACTATAAATATTAAATATTTTTAACTAATAAAATTAAAAATATATCCTCCACTAAATACAAAATTATTATTAACTACAGAAAACCGAAGATCTTGGGAACTACTATACAACTTCGTTAAAACTAACAAAATTTTAATATAAGAACAGCGTAGAAGATCTTATAAAACATTAAAATAAGGTTTCAAAATTATTGGCTGGTTGATCGGCAAAGCACCGAAAACCAACAAAACCTGAGGAAAAAAAAAATATTTTTATAAGTGTTTGTAGGTGCAATTTAATATAATAAAATACAGAATAAATTTGTAATTTATTTATTTTTAATTAATTTATACATATTTTGTAATACAACAAGATAGTTTTAATAAATTCAAGAAAATTAGATAAATTAAGTATGTAACAGTTGTAATAAACACTATGTAATCTAATTTTATTAAATTTATATAACAAATTATTCATCATTTACAAGAATAGATATAAGAACTTAACAAGATATAAACGTAATTTATAAGCAATATATACACATAGATTCTAAATACTGTGAATATTAATTTCTAACACATGAAATAATTACGTTTTGCAATTATTTGTACACTTTTCTACAACAAATTTCTGAATGGTTAAAATTATTTATTATATAACTTAATGTGGTTTCTCCCCTTTGCTTACTTTTGAGGTCTGGAAAAATATCAAAATAACAATGTTTATTTTTACTTTATCTTATAGACTATTATATTGAATAATAATAATAAACTTACCATATAGATTCCAACGATTAAACCAAATAAACCGATAGCACTTCCAAATATCTCTACTATTAAAATTTTCACAAACAATGCTGAATTGGCGGCATCTGCTAAAGCAGCTCCAGAACCAACAATACCAACAGCAAGACCACAAAACAAATTTACAAATCCTACGGTTAGACCTGCTCCAAACATTAAATAACCGCGTGACAAATCACTGTCCGTAATAGTTGTCATAGAAAAATCCTTGAAAAAAACACAAAACAAAACGTTTTATTAGTATACATTCGCTATATACTAGCGTTACTATTACGTACATTTAACAATTCTGACAATACAATTGCAGTAATTAAACCGTAGATTGCAACTGCTTCACAGAAAATAATAGAAATCAAATTTTTAGTCTTAATCCTAGGTGCTTTTACACCTCCACCTACAATACTGACACCCGTTGTATGAATTCCTCTGAAATAATATAAAACTCATATAATTATAGAGCAAACAAACAAAATCATAGTACTTACGCAGCTGCACCAACAATTGACAGAGAAACAGAAAGACCTATTCCAATTGTTCCCCACATATACGGTGAAGTTTCTTCCAAAAACCTATCATTAATAAAATCAAGTTATTATAGTTCTTCAAAAAATAATACAACTTTCTTACCATGCAAAACTGATTCGTTCGCCCTTTCCAGTAAATACATGATAGAGAGCTATGAACAAAAATATTATGAAATTACCCATTTGATTTATACAAAATACATTAATAACTTACTCAGAATTGTAGCAACTGATGTTGCAAGTCCAATAAATGTAGATCCTAGTATAGTTCTCATTTTTTAATACAAAATGAAACCTATTTTGTCTTATAAATACGAACAGCCAAACCCAACACTAACCACCTGATTTTGTCCGAGAACTGTCACGTGAATTTGACCATTTACTTAATTGTCCCTACCACTTCATGTTATTATTGAAAATAGTTTATATATATATATGTATATACATATATTATAATATTTAATTATACAACTTAAAAGAATTATATATATATATATTAAATAAAAACTATTTTGTGTATTTAAATATAGATCTTTTAATAATAAATACTAGTTTCATGAAGGACCCCAAATGTAAGCTGCATTGTGTGATCGCACACTTATAATTTGGTGGGTTAGTAAACAAAGATAGTAAAATTTGTAATAACTTAAGTGCAGGAGAGATGACAAGCTAACCAAAGCTAACCAAATAGTGATCGGTCATTTTTGGCGGGTAGGTTTAGTTTTGAAATAATATTACCTTAGAAAATATTTTTGTTATAATAATTTATATTTAGTTTCCATTATTTTCTAAATAGCTATAACAAACAAACTGTATAGTTTATATAATTTAAATATAAATTTATATTTATACTCTACAAATATATGTTTTTCTAAGTACTAATTTTTCTTATTTTTTTTATTATTATACTTTATCTCCCATTGAAACACCTCTAGATGTCTGTAAATATTAAAAATATATGAGTATAATGTACTCATTTAATTTATTAATAAGTTATTTCATACCATATAAACACCAACAATTAATCCGAATAGACCAATTGCACTTCCAAAAATTTCCACAATTAAAATTTTCACAAATAAAGATGGATGTGCAGCATCAGCTATAGCTGCACCAGATCCAACAATTCCAACGGCTAGTCCACAAAATAAATTTACAAAACCGACGGTAACACCAGCTCCAAACATTAAATAAGCGGAGTACCAATTTAATTCTTTAACACGATAATCAGCATTTGCAATTGAAGGTGTATATTGCTATAAGCAAAGTATATACAGTTTCCTATAGAATTTGATTATCAATAATTTACAAATTACTTACAGCAAGAGAACCAGATAAAACAATAGCAGTAATTAATCCATAAATTGCAACAGCTTCACAAAAAATGATTGAAATCAAATTTTTTGTTTTTATTCTAGGAGCTTTCACACCTCCACCTACTATACTGCTACCAGTTGTATGAATACCTCTATTAAATTTTGTATAAATTAATAAGAATTTAATTGTAAGTATTTCATTATTTTATATAAAAGTTTTTACTTACACAGCTGCTCCTACTACTGAAAGAGACACGGATAAGGAAATTCCCAGACTGATCCATAAATAAGGACTAGTTTCTTCAAAAAACCTAACAATATATATTAAATCTACATAATCTTATTGCATACTATCAAAAAACGAAAAAAAAAACTCTTTCGCAAATAGAACAATAAAGAAGTTAATTCAGCATTACTCCTTAACATAATGCAGAATACGCGAATTATGATATTGGCCATTGTCAAATCGTTAAATTTAAGAAATTCGCTTTTTGTGAGAACGCAATGGAATTCTTTATGGAGTTATAAACTATGAAATATTACATAGTATGCAATTCAAGCAAATAATTGTACTAGAAGCGAAACGTAAAATGTTTAAAAAATAAGAATTTGAATTATTTATTTACCATGCTGCACTAATTTGTTCTCCTCGCCCTTTTAATAAATAGTACAAAGCTGAAAAAAAAAATAAGATCAATTACATATTTTTTTTTACATTTAACGTTTATTAAAAAAATACTGAAATATATGAATACTTACCGACATATGTAATAAAAGCAGTAGATGTACCAAGAAAAGTGTATGCAAGTGTATAACGCATCGTAAAAAATTTCTTGAAAATTTAATTAATATAACTACTAAATCACCATTCTTACTCTTAATAATATGTAAAAATGTAAAACTCACATGATAGGTTGTTATCTGGCAATGATACTGATAAGTCAAGATAAATAATCATGTTTGTATTTTATTATCTTTTTATCAAAATACATAAAAATTGTATCGTTAATTTATTAAATACATTCATAGTTTCATAAATATATTTCTATATTGTAAATTATCTAAATACAAGTTTATAGAAGGCACTTATACTACAATATCACATATTGAAAAGTGCACATTAAGTATACAAATTATATACATTATATAATATTATTTTATTATCCCTTATTCATATAAAAATATGTAGTGTAAGATAACCCAGTTCCCTGAGTTTTACGAGTTCTTAAATAATTTAAATACAAATTTACAAAGTAATAATATTAAAAAAACATGAAGAGAAAAGAATTTAAATAATTTACACGATTCAATAAACATTACTCATACAAATAATATAATTTTACATTTAAGATATTTAAGTGTACAATTCAAGAATGTAACTAAATACAAAGTTTTCAAAAGTTTCATCTAAATTCATAGTTTCCATATTAGAAAAATAGAAATATTTATATCTATTCCATTTATTTTGTGGAATAAATTTGGCATGTATATTTCACTATTAAGTATAAATTGCCTCAACCAAAGTTGTCATTTTATTTAAAATTTCCTTTTAAAACATAAATATCCTTTGCTAAAAAACAAAATATTCATATTTATAAATCTACTAGATTTTTTTTTACAGAAAATAAGTTAGAAATATTTAACAATAAAAATGTTTGTTTTATCGTAAATATAAAATGAAAAATGATAATAACAAGTAAAAAATGATTCCGTGTCATTTATACATAAATTCTTCTGAACGCTCAACTTTAACTTGTCTATTGCACAAACCTATTTGTTAAAAAAAAAAAATTAATATTTAAAACAAATACTATAGCAATAATAAAGACGTGCCTGAATTATTGCCCATTCGCAATATATAAGGAATAACGCTGTCAATTTGCACTTGCCCGATTAATCCAGCGAAAAATAATTCTTCTAATATTTGTGGTTCCAATGCTCGAAGTGGTGGTAGACGAAGAAGTAATCTACGCAAAAATATATAACGTGTTATATAGAATTTATAATAAATAAGAGTATTATATACTTCTTACTTTGGAAACCTATCAATATCTTCTGGAAAACTATTATGAACATACGTTCGTAAACCTTGGAATGATTTCTCTTGAAATTTCTCAACCTGTTTTCGAACAACAAGACTGACTTGATCACCCGAAAATAATGTAACGGCTTTTAAATAAGCATATTCCTGTTCATCAACATGTAAGCGACTCATAACACCTACATAATCTTGTAGTTTACGAATATGATCAGTTACTTGCTTTACTTTCAATGCTGACATTTTGCGTTGCACGATTGATGTTTGCAATTGCGATACAAGAGAAAATAATATAGTTGATAAAGATAATGTCTGGGAGCATTGCGATAAACCTAATACGAATAATTCGGCCCAACAACCACGTAAGAGCATTATCTGTGTTTCGGAGCTGCAAATTATGAAAAATATTAATAAATCAATCAAATAATTACATCATTTGACAAAAAGTATTAACCGTTTGAGTGCCAAGCAGCAATTTTGCGCTTCTTCTGTTTCGCTCGGTTTCTGTCAATGCGCGACCTTACGGCTACCGTTCCGTTTTAGGTAAAAATAAAATTGAAGTAATATTATTCTTTGTATGTGTACACCTTTTCATTCTTATAAATAACGATTACTATTATAATATAATGAAGTAAATAATGTAGAATAGGGAATAAGACAAACGCAAAAGCGCTCCTTGACCCTTTTGGACGGGGAAACAGCAAAGACCCGTGGCTTTCAAACGGTTAAAAAAAATTACTTAATACGAGCAACTTCATTATTTGAATTCCCTGTTATTAATACAAATATAAATTAACTTTGTTTAAAATAATTTTATTTATTTATTTATTTGTTATTGTTATAGTCTATGCTATTTACCTTATTTCGTGTATTTTTTTAGTTAATGCTACATAAACTCATACAATTTTTACTTAAATAATAAGTTACAAAACTTTTACTAGCGACTTTTCCAACAGTACATTATTCCGTTTCGTCGTAAATCTGACGATAACACGAGAATTAGCTTTTATATATTCTATAATGCTAAATTTTATTTCTACTCAGTCCCATTCTAATAATATTATAAAATAGAAAACAATGATTATACCTGAGAAGTTGAAAAGCTGGAATACTTCGAGCCCAATGCACAGAAAGAAATAATAATCGTGATCCACTTTCACAGATATAATGCATGTTTAAGTAGGGAGGAACTGGATCTGGTGTTTGTAAATTAAAATTCATATGTTGTTCTAATAGTAGCGGTCCATCTAATTCAAATATTTTATCATTCTCCATATTTAGGGACATGGATTGGTCGGATCCGTTAAGACATTGAACACGGGCCATTGTATCTAGTGCTTTTGAAATAACAGTTTTTTCTCGAGCAATTGTAAGCATATCAGTTAATTCACCTGTACCTGTCACTGTGCTATCTAAAGACATGTCATCTTCTAAACTGACTTGACTTGGAGACATGCGATATGACATGTCAATCGTACTAGCATTACCTACAAATATATTAGAGTACATTTAAAACAAAAAATACATTTATTTATAAATAAATATATATATATATATATATATATATATATATATATAAAATTACGTTTACTTAATGTGGTTAATCCCAATTCACACTGTTGCAAAGAAGGTTGAATAATGTGACTTGTTGCTTCGGTATTTAAATCTTTTCGAATAAAGATTTTGTTTATTGAATTCGGAGAATACGTCTGAGTAGTATCCTTTTTATCTAATATTGGTTTACGTTCGTGTTGTACAGCTAAAAACATAATTCTATACTTTGATTGAAATAGATTATACATGCTATCCTTACAATCACTTCGCATTCCACATGCAAGGCACTTTTGAAGTCTGCAATATTGACAACGGTTTCGATGATGTTTAGTAACTTCGCAATTTTTCGTTCCTCTACATTGATAGCCAAGTTGTTTCCGAATTGATCTTTTAAAAAATCCTTTACATCCTTCACAGCTGATAGCACCATAGTGCCTTCCTGAGGCCCTATCACCACACACTACACATAATTCCACTGTTATACACACCGAATTCGAATTATTTCTATTTTTTTCTGATAGCATTTCTGTTTTCATCGGCTGATCCATGATAAAAATAATATAAAATACAACATGTGATGCGATGCTATGCTTGTATGTATATCAAATATTTTATAAACAATGTGTCGAACTTAAATATACACAATATAAATACGTTGTATCCGACAATATTCTTTTTGGCACAAACTAATAATTGAATACATTAGATTAATGTTACATTATTTCCAAAATGTAAATGTAAATAAAATAATACTGTACTGGGTTCATGACCTTACACCTGCCACCCGTGTATATATGAATGCATATGTGTATTGTGTATTACATCTTATACGTTTGTGTAAACGTTGTCTTGTACCACCATTAATTTTTATTGACCAATGAAAATTAAACTTGTGAGAAATTATTGAATTTTCATTGGCTATCAATATTACTAAATTAATGTACAGATGTAAAACTAGTAATTCAATAATTTTCAAAAAAATCAACAGATAACGCTAGTACTGTATTATTTTGTTCGGCCATAGGCGCCATAGGTCAAATGTGATGATGGTATTTGCCGCGAAATGTGAAAATGTTAATTAGTTAATACAAATATTTATAGTAAATCATTTACAAATTACTTTAGATTGTATTAAATAATTATATGTTTTATTGTTACCAGTTGTTATATTTCTATAATAAAACTTGGTATTTGAAAAACAAAACACTATCATTTTCTCTATTTTCCGCAAATTTTTCCGTTCGTCATTGTTGTTCGTTTCGTATAACTTCAATTGACGATTTATTAATAAAAATTTAAATAATTTCAGTAAATTAAGAATGCATATTTATGTTTTAAATTAAATAATATCAATTAAATTAACAATAACAACAATACATACTATAATTAAATTTATTAATTTTGAAAATTGTAAATATCATTTATTTTAATTATAATTTATTGAATCACTGAATTCAATATTCAATATGGCGTAAAATTTTACAATAATGATAAATAAATATAAAGAAAAGTAGAGCGTTTGTTTACTTTAAATGAACACGAAAAACTATTGAAAACTTAAACAGACGATTTATTTTATATTTAGTTTTAATAAATCATTAAAAATGTTTCGTATAACAAAATCGACGGACCAATACAGGAAACAAATTTATGTAATCGAGTTTGGTTTTTTTTACAGAAACATAAAAAATATTTTATAACTAACTATAATATTTATTGTAATTTATGTTCAAATAGAATAAGATAAACTTCGGAGTCAAGCATTTCTTGATAATTGCACATACCTGCATGAAGGTCTTAAAAAAAATTAAAAATTTTAAATTGACCAGTCAGTTATATGATGGTCATAATACTGATATAGTAAAATTGTCCGAGTTGGAAAAATATATTGATCGCATAAACACAATGAATTCTTCCTTTATGCTAAAATCTGAAGAACTTGAAAAAGAAATAGAATAAGTAAAATTCGAAGAAGAGAAGCCAATTCAAATAAATCGACAATTCAAAACAAAAGTACCTACATAACGCTATTGCAGCTCGTGATGAAAACCGGAGTTTAAAAATCTATCTGATTTTTCATTAAAAGTACTTAAATTATATGAAAAGAAAAATGCAGAAATGAAAACAAAAGAACTGGAAATTAATAACCAAGAAGTTGCTAAGCAGGAAGAATTAAAACTAATTCTTGAAAACGAAATTAAACAGAAAACAAATGAAAACAATGATATCATAAAAAATTTAAGAAATTTGAAAAAAGATGAACACAGTTGAGAAAGAATATAATCCGAAAAACACTCTTTCAGACACAGAGAAGAATTCGGAACATTTAATACAAGAAATTGAGAAAGAAACTCAAGAAAAGGTCATGAAAATGACAAAAGATTTTTGTAAATGTAAACAAGATATATTAAATGCACAGAACAAAGAAAATTTAAAGTATCTCGATGAGAAACGTAAACTAATCGATAAGGGAAAACAGATAGACAATGAAATTGACAAATTAAGAACTTTGAAAGAAAATCCAAACAAACAACTTAATAATAAAAGAAAGATTATAACACTTTAAGTAAAAATATCGGTACAGCCAATAATCCGAATGATGAAGCGATTGAATTTATTTTTCCAAAGGTAAAAATTAAAATTTATGAATTAAGATACTTTAAAACGTTCTACGTTAAAAATTTGATTAATTATAATTGTTCTTGGATGGTTTGTTTAGAAAATTAGAATCGGACTCAAATAACAAAAATGAAGAAATTGATTTCGGTTTTCCAAAAAAAAAAAGGTAAAAATTAACATTTGTGAATTAAGATAATTTGAAACAATATACGTTAAAATTCTGATTAATTTAATTGTTCACTAATCACAAATAAATATGTTAATAATTTATTTGTGAAAAATGTTTTCAGTTTGTTTGTTTGAATTTGTTTTATGTTCGCTGTACTATATTTTGTATTTATTTAATTTAATTAATAAATTTGTATTGCCTAAATTAAAATTATGCTATTTTGTTATTAAAATAAAAATTTAGTATCAATTTTAAAACAGTTTTTATTAACAAACCATATAAGAAAATAAAACATTTCTATTTCATAAAAGATACAGGATATGTAAACAAAATTATATAGACTACATTTTTAAATTTGTACTAAAACTTAATTTTCCTTTCGAGCAAGTACAACTGCAGTCCTTGAAGGAATATAGATCTGTTAAATAAAACATGATTATTGAATAAAATATAAGCGTGTATAGTGTATATATATATATATATATATATATATATATATATATATATATATATATATATATATATATAGTGTTGACTTGGACCGTCGTACATAGGGATTTAGCATGTAAAATCAGACATTTCCTGCTTCCCAAATTATTTTACAAAAAATACTTTGAGATAAATGTTTTAGGACACACTTTTTTACATGTAAATCAATCAACAAAATTTTTTTTGGAACCATCCCAACGTCATGAATTAGCCTAAAGTTGTCAAGAAATTGACTGAAAATGGCATTAGCTGTGAAATTGGAACAAAAATAAAACAAATGCTAAATGCTATTTCACGGCTACTGCCATTTTCCAGTCAATTTCTTAACAACTTTAGACCTAATTCTTGACGTCAGGAAGGTTCCAAAAAAAATTTAGTAATTGATTTACATGCAGAAAAGAATGCCCTAAAACATTTATCATAAGTTTTTTTTGGTAAAATAATTTGGGAAGCAGGAAATCGCACATGTCTGATTTTACATGCTAAATCCCTATGTACGACGGTCCAAGTAAACACACACGGTATATATATATATATATATATATATATATATATATATATATATATTTCTCATTTGTATAACAACCTGTACTGAATTCCGTCTCATAGCATATCCTTGTGCCTGAGTAAAATATGAAATTGATGTATCAATTCGATTATGACCGCCGAAATGACTATCATCTGTACTTAAAACGATTCGATATTCTCCAGGAATTTCAATGCCTATACGATAATCGGCAAAGCTTTTCTCATGATGAAAATTGAAAACAAATAAGAGACCAGCTCTTTCAAATGCAATTACTTTATCTTGTTCATGCTTCCAACTTACGTAAGCCTAAAATTATCATTACTAATTATTATTGTAAATTTTCAATTAGAAAATCAATATATACCGGATCACTGGCCAACCAGCGATATCTTTCTTCTAGATGATTCATAGCTGCATCGAAATTATTTAAAAATTTATATTTTAATAATTCATCGTCCACAAGATTCCACTGCCGACGAGCATAATGATAAGATTCATTATTGCCTATTCTTGGAAAATCTAACCATTCAGGATGACCAAATTCATTGCCTACCATTACAAAAACACAATTTATAACAAATTTGCCACACAAAATTTGTCTAATTAATAAATACCAATAAAATTCAAATACGCTTCTCCACCCAAAGCATGTGTTATTAGTCGGATCATTTTGTGAAGAGCAATGCCTCGATCAATAATACCAGATGGATCAGATAAATTCGACATGTGCGTATACATTTCTTTGTCCATTAGCCAAAATGCAATCGTTTTATCACCAACAAGTGCCTGATCATGTGATTCAGCGTAGGCGACAGCTTTTTCCATCCAACGTCTGTTGGTTAGAGTGTGTATTATATTTCCCATATTCCACTGTTCATCGGGCAATTCTTTCAATAACTCGATCCATTTGTCTGGAATGGCCATAGCTAAACGATAATCAAAGCCTAAACCTCCTTCTGGAACAGGCCGACATGAACCAGGCATACCAGACACATCCTACAAAATAATATGTAACATTAAAAATAGTCAGTTTTCTAGTATAATTTTTAAATAATTTTGTTAAGTGCGACATCGTTATATTGACATAAACAATTAATTATTGACCCAAAAATCACAACACAACAAAAATCAATTTAGTTTTGTCGACTTGAATTTAAATTAATACAATTGTAATTTTGTATTTAGTCGGTAGACTTAAATCATAATTAAAATAAATATGTTTGTTACCTCGGCAATAGTAATTAAATTGGGATAATGCTCATGCAATATATAATTTGCAACCATTAAATAAACAACTGCTTCGGTATCCACATTTAAACCAAAGTATTCATCGTAATTACCACTAAAACCTTCGCCAACGCCTCTTGAATGATATAGCATAGAAGTTACGCCATCAAATCTGTGTAGTTAATATTATTCAAATTAAACGAAATACTTAATAACGTTCAATGTTTAATATATATTTAATTTTCACTGAATATATTTAATAAAAACAAATTCTATCTGCTGATCGAATCAATCAAATTTAATTTTTATATGTTTTTCAATAAATGTTGCTGGTTCAAATCAAGTTAAGAAACGGATTTTTTTAAATTTTCAGTTCAAATTAAATACTTAATATAAAAGAACAATGTCATATTCAACTGTGTCATTTTATTGGATAAAAATGTAAAAATAATAACAGTTAAACAAGAACATTAACAATAAAATAAATTGATTGAATTATTATAACATGCCGTTATTTTAGCACAAAGAAAAACAATAATCTTAAATTAAGTTAAAAAAAAATAAAACTGAAATAATAAAATTACCTAAATCCGTCAAATTGATATTCATCTAAATAAAAGCATAGATTTGAAAGAAGGAATCGTTGTACTTCAAACCTAAAAAAATATTCATATTCAATTATATATTTATAATTTACATTAACGAGATGTAAAATAGTGACTACATACTCTGAATAATTAAATAGTCTGCTGTCCCATAAAGGATGATCCCCACGAACGCCATCATGAAAGAAACAACTGTTTGAGCCATCAAATTGATTAAGACCATCATTAACATTTTTACTAGCATGAGAATGAACAACATCCAATAATACGTATAAACCGTGACCATGTGCAATATCTACAAGTTCTTTTAATTGCTCGGGAGTTCCAAAACGACTAGATGCAGCAAAGAAACTGGTTACTTGATATCCAAAACTTGCGTAGTACGCGTGCTCCATTACTGCCATTAACTGAATTGCATTATATCCTAAAATGTATTTATATTTATGTTACATACATATAAATCTTATATTAGTATTATTTTTATTCAAATACCTTGTTTTTTTATTCTTGGAATAATATTTTGGGCAAATTCTAAATAGTTGCCTACTTTTGGCTCTTGTGATGCGATTCCAACATGACATTCATAAATTTTTAAATTATTTGGTTTTGGCACTTTCGAATTTTTAAAACAATATCTCTAAAATTAAAAAAATATTAAATATTTTATTTTTTGCTTTAAAATAATTTTTACTTCTACATGAGTAGTTTCTATTTTTGATATATTTTTTTTATATCTAATATTATAAAATTCAAATAAACGAATTAAAATTGTTTAATAAGTAATTTTAAGTAAACATTAAAAGTAATTTTGATAAAAATCACTTTTAAAAGCGAAGTGAGAATACGGGCCATAGTTTTTAAACAGTAACAAAAAGAATACAGTAATAATAAGTACCTCAGCAGTTGGTGGGTTCCACACTTTTTGTCTAAATGTAGTTCCTTCAGGTTTTGGTGGTTGTACAACATATTGAGCCCATGGACATAAGCGATCTTCCAAAGAACCATTTGGGGTTTTTACAATGATCTAACCGCATTGTTTAAACAAATATTAATACAATAAGAATTTGTTTTCACAAAATTAGTTTTATAAAATACAATATATACCTTAACTTCTGATAAATGTTTAATTAAACAAGAACCATCTGAATTTGGTGGTATTTCAATTTTCCATTTTCCAAAATCAAGTCTTGTAAACGGATGACTAGTTCTGTTCCAACCATCTAAATAAAAAATAATCTAATATATACAAATTATAAAAAATAAATCGTATTACTACTAACTGAAATCGCCCGCTAAATATAATTGTTGGGCTTGTGGCGCCCATTCCAAACAATGTAATGAATTATCAGAATGAATGTGTAAGCCATATGTATTATAACTTTTTAAAAACGTATTTATGTCAGATTCACATTCTTGTATTTTTTCCACAGCATCTTTGAAACATGCATACCTAAAATATTTTGTAACAATATTTATAAACGAATTTTAGCAAAAATGTAGCATAACCTCTATCTGTTAATGTGCGACCTTCTCAATGTCAAACAATTTTCTTACCTTCGACGAATTTCTTTTTCATATGGATGTAAATATGAATCACGTTCTAACAATTTTTTTAAATCTGGAACATCTACTTCCATAGGATCTAAAGACGAATATTTACCACCCATGTTTTAATTAATATGTTATGGAAAATATGTGAATAACTTGACCGCAACCCGGCACACGAACCTACAGTAAAATTGAATTTAAATATGATTTAAATGATAATTTTTTTATGCTTCAGTTAGAGTATCACGCAATAAAAAATACGCATTTTTAAAAATAAAGTATAGTTCACACGCGTAAATATTAATAATGGTAAAATAAATATAAGCAAAATTAAAATATTTGTCTACAATAACATTCTTTTGCAGAATTATAACATAAATTTAAAGGTACATTACGAAATAAAATAAGATATTATTTGTCGTGTTTACTGATTTTTACTGCTTATTTGAAAATTAAATATTTAAAATATATAATGCCCGCCAAAAAGTATGCATCACATGAAAAAAATTTGTAATATTCGTTTTTTGAAAATTATAAAATATGGGACTTTTTGGTGCTTGTCTAAAAATTAATATAGGTTAAATTAAACAATAATGAAAAAATTTCAGGTAAACTTTATTGTCAAAAACATGTCAACTAGACGAAAAATTCGTAATCAATCCGAGATTAATCAAATTTTTAGAAAAAATGCTCCTAATGCCCAATAACATTATATAATCTTATTATTGTACAGTGTTGTTTTGTAAATAGAATTAAATACAAATTAATAACTTTATATTTATATGACATTTAAAATTGTTCATCAAACCGCCATATTGAGCAGTGTGACGTCATACCAAAGTCCTAATTGCTGTGGTTATGTTTCATGACGTATTTAAATTGCAGCTGTCAGCTGTCACTGCTACCTGTTAAAATTTATTTTAAATAATTAATATAATTTATACAACAAATTAACAATGGACATTGCGAAGAATTTTTTTAACAATCGAGATTATGAAGGATATGTTGGGAAAGAAGATCACAATGTAAATAAATAGAAAAAAATTGTTTTGAAGTAATATTTTAATACTATTTTGTTTTTGTAACAGCGGGAGATAGAGTTGGCTATATCTGAAGACGAACCAGATAATTACGAAACATTGTTCAAAGTTTTTAATATAAATGAGGAAATTACACCTAGCCCTGGTGGTCCATTTTCAGCTCTTACTCCAAGTATGTGGCCTCAAGACATTATGGTAAAATTAAGTCAAGTTTCTGAAGATCCAAACTCTCAACCAGAATACAGGTTTTTGTTTTTTTAATTTATATTTAGATATATATATATATATATATATATATATATATATATATATATATATATATATATATATATATATATATATATATATATATATATATATATATCATATTATAGATTTGATGAGTTCGGATTTCGAGTAGACGAAGAAGATGGTCCAGAACAAAGTTCAAATAAATTAATGGGAGTTCCATATGTTGAAGATCCACAACATAGATTACAGTGGGTTGCCCATCTTGAGTTTTCGCATAACAAAGAAGTTATAGATCTAACATGGGATAAAGTCGAAATTACATTACCAAGAACAGAAAAATTACGTACAATGATACAGGCCGGAATTCCGCATTCGCTTCGTCCCCAAATGTGGATGAGAATGTCTGGTAAGTTTTCTATAGTTACATTTTACTTTAATATATTCACGTACTTATAGTTATTGTACAAATATAATTTGTTTATACAGTGTTTGTCAAAAGTTTAGAACTGATGTAAATGTAATTTTGCATGGATGTCTATTTCTGTAAATATTCAAATTAGAATTTTTCTTTTTTTTTTTATTTCTTTATGCAATAATGTATCTGTCACTTGTGTATTTCAAAATTGATTAGGAACACACAATTTCAAGTAAATCAAGATACAGGTTTTCATATCTTTTACATTTATGCAAAATTTTGATATATTTAATCAGTTGAAAATTTTTGCTCAACCCTTTATTTTTCACATAAATGCACTAAGCAGATATTGTTGCATATTTACTTTATATGATTCACTTTAGATGATATTTGATAATGTAATCATTGTACAGTTTTGAAACTCGTGAAAATATTAAATTTAATTACTGTTGGACTTTATGTAACTTTTTATTCACATTTTTCCGTAGTTTAACAAGTCAGTTACGCATTATTATTTTACATGTGCGTATGGATTATTTGCAATAAATTATTGTAAAAATATACTATTTTACAATAAATATCTGAATAAAGATAAAGGAAAATATATAGTATGATATAATTTATTTGTAGGTGCTTTAGAAAAGAAACAAAAATCGGAAGTATGTTATAAAGAAATAGTAAAGTTATCAAGCAATGATTCACTCATGACATCGAAGCAAATCGAAAAAGATCTATTACGTACAATGCCAACAAATGCATGTTTCAGTCATGTAACTAGTACGGGTGTTCCACGCCTAAGACGTATTTTAAGGGGACTTGCTTGGTTATATCCAGATATTGGTTATTGTCAAGGAACGGGAATGATAGTTGCTTCTCTTTTGCTTATGTTAGAAGAAGAAGATGCATTTTGGATTATGGTTACAATTGTTGAGGATTTATTGCCCGCATCCTACTACAGTTCAACATTAATTGGAATCCAAGCAGATCAGAAAGTTTTACGTACACTCATTTGCAATTATTTACCTGATGTTGATGAAACTTTAAAGAATCACGATATTGAATTATCACTTATTACATTGCACTGGTTTTTAACGTTATTTGCCAGTGTTGTCCATATGAAAATATTATTAAGAGTATGGGATTTACTTTTTTTCGACGGTTCAGTCGTTTTATTCCAGATGACGCTTGGAATGCTCAAACTGAAGGAACCACAACTTAAAGTCTTAGAAAATTCAGCTCAAATATTCAATGCGCTTTCAGATATACCAGGCGAAATTGACGATGTCGAAAAATTACTAGAGGTGCGCGCTTATTTCATTATATGTAAATAAATGTCAAAAGTACTGTTTTAGATTAGATTTCTCTCATTTCATACAAACAATTTTCAATTGAAACAAAATCGTTTTTTATATGAGATTAACATCTTTATTAATTTGAATTAAAATAATAATAATAATAATAGAAAAAATGGAATTATATCTATTTAATAATGCGTTTTTATTTAATGTAATTTTACGATTAGGTATCAATGCAAGTTGCTAACTCCTTAAATAGTGTAATGATAGAAACATACAGACGTCGTCATTTGGCATATTTGATGGCGGATCAAGGTACTTTGGTTGGTAATCCTGAGGCAGTACCAAATTTACCTAAACAGCATTTAGCAAGAAGACAAGTGAAAAAATCCAAGTCGGTTATACAAATGTTGTTGTTTAATAATAATACCGATGAAGATGATATCAAATCGAAAAATGTTAAACAGACAGAAATATTAGTTGATTTGCGGGAAGCAATTTTGCAGGTTGATATAATTTATATTCGTTTTTGTTTTCGTGTACAGTAATAATTTTGTTTTAGATTGCCAGGCATTTTATGACAATTGAGCCAAAATTAAGTTCGGAAATATCATTAATTCCAGATTATTCAATAGAAGGACATACGACTGATCACAGTAATTATATAAATGTTTCTAAAAACAGGAAAAGAAGAGCGAAAGCCTTACTTGGTATAAATGTTTAGATAAATGTGATGTTTATATATACATAGGTAAATAATATTAACGATGTGTTTAGATTTTGAACGTCATGATGATGATGAACTCGGTTTTCGTAAAAACGATATTATTACGATTATTAGCCAAAAAGATGAACATTGTTGGGTTGGTGAATTAAATGGTTTACGTGGTTAGTATTAGTAATAAAATCATAGCAAAAACTTGTTTTAAACATTACAAGAGCAGATAATGTTGATGCTTAAATTCGAAACGATTTGATTTAGGTTGGTTTCCTGCAAAATTTGTGGAGCTTCTAGATGAAAGAAGTAAGCAGTATAGTTCAGCTGGTGATGATAGCATATCAGAAACAGTTACAGATTTAGTCAGAGGCACATTATGTCCAGTAATGAAACAAGTTTTAGAACATGGAATGAAACGTCCAAATTTTTTAGGTAATTAAATAGGTTCGATCAAACAACGCAACAATACGAATAAATCATATATATATATATATATATATATATATATATAATTGAATTTCTTTCAGGTGGGCCATGCCATCCTTGGTTGTTTATAGAAGAGGCAGCAACAAAAGAAGTTGAAAAAGATTTTAATTCCGTATATAGTAGATTAGTATTATGCAAAACATATCGATTAGATGAAGATGGGAAAGTATTAACGCCGGAAGAATTGTTATATCGATGTATACAGGCAATAAATTTAAGTCATGATAACGCACATGTTCAAATGGATGTGAAATTACGTTCGTTAGTTTGTTTGGGTTTAAATGAACAGGTTCTTCACTTATGGTTAGAAGTTCTTTGCTCGTCCACAGAAGTTGTTCAAAAATGGTAAGTAATTATTTAAGTTTTATCGCTGTTATAAATATTCATTTATTATATATATATATATATTTTAGGTATCATCCTTGGTCATTTATATATAGTCCTGGTTGGGTACAAATTAAATGTGAAATACGTATTTTATCACAATTATCTTTTAATTTAAATCCGGATTGGGAATTACCCATTAAAAAGGGTTGTAACAATCAACCCTTAAAAGATGGTGTACGAGATATGCTTGTGAAACATCATCTTTTTAGTTGGGATATATAAATATTATTTACTAATTTTCATATATGTTATATAAATAAATTTATTATTTATTAATTGAATATTATATTGTATAATGAATAATTAAATATTTTTTGTTTTTCTTTGTATAACTGTATTGGATTAATTTCTTGTTTACACACATACATATATTAGCTATAGCCATTTCAAATATTTATATATTTTTCTAAAAATTTAATCGTAAGAAAAAAGCAAATTTATAATATAATCGGAATAATTAATATACCTATCATTTAAATTAAAAGCAATTATTCCTGTTTGCACAAAACAATTTTTATATAGTACGGTATTTATCAAAATGGTCCCATCATAAAAAATAGAATGTTTCATACTTGTATAATGAAAAAAAAAGCACTATTTTGATTTGAAACCTGTACGTCATGTAAAAAAGGGCTAACCCTTTTAAAATTATTATAGTGTCTTTTTCTGAACTACTTGTGTCGCTTATGTTTACATATAAACAATAATTCATATAGATACATATTTCGCGCCCAATATTAATAAGTTTAACCAACATATGAAAGTTTATTAGTTATTTTTGCTAAAAAAATTTATCATATTTTTATGATGAGTGTGAACGAGAACAAATTATTTTGAACAAAGTAATTTGGTCAAAAAAATTTGCTCAAATTTTTTTGACCAAATGATTGGTGTAAACGGGGCATAATGTTTTTAATCAATTCTATGTTGGTAGCACTGTTGAAATTTATTTGACATCAATGCTGTGACTCATATATTTTTATCTGAGGGGCGTAGGTAGTGTGTTTAGCTTGACATTGTTTAATCATCAATACCTGTAATATTTTGTACGTTTTTACCATTGTAACTGCGAATTAAATTGTTTATATTATTTTTTTAATTATAGTATAAATACAACAGGTAAGATTTAAAATATATATATATATATATATATATATATATATATATATATATATATATATATATATATATATATATATATATATATATATATATATATATATATATGTCATTAATGTTTATATATATATATATATATATATTTGTGTATGTGTAAAGTAATTAATGCGGTGTCCTGATGTTTTGACAGAATGTCTGAGCATTTCGGGCCTATTACTTTAAAGTGGGATCCAAAGAATTTAGAAATACGGACTATGTCCGTAGAAAAAACGTTGGAACCACTAGTTCTACAAGTGACAACTTTGGTCAATACAAAAGGGCCAAGTAAAAAGAAAAAAGGCAAATCCAAACGAGCTAGTGCATTAGTTGGTACAGTCGAAAAAGCTACGGAAAATTTTATCGAAAAAGGTGAACAAATAGCATATGAAAATCCGGATATAACTGATGAAATGTTATCTGCCGTGGAAGAAGTGAAAAAAACAGGTAATTGTTATATATATATCCTAATGAAATATTTTTATATTATTCTAAATACTAATTCTAGGTAAAGCGATGAGTATTGCGGCACGAGAATTTTCTGAAGATCCATGTTCGTCATTGAAACGTGGAAATATGGTTCGGGCAGCTAGAAATTTATTATCTGCTGTAACTCGTTTACTAATTTTGGCCGATATGGTAGACGTTCATTTGTTATTGAAATCTTTGAGAGTGGTATGTTAGAATTTTCTTTTGTTATTTATACTGAGTGAATCAAAATTATGGAATAGACCAATTGATACTGAAACTAATAAGTTTTCGTAAAAATCTTGAAACACGTCGATTTTCTTTTTTAAAAGTGCACATTTCTATATCAAAATCATTTGTTTTTAAGTAATGACGTCATCTTTTTTTATAATAACCGCCGTTTTTCTTCAATTGTCTAAATGACTATATAAAAATATTGATATATAAAAAAATTTTACGAGAAATACATTATTGAATATACAAAAATAAATAATATCCAAAAAAAAGTCATTTTAGTAAACAAATGCAGATAAGGTTTCTTTCATTCATAAATGTCTGTGTTCGGCATGATTAACATTGTTAGATTTTACAAAATGCTTAATAAATCTGCTATGGCTTATTTAAAAACAACACAACACAGAAAAATTCTAATTTATTTCGGCTGGGAAAACTTTACAAGAATACAAGAAGTGTGTAATATATTTAATGCCAAGTATCCAGATATTTAACTTTAACCCTTTAACTACGCAAATATTTTCACAAAACTATCCGCTGGTACACAAAAAAAAATTAAAAAAGTCCTCGTGCTTTTGATCGAGGGACTTAAGGGCATTTTTGGCGGACGGATCAGTATTTTTTTATTTAA
Organism: Clivina fossor; assembly: GCA_963966155.1. NCBI lineage: Eukaryota > Metazoa > Arthropoda > Insecta > Coleoptera > Carabidae > Clivina > Clivina fossor. The sequence continues at coordinate 43,779,945 of OZ014550.1, read as the reverse complement.
AATATCATTAGTTAACTTATTTAGCATTGGCTGAGCGCTTTCAAACTATTCGATGCGCCAATAACTCGACAGCACCGAAATAATGCAAAAAAACTAGAACTCTCTACGATGTCTAGTTTAAAAGTTTTTCTGGAGCCAAACGAACGACCGACCGAACGGACAAAGCGTATTATTGAGCTTTCTTTTTGAAATCAAAAATGCGCTAAAAATTAGTGTATATGATACGGAGGAAAGTAGTTAGTATAAACAATAATAAAAATAAATTGAATGTTAATATGTATGTATATTTTTAATATATGCATATATACTTTAGAACAAAAACAACATTATTATAAAAATTTATTAGTTTTAGTGTTTATATTTATTATTTATTAGTTTATTTGTGCATTTATTTATATTCCTTAGTGTATAGTTTATTATATTACTTTTTATGTTAAAATATATTTTAGTTTTAAGTCAATTTGAAATGCATATGCAATTTAATCTATCAAAACGCTTATTGACGTTAGCCGTGCCTTAGGAGAGTTTCGTCGTAACGTCTATTGACGTTAGCCGTAGTTAAAGGGTTAATAAAATTAATGTCTGAAAATAATTTTGGTTTGCTGTGCGCTTTTATGTTTCAGGATTTTTTCGAAAACTTATTAGTTTTAATTTTATGGTATATTAGTATATTCCACACTTTTGAGTGGCTCTGTATAATTTGATAGCATGTAAATAATTTTGAACAGGTTGAAGACGATTTAGAAAAGTTGAAAAATGCATCAAGCCAAAGTGAATTATTAGATCAAATAAAAGCATTCGGACATAATGCGAATGAACTGATGAATCAAGCAGCAAAAAGGCAACAAGAACTGAAAGATCCACAATTAAGAGACGATTTAGCAGCAGCTCGTGCTGTTCTGAAAAAACATTCCACTATGTTATTAACTGCTAGCAAAGTAAGTAAATATTTTCATAGAATTACTCATCATTATCGAAATATGTATTGTAAAGAAAAGTATTTGTCAGCACATTTGAGTTTCGTGGTTGTCTGTGCTCGGCAAATGTTTGAAAAAAGAACTGTTTTAGGCGGCGGGGCCGGGGCAAAATAGTTGTTCGAAAATTTCAGTTATGTAGAGAACGCGTTTTTGGACAATCGTTTAGTAAGCTCGGTCACGGTCATCAAAATTTATAGTAAAAACGTTTAAATAAATACAATCATTCTTGTATATAAATAACAGTAATATAAATATTGTTTATAATAATCTTTTGTTGTCATTTTTAACATCTTATGGCCGTATTCATAAAACTTCGTTAAATGCTTCATTACAAAACGAACCGTTTCATTTTAATGAACGTTAAAATTTAACGTGTATTCATGAATATAACTATAGATATTTAACGCTCCGTTTAGTAACGAAAATCTGTTAAATTTTGTAGTAACTTTTTGGTTTAGAAACCAACTTCACTTCTCATTCTAACCTATACAACTGTCATACTATCATGCAATATTATATTACTTATCTTTTACAATCAACGTTTGTTGTGGTTTTGTGCATAATTTGTCGTTTATACCTTAAATAATTTTATTTTATTATATGATTTCATATAACTACTGCATATAACTCATCATCAAAATTATTTTGTTTGCACTGTACTGTACTGTCAAATATAACACAAATGTCATTTAAACGGCGCGTTAAAAATATAACGCGCCGATTTTGGCTCGTTATATTTAACGCGACATTTTGTGCTTTTTAACGTAACGTACTTTTATGAATAAGAAAATACAATTTAACAGACCGTTTAGTAAAAAACGGAGCGTTATACGTTTTACGAAGTTTTATGAATACGGCCATTAGTCTTATCCTGGTCGAATCGTAGACGTAACAGTATGAATAATGTGCTCTCTCTCTCTGTGTGCAGGTATATGTAAGACATCCTGAGTTGGCTGCTGCTAAAGCGAATAGAGATTATGTTTTGAAGCAAGTATGTGAAGCAGTGAATACTATCAGTGATGTAGCTCAAGGCAAAGGACCACAAAATCAACATCAGAACTTCGAAGGTCCTGGGGAACTGGCAGCTGCTTTGGATGATTTTGATGTAAGGATAATTTATAGGAAATAAATATTTTATTTTCTACACTATGTTATTACAAAATGTTACTTAGGTATTCACTTGTAGTTAGTTATATTTTTTTTAAAGAATTATTTTAATATCGTAATTAACATGGTTGATGTAAATATGTAATTCTTAGCATATGAAATGTCTCCGATTTATTCATGTTTGAATTATAAGATAGATCATTTTACTGTAGATATTATGTATTTTAGGAACATATGGTAATGGATCCATTAACTTACAACGAGGTTTGCACGCGACCATCATTGGAAGAACGACTTGAAAGTATTATTAGTGGAGCTGCTTTAATGGCTGACTCTTCTTGTACTCGTGATGAGAGACGCGAGCGTATCGTGGCTGAATGCAATGCTGTTCGTCAGGCATTACAGGATTTACTCTCCGAATACATGTCAAATGTAAGTAAGATATTTATATTATTACTATTATATATATATATATATATATATATATATATATATATATATATATATATATATATATATATATATATATATATATATATATATATATATATATATATATATATATATATATAATAGTATTAATAAAGCATATATTTGTGGATCATTTTCTCAAAAATTTCTTTTGAAATTTTAATGAAATTGTACATGTTCTTTATGTTGTCGTCACGGTACTATACAGCAATTGCAAGTAATGCGGGGAGGGATTCGGGTAAATATAAATCTATAAAATTGAGTGTGTTATTATTATTATTGTTCACTATCTGTAAATATTCACTGCTTGTATTTATGTTTCTAAGATAATTAGATTGGTTGACGATATTTTGGGTGCAAAACACACTTTCTGTTTTATCACGTATTCTCAGTTTTGATTTCATGTTTTTTTTTTTTTTTTTCTAATCTCATTTTTTCTAATGGAGACGTTTCACAATTTCGTATTTTTTTTTTTAAATATATTATATAAATTTGAAATTATCGGCCGAATATACGTCATTCATTAGCCCATTTTACAATCTAACGCAAAAACAAAACAAAAAAAATAAATGTTTTTCATTGTGCAAATAGGTAAGAAAATTAAATCATATAAGAATAAAATTATTCATTTTTTACATGAAACGTCCCCATTCTTTGATTATTAGTCAGTAATTAGTTTTAATTTGATTTGTATGTATACTTACATACAAACTAATGTGTTATTAGTATGTAACCACAATTTATATAATGGACATTCATTCGTTTATCTCCTAGTGTTCCTTCCTCATTAGCTTCACTGATATTTATTTGTATTACATAAATTATGTAAATAATAATATGAATGAAGTTAATTAAAGGTAGAAACTGGTGACCGTACGAGTAGACGAATGAATGTCTGGAGATTGGTAATGTAATCGTGCTATCTCAGAGATTGTATTCTATCTCTCTCTCTCTCGACGACAATTATTAAAAATGCAACGTCCACACAATAACGATTGCATCTTGCACTGCTTTATGTATGACATGACATGAAATGGATATGTGATGTGTTTATTTCCATACGATATGATAAGGAAGGGGAATTGCATTGATCACAGAAAATGAATGTTCGTTCATGTTACAGATGGGTACAAAAGAACAGAGTGATGGTTTAGAACGCGCTATCGATCAAATGGGAAGAAAAACACGTGACTTACGTCGACAGCTACGTAAAGCTGTTGTGGATCATGTATCAGACAGTTTCCTAGAAACAAATGTACCATTACTTGTACTAATAGAAGCAGCACGAAACGGTAACGAAAAGGAAGTGGAGGATTATGCAGCTGTATTTACTGAACATGCGAACAAGCTCGTTGAAGTTGCAAATTTAGTATGCAGCATGTCGAATAATGAAGACGGTGTTAAAATGGTACGATATGCGGCAGCTCAAATCGACAATCTATGCCCTCAGGTTATAAATGCAGCGCGAATTCTAGCCGCTCGACCACGAAGTAAAGTGGCGCAAGAAAATATGGAGGTCTTCCGACAAGCCTGGGAAAATCAAGTTCGAATTTTAACGGAAGCTGTCGACGATATTACCACGATCGATGACTTTTTGGCTGTATCAGAAAATCACATTTTGGAGGATGTAAACAAATGTGTACTCGCGCTACAAGAAGGCGATGCCGATACACTGGATCGGACAGCAGGCGCTATACGAGGCCGATCGTCACGTGTATGCAATGTTGTTGGTGCTGAAATGGATAATTACGAACCCTGCATTTACACGAAACGTGTCCTGGAAGCAGTTAAAGTATTACGTGAACAAGTTATGCCAAAATTCGGTCAACGTGTTGCTGTTGCTGTTGATGCGCTTTCAAGTACGCCTGCCAAAGATGTTGATGAAAATGATTTCATTGATGCTTCACGTCTAGTTTACGATGGCGTTAGGGAAATTCGACGAGCAGTACTTATGAATAGAGCTGACGAAGATCTAGATCCAGAAGATGTAGAATTGGATGAAAACTACACACTTGAAACACGTAGTAAATGTAAGTGCATACTTATTTTGTGCGAAATTATTTACTACTGCACATTGTGATTTTTGTTTTTTTCTCTTTTTTCAATTACAGCTAGCGCACATACGGGTGAACATGGTGTCGATGAATATCCGGATATCAGTGGCATTACAACAGCTCGTGAAGCTATGGGTAAAATGCCCGAAGAGGACAAACAAAAGATTTTACAACAAGTAGAACACTTCCGAAGTGAAAAGTTGAAATTTGATCGGGAGGTGGCAAAATGGGATGATGCTGGAAATGATATTATCGTATTGGCGAAGCATATGTGCATGATAATGATGGAAATGACAGATTTTACTAGGTAATAGAAATAAATACATTTTTTTATTCAATATTCAATTATATACTTACATATGTATGTCATCTATCTCTCTCTCTCTCTCTTGTATAAAACTAATAGAGGCCGTGGACCATTAAAAACTACAATGGATGTAATAAACGCAGCTAAGAAAATATCGGAAGCAGGAACTAAGCTAGATAAATTAACAAGACAAATTGCCGAGCAGTGTCCGGAAAGTTCGACAAAGAAAGACTTATTAGCATATTTACAGCGCATTGCGCTTTATTGCCACCAAATGAATATTACTTCTAAAGTAAAAGCTGATGTCCAAAATATTAGTGGCGAACTGATTGTGTCTGGGGTATGATAATGATAAGTAATGATCATAACTCGCTATTAATCCTCTACTATTTCGCTTTTTGTTTTTAGTTGGATAGTGCAACATCATTGATTCAAGCAGCTAAAAATTTAATGAACGCTGTCGTTCTGACCGTTAAATCATCTTATGTTGCTTCAACGAAATATCCGCGACAAGGAGGAACAGTCACGGTAAGTCTTTGTAATAATCTCTATACGAGATGTATATATTCATCTAACTGGTAACTAAATCATATTTTTGTCTACGATTAAATATCGGGGATTATTACGTAGGGCGTAAGTTTTTACATACTATGTAGAACATTAGTCATGAAAAGAAAAAATAAATAAATTTTAAAAATAATTATTATTCAAAAATCCATTTCAGTCGCCCATTGTTGTGTGGAAAATGAAAGCTCCGGAGAAGAAACCACTTGTACGGCCTGAAAAGCCAGAAGAAGTTCGTGCCAAAGTACGCAAAGGTTCCCAGAAGAAAGTTCAAAATCCAATTCACGCTTTGTCAGAATTCCAAAGTCCAACCGAATCAGTTTAATGCGTGTAAAACCATTGTATTAATGATATATATATTTAAATAATATATATATATATATATATAATATATATATATATATATATATATAAAATATTTTTTTATTGTGGATTGGATGGGGCAGGGCTCAGGTGCTGGCAACTTTTTTGTAGTAGGTAAGGTATTACATGGTGGTATGGGGTGGGATGTGGGAGGTGGTGGTAGGTTGGAATGGCCAGTTTTTATCGGGTGGGTTGTGGAGGGCGGTTCTGGGGTGTTATAGAACTTCAATTATATATATATATTAGATTGTTTCGGTAGAAATATCGTCTTCATTAAACTATTTAAATACATTACTACATTTAGAAATGGTAATGGTTATGGTGAATAAATTTATCCGTAAGATTTGTTTAATTTAATATTTCGAGTGAAAAAATATTAAATATAAACTTGTAATAGAAAATGTTTATAAATATTTTAGATACATATTTCCTTTAAACAGAATACAATGAGTATAAGATCTAGACAAACTAATTAAATATGATAAAAGTTTACATATTATGTTACCAGAATTAGTAGGTTTTATTTTGAATAATTATGATTTACAATACTAAAATTAAATTTATTATAAATAAAATTAGTAGAATTAATACAAATGAATGATGTTAAAAAATTGTATTACGAATATTTTTATAATTGTTTACAAATCTTAAATTATATAACACGGTGACGATAAAATTCCATAACTGTGTAACTGATATTCCAACCTGATATAATGGTAATTATATAAAATAGAAATAATATTGGAACAGGTATTAGTATTAAATGTGTTCGCCGCAAATTTGGCAATGCTGCAACATAACAAAGAACATACATCAGGATTGATCGAATGCTAATAAATAAATGTTTCCGAATGTATACTTACAACTGTATCCTAGAAAAGTGATATAAATATAATAAGTAACGGCTATTATCCAAAATGTGTTTCCAATAAATCTCGATATGAACCAGTCATGATTTATTAGACCTAAATAATTATAAAATCAAATCAAAATCAATTCTTGTTCAGGATAATATTTCACATATATGAGCCGTTTTCTTTAAAAGTGATGTAAGTTCATTTCGGACAAAAAGTTAGTTAATAATAACAATGAATGCAATCTGCTATGAGCTTACGATCTATAAACAGTTTACTTCAAAATTTTCATCATTTTGTCATTATATTAATTTACGTAGTGACCATTCAAATACAAACCCTTAAATATCTCCATATAATATAAAATGGACCTACAGCACTTTCAAAGAAAACGGGGCTCATATATATATATATATTTACCGTTATAAAAAAATAGTTGGCATCCATGTAATATAATAAATGGTGGAAAAAATGCATTTAAATGTATATCAAATGTGTAACCCCATTCTACATCTAATTCATTGTCTTTATTTATCCGACAGTAACGATTTGTTATAATCCTGGAAATTGAATATTTTCACTTTTATACATTATGGTGACAATAAATGTAAGAATCATACCAGAAAAAGGTTGCAATTAGTAAGCCTGCTCCTATACAATCAACAAATATCACATATAATAGAAACCTTAAAAATTGCCAGATTCCTAGGCCTAATATTATAGCAAAACCCACAGACGAAACTGAAATGTTAAAATAATTTGTTAATGTATTATAAAATAAAATACACTGCAAAATAGAAAACACAACGTACCACAAAGACATCCACCTAAAAGTACCAAAAATGCTGGATCATCTCTAGCAAACTGCGATTTCGTTTCTGTAAAATTTATAAAATATAATTTATTTGTAAACATAACCTTACACTATTATTATTACGTTTTCTGTAATGAAAATTCCTATATACTTTTTGAGGTGCAATGAATAAGTAAAGCATCTGCCACATTGCAAACTCAAAATCCATTTGTTTGAACATAATTAATCGTCTCAAATATTTATATCGTTTTGTAGCAGCAGACATACAATCATGTCGATAATTTACAGGTGGTGGCAACGGAGAAGTATTTCGAGAAAAACTCATTTTTAATTATTTATCTAAAATCAGTAAAAAAAAAAACAATTAAAATAAAATTTGCTTAGTACAAAGTAATATTACCTATAACAACCAAATTTTACGTCATTATTTCCAGTTACAAATGATACATACTTTTGTTTTATGTAAATATATTATTAAATATTGTTGACTATAAATATTTACTCCATGTACATTTAATACAATTTAATTCATTTACAGTTTGTACATGTAAATTAAACACAGATAATCTTTAGGTAGGCTAGAATGATGTCTTGTCAGAAAATTTAAAGCTTGTCAAAAATTTTAGATGGCAGCATATGTTAATAGCCGTTTTCACGAGATATCTGGTTAACCAGAGACTATAACCAAAGCCATCTACACGAACTAACTGGTTAACTAGTAGGTATATCGGTATATCTCTTTTGAACTGGACTAACCATCTCGCTCTAAATTTTTAAATCTGTAACCACAATGTCTGTCTTTATTTATGTGATGTAACATAACGATTCATTACAATTAGTAAAATTGGTATAATAACCGTCTTCACGAATTCTGGTTGGTGTAATATCCTGTCAACCCGATCAAATTTGTGAAAACGTTCGATTAGCGACCAGGTTTACAAAACCAAAGAGCCAAATCGCGCATGCGTGTTATATATTTTATTTGATATGATTTTGTTTTTGAATTATATATTCATAATATAATGAATATATTTAATATAATACAATATTTATACTATAATATACATATTGTGTACAAATTTTTTCATTGTTATTTTGTTGATTTACGTAACAAGTTGCTATGACAACGAGTAGTGTGCAGTTTCGCCACTAGGGCGGTATATTGGAACAACATAATGTAGTAATAATTTAAATAGTTTGTTATATGGATATATTTTATTTTATTTAAATATGATAATAAGACAATTTTTTACTGCCTTACTAGTAATAAATGTCATTTCTTCTCTGTTGGAAATACAAAAAATTTGTATATGCCATGCCTATGTTTGTGATTTCTTATTCTTGTTATAACCATTGTCGGGCAGCCAAAAATCTGTAGTATGAAGAGAGAATAATAAAACTCTTTAATCAATATAAAATTTTAATATTTATAAATAAAGATATTGTTTACTTGTAAAATATATGGTAAAATTGTTTGTTTCTTTAATTTATTGTAAAAGTAAAATATATAAGTTTAATTTTCGATTATATTTTAGAGTGAAAATTAATAAATAATTATTATAATTAGTATATTTGATTTAAACAAAAAAACATAATTATATTTGAAATTACATTTATGGTTTACTTTTGTATATAAAAACATAGCCAGTAGTTACATGAAATTTAAAAAATCAATACATATGTAAGTTCCACCGCATAGAGTCTTGTATACTGTGTATCGAGGTTATAAAATGGAAAAAAGTCAGTGTATTTCTATAAAATCTTACTATCTTTGTTGTACATTTCTAATGTTTTACAGACGAAAATCATCCTGAATCAGTGGATGAATTACGACAACGTTTAGAAAATATGAAACGCATGATGGCAGAGAGACAACTAACGAATCTTGAAAATGATAATACTAGAAGAAATCAGCAGTCGGCTGCTTCCAGTATTATAGATGGAAACTTTTTAAGTGTTGTATTTGGTATTGCACTTGTTGTAATAATCACAGTTAGTATTTATGCATTTTATAATTTATATAATGCTATTTTAAAAAAGTTTCCTTCGCATCATACAGAATTGTAAATATTACTAATTTTACAATAAAAATTCATAATAATGTATTTAGTTGTAATATGCATTTATTAAATAAATACAAATAAAATAATATTTGTTTTTTTTTTTATATTTGAATATCCCCCCGTATTAATTGAAGTTAGCTTTAAGTGATATTTTATTGCTTATTCCCCTATTCGTGTGTGGTTGTGGATGCGTGCGCAGCCAAGGCAACAATCATGTTACGTTAAAGAATGGCGTGTAGTTGTATTATTGTGAAGGTTTATTTCTCATTAAATATGTTTTTATTAACTAATTTTGTATATATGTTTTAATAATGTACTTGTAAGTGTTATTTTTTTCAATATGGAATTGAAATTACACTCTCCTGCTGGTGCTGAACCAGTTTTATACAATTGGCCACTAACCTCTGGCCGTGGAAATGTAAGTTAGGAGTTTTGATTATGATCTGAAATTTTATCATTTGTTGTTTTCTAACTGTATTTCAATAGATTTTATATAATACCCGATAACTATACTCTTATTATATCTATTCTTTCTAAATTAATTTTAAACGTACATACACAATAATGTTATATTAACATTAAAAATACTTTCTATATATGCATAGCTAGATTTATTTTGTATAAGTCATTTTTCATTTTTGGAAATCACTTTTTTAAAATTCCATTATGATTTAATTTCCAGGTGTATGTTTCTAATTTGGAATATAACATTATAAAAAAATAGGTTTTTTTTTCATTTTATATTTTTTTTTGTTACACAAATTATGTATAGTTATTGAACTTTTGAGTTGTAATTTAACTGATTTTTATTTTCTCAACATTTTAAAATTTTAGTTTTCTATAACAGAAAAATATTTGTCTTTTGCAATCAAAAGTGGTTTTTTTTTTCTTTTTTAGGACAAACATGATGGAGCATTGGAAATTGTGGAAACAATACGGTAAATCATTGTTTGTGTACTAATTTGATGTGTTAGTAATATCTAATAATTTTAGCTGGGTTTGTGAGGATTTACCCGAACTTAAATTACCATTGGAAAACAATATTCTTTGTGACTATGATACGAAAAGTTACGAGAGTATGAAAAATTTATGTGATCGATTTAATAGAGCAATCGATAGTGTTGTTGCATTGGTAAATGATGAATGAATATAGATTATTGTAGTACAAATAATTGAATTTTACTATTTATTATAAGGAGAAAGGTACATCGCTTCCTGCTCAACGATTAAATAAATATCCATCGAGAGGTCTTCTACGCCATATTTTACAACAAACCTATAATGCGGCCGTTGAAGATCCAGAAAAATTGAATCAGTATGAACCGTTTTCGCCCGAAGTATATGGTGAAACATCGTACGATCTCGTTTGTCAAATGATTGATCAAATTGAGATAACTCAAGAAGATGTATTTGTTGATCTTGGAAGTGGCGTTGGTCAAGTTGTACTTCAGATGGCCGCTGCTACTCCCTGTAAAATATGTTTTGGTATCGAACGTGCTGATATACCTAGTAAATATGCTGAGGTTAGTTTTTTTCCTTTTTTTAAATTTATATTTTATATTGTAAAAAGTCCGTTTTGTAAATTAACCTTTATCGTGCGGAATTTAATTTCGTTTAGAGCCTTAGATAAATTTTTCGTATGCAACTTTTGGAGTAAACTGGTTTTCATGACATTCATTCGGATGTTTTCGGGCTTTGTTTTGATCGGCACGAAATTTCCGAACTTATGTCATAAAACCCATCTTGGTATAAGTAAGAAATAGAGTCCGGAGATGTTGCTGTGTTCACGTTAGTTGAAAAACCAGTGACTCTCAAAATGTGCGACAAAACAAAATGTGATTTTAAATGTGTCTTAACGGTCTTTAAAAAACAAACTCCTACCTGAAACCTACCTACCAAACCTACCCTAACCTACCGGACTTCTTATCATAACATAACATAAGGAACAATCACACTTCTTAACATGATATAAGTCTTAACGGACGAAAATGATAAAATTACTAACGAAACATTTTGAGATTTACTGGTTTATTGACCTCAGGCATGCGCATTCCGATGTTCACGCATGCGCAAATCTGTTTTTTTTAATATTTGTGAATACAGCAACTTCTCGAGACCCGATTACTTACTCCAGCCCCCATCTTTACACACTTGTTACATAAATAATTATTATTGAATTAAATGAAATGAAAATATCAATTAAATAAAACTGACCTAATGGGTTTAAACAAAAATTAACGACACGTTAATCGAAAAATTCTGAATGTATGTAAAGTATTAGTATAATATAGGTATAACCAAGTTACACTAATGTAGTAAACATCTGAATAAGTTAGAGAATTTTTCTTGAAACGTCTTGTTAATTTTTTGTTTGTAGAATAGACCTATCTGCTGTATGTGATACGAGACGCATACGCACACACATGTCGATTATGATTTTTCAGAATATGAATAAAAATTTTCGAGCTTGGATGCAGTGGTACGGTAAGAAATTTGGCGATTATAAGCTTATCAAGGGTGATTTCTTAACTGATGAACATCGAGAGAAAATCAATCAAGCATCGATAGTATTCGTAAATAATTTTGCATTTGGTCCATCTGTTGATCATCAGTTAAAAGAAAGATTTGCCGATTTAAAGGACGGTGCACGCATTGTATCGTCGAAGAGCTTCTGCCCACTCAACTTTCGTATCACCGACCGAAACTTGAGTGATATTGGTACTATTATGCACGTATCGGAAATGTCTCCGTTACGCGGATCTGTATCGTGGACCGGAAAACCTGTATCTTATTATTTGCATATTATTGATCGTACAAAATTAGAACGTTATTTTCAGCGTTTGAAAAATCCAAAGGTTAGTGAATGAGAGAAATAAATAAATAAATAATAAAGTGGTAATATGGTGTTTCGATAGATGTGTATTGTATATATGTAATGATGTATGTGATTTGTAAACTGTAGGGCAATAATACAATTGAAGATACGGATCATACAAATGGCGGAAATGGTGGTGGTAGTGGCAGCGGTAGCGGTACATCAACAAGAAGCAGTCGTGAACGTGCTAAACGGGACCTCAGCAAGCAGTTGAGCACCGATACTACATCGGAGAGTGAGAACAGTGACTTAGATATAGGTAATAATGAAATCGTTGTCATTGGACCGACGACACGTAACGCATGGTTACACTGGTGTAGCAATAAGGCCAAATTGAGTCTATCCGAAGATGATGTGAATGGTCAGTGGCTTTCGTATTTTATTGGATCAGCCAATCATCATCCATATTATACATTCTTCTTTATTCGGATTCATTCTTATTCTTTTTTCGTTTTGTTTCTATTCTGTTACAGTACATCGAATTCCATCATCAGCGTGCATGTACCGAGTGTGTTTAAATGCATATTTCAATCTTAATTTGAAACATTTTTATTAATTTTACTTAACTAGGATAGGTTGTTTTTATCATTTTATACTCATTTTTCTACCTAATTTATAAATAATGTAAGTATTTATAAATATCTAAGGATTACATTTGAAATCAAATACAAGACATTGATTTCTTCTTCTTTTTTTTTGTAGATTTTGAATACGAAGAATTTGAATATTTTTTTAATAAATGATTTATTTTACTTGTTTCATTATGAATAAAATAATTTATTTTCAGGGAAAACTAAACGACAACAAACGAAGAAAATACGTAGAAAAATATCACGTGGAGGCAAGAATACCACTACGGTTGCCAAACAGCAAATGAAACGTCCACGAGGTCGAGTGCGTAAAGCTAAACCAAAGAAGACTATCAAGATTACCGGACTCGATCTCCTGCATAGCCAAACACTTCTTAGCACATCACCACAAGGTATGTGTAAATAAATAAATAAATAATAAACTTATTGTGTCATTTTTAACTAACGATTGATTTGATGAATGTTTTAGCAATAGGAAAGAAATTGCCACCAGCACCTGGTTGTGTCGATCAACAGCTAACAACACTAAGCACCGATATGGTTCATACAGAATTAGAAATTCCTCAAGCACCTGCTGAGACACCCTACGCTTTACAGATATTGCTCGATATGTATCGAGTACAATTCATGCAAATGATTGACACAATGAAGAGTGGCAAATATAAAGGTCAAGTTGATTCGCAAATTTCGAAAGAAAAAGAACGTAATCAGTGGCTGATGAATCGTGCCGCTCAACTAGAAAAACAAATCAAAGTGTTAATCGATGACAGTGTCGCTTTATTAAAAGCACGAATGAATGAACTGGGCATTAATGCAACATCACCGGGCGATCTATTAGCGAAAGCTAAAGAAATTGTTTGCCGACATAAAGAATTACAAGCGAAAGCAAGTAAATTACAATCTCAAGTTAGCGTTTTAGAACAAGATCAAGCTCGTTTAGTAACGCAACGACAACAGGAAATTGCTGATAAATATCGACGTACTGCGCCAAACATCGATATGTCGCATGGTGTTACGCAAGAATTTATCTTACGCGAAATCTCATCGACTCTAGCACAAAGAAAGAAATTACATAGTCAAGTATCGCGTTTGGAGAATGAATTAGTTCAGCTAGAGAAAATTAGCGAGGAACGTAAACAAGCGCATATGCTTACAAAACCACAACCAACATCATCATCATCATCATCATCATCGTCATCTATTACAACTGTTGCAACAGTAAAAACATCACGAAAAACACGCGAATATCGTACTCGTTCACAAGATTGGCCTGATGTACCCGATATAGGTAAGATCGAAGAACAAAATCCCGAAATTTTAGCGCAGAAAATTTTAGAAACCGGTCGAAAAATTGAAGCAAGTAAAATGAATTCGGGTAAACTGAATTATTCGAATATTGACAATAATAATAAAGAGCGTAATGTTAAAGGTAATGTGCAACAGAGACAAAATCAGATGCCAGCTCGAGTAAATAGTAACAACGTTCACAATACTAATAATAATAATAATACTAGCATTAATAATAATGCCAGCAGCAACATACCTACTCCAGCATCTATAAAACGATGTTCAAAATCAAATACGCCGGTCGGCAATTATACTTCAAATCGTACATCGGAGCCGCCTCGTGTTGTTAATTTTGAGGATCGTTTAAAGAGTATCATTACTTCCGTTTTAAATGAGGATGAACAATATCGCTCGAAACAATCGGCCAACAATACTAATAAATTTAATAATTTTTATATGGATAATCATTCCAAATATAAAGTGTCCAATTTAATGAATGATACTTACGCTCAAAATCCTGCTCTGAGTAAATTTGATGAAAAGTTGAAAGATACAAATCATCATCATCACCATCAACAACAACAGCAGCAGCAGCAGCAACAGCAACAACAACAACATCATCATTCACATCAATATCAGCAACAGCAGCAGCAGCAGCAACAACAACAATCACAACCACATTTGTATATAAGTAATGAATACAAAAATACAGAGTCGCATAATACCAGTATGAACAATAACAACAACAACAACAACAATAATAATAAAACGGATCCTACGATAATAACACATTTTATGGAGAGTCATTCCCATCAACAAGAAGGTTTAGCGGCCACCGTTATGGAATCATATAGAAAAGAATCCCATACAAGAGAATCACCATTAAACAAACAGCTAACTGTTGAACAACCCGATTATACGCAAGTATCACCAGCAAAACTAGCATTGCGTCGTCATTTATCTCAAGAGAAATTGGCAGCCCAGCAGCCCATCCAATACCAGCATAGCGAAGGTAGTCTGGTTGCTGCACGAACAATTGGCGATTTAGTGTCGGGTGAAATCGAACGTACTTTAGAAATATCCAATCAAAGCATTATTAACGCAGCTGTCGATATGAGTGATATTCATGGCACGACAACGGTTACATCACGTTCAGTTATGAACAAAAATGTGCCGCCCCGACCCGAACGAGTCAACGTCAAAATGCTGAACGTAGATGTTAAAGAATCATCCGATAGTTCAGCTCCATTGCGACAAATTTATAGTCCAATATCACGGCCATCGTCTGCTGACGGGGCCAATACTACATCAGATAATATACATCGCTCGAAAACACCAACCACACATCATCATTCTCAATTAATAACCACAGCACAGCATCAACCGTTAGATTCGCATTCGCATTCGCCACGTAATACAATTACAACACAGAGTGTAACAAGTAATACTGCTGCTACTACTGCTACCACTGTTATGTATTCAACACAACAAAACACAAATAATACTATCTATAATAAAATGATGCCATCGTCATCTTCATCGCGCTACTATTCCAAGAACAATGATCAATATACACCATTGCCACGTGCCGATATTAAGCCGTATCATGAATCATATTTTACTGATACAAAACCTCCAGTATCATTAAAAATCGTCGACACCAATGACCATCCATCATCACCGATTGCAAATAGTAAAAACACCACCTTTATTCCCGAAGGTTTAGCAGCAACATTACATGCTCGCGTTCTAAATGCTCCTGCGCCGGTATCAACTTCAACAGCAGCACCAATCTCTACATCTACATCATCTACTGTTTCATTAACTATCAAAGAAGAATTGGATGACACCAAATTACATCGCAACGATTATGAACGCTCGAAAACTTATCAGCAAACAGCAAGTATTTCATCTCAATCGCCCTTACAATTACCACTTACGATGCCCGTGCAATATTCCTGCACAAACGAATCCGTCGTTCAAACTATTAAAACAGAAGTATGCGAAAATGCAAAATCACCGGCTTCATTCCAATACTTATCGCAGAAACGAGTTTCGCCCGTTATACAAGGACCAATTCGGACGCAGAGGAAAGTTATTGATGTTGATAATACAAGACGTCATTCGGCAACTGGAATCGCTACAACTAATTTGACAAGTCCGGAACCACATTCGAATACTTCAACACCACTTGTTGACGAACCGGCCGATAAAGACAGAGATAGAGAAAGACGCCCAAGACACGATGAAGGTAATTCTCTTTACATAATTACTTTATTACTTATTCCTACCATACCGTTACTCGTAGAAATAAGTCAGTGTTATCATATTATGTTATTTGCATATATAAATATTTTTTTTTAATGTGTACGTGTGTGTGTGTGTGGGTGTGTGTATACATATGTATATACATATGTATATATATATATATGTATATGCTTACAGTATATCTATTGTTTTTACGTATTATTTGTAATAACGCTGTAGTTATCGGTCACAGTATCACTCGGTAACGCTCAATTTGTGTTAAGTAACACAAATTAATTAATTCTAATGAGTTATTCATTTTCAAGAAAGAAATATTATCATTTTTATTTACCTAAAATATAAACTATTTTATTAATTAAGTATATAGTGAGACCAAATGCCAATTCCATATATGGTCAGTATATTTAACACTAGCTTTATATAGGATTTAAGTGAAATATTAAATACAGTATTGTATTATTCTAATTCAGTGTTTCTCAAACGGTGGTCCGTCAAAACAAAATTTAGTGTTCCGCAGTGTGGTGATTTATTTCATAATTATTATAAGACATTAATTGATAAAACTTTAGAATTTGAACTAACTTATTTTAATTCGATTTAATATTATGTGTGACTTACAATATTGTCTCTATATATTATATGTAAAGTATGAATACGAATATATAGATACGTTTAATATTGTTTTAGTACTTCGAATACAAGTAATAATTCACAAAACGGTTCGACGCAGACAAAACGAAAATATACTGTTGTTCGCCAATACAATGTTGATTATTTGAAATTTGGTTTTATTGTTGGGCCAAAATCGGATCAAAAATTTACCCAAACCGCAAAGTTTTGCTTGCAGAGACATTTTATCAATTGAATGTATGAATCGAGTAAAACTATTACGACATTTACAGATCAAACATTTAAATATACAAAGTAAGCTATTCGAAATTTTTGAAACGTAAAAGCATTGGGTTTAAAAATAAAAAATTTGTTTTGTCTGCCAAATCTCTTGTAAAAGCATTATATTTAGTGGCCTTGGGAATCTCAAAATGCAAGAAACTAGAAAAAATGGAAAAAAACCATCTAAATAATAAACCATAGAAAATCCAAATATCCGGAAAACGTTTAATTAAGAAGTTAGAAAACGAACAAATGAAATACTGTAAAGAAGATGATTATTTATTAAATTGGGTGCTGGTTTCCTCAATCTTGATAGAGTCAGAAAAAACCCGTGGAACTTCTGAAAATTAATTGCCGAAAAATGGGAAGAGGGTTTTAAAATTAAAATCACGAAGAAGGGCAGTAATGCGCGAATATCACTCTTCTTCATCTGAATAATAAAATAATAGCATGTATTATTTTATTAAGTGACTAACTGATGCTATTGATCCACTACTACGGCTCAACTAAGCAGGTTTCCGGAGAAATAAATCAGGTACCGATCACATATGCGCGCTTAGAATTATAGTAGATCAGTCGATAGAATGGTGCTCTTCATTATATGTAACCTTTATTGACTTTAAAAAGGCATTCCAAATGAAATCATTAATCTAATTATTGAACTGCACAGAGGAGCCATATGTAAAGTATTACACTACTTTAACTGTGTAAAGACGCTTTCGCAATGATTTTGCATTTTTGACAATTTATATCTATCTAAAAATTGCATATTCATTAATAATAATATTTACTGCTTCAACTAAATAAGAAATTAAAAAAAAATTGTACACATAGCTATGAATTGATGAGAGTTTAACGTTTCTAATACCAATGCGCATTCAGTTTCGCGTCAAAAATTCATGAAAAATAGGACGTACTCTAATTCTTACATTTTTCTATATAGACTGTCACGGACAAACTGTGCATTCGCGTGTTTAAAATAATTCTGTATAGATTTCTATATAGCATCGAATATTAGAATTTTTTTTGTACAGAAAACTATAAACTTTTTGTGTAGAAAGATGGATCGTATAAAGTCAGCATTAGGAAGTATAATTACGGCAAACGGTTGCACTGATAACGATGTTGAAAGTCGTATAAGAAAAGCTCAACCTGCTTTTAGTTGTGTGAAAATTACGACATGAAAACTATTAAAAGTCATAGTTTACAAACTGCAAACGTTTATAAATCGCTGTTTACGTATATGCTGACCCTAACTCAACCCCAATGAAGTTTATGGCACTTAACAGAAGATTTTAAACTATCACTTCACATAACTAGTTTGGAAATATTTAAAACAGTCATTGAAAATAATTTACTTAATTGAAAGAATTGTGTTGGTTTACACGTATATTAAGTGAAACGCATTAAATTCAAGATTATTTACATACATACATACACAATCACGCCATGTACCCAAAAGGGTGTGGCACAAACTCTTTTCATCATTCCGAAATCAGTCGCCTCCAAACATTCCTATCCAAACAAGCAACTTTCGCTTCATCCACATTTATAATTCCACTCTCATACATGCGATCTTTTATTCCTACTACTTGAAAACTTTCGCTCACGAAAAACACTCAATCATACCACTCCAACTACTCATCGGACGTCCACGCAAACGTATACCATCAAAATCATTCAAATAAATCTTTTTAACCAAATGTTCATTAAACATTTGCTCAACATGTCCGAACCATCTTAACTGACTAACACCAACTTTTGCTACAACATTTTTTTTCAATTTCATACTCATACACTAATCTATTTCGTACCCGATCTCTCCTATTTACACTACATACCCCACGTAAAAATCTCATTTCCACAGCAGTCATTTTCCGTTTATGCTTTTGCAACCAAACCCAACATTCACTACCATACATCAATTTTATGTAATGAAATGGTACCTGAACATGAAAATTTGCTATTTCAGGCAGAAGTGCGATGGTTGTCAAAAGACGTTATGAGTTAAAAAAAAAAGTAAATTTAATCTTTTTTTTTTATGTAGAAAAAATTCTGAATTAAATATTTTTATCCGTGACAACGAATGAACAACTACTATTTTTAAGAAAAAAACTAAAATTATGGCGCAAGTCGATAAAAGAAAAATATTTCGTTTCACTCTTTCGCAGATTTTATAAATACAGTTCAAGTGGATACGAACAAACTGTCAAATAAATACTATTTACGAATATTTAACAGCGTTTTCTTGTGCGTCCGAACGAATACTATCCGCAGGAAGGAAATATGTGAAACGGAAGAAATACATATGTTATTCTACAACTCAATAAATGTTGAAAAGATTTACTTGAAGAGGCTATGAGGGTTATTAAATCAAAACAAAGAAATCGTTTGGTAACTAATCCAGTTTTACGACTTGCAGTCACAAATTTGTCAATGCGAATTGAAAAATTAATGAATGAAAATATCAACACCCAGCCACGTTGAGTTTGTGTAATTTTATATTTAGATTTTTTGTGATTTTTTTTTTGTTAATTTTCTGTGATTTTTTTTCTTGTTAATTTTCTGTGATCTTTTTGTCCGTCTTCTCTGGTTTTTCTTATTTTGTGATTTTTTAATTGAAAAAATTGCGTACATAATAAATTTGTTCAGTAGTACATTTATTATGTTTTATTGGAAAGAAATATACCTACAATATAATTTTAAGTGGTTCGCGGTATAAGATTAGATATTTTACTGGTGCGCGGTACGCTTTTAATTGAGAAACACTGTTCCTAACTTATTATTTTGTACAATTTATGTTAAAAACTAATTTATTAAACCACTGTGCGTGCATGGCTTGATAAATAGATCATTTTTGTTTATAATAAGATTCGATAAAAAATGTCACAATATACAGAGTGTTTATAAATTTGTAAAACTTTAATTAACTACTGAGTAATATATCAAATAATGTAGTACATTTTAATTGTTTAAAAGCAAATATGCAATATGCCATACGTTTCATCACCGTATAAGCGATCATTGTTTAGTTTATTATCTCATCTTTTTTCATTTATACTAAAATTTTGTGGCTAGCGAGTTAAGTAAAAAAACTACCTATCTGTTCGAACCAATGTTTATTTAAAAAATGGCAGAAAAAACACTATAAATAATTTTACATTACTCATAACAATAAAAAATCTTTCAGAACTCATATTAAAATAAAATGATTTTAGGTTTAAGTTCTGTTTTGATATTTATTGATCGACGAACTCGACGTTCGTCTTCATCAGGAAAAAAAAACCTGTGATTGAAACATAATTATCTAATCGCGCTCTACTGTGTCTAATGTAGAAGTTATGACTGTATATTTTTGTATAGCTAATTTATAGATATTCTGTATATTAATTTTAATATTTTTATTATAAACAAAACAAAAATTATAAAATAAAATACAATGTTGTTCCAAGTATAAAATAAAATATTGAATAATTTCAAATTACAAGGTAAGTGCTTTTTTAGATTTTATATGTTTTGCTTTTTTTAGTATCTGTCGCATGCTTATTTGGTGTCTAAAGTTTAATTTAGCTTAGTGGGAGTAGTATTTCGTTTTTATTAAAGCTAGTAAATTTTAAACTTGCATTTTTATGTGATTTGGTTACACACTGTCTAAATTAAACAATCAGTTATAGATATTTTTCATGCGAAATTATTTTTTCGTGCATAAAAGTTATTTAATTAATTCAAATTAATATTTCTTCAATAAAAGTAATTAAAAAAAATGAATTTAAATTAAAATAAATTTCAGTTCGTCTTATAAATAAGAAAATTTATTAAAATGATGATAATTTTTTTGAATTATTCCTAAGCTTATAAGAAAACAAAAATAATATTTTTGTAATTTTGTTTAGTTGAACTTATTATAATAACTTTTGTACAAGTATACGATTTCACATGTTGAACATCTATGGCTTATTTAGTTGTTTTTTTTTTTTAATTTGCACACGCACATATTCATAGTAATAAAGAAAAACTTATAGCACGTAAATTATTCTATTCTATGGTAATGATACATTTGGTTCACTTATAACAAGTTGTATCGTAATTATTGACATCTAGTTTTTGCGTATGACGTAGGTAGGAGCACTGTTCACTCTATTTGGCATGGCCACACTCAGGCGCATGTTCAATGATGCTACCGTAATTCTACTAGTTAGTCGTTTATAGAAACTGGCTGATATAAAACAGAAGTTGGTAAGTGATATTATGTATAGTTAGATGAATCATGTTTGATTTTCTGCTAAGTGTTTGAAAAGAAAGATTTGAATTTCAAGTAGATAATTAAGGTTGTTATTTTTCGTTACCTAGTAAACTGTGACCGTATCAAACGAATACATTCTATCATCATTTATATATATAGGATTACGAATATATAATTTTATGTTGAAACATTGCTTGCCGTATGAGCTTGTAGTGTATTATTATTTTTTTTTAAATATTAGCCACAACTAGAAAGGCAAAGTTAGCCTAGTCGGCAAAAAAGTTATATAATTTTATCTATATAATTTAGACGATACAAAGACATTACAAACATCCTTGCTTCAAGTTGGATTTGAACCCGAATCCGCATAGGAGACGAGTGGCATTAGGCTAACGCTTTTACACCATTCGACTATGCAGACCAACAATTTATTATATATATATATATATATATATATATATATATATATATATATATATATAATTAGTGTGCTCAATAATTAAATAATAAAATTATAACACAGTCCAACAAATTTTAACTTTTTTTTTGTAACTCGGTTCTCTGTATGTTCACCAGCTTTGTTTTGCTCTAAAACGAAGGAAAATTAATGACCTAATGATCCTGATTTGTTTTTGTCATCAGGGTATTGATTAAGGTTTTTTCTGGAGTATCAAATTCAGAACGTTGAATTTACGGAGATTCATCGTATATGTTCTGTTATGTTTCTTTTTCTAGTATATGAGATACTCGTCGAACGTTTCTAGGCTGGAGAGATCTTTTATTGATCATCGGGAGTAAACTTAAAGTATAAAATCGAAAAAAGAATCTAGAATCAATACCCTGATGACAAAAACAAATCAGGATCATTAGGACATTGATTTTCCGTCGTTTTAGAGCAAAACAAAACTGTTAAATATAGAGAGAATCGAGTTCGGAAAAATCGTGTCGGACAGTGTAATTGAGTAATGATAAGAATGATGTGAAACTAGTTAAAGAACTAGCATATAGTTGATGGTGTTTAGGGGATATATTAAAATGTCTTAGTATGGTAAGATAATTTTCAAACACTCAGTAGGCAATTGAAAAGCATATGTGTGTAAGTAATATAATGATGATAATAATTTAACGTGATGGTAATTATGATTATTCTGAATATTGAATATAATAATTCTATGTATATAGATGTGGAGGTCGAAGAAGAAGGCGAGGAAGCAAAATGGCAAGATCGTATAAGTTCCGGTTTCGATCGCTTGGTTGAATTCGCTTCGACCGAATTGGATAAACGTCGTCGTTCGACCGAGGGTGGTGATAGTTGCAATACATCGCCCGATTCGGGTATTGGTCATGGCGATCCGACAACGCCCGTTCATATATCTTTGCCACTATTGAAAAGATCCGAAATGTATAAAGTACACAACTTGAATCATAATCAGAGTCAAAAACCAGCAATGTTCAAGCCACCGATCATTAAATCACAGTGTACAACTGTTGCATCCGTGCCTGCTAATAGTAATAATGTTAGTGCTGGTAGAAGTAAGCTAGGTACAAGAAGTCCCCCAGTTATTGAACAAGTTGAGGAATCAGGTCCGCCTAGAACACCATCACCGTCATCGTCACCACATTTTCAGCTTGGCTATGTACCGTCAATGCTAGGCGATGCATCATCGCATTACGATCATATTTATAATAATCATTTGACAACGGCTATAGCCGCCGATAACAGAAATCGAACGTCACCTGTACAAGCACAGCCACCACCTCCCCAACCGCCTTCTTCAACTTCGCAACAAATCTATAATAAATATCAGCGTCACGAACCAAATAAGAAGACTTTATCATCATCGTCATCGTCTTCGCGTCCGGATCATCATTTTAAAAAGAAATTCTACTACAGAGAACAGTGGCGCTCCAATGACATAAATGAAATGAATCATTGGGATAGACAAGCCAATCATCAACAGCAACAACAACAACAACAATTCCACCACCATCATTCTATGGATCAAAATCAATCCGCGACAAATCCACCGAATAGTAATCAAGAAAACTGGGATTGGAATAAAACTGTCTCGTCTAATATCAATGACTACAATATTCATTCATCAATGGACACTCATAATCAGTGGAATCAAAGTGGCATACGTGACAGATACGCGATGACAGGTAACTGGAAAAATTAAAATACAACTACAATTGCCCATAATGCAATTAAATTCATTACTTTGCATATGCGCAGAATATTTTCGAGTAAATTTTTTATTTAATCATTTTTTAAATTATAATTAACTAATATTAACATGTGTCGATCACATAACAATATGATTATGTTTATTTATTTATTTTTCTACACAACTATATAAAACGTTTAGATTCTCCTAATGAAATATTAATAAAAGATTAGAAAATGATCTACTGTGGCGAAATTTAAATAAAAATATTATAAAAAAATCCCAAAACCACACTTAAATTAAAATAAAGCTAAATACGTATAGATAAAGTATAGATAAAGTAGAATATAAATCCCGAGTTGAACGAATGATTTCTGATGGACTCTATACAGAAGTTAAAAGAAACCCTTTACCCAGCATGATCAGTAACACAAAATCAACAATTAAAAATTGCAATAGTGTTTTGGACCCTAAGTTAAAGTGGAAATTAAATGTTAGCAATCCCATCGTACCGAGAATGTACTGTTTGCCAAAAATTCATAAACCAGGTAACTTAATGCGTCCCATTGTATCAGGTATAAATTCCCCAACATCTAAATTATCAGTTTGGCTAACAAATGGGTTCAATAATTTAGAAATTAAACAAAATTCTTTTGCAGTTAAAAATTCGTTAGAGTTTATTGACAAAATTAGAAATTTAAAATTAAAAGAAAACGAAATTTTGGTATCTTTTGACGTTTCTTCATTATTTCCCAGCGTACCAGTTGATATTACAATTAATAACTTTTTGCAAAATCTTCTGACATTGAATAACTTTAATTCAGAAAAAATTTCAGAATACATATATTAAATTAACTAATTTATGTATGAATCAAAACTTTTTTCAAATCAACAATAAATTCTTTAAACAAGTTCAGGGGACAAGTATGGGAAACAGTCTTTCACCTTTCATAGCTGATTTATTTATGAGTAAATTTGAAACAGACTTAAAAGCAGAACTACCCTACTTTCCTAGAATTTGGCTCAGGTATGTTGACGATATTTTTGCCATATTTGATACTTCAAAAGATAATTTAGATAACTTTGTTCAAAAATTAAATTCTAAATACCCTACAATTAAATTCACGTATGAAATAGAAGAGAATAACTCAATCCCATTTTAAGATATTTTAGTTGTCAGAAATAATAATTTATTAGAGTTTGACATTTACAGAAAACCAACAAATACATTTCATTTGATTCTAATCATTGCTTACAACATAAGTTAGCTTCATTCAATTTTCTAGTAAACAGACTACTCACAGTTCCACTTACTAAATCTAGATACCAAAAAGAATTAAATCTAATTAAAAAAAATAGCTCAAAATAATGGATTTTCAGAGGAAATTATCATCAACTTAATTCGAAAACGTAAATTTAAATTAAAGTTGAAAACAAAAACTACTTTAAGTCCACCAGATATTGACACTAAAAAAAAATATTACGTTAAAATTCCTTTCAATAAATCGTTGTCCAAAAAACTTCAACCTAAATTAAATAGTACGAATTTAAAAATTTGCTATGCTTCTCCAAACACTATTAGTAACTTGTTAGGCAATCCGAAAGATAAAATAGATGTTTATAATAAAGCAGGCATTTACGAAATTCAATGTCAATGCGGTTTGAAATATATTGGTCAAACAAAAAGATCCATCATTACCAGATTTAAAGAACATATAGCCCACTTCAAAAATAATAGAATTAGCAAATCTAGTGTAGCCCAATATATTTATGATACTTGCCACGGTTTAGATATTAAGAATTTAAAATTAATTAAACAAGTTACAAATTTTAATCAATTAGATATTTTAGAAAGTCTATATTTTCAAAAATAAAGGCAATCTTATAAACGCAGATGACGGACCAATCCCACGATCTATTCTTTTCGACATACTACTCAATCAAAATTGACCACGGACTTTTAACCAACACCCCCCACCCCCCACCTCAACATAGTTTTACTTATTTAATATATTTTATTTTTATTTTCCGACTCACCAGTGATCTTCGACAAGTGCTTAAGTGTTTATGTACTTTAGATCACAGGTAAGATTTTTGTAAATTTATTTGCTACTGAAGATGGAAGCTTAGCTTCCGAAATACGTATTTAGCTTTATTTTAATTTAAGTGTGATTTTGGGATTTTTTTATAATATTTTTATTTAATGAAATATTGTTTTTCATTTTTTTCCAAATGAATTGGACGTTGTTTTCTTTGTTAATAATAGTTGTGTGGTTTCCAAAATATGAACATTTTATACAATGTGGAATTTGTGCATGTATTTATATATATATATATATATATATATATATATATATATATATATAATATATATATATATATATATATATATATTATATATATACCGGTTAATATTGAATTATTTTGATATAAAATTCTACAAATTTTATATTTACTCAACTACTTTGGGCTGCTATGCTATTCATTTGTTTGTAACAAAGTGATATATAAAATTTGAAAATATATTAGGATGTACTCTGTGTGTATGATATGTGTGCATATGTATGTTTTGGTTTTTGAAAATTAACCTGTAAACGGATTCCGGAGCGATAGTTCTCGATCATAGCAGTGTCTGAATAAGGCAAATACAATAGCATCTAAAAGACACCCCTATTTCTGACGTATACTAATTTAATACGAATTTAAACAAAAGATACATTTACGATTTTAGCTTTAAAATGGTTCCGTTTATTTGAAATAGGCGAGAACTTTGAGATTACAATCAACAACTTTTTTTAAAAAAAAGTGAGATAGAATTTTGAAAATTTTTATAAACTGAATATAAATAAAAAATTATGCTATTATAATAAAAATTATGTAATATTTTTTAATTTTATTAAGATAATTTCATATAATTTACTGTTATAGAATAAATACTATTTTACCAATTAAATTTTAAATACATGATCTTATGTCATTCTTAAATATGAATATCGGAAAAGATTTCGATTATGTCGATTTAGTAACAATCTTCAAAACAAATATATAATATACGTGCATAAAATATTTATTTATTTATAAAATTTTATTATTATTTAATTTTATTTACTAAAATTAAAAAATTTTAAGCTAAAACAAATATCTATGTACAATATTTTTGATTTGTTATATTTATACGAGAAAAAAAATTACCCCTAACCTTAGTTGTTCGTTCCGAATTTTTAACTGAGAAATCTAGTCACGTTACTATAATCGATAGTAAATTTATCAATGAACTGATCATAACCTCCAAAATAATAATGTAACATATAGAAAAAACTTTATAACATTAACTTATCAATAATTTTAAGAAACATAATATTTTATCTGGTTCATATAATAGAAATACATTTAAAAATATTTGCCAAACACACGATCGACTTCAACCCCAGTTGCATGTAATGAATTAAAAAGTGTTTGAAATATATAAAGTCGTAAAAAACAATAAAGAATTGAAGAACGACCAAACCGATATTTTAACAACTCCGATTTCAAAATTGTTTGGTAATTATTTTAACATTTAAATTGTATCTTGTAAGAATTTCATACTTTAATTTTTGTCTCAATGTTTCACTTTCCCGTCTCCACATTTTCAAAAACTACACATAGCACACTCTAAGATATTTTGAAATTTTATATATCATTTTGCTACAATGAAAATGGCATAACAGCCGAAATTAGTTGAGTAAATATAAAGTTTGTAGAATTTTATATCGAGTACTTTATGAATTTATTTAGATCTTTATTTTGAAAAATCTTCTATCAAGTGTCGATTCTATCAATTGAATTGATTAATTATGTCGTTAATTTATTTACTAAAAATTGTTTTTTATTTATTTATAGTGTATCGATTCTTTCGTTATTATACGCATAAATTCTACATATGTATATAATACATATATAATTATATATTTAGTAGGATAACCTTCACATTTTAGTGCTACGTTTTCAATAATTTTGTTATGTACTTGGATCAGTGACCCGCTTTATAAATTGAGAAATATATTGTCCATTGTGTTCACATAAATATATTGAGCATATTTATAAAATAGGGATGTGTTGTGTTGGATAGCTATATATATATATACATATATTATGTTTTATGCTATTTTAGATAAATGGAATATATATTCCTTTTCATTTAATCAATATTATACGCATATCTAATTTTTCAATATTATTTTGAATTATAGAATAATTTTTTATATAAAATATTTTAAAATTCATTGCTCAAAAAAAAAAAAAACGCAACACTTTTTACAGCTTTTATAATTTTATCTATAACAAAGATTAATACTAGTAATATAAATTAGCTTTATTATTATCTTTGGGATCTTGCAAATACCAAAATCAAAATGGTTATTTTGTTTTTAATCATTTGGTGGAAATCACTCTAGCCACAATTTGATTCATAAAATGCATGATTCAAATTTCACTTGCTTTAAACAGTCACAATGTGGGATGGTATACACAATATCTGGAAGCGCTTTTAAAAAAAAAATGAACTGAATCCGTGTACAGAATATTTGTAATTTTAAAATACCGTTTTATTTATCTTATTATTTTAGTTTAGTTCAATTATTAAAGTTTATAATAGTTTTGCATTATTTTTTTTTTTTGAGCAGTGTAATTTGTGTACTTAAATTATTCAATTACAAATCATTTCAGAATTTTATTATTATTTTGCAATACAATTTTATGATTTTGTTTTAGTAAATTTATTGATTATGTATTAAAATAATATTAATATGTATCCATCGGAGCTGGAACCAGTACTAAAAAAGCATTTCAAATACAAGTATTAGTATTACTTTAAATATACTTTTTCTCATTCAAATTTACTTACAGTACTAAGTACCTATTTAATCCTATACCTATTATTAATTTTATTACAATTTTAGTAATACTTATAAATATTTTTTTTTTAATTTATTATTCACATAATTTATTTATAATTTTATTTTTAAAATGTTAATAAAATTAATTTCTCAATTTCGTCGTATATTTGAAATTGAATTGTCACTGTATTTTAAATTAAGTAATAAATATATATTTTTTAAATATTTTGGAATATTTTAAATATTTCAAAGTATTATAAATAAAATTTTGAAAAATTTATAGTCTAAATACGAATGGAAAAAATATTTAAATTGAAAGTAATACTTAAAATACTTCTATTATAAATACAACTCAGCTTTGGTATCCATTACATTTAAATCAATTTTGTGTTTAAAAGAAAATGTAACACAAAATGTTAATCTACCGTACTGCCAGTTTTTAGTAGATTTAGTAAATTTTTTATTAGAAATTTATAATGTGATAAATAAATAAAAAATTGTTTTCATGATTATTCTTTAAAATTGTATTTTAAACGAAAGTGAGAAAACGATTTTTGTGTGACACTTTACGAAATTATTACTATCTATTTTAGGTATACATATGTGTAAAATATTTAATAACGGTTTACCACGCAAATATTTATTTTTAATTTTTATATTCAGTAATACATATGAACTGTTTATAGAAATAATGTATGCAAGAATTTCATTTTCATATATTTTTAGTTTAATAAGCTCATTCTAGTTTTAGCGACTATTAACTAGCGCAACTGTTTAGCTACCACTATATTAGCAACCGCTATACATACATGCATACACATAATTACACCATGTATCATTCAGGCTGTGGCATAAACTCTTTATTTATGCAGAAATTTGTTTCCATCAAACATTCCTATCCAGGTAAGCAACTTCTGCTTCATCTATATTCATGATGCTTCAATACGACTGTCATTTTCCTATAATAATTAAATTTAGTTTGTTAATGTAGTTAGAGAATTTTATATTCTAAAATTTATATTTGAAGCTTTTTTTGCGTAAAATATTTAGGAATGCAGAAAATTATCACCTCTTGAATACATTTACATTTCTGTCAAATGTACCCAAAACTCCTTTCAATCTCCCGGTCAAAACGTCCATCCTTAGACAATAAATTTACCCTAATACACATTTATTCATTTATCTGCTCTAAACATACATAATCAACTAATACATTACATTCAGTCATCAAATCACCCTTCTCAAATATTCAAAACAAGATTCATATCGATATATATATATATATATATATATATATATATATATATATATATATATATATATATTAACTGCTAGATGGTGGTTGTTAAACTGCTGTCGCTAGTTAACGATTATTAATAAATAGAAGTGAGCTTCCTTCCTAATAAAGAAATTAAATAAATATTTAGTAAAATAATAAAAAAATATTTGTATGTGTTAGTATGGATTACATTGTGAAGATGTTATATGTAATAGTTTTATTTTTGTTAATTTCAAGTACCTATTTAATTTCAAATAGTCATAATAATAATTTATCTTCAGCAAGAATGAAAATCTGCCAATTAAAGCACCGCACAACACTCCCGTTATCATTCAATTTAACACGACTGCGATTATTAAGTAAATGTCATTAGAATGCTACAATAAAGTTCACTGCCAGAATTTATTCATTTAGTATTATGTGGTGTCAATAAACAGTAAACTATTTCATTATTATTCATTCAAATAGAGAACAATTTTATTCTTGTTAGTTTTTCTCAAGTATTCCAAGCGACCGACAGCTATGCAAAAAAGTATGAATTTTGTTTCATTTATTTGTATTAAGCCTTATTCGGACATGCCGTTGTAGTTTTACTAGCAAGCACGATAATTTCACCAATTCACTTGACACACTTTTAGTTTTTGCACTAAGTGGTCAAATTATTGAGTTTGCGTGTAAAACTAAAACGGCAGACCAACCGAATTAGACGATTTACTATCTATGCAAAGAGAAACTGCTAATTTAATTATTAATAATACATAGTTTTTTTTTTATTATTGACAAAAAAAATAAAAATACATAATTCAAAATTTATTCTTAATTCGGAAATTCGTTTTAACTAAGATGATAATGATTTTGAAAAGCTTGTAATTGGATTAGAAGTGAGTTAACTTCGTAAGAAGTTAAATATCAGTACCTGTTCAGTTTAATGTAATTACCAAATACATTATATCCCTGTCACATCATCGAACTATGTTGTATGAAATGAATAGACCTAACTCCCCCCCACCGCGCCCAAACAAAAGTTTCATAAAAATAGAAACTCTGTCATTTCGATAAAACTTTGTTGTATGAAACGCGTGTGTTACTCATTTCGCAGTGATATATTTAAACAATTTATTACTTATGTTACAGTAATATATTCGTAATAGAAAAATATTTGTTGTTTCATCGAACAAAGTTTCATATCAAACAAAGTTGTATTGTATGACACCTATTTTGATAGAAACAATGAAATATAAATCTAAAACGAATATGTAAAAAAAAGCGAAATCAGTATACATAAAAATAAGAATGAACTTGGTACTGGGGACTTAACATGTAAAATAAAAAATGGTTATAAATTATAATATTTCTAGCCGTCTAGCGAATAAATAACAGTAAAAACTTCTAACTCACGACTTCCCAACCGGGTGAGTCGCGACTCTCGAGGGAGTCGCAGAGGGTCGTAAATTCAACATAAAATATAAAATTCCTTTTTTTTTGCATTTTGTATTTGTAAAATTTAAAATGAAATTTTCTACATTTACTAGCGTCTTTAGAAAGTAATGATAGTTGTCAGCTAATAGATTTATGTAAATATTTTCGAATTATTTTTAGTTACAACGTAGTAAGAAATAAATAAATTTATGATATAAATAAATACGAAATTATGTATTCAACTTGCGTGTCTGTGTTTTTTCACCCAATAAACTACTTGGTCATTGGAAAAAGGAGTTGCATGATTAATTTGAAAAGAGGTTGCGACTTCAAAAAAAGGTTGGGAAACAAATGTACTGTGGACGGCGGGCCACAGTTTAGAAAAAATGAAAATTACCTCAAATTATTAAAATATTTGCCAACGTATTTTCATTTAAACTATATAAAGAATATTAAAAGCAAAGTTATTGTCAAAAAATACACCTTCCTCAAAGTGATTCCTAGTTTCAATTTCAATAACTGAGTATTTATCCATAAAAAACAAAAAATAATGTTTCAACGTGTATTGAATCGAAATAAAGTGATAGGAGTATTTTTTTTGTTCGGTTCAGTTTCGGTTTTTTTTCCAGAAAAATTAACTGTTCTTTTTGGTTCAGTTTCGGTTCGAAGCCCTGCTTATAACTAAAACAAAAACGGCAGCCTGTTTAAAATCTAATGCCCGTATGCATAAACATTTTCGTTAAAAATAATGGACCGTTAAAATGAAAATTCTTGAATACCCTAAAAAAAAAAACTCTACGTATATTGCAACGAAATTTCTTACGGATACCAAGGATTTTCATTTTAACGAACCGATATTTTTAACGAAAATGTTTTTGCATACGGGGGTAAATCTATTGTACTTGTATATATTCGCTAACGGAATTGGTATAAAACTTTTCAACGCTGATGACATATTTCCACCCCGTAATTCAAATTTTAGAAACCAAAATATTTTTCAGAACTCATATTAAACAACTTTCGGTTTAATAGCTTATTTGACACATTTCGAAAGTTTATTTTTATTTATTATATATATATATATAGAATAATATAAACTCTCAAATTGTTACAGTAATATTAAAGTGCATTAATCGCCATTAATTTTTAATACGAAGAACTAATTAAATATTTGTTATAATTTTAAATAAAGAAAAATATATTGTTCCGTATTCTCACCTCACTTTTTCGTGAAATAGTGCTTTTATCATTAATTTCAAAATAATTTTTTGCTTCTGTTTTTGGTCAAATATGAATAGTTTTTCTATTTTTGATCATTTTTATTACATTTGGTATTATAAAATTTAAATAAACTAGTATAAAGTCCTTAAAAAATAATTTTAAGTAAACGTCAAAAGCACTTTTGGCAAAAATCACTTTTGTAAATGAGGTGAGAATACGAGCCATTGACTCTGCATTTGACTACATTTTTCTTTATTTAAAATTATAACTAATGTTTAATTAGTTCTTCGTATTAAAAATGAATGACGATTAATGCACTTTAATATTACTGTATCAATTTCTTATCGTCGAATATTTAAAATTTATAATAATCTCAAATTGTGTTAGGTCCCCTTTTATTTTAGTGTGAAAACCTGCTGAACGTGTTCTTTAATTTATGATCATTAATTTCATGAAAATATTCTAGTTCGTTTTTAGCAGCTAATTATTATTTACAAATAATGATAATAGCTCTCTCTCTCTCTCTCTCTCTATTCACTGAAAATTTTAATATGAAAATTAGTGTAAATTTCAAAAATTTAAACAAAAAAAAATGATTTACTGTTTAGTGTAACACCTTCTATTTTAATTTAATGAGGAATGGTAGAAGAAAACGATTTGAAAATTTTTATTTCAATTTTGTAGCTTATTTACTTTCAACTATAAAATATATAATTGATTGTATCTATTTATGTAGATAATCTAGTCTGTAATTACTATTATGAAATAAACGATATATATATATATATATATATATATATATATATATATAAAAAAAAATTCATTTTTATAATTCAGAATAATGTTGATATTTGAAAAGAAAAAGGTAAATACATATACTCGAATGTTGGTTTTGATTATAAAGATTAGTTTTGAAAGTATAGTTTTTCTATATTATAATAGTACTAGAGTTGCAAGTAAATAAACTATAGAACAATGTTTTCAAAAAGTGTTATATTTATTATATATATATTTGTGCATATAATTTTAAGTTAAAATGGTATAGGTTCATTCAAACACTGCCTTGAATTTAATAACTGGAAATACATGGTACACAATAACAATGTTATAATTGTTATAAGTTCTTGAATACATGTCCTATTATAAAAATTTAAAAATCTTAGTTTTTGTAGTGTAACAAAATGAAAATTCTCTAAGTTTTTTCAATTTTTTATGATTAAATTTATTATAAATGTAAAAAAAACTATAATAAATACATATCGGGCAGAGTATTTAAGAAGTTTTAATAAATATTTCATTGAATTTTTCAGTTATTAAATAGTAAACTGAGCAAATTGTGTTCATGTTGCAAGTATATATTTAACTAATATACTAACTTGTGGCTCTGACAACTTAAAACATTATAATTAAGTATTCATTACCCTGCAGGTTTTAGATATTAGAAATACCTACTTGTGTATGTATGTAAACTTATTTACGTCAAATAATGCAATGTATTATAGAAAACTATAAATACAGATATATAAATTTATGTTTTATTAATGAAATATTATCTGGAAATATAATATACTTTTCTGGGCAACAATTTTGTAAAAATTAAATAAACAATTAGCATAATGTAAAAATTATGAATATATATAGATAAAATATAATTGCAAGATTTATAAATAATTTTATGTTGGAAAATTTCTTGACTAAAAATAATGTACTAATAAAACGCACATTATTTCTAACCAAGAATTTATAATTCTGCAAATTTTTCTTTTTTATTACACAGTTAATGTGAATGATTCAGTAGTAAATATAATTATTATGTAACTGCCAATTATCGAATAAACGTTGTAAAATGATGTTTTCATATTTTTATATTCATACTAGCAGGGCCCCGTTGCGCTTCGCTGTACATTCAAATTATAGATGGACCGAAATTCAGCAGTTTTGTCAATCATAAAATGGACAAAATTGGAAAAGATTAACATTCCAAATATTAATCATTTAAATGCAACTAATGACTACTGACTACTACATTTTTATCACGTTGGATGCCGTGTGAATCATGTATGATTCACAGTAGATTTGTTCATAGTTTCAAAGTTGCTTCACATTAATATTTACCGTTGAGGCTCTGTGAGTCACGTATGTACGTAGTACAGCACAATGAAATGCTAATAGGAAATGATCATAATTAGCCTAGTGAACAAAAAAACCTACTTAGCCAGTGAGAAAATCTTCTCTAATGTTTCACAGGTTGCCTGTTATACAGGGGAATTCCACTTACTTATTTTATTTAGTTTTGGTTCAAATTTAGGGTAATATATTGAGTAAAACAACAGCAATAGTGAGGGCCCTGGGAGTAAAAAATTTTTAAACATAGCGGCACTCAACGTGTTAATTATGTGCAGCAAATTTACCCGTTCTTCGCTCGAAAGATACAAATAATTTACTGTATTATTTTTAAACTTGTGCAATCTATCTTATTACAATTTTTTATCGAAGCTATTGTCTTATTGCTATAATGAGCATTAAAAAGTTAAATAAATAAAACATGAAATTAATATTTCAAAATGAAATTCGAAATTTTTCTCAAAAACATCACATGACTAGAAGCACTTTGTTTCTGCATGACGTCATTCCGCTCAAGTTCCGCAAACTTTGTTATTTGTTTGACAATAACTTTCCGAAAATAAATGTGAATATTATAATATCGTGATTGGCAATGATGACTGACGAAAATTTATTGTTTTCTAGTAGTAGTAATAGCAGTAAAAACGATAAATTTATAACACTATAATTATAAATGTAAAATTTATAATTTTTTCATTGGAAATATTTTGAAATTATTTGAATTGAATAAATAACAAGTGTCTTTTTAATGGTAGATGCTTTATTACATTTATTTTATACTATTTTTATTATTAACTTTATCTCCACTCATAAAATAATATTGAGCACCTAAGTTCATAATACACTTCGTCCAGACCACGAAATAATGTACAATATATGATATTATTCACCATTACAAATAAGTAAAAATGTCACCCATAATAATCTTTGACTTCTTTTCGTTCAGATTTATGTATTAACAAAGAGAATATAATAGAGACTATATTCTCTTTGGCATTAATTACTTGCGAATACATACAGTGTTTATATATATATATATATATATATATATATATATATATATATATATATATATACAGAGTGATTTATGACGTCGGGGAAAAACTACACCGGATGATTCCTATGAGTAATCTAAATAAAAAACTTCAAATAAACATATGCCCGAAAATGCTTTCTAACGGAACTGTAGCCGTTAGAAGTTTATTACATCAATCGCGTTAGCCTTATTTATTATATCAGGAAAAAAGTCATAAACTCTGAATAATTGTAAAATTACTGATTGATTTTCTAACATTTTGTTTAAACACTAGTAAACCAATTTACTAGTTACTGCGTCCCGACAAAATTTGTCTTCGATTTTTATTTATTGTAAATTGTTTATTAAATATTTATTTATGTGTGTACAAAAATTTATAAACTAGTAAATTGGTTTACTAGTGTTTAAACAAAATGTTAGAAAATCAATCAGTAATTTTACAATTATTCAGAAGTTTAGGACTAGTTTTTTTTTTTCTTGATATAATAAATAAGGCTAACGCGATTTATGTTACATGTAATAAACTTCTAACGGCTACAGTTCCGTTAGAAAGCATTTTCGGACATATGTTTATTTGAAGTTTTTCATTTAGATTACTCATAGGAATCATCCGATGTAGTTTTTCCCCGACGTCATAAATCCCTCTGTATATATAAAAATACTTCACATGTATAAGGTAACAGTACTATGACGAGTTCCTATCATCATAGAAAGTTATTTTACAATAAATTTCCTCAAATGAATACAATTCCTAATAGACAAAATATTTATTTAGTAAATATTTCTATAAAATATGAAAATTTAATCACAGCATATATGTACAAATAGATGCATTATTTTATAACGTTTTACTCCAACTGAACAATACATCTTTTTGATCACTTTCCCATAATGCGTTTGCTAAAATATTAACTTTTGATTCTTCCGGTTTCATTCTTGTCCAATCCAAAATCATTTGATAGACAACCTTTTAGAAAATAATTTTTATATTAATGCAAAATGTACTATTGTATTTACATATACACACCTCTTTATGACTAATTGCTTTATTATCAGCATAAAAATTATCCATTTCGCCTCTTGAATAGCCCAATTTTTCACCAATAAGACGCCAACCTTCACCCAAATGAGTTGCTATAAAATTAATGTCTTGTGTTGTAACAGGATTTTCATTTCCAAAAATTTCATGAAATTCAGATTTATTATATTCATTTTCTGAAGACATTTCACATTTCTTTTTACTTATATTGGAATGTAAGTGATAGGTGTTAACATTGCCAATGTGTATACCTGTTGATCCCGAAACATTTATGACTTTCGTACTATCTATAAAATAACAATGATCAAAATAATATTCAATTATAATTCGTAAATTATCGTATCGTCCGTACATGTTGGTGTTTTCAATTTATTCTTCTGTTTATATGTACGATTACTACTTGTTTGAGTATTATTATAATTCGATTTACACTTAGACGAACTGATAAATTCTTTTTCAGGCTTATCAGAATCTTCTTCAGGCTTATCAGAATCTTCTTCAATAACAGGTGATTCTACATTTATTGTTGGTGACAAATCTGGTACTGCATCCGTAGTCAAATTTAAATCATTTTCAATAATATGTGACATTTTATTTAATAGTTCTATGTTTCACAGACTTTAAATATTCAAAACATCTCAATTTTCAATATTTACACTATCCGCGACAATTAAATCTTGTAATCATGCATTTAATGACGTGTCACGGATTTCTACAGATTTCTACTTGTCACATAGATGGCAAACTTCAATGCTAACTGATGCTAACCACATTTGAGGTTATGAAATAATAGACAATTGCGATAGATATGAGAACTAAATCTGAAGTGGCGGTTATTATAAACATTTGTAATATTAATTCTTGGTTTTGAAGTTATTTCAAATAAACATTTTGTTCATAAAATACCTTCACAACTTTACGAATTTCTGATCTGGTTGCCATGACGTCAAATCAATTAGAATCGTAACCAGAATATGACGTTTTGCGTTTTGCAAATCGCTATGCTAATTAAAAACAATCGTTAAAGATAATCGTCCGAAAACGCTTCCATGTCATCTGCTTTTTTTACCTTGAAAAATATTAGCAAATCTAATAGAATTGTTTAGGTAAACAAAATTGCAATTGAATATTTTATTTTCATTTATATTATATTTTAAATTTTAATAATAAAATATATATTTTTCAGAAAGAAAGGAAAAAGAAAAAAAATCCAATTAGATTAATTGTTGACGTAGTTATAAATAATATGGATTTGGGGAGTGACCATTGTGTACTTTGAACTTGTTCTAACCCCAATCGAAATCGAACGTACTTATTACGTATTGTGTAAAACTGACTTATCTTAGTTCTTTTTGTCGTACACGGTCATACATCTTGATTTATATAGTATGCGTTATTGGCAAGCAATGTTTTACTAATTCAACAAACATTTTGAACACGTGTTTTATGCGTATATATATATAAACTATATACACAAATTTCTATATTTTATTATTTAATTTAAAATAAATGATTTTTCTTGGTATGTCAAATTTTTAAAACAAGTATGCCTCCTAAACAACGTAATATTGCTATTATGGGATACAGATCAGTAGGTCAGTTGTAAAACTTTTATTTATTTATTTATATATATATATATATATATATATATATATATATATATATATATATATATATATATCATATTTTTTAAAGGTAAATCTTCGCTCAGCATACAATTTGTCGAAGGTCAATTTGTTGATTCGTACGATCCCACAATTGAAAATAGTAAGTATAATATAAATAGAGATAAGTTTTGCGAATAATGAAGAAATTGGATATATTTAGCTTTTACGAAAACAATACGAATAAATTCTCAGGACTACGAGGTTAAATTAGTAGATACAGCTGGCCAAGATGAATATTCTATATTTCCAGTACAGTATAGTATAGATGTTCATGGATATGTACTTGTGTACAGTATAACTAGTTTAAAATCATTTGAAGTTATAAAAATAATATATGAAAAGTTGTTAGATATTACGGGAAAAATCAAGTAAAGTATTTTTTTATAGATTCAGTAAGAATTGTTCGATGATATAATTGTTGTTTTTAGTGTACCAATAGTATTAGTTGGTAATAAAAGTGATTTATTTAATGAACGCGCTATCAAAACGGAAGAAGGTAGGCAATTGGCAAACTCTTGGAAAGTAGCATTCTTAGAAACTTCAGCAAAACAAAATGAGGTAAGAATGGATTTAATTTGTTTGGTTTTCGTATCTAAACTGAAGTTTGTATTCACTCTATTTTAGTCGGTAGCAGATATTTTCCATACCTTACTTATGGAAATTGAAAAAGCAGATGGAAACATACAGGACAAGAGTAATTGTATATTGTCATAAGTTTGCAATTTACCTATGCCTTAACAATACTTATTATACCAACAACACAAAAAAAAATCAACATTTTAATTTAGTGAAAAATTATGAATACTAGTAATTCTACAATTAAATAATGCAAAGTCTATCATGGTAATTTTCTAATTTTTTTTAATTTTTTTTTAAATAACATTCATTATGAAATAATAATACTGTAATATATATATATATATATATATATATACAAAAAAAAAAAAGTTCAAACTATACAAATTATGTATTTTGTAATTTTTTAATTTTCAAAATTATATACAGGTAATTTATAACACGTGTACCAAACTTTTAACAGTTTGTTAAGAGAGATCATTTCAAGTGAAAAATGACATATAAACATAGGTCGTATTCTAAGTCGGCTATTCAACTCAGTTCACTCTTTTTACTTTAAAGTGATCTGCAACCGTTCGGTTATTGCTTTTGAAGTGCATGAAGTGAAATTTTTGTCGTTCTGTTATTACTGCGTAGAGTA
Source organism: Clivina fossor (assembly GCA_963966155.1). Classification (NCBI taxonomy): domain Eukaryota; kingdom Metazoa; phylum Arthropoda; class Insecta; order Coleoptera; family Carabidae; genus Clivina; species Clivina fossor. The sequence goes on along the minus strand of OZ014550.1, from coordinate 43,740,171 downwards.
AAAAGAATTAACTCTATGCGCAGTAGTTTTAAATGTTGAAATTATAACTTTTTTTTTTTTTGAAGTAAAAAATGAAAAATATCGGAGTACATTCGAAAGTGTCGTTTAAATAGATGATTTACCATATTTGAGAACGTAAATTCTACATGGTCTCGTCGTTATCATCAAATAAAAAATCTCTTGCATTTATAATAATTACTTTTCGATGGAACATTAATATTTACATATGACAGAATACGTTCAGCGTTCGGCTGTCTGTTAACTATGTGATTAGATTACTACAAAATTACTTCAACTTCACTCGTAACTCAAAATTAATATTTAACTTGATTAGCCGTAACTTTGTGATACATTTTGGAAATAAGATAAATAAATAAAAATAACTTTGTTATATCACTAAAAACTTCATTCTCGTAAATGCAGTTTCAACCTGTTAGGCCATCGTCAAACGAATACACGCTGGCCTAACAGGTTGAAACTGCAGTTACGAGAATAAAGTTTTTAGTGATATAACAAAGTTATTTTTATTTATTTATCTTATTTCAAAATTAATAGCTGATTCCACTAGAGGTAGGGTAAATGGTGTTAATAACCGAACGACAAAAATTTCACTCCGTGCACTCTAAAATCAATACCCCCGAACGGTTGCAGACCACTTCGGAGTGAATCAAGTTGAATAGTGGAATCCATTTTTAATTGTTGTAAAAGACAATGGATCGTTTTACTGCATGCCGAATATGCAGATATAGTTATATTATTGGACGTAGATATCCAAATAGACGCCAACCTTCATATCACGTATTTGATTGTACATTTCAAAGACTACGAGAGACCGGATCAACAGTTCCACGTAATTATCCTAATCGAAACAATGTAGCATTAAATCAAATTCGTTATAATATTGACATGATTCGCTCGCGTGTACCATTCGTTGATTCGCCGGTGTCATGCTTAAATTCAAGTTCAACGAGCTGAACTCACTTTGAATACTTGTTGTAAAATATAAAATAATTTTACTTGCCTCTCTCGACGATTTTATTTTATTTTTCGAACGGTACCTTGTTTTATTAAACCATGCCACTAATAAAACACTTAAATTTCTTGTAGTTGCGCAACCCGATAGAATGTTCATATGACATTTTTCATTCGAAATAAACTTCTCAACAAATTGTTTGGTATACTTGAAATATGAATCAGTCTGTATATGTTTTCGCGTTACCTAATATAATTAGAATTTATTTTTAAAATACAGGTGTCTGAAACCAATAATTAACACGTTCGGTGCCGGTAACGCGCTGGCGCGTGAAATGATACCTTTGTTGGGTGCCGGTTACTCGCCAGCGCGGTATTTGACTGTTTGTGTTTATATGCGTTGTATTTAGTCGGCCCCTAGCGGAAGTACATGATTTCAAACCGGCAGCGAACGTGTTAATTAAGTGTATATACTAATTGATTGATAGAGAAATAATATTTTATCTTATCTTTTTATTTACTCAGGATATTTTGTATATTTTAGGTCTTTTTAACTAAACTGGTATATTATATTTTTGATATTAAATAAGTTCTTTAGATATCAATAAATTATGAGAAACATAAATAATCAGGAATAATAAAGATTTAATTAAAATACGTCTGGGATTTATTCAGTTGTAAATAACCTAATTTTATAAATTACATAGTAAATCACTGTTTGTTTAATTGGCATTCGTTTTGTACGTATGATTTTCGAAAAATTTTGAATCTAATTAAAAATTATACTTATATTATAAAATCTATATTGATCATACTTAAGGTGACCAGATTTTTAGATGGGCAAAGCGGGAAAACTCTGAAGGAGGGGGGGTATCAACAATAATTTTAATACAGAATAAAAATAATGTAATATTTTTTTATTTTTAACATAAGTACAATTTATAAATATAAAAAAATGTATAATATTTTATTCCTTGACATATTTTTTATTTGAGTGAATTTGTTTCAGTAGATTGTTGTCATTTTTTAAAATATTGTAAAAATCTTCACAAGAATTTGTCAAATTATATTTGACACATAAAATGGCTTGAAATATATAAATAAATTACTTACCTTAATTTTCTATGGTAAGTAGCAGATTTGTAATATTTATTTGTTCAATTAGCTTGCTAGCACGCAGTACGAACACGAAGTGTATCATCTGAGAGACAAATACAATGTAACTGGGTAGCAAAAGCAATATGTTAGTCGTCGTAGCCCGTAGGATTCTTAGAACGCAAAACAAATTGAAGGATTCTTAGAACGCAAAACAATGATTTTCATAAATATAAAATTTAACTTAATTCTAAAAGTCGGGACTTTTGAAAAACGTCGCGGGACAAATTGTGAAAAATCGGGACTGTCCCGCCGAAAGCGGGACGTCTGGTCACCTTAATCATACTGCCATTTTGCAAATAACTAAATGAATATTTTTTGAAATGTATCAGTAAAACGTATATTATGTTTCTTATTATCATATTTTACAATAGTAATACATATTTTAAATATAGATTATATTGTTTTATGTATATGATAATTAAAAATACAATTTTATTCCAATAATAAAAAAAAAACAAAACAATTTGTTTGATCCCCGTTAGTTACTGTTTCTAAATTTCCAAATCTGTTTTTGGAGACGACGTATTAAAACAAAATATATTTATTTATAAGGAATATTAAATAATTCTCATAGAGAAAATTATTGATTTATACATATTTGCTCTTTTCGTGATTTCTAAGTTTTATTTTTCAAAAAAAATAGTATATTAACCATGTATTATAGCAATTGAATCGATACAGAAGCATGCATTAAAGTAATGATATAATAAAGAATTTATATTATACTGTGTGTGAGCGTATATAATGTTCGAAAATCGAGATTATTTACAAGAAAATATAAAACGATAAGTATTCCATATTATAATTTTACATCACTGTTTTTCTGTTGTTTGTTATATAGTTTATTTATGTATTTTATTTGTAGTATGTGTTACTGTTGCACAAAAAGTAACAGAATTTCACAGCCTTAATGAAAATAATGAATAAAGAAAATTAGCAATTTTTCTTACGTTGAAATGAATGTAATCAAATCAAATCAAATGAGAACAACATTGTCACTGACCCTTCTTCGATATATTCAATGCAGAAAATTACATCTACTACCACTTCAAAAAAAAACATTCATTTCAACACAATACATAGTATAAATTATATGTCGAAATAAATTTTAATAAATATTTTAAAATTAACGTACATTATTATTATTATTACTGCAATTAGGACTGGCAATGAATACAATTGCAAATTAATAAATACTTTTATGAACTGTGAAATATGCAAAAGTTATACACGGGTGGTATTACAAGCTTGATTTTAAAATCGGTTTAAAGACAATGATGCATAAGAAAGACCCAGGACAAAACAATTGAACTGAAACAGGCAAAAAAACCAAGCTTATAATACTAGCCATAGATAGAGTCAATAGCTGTATTCTTTTTATCAATCAAAAATTGATTCATTTCAGTTGGAAAGTGAAGTAAGTGAGTTGAGTTGCTTTAGAAAAGAACAAAATATTCAAACTCTAGCAAGAGAACACTAATAAGTGACAACTTTTTTTGGACGTTTGTTTTTCTAATCAACCATAAATTTGTGAATCAAGAAATACATTTTTGATATAAATTTTACATTAAATTTAAAGGTCCAATATCATTCAATCTTTTAAAATTATTAACTAATAGAATATGGAAACTAAGAAAATTAATTTTATATTGGTATTAATTTTATATGGTATGGTATATTGGTGCAGCAAGATTGACACAATAACCTCTACTACTAAACTGAGTATCTCACTTCATTATCCAAGTCAGTTTGTCGTAGCTCAGTTAAGATAAAAAGAATAAGAATTATCCGAGTTGATCTGAGATCTCAGTAAATTATAAATAAAAAGAATGCAGCTATTATAGGATTTTTGAAATTTAATGATAAAAAATTTGTAAAAGTGGAAAAGAAGGGCGGGGGGGGGGGTTGGGAAGGGGAAGGAAAAGATGTTCATTTTCATATCCAGTCTTAATTATATCGCAGAATAGAAATAGAATTAGTTTGATGGCGATTTTGATGACGTATGTATGATTAGTATACAAGTAATGTAAATTATTATTCAATGGCACGCGGTCCATCAATCGGCATCGTATGTAGCACTTCATCTAGGAGCTGTAGTGCTCGATGCAAATGCACCTCGATCCAGCATGGTGTTTCTTTTATCGACTGACGCGGATAATCAGGGCCCCATCCCTTTACGAAACTCAAACGTAAAATACAGAGACGACGCAAATCGTCCACACCAATTCCAGTCGCGGCTGATAAACTAATTGCCGGTGCAATACCGCCAACTGAATGCGGTCCAGGAATGTGGCCGGCGACAGCAGCTGCTTGGGCAGCTGCTGCCGCTTGAGCTGTTGCTGCTTGGGTCGTCATCTGATGATGACACTGTCGTAGGTCAAACACCTGCACAACAACACAATCAATATTTTGGTAAAACTTTACCAAACCAGGGCTTATAAAGGCCTACAATAGCCCGAAAAATAAGGCAATGGCGTATTATTCGAATTAAAAAAAAAATAATAAAATAGAAATATGGCAATTTACAAGTCAATGTCAATGTAAAAACTAACTCAACTTTACTACAAAAGTTTGAAGAAAATCGATTACATAATCGTTAAGTAAAGTTTAGTCAAGATTTGAATTCAAATTATGTGTTGGAAAACAAACAAAGCAAGCAACCAACCAACCTTGATGTACGCAGAAGGATAAATTTTATGAACTGCATCGCCCGGTGCTCGGCCCGCTTCTCGATCCAAATAGTAACTTTGAACGAAAACTGAATGATCACTGAGACATCGTAACCAAACGTCGCCTTCGCCGCGTAAATCCAATTGCACACCTTTTCCAATATGTAAACGAGCACGTTCACTTTGTTCAGTACGATGCACATTACTCAGTGCACCTAGACAAAATCGATTACCACCCGACGGATCCACGTAACCATCAATCGTAACATTGGGACAACTTGATGGCACCTTAAATGTTTCGCCAACTTGTGTGTCCAATTCGAAATACGCAACCGAACACCAGTATTCGGGTGCTGGTTGTGTAGATAATAGGCCAGCGGCTATGTTCACATCGTTACCTAGTGGATTTGTGCTCGCATTGTGACTCCCTACGGGTGGGGGCCAAAATAAAACGTATTTATTAATTAACAATGCAAATATTTATATATATATATATATATATATATATATATATATATATATATATATATATATATATATATATATATATACAGCCTGATTCAGAGTAAGCGCCTTATTTTTTTTTAGCCACACTATGGGTACTACTTTCAAAATATTTGGCACTAATATGTTTCAGGACATTCTCTATACGATGGTGATATCAGATTTTCAATTGGACGAATCATTTCAAAATGGCGACGTTCAACTTTTTTTTTAAATGGGATGCCATAATTTTTTTTTTATTATTGAGATTCTGAAAACATTCTTTTTACGATAGTATTTTGTTTTTCTTAAAAATTCATTTCTTTCCCTATCAAAAAGCAAACTAACATTTTAATCTAGTAGCGCATGCATGTTTTACATCCGATGTTATTTTTGTCCAAATATCAAGTAGCGGTAGACAAACTAGTTGTCAAACGTCAAACACCACCATTGGACGACGTTTCAATTTATGTATTGAAAAAGAAGGAAAACATTTCGAGCAATTTTTGTAAATACCTAATTTTTATTTGATATAAATTTTTAATTTTAAGTTTCAAAAAGTAGATGTAGATGACAAAATAAAGTTTAATTGTTTCTTTTGTGTCTACCGCTACTTGATATTTGGACAAAAATAACATAACATGCGCTACTAGATTGAAATGATAGTTTACTTTTTGATAGAGAAAGAAATGAATTTTTAAGAAAAACGAAATACTATCGTAAAAAGAATGTTTTCAGGATCTCAATAATAAAAAAAAAATTATGGCATCCCATTTAAAAAAAAAAGTTAAACGTCGTCATTTTGAAATGATTCGTCCAATTGAAAATCTGATATCACCATCGTGTAGAGAATGTCCTGAAACATATTACTGCCACATATTTTGAAAGTAGTACCCATAGTGAGGCTCTATATATATATATATATATATATATATATATATATACAGTAGCGCAGCCAGGATTTTGTCTTGGGGGGGGCCCAAGAATTTTATCTTGTAGAAGCAAAAAAAAAAAGCAAATACTAACCAGATTTTCACTTTATCTTACATGAATCGAATAATTAATAGTTTAAAATAATGAATTTTGGCTCAATATTTTGGGGTAAATAATTGTAGCGTTAGAAGTGACTGCTGAATATATGACTAAACGAATAAAAATTGTGCTAATTCTGCTAGCCTTGGGGGTGGCCGAGGCCCGTCGGCCCCCCCCTTGGTTGCGCCACTGTATATATATATATATATATATATATATACTATAATATTAAAAATGAAATTAGGCATTTCGTATATTATGTAACATACATACATACACAATCACGCCATGTACCCATATGGGTGTGGCACAAACTCTTTTCATCATCCCGAAATCAGTCGCCTCCAAAAATTCCTATCCAAACAAGCAACTTTCGCTTCATCCACATTCATAATTCCTCTCGTAGATGCTCTTTTATTCCTACTACTTGGAAACTTTCGCTCACACAAAACACTCTCAATCATACCACTCCAACTACTACTACTATTATATTGGCGCACATTATACTGTAACTAGGCGTACCCTCTAACCGATGAATAAATAGAATTTACTGCGGAAATATTGTACGAGAGGTATTTTCATCATTTTCATTTGATTTTCATATTTTTCAAGAAGACGAAATTCAATATATAGGTATATTTCAGCGAGAAAAATATTATTCATTTTTTCAAAGCTATCTACTATTTATATATTTTGTTTTAAATGCGATATTTTTATGCCATTATAGTATACAAGTAATATACTTTTTTCCTTTCTCTCTCTACATAAGCTGTATTATTTCACGGAGATACAGTGTACGAGGCATAATTGAAAAGTTTCCACGTAGTAGGAATAGAAGAGCATATATGAGATAGGTTCGAATGAATGTGGATGAAGCTAAAGTTGCTTGTTTCGATAGGAATGTTTGAAGGAGACTGATTTCGGTAAAGAGTTTGTGCCACACTCTTTTGGGTACATTAGCGTGATTGTGTATGTTTGTATTTTATATTATTATATTTCTGAATACGTACAATATGGTGTATGATGATTTCGATTATCGGGCGGCTGCATAGACTGTGTATAAGTGAGTGTATTAGATCCTTTCCATGTACCCTGGCCGGGACCCGGTCCAGCGGTCGGTGGTTGATTATTTGATATTGTGTTACCGCCGCTAACACTTGTATTCACACCAACAGCAACATTCGATGCAGGATTATTGGCGCCCGTGTTATTCGCACCAGGTCCACTTGTACTACTGCCACCACTAACATTCACATTGACAACACTGTTAGTGAAACCGTTTTGGTGAAGATGTGCTGGAACAGCTACCGGCACCGGCGATGTAGCATCACCTAGAGGTGATGCTAGCGATTCATTTACATTTACACTACGACCATCGCCCACGGCCACTGGTACTACTGTTGCTGTACTTGCTGCTCCCTGGCTAAAGAATTGAGTTTGGCCTTGATTTTGTACTTGCACCTAAATTCAATTCAATCACGACAAATTAATCATTTCATAAATATACATACGTGTATATGAGCCCCGTTTTCTTTTGAAAGTGATATTTAAGGGTTTGTATTTGAATGGTAATATTATGACAAAATGATGAAAATTTTGTTGGGAACTGTTTATAGATAGTAAGCTCATAGCAGATTGCATTCATTGTGTTATCATTAAATAACATTTTTGTCAGAAAATGGACGTACATCACTTTCAAAGAAAACGGGGCTCATATATTGAATAAATACCTGAACTTGTACTTGTGATTGTGAACTATGTGCTCCAGGAGGTTGTTGTGGCGGAATATTCTGACCTGATACTTGAGATGGATTTGAATGACCAGATATTGTATGTTGATGTGACGCTGAAAAATCAGATATGGAAGTGCATTCGTATTTCTAATATTGAATTATAGATAATATATAGGTCTAATGAATATGAATGATAAATTTGAGTTGATGCATAAATATCAGACGTTTTTCTTTGTTTTGCTCCGAAATCATTATTTAAAAATGTTATTGTTGAATTTTTTTGTTTCTTTTTTCATAATAAATATTGTTTTAAAAAACGCCTGATAATTATATATATATATATATATATATATATATATATATATATATATATATATATATATATATATATATATATATATATATATATATATATATATATACCGGTGTTCATTTGCAAGATGTACGTAGATAGATTACATGCTAAAATAACAAAAAAAAAGTTAAAAGAAAAGTTTCTCGAATTAAATTTGCAAAAAATGGACACTGCAAATATTTAACTATTGATAAATAGGAAGCTTTCAATACAATAAAAGCATTGAATAAAATAATTTAAAAAAAAGACAATGTCGTTTAGATGTTTTTAATTTTAGCATTATGAACGTAGAAAATAAACTAGCAATGATTATTTGTAATGAATAATTATTATAATTAAGAAACAGTAACAGTTTATGCAAATTTAAGTCGAGAAAGTTTTCAAAAGCAATTTTGCCATTTTAACATATAATCTGCCTATATACACCCTGCAAACGAACACCCGAGATATATGAATGAATGAATGAGTGATACACATAAAGTGTATTATAATAAGAAAAATTCTTACTAAGATACATTCGCGTTGGTAACCAGGTTGATCTAGGACAATTATCAGCTGGTCCTTCAATTTTAGGTACACCAGCAGATCCAAGAACTGAACGATTTGTTGTTGCATTATATAAAGTAGGATCTCCTAATATTGTACGTAACGTACATTATATCCGAACAAAAATAAGTACATGCAAAATAAAAGCGAAGATAAATAAAAAATAAATAAATAAAATAAACCATAATAATAATAATAATAATAATAATAATAATAATAATAGAAATAATAATAAACCAATAATAGCAGCAGCAGCAGCAGCAGCAAATCAAACTACCGTCTAAAAGAAATACCTGGATTTGTTTGTTGCAACGTTGTAAGGCTAAACGTTTGTTGTGGCGGATGATGTTGGATAGTTTGCGATATATTCACCGCTAATTCACCATCCACCTCCATACTACTACTACTACTGCCGGCGACACTAGCCGTTACACTGCCTACATTTACACCGCCAGCACTATATTCATCCTTCACTAGACGGCTTGGACCCGATTGTAGCGTTAAACCAGACAGATCTAAAGTACCATCAATCAACCAATTAAAAATTTAGATACACGATAAAAAAATGATGATGCTATCGTATATTGTTATTATTGTATCGTATCGTATCATATATTCAATTGTATTATATTGTATTGTCTACCTACCAATGCCAGGCGATACAACACGCTCATAGTGATATGGATTCACGCACACCGAATCACATTTCAAATCAAATGCGAACTGACAATATTTCACATGTTTTAGTTCGTTTTTGTGTAAATCCGGCCAACGCCATATTCGGGCATAAATAACGTGTGGAAATCCTTTTCGGCCAGCTACTTGCAAACGACCATCTAATGTTCGTTGGATTGTTACACATTTACTTGGATGTGCACCATTTGTTGTAATTGCTGTTATCAATGAATCTAGCTCGTCGCGTTTTTCCTTCAACTTTTTCACTAACGATTCGATTGCTCGTTTTGCAAATCCTTCGCTTTCTCCACCTTGTCGATGACACATTAAGCTATGTACGATGCTTAAACATGCATCTGCAGATGTTGGAGCGTTTGTCACAAGTCCTGACATTTCTCGCACTAAAAATTCATTTTTATTAAAATTCATTTCATTCACACTATTGTTCAAAATAACCTTAAAGAAACAAAAATACAATATTTATATTGTATCTCTACATAACAATAACAAAACATTTTACAGTATTTTCATAAAAATCATCAATTTTCTATAATAAAAAATATGTCTCAATATTTATATTTATATTATGAAATAAATATACCTTCTTGCGAAGAAATGTTCGATGAATACAAATGTCCACCACTCGATAGTCCTACCATTATTATAATAGTATTTTAAAGAAATTATATTTTATATCACATAAAATACGAATTTTGAACATTTGTTGTAACATTTTCCACATAATATTAAAAACAATATGTATTTTATTTTATTTAAAGAAGTATCTTAAAATATCATAGTTGGTTTAATAGATGTCAAATATCATCTGAAAAAATCATTACACAAAAATGCATAGCGTTAATATTGCTACAAATTACTGCAAATTATCAATGTGAATTTAGCTTCAAATTAAACTGCTATTTTAAAATATTTGAAATATGTATATTGTTTAAAAAAACTATATACGTAGTAAACATATAATAAAAAAAAATTGGAATATATATATATTTGTATTTAATATACATTTTCTATTGAAAATTTGTTGTAAACCAATTAATTTTTATTTTATCTTTACGATAGATATGAAATCACTTTTTTTATTATGTAAAACAAACCTCATATATTTATCACTATTTTACCCATAAAATCTAATAAGATATTTTATAGCTTTGAAGTTCGCGGTGTGTATGCCTGAGTGTGTGTGTGTGTGTGCGCGCGGTGTGTGCTATGGAATGGGTGATATGAGTCTAATCTGACAGCAACGGCATTATAACCGAAAGAAAATTGTTAAAAATTTCTAATATATGTACCGGATTAAAGAACTACATATAAAGATATTTCATATTTGTATTTTGTAATATATCTGTAGTAAGTTTTAATTTGTTATATATGTATATAAGTATCGTAAAACAATTGTAATATAGGGGGAGGAACATCATATCTGACATTTTGTAATCCTTCTGTGATTGTGGTAATGTTTGATAAAATGAATTATTATACAAAATGTGAGTAATAGTTGTTACTATATTTTAGTTATAGGAAAGGAAAAATTATATTAGCAAAATGCCAGCTGTTCGAGGCGATGGCATGAGAGGTTTGGCCGTTTTTATTTCCGATATAAGAAATTGTAAGTTAATAGTTTAGGTTTTTATTCATATATTTATCTATAAAAAGCAACATACATTCTTAGGTAAAAGTAAGGAAGCTGAAATTAAACGTATAAATAAAGAATTAGCAAACATTCGTAGTAAATTTAAAGGAGATAAAACGTTAGATGGTTATCAGAAAAAGAAATATGTTTGTAAGCTGTTATTTATATTTTTACTTGGACATGATATAGATTTTGGTCATATGGAAGCTGTTAATTTACTCTCTTCTAATAAATATTCAGAAAAACAAATTGTAAGTTATATATAGTGTTGTAACAGGTAAATATATGTATGAAATTTCCTTTTTTTTTCTTTTGTTATTTACAGGGTTATTTGTTTATATCTGTACTAGTCAATACTAACAGTGAACTTATAAAACTAATAATACAGAGTATTAAAAATGATTTACAATCACGCAATCCAATTCATGTAAATTTGGCTTTACAATGTATCGCAAATATTGGCAGTAGGGAAATGGCTGAAGCATTTGGTACTGAAATACCGAAACTTCTAGTATCAGGGTTAGTATTTATTATACCTATTTAATTAATAATTGATTGTAATATAATTGAATTCAATAGCGATACAATGGATGTTGTGAAACAAAGTGCAGCACTCTGTTTATTACGTCTATTTCGTACATCGCAAGAGATTATTCCGGGCGGCGAATGGACATCGCGTATAATTCACTTGTTAAATGATCAGCATATGGGCGTGGTAACAGCGGCTACTAGTTTAATAGATGCTCTCGTCAAAAAGAATCCCGATGAATACAAGGGATGTGTGTCACTAGCCGTGTCTCGACTCAGTCGAATTGTCACTGCCAGTTACACCGATCTTCAAGATTACACCTATTATTTTGTACCAGCACCCTGGCTTTCGGTAAAGTTGCTGCGCTTACTTCAAAATTATACACCGCCTGGTAATCATATTTATTACATACTATCAAAAAATGTATAATGCATTCATTTAATTGTCTAACGTATTTTTTTTTTTTCTCAAAAATTTAGCTGAAGATCCCGGTGTTAGAGGTCGTTTGAATGAATGTTTAGAAACTATTTTAAATAAAGCTCAAGAACCACCTAAATCAAAGAAAGTACAACATTCTAATGCTAAAAATGCGGTACTTTTCGAAGCAATTAGCTTAATTATCCACAATGATAGGTAACGATATTGATTGCATAATTTAAATTTAATAATGAATGATGTACAATTAATAGTTTTCACGAACCTTTTGTAATTTTAGTGAAGCTAATTTACTGGTACGAGCTTGCAATCAACTTGGTCAGTTCTTAAGTAATCGTGAAACAAATCTTCGATATCTTGCTTTGGAATCTATGTGTCATTTAGCGACATCCGAATTTTCTCATGAAGCAGTTAAGAAGCATCAAGAAGTAGTAATTTTATCAATGAAAATGGAGAAAGATGTTTCAGTAAGACAACAAGCTGTTGACTTATTGTATGCAATGTGCGATAAAAGTAATGCCGAAGAAATAGTACAAGAAATGTTGAACTATTTAGAGACAGCTGATTACTCGATTCGTGAGGAAATGGTGTTGAAAGTAGCGATTCTTGCTGAAAAATACGCAACCGATTATACTTGGTATGTGGATGTTATATTGAACCTTATTCGAATCGCTGGAGATTATGTTTCCGAAGAGGTATGGTATCGCGTCATTCAAATTGTTATTAATCGAGACGACGTGCAAGGCTATGCAGCAAAAACCGTATTCGAAGCATTACAAGCACCTGCTTGTCATGAGAACATGGTCAAAGTAGGCGGTTACATTTTAGGTGAATTCGGTAATCTTATAGCGGGCGATCAAAGATCATCACCGCTTGTCCAATTTCAATTGCTTCACTCGAAATATCATCTTTGTTCACCAATGACGCGTGCACTTTTATTGTCCACCTATATTAAATTTGTTAACTTATTCCCAGAGATCCGTAGTCAAGTACAGGAAGTATTTCGGACACATAGTAATCTCCGCTCAGCGGATGCCGAATTGCAGCAACGTGCATCGGAATATTTACAATTAAGTATAATTGCAAGTTCAGACGTATTAGCTACCGTTCTGGAAGAAATGCCCGCATTTCCCGAACGTGAATCATCGATATTAGCCGTGCTAAAGAAGAAGAAACCAGGTCGTGTACCGGAAAACGAAACAAAAGATTCGAAAAATGCATCGGGCGTAGGCTCAACTACAGCTACCGCTACAATATCAAATGCTAATCATACAAGTTCAATCGATGTGAACAATACTACAAATGCGAGTGCATCAAGCGATTTGCTTGGATTGTCAACGCCACCATCTCAACCAAGCCAGAGCAATACTGGCGTACTTTTAGATGTACTCGGCGATATTTACGTTGGCGGTGGCAGCGCTAATAATAAGACCACCACAAATAATGCCACTTTCAATAACGCTTCCAATTCGAAGAAATTTGTTTGTAAAAATAACGGTGTTCTATTCGAAAACGATCTTATTCAAATTGGTGTGAAGAGTGAATTCCGACAAAATCTTGGACGTCTTGGTCTATTTTACGGTAATAAAACTTCATTTCCTTTGCAAAATTTTGTGCCCAGTATATCTTGGGCAGATGATCAGACAGCTAAATTGAATATTCAAATGAAAGCTGTTGAACCAATATTAGAAGCAGGCGCTCAAATTCAACAGCTACTCAATGCTGAATGCATTGATGATTATAACGGTAAGTTATATGTATATCTTGATAAATTACAATAATTATTCTGATAATTTTTTTACTGACAACATAGATAATAATTCACTTGATTTCATTTCTTTTAGATACCCCCAATATGATTATTAGTTTTACATATAACAATATGCCACAAATGATCACTATGAAACTACCATTAACATTAAATAAATTTTTCGAACCGACTGAAATGAACGGAGAATCATTCTTTGCACGTTGGAAAAATTTAGGAGGGTATTTATCGATTCTATTTGAAAGATGATGCATATTTGATTTGAATATATATTTTTGTTTTTGTTTTAATTTTCAGTGCTAATCAACAACGATCTCAAAAAATCTTTAAGGCTTCCCAACCGATGGATTTGACTATTGTACGTACAAAAATATTGGGCTTTGGTATGCAGTTATTAGATGGTATTGATCCAAATCCAGATAATTTTGTTTGCGCTGGTATAATACATATGCGATCTCAGCAAGTTGGTTGCCTGCTACGTTTAGAGCCAAATAAACAAGCACAGGTTTGTATAAAAGTAATGGAATTATTTATGAAAATGCATTTTATGTATTTAACAAAACAATAGTACTTAGTTATTCTTTTATTACAGATGTATCGCTTAACTGTACGATCTAGTAAAGAAAGTGTATCAATTGAAGTTTGCGAATTATTGGCTGATCAATTTTAATTAAAAATATATGAAAAAATATAATAATAGTCGTAGCGTACATACATACCATACAATCATATATCGTTATCTTCAGAAGCGCGGTTATTCCATATTATAATAAATAGTAAGATTTCAATTGAAAATTATTTTGTTTAAATTTTATATAAGTTTTTAATGTAATTTATTTTTTTTATTTAGAAATGTCATTCATTTCTATAATATGTAATTTTAACAACTTTATGTAGATATATATATTTTTTTTTCTGTTTTTACATCAATTATTGTTATATTTTTTATTTGTCTATGTAAATTATTTGTATATAAGCTATTTATTTTGGAAGCAATTCTTAAATTCAGAATTATATTTTTTTATTATTGCAAAAATATTTCAGGCCTATATATTTGGAACAATATTATTTTAAATTATTCCGATAAATTTTTAATATATAACTCGTGTATATTTAAGCCCTAATGAATTATTTATAAATTTTTACAAATATTTTTATTTAAATGAAGAGTGTTATAAGTTATAACACATGATTGTATGAGTTATGTCTCAAATAAACATATAGTGTTAAAAATATCACCCATATTGTATATCATCGGACTATTTTGTAATGTATATGTATATTAGTTTATTGATTTTATTTGAATGACATTTTTATTAAGTAATAATAATATATATATGTACATATTTGATGTTTCAAATTTACAGGGTCCAACTTAATGTAATCTGATTATGTGAGGCGTTGTTCGCAGTGGGTACGTTAAATTTAAAAAAAATATTTAAACTAACCTTGCAACCGCTTCGTGATTTTTTTTTTTCTTGTTTTAATTTTTAATTAACGTTCTAAGTTACGCCGTGTAAATTTGAAACATGATATATGTATTTGTTAATAATAAATTGAATTTATAATTTCCAAATACCTAATGTATATTACTTAGAGGTAGTAAAATTAGTGTAAAAGTAAATGATCTGTTCCATTTATATAAAAGTCGTTGTCAGTGTTAGAAATAATTCTTATTACGCAGGTAGTTTTTCGTTCATTATCGTTAAATTTGTTATTTGGAAAAAATGTATATATAACAAATTAAATCGAACAATATTGCAAAACATTGAGTTCCTCGTTTTTTTTTTTCAAATGACAAAATTAACAATGTTGAATGAAATATATATATAATTAGATATATCAAAAGTTGTGCTGTGCCTTGTACAAAATGCAATTACATTGTTTTTTTTTTAGCTTGGCTGTTAGATATGAGATCAAACAAAAATTTTACTGTTAAGGGTTCACTATCTTGTAAAACAAAAATTTTAATTGTCTTTTGTTTTTGTTACATATTTTTTAATTTGATAGCTTTATAATTATAAATTATTTTGCAATGTGAAGGCACGCTATTAATTATTATTATTATATTTTTTTAATTAAAATACTCTTAAATGTTTTATCTATCTTCCGAATTATAAATCGAATATAAAACCTTGTACAATTGAAATAATATGTAATATTGAATAATTCCGGACTATTGTTAATTATAATGATTTTAATAGAAAATAATTTTAGCATGTATTATGTTTTTAATAAGGTTATAAAGAAATATGATATATTTTTGTTTTAAATATTTTAATTTCACTTTTTTTTATCAAGTTTAAATTTTTATATTCATAATGACCAAAACTTTTAACATAACTATATATGTATAATATAGGTAACTACCAGGTCCTCTCTGGTACCTACATTTGAATTGATGTTGATTTGTGAATAAAATTATTATATATTGAAAAATTTGTTATTTTTACACTAGATATATACCCAGTTCTATAGGCATTGAATAAATAATAAGATCAGGGAGGACCTGAATAAGATTTATATTCAATGCTGTAGGGAACAAAAGTGATCGATCACGTGTCGTTACCGCGAAATATAAAAATGTTTTCCTCAGTAAAATCAGCGTTTAAATTCCCAAGTTATTTAAATGGGTTTAAAACGCGATAATTTTTCAATTACTTATTGCAAAAATATGAAAAATGTTTAAGACCTGGCATAACCTGTTTCATATAACGTAAACATTGTATTTTTATTTAAAACTATTAGAAACAAAGAAAACAAGCAACAATTTAAAATATAAAATTATGTAAAATATATTTTTCAAAACTGTCCACATTTTTGAAGTACACCATTTATCAATTTCAATTTAATTTTTTAAGGAAAAATAAAACCAAATTTGTGCAAGTAGCCCATTATAAAATTAATAAATAAAGAGCAAAAAGAGAAGAATAAAACAGTATAGATCTTTTAAATATTTTAATTAAAGAAAATTAGCGTATCTTTACACTATGTTTAATTTGTTATTTAAATTTTATTTATTTGTTTATTATCTTCATTCATGAGAATATAGCTAATTATAGTCGTCTTGACGAACTATTTTGGTTCTTGAATCAGTTTCAAAAAATTTAATTTATTAAATCTAAAACTTTTATTATTGTAATAATTATATTATATTATATAATAGTAATGAATAATTAATTCAATACAAAATTATAATAAATACAATATATATCACAAAATATTTCGATAATTTAATATATAGCGCATGCGCAGTTTAATTTTGTGGTTAACCAAAACCAACCTGGTTAGTTTGTGAAGTTTGTATATATATATTACTTATTCTATGGTGAAGACGGCTTATGTCAATGTCATGTAATTTACCTATCAAGAAACACAGTTTGAAAATAATCTGACTTGAATTTTTTAAATAAAATAAAAATGTAAATTAAAATTAAGATTTATAAATTATTTATATTAAATATTCTATTTATAATTACTATTAGTACAGGATTTTTGTTACTAAACTGTATTACACTATACTATAAGCCACTATAAGCTATGAATAACATGAAGTAACTAAACCACTAAAATTCTTGACAGAAAATTCTAAAGATATATTTCATATATTTTACTCAAAATGTGTAATATTATTAGCATTGTGTTCGTGTCAAAATGTTCGATATTTCTGAATCTTCTTTATATAAATTAAAAGATATTAAATATGAATTGAATAGAATAATTTTCGGATATGTGTACATATATGTTTACTATACTGTTTATGATATAAATAAATATTAATACTATACGATAACATGAAAATATACTTATATTACTTACGGAAGCTGCAAGTGGAAAGTTATTAATTGGTTGCTATATCAATTTTGAAATATATGTTTTACAGAATAACAAAAATGTAACATGTTTTAGTTATTTGAAAATAACAAATGCTGTGACTTCTTATATGGCATAAATAGCATTTAGTAGTGTTTTTGACAAGTGGTAAGTGGAAATATGAAATATATATATATACTTTTGAAAATATACTAAAAATTCCCATACAGGAGAGCAATGCTGCTCTTCTATTTATACTGATATGGTCACTATGAGTTCTGATAAATCTGCTGCGAGACGTAAACAAGAGCCCAGCAATGGTGGTTGTGCTGGGAGTAGTTCGGATACAATTGCGAACTCGCCTCCAGCAGTTACAGTCCTCACTGTACATCAATTTCCTAATACAGATGAATCACCAAATCATTTGGTTTATAGAAAGGTAGGTACTCAGTGAATTTATTTTATTATTATTGGCTTGGTATTATATATAATATTAAGGAATATTATTATTATTATTTAGATGGAGCAAATTGTGGAAAAAATGCAAGATGAGGCAACTGGAGTTCCAGTTCGTACAGTAAAGAGTTTTATGTCGAAAATACCATCCGTATTTACTGGTTCTGATCTTATAATATGGATGATCAAAAATTTAGATGTTGAAGATCAAACGGAAGCATTGCATTTAGCTCATTTAATGTCTGCACATGGCTATTTTTTTCCAATTGATGATCATATGCTGACTGTAAAAAATGATAATACATTTTACCGATTTCAAACTCCGTACTTTTGGCCATCAAATTGTTGGGAACCGGAAAATACTGATTATGGTACGTACGAGATCTGTGTATTTTTATGTTGTGAAAATGTTTGTTTTGTTTTTGTTTTTTTAAATATTGTTTAATAAATATTATAGCTGTTTACTTATGTAAACGTACAATGCAAAATAAAACAAGATTGGAACTCGCTGATTATGAGGCAGAAAATCTGGCACGATTACAAAAGATGTTTTCTCGAAAATGGGAATTTATTTTTATGCAGGCTGAAGCACAAAGTAAAGTTGATAAAAAGCGTGATAAGTTGGAAAGAAAAGTACTAGATAGTCAGGAGAGAGCATTTTGGGATGTTCATCGACCAATGGTAATTAATAGAACGTTCAAATACTTTTGATTTATGTAGCTACCTATCCGTATATCCGAATAATAATAATAAATGAATTTCAGCCAGGATGTGTAAACACAACTGAAATAGATATTAAGAAAGCATGTCGTATGAACAAACCTATACGTAACAATAAATACAATAATATACAAAGTTCAGCTTCAATAGCTGTATCTGGATTCACAGCCACATCAACGCACATATCTCCATCAGCGTCAAATGTAGATATGGTTGATGTGCAAAATCCTCTGAATGTAATCAAGAAACAGATAACATTGTTGAAGACACGGTTGGATCGACGTAATATAAAATTGTCGAAAGTGGCCGAAGCGTATATTGCATATTTCGAACAATATTTAGAGTATGATTATTTTTTTGTTGCACCCGAATATGCAAACCCGTGGATATCGGATAATCCGGAATTTTGGGAACAAGAGAAACAAGCTAAAGACATATCAGCTCGACGAGTAAAACGATGGGCGTTTAGTTTAAAAGAATTATTACAAGATCCTATAGGTCGGGAACATTTCGTTCGCTTTCTTGATAAAGAGTTTAGTGGAGAAAATATGTATTCATTTTCATTTTTCTGCTTGTTTATTGTTCCGTTCACTATTCAATTATATTGTTCTCATGGCAAATATCTATCATCTATCAGATTTTGGGAAGCTGTTCAACAATTAAAAGCACTGCCACAAAGTGAAGTACAAGAAAAGGTACGAGAAATTTGGCTAGAATTTTTAGCGCCTGATGCCAGTTGTCCGATCAATGTAGACTCTCGTTCCTATGAAATGACGAAAAAAAATATGGAATGTTCGAATCGTTGGAGTTTTGACGCGGCTGCTGTATGTAAAAATATTTTAATCAATATGTAAATACATTTGATTGATTTTTGAAATTTGAATCAATGATTTTACAGACACACGTGTATCAGTTGATGAAAAGTGACAGTTACTCAAGGTATCTCAGGTCGGAAATGTATAAAGATTTCCTAAATGGCTCCAAGAAAAAGGTATGTATGCATTTATTATATCTGACATATAGAAAAAACTTATCAATTATAAGTTTCAATCAAATTAATTGATTTATGATTGATTGTAGACGTCTGTAAAAGGTATACGTTCAATAGTATCATTTTCGGCACGTAAGGAAACCGCCACCCAGTGAATAATAAATATGTATATATATATATATATATATATATATATATATATATATATATATATATATATATATATATATAATTATTGTTTAATTATTCTTTGTATTATTACGTACACATAGCACATTTTCATCATGTGTACCTGAATGTTAGAAATTTTCAATAATTTATACATTGTTTAGAATATTTGTTATAACTAAGCGTACTCTTAGAAAGTTATGATCAGCCATATCAATATAAAACAAAAAAATGAATCAAAATGATATTGTGCAGTGGCTGGCAGAATATAGATACAAAAATGTGATTAACACTGCCAGTGATCAACAAATTTGCGACTCAGATTATCAATTCTCAATAACATAAAAATATGTATGTACCTAATATGATATAATTATTTGTCCCAATATATTTTATTATTACTTATACGAGCAAACTTTTATTTACATCATGATATTATAAGTATTATTAGTTTTTAGCATTCATAATGAATTGCATAAGGTGACTGAATATTTTTTGTTTTCAAGAATTATTAATCTGTTAATCTGGGTCGCATGTAATCAATGAAAGATTCTATAATAGATTTAATCATTATAAATTCTTTCATTATCATTTTTATATATATATATATATTATATTATTTTAAATGAACCATTATATATTTATATTTTTTTCTCGTGTCATTTACTTACAATAGTACAAAGGAGATATACATTTTGAATAGAAGCGAAAATTATGAGAATGTAACATATTCACTGTCAACATTAATTTATTTGCGATTCATATATTCAGTGTTCATTGTAAAATATTCAGCGACTTGTTTTTCACACATAATTCGTAGTTCGATATAGAAAAATTCGGCAGTGAATGTGTTTTTATTGTTGGTAAAATAATGTTTTTGTTTCTCGGGTAGTATAAAAATGAAAATGCAAGAAATACAGCCGTTTGTTTTAATACAATAATGCCCGTATGCATAAACGTTTTCGTTAAAAAGTAACGGTTCGTTAAAATGAAAATTTTTGGATTCCGTAGGAAATTTCGTTGCAATATATACATATGTTTTACGATTCCACACAGGGTAAAACTAAGATGTAAAAAATAACAACAAAAGATTATTATAAACAATATATATTAGTTATTTATGTACACTGAAAATGTATTTATTTAAACGTATTTACTTTAAATTTTGACCGTTTGCGAACGAGTTTACTCCGACGGTCCAAAAACGAGTTCTCTACATAACTATCATTTCCCGAACAACTGCCTCCACAGTCACCTAAAACAGTTCGCTTTTTAAACATTTGCATGCAGAACAGCCAACTACAAAACTCAAAGCACTTTTCGTAACACATAGAAAGATTTCTTACAGAATCTAAGAATTTTCATTTTAATGAACCGTTATTTTTAACGAAAATATTTATGCATACGGTGGATAAATCTATAATTTAAATGCGTGTAATTATAGATATTAAACTGTATGGCTGGTACTGCAAGCTCAGTTTTTGGGTGTTTTAGTTGATTTGTTTAGTCCCGCGGTATTAGTTAAAAACCGAGCTTGTGCTATCGAGTCTATTATGAGTTTATTCAATATAAATAAATTTTCAATTAGAAAGTAGATAACCGCTACTACCATTACATTTAATAAGAATACCGGAGATAAATGTGTAATTACGAAATTATACCATGGCTTTCTATCCTTATGTCAACTGGCTGTTTTCAAATGCATTCTCCGCCGTATTTATAAAATTACCTTCATACAATTCCAAATATGTTAACAAATGAATGTGTTATGTTGTATTAAAAAAAAAATGAAAAATGAAAAAAAAAACAATTATAAATGGTAAAGAAAGAGTCATTTATTTATTATTATTAGGAAGTACAACTGAAAGTGATTAGCACAAATTTACGTCTCGTCGTGTTACATTAGTTCGTACATTCGTAAATTCGAGATAATATACAAACAATAATTTTGCTTTTCCCCAATATGATATTCTCATACATGTTATGATTTTTTTTTTCTATTTGGATTTTTAATAATCTTATGTATTACTCGTTAAGTACTCGATTGGTGTTTGAAATTGTTTTAAGAGATTATGTAAAATGATTTATTTGTTACAATAATAAATAGAGTTGTTCCAGTTTGAGTGATTAAAAACAAATTTAAATAACTCTATACTTGTACCAGGTACAGGTTAAATATATTAATAAAATATTTCATTAAAACAATAACAAGAATATTATTTAATATTAAATAGATCTTTTAATATAACATTAAAACAGACTGTACTGATATAATAAATCTTCTGAAATTGAACAATTATAATTATTTATATTCCTAAACTGTAAATAAGCACCAAAAAATCACAATAATCTTTTCCCATATGATGTCGATTTTTTGGCGGACACTATTTATATATTAATATAGAATAAACTTGAACTCCTTTTTATTAATATAGATCAATCAATAGAATTTTAAAATATCCTAAATATTTTAACTTTTATATTATATCACACTATATAACTTTAAGATAACATAACAACAAATAACGTTACTACTTTAATTTTTAAATATAGATATTCCCTGTTCATAACAATATGCAGAATGAGTCTGACCGGTGCAATATATAATATAATATAATCACAATTTAAGCAATTGTACTAGTAAAACTTATGGCAACATATTTTGAACATGACTAGTTACTTGAAATGTTTTTGACCAGATTCTTAAAATACTGAAATGTGAGTAGGATGAATAAATCGGATTAGGTTGGGGTTTTCATTTCCTGTTTCAAACATGATTTAAATGCTTCCCATCCTTCATTTTTTGCGTAAGACTAGAAATAAACAAGATAATATTAGAAACACATTCCCCGAAAGAAACCAAACCTCATTACTTACTTTAAAACCACGATGTAAACGATCTTTCATAATTGCAATAAATTCTCTATAACTTAATAATCCATCACCATCTTCATCGAAGATAGCAAACACTGTGTGTACTAAATGTTCAGATAGATTGGTTCCCGTACAAATTTTTACTGCCCTATGAAATTCATCTTTCGAGATTGGATGATCGGCTAATGTATACATACGCATAGCAATACTAAAATCTTCAAGATTGTTTAAAAATTGACAAAAAACGTGAAACTCTTCGAATGTGATGCCCCTTACATCTTTTATGCGATCCATAAGTCGGTCCAAATACATATCATATCTACATTTAAAATTTATTAGATACAAGTTGACTAATATGCATGCATGCATTGCAAAATACGTACTCATCAGTATCCAAATAAGTATATCGCAATAAAATTTTGGCAAAGTCTGTTTCCGAAATAGTGGGCAAACCTTTTGAAAATTCACTAAATTCTAGTTCCAGCACTTCAGTTTGCAGATTTTCCATGAATTTCTTAAATCCTTCGTATCGAAGTTCATCTTTTCCTTTGACACCGAAAAAGTGTATGATCAAAGTTGTATCAACAATATGTTTACGTTGTAAACCTTGTTCATCATCTACATACTGATCTTGTACAGATTTATTATCAACATTTGTGTCCGTATCTGAAATACCTCGTTTACCTTTCCACGCAAAACTAAATATTTTTTCCATCTAAAAATAAATTCAATTTGAAATTCATATATAATTATTCATTCAAAAGCAGATAACAAGTAACAACAGTATAAACTAGCTAGCTCCCATCTTACACAAAAAAAAATGGTTATAACATAATACACAATTCGTTACTATTTCTTGTTAATAAAACGAAAAGCTACTACGTATTTCGTTAAACATAAAGCTGTACACTTAATAATTACTAGATATTTCCGTGATTGTACATTTTTGCAATGTTATTAAAGGCACAGGGTTATATTGTTAAATTTACACACACGATTGCGCAATGCTTTAATTTTAGATTGTTTAAAAATCAAATCCAAACTTTATTAACACTTCTTCAACGACTCACATCCCGTTTTTCTTGATCATCCATCATAGAATAACGACTTTTTGTTTCACCTGCCATTAACGCCCGTATCTGTGTTTATATTATATATTTATTTATTTATATATATATATATATATATATATATATATATATATATATATATATATATAATAACCCATATTTTATATAGTATGCTCCTATATATTATTATTATTAAAAACTACCGACTTACCACAAGAAATTCATTTTTATCGACACGTTGATTTCCATCTGTATCGAACATATTGAATGCAATTTGAAATCCTGATTGGGGTTCTAGTCAAATATTTAACATGTAAGTAAATAGAAATATGAATTACAAAAAATAAACTTCTTACTTGTCAAAATTGAAAGTAGGAACAAATATTCTGTATATGACACAATTCCTGAAAAAAATCGTTCATTAAAATAAGATACAAAATTAGTTATAAATATACCTTTATCGCGAAGATTTCTAAATAATCTTAATGAACCTTGACTTAATGGTGGAGTAGCATCTCGAATTTGTTCCATTTCTTTTATTGTCAAAATACGACGTTTCAATCTGGCTGAAAATTAATTTTATTTTAATAATAATAAACTATCTTATAATATTTATTAGTTACGTCGTGGTTCTTGTTCAACTACCGATTCCAAAAAGTCCTGTGGAGTCATATAAAGTTGACCATCATATTCAACAGATGCAAATCTTATAAAACGTCGTTCTCGAGAAGTTAATTTCACATTTCGTTTTAGTTCTTCATTCTATAGAAAAATATGTATCAATACAAATATAATTAAAAAATTTGTAAATTATACTTACATTCTTATTTTGATTTGCACTAGCCATATAAACATTTTTTAAATATATTTGTTTGTACATATAATAACTTACTACACTAGTTCCAACAATATATGTACATAAAGGTAATATACGTGTATTTTGAATTTTGTGTCCTTTACTTAAGTATCTTGAATTTATATTAATAAATGTACGTAATAATTTCCACATTTCTGTTATACTTGTTGAAATAGTAATTTTAATATTTAAATTTCTTAACCTAATTTCTACTTTAATCTATGCTAAGAGCAATATATGCTCCGGGTCCGGGTATGCTAGATTTGTTACAAAATTTTAGGGAATTAGATTTCTTATGTTGGCTTTCATGATATGAAAAAGAGATGAGAGATACCGCGCATGCGCATTTTTTAAAAAAAATATATATTTTCCAGAACGAATAAATAACAATTTCACTATAACTCTTGGGCTGTTAAATGCGGTAATATGAAAGAGTTATTAAAAATGATAACAAATATTCGGCAAAATCAAAAAGCCGAATATCAGATTGTTCGGCCGGATAAACTAATAAAAAAAATCATGAATGACAAGTTTTAACATAAAATTTTGTTGGAATAATTTTCTAGATAAAATAAATAAATTACTGCCAGAAAAAGGCGGGATTCTGACACTCTTACATTTTGTAACAGGGATAGACTGATTTAATTTTACATTAAAATTTTTTTTACTGCAATTTTTATTTATAGAATAACATTTTATTCAAAATATTAAATTATTTACTGTCATATCATAATCCTACTCTATTCCAAGAGACATCTACTGCATTCTTAATGCAACTAGACCATAGCTGCGTGAACTTGCCTTGCTCAATAAACAAATCATTTTATTTATTTCTTAACCTCTATAAATATAAATCCAATCTTATGTTGTAGTTAATTATCTTTCATTTAAAAAAAAAGCCTACCTGGATGTGACACGTATCACGTATAATGTCGAGTAATGTCTACTGAAGCGCTAAATATCCAAACATGATACGTGAATTTCATCACGTTGTCAATCATATATATCAATTTAAAGTTATGTGTATAAAATTGGTTATACATATATATATATATATATATATATATATATATATATATATATATATATATATATATATATATATATATATATATATATATATATATATATATATATGCCAGTACTATTTTCGTATAGAAAATTAATCAATAAAATATTAAAAATATACCTCTATTTTATTTTACGGTTAATTTTTACTAATTTACATAATTTCAAAGATGCTAATTGACTTTAAATAATTATGTGATGCCATATATGTATATATAATATATAAATATACAGTAAATTTATTGTAAAAAAAAAGACAAATTAGATAATATCTATTTTGGATTTAAAAGTATCACGCAAAAATTTGTTTCCCCCTCCAATACAACTCTCTCTATACCTGTATGTAATTTGACAAGTTTTATATGAAACATACGTGGTGATCATAAAATCTGATAGATTCCAATAACTACGTGTAAACATGAGATTAACGTTGTCAGTTTTTCGCTGAATTATCAAATTTATATAGCTTACATGTTTTTACAATGTCAATGTCAAAAGAAATAATATATTTTGTATTATTGTCCTTTACAACAATATGCATTGGTTATTTTGATACAAGACCAGATGATCATTGTTTTTGTAAGGTAAGTAGAATTTGCATTTTATATAATATATTGTATGATAATTTATTATATTATTGCAGTTAAAAGGAAGAATAGATGATTGCACATGTAGTGTAGATACAGTTGACTATTTTAATAATATAAAAATTTACCCTAGACTTAGAAGTTTATTGGAAACAGATTATTTTCGATATTATAAGGTAAATTTAAAACGAGATTGCCCATTTTGGGCAGACGATAGTCGATGTGCTATTAAATTTTGTCATGTAGAACCCTGTGATGATAACAACATACCTGTTGGTATAAAAGGCAGTTTTAAAAATTCAGCTAATATGTTGGCAGATTCTGGAAGTGAAAAGGTAAAAATATTTTATCTAATATATTAATTGTTTTATTTATTTTTGTTGTTTCCTTATTTTAGTATTTAAAAGGCAATTCGGATTGTAAAAGTGATCATAATGATGAATTAAGTTATTTAAATACAACGATAAGTGCTGCTAGTTATAAAGAATTTGAATTATGGAAAGAACATGATGATGCACAAGATAATTTTTGTGTAGAACAAGACGACAGCAATGATGCGGAATATGTGGATTTGTTATTAAATCCTGAGAGATATACGGGTTACAGAGGCGAATCGGCTCATAGAATATGGCGGAGTATCTATAAGGAAAATTGCTTTAGGTTGTGTTGAAAACAATTCTCATTGTGACTATGATATTTATTATAAAACATAATTATTTTGCAGGCCACGTCATGACATTACATCGTATATTGAATCATCGAATTTAAATGGTATGTGTTTAGAAAAGAGGGCATTCTATAGAGTGATTTCTGGTTTGCATGCTAGCATAAATATCCATTTATGTTCTAGTTACTTATTATCAGGTAATGATCAGAGAGATATTCCTATTTATTTATTTATTATACTAATTTTTCTTTTTTTTTTCTTTTAAAGAAAAACAAAAGAATTTAGATTTTGTTTCTCCAAATGGTCAGTGGGGTGCGAATTTGGAAGAATTTCAGCGTAGATTTGATCCTGCAACAACAAACGATGAAGGACCACAATGGTTGAGAAATTTATATTTTGTATATTTACTTGAGCTACGGGCATTAGCTAAGGCATCCGTATATTTACAACATGTAGAATTTTATACGGGTAACGATAGTAATGACGAAAATGTTAGACTTTTAATTAATGATTTACTGAACATTATACGGTACGTTACATTACGTACTTATATACATAAAATATTTAACTACTTATAATGTTACATTTTTCTATACTTTTTTTTCAGTTCGTTTCCAAATCATTTCAATGAAAGTGTTATGTTTAATGGTGGTGTTTATGCTCAAAAAATGAAAGAAGAATTTCGACAACATTTTCGAAATATTTCACGCATAATGGATTGTGTTGGATGTGATAAATGCAGATTATGGGGAAAGCTGCAAACACAGGGCTTGGGAACAGCATTAAAAATATTATTTTCGGGTAAATTTGATGCAATTAATCCTGCTGCTTTGTATTTAAATATGCCGAAAAACAAATTTCATTTACAAAGAGATGAAATTGTATCATTATTTAACGCTTTTGGAAGGTGAGATTAACACTAGTAGTATGATTTAATAATGCTAACAACTTTTTCAACTTATATGTATATTTTTCAGATTGTCTACTAGTATTAATGAACTTGAACAGTTTCGACAGATGTTTAGATAATTTACATATTTTTTTTTCTACTTTACCACATACGTATACATCACATAGAAACATTTTCTAATGTTTTAAACTTAAAGTATATGTACAAATTATTTATTATATTTTTTAAACTATGATTTAATATTTTGACTTTTATTTTTGTTTTACCGATCAAAAATATCTTTGTACAAGACATCACAAAGCCATGTGAAATTATTATAAAATATACATGTATAAATAATAATGTGTTATTGATAAGTAATATAATATCTGTATTATTTTCATATAGCAGAAAATGTCGGTTTGCTTGTTCCAGCTAGAAAACACTATAGTTGTTTAATTTTGGCCGAGGCTAGTCGCATCCACACGGGTCCACGGGCCACGGGTTCACTAACGAAACTTAACTTAAACCTAAACCTAACCTTGACCTAACCTAACGGTTCACGGGTTAGGTTTAGGTTTAAGTTAGGTTACGTTAGTGGACCCGTGGCCCGTGGACCCGTGTGGGTGCGACGGTGCGACTAGCCTCGGCCTTTAATTTTTTACTTATGAAAATATTTCTATGTTTTTATACTTTGATTTTTATTCAATAATCCATAATGCATTTTTTTTTTTAAATTAATATTTTTATTTTTGACAAATTTATCGACATTCAAGCTTAATGAAATATTACATATTTTCTATTTGTTTAAAATATTATTATATAAAATATGAATTATAATATATATGCTAAAGTAGGAAACTATTAGTAAAACTGAAATTTATTTTTATAAACATAATTTTAATATAGTTTCATACTTTAGTTACATAATTATATTTTTTTTAATTATTTTTTATAATTAGGCTTTTAATTTTTGATAAAATTATATTTGTTTTATTTATGTATATTTTATTAATGTTAATAAATATAATCATTTTTAATTTTTCATTTCCATTTTATTCTGTAATAAATAATCCAAATTATTATTAGAATTAATCTTTATTTGATTTATGTAATAAAATTTTGCACTGCAATTATTATAGTTCTCGAAATAAAATTTTGTATGTTGTAAATCCGGCTGTGTCCTTACATATGGGACGGTCAGGAACGGTACATTAATGTTGTCATATTTAATTGTAATTTTTGTTTTTGATTATTGACATTTATATTAATTTTTAATTGTCGATATGGCAGATATATGCCAACTAGAAAAACGAGCAAGAAAACGTATAAAAGATGTTAAACAAAAAGCTCGCCCAGGTAAAAATTATAAATTATAACCTAACTAGTATATTTGATATTCAAAAATTTACTGACGATTACATTAATTAAAAATTTAAAATATGATTAAAATTGTAATAATTTTTAAGAATGTTTTTATTATCTATTTAATTTTAATTCTTAATTAGTTGATTTAATATTTTTTCCAGAATTGAACACTAAATTATCATGGACGCAACAAGGATATGCAGATAATTTTCAACTATTTAATACTATATACGATAATTGTGAACGAATTAGTGAGAATAGTGTAACTAGTGACGAGTTTATTAGAAACTATGAACTACCTTCTAAACCTGTAGTAATAACAGATGCACAAAGTAGTTGGCGGGCTCAAGAGAAATGGACTATGGAAAAATTAGCGAAAAAATACCGAAATCAAAAATTTAAGTGCGGTGAAGATAATGAAGGGTATAGTGTTAAATTAAAAATGAAATATTATGTACAGTATATGAGAACAGCCAAAGATGATAGTCCATTGTATATATTTGATAGTAGTTTTGGGGAACATCCGAGTCGTAAGAAGCTATTGCTTGACTATACGGCGCCGTTGTATTTTCGTGATGACTTATTTAAATATGCGGGTGAAAGTCGCCGACCACCGTATCGGTGGTTTGTGATGGGTCCAGCGCGTTCTGGAACGGGTATTCACATAGATCCATTGGGAACGAGCGCTTGGAATGCATTGGTGCGCGGCCATAAACGCTGGTGTTTATTTCCAACGAACACTCCACGTGAACTTCTTAAAGTTCCGCCTGTGTTAGGTGGTAAGCAGCGCGATGAGGCAATCACTTGGTTTCATGTTGTCTATCCTCGTACACGGGAACCAAATTGGCCGAATGAATGCACACCAATTGAAATTGTGCAAAAACCGGGCGAAACTGTCTTTGTACCAGGTGGCTGGTGGCATGTTGTGTTAAACTTGGATGATACGATTGCTGTTACGCAGAATTTTTGCAGTCGTTCCAATTTCCCTACAGTCTGGCATAAAACTGCACGTGGTCGACCGAAATTAGCGAAAAAATGGCTCACTAAATTAAAAAATTTTGAAACAGAATTGGCGCGTATTGCCTTAGGCACTGATTTGTCTCTGCCATCGGGTGTCGCATCTGATAGTTCAAGTTCTAGTTCCAGTTCCAGTTCATCGAATTCTGATTCAAGTGATAGTTGTAGCGGTAGCGATCACTCATCGGGTGGTGAAAGTGATAGCGGACAAGAGAGTCTTCATAGTAAAAAATCGAAGAAAAAATTACACCCCAATAAGAGAATGCGTTATACTAAAGAAGTTATACTGGTATGAAGTAATTCATTTTTCCTTTTTTATTTCTCTCATAAAAATGTGTCAAATTTGGTGTAAGAGACGGTTGAACATATCATCTTAGTAGTATCAGGGTTGCACTGATGTAAATCAAACATATTTTGCTAAAAAAAATCATTGATTAAAGGTTATTTTACGTCAGTTATCAGGTATTAAAAATCAAGTCATAATGAAAATATTTATTGAACCGTTTATAATCTTTATATTATAATTAAATAACAAACACAGTACCACGATTTTTGATATAAAATAAATCTTCGGAAATGAACAAATGTTTCAGCATAGATCTATACATTTTTTATCAGAATATCACCGAATGCCATTGCGATTTACTATGATTATACATACTAAAATAATAAAAATTCTGAAATTTCATTCTATTATCAAACCAGTTCTTGAAAATGTCATCGCAAAAGTATATTCCAAAATTAGTTACAATGACTAATTTAATTTCGGTACATATTATTTTTTATTATGTTAATTTTGTCTTTATTTATTTTATTCGTTTAATTTATTCTGTTTACATCTATTAGATCTGTATCGTTACAGGATATTTTGTCTTTTCCTATCAAAATAATAATTCCATTTACTAAAACAAATAAATAAAGTATTCTGTAACAGTCATACAGATAGATGTGAACAGAATAGAGCTCTACAATTTGTAGTAAAATTTGAAAAGTTTAAAATTAACTAAAAAAAAATAAATAAATAAAATTTCTTTATTAATATAACGTTACATGGGCGGTATTTAATATACAATATAATTAAAAATAATTTTTATATCGTATTTTTTACCTAAAAAAACCGTATTTGCCCGAATATAACGCGATATTTTTTGACTAATTATTTCCCGTTAAAAAATTGACTCGCTAAATTCGAGGTCCAGGTAATGGAATGTAACAATTCTTGAATTTTATTTTCTTTGAATTTAAAGAAATGCATTTTTTAAAAAAAATTCGAATTATTTTTTTCCTAAATATCTTTATGAAAAATTTCGGTGTCGCGTTATATTCGGGCACATACAGTAATATTAAATCGAAATGATGAAAAGAATAAGAAAAACACTTTTGATTGATTTTGTTTGTTTAGAGCTCTCCGCCAATAGTAGCGTGGACAAATCAGAATACGAAAGAATTGTCTGTGGTATCATTGTCACCATCATCTCGGGGCAGTGGTAAATCCGAACCATATCAGTCTCAGGTTTCTAAATGACGTTGCAGTAAATATACTAAACTAAGTAATTTTTTTTAAATATATGTAGGTAGTCCAATTATTGAATTTAGGAGATGATAATTGAGACATTGGTTCATCAATTTACCTACTTACGTATCGATCGTTCATTTTGGATTATTATATGCAGATTTTTTTTTTATGTATCTAAATCAAAAGATCAGTTATATGCAAAACAGTATATAGTTGGCGGGTTCGGCTATTCCATTCGATTCACTCTTTGTACTCTGAACTGGTCTGTAACCGTTCGGGTTATTGCTTTTGGAGTGCACAGAGTGAAAATTTTGTTGTTTTGTGTGAAGTAGAAAGAGGTAACTTCCTTTAACCCTATCTCGTGAAACGTGGATCTATGAGTGTACATGCGCAGACGCTTTAAATGTTTAATTATAACGTTTTTTTTTTCTTTTTAAAAAAAAAAACCATTTTGACGTTTATAAGATTATAAGATAAAAATAGCAGTATATGTATTTTTTGAATAAATGAAAAATATCGGGTAGCATTCAAAAGTATCGAAATAAAATAAAAAACTTTTGTAACTTTAAAATTTCACTTTAATACACGAATGTTGTGACTAGTTACGACAAACATTGTCATTATCAAACTGTTTGTCGAAACTGCAGTTTTTTTATTTTATTTCAATATGAAGTTTCACAAAGTAACGGCCAAAAGTGTTAATTTTGATTATTTACTGTATTTGGGACAGTAAATCCTGCGTAGTTATCAACCTTCTCTAAAACATTTTGAATTTTTTTGCCCTGGTCGTCATCATCAAATATAAGTTCTCTTTCATTTATAATAATTATTCTACGATTGAACATTGTTTATACATTTTGGCTTTAATCTAACTTAGATCTTCTGACATATGACATTACGTTCACCATTCAACTCTGTGCAATTCTATGATTACGTCACACTAACTCCACTCTAACTTTGAATTAATAGCCGAACCCACCAGAAATTTCTTTTTTTTTTTTTTTTAATAATTAGCGTTATATCTATTGTGCCAATATTTTTGAAAATGTAAAATGAACATTTTTATATTTATTGTTTTAATTTATCTATTACATACAATATCATTTTCAATACACATATTTTAATTTAATTTGTTTATATACTGTTTATAATTTGTTTATATTAATAGATTTATTGTGGAAAAAAAGATGTAATAAGTTATGTAAGTAAGAGAGATAAGACAATAACGGTATATTAATAAAATATGATCAATTTATATTGTTCTAAAACATATAGTCAAATTCAATTAAATATTTAATATAATTAGCAAATTTATAATTTTCAACAATATTATTTATATATTTGTATTACAAAATTTTGTCAAATTATTATATGGGTTAATAATCAAATCATACAGAAAATAGATAACTTTTTTTGATAATTTATTTGAATTGATATTATGTTGAAAATTAAATTTTGTTATTAATCGTGTCTCACATATTTGATGACCACAATGAATATTTATCCTTCTTGTGTTCATATGTGGTCAAATACCCGTGCCTATTATTTTTCTACTTAAATAAATATAAAATGCCAAACAACAAATTGTAATTGATCAATAAATTAATATAAATTTATTACAATTAATTGTACATAATAATAAAAAAACATAAAATTTGTAGTAAACAAGAATATATTGTGAAACTCCAGGTAAATTTTAATGTAATGTCGTGCCTTTATTTCTAGTTTTCCAATATGTTTTGTATATTGTAAATAAATGAATACGCTATTATGTATTTTGTCAGTATTTTAAAATATGGAACTGTTACCGTCATATCAGGTTTTTTATTTACAAAAAATCCCACCCAAACTTATTTATTTTATTTAAATCTAAATTAAATATTTGATATTTATGCAGGAAATAGTTTGATAGTATAATCTTAGCCACAAATGATAAATTCTTTTTATCTGTTGCATATATATCCGTTACGTTATTGAAGCGGGATTTTTTGCGAATTATTAAACGATTTCATTTTGTATTTACAGTTTGCTCCTCGTGCATTAATGTGAAAATGAAATATTGTGTTTTGTGTTTATTACTTTTTTTTAATATAAAATTTTGCATTTCTCAAAATCTTTCTCTCCCAAATGCACCTTCACCTCCAGGTATTTCATAGTTCACATATTTCTTATTATTTTTTTTATATAAAATTTAAAAAAATAAATTTTAGTTACCCAAAAACCGCCCGTAAATAGTTGGGTTGGTAATTACAATGAAAATAAAAGAAATCGACATTTACTTGGGAAGTGGTTATTAACAGGAATAAATAATGATTCTCCTGCACCGTATACTGAAAAATTTCATGAATATGAAGGTTACGATGGTTGGTATAATAACTTGGCACACCCTGATTTAGGTGCTATAGGTAATTAAAAATATATATATTATCATAATTAAAACAAATTAATAAGAACGATTTACTGAAATCAAATCGATTTTGTTTTGTTTCGGGATTTAGATCGTCCATTATTGCGTAGATGGCCAGCAGCATATGCAGATAGTTCATATGAACCTTCTGGTGCAGACCGACCAAATCCAATAACACTTAGCGATAATTTATTGGCAGGTGAAATTGGTACACAGTCTAGAACTGGAAAAAATGCACTTCTCGTATTTTTCGGTTGGTTGTTTATTTTTTATTCAATTCATGAATCAATTTTAATGAAGAAAAAAAATTATTAACTAGAAATGTGATATATTTAGGTCAACAAGTTGTTGAGGAGGTATTAGATGCACAACGTCCAGCCTGTCCTCCGGAATATTTTAACATTACAATTCCAGCAAATCATCGTTATCGTAGTGAAACGGGACACACCCAATTACCATTTTTACGCACTCGTTATGATATGAATACTGGTTACAGTCCAAATAATCCTCGACAACAATTGAATGAAATTACACCGTATCTGGACGGTGGCCTTGTCTATGGAACAACGAAAGCATGGGCTGATTATTTGCGAACGTACGCAAATGGTACTATTGATCCAGATGGTAAATTGGCAACGGAGGAATCTGGTTTATTCCCTGAATATAACAACGTACGATTGCCGATGGCAAATCCTCCACCACCTGTTAATCATTCTGCATTTGTACATAAGCATGAGTTATTACCAGTATCTCGTTTTTTTCGTAAGTAAATTTAATTTTTTTTATATTGAAAGCGTGTGTGCTATTTAAAATATCTAATTTTAGGATTGGGAAATCCTCGCGGTAATGAGAATACATTTTTATTGACATTCGGTGTTTTATGGTTTCGCTGGCATAATTATATTGCACAAGAAATGAGATCTTTAAATCCATCTTGGAGTGGTGATAAAGTGTTTAACGAAGCACGAAAATGGGTTATTGCTACCCAGCAACATATTGTAATAAATAAATGGTTAAAAGAATGGCTTGGTACATCACTTTCTTCTTACGAAAAATATGATCCATCTATAGATCCACAAATAGATCAGTTCTTTCAGTCAGCTGCAATGCGTTTCGGTCATACACTTGTTGTGCCCGGTAATTTAGCTTATTATTTTCTTAAAATGTATCCGATTCTTTTCTAACACTCATGGTATGGTATATGTATGTGATAGGTGTTTACTTGAGAGATTACGCTCGGAATGGTTGCGGACATAATTTTGAAGGGAAGTGGCCAAATAAAGCCGTTAGAACTTGTAACTCATTCTGGCGTCCACAAGATGCTATTCTTACGAAATACAATGACACCGACGTTATGGATATTGACCGATTATTAATGGGCATGGCTCTACAATTATGTGAAGAAGAAGACCATAAGATTGTCGAAGATTTACGTGGTAATGTATTTGGTCCTTTGGAATTTTCACGTCGTGATTTAATGGCGTTGAATATACAACGAGCTAGAGATCATGGTCTACCTGATTTCAATGCAGCACGTAAAGCATATAGTTTGCCTGAAATAAATGATGTTACTCATTTTATTCATGTTTCGGAGGATATTAAAAGAAAACTCATGCAATTGTATGAGAATCGTTGGGACAACATTGACATTTGGATTGGAGGCATTCTAGAAACTGGCGATAGTCCAGGTGAATTATTTACAGCAATTATTAAAGATCAGTTTCAACGAATTCGCGATGGTGATCGATTCTGGTTTGAAAATTTAAATAATGGGTAATAATATATTGCATATTTGTATTCACTATTTCATTTTGATTTCATTCGATATTAAACTTTTCAATATAGGTTATTTTCTCCAGCAGAAATAAATCGCATAAAACAGCTAGAAATTTATGATATATTAATGGCGGTAACAAAAATGGATTGGGACGACATTCAAATGAATCCTTTTCGTGTTCCAACAGAAGGTAGAATTGAATCATTTTACGTTTGATATTATATATATAAAAACTTTATTTCATTTGTTAGTTACGATGATAAATGAGAGATGTCGACAATTAACAGAAAGTCCTTGTACTGGAAATATATCATGTTTTCATTTACCGCAATTAAATGCAGAACGATTACAAGAAAATTGTACTTTATCGTACACTTATGATTATTTTTATAACAGTGAATTATCGTATATTCTTAGTTTTCTTTTTATGTCAATATTTATTATCGGTAAATAATGTCTTTATAAAATAATATATATATATATATATATATATATATATATATATATATATATATATATATATAAATAAATTAGAATTTGACTTGTAGGTCTTACAATTATTGTTTGGTGGTTTACTCGTATTCAAACGAGTAAGAAAAATTCACAAACGGATCAAATTGTACGAGAATCATTTAGGAATATTGTACCACATCAAGTTAAGGAATGGATCGGTTTTAAATATCCAGTAAATAACGTTGTTATTGTTTTAAATGCAAATAAAAAACAAATTCAAGTGCATACACAGAAAGGTGCCTTATTACGTGCTATTGATTTCCACAGTCGTAGTCAATTATCATGTCCAGACCTATATGTGGCAAATGACCGATTACACTTAATGTTAAAATTTTCAAATGAATGTAGTTTGGTGCTACAATTTGAGTCTGAGTATTTACGTGAAAACTTTTTGACAGCTCTTAATCGTTTTCTGAATGACGTAGGCGTAAATTGTAATCAGTATCAAAGTGCTCTTGGTCCAATGTTAAAACAAGCTGTTACGAAAGAAGATCGACAAAAAATTCTAAATAAATTCTTTCGAGTGGTATTTGCCCAAGCATTTCGCATAACACATTCAGATGATGAAATACAACAAGTAGATTCGGAAATGGCTAAGGAAGTTATTTTTACTGAATTAACTGTCAATGAATTCGCTGATGCACTTGCTATGAAAGCTGATTCAGAATTTGTTCGCAGAATTTTTCAGTGTATCGATAAAGATAATAACGGATTTGTATCATTCCGAGAATTTCTTGATTTACTATTCATATTTGTTAAAGGTTGTACAAATTGAACATTTGTTCATTTAGATTTCAAAATAGTTATATAGGAGTATTATTTTGTCTACAGGTACCGGTCGGGAAAAAGCCAAATTATTGTTTGATATATATGATATAAATAAAACAGGTTTCTTAACAGAAGAAGACTTCCGACATATGATTGGGTAGGAATAAAACTATAGATTATAGAAAAATATGTATATTTATCTATAGATTTCAATTTTAGATCTTTAATGGAGACAGTTCATGCCAGCGTAAAGCCAGACGATTTAGAAGCGACTATTAATACTATAAAAAGAGATGCAAATATTAGGCATGTACGTATTATTCTTATTTTATTTATATATAACTTTATTTCTAATATTTACTACATTATTATTTAGGCTGGTATGAATTTTGACGATTTTTACCGAATATGTAAAGACGATTTGGAAAGAATAGGCAATATAAATATAGGATTTAAGCATGGTGATCAAAAAATACAACATACACAAACCTATTTAGAAAGAGCTGTTGAAACAGTTGAAGATTTATATGCGTACGTAATTTTGTTCTAATAATAATTAGGTACATATAACGTATAACAATAAAATTTTTGTTTCTAGTGATCCCACCGATTTACAGAATCGAGTTGGTGGTGGTGCAGAACTTAATAGTCAATTAATTGATGATGATCTAGAAAAGCATTTGAAGCCAAATGTTGATATAGAACGTAAAAATCTCGTTCGCTTCATGTATTCTTTATCACGCTATATTGAAACAAATATGCGTGAAATATTTTGGGTGACTCTGTATACAATTGTATTATGGGCAATATTCGCCGAACGTGCATATTATTATTCTGTGGAACGCGAGCATTCCGGTTTGCGTCGTATTGCCGGTTATGGTGTAACTATAACTCGAGGAGCTGCTTCGGCTATGATGTTCACTTATTCATCGCTCTTGATTACAATGTGTCGCAATATAATTAGTGTACTGCGTGATACATTTCTCAATCATTACATTCCATTTGATAGTGCGGTTTCAATGCATAAATATATCGCTTGTTGGGCATTATTTTTCACAATTATGCATATAATAGGTCACGCATTTAATTTCTATCATATTTCAACTCAAACAGCTGACGATCTAACATGTTTGTTTCGTAATTATTTCCATGCTACACATGAACTACCGAAATTTCATTACTGGTGCTGGCAAACGATGACTGGCTTTACTGGTGTTATATTAACACTTCTAGCCGCTGTTATCTATATTGCAGCCATACCGGGCGTCAGTAGAAATATTTTTTGGCTGGGACATAGGACCTATCCATTCTATTTTGTATTTCTAGTACTTCATGGTAGTGGACGATTAATTCAGGAACCACTATTTCCCAATTTTTTTATTGGACCAGTTATTTTGTACGCAATTGATATGCTAATATCAGCTTGTCGAAAAAAAATCGAAATTCGTATACTGAACGCTGAACTTTTACCATCAGCCGTCACAAAATTAACATTTAAACGGCCTAATAATTTTGAATATAAATCTGGTCAATGGGTGCGTATCGCTTGTCTCGGTTTGAACAGATCGGAATTTCATCCGTTTACATTATCATCTAGTCCAAATGAAGTCGATTTGACAGTACATATTCGTGCTGTTGGACCATGGACTACTAGTATTCGCCAATTGTATGATGTTAATCAAGTACAAGATACATCTCATTTTCCAAAAATCTATTT
This sequence comes from Clivina fossor, assembly GCA_963966155.1. Taxonomy (NCBI): domain Eukaryota; kingdom Metazoa; phylum Arthropoda; class Insecta; order Coleoptera; family Carabidae; genus Clivina; species Clivina fossor. The sequence goes on along the minus strand of OZ014550.1, from coordinate 43,700,923 downwards.
AGATGGTCCGTATGGCGAAGCTCATCAAGATTGGTATCGGTATGAAGTGTCAGTACTTGTTGGCGGTGGCATCGGTGTTACTCCATTTGCTAGTATACTGAAAGATATTGTATTTCGAGCAAATATTGCTAACAGAGCAAATTGTCGCAAAGTGTATTTTATCTGGGTAACAAAGACACAACGTCAGTTCGAATGGCTCATTGATATTATACGTGAACTAGAAATGACAGACACCACTCAAATTGTCAGTATTCACTTATTCATCACTCAATTTTATCATAAGTTTGATTTACGAACGACTTTATTGTATATATGTGAACGTCATTTTCAACGCATATCGGGAAAATCATTATTTACAGGTCTTAAGGCGATTACCCATTTTGGTCGGCCTACATTTCCTCAATTTTTCCAAAGTTTACGTAAACTACATTCAAATGTAATATATTCATATATATATTTTTTACTTACTTCTAATTATTTGTTGTCATATTTTTATAGGTTAGGAACATCGGTGTGTTTAGTTGCGGTCCACCACCAATGACAGCATGTGTGGAAAGGGCTTGCGTTCAGTTAAACAAGTCGTCGAATGAAAACACTCTTCATCATCATTATAAAAATTTTTAATATATTTTAAATTTCCATATTTGTATTTGAATTATATATAAATAATAAAATGAATATTGTTTTTATATTTGAAAAATGTTTATAACCACTGTGTTGGCATGTCAGTTTGTGGAGTTTGTGACAGTGACATGATGGCCGCGTTTGGAGTATAGTGTTGGCTCAAGTAAAATTGTTAGTGATATTAGTATTGAATATTGAAATTATGAAGCATCTATTATATCATTATTAATCATACGGGTGTGTCGTGTATAATTATTTTGTTTAGTGATTTTATAATATGAATTCAAATTGTCCGGAAAAAATTGTTTCTATGATTCGATGCAGTGTTCTACCACTTTCGATTGAATAATTTTTATTAGTAGTTTGATTTAAAGAAAATAAATGAAATTTATTTATAGTGATTTACGTCAATATTTATTTATTATATTATTTACATAGTGTATTTATTTTACGTAGTAACATGATTTTTGTAATAAAAAAAATAATGCTCCTACATAATGCAATAAAATGTTTCGTGATTTTTTTTTCATAAGTTGGTAGTTTCACTTAGGAAATTATGATTTATGTAAAGTATAAATACTATTTTACTTTAATTTCTAGTGTTGAGTTTTAATTTATTTTATTGCAATTATTTTAAAATATCAAACAATGTTTTTCTCAATAATAAAATTGTTTGCTTTATATGATTATTTAAATTTTTTAAAGTAAAATATTAAGTACCAAAAAGTGTTAATGATTTTCTTCGAATTTTATGCTCGTAATAAAGAATGATGTGTGTTAAAGTATTCTACGTTTGTGTTTTTTTAATACAATTTTCTATGGCACATTATACACAACAATGGGCATTACATATTTCTGGTGGTAAACAAACTGCCGATGAAGTGGCTAAAGATCATGGATTTGTAAATTTGGGTGAGGTGAGAGCAATAATCTATGTATATAGTCTGTGTAATTTTTTCGTTTTTAATTGTCGTATAACCTAAATTAATAAATGTTTATCAGTTGCAACCATAAAAATAATGATGTTTTGACATCTACGTCAGTAACAAACAACTGATAAAATTTGTGATATTTGCTTTTCAATATTTTAAAATTTATCAATTATTGCGAGATTTTTTTTTTTGACCTTGGACATTTTATATCATTTATTTATTAATGGAACTTTGGATTAAGTATGTTTATTTTATTAAATTATTTGTAAAAAAATTTGCAAGATTTAAAAAAAAATTATAAAATAAAACAAAATGACATAGAAACGTATTGAATAATTTTATCTTTTATAGATATCTTTCAATATTTTGTTTGCAACGTGATTTGAAACTAATTTTATGATTATACTATAATATTTATATGTATTTTGACATTATATAATTACTTTAAGTTATGCTGCGTTAGAGACATTTTATTGATTTCAGCATCAGTATGGTGGAATAATATAGGCATTTCTCTAAATTCACCTGATGGATTCATCGCTTAATCGGAAACCCATTATATGACATCAGTAAATTGAAAGAAATTAAAAATTAGGCATATTAAACATAAAGTATTTTGCTAAATATGCAATTTTTATTAGAAGTTTTATTTTCTAATTTATGTGATATCATTGAATAGGTCTCCGATCCATCAGCTGAATTTAGAGAAACGCCTTATATATAATTGTTATCTAAAGATGCAGTTGAATATATAAATATACCAACAAGTAGGAAACATTTAGTTTGTTCTTTTTTTTATTAGCATAAAGATCTCGGAAACTACGAAAGATATGATTTAGGATATATTTGATCAAAATTGCCTCTTTCCGTTGACTTAAAAATTATCAGCAGTACTTACCACAAAATTTTCCGTTTTCGACATAATTCAATTTTAAACATAGCTAAAATGTTCTATTAGCAAATTTCTAATTACAGTATTTAAAATAAATATGCTAACAAAGCTTATTAATTATAAACATTTTTATTTTATATAAATATACCATATGCACAATCAAAATATGAATTTTTTGATGCAGATTTTTTTTAAAACTTATCTTTAAAACTAGTGCAAAGTATAATGTTAAAGATTATAGTAATAAATAAATTCCTCTAATGTAAATCAAATTTAAATAACAAAAGTTAAATATTCATCAACATCATATGTAGTATCTATTATGTTCAAAGATTCAAAAATGAAATAGAATTTTGTCTTATATTTTCATATTTTTTTAAAGATAATATTTTATTTTCTATAAAAAGTTAATAACTAAATGGTACTGTATAAAACATGTTTAATATTTGATAATCGCTAGATGGCCATCATTGGTAATCAAATTAAAATAAGCTTTATTGGCAACGGTCAAATTCCAAACGGTATTATGCACTATGTAATTAATTTAAAATTAGGAATTCTACAGAATAAGTAGATATTTTGACCATTTCACAATGACTGTAATATGTTCCATAAGAAGTACTTATACAGGCCTGCTGTATACTGAAATTGAATTATGTTGTTCACAAAAGAATTGTAGTTGAAATTTGTCATATTGAAACATTTATAGTTGAGATAAAGTATAATTATGTTAAATAAAGATAGTGAATCAGAGAAAAAAAAACAATTGGATACTTTTGGTAATTCCGAGGGGGAAATCCAAGGGGAAATTACTTCACAATCTGAAGTTATTCTAAAATTACAGTCTTTTTAACATTAATTAAAATTATATACAGTATATTGTACATATTATGGCGAGCAGAAGGATCAATTAATAAAAAATTTATAATTATGCGTAAATTAACATATTTATGAAGTTTACATCAATAATATATTTATTTTACAGAAATTTTTATTTTTACATTTTCACCATAAACCCCACACAAAAATTTTCATTTCCACGGTAGTCATTTTCTTAATAATAATAATAATAATAAAATTTAGTAAATTGGTTTAGATACAGAATTTTATGCTCTGAAAAAAATTCATATTTGAAGCTTTATGCCTAAGGATGTAGGAAATTAGAAAAGTATGATTTTACATGTTAAAATCGTGTGATCGAGAGAGTTGCGATCATAATCCTGTTATATTATATATATATATATATATATATATATATATATATATATATATATATATAATATAAACGAAAAATGAATGGTTTATGAAAATTAAAAACAAATATTTTTGTTTTTTATTTTCCTTCGTGAATGAGTTACTTATGTTTAGTGAAAATTGTGACGCGTTTCGGCTAATGCCATCTTCAGACTCTAAACATAACTCATTCAAAAAGGAAAAATAAAAAAACAAACATATCCAAACAAACAAACATTAAAAATTATTTATTTGATTATTCACAGATATTTCCGGATTATTATCATTTTATACATAGAGGTGTAGCAAAGCGATCAGCAAAGCCACACGCAGGTCATCGAGCCCGTTTAGCAGTCGATTTACGAGTGCATTGGGCTCAACAACAAAAAGCTCGTAGTAGAAAAAAACGTGATTTAAAATTATTAGATTCCGATCCAAGATGGCCAAATATGTGGTATTTGGTACGTATTGGAATACTCGTCTATTATAACTAAATATTTAAAAAAAAATTAATAACAGCTGTAGGTACTATTAAATGTATTATTTGTATATGAAAATATAAATGTGTTTATGTGGGTTACAGAATCGAGGCAACGGTTTAGACATGAACGTAATTCCTGCTTGGTTGGAAGGTATAACTGGGAAAGGTGCTGTTGTTACGATACTTGACGATGGATTAGAAAAAGATCATCCCGATTTGATACAGAACTACGATCCGTTAGCATCGTACGATGTAAATAGTCACGATTCGGATCCGAGTCCACGTTACGATATGATTGATTCGAATCGGCACGGCACACGATGCGCTGGCGAAGTAGCAGCAACTAGTAATAATTCGGTATGCGCATTAGGTATCGCACATGGCGCTCAAGTCGGTGGCGTTCGTATGCTCGACGGCGATGTTACCGACGCGGTCGAGGCACGATCGCTTAGTTTAAATCCGCAACACATCGATATCTATAGCGCATCTTGGGGTCCCGATGATGATGGCAAAACGGTAGACGGTCCCGGCGAACTTGCAACACGGGCTTTTGTCGAAGGTGTTACCAAAGGACGAGCGGGAAAAGGTTCAATATTTGTATGGGCATCAGGAAATGGTGGTCGTGATCATGATAATTGTAATTGTGATGGCTACACTAACTCCATATATAGTTTATCGATTTCGAGCGCTACCGAACAGGGCCATGTACCATGGTACAGCGAGGCATGTAGCTCTACTTTAGCATCTACCTACAGCAGTGGCGCGCTCGGTGAACGACAAGTTATTACGACGGATTTACACCATTCGTGTACAAATAGCCATACAGGTACCTTTTTTTTCTTTCTTTCCTTAAACCACAAACAATAATTTAAAAAAGCTAAATACGTATTTTGGAAGCTAAGAATTCATCATTAATAGCAAAAGTTATAAAGCGAAAGTCCTAATCAGTGATCTAAAGTTACACAGATACTCAACGTACCCAGTAATCAAAAAGTGAGTGTTCTTTGACTACTGGGTACGTTGAGTATCTGTGTAACTTTAGATCACTGATTAGGACTTTAGCTTTATAATTTTTGCTACTGATGATCAAAGCTTAGCTATCCAAATAGGTATATAGCTTTTTTTTTTAATTATTGTTTGTGGTTTAAGGGGCGGGGGGGTTCTTTTATAATTTTTTTAAAAAATCGATTTTTTTTATTGCATAAATCAATTGCTATAACTGTCTAGAATATGTTGGTAAAATGATTAGGCGATCCGTGAATTAGTTCCGTCGCTACACGGCTTTGAATGGAATATAATCTTTAAGGTCGTTTTGGTTTCATGCTTCTAGGTGACGAATTGCGACCTGTATCGTGCCCGCAGATAAGTTTTGTTTTTAAAACATCGTTTCCCGGAACCGCCATTTTGAACGACATTTTTAAATATCCGAAACTAAAAAAAAATTGTTTTGTAGACAAAACCAGAATAAACATTTTGCAAAAAAGCGCACATATCTAAGTCATTTCAGTTCCTCAAAAAAAATTGTCAAACATCAGGTACTTTTGGTACAATTATAAAAGAACCTCCCCTTAAGGGAAATAATTTTATTTATTAACTTTTCGCCACAGTAAGATTATATTTTTATTTTTATTTATTAAAATAGAAATCATAATATATTTTAGATGAAGTTCGTTCAACTGTTATATATATATATATATATATATATATATATATATATATATATATATATATATATATATATATATATATATTTGAATGAATGCATGAATGAGAATAAATGAATTAGATATTGATTTGAAATGATTTGTAATTAGGTACAAGTGCTTCAGCACCTCTAGCCGCCGGTATTTGTGCATTAGCTTTACAAGCGAATCCGTCACTAACGTGGAGAGACATGCAGCATATCGTCGTGCGAACAGCTCGACCCGAGAATTTAATTGCTCCCGATTGGCAAACGAATGGTGTCGGACGGAACGTATCGCATAGTTTCGGCTACGGACTAATGGATGCTTATGCAATGGTGCAACTAGCACGTCGTTGGGTAACAGTGCCCGAACAACGGCATTGTGAAATCATGGCACCGCATGTCGATAAGCTGGTGCCGGCAAAAAGTATCGTTGTACTTAAGTTGGCTGTTACTGAATGCGAAGGCGTTCAAGTACTTGAGCACATACAAGCTAAACTAAGTATTTATACACAGCGAAGGGGCGATTTGCACATTCAACTTACGTCGCCGAAAGGCACCAAAGTCACACTACTGGCACATCGTTCACATGATACATCGCGACTTGGTTTCAATCATTGGCCTTTCATGTCAGTACACTCGTGGGGCGAACCGCCCTTTGGTATCTGGCAATTAGAAATACACAATGATGGTAGATTGCTTGGTATGTAATCATTTTGTATTGTTATTTTACTTAAATACCCTCTCCCCCACACCCCTCTAAAAGCATACTTAAATACTAAATAAATACTAACAAATCATCATAACTATAATAACACCATCATATATATATATATATATATATATATATATATATATATATATATATATATATATATATATATATATATATTTTGTATAACTGAGAAGGCTTGTTGTTTTTTTTTTGTTTTTGTTTGTTTGACTAGACTAGACTAGACTGGACTGGACTAGTGTTTACTGCTTGTGTTTACTAACAATGGTTTCGGTTTCAGGACGTGCTGTTTTACAGAATTGGTCTTTAATTCTGTATGGAACTAAAAAGTTTCCATCTGACATTCCTGAATCATTCACGTCTACTAAAACATCCAAATCTAAATCATCAAGTCCTAAAAAAGTGAAAAATCCTAAGAAACCAAAGACTAAAACAACTCAGAAACCTATTCTATCTTCGACTTCAATTGCTGCATCGGTATCAGTGTTGAATAATCATGGTGGTGGTGGTGGTGGTAGTGGTAGTAGTAATATAAGTACCGGTGGTATTAGTACTAGTATCGGTAATTATAGCAATAGCAATTCAATGCGAATACAGAAATTCAAAACGAAACCCGATTGCCCGGGTGGTACGAATGGAAACGTAAATAGTAATGGTAATTTAGTGAACGCTAATTTCAATATAACACGACCGAAGAAAAAGTTACAAAAACTGAAACAAGAGACAACGGCATCACCGTTGTTGTTGTCATCGTCCTTATTACATTACAATATCAAAAACAATCATACGAAAACATTATTAAGCAATCATGAAAAATTTACTGATATTATACTAACTAGTAAATTCGATAATGTCTCGAAAATACCTCAAGTATTTCAAAAATATACGAAATTTCAACACGTTTATCCAGCAATTCTTCCATCTCGAGATAATGTCAAATTACGTAATAGTTACGGTACGAAACAAGTACAGAAACAGAAAGAAATTAGTCGCGATTTAAATCCCAGTAGGAATGTTAAATTTGTGAAAAATACCCTTGAACTTACAACAACCGTTGACGTATCGACGGAAATCAGCAAGAACTCCTCACCTGGTAATTGTTCGATCAATCATTTCATAGCATTTCATTTTTACTTACTGGTTTCTGTTTGCTTGCTTGCTTGCTTGCTTGCTTGCTTACTATTCATCTCATATTTATCAAATCACGCATGATTATATTTTCTTTCCTTACCTCCTTATTTTATTATTATCAATCGTCGTCAATCCTTATTGATTTATGTATTTTACGAGTAGTTTAATATTTTTTTGTTTATATACGTTATGTTATGCATGTTTAAATTATTATTATATTTTACGATTTTCATCTAATTGTTTTTTCGCAGCTCGATTGTTGAAATGGGAACTTGATTTACATGGTACGGAGACACTTCCAGAAGCGGATAGACAGGCAATTGCTAGTTCCAATAACAATTTTTCACCACAATCTATTAGTACTAATGTAGATTCGGATACTGCTAACGTTGAACACAATACTATTGATGATAGTGAATTGTGGAACACAAACTCACAGGTACCTTTTTTTTGTTGCAAACTTATTTTTATATACATACATAAATACTCACACGTTATATACATGCACGTAGAATATGAGAGAAGTTCTTCCCACATTCTATCAATAATCATTTTAATTTTTGACTAACCTCTTCTCGGTTTCTGTTTCAATATTGTAATTAATTTGTTCATGAAACGTTTACACAAAAACACATACTTTCAGTATGACGACTCAAGTTAGTTTATTTTCTTTAAGATAATGTAATATAAATTGATGTAAATAAATGTGTTTTTCAGATCAGTGAAAACATACTGCCACCAAATGTCCAAAAAATCTCAGCGGAAAACTCGAGTTCTGGATGTGTGCGTACAGCGACCAATATATGTTTAGGTTTGTGTTTGGCTGTTACATTTTTATTCAATTTGCATTTGTTTATGAACAAGTGCGTTATCATACGTGTGTTAATTGCGATCACATACATTCGATCTATCGTATCTCGTTGTCGAATTCCACGAACGTTTTCCTTAATTCCGTGCAAATCGTTCACGGCTACAAAAACAATACCATCAACATTAGCTGTAAATAATTCGCTAGCTACTACCTTTGTTTTCTATTATGATAAATCTAGGTTAATTGTTCAACCGTTAAGCACATCTCATTATAAAGTTTTAATAATGGAATTTACATCCAACAAAGCTAATTCGATCGATTGCGTTCTAATAATGCATCTTCTATTTGTCACAAATATCCGTACAAGTTCGTATACACATTTTGGTGTTGTAAAATATTATAACATAATATTACTCAATATTCTTCTTTTCTATCAAATTCGAAACTTATTACATATGCATTATTTATTTAGTGTCTCAAATCAAAAACATAAAAATATTGTTAGTGTATGTTTTAGTAATTTAGTTCAATTTATAAATTCCTGATAACTAGGTATCGAAATAATTTTCTATTTTCTTTTTAACATCGATTTTTAAATATAATAAATTCGTATGTATATGTGTGTGCGTGTGCGTGCGTGCGTGTGCATGTTAAATATGTTGAAACGACTGCATTTTATAATTTTTACCAATTACTATTGTCCAAAATTATTGAAAACTAATAATACTGTAGAAAATGGAATTGTCGTTTAAGTGACACGTAACAGTATACTAACTAACATTATACCTAATAATGTAAAAAGTTCATGTGACAACATCACATATCTGACTTACAAATTAATTAAAAAACGAAGAAAATATTGTTATATACTCGTATATGCATACATATTAGTATATATATATATATATATATATATATATATATATATATATATATATATATATATATATATATATGGCTGATAAAATGACAGTTACATTCAATGGAATTATATTTATAACTAAGATTAAAGTCTCAACTTAATCTTTATCTCGAATAATTTAAAACAGTAATATATATATATATATTCCGTTTGAATCTGTTTTCGTACTCAAATTGTATAGAATAACTGAACAGAATTTCATATTCATTGAAAATAGATGTTTGCCATTTACTATCAAAGTCATCCAACTTAAATTTGACGGCCATAATAATAATTCCGATTATTATCTGAAAAGTAACAACGATTTAATTATTATTCTTGGAATGCATAGCGTAATAAAGATGTTGTAATTTTATAGTTATGTTTGTTAATTAATATGATATACTTAATAATGTAAAATCAAATGCATAAATGATCAAAAGAAACGAATGCGCGCTAACCGCCATTGAAAATTAGTTATATAATTTTCATTGTTTAAAAAATAGAATTAATTATAATACGCCGGGAATGTATTTTTGTTTGTTAAGTACCTATGAGCTGCAATAAATGGGTGGCAACATATATTGTTGATGAATTTGATATGTCACTTTGATGCATGATATAATCTTTTGCTATATAAAATATGTTTCGATTTAATTTCAAATAGATATTCTTGTATTTAACTGTGTTGTTGGTTAAGATAGCTTTTAAAACTGTGTGCCAAATTCTTATCTAAGTTTTATGTATGTTTAACTGAGAATATATGAATGGAATAGAAAACGAAAAATTATACTCGTAAGTCTTAAATTAGGGTTATTTTTAATTTTTACATAGAAATATTTTACATTCATACTGATTTAATTCAATCATATTTTTATGTTGTTTCGTAAATAATTAATTTAATAATAATATATTACCGACTAAATATAATTTTTACATAAAGGTTTTTTTAAAGGTTACCGTTATTTACGTTTCATACGTATATAATTAATATATATATATATATTGTATATTTTTTATTAACTGATATATTCGGAAATGTGGTTTGAGATTATAAGTGCAATTAAAATATACCAACACAAATATCACTCAACTTGCGAGATTTGTTTAACTCCGAATATATTTGAATTGTTGGCGAATACTTTAAATAATATATAATATTACCTCTTTCTGATTTAGCAGTACAGTCTATTAGGTTTCAAGTCAAATCGTTTAAAAATACTCATACAAATGCGGCGGTTTAGTTAATACAGCAAAAATATTTTCAAATCCTAGTCATTTTATTTAAATTATTTTCATACAATTATTCGTTTTTGAGATTAAAGTTAAAGCCCCTCTGTGCTTGTACGTAAAACTTTACTCTTTATAACTGAAAAAAATTAAGATTTTTCTTAAAAAATATCAATTAAAATGTTTCAAAATGAAGAAATTGAAATTTCAATAGCAACCTACAGATTTGTGTTTTATTTTCTTAGTAAAAGTAAAAACGCAATATATGACTGTTAGCTGTATATATTATGGCAGCCATGTAATTATAAAATTAAGTCTTCCAATTATTTATATTTTTAGTTTTATGATATTTAGAGAATTATTATTATTATTATTATACACTGTTTGTTCGAAATTCAAGTGTCATCATTGAAATTTTGAGAACTATATAGCTACAACTTCGATTAAATGGGACTTATTATGTACTTTATAATGGCCATTTCAGATGTGACCATTACTTGTCAAAAGAAAAATCTTTCAAAATAAAACGAGAGATAATTATCAAATTCAAATTTATCCATTGGCGTAGGAAAACATTTTTTTATTAACGTTTGTTTCAATATGTTCAAAATTGACAATGTTTAGAACGAGAAATATTTATTTGTTTTATGTTTTCTAACATTAGAAGAGAAAAAAAAATTCGATTTTTTAAGATAAAAATCCATTATAGGTTTCATTTAAAAGGAGTTATTCCGAAGCAAAGAAAATAATCAAATTTATTTATCTGCAATTATCTAGTTACATACGATTTTTTTAAATTTTTTTGGACTAGTAATGTACATCTGAGATGGTCATATAAATGTGCACAAAAAGTTATATTTAATTGAAGTTATAGCTATTATAGTTCTCGAGATCCCAAAGGTACCACCTGAATTTAGAACACCCCAGTGTATTTATTTATTTTTTATCAATACTCATATTTACATTTATTATTAATAATTAACTAATAAATAATTACAAATAAGAGATATTACAATATTATGATATTATTTTTTTTACATTAAAAACATTTATTACCAGGGCGGTAATAGGCTAGTAATCAAATAGACTGTACTTCTGATTTTGATAATATCTACTTTTATAAATTAATTGTTGTGTTTTATTTGTAAACTTACTGACTATTTTTTATGTAATATTGTTATATAACAACTTGCTGTGATTTTTTCCTTACAATTTATTGTAAGCATACAATTTATATATATGTATAAATACTCGTACGTTTTATATTAATATTTTAATAATATCGACAGTTCCTGTAGTTTTTTACTTTAGCTAATATTATTGAATTATTTAAATTGAATATTTGTGAATTGTAATTTTGTATAATGGTACACTCAATCATAATTCAACTTTATTTATAAATGAATTAATCAACGAATTTATATGATAATTAATGGTGTAGCAAAGATGATGAACTAATCAAATTAAATTTAAACAAAACACAAAATACGGAACAGTGTGTACGTTCAACAAACCTATAGCTAGAGTATTTACTAGTTACTGGCTTTTGAATTCGATTATGTAGCATATGAGTTAGTTGATTGCGCTAGCTAAATAGCAAATACTACTGAACGATAGATTTGTTGAACGCAATGAACGAAACAAGACACACTAACTAAACTATGTTGTTCACATTTACATATTAAATAAAAATATAGTATATCCGTTGCGAAATTAAGCAACGTATATACTAATATAATTAACGTACGTACCTATTTAAGATTAGATCAAGTCCATTGAAAAAATGTACATAAACTTGAGAATTTAGACTCCTGGTTATATCATTAACTAACGAATGTAGATTGTGGTATTCAACGCAAAACTTGTGTATTTCTAAGTGAATTTTTTATTTAGTAAATTATTATCATTCCAGTTTGATAACCGTGATCTTGTGTCGTCAGTTAACGATGAGTGTATAATCATAACCAGAATAATTTACAGTTTACGTTGTTCAATACATGTAAAACGAATATTTGTAATAATTAATAATTAAAAATAAATTGTGGCTGATTTTTAAACGCAACACTCGAATAGATTCATTATTAGTAGGTAATTGTACAGCGATATAACCTTCTCTCTCTTTCTCTCTCTCTCTTTCTCTCTCTCTCTCTCTCTCTTATCTCTATTTTCAACGAATACTTTGGATATGCCAATCTGAACACAAGTCTCTGGTGAGTGGCTTTTTATTTTTACCATTATGTACCGTACGTACCTCTTTTTGTTTCTATGATTCAGTCACAGTTTATTTTTGGTTTTTGCTTTTCATTTTCAATGTTGTGTTTTGTTTGTGAGTACTTTTCTCCTGCATGTCATTTATTTATTTTTTTTTCTAGGGTGATCACTTTTTTATTTCAACTGACCCGAAGATAGAAAACTCAATACATTAAAACTACTATTTTAAAATATAAAAACATTTTAATTTGAATACAATCATAAAATTCTTTTGAAATTCGTTTCAACGCTTATACATTAAACTAAATAATATTTTGATTTTACTATAAATTTATCGCTAATCATAGTAATGACTTACTTATTTTTTTTTAACTTAAAACTATACGATTACATCTAAATTCAGTTTAATCGTGAGTTTACAACAAATAACCGGAGAGGTGGTCACCCTATTTATTTCTTATTTTGCGTGTATATATTTATTTATTTATTTTCTCTATTCTGTATATTTAAGAAAGTGCATAAATAATAATAATAAAAGCTCTCACTAATTTCTTTTTCTATTTTGTTAACAAACCGAAGAAGATTATTTGTTTATTTATGATAAATTTGTTGTAAATGCAACGAATGTACTTTCTTAAGTTGAACAAAGTATAGAAAAAAAAAGTGACGCAAGTGCGTTTTTGCTGGTATGTATCTACATATATAACATATAATTAAAATTGAGCTGTTTTCCAGAATGTTCTGAAGGCTTCGTTCTAATAAATGGTACGTGTAATAAAGGTGATTGTCCATCAAAACATTACAATGCTGGTGCTAGTATTGAGACCGTGTGTTTGCCATGCCATTATAGCTGCAAAGAATGTATAGGTGGTGGCGCTGATTATCAATGTACAGAATGTTATGATGACGCTGTTCTATATAGTATCAGTTATTTAGAAACCTATTGTTATCCGAAATCAGTTTTAAGTCGTATACAAGATACGAAATGGTATTATCGTGTATATTTGTTACTTATCGAACTGACCGTTATTGTTGCTGTTATTATCTGTATTTATTTTATACGTTGGCATATGCGTAAACAACGATGGCAAAATAATACTCTTCACTCGGAAACATTGAAAAACATTCGACAAATCGAACAAGATATTAAAACTACTATTTATAGTGACAGTGACTAGATAAATAATACAGTAGAACACCGATTATCCGTGCGCGCATTATCCGGGCGGTGGATTTGCCGTGCGGCATTTTTAAAATTTCATCCGTGCGCGGAGTATCCGTGGCTGACGGCCAGAGGTTGGCGCATGAACGCTGAATGCACCGTGCAGGCGTTCGTCTCGGGGAATACCCGAGTTCGGCTCAGGAAATCTCTCGTTTATGTGTTTACTTATTATTTTCACCAACTGCCGACCGACTCGTTATAGTTAAACGTAAACAGACATATGTGCATACATAAATATATTGTGCAATGTACGTTTATACATTATGTATAAATATTAAAACTGTTATTTTATGTTACATGAATGTTAGTATCACGTTTCTTTTCTTCGTTTGACACATGTATTTGTCTGAATAAATTATTAAAAAAATAAAAATGAGGTCTTTGGATTATCCGTGTTTTCGATTATCCGACGAAGGCTCGGTCCCGGCTGGCCCTGATAATCGAGGTTCTACTGTAAATGCAAATTCTCAAATAGTAGAAATGTGAAATTAAGCTTTACGTAATCTTCAGTAATCTCTATAGAAATTCATTACAGTAACTTTAGAATTTTATTTTTGAACAAATATTTGCGCTACTGTTGTACTGTATACTGAACTATAATAAGTAATCAATATTCTATCGATATTTTACTTATTCATATTTTAACGCATATATATATATATATATGTAATTTTTACATTTTCGTATATATATAATTTTATATGTATTATTTAGTCATGTTTTGTACATAATTTTTATACAATTTGAAATATAGTAAAATATATTAAAAATAAAATTTTTGTACACCTTTATTAATACATATATTATTACATTCTATTAAATATTTTATTACTTTATCATCATGTATCGGTGTAAGCGCATTTCATTCAAATGGTTCGTCTCATCCATTTCCTTATTGTTTTACGAATTAAAATATTATATCTCGATGAATTCTTCGTGTAATAGTGCTAAAATCTAAAATACATTTTATAAAATATCTAAATTTCTAACTCTAACTATGATCGTAAAATAACTTACAAGTACTAAATGAATATCCTAAATTTTGATTTTCAATTAATTTACATTTAAAATAAAATATATAATAAAAACTTTTTTAAAAACCACGCTTATATTTAAATGCACTAAAAAGAGGAAAATGTTGAATGTTTAGTTCAAATATAAACTAAATAATTATGTAAAACATAAGTGTTATTACAATTTCATTTTTATCTGTCATTTACATTATTCAATTGTTAATTGAACAAAAAAAATAGTTCATGTGACATATGTCATTAGTTGTATTAAAAAAATAAATATAAGCGTGTCATATCTTCTAATCGGTTTTTTTTTATATAATATTGTGTTGTCTCCTGGAATGAAACTACATGCAAAATTTCAGTGAGATCAAATGATAGGAAATGGTCTAAAAATTGGTTACAAAATTTGACCGTGACAACAACAGTCTGAGCTAAATATGACTGACCGCGACAACAACAGAGTGAGTTAATATAAGCGTGGTAATAAAAAGACTAAGTTGTTTGATTTTCAGAAGCTACAATACTAGTAAATTCTGTCACATATTATTAATTTTCAATCAAATATAATTAAACAATGTGAATGCAACCATACCAGGTAATGATAATTCTTGTATTTTCAAATATTGCTGTTCAAAATTATATTTAAGTTCATTTAACTAGTTGAAATTCATGAAGTATTTAGGGTGACCACCTCTTTGTTTCAACTGACCCCCCCTCACTCAGTATAATTAAACTACTATTTTTAAATATAAAAACATTTTAATTTGAATACAATCATAAAATTATTTTTAAATTCGTTTCAACGCTTCTACATTAAACTAAATAATATTTTGATTTGACTATAAATTTATCACTGATCATAGTAATGACTTACTTATTTTTTTAACTTAAAACTGTATGACTACATCTAAATTCAGTTTAATCCGGAGATTACAAGAAATAGTCCGGAGACGAGATTTAGTTGAAAAACCGGAGACTCCGGGTGAAAACCGGAGAGGTGCTCACCCTAGAAGCATTGGTAAATTGTCTTCCATCTTTTACATTTTCAATATTAATCTTTTTTTATATTCTAAAAATATATTTACTTTATCATTAAGAAAAAATAACTACGGAATTTCGATTATTTTAATTAAATATTTAAAACAATGGAACTGTGCTTTTAAATATAATATTAGTTTATTTGTTTCTATCAATTTTTCTCCAAACTTTTGCTTATTTATGATTCATGTTTCTGTTGCATTTTTTTTTTCTGAAAATAAAAATTAATATTGTATGTAAATTTATTCATATACCTGTGAATTAAAATTATCATTACATAATTTTAATTCATTGTTTATTAATATAACTGTTGAATCTAAAACATATGGTAAAATAAAAATATGTAATTTGTTACCAAAATTTTCTACATTTTCCTTAATTGTACTAATTTAATTTCGATGATAATTATAAATAATAATTGTAAAATTTATTTCGCAGATTTGTTTTTTGTTTGTATTCATAATATTTGTCATTGGTACGTCTTTTTGTAAGAACACATTTTATTCAGTATAAAAAGATGTTTTTATTTATCTTACATCGACATAACAAGTTATTGGCAGAATTATGTATTAATATTTTTGGTGACCCAACTCTATATATAATGGACAATACGTTATTTGGTAAGCCTCTAAAGTGTATGTATTTTAATATCTTTTAAATAAGTTGGTTTATTGTACAAAATATGTATGTAATTAGAAATTATATAATGATGCTTGGAATTATAAAAGCTACAAATACTTAGTTTCAGATACCTTACAATAATATTGGTTGAAATTATTTTAAAACAATATATTGAATTAATTACCATTTTTAAAGAATATAGTTGACATTATACATTAATCATATTAGTATAATTTATTAAAAAATCTTATTTTTAATAATATAACCTAAAATTCAATTATATAATATATATCTGTATAGTTACATGTATATATTTTAATATGTTCAATAAAAATGAATATTAATACTTTATTTAAGTATTTCACCATGAAAAAAATTTAAATGTTATATACAAACGTGTTACCATGGAAACGTAACATATGATTCATTATATCAGTACGCCTTATTTCAAATTTTTATAGTTTCTTCATAAATTTATTTATTTAATTTTTTATTAGAAATTGTAATATTTAAGCAGATCATTTAAAATAGATATGTATTTGAAATAGATGTTTTAAAACTGTATAAGTATATATTTTTTCTAATTTATTTTCATATGTAAATGACACATATCGGAAACCACAACGACGCATGCCTAGTTGTGACCCTAAGTCAATGATACAATCGCAGAATGGATTGTTAGACGTTTTATAAAATACGCGGATAATTTTGTGCGGGGCTCGTTTTTGTGTGGTGTTTTAAAAACATTCAATTTATTTCTAATAGTGTTAGTTTAGATATTATTAAAAACCGGTGCTCATATTTTACGGATATATGTGTTTCATGAGAAAAAATGACGTTGACCCGGTGCACAGGGAAGTAATGGCGCTGGGTACTTGTGGGGCCTGTATTGCATAGGAATTGAAAAATGAATCGTTTTCTGTTCTATTTCCTAATTCACTTCCGCTAACTTACACAATGTATGTTATTGTAAAAAATTGTTTTTATTTGTGCTGATAGATTTCTGAAATATTACAATCGAAAGAAATTACAGTAAATTATTCGTTAACTGGACAGATACTGTGATATATATAAACAAAATGTGATATTCAAGTTTTAATTAAGAAAAATACAATTTAAGTGTATTATTAAATTATATATATATTAACTGACTGCAATATGAGTTGTGAATATTATTGTTCAATACTATCATATACGAAACTTTAGTTCATTTTATTCTTTTGATTCTACAGGTATGTTCTCTATATTTGTCATTTTAATTACTACTATTAAAACTAACTAGAATATAATGTGTTACATAGCCTTAAATTTTCAAAAAGATGAACTGTTACATTGAAAAAAATTTTTAACATTTTTTATAAATCTAGATTCATAAAATTTTACATAGTTCTATCTGTTTCATCTTATCAAATTTTTATGTTATCTAATCAACATATATATTGATATTACCACACACACACCTGAAAAACATATATGTCTCTTTGTTCTATTTTAATTTAAATTATATATAAACATCAATCACTTATTTTACTTAAGTATTCACATACACACTGTAATAATTGAACAAAGTTATTAAGCAAATAAAATGTTTCATATTACGTTCTTAATGTAACAAACTTATCGTACCATTTCAAAATTTACTATTCGTAGAGATATATCTACAAATATATACTTATATGATAACATTTTTTATTTAAATTTAGTCTAATTGTTTTGCAATTATCATTTCACGAATTAGTGCGTATTGATATTTCAATAATAATGTGGTGTTAAAATAATAACTAATGTAATCAGATAGAATACATAAAAATTCACTGTCTGAAAGAAGCCATTTAAACAAAATATAAAAACGTATCATTTGATTTAGTAGTTAATATTTTAGTATTATCACTTACGAAACATGTTACTAAACTAAATTCTTATGTTAACGATAGGTAAAATGAGTTTAATATTTTAGTATTTGATTTTGTTATTAGCCATAACCACACTGTTCCAAGATGGACCCGAGGAAGAATTCGAAGAGGCACGGTATGTACCTATTTTATACATACTCTGTTATACTCTGTACTTATTAGTAGTATATTATGTATTATAATTATAAATTTCAGCTGGTAGTAGTGAGATGCATTCGTCAAGACATTCTATGAGTTCTAGTTCGGGTGTGCTGATGGTGGGCCCGAACTATCGAGTTGGAAAAAAGATTGGTTGCGGAAATTTTGGAGAACTCAGACTAGGTATAGCTTATCATATATTTTCTCACTTACAGTATTATTAAACGATACTATATAATATTTTTAGGAAAGAATTTATATAATAATGAGCATGTAGCAATTAAAATGGAACCTATGAAATCAAAGGCACCACAATTACACTTAGAATACAGATTCTATAAATTACTTGGTACCAAAGGTAATCAAATGTTTTTTTTTTGCTTACATTTTACGTACGGGGAATTAACAAATTTATTTCATTTTATTAGAGGGTATTCCCGAAGTATATTATTTTGGTCCTTGTGGTAAATATAACGCGCTTGTCATGGAACTTCTTGGTCCAAGTCTTGAAGATCTTTTTGATATATGCGATAGACGTTTTTCATTAAAAACAGTTCTAATGATTGCTATTCAGTTGGTAAGTTACCTTACTTATTTGAAATATTATAAAATCAACGCGAAATTATCATCAATCAATCATTTCGTTTTCAGTTACACAGAATTGAGTATGTGCATAGTAGACATCTGATCTATCGTGATGTAAAACCAGAGAATTTTCTCATTGGACGAAGCACTACAAAACGTGATAAAATTATTCATATTATTGACTTTGGACTGGCAAAAGAATACATTGAGTTGGAAACGAACAAACATATTCCCTATAGAGAGCACAAATCACTAACTGGAACAGCAAGGTACATTTTATACTTTATTTTATATTATGATTGAGAGTGTTTTGCGTGAGCGGACGTTTTCAAGTAGTAGAAATAGTAGAGCATGTATGAGAGAGGAATTATGAATGTAAATGAAGCTAAAGTTGCTTGTAATGTTTGGAGGAGACTGATTTAGGGATAATGGAAAGAGTTTGTGCCACATCATCCGTTTGGGTATATGGCATGATTGTGTATGTATGTAAAGATCAAGTTACTACCTTTATTTTGTTCTAATAAATCGAATTAACAATAAGTCATTTTCTAACTAGATATATGAGCATAAATACACATTTGGGGAAAGAACAATCACGACGTGATGATTTGGAAGCATTAGGTCACATGTTTATGTACTTTCTGCGTGGTTCGCTACCGTGGCAAGGCTTGAAAGCCGATACACTTAAAGAACGTTACCAGAAAATTGGTGATACGAAACGTGCCACGCCCATTGAAGTTCTATGCGATGGACATCCTGAAGAGATGGTTACTTATCTTCGATATGTGCGTAGACTAGATTTTTTTGAGACACCCGATTATGAATACCTACGTAAATTATTCACGGATTTATTTGAACGTCGAGGATACGTTGATGATGGCGAATTTGACTGGACGGGAAAACCAATGGTGAGTCATATCATATATATTTGATAGTTTTATTTATTTATTTATTTATATAAATGTTGGTTTTAATTAAATTGCATGTTTTACTTTATGTTTATTGAATGCTGCATATGTATATCAATTTTTATCAATTTACGTACGTATACGTTTATTAGCCGTCAAATTTATATGTTTTACAACAAATTCGACATGCACCACCATCGCATATTGGAAAAACTAAATCAGCAAAGGTAACTGTATCTCATACACTCATACAATAGATCTGTTCGATAGTTGGAACTAGTTTACGTTGCACTCTTGCATTTCCAGTTATGCTATATGAACAAATTATAATTGATTCAATTCCGATATTTCTTAATAGCCAACTGAAATACAATTGAATCAGAATTAAAAAGTTCTTAGTTTGAATTCAAAACATCGGAACAGCTCCAGCTAAAACTGGGAGTTACGTAGAACTTTGAAACTTTTAACATTTATATACATCATTGCTAAATTTAAAAATTTATAAAACTCGTGGAAAACATTGTGTTTGATTACAGTTTCGTGTTTAATAAATTTTGTTCTGATCAATAATAATCTGTTTTGCCGTTAACAATATTAACTAGAACTTTCTTTTACTTACATTGAACAGACCTAATGAGTAGGTATTTAGCTTGAAAACGATTCTTAATAAGTGCGAAATGAATGTATGTGTACAGTTTGATTAGCGAGAGAAGCCCTAAAAATTCAGTGATAATAAATTATGAATGCAATAGGTAGAAAAACAATATCGTAAAAATGAGTATCTGATAAAAATATAATGGGTTCATTTCGTAATTTTTTATTTTTAAATGTTATTCTATATTAAATAACAAACACGTAATTACTATTTATTTTTCAATTATATATATATATATATATATATATATATATAAATAAATATATATATATATATATATATATATATATATATAAATATATATATATATATATAAATAAATATATATATATATATATATATATATATATATATAAATAAATATATATATATATATATATATATATATATATATAAATAAATAAATAAAGAGAAACTTAAACCGTCCTTCTCAGGAAGAGGAAATACGTTATATTTTCTATAAATTTCATCCTGTGAAACACGATATACAGTAGAACCTCGCTATTCGTACACAATTCGTTCTAGCAGGCAGTTCGAATGTAAATGTAAATTGCATTAATCGGTTCCAAATTCTTTATTTAAACTAATGAGTTGAACAGTAGAAGTAAAAAATGTACAATTGTATAATTATTTTTTCTGTCTTTTTGGTCCTTTACATATTAAAAAGATATCCAATGTTGATTGTTTTTGTCTTTTTTTTAGAATCTTCCTAAAATGCTCCATCACATTGTCGTTAAACAAGTTAACGCTCCTATTCGCCACAGCTGTGTTTGGATGCCATTTTTTGACAGTGTGTTCTATATTTTCCCAATGGTGAACCAATTCTTTAATTTCCTTAGTTGAAATGTTTTCCTCTTCCTCTGAAGACACATCTTCAATCACTTCCTGCTGTTCTCTCTGTAGTTCTTGAAGTGCACGCATAATGTACGAATAATGAGTTGTACGAGTAGAGAGGCGGACGAATAGCGGGGTTCCACTGTATTTGTGTTAGATATGCGGGTTTATTAATGTGGAATAAACTTTACGACAAAAAAGACCATAAAAGGTATAATTTCAAAAGTAATTTTTTTTATTTAATAATGTACTTTCCTGAATTTGTATAATGAAAATACGAATTTAAATTTGACGGAATGACCTCATTGAACTATATTGACGATTTATCAAAGAAAATCGTGATTTTTACATTTATCAAACGACAGTTAAGTGATATATGTACTTTGTATTCTAGAAATAATGTGCTTTTATGTTTATTTAGCTATATTTTATTGTAACATATATATTTTAGTTTTATTACAATATCGTATGTTTTTTGTTTGTTTGACAGAGCACTCCCGTGGGATCCTTGCAAACGGGTCATGAAGTTGTCGTATCTCCAAATAGAGATAGACATGCTACGAACAAAGTAAGCATATTTTATTTTTTATGTAACACTTTCATGACTGCATCATATTTTTAAATATTTATACTAATAAATTTTTATTTGAAATTGAATTTAATAGTATTATTGTAATAATCTAGTATTTGATTGATTATCTTTCTTACATTTAATATTTAACGATTATTTATTTATTTTTTTCTTATTAGGAAAATCTGATATATTTGTTTGAAGACTACAGTTCTGATCAGTTTATATTAATATCTGAGGTTTGAATCTTGTTTCTTAATCTATTTAAATATTACAAAAATATTTTACAAACCTCTCGAGTATTTGTGTGGCTTTACATTGTATATATTGTATATGATAGTGCTCCAGTATTGTCTACATAGTAAACGTAGTTTAAAATACAGTATGTCGGTTGATAGTAGTGATAAATTTATATGGGTAATTTATACAAGAAATATTACCATAACGTTACTGTAACATAATACTTATATCTCATTTTCGTTATTGTCAAGACATTATTTCTTTTCATTCCAAATACGGCAAATATAATATTTCATAGCCCCTTTTAGACTACTTTCAAATGAAATTGCTTATAACTGAAAGTATTTATATAAAACAATATTAAAACTATCTTTAGTGTTATTTATATTTTAAAATTAATTTATTTATATATTAAAATTAATAGGAGTATTAAAAATCTTGACTGCTTTTAACGAAAAGTGATCTAAAATGTGTTATATTGAAAATATGACGTTGGTAATATTATAAATAAATAATTTATTGTTTGGTATAAAGACAGCTATTTTTCTATTGATATGTTGATAATTATTTAATGTAGTATTTTCTATATATATATATTAGGTAGTTGATAATAAGAAGAATCTTATTAGTAATTACTTTAATAATTATTTCAGAATGCTAGCAAAGTTCCTGCTTGGACCGAAGTGTCTAAACAAAGTACACTTGGTAATTTAACGCCCGCAGATAGACACGGTTCAGTACAGGTATGTAAATGAAATATGAAACTTTTCGATGAATTTAACTTGTTGTTTTTGTTTCGCTCAACATATCCATAATATGTGTTTACAGGTGGTAAGCTCAACTAATGGCGAATTAAACACGGATGATCCGACAGCAGGACACAGTAATACACCAATCACTCAACCTCAGGAGGTCGAATTGTTAGATGAGACTAAGTATGTACTTTTTATGGATTATGGTTTGAATATTGTCAGTTCGTCACTACGAAAAATAGGAACAATTTTTTCATATTTGTAAGAAAACGAAACCATTTTATATACTCTTATTTTTTACTTAATGAATTAGTTATTTTAGAGCTATTTATAGTGTAGCAATCGATAAAGTATTTAAAGTACTGATGTTTTCAATTAAAAATTTTACATTTCTTAGCATAATCTCGATTTTTCTTGGGTTGAAAATATTTCTTATATTTTAATTATGTATTTTCGAGTAAAATGAAAGTTGAATTACTTGGTTGATTCTATCCTTGAACACGAGAAAAAAGTAATACACATGTGGATTATTAATGAACTTTAATTGAATGCATTAGTTAAAAAGTTTGTTAGGGATCAGATGAAACGTTGTTAAACGTATGTCAGCTAACAATGTAAACGTGTTGTTAACAATGTTTAAGTTTTGTGACAGTAAATTGTTTGTTCCAGATGTTGTTGCTTCTTCAAGCGTAAGAAGAAAAAAGCGGCGCGAGCGAAATGACTACAATTCAGCGAAACCGATCAGCATCTTACATTGTTACACTGTACACATAGTACAGCAACTGTTAACTGAAAGTACGCAAGAGAAAAATAAACGCCCCCAACGCGTTGCGTTGCTTTAGTTTTGCCGCTTCCATTACGCCATCATTCTATATGATATAATGATAACTAAACAATTACCATACCTAAATAAATAAATAAATAAATAATAATCTAGTAAAGCAACCAAACAAACTGTAAACTACTGTGTGGCAGAGAGAGACACTTCGGCATAAACAAAAAAAAAGAAAAAAACATTAAACATAACTAGTATTAGTGTGGTGTTAGTGCGTCGTGCTCGTGCTCATGCGCATACGTGCTGATTGATGCACGTATTGCAGCATGTTCTGTAATTACAATTTCAAACTTCAACTGTTACTACATTCATACAATAAGCATTACATACATATTTCATTTATCATTTTTACTTACACCTGTGTATTATATCATAATGATGCATAGCATTGATAAAATGAGATGATACGAGTTATTTTACTTTTTTTTTAAGTTAAGTTCTAGTTTTCTAACTAATTGAATTGAATGAAATGAATTCACGTACTGTGCTGTGCTGTGCGGTTAGCGAAATAAACGTCTGTTTGTATGATTGGTGTAAATATTGCACCCGCGCACTGACTCGATGATTGTTAATGAATTTTTATTTATATACATATATATATATATATATATATATACATATATTTCGGAATGATGAAAAGAGTTTGTGCCACACCCTTTTGGGTACATGGCGTGATTGTGTATGTATGTATGTATATATATAAATAAATAAATAAAAATTACTTTCCTTTCTTTCATTCTAATCGTAAGATACACATACATAGAAAAAATGAAAATATATTGTATGTCTGTCTTATCTGTATGTAATCATCATTTGAATTCTCGAGTGAATCAAATCACGTCTCATGTGTGCTAGCTACGTCTGTATGTCAGCTACATTTACAATTACATAATATTGATCTCTTCGTCCGGTCTGATGGTTTGATATAATCTAACACACACACATACACACCACAAGTCGTATATTGTTGCATTGTATGAAAGAAATCAATGAATAATCAATTCAATTCTGATATTATTATACCAATTCTATACCACAGACACGTACATACATACATACATACATACATACATACAAACAAACACAGATATTAAGATATAATAAATTAATGACAAATTTTGCTTACTGTTTCTGAAACGTTCCAAATTTGTATATTGTTTTTGTTTTGATTTGTTTCTAGTTTGAAAAAATGCAGTTAGGTATAATCACAAGAAAGCTGTAAATTGATTGTAATCGATCAAAGTTGAAATACAAACTATTGAAAAATATTAATATCGAAATTATTAGTAAATATGATTTATAAATATAACTAGAAAAGGATGTAATTTGCAACTTTTACAAGCAAGACCAAACAAACCAAAAGGGAAGAAAAGAAAAAAAACAAAACTCATGATTTGGTGTTACTTTTAACTAAATAAATATATTTAATGATGAATTCTAGCGTAAGAGTGAACGGTTCATAGCCTTCATGTTTAGAATAAGTAAGCTATTGAAAACCATATCCAATAAATGTTTACAAAGTTAAGTCAGCAGCATAATGCCTTACTCTGTACTGATCTTTGTAATCATTAAGCAAACAAAACAAAATGAAATTATGAAATTATTCATTTATATACTGAATCATAAAAATATATACATAAATTACATGCAATGCATTCGAATTTGTTATTAGAAATGTAACGATGCCACCTAATTCAGTCTGTACTATATTTATTTTATAAATTAACAAATGGCATTTACATTTTTAATATCAAATTTGCTTAAATCGTTTTCTTGTGAGTAATAAATGCTAACAATTAAGGACACTATGTAAATATATAATTATTGTATGATTAGTAATGACAGTTTGTGAACATTAAATGTCCGTGTATCCACTTCGTTATCTAACGACGCAAACGCAAAATGCGTATAATGAACGACATTGGATATTTTTCAACATCAACGGCATTCACGTACGTTTATTGTATCACCAGCTGACACTTCTATTTAACGTAATTTGTGATTTTTCTCGTAAATTAATGCTTTGTTGTTGATCTCAATTAAAATTTGATCGACTGCTTTTATTTTGATTTGTATATTCCTGTATGCTTTGATTATCAACTTAGTACTTTTTTACGTTTTCATGTTATTATTATAATTCATTTTGGGAATACAAAAAGAGTAAAAATATTATATTGTACAAACAAGAAACTCCCTTCAAATTTGTCCATTAATGCAAAACAAAAATCTAAAGCATACAGATGTTTTTCAATGTTCAATTACGCCAATTAATTTAATTTTTTATTTGTGGCTATTCTTTAGAATATAGATCTGTTAAAAATAATTGCCTTTTATCGTTCGAAAATGTTTTATTGATTGGGTCGCAAACAAACAAAACGCAAAAAAAAACAAACGAATTATTAGAAAAAAAAATATATATATATATATAGAACATACTATATTATATTCCACTCCCAGCTTTTCATTGTTGTTTGAATGAATAAAAAAACATACTGTACCTTAATGCTGACAAACGTAATATAAATAATCAAAGAAAAAATGAAATGTAAATATAAATATAGGTAGAAAGTGCGTAAAGAAATGAAACCATTCGTATATTACGAATGAGGATGTAATATTATATTTATTACAAAAAATCATACATAAACAACGCAATGCAACTTAGAAATGATGAGTGTTCGGTATGGTATCGAAATGATGCTACAAACGATGAATTCAATTACATATATATATCATACTCTTTCTCTTTTCCCCCCTCACAGTACTATCATCCTCTTATTCTATCCAGTACAATATATTATTATAATCAAATACAATACAGTATATTTAAAATACAAGCATAATAAATTTCATTTTTAACTGTTCTGTTGTCCTTCTATGAAGTTAAGAACGAATTAATTGAAAAAACAATTATGAATTGGATCTAGTTGTGCATTTTATTCGTAATATTTGGTGCGGGTACGATTGAAACGAGTTATTCGGTCCATGTCCAAATCTATATCCATTTCCATAGTAGACACATTTCTTTTTTTTGCTGGTGGCCAATATTCATCTATATCCGGTTCAATGTACCGTTTAACAGCAGGCACACCAATTGGAATATTATCATGTAATTGTAATTTCTCTTTATCAGTTGCATCATATTCATACTTGTTTGTCTTATTAAAAACACCTTTCATATCGTGACTTTCAATATTTGGAATTGTTGTTTGTGGTGGTTGTTCTTGTTGTTGTTTCGATGCTGGAAACGTAATGAATTCATCCATTCCGTTTAATGGCGATTGATCTTCATTGTTTGTTTGCTGTGTAAATAAAAGTGCCCGACGAGCTACGTACTCTTGCAACGTACTCAACTCTTTATCATTTCCACTTCCCGCACTATTCAATCCGCCATTGTTACGCAAATTTGGCAATGTGATCAACATTACACTGAGAAGAACAATCATTAAACAGGTGGCGGGATGAGCACGTGATGTACCCGTTTTAAATACCAGCGCTTGTAATTTACTCAACTGTGAACTTAATTTATTGTTTTGCATCTGTAAGATTTTGATACGTTTAATCAGCGACCGATTTTCTTCGGAGCATTGTTTCACCCGTTCTTCTAGTCCATCGACATATTCCTTTTTTCGTTTTCGTGAATCTTGCGCGGAAATCTTGTTGCGAATTTTACGGCGAATTCGTTTTAATTCGCGTTCTTCATGTTTGGTTAGTGGATAACGGCAGGGCAACTGAATACCGTCTTTGTTTAACAATCTCTTTTCTTCTGTGGTAAGCAATAATAATGGATATTGTGAATCATTGCCATCGTCATCACATTCTTCATTTCCACAATTATGTTCATCGTCGTTTGTATTTGACACGCTCACAGATATATGACGACGTGTTGCTGCTGCTGCTGCTGCCGCTTCATCATTCGGACTGCTTTTATTCTCACATTTCCGTGTTGGCTTTATAATAAATTTCTCATTATTATTGTTGGTTAATTTTCGGACTGGTTTTATCGGTGTCGGTGCCAATTTGATATTTTCCGCTTTTAAATTACTTGCACTGATAATTTTGATAGTTTTCAAATCTTTTATATTAATTGGTAATAGCACAGACCTGTAAATGAATTTTATCTATAAATTACTCGAACTATATAGATAAAAAATTTTAAAAAAATACCGAGAATGTCCATTTAAAGGTTGTACTCTGATGACCTGTTTCGCCTTTTGCATGGGTTTTATAATGTCTAAAAGAAGGATAATATTATATTTAAACTATTTAAAATGATATATGATATGATATACATACTGATTATTTTTGATTTTTCTGGTTCAACTGATTGAACGGGTGTAACAACCATTGGACGTACACATTCAACTGGTTTTATAGGCATTACAGGTATTTCTTCGGCTTGTGCAGATTCTGATGGGCCCAAAATTGATTTTAAAATTTCATCATCGGATAATATTTGATCAGGAATTTCTTGCAAATCACTACTTAAGCCACTATCAGAAAATGTGCTGGTTTCGCAGTGCATATCATCATATATGACACTACTATCACTTCCAATATTTTGATCAACGTCTAAGTTCTCAAAAAGATCGGAAGGTAGGTCATATTCATCTGAATTTGTTTTTTCCAATGACAAAATTGAATCAAAAAAATCTGAGCTCTGGAATAGTACACAATTAATGTAAATATACACCAAAATGTAATCTGTTTGAAAACCTACCATTAATTCGGAATTTTCATAACTTGATGAAATATCCATATCAGTTTCTGTTTTAAAATCATTTTTATCATCAGTTTTAGCTAAGAAGTAATCCATTATGCTTAAATCTGACATATTGCAGTACGTAAACAGATGTTAAACATAAATTTGTAATAGCTACAGATTTACAATGTCATTTAACTTTGTATGAAAATATTCATTTTTCAATTACACACCTTAAAATTTAATAATTTTGCTATAATAATGACATTTCTGTACAATATGTCAGTGTTACTCACTGAACATATACGTAGCCAACGTGGAACTAATTACGTCATGTAATTACTTTGAGATACTAGAGATAAAAACTTGGTGCATTTTATCATTATTTTAAAATAATATTTGAATTTTAAAAATATATAATTATTATTAGATAAAAGTAAATATTTATATTACTATCATTCACTGATGTTTATTAATACACGTTGTGTTTTTTTATTTTTTTGATCAAAATATGAAAATTGGATCAGGTTCACGATCAGTTTGAATTAAATCTGACGTCATTGAAATGTAGTAAATTTATTTTCTGGGTATTTTTAACGCATGCGTGGTTAACATAAAATCGACCTACTACGCCATACTACGCAAACAACAGTGCTGTCATCTACACTATTTTTTGTTTCTTTCTAGTGCAGAAACGGCAGAAACTTTGAAGAACAAAACTACATTAAATAAACATGTACAAATATGTGCAGTTTATTTTACATTAAATATAAACTGTTTAGTATTTATATTTTCTAATAATATCTTGTTTAATAAAGGAATATATTAAAGTGATAAAGATTAATAGTTAACTAAGAAAATGTAAATCAAAATTGTGAACTTCTCATTGCATTGAAATATATCTAGAAACCAAGTCGCTAGTTGACAAACAGTATCAATGTTTCAGATGAAAAGTGGAATAACTCTTATTACGAATTCATCAAAAAGTGCTCTTAAATCGTAGAAAAATGTTTAAGTAATTATATTTCAAAACATAATTGGTTTTAAAGAGTGCATGGAGCCGGGTTTATTCAACATACAATATGGCTTCTAATAATAATCAAAATGGTTGGTTTAGCAGCTTAGGTATAGGTTTTAGTAGTGGAAGTACGTCTGCAAATCCTTCAGAAAAATCTTCTACTCCGGCTCCACCTGGAAATCAAACAGAAATCAGTCATTTTGATCAGATTGACAAAGCTGCCAGTAATACGTTAAAGGTACAAAAAAAAAAAAATATTTTTATTTTTATTATAATTATATTTTTTTATTATAGAGAAATACTAAAATTGAATTTACCCGATCGGATCTATTACAGCTACTTAGCTATTATGAAGGCGAATTTCAAGCTCGTGATGTGGTTATTGCTGCTTTAAAAGTAAATGTCAAAAATTATGGGTATATTATGTATTTAGTTATTTACCAATCATTTTTTTTTTAGTCGGAGAGGTTAAAAGATGTAGTAAATTTGGGTAGATATCGGCCAGTGGTCTTAAATGATCCATATACTGCGTTGCTTCGGGATATGTTTGCGGATGGACCAAATGTAAAGCCACCGTACAGCGACAAAGATATTGCTATGTTAGCTGATCAACAATTAGAAGCACTTGAAAACTTGGTAGTACAACAACGTCGTGCTCAACTGCATATGGCAAACATTATTCGCGACGCAGAAGTTAAACATAAGAAAGTTATTCAAGAATTAGAAGAAGAAAAGTGTAAACATGAACATGACACAGCTCAAGGTGATGATATTACATACGGTTTGGAAATGGAAAGAACCAGATTGAAACAAGTAAGTGTGTACTTTTTTTAATTTTTGAATTGTAATTAAAGTGACCATCTCTTCGGATTTTACCTGGAGTTTTCAGGTTTTGACATATTATTTCTGTTTTATGATCATTTCGCTGAGTTTCATTCATTGGATTTTATGATGAAATCTAAAATGAAAACAAAAAATTGTTTTTAAATTTTTTCATTACAATTACTTTGAACTATATACAATTAATTCTTAGTCACGAAATTTTGATATAATACAGGCAGTGAACATTTTTTTTTTTTTTGAAAATTTCGAATTAAGCTTCAAGTGAAAATGGTCACTGTAACCGTAATAAAGATTATTATTTTTTCTTTATGTTTATATAAATTGTTTGTTATTTTTTGAGACAACTTCTTGATTTATTATTTTGGTCTACAAAATCGTACTTGTCTTCTGAAATATGTGCGCACTTTTTCCAAATTGAAAAAAGAATGAGATCGGTGTAATGTCCGAGATCAATGTTGTTCGTAGAAAGTTGGTTTTGTAAAACTTGAACAAAATGTTTTGCAATGCGACCAGTGTAAAGCAGTGATTGGCAGGAGCTGGATCTGGAGCGGCAAACGAGAAAGAAACTGGAGAAGGAGCTGAAGCGACAACACGAGGTGGCTGATGAAGAGAAAGCGCGGCAGAAACAGATCGTCCTATTACTTCTGGCTGAACGTAAAAAAATTATACTCAAATACATAGAAGAGCGAAAACGAAGCGAAGATCTTGCACAGGTACAGTATCATTTTGTTGCATAAATGGGAGTATTGCACCCCGGTTTACGGATTTTATTTGTTTTTTTTTTTGGTATTTTATTGCAGATATTATCAGAAGAAAAAACTCGAATTGATACAATGGCGGAAGGACTGGAGGAAGAAAGTAAGAAATCATTACAAATGGAAGCGGAATTAGAGAAGCAAATGCATATGTTTGAAACGGATAGAAAAAATTTACAATCTGCATTTGCTGAACAAGAAAAACGGTATATACATATTTAATGATATTATTCTATATTAGTAGGAAATTAATCGAATCAAATTGTAGAAGTCGAGAGTTGGAGGCTGAAGTAAGAAAATTAAGATCTGAGAATGAGATGTTGCGTAACCAAATGGCGTCGATACGTGGCACAAAAGGTGCAATTTCACCCCGTATCTCCGATGATGCATCGTCCGTATCGATGACTAGCAGCGTGGCTAAAGTTGTGCAACCGACCGCAACTGTGTCTAGTGTGCCCGTTTGTGGACCAAGTATGTTTACTATTATTCATATAACTTTAATAGTTTATATACAGTGTGTCCGCGTAAGTTGGCTACATATGGAAAACTTTGTTATTATTGATTTTATGAAAAAAAGTTATTCTTCATAAAAAGTTCTGCATGTTCTCAAACCCAAAATTCAACCATCAGATATTAAATTATATCAGTCGTATATGGGGTGGTGTCAAAAAATATCATTTTTGTTCAAGAGTAAAGTACCTTCATTTTTGACCATATCGAAAATTTTTAATAAGAAAAGATGTTATGGATTAAAAATAATTTTTAAGTATTCAATATTGTTTATTTACAATTATAAAATATTATTTTTACATTTTCTTTGCGATAATATTAAAAAAAAAAACATAATTCATAAATTTGATAAAATAAATCTTAATAAATAATCATTTCTCAATTTACTAATGCTTCCACATATCCTCCATTATCCTCCATTTTCGATATGGTCAAAAATGAAGGTACTTTACTCTTGAACAAAAATGATATTTTTTGACACACCTCGTATACGACTAATATAATTTAATATCTGATGGTTGAATTTTGGGTTTTAGAACATGCAGAACTTTTTATGAAGAATAACTTTTTTTCATAAAATCAATAATAACAAAGTTTTCCATATGTAGCCAACTTACGCGGACACACTGTATATATTATAAGTGATTTTAAGTTAGAAATTTTTTAAGTACATACATACACAATCACGCCATATACCCAAATGGGTATGACCCAAACTCTCTCCACTATTCTGAAATCAGTTCCCTCCAAACATCTACCTATTCAGACAAGCAACTTTAGCTCTTCATCCACATTCATAATTCCTCTCATACAGGCAACGACAACTTTTTTATGTGGCCTTGCAATGTCTGTCTGTCCTTCTTTTGATGCTAACCTTGATTTTCAGCAACGGGAATTGCACAATCAATATTACCCGGTCAAGGCTTAAGGCAAACAGCAACAGCTGTTTTGACGCCGCCAAAAGCGTCAATGGTATCACCTGTACAATCAGCCACTGGCCGTATACATGCATCGCCGTCTCCATTATCATCACCTTCTCCTGCTTCGCCATCATTACCATCACCGTCGGCTGCTACTACCGTTGTTACTACTGCTGCACTAACAAATACATCAGGATCAGGTAAAATTATTCGTATTATCTATTCAGATCAGATCAATCATGGATATAGTGTTTGTTTATATTTTGTAATCTGACACTCCTATAAGGCAAATATACATAAAAACAAACACGTTTTATGTATGTTTTATAAATAAAATTTCTCTCTCTCTCTCTCTCTTTTATTAATATAACAAATCATTGTTCTCTATCTATATTGTGGTTGATCTGATATTCTATGCTTACTACCATTTTGTAGAAAGTTTTATCAAGATATATATGAACAAGTATGTATACATGTGAAAAGCAACATTTTATTTTGTTTTATGGGTAATGTTTTCTACTTACACTTTACGTTTTAAAAACATTATTAAGTACTTGCACGAGAACAAATCTACCCTAATCAGCTGTTTTTGACATTATTTAAAAAAATATTCAAACAAATATGGATTTTATGAGGCTCAGCAACGCTGTGTTAGTTTTTCAAATTAAATAAACGTCAAATTCTCCTATAAAAACGTCTGATAATTATGCGCACCAATCCAATAGCTGATCCAATTTTGTGATTTCACTGTATGTGTTTCTTTCATGAATATGTCTTGTGAAACTGTTTTGACTTGAATTATGCTACAATTAGTAGAATATAATAATTTAATAATAATAAAATGAATGGTACGACGGATATAGTAGTACAACAACCAACCCCGCCAAAAAAGGGCATGGTGTTAGGACGCGGTCTGCCTCCACCTATTCCACCGAACAAGCCTGTGATTGCAACCAAACAAACAGTTCCACGGCGGGCTGATCAAACACTGGATTTAGATAAGAAAAAACCGTTGGCTACAGCTGCTGCTGCGTCGTCTTCCATTCCGAAGGAAGTTTCCAAACTAATTTCGAATGTTGCTGGTAGCGAAATAGCTGCAGCAACTACAGTAACTGCAACAGTTTGCAGCAGCATTAGTGCAACTACGACTAATACCACTATAACAACTGCAACAACAACAACAACTACTACTACTACTAACACCAACACCATCACAACCACAACCACACCTGCTCCTGGTATCGAGATTCTCGGCCAGGAATTAGCCGATTTTCAGCAAATGTTTGTTACCATGGCTACCGGAAATAATTCCTAACTGAGATAAATTGCCAAACATTGCTTCTAGCGTAATTCCACTATAATAATAATATGCATACATACTTACGTACATTTCAAATGAAATAACAATTTGCTGTTTCAAATCAAATGTTTTTATAAGAAAATTAATTATGTAATTAGTTGTTACATACAGACAAAAAAAATCATTCAGTATATTTTATTTGTAGTTACCATGTGGTAATCATACTAGTACTATATAATTTAAATACAAGTTGGCAGCATGTCACTACAAATATATATATTATAATTAAGTAATCATATTTATATAAATATATGTTTATCAATGGTACTGTTTTTATTGATAGGTTCACGTATTTAAGAAAATATCTTACATGTAAGAAATACGAAATTTCAAAGAATAGAAGTCAAAATTTACCCATTAGTGTAACATTAATATTAAATAAGTATTGCTTTTAAGAATACGTATTATTCATAATTTCATTGAAAATCGTTATTAAATTATTACGGGTTTCTGTTAGGTACTAGAAAATAGTGCTGTAGAAACTATATATATATATATGTGGAAAAATGGCTGTGTTGTTTTTTTTTATCTTTTCTTTTATATAATAAACAGGTAGGTATGTATGCATTTACGTATATTTTTTAATTAGTTTTTGTTTTATCTTTGTGACTGTGCTGTACATGCTACAGAAAAGGAAAATTTTATTTTATTAACATAAAATAGTTGAATTATCTTACTGTTTTATGGTGGGATATTTGTAATTTCGGAATTTAAGTAAATTTCGTCAACATCCGATTATTAAATTTTATTTGTAAATAAGCTACAACATATTTTTTTGGTAAGCAGCCATTTTTTAAATAAAAATGAAAAAAATTCGATAAAATTTTTAATATATTGTTTAAATTGAAAAGATATACACCTAGACCTCGCTTTGCGTCGTTTCGTTTTGCGTTTTTTCGAAGTTGCGTCGCTGCTGAATTAGTACCAATTTTCACTGTGCGTCGTTAGATTTTCGAAGTTGCGTTGTTTTGGGTTCGAGTCTAATTTTTTTGCTATAGAAAATGCTATAGAAAATCATAATTCACTTTGCGTCGTTTCAATTTGCGTCGTGTTTTTCTGGAACGTAACCACGACGCAAAGTGAGGTCTAGGTGTAGTTACTTTAATGCTCATATATTTTTGAAGGATTAAATTTTGCCTCTTTTTAATTATAGTAAATCAAAAAGAAAGTTAACAAAAAATAATATCCGCTTTACTGTAATTTATATATATATATATATATATATATATATATATATATATATATATATTATATTATTTGATATTAAAACAATAAGACGGAAAATACTAACTACTTTATAGCAAAGAAAACAGTATAATTAAAAAAATAATATCCTCTTTACTGTAATTTCTATGGTAATTATTATATATATATATATATATATATATATATATATATATATATATATATATATATATATATTATTTGATATTAAGGCGGAAAGTACTAACTATTCACTTTTTGTGATTTCATTTATAGCAAAGAAAACATTATAATAAAAAATGCACTTTTGATAAGCAATAACTTAATTTTTAAAAACCAAATGAAATCTTTTAATTACAACAGAGTGTTAATGCATTCTAAAATAAAAATAATTGTAAAACAAATTCCTAGCAAACGAAATTACGGTAAGGGAGTATATTATATTTCTATTTACTATCAAATCCATTTTATTTTTTTAAAATATCATTTACATTAATCTTGTAATAAATACTGTATCTAAAACATATTCTGATATGTCTTAATAATAGTAAAAATATATATAAATAAAATGTAGACATAAAAATAAGTAAAATTATGTTGTTTTTTTTTTTTTATTTCTAATTTTAAACATTGTAAATATTATAAATTTCCTGGATTCGTTTCTTGTATTATTCTGTGTAATTAGAAAATAAAATAGAGTGAAAAATGTTATACTTAGGTAATACTTTTTTAATACATTTATTTATGAATTTTTAAATACTGAATTATTTTTTGTTATTATTTTAGAAAATAAATAAGTTTCAAGAAATTTCTAGTGTTACTTGCGATTTAAATCGAATGTTCAATACATCTTTCAATCGAAAACAATTACAATAAATATTGAGGTATATTTTAATTTTTATTGAAATTCAAATTATTTGTTTTAGTACACATTGTAAAATTAAATATCTATAAATCGGATATATAGGTACAAAAAAGAATTTAAATATAGAACATAATATAATGATATTCATAGCCCTTTGATACTTTAATATAGCAGGATAACTGAATAAATAAGCCTATTAGAATATAATTAAATTATACGTTCGTGTTATTTACTCGTACTGTCTCAATTTTATTTGAAATTATCACTGTGTATCATATTTAATATATGAACATTTTTCGTAAATAATCGTGATAATTGAAATGTTATTTCGGTATTGGGTAGTATTCAGTGTCTGGGTAATTATTACAATTCATACAGTGTAAGTTATAAATATTTGTCTAATTCGAAATGTGGCAATTATTGACAATTAATGAATTTTTCAGTCTGGGCAATGTAACACGAGAAATAATAGAAACTAGTTTATCTTTACGTGATATACTACCAATCAAAACGAAACATTACGATAAAAATCGTGCACCAAAATTACTTGGTCAACCAACGGTTGTGTATTTTCATGTAACTGTCTTATCGTTAGATTCAATAAATGAAGAATCAATGGTTATAGATTTAATAGAAACTGATTTCATTTATTTTATTCTAAGTATATGTTTCATATCTTTATAGACATACGTAACGGACATTTTTCTAGCGCAAAGTTGGCGCGATCCCCGTTTACGTTTACCCGAAAATATGAGCGAGGAATATCGAATTTTAGATGTTGATTGGTTACATAATATTTGGAGACCGGATTGTTTCTTTAAAAATGCGAAGAAAGTCACATTTCATGAAATGAGTATACCGAACCATTATTTGTGGCTTTATCATGATAAAACATTATTGTACATGTCAAAGTAAAATTTAATGTTTTTGCGATTATTTTCTATATATATATTATTTTATATATATATATATATATATATATATATATATATATATATATATTAAATAATGAAATTATTTTAGATTAACATTAGTATTATCATGCGCTATGAAATTCGAATCATATCCTCATGACACACAAATATGCATGATGATGATTGAAAGTTGTAAGTATGCTGTAAAAAGAAGTCCGATTGATTTCTGATGTTGATTTATTTTCTTTTATAGTATCGCATACTGTGCAAGATTTAGTATTTATTTGGAATATGACTGATCCACTGGTCGCAAATCCCGATATCGAATTACCGCAATTAGATATATCGAACAATTATACAACTGATTGTACAATCGAATATTCAACGGGAAATTTTACATGTTTAGCGATTGTTTTTAATTTACGGCGTCGATTAGGCTATCATCTATTTCATACCTATATTCCATCGGCTCTTATAGTTGTCATGTCTTGGATATCGTTTTGGATTAAACCCGAGGCAATACCAGCTCGTGTTACTTTAGGTGTTACATCATTGTTAACGCTCGCAACACAAAATACTCAATCTCAACAAAATTTACCGCCCGTTTCCTATGTGAAAGCTATCGATGTATGGATGTCTAGTTGTTCAGTATTTGTATTTTTATCGTTAATGGAATTTGCTGTTGTTAATAACTATATGGGTCCTGTTGCTACAAAAGCAATGAAAGGTTATTCGGATGAAGATATACAGTCCGATCTGGCCGAATATAAGGTGATTGATTTATTTTCAATTCATTCAATTGATCATTTTTATTATATATATATATATATATATATATATATATATATATATATATATATATGTCATTTACTTCATTATTTTAGGATTTAAATTCGAGACCTCGTGTTGATAGTGTTCAGGTTCAATATCATACATTTTGTAACGGACGAAATACTGCTATTTTTATTGATCAAGTTTCTCGTTTCTTTTTTCCATTTTCGTTTTTCATTTTAAATGTCGTCTACTGGTCAACATTTTTGTAGTTATTATTGTATATTTGTGCTGTTTTGTTGTTGTTGTTGTTTTTTTGAAATAAATTTGTTCGAAATACTTCTTGATTAATAATAATTATTTATTTTTTTTTGAAATGTAATTATACTTTTTATGGGAAGAATGAAGAAACTAATATTTTTGCGAAATTTTAACATTTATTTTCAACAGAACTTTGCATGATGTCTGTGTGTATGTAAGTTGCTATAATAACAAAATGAAACACAGAATTAAATTTTAGTAAAAATTGCCCAATGGGCCATATCATTTTCGGTACAAAATAAGAAAAATCGAAAACATTACTTAAAATTTAGTTTTAACACAAAGCGAAACTAAATTTGGAAATAAATATCTATATAAATATTATTTTTGTATATGAAAATAATAGAAAAAATGTATTATGAATGAAATATTGAGATATGATCGTGATATGAAAAAGGAAAAAGACGCTCGGCGTCGCGACGTATCAATAACGCAAGGATGACGCTAGCGACGTCTGTATATCTTGAACGCAAATACGAATACAATGCATACTTATCGATTGTTGCGTATGCGTTGCACATTGGCGCGGTTGTTGATGGTTTGATGGTACTAGAGTAAATATTACCGAACAAACGGAATAGAAAAATAGTTGATTGGTTTGTGTGTGTGTGTGCGGCGCGCGCTTGTGTATGTGGTGTGTGTGTGTTTAGTGTTATGTACAGAATTGTTTCGGATCGGCGGGTTGATTGTGCGAGAAGAAATGAAGTGCAGTTTTCGGTAGTTTTGCATTGCATTGCATTGCATTACGTATTGTAGTAGGTACGCGCGGATTGTACACCTATATACACGAAGCGAGCGCACGATATAGACAAGCTGACGAGTGTCAAGCGTGCGAGCGTCATACGCAATTTTTGGCCCAGACCGCAGCGTGATATATAAATAAATTCTAGTGCTAGAGTCTATATTAATCGTAGCCAGCCAGAGCCGTTGCGGGTCTGTAAATCAACTACACATTACCACATAACTACGTGCTAGATATTTGTACGTATCTATGTAGCAGTACCTATCTATCTAGATATATGTGTGCAGTATATGGTGACGAATTCTACCTGGTGAATAATTAATCATAATAATAATAATAATAGTCAATTACAGAATTGATTGGTGATATAGTGTTTGCATTCACGTTAGCGATCGTATATTATGTGATTTGGTGCAAATTGAAAAACATCGACAGCTGCAGTGCGGCGGTCGTGTGTGCAAAATCAATGCAGAACACAGCAGCGTTCGGGTATCGTTGCGTTCGCTGGTTGCCGTTTCATTTTGGTGCTCCTGGTGCTCGGTTTCTTCCGCTTTTTCATTATTTATACTACAACATCTATATACCTACTACTACCTATACGTATGCGTATATTACTAAATTACTCGCGGCGGCCAATTTGCTGATAAATTCCGACAAGATAAATAGTAAAGAAGCAACGAATTTATTACTACGAAAGGCAATTATTGAAGAAGAACAAGAGAACGACGACGAGTGCTGGACCGCCGCCGCCGCTGCCGCCGCCGAGCTGATCAAGTCAGATAAGAAGGCGCCGTCGTCGCCGCAGCTCTCGTATTTGTTTGGAATGGTATGGTGCACGTGTCGTACAACTGGTATTATCCGCATATTGTGAAGATCGGTGTTGGTGAATGAGGTTCGGTGCCGGCCTCGGCCTCGCCGAGTCGCCGAGGGATGTTTATCCCAGATACGCTAAGAAGCTGTATGGTGGAGCCCGATGTGTCCTCGTATCTACAGGCGCCCTCCTCAGGACAGGTGCTCTACCACTACCTCTACCACTCTACAACCTGTACCACCTCCACCCATCCGCAACATTACATTTGATATGTAATTAACAAAAATATAATTTTGAATTAACATACAGTGTTGTGTACGCACGGTCGTATATTCATGGTGTGGTGATGCAGTCAGTGTTTCGCATCTCGCATTCAGACCCTCATTCACCTCGCGTTTTCTGCCTGCCTTTAATTGCCTTCTTCCCTAACTCAACTCTCTCATCTCTTCTTTCATTTCGTTTTGCTCTCTCTCTCTCTCAATTTTCAAATTTTCCTAACACCAGCTTTTACTTACTTACTTACTTACTTACTTTACTATGTACGTATTAAATTTATGTTGATTTTTTTTACGCATAGAGCTGTCGTGGTATCATTGAATAAATAGTAACGTGAATGTGTGAGCGCGTGAACGCATAATTATGTTCGATTTCTAAGATAATTATTATTTGCTACCGATTATTTTAATCGCGTTTCAAATTCAGTTATTTACTTATATGATAATAATGAATATTTATCCAATTTCCATCTAGTAGGTAATTGGTATTTACGATCAGTTGATTTTAGATCTTAGAAAGCGGGCATTAGAGGAAGAATGACGACAAAACGCTGGAAGGAAGACCACGATGATGCTGGTGCCGCGAAAAAACGACATGCGTCCGCGTTGTATTGTATTTTATTGTATTGCATTGCATTGCGTTGCGTTGCGCTGTGCTGCACATCACATCGCTCGGACCGTTGCACCCTGTTTCTTATAATTGTTATTTTTTTATTATATTTTTCAATATCTTCTTGATTGATATCTCTGTGTTATCGCGCGCACTTCGTTTCGTATTCGTGTTGTGGTGTACTGTCCTGCCTATGTTTTGCCTTTTTTTCAATTATGTACATACACATATTCACAGCATTCAAACACACATACATAAATACCTTTAATACATGATGCATATATATATATATATATATATATATATATATATATATATATATATATATATATATATATATGCAAGCGTGAACGATGATGAGTGAGCGAATGGAGTGACGAAGACGCATTGCTACTGG
Organism: Clivina fossor; assembly: GCA_963966155.1. Taxonomy (NCBI): domain Eukaryota; kingdom Metazoa; phylum Arthropoda; class Insecta; order Coleoptera; family Carabidae; genus Clivina; species Clivina fossor. The sequence continues at coordinate 43,659,715 of OZ014550.1, read as the reverse complement.
CGGCTAAAAATATATTCGATCTATATAAATACATAAAAAGGCGAGAAAGTCACGATACGGTTTAGAAAATGGTGTGACATTTTGTGCAATGGTCAGTTGTCGTATCAACATGTAAAAAATTTTTTGTACAGCAGCAACATAATTGCAGTTATCCAAAGCGAAGCGAAGCAAAGCAAAATACCATTGTTTTTATGTGATGCAATTTTTGTTTGGCATTTTATGTGTAGTGCATGCAGATGCGGTGCGATGCGTTACGTGACCCCTCTGTTGCATTCTTTGTACCATTGTCTCTTTGTTACCCATCTCTATTGGAATGCATCCTAACGTTCAATGTCACACGTCTGCAATAATAAAACTAGAGGACACATATATATATATTTTATTCCATATTATTATGTGATGCCATGCCATGCCAATGCAAGTACCGGTGCTGGTATGCTGATAACTGCTGCTACTAGCTGTTTAAATGGTGTGCCATTATTCAAGTGCTCCCTCACATCTACAATCTTACTATTTGCAATTTTTCTAACTTATTGTTTTTACTTACTTACTATATGTAGTTTTCATTTTCATTTCAGTATTTATGATATAATCACTTAAAGTTTTTTGTTTTTTTTTAACTAAACGTAAGAGTATACTTACCATTATTATTGGTACTACTATCATAGTTTTTTCTTTTGTTTCTTTTTTTTTCATAATTCTATATGTATGTACGTAATTGATAAAACTTTTTAATGAACCACACTATATTCCATTTCTTGATCCTGAGTCATTTTCTCAGTTTTTCTTCATTCATTATATTTGGTATTGTTCAGATCTAGCTATAATACATGTATATTGTTAATGTGTAGTTAAATTTAAAAATTTTGTTGTTTCAACTCAATATAAATGTATTTTTGTATGTGCATTTGTTTCTTTTTGTATAAAAATGCATGTATCAATTTACAAATCAATCAGTTCTCTATTGAACACTTGTGTACACTAGTCTAATTATACTAACTGTTCCTCTATTATTCTTTATGTTACCGGTTTGATGATGGTGAATGAATGCAGGATGAATTCCATCCTTTCATCGAGGCCTTGTTACCATTCGTCAAGTCTTTTTCATATACATGGTTTAATCTACAGGCTGCGAAACGCAAATATTACAAAAAGCACGAGAAACGAATGTCTTTAGAGGAGGAGCGTCAATGCAAAGATGAATTACAGGTAATAACAACAGCTTGCAAAATATTTTTATGTTACTCATATGTATGGTATAGGTATATGAATAAAATTTGACTTGAATAAATATGACTTACAGAATGAAAAAGCCGAAGTGAAACAGAAATGGGCGTCGCGGTTATTAGGCAAATTACGTAAAGACATTACACAAGAATGTCGTGAAGATTTTGTGTTAAGTATTACGGGTAAACGTCCTGCTGTATGTGTGCTTTCTAATCCGGACCAAAAAGGCAAAATGCGTCGTATCGATTGTCTACGTCAAGCAGATAAAGTGTGGCGACTCGATCTTGTTATGGTTATTTTATTCAAAGCAATCCCTTTAGAAAGTACAGATGGAGAACGACTTGAGAAGAATCCCGATTGTTCACAACCCGGTCTCTGCGTTAATCCTTATCACATTAATGTATCAGTACGCGAACTCGATTTATATCTAGCTAATTTTATTAATAGTCACGGTATGATTCTACTTTTTATTCGATTTCATTCTTCTTTCTTTTTTCTCTCTTTTCTTCTATTATTACCTACCTCTAATTAGTTCTAATTATGATTTGTTTTTGTTTGTTTGTTGCAGAGATACTTAGTGGTATATGTTACAATAATAAAAAAGATGAAGAGCGAAAAAATAAAGGTAATGAAATAAAGTCATAAATTATTATTATTATTTAGAATTTATTGCACGTAAATTTATTTATAGCGGGTTACACACATAATCCATATAATGGTGTCATCTGTAACGATATAATACTCGCGACTGGAGTTTTTTCATCTAAAGAACTCTGGAAATTATCAAAATGTATGTTAGTTTTTTCTTATAGAATCGAATGACATTTCAACTGTAAGTTATTATGCTTTATTGCAGCGTCAATATTGCATGAAGTAACTGATACGCAACAACAGACAATGAATAGTGTGAAAATGGAACATCCCGGTTATTATTGTAACAGTTATGGTGGTCCGGAACCGGTTGCGGCTGTAGGGGCAGTAGGTGCCGTTGGTGCTGATCGATCCTCATCGGTCGATGCTATGGTTGTTTCAGCAGCATATTGCACATGTATGTTTTCGTTCGGTACACTTACAACACCCCATCCCCATCTCAAACGAAATTGATATTGTTCTTCATTATAGCAATGCCACAAAATACAACACTCGTTTCATCCACATCGCAAACAGTTAGTCCAAATGCGATATTCTATCAACACAGTCCCGATCCGCATCAACATCCAAGTCCGGTGAAATATCCAGAAAACGGACACGATACACTATCCGATTTCGTCACATTCGTGTGTCAGGAGGCAGAGAACAGTCCGCAGAATGCTCAAATGCAATCGAATATCGTTCGTAGCCCGAAATCGCAGTACTTCTCAGCAACAATGCTACCGCCGCCACCCTTACCACCGATGGCACGTCCCGTTGCCATTATTCGTTCAACCGGCGATGTAATGAATTCACCACCATCATCGATTACGCCACCCGGTGCAGAGAATTCACCTCAGAACGAAGTACTTGGTCCATCTGAACTGTCATCGTCGCCGCCACCGACGTCCTCACAACAACAGCAACAGCAACCACCTCCACCACTTAGTCCTCACGGTGGCGGCGGCGTACACTGTCATAGTCATCGGAAATCGCCATCGTTACAACAACATCGTAACAGTGGTGGAGGTGCTGGATCTGGTGCTGGTAACGGCGGTAATAACGGTGGTAGTGGCAACGGTGGTTCTAACTCGAATGGCGATAACACGAACACGAATAACAATCACGGAAATAATAGTGCCGGCGCTAATTCGGCTGATGCTAATAATGAACCAAATGGAAACCACCCAGGCAATGGTTCCTATTCGCCTAGTCGAGAGTATGCTACTTTCAATCACTTTCATACAACGCAACCAGGCCATGTTGGTAAACCTTATGTTTTTTCGATTTAATATTTTTATATTCATTTAGTATCAATCTATTATCTATTATATTGATGTGCAAAATGCAACAAGTTGTGCAAGTTGCCAAAAAGAAAATTGAATAGTGTAGAGATTTAAAAAAAAAATGCATGATAGTGAATAATAAATATCTAGTTGAAGTAATGTATAGTGTAGATATTGATATATGAAATATGTATTGCAGCTTTTCAGTTATCCAAATATGAGTTCGATGAGTACAATGTCTGGTGTGATCAGTCCCACGAATCTCAGCATGTATTCGTCTGCAGTGAGCAGTCCAGCCCCGGCACCAGTACCCACGCGTACTACAGTTCGCTCTAACGGCGTCGGAGTTGGAATAGGTGTCGGTGTTGGCGTCGGTATAGGTGTCGGTATGCCACGTTGGTCAACCACACCATTCATTGCACTTGATCAAGACGATTTCACCATGATGACGCACCCTGTATCGGCTACTAGTGCTGAATCGAATGCTGTTATTCTAATGGATGAAGGTATGCATCTATTTCATTCCATTCCATCATCATGCTATCTATCAATTCTTCTTCTTCTCTGTGTTTGGTGTTTCTATTCAATTTGTAGGAAAATTTTCAATTCTTGTTCATTGTATTTTCAATTGTCGAAAGAAATTGCGGAGCATATAAATAGTTGAATTTTTTTATAATTATGTGACATTTGTTAATATTCCGTCAAATTTTATGCGATGATTTTTTATATTTCAATTTCTAAATTAATATTTTTACTGCTTGTTTCAAGACTAATTTCATTTTAGTGAAACGTCAAATATTGATAAAGCAATTTATTTTGTTTTTATTTTCCTGAACTTGTATATTCATATTGTTGTTTTTTGTTAGCCTTTTTACAGTTCTTTTTTCTTTTTTATTATTTATTTTTTATTTTTTATTAAAAAGAAAAAAGCACTGTAAAAAGGCTAACAAAAAACAACAATATTGATAAAGCAATTTAACTTGGAAAACATATATATTTTTTTCAGTAATTCTAGTGTAAATGTTATGCTTGCAGAACGATTTTTTCAATCAGATGTAACTGGTACAGAAGATATGGATCAGCAATCAGTTCCTGTATCAGTATCGGGACGTGAAATACAAGATGCAACAGGTGTATCAGTCAGCATGTCTGCACCAAAATCGCCGTGAACACCGCGCCGCGCCGCGCCGCCAACATAATACCTAAATAAAATTTACTTTACGTATTCATAATCGTGCCCGTGCACGTGCCTAAAACCGTAATCACGGTAATTTTTCTATTCCGTCTTATGCAACAATTTCAATTTCATTTTTCTCTTACATCGAATAATATTAATTAATGATTTCATGACTATAAGTTTTTGTTTATGAATGAATGAAACGATGAATAATTATAATTTAATCATGATTCGTTCCTATTTCAGTGCATCGATCTCTAGTAGATATGAAAATGTAATAACGATTCGATGACCCATTCAGCGGTGCTTGTCTTCCATGGAGGAGATGTGCGATCCTCCCGAGGTTCGATTTTATTCGTTTCTCAATCGATTGTTTTATTGTTTATGTACACATTATAATATTTCTAATATTACAGTGCATGTGTACCTATGTAATATATACTTATGTATGTGTATGCGGTTTATACCTAGAATTGTGTGTTATTTAATTTTCAGGTCACTTACTAAACACACTATTCTATGTTATATAAATACATATAAATGATTATTTTTTTTATAAGTACTCGCATACACACATAGATGTATATAGTTTAGTGTGAAGCGAATATTGTCGAAGATCTCTTACGTCTAGTGCCCGTCGTACAAGCAATGAGCTGGCTATGTGCCTTAGTATTACAATAATACTCATATTTATTACATACATATATAAACACAACATACTATTTAACACTACATACCTACATACGATATATGATAAATACTACATCTCATACATTTAAACTAGTTCGTATTTTAGACATAAATTTTTTTGTATATAATGAAGATGTAATGAAACGAAACTTACCTATATATATATATATATATATATATATATATATATATATATATATATATATATATATAAATTTGTACTTACTAACATTTTTTACTCATTCTAGTGAATACAAATTTCTTCCTGTGAATTTATACAAGTTACGTTTGCTTACATTTCATGTATATATACCTATATTTATATATATGGAGCTTGCTCAAGTGCGCAATACCAGCTCGGAAAATATAAAATTATTATAATTATTATTATTTATACAGTATACCAAGCAACAAATGTTGCTAGTTGAACCAAATAAATGATGCATACTTGTACACACAATTACACACAAATATATTGTGTGTTTTTGTGTATGTAATATGTATGTAAATTTTAGAATATTCTGTGATTTAGTACCTTTCGATGAGGTTGCGTTAAACGCAAATTTCAGGTCAAAACATAAGCGTTTAACGTTATCTCATTTTTGGCTTACGATTCTGTTCTCGTAAGTCGCGGGCTTTGCAATTGCAACAACCCGTTTAATATTAGACAGGTCAATTTAATATTATGATTTGATAATTAAAAACGTCTCAACTAGTGTTTTTATTATGCAAATATTAATTGGGTCAGTTTTTGATTTTTGCTTATTACAAAAGATTATGATGTACGTATAAACGATGATGATATTATTCTGCATGACAGTCATGTTTTATTCTATTAAATGATTGATAATTAAAAATTATATTGTGCAATATGTACTTAAAATAACATTTTAGAATTTTATAATCACTTTTTAAAAGTGTTTAGATATACATCAAATTATTTATTACATAATATGTAATATTATAAGTTGATTTATTTTGTTGACGACCCACTTGTATTATATATTTTTATATGTGAATTGAGACGTTTTAAACATGAACAGACTTTAAAACAAAATAATTTTGTTGGTCAAAGTGTATTGTTATTATACGCATATTTATAGAATCGGGTGATATTATAACCAGTGCCATGATATTGTTGAATAACTTATCTTGTTAGAGACATTGATAACATGCGCCCTTACAACATTATTATAGTATTTGAATGTTTTGTTAGTAAGGAGAAGCTTATTTGAAAGCATGTATCCATGATTAACATGTGATTAAATCAGAGGGTTTATTATAATTATTATATATTGTCTTATTCATTCTCATTTTGTCATTCCGTTTTGTTTTTCTTTTATTTTATTTTGTACAAGGTTTGGGTTTACATAAAAAAAAAATATTTCAAATAATTTTCAGTGTATGTAATATCTATTTATTGAATACGAATTTGGAATGGTACGAGTACAAAGAATTCAGTAAATACAATTCATTTTAGGACGATTATCGTCCAAATGGAAGCGTAAGTAGAAGTCCATTATCATTGTTGCCATTATTGGGTAATCGTCTACCTAAACGTGGAGCAAATGGTGGTGATCTTTGAGTCATTAAGTCGCCAGAATTCGAACCGGACATCATTTCGGAATCTTGAAACCACCGATCCATGTTAGATGCTGCTACTGCTACTGGTCCAGGACCTTCTTCGCCCGACTCACGTCCCAAACGCGGTGTAAAGTTCATCTGACGTTTTTGACTCTCTATAATATGAATACCGTTACATTTTTTCTTTTTTAATTTTAATCAACAGGTAGGTAAGTAAAAAATGAGGTATACATTTACCTGGTATGTTACTATATATAGCCCAAGGATTTTCTTGTATGAATTCTGCCAGATCATTTATTTCATCTCTATTCCCATTTAAGTACATTGCATTTTCCTTTGGATTTCTTTTCAATCGACGTCCTAGTCGAGGACTAACTGGGCTGAATGATAATTTTTTCGTCACTGATGCAGTTAAACTATTCTAAAAAAAAAAAAATTTTATTAGCAAAAAAAAAGATATCTGTTGTTTAGTTTATGTAAATTAATTAAATTTACGTGCACTTACTCTGGGATAAGAATTTACATTTTCTACACACACACACAAATTTGTATATGTAAGAATAACAAAAACCAAAAATATTATAAACTGTTTATAATTACACATATTTATTTAGTGAACGTGTTTCTTTCATTCAACTAGAAATCGTTCTGTTATTGTGAACAAAACGGGTGTCACTATTTATACGTTTAGGGCGAGCAATAGGATCAAGGCACCCCATGTGTTTAATCCCTTAAACGACAGCACTTTGAAATAACTTTAATTAAAACATGTTTTTGTAAACAAATTTGTTTTGTGCACTTGTGATCAAACAAGCAAATAAAAACAGATTTAATGCTTAATGTATTAAATTAAAATAATTTATTAAACTATTTTTATAGTATGTAGAAAGCAAAATGAAAATGAAACATTTTTGGATAACTATTAACAATAATAATAATAATTTGTATTGCATTTACATACAACAGTGGAACAAGAAACTTATAAACATTTATCACAAACAAAAAATATGCATGTACAGTACATAACACAAATACATAATACTAAATTTGATTTTTAATTAATTCATTATAAAATTTCTAATTTTTGAACATAAAATTAATAATACAATTAATATAAAGCACAATGTATGTATGTATATTTGCAACTTAGAAGTAAGTTGGTTGAAATTTAGCACAGAGCTATGCAATACTCGTATTACCAGAATGATAGAAAAAAATCCAAAACTGGAGATAAGTCTGCGTGAGCCGCAGACGAATGCTGTAAACGAAAAAATTCTGTCATAACTAGACATCCACTGAACAAATTTTAATGGGAGATTTATTAATAGTTGAGTTGTTTTCCGATTAAGGTTTTACTATGAGACAATGTAGTGTGAGCCGTAGGCAAACGCTGTAAACGATAAAAATTGACCAAAAATTCTGTTGACATCCACGGAACATCATAGAAAATTTGATGATTTTTTTTTATATCAACAAAATGGTGTTGATATTCAAAATATGTAACGGTCCAAAAAATTGAGGCGATGTATACGACAGATTTAGAAATTTAGGCCCGTATTCTCACCTCATTTATAAAAGTGATTTTTGCCAAAAGTGCTTTTGACATTTACTTAAAATTATCTATTAAGCACTTTTATAATAGTTTATTTAAATTTTATAATACCAAATATAATAAAAATGATCAAAAATAGTAAAATTATTTCTATTTAATCAAAAACAGAAGCAACAACTTATTTTGAAATTAATGATAAAAGCACTTTTTCACGAAAAAATCAGGTGAGAATACGGGATTAAAAATTATCTTATAATTTTTAACATAAAAATACATGTTATTCGTCGTATATCCTGAATTTCAAAAATAAATATCCAGTATTTAATAAATTTTTGCACTGTATAAAAATTAAAATAATTAGTATAATATTGTAATTTGCACATTCAAAAAATAGAAGTGATTAATAAAACATGTAATTTATTATATTTAGTATAGTTTATAGTGCCCAGTAAAATAAATTATAGATGTCTAGTATTTTACTGAGATTTGAATAGAAAAAATAATTAAAAATATTTGGGTAAGGTAGATAAGTAAAAAGTAAGAAAACAAATTGATGAAATAATATGATTTTTTATTAAATTAATTATTTATTATTATTAGATAATATAATATAAATATTACAACAATAAATGTTTTAGATTTCATAAATTTAGTATTTGAAGCAAGGGAACAGTACGTGAAAACGGCTTATTTCATGCTTATTTGTTGATGATCTAATGTGAAAGTTGTTGCTATATTCATATTATATGTGTACTGTCAGTTAGTATCTTTGTCATTCAAGGATTTTGCTTTGATCTCTGACTAATACAAACTAGACAATAGTGTTTAGTTTGTTATAATTACAACACAGTGTAAAAGTAATCATTGTATTAAACTAAAATCTATTTATTTAGATATTGTTTTCATTGTTATATTGTAAAAAAACAACAAAATTAACTATGTGTGCGAAAATGGCATTTCAGCATCAGGCTGGCACTGTAATGGAATGTTTAAGTGTAAGTTATATATCAATGTTAAAGAAACGAATACAAATTTATATGTAATACAAATATTATTCTAGATTCCTATAACACTGCATAAAGAATGTGACGGTGATGTTATGCGGTGTGGATTCAAAATCGGAGGTGGAATAGATCAAGATTTTCATAAGAGTCCTCAGGGTTACACAGACAATGTTAGCATTTAAACTTTCTTAATATTAGTGTAATTATCTACATATATCAATATTTGTAGGGTATCTATGTAACTGAAGTGCATGATTCCAGTCCAGCGTCAAGAAGTGGTCTTAGAGTTCACGATAAAATTTTACAATGCAACGGTTACGATTTTACAATGGTAAAAATGATTGTAACATTTAATAGTAAATCTTTTAATTTATTTTTTGTAATTTAGGTGACTCATAAAAAGGCTGTTAGTTACATTCGAAAACATCCAGTTTTAAATCTGCTAGTTGCTAGAAAAGGAGTTACGTCTACTTAATTTTTTTAAATATTATCTTCGTTTAAAAACAATTTATTAATCGTAAAAATATTATTTACGGAATTACATTCCATTAAATAGTGAATTTGCCAAAGCATTATAAGTATCCGTTTAAATATATATTATATATAAATATATGTCAGTATCATACATACCATACATTTATTGTATAGCATTGCATGAAAAATGTTCTCATATAATTTGTTATAAATGTTTTTCTATAATCATCTAAAAAATATATTTACATGAATTTATATCTGTTATATATGCTGTATAATGAATGATATATATGGTTTGTGTATACGATACTGTAATGTATGTTTTCTAAAAAATGTTTACTTACTAGTCTAGTGGTCATGTAAACATTATACTTAATACAAAGTATATGTTAAGATACACAAGTATTAAATAAGAAATTTTATTTTTTTATGTACATATACAATTAATTATACTAACATTCAGTTACCATAAATAATGACGAAATGTTGGTTTCATTATATAATTGTATTTTATAATGATTACAAAATATATGTAAAGTTTTTATGTGGTAAATTTTCATTGACGCCTATTATTTCGATTGTGTTTGAAACGTTTATTTCCAATAGTTGCTGCAGCAAATATTTTCTTTCTTTTCATTACGGTACGAAGACTTTTCTCCGTGTCAGTGGTAACGTGTTGTTTAAATTGTGCTAAAGCATTTTCATATTGTGACATCAAAGCTTCTAACTGATTATTATCAATTTCAATATTTTCACAAAGGGAATTGCCTCCATGTTTCGTCATTGAAAGAAATTTTTGTTGTTGCTGTGGTTGTAACATGGTAATGCAAGTGCCCTCTGTTCCAGCACGCGCTGTACGACCTGAACGATGTATGTGCGTTTTTAAACGTATCGGCATATCATACGAAATGACATAATTCACGCCAGCTACGTCGATACCACGAGCCATCAAATCGGTACTGATTAATCTGAAATTATTTATTTTTACAATTAATTATTATTTATCAAATCAAACTTTATTTAGCTTTAAGCTAATTAATTACATTTTAGCATTTAAGAATTACAGGAAATTTACTACTATAGCACACTATTTACTTGATTATTAACATAATTATTAATTTACATCAAACTTATCATGGTAAATTTTTTTAATTTCAAGTTTAAATGTTTTAAAATTCTTTGACTCTTTAATTATATGTCGGCAATTTATATGTAAAACAATTAAATTGGTTGCAAAATTACTTACACATGAACTTGGCCTTTTTCAAACAATTCCAAACGTTCTTTTCGTTCATTGACATTCAAACGTTTCGACGAAACATCAGCTACGAGAACTTTATTTTCATTATCAACAGACAAATAACCAAATAAAATTGCAAGTCGGTGACTAGTTTCTGCTGAATTTGTAAACACCAAGAAACGAGGCGTTTGTACAGCTTCATTTGAATTAGAAACTATTAAGTTTTGTATTAGTTTATAAAATACTAAAGGTTTCATCTGATCCTCACATAGAATATACTTTTCACTTAAACCTTCAGGTTTCGTATATTTGCCAATAAACTGAGCCTCAGCTGATTCTTCAGCTGTATATTCATCTGCAACGCTTGTGAACAACTTCGGTTGAAAGAGCGTTAATTTCTCTAATTTTTCTGGATCTTGCGATAGTGTTGCTGAGAATAGTAGCTTTTGTGGATCTTTTCGTGTTTTCATAGATAATAAATTGATAATATTACGATTTTTCATATCATTTGTTCGCATATGTTCGCCTAAATGATAAAGCCAATCATCTTGTACTGCATCTAATACACGATCAGCTTCGTCAATTATAATATATTCCAAATGTCGTAGATTAAATCCCTTTGTTAATTTTAAATGATCAACTAAACGGCCAGCTGTACATATTAAAATATCAGCACGACTCCATGTACCCCAAACTGAATCTGTATTTAATAATGAAAAAGTTAATTTCAATTTGATCTCATTGTTTCGAATAGATAGGTATACTTACTTGAAATAATTAATTGTTTTTGTTCATCTTGGAAGAGACGTTGACCCGAGCCGGTAAGAATTGCTACATTTAAGCCTGATTTATCAATATACGTTTGAAATGTATTATAAATTTGTAGAGCTAATTCGTGCGTAGGTAAAATCACAAGAGCCCGTATGGCATGTATGGTTTGACATTTTGATTGTAATTTTTGTTTTAAATATTGTAACAGAGGTATTGCAAATGCTAATGTTTTTCCACTACCAGTTGGAGCAGATATACATACATCTGGAGATTTTATTAATTTAGAGTGAACACTTGTTTTATGTTGCCAAGGTATAAACTCGGCTTGAACAGGAAACAAATATCTTATATTTTTTAATTTTAATTTTTCTTTTATATCGTTATCAATTTCACTTTTAATTATATCTTCTGTATTTGAATGTTTCATAGAAATTATATGTGGATTTATCAGCCATCGTGGTAAAACTCTTTTGACCTATAAATAAAACATGCAATATAATTATACTACTAAAATACTTCTTTTTTTTATTTACTTTTTTCTTTTTATCAAATTTTGCACCTAAAACAGTAAACCCTTCAATATCCTTTGTAGTAGGTTCCTTATATTGTATTTTTTCTTCTGTGAGGTCTTCGTTTTTTGATTGACTTATTTTTGTATCTACTTCTTCAATTTGTCCGTTAGTTGTAGAAATATTTTCATCTAATTGTTTCTCAGAATTTTGGTTTATATTTTGTTCTAATTTACTTTTTCGTTTTTTAATTTTCTTTAAAACACGTTTTAGTGTATCATCATCATCATGTTGCTCAACATCTTTATGTTCGCCTTCATATCTTGAAACAAAATATGTGTATAGATAAATAAAAAATATATAAAATATTGTTAATAAATTACCTATTAATAACAAATAAATCCATTATTAATACGTTTATGTATTTCTGTTGATAATTAAACCTAAATAACCTTATTAAAAGTCGTCTACTTTTACAAAAAGTAATAACTATACTGAAGTTAGTTCTTATTGGCTGGGATAATTGAAATAGTATTTATGAATTGATATTATTTGTTATAAAAAATGCAAAAGTATTTAATAAAATTATATTATAATGTATATAAAATTATTATTTTTTTTTAACAATAAATTTAAAGTATCATAAACTTGTCATAAATTCATTTATGTTATTTCATCGGAAAACAGTGACTTACATTTCTCACTAGCCTATGACTAATATCATTGTAATTAACTTATCTGTAAATTGCTGTAAATGCCAACGTAGCTTTCATCACAATATTTTTACAAGTCAATGGAAGTGAATTAGTGGTGATTTGCATTTGTAAGAAAGGTTATTCATAATAGAAACAAAATGTTTAGTTGGTTAAGTAAAGAAGGACAAAAACAAGAGTTGTATGAAAGTGTAATAGAAGGTTTAAAAAAAATTTATAGAACAAAATTACTTCCTCTGGAGCAACATTATCAGTTCCATGATTTTCATTCACCGCAATTGGAAGATCCAGATTTCGATGCTAAACCTATGATATTACTAGTTGGACAATATTCAACTGGTAAGACAACATTTATAAAATATTTATTGGAACGAGATTTTCCTGGCATTCGAATTGGACCGGAACCTACAACTGATAGATTTATTGCTGTAATGTACGATGAAAAAGAGGGCGTAATTCCGGGCAATGCATTAGTTGTTGATCCAAAAAAGCAATATCGACCGTTATCTAAATTCGGCAATGCATTTTTGAATAGATTACAATGTTCACTTGTTGCATCGCCAGTACTTAAAGGAATTTCAATTGTCGATACGCCAGGTATTTTATCAGGTGAAAAACAACGTGTGGATCGTGGTTACGATTTTACGGGCGTCTTAGAATGGTTTGCCGAAAGAGTTGATCGAATTATATTACTTTTCGATGCTCATAAATTAGATATTTCTGATGAATTTCGAAGATCTATTGAAGCTCTTCGTGGTCATGACGATAAGATTCGAATCGTATTGAATAAAGCGGATATGATTGATCATCAGCAATTAATGCGAGTATATGGTGCTCTAATGTGGTCTCTAGGGAAAGTATTACAAACACCAGAAGTTGCACGGGTATATATTGGATCATTTTGGGATCAACCATTACGTTATGATGTAAATCGTCGTTTATTTGAAGATGAAGAACAGGATCTATTTAAAGATCTACAATCGCTACCACGTAATGCAGCGCTTAGAAAATTAAATGATTTGATTAAACGAGCTCGTTTAGCTAAAGTACATGCATATATAATTGCCGAATTACGAAAAGACATGCCGTCCTTTTTGGGAAAAGATGGTAAAAAGAAAGAATTAATTAAGAATTTAGGTACAGTTTACGATAAGTTACAACGTGAACACCAAATTTCGCCGGGCGATTTTCCTGATTTAAAGAAAATGCAAGAATTATTAGTAAACCATGACTTTACAAAATTTCATCCAATCAAACCAAAACTTTTAGAAATCGTTGATCGTATGTTAGCGGAAGATATTGCTAAATTAATGGATATGATTCCACATGAAGAAGTGAATATTGTTCAAGAACCTGTTATAAAAGGTAAAGTAAACGAATTTGTTATCTAAGTGATTAATAATTACAATTTAAATATTATGTATGTTATCTTATCAATTCTAGGTGGAGCATTTGATGGCGTTGAAGACACTGTATCACCGTTTGGATATAAACGAGGTGAAGGTATCGATGCAGGCTACGGTGAACCAGAATGGATTGTTGCGAAAGATAAAAGCAAATATGACGATATCTTTACAAATTTATCGCCTATTGATGGAAAAATTACGGGCGCAGGTACTTATCTTTCTTTATCTAGCACTTATATACACCTATATTAATTAATCAATCCTAACGTGTTTTCTGTTTATTTTATTTGTAGCCGCTAAATCAGAAATGGTTAAATCAAAATTACCCAATTCCGTCTTGGGTAAAATTTGGAAGCTTGCCGATATAGACAAAGATGGTTTACTCGATGCTGATGAATTTGCCCTTGCGATGCATTTAATTCAGATCAAGATCGATGGTCATGATTTGCCTGCTGAACTTCCCGAGCATTTGTATCCGCCTTCGAAACGTTAAATATTATCGTTATTATCACATTATTATTTATCTAGCAATATGTTTATTGATTATATATATTTATATATAATTTTGTAAAATGCAATATTTCGTTTCTGCATAGTCACTAAACAAAATCAACAAAGTGCAATTCTTGCATAAATTCTAATTTTTACGGTACTATTCCTTACCAAATGTAGTTATATATTAGTATTTTATATAAATTAGTAATTTTGTGCATAGTTACTGTAGACGTTAGCATATGTAATTATAGGTCGTTTATTTCATTACTTTATGTTAAAACATAAAACACACGATAAAATACAGTACAGTACGAATACTATACTACTATATGTTTAATAATGTCATTTGTTTTCATTGAAATTGCCTGTTTCCACATAGTGGGTGCAGAAGGCAACACAACTATTAAACTACACATGTAACGCTTTTTTTTTCTTTTTCATTTAATGTTGACCTTGTTCATTGATCATGTCCAATACAAATATATGCAAGACACATTGTATTCTATTTATTTTTCAAATGTTCGTGGATGTGATAATAAGCATTTTATTGTAAATATATTACCATCTATTATATAAATACATTCGATTAAATATAATATTACACACCAAATAAAATTTTCATTATCTTTATACAACTTTGTAAAAATTGTACAGTGTAAAAATAATTATTTCTATTTCAATTAAATATTTATTTTTGATTAAAACTAGAAATGTGTATTGATTTATAATATATATATCCCGAATGTAGTCTTAATTTTAGTTTAGTTAATTCTCTAATTCTAAAGAATAAAAAACATTTCATAAATTGATATTCTGTTATACGTAGGAAATTGAGTACGTTGTTAAATGATTTGTATAATCCGCGATTATTTGAGTGCGCGCATGCTCAATGAATATTTGTTTAAAGGTCGGGTCGGCAGTCGGCACTCAGCAATACACGACACGAATGTATTTACGTACGTATACGATAACGTTACGCGTTACGTTCCGTTTCCGTCAATGATTGGCGATCAGCGAACGGAGGTCGGCCTCCATCTCCAACATTCCATACGAAGTATGAGTCATTCAGTTCAATCGTGGAGAGTTTGTGTGTTCAGAACAACGAATTACACATAGTTTTTTTCAGTCGTATATATGAGTGAAGCAATACATGTATATTTATTTATTATTTATAAATATGATTAATAGAAAAGGCACACGACAGGGTGAATATACGACCCTTGTTAAAAATACCATGTTTCAGTGTATTTTAAATATTTTTGTGCATATTACTGTGTTGATTACATGCTAGGACATATTTATTTACTCTGGATTAAATTAGTCAGGTATGATAATAAATTTTATATTTATTATTGTATGTAGACAATTGTGTTTTTATGTGTAGTAAAATTTTGTTTATATTTCACAATAAGTTGTTTAAGAAAATGAAATGGCTAATTTATTTCTTGAAATTAGCTCTACATTTTTATTATATTTCATTAATTGCTTAGATAATTATTAATTGATAATAGCATTTTCTATTTTTCGTATTGTTTATAAAAAAGTATATAAATGAATCATATAAAATAATTAATCTATAATGTTAAATGACTATTATTATCAATGCAAAGTGTGATCCAATTTACATTATAAAACTTTGTTAATAATATTACAAGTATATATATATATATATATATATATATATATATGTTTAAATATTTGTAAGATAACATTTGGGTTTATTTAAAGTACTTTATTAATTATAAACGATATAATGTTCATGTTATTTATCGTTTTAATTTTGCATCGACAACATGCATATTTTTAATTTTTTAAATATACATTTACAAAAAAAAAATAAATATTAACAATTACTAACCCTTCCAAATCTGTCCCTCATGACGAATTCTGACATATTTTTACATTCCATCACGAGTTCACGTGCTATGTTTAGTGTCTGACTCACAGGTAAAGGAAATTCAGTCGTCACTGTTCTTATTTTCATATTATGAATAGATATATCTTGAAATACTGTATGATAGTATTTCATATATTATATTTCCTGATATTTCTTAAAAATGCAATTTATATAAACCGAAGGGTTTTATAAAATTAATTGGAATACGTTTTACTATTATACCCAATGTTATCTTGAAAATAAATTTAATTCTAAGTTAAATTTGTTTAAAAAGAAAATGTGTCACAAACATCTTAGATATTCAACTTGTTATATTTTAAATATTTAACAAGAATTAATATACAAAAATATTTATATGTATGACTTATAGATATTTGTATATTATTATACATTGTTATATTTAAGTAAAAATGTAAAAGTTTTGTGACTAATAACAATATCTATTTTTACAATATTTATATATATATGTGTGTGTGTGTGTATGTGCAAAAGTGTGTTTAATGAGTAATACTGAGTGTTTATATTTATCAGATGAAAGAGACAAACACATTTTTGGCATTAACATTAGTTTTTTTCCCTTTCACAGACGACAGACGATCCAGATATAGTTCGTGACGTCACATATCAGAATGTCTACAATGGTGTGTTTAGAGTTGGCCGGTAACCGATCACGAACTGGTCTTAAACTGGCTCTGAATCGCAGCCTGAGCGAACCAGGTCCACCCGAATATCCGAATATTGGCGTCGGTGTTGGCGTCGCAGTTACCCCAGGTTCTAGTGCCAGTGCGAGTGTAAGTGTTAATAGTAGCAGTGCAAGCACAAACTTAAACGTGAACAACAATTTAAACATAGAAAATAGAAACGTTGCAAACAGTGGTGTTGTTGTTAAAGAAGAGTACGGGCTATTGAGCCCACCAAAACGTTGCAAACTGGCATCTTGCACGTCTTCTTCGTCATTTAGTCTGCCGACAAGTCCGTGCGCTGAGAGCGAAACATTACAGCGTGCTCTCGTGGCAAAACGTGTTCGTACATTAGATGTGGACTCATTACGACGCAAATTGGAACGTTGTAGTTTCGGTGGTGCTTCGCGTAATTTCCTCATCATTGACTGTCGCCCGTTCATTGCTTACAATGTGAATCATATCCGCGGTGCCATCAACATTAATTGTTCGGATCGTTTCAATCGACGTCGTCTCCAGTTAGGAAAAGCATCTCTGGTTGATCTTGCCACTAGTCGCGAAGGCAAGGAATTACTAAAACGACGCAACTGCTATCGAGAGGTCATCGTATACGACGATACTACGGCTGATCTAGATCGCGTTCTATCCCTCACCCCTCACCCATTATTTCTAGTCTTATCAACACTTGTGGAAGACAATAGGGAACCAATATTATTGCTTGGTAAGAAATTTGCATTTTTCTTTTTTTACTTCTTACTTTTATTCTCAACCGCTTGACTTTTATTTACTTGTATTATTGTAAAAGAAAAACAAAAATGCATGTTTTCCAACATTATTTTTATCAAATGTTAAGTTTGTCTCGACATTCAGTATATTCATCATTAAAAATTATTTTTAATATGTCAATATTGAATCACACTATATTTATTTTTAATTTTTTTCGATATGTATATGTATGAATTCATACATATGTATGTGCGTATATATGTTTGTGTATGTGTGTGTGTGTGCGCTCTTGACTCTGCCCGATGAATCATCCTTTTCGTGAATGTTCGTTATAAAAGCCGAACGGTGATCTATTTCTATATAACATTTTGTATGTGGAAATGTGTGTGAATGTGTAACTGTGTACTTTTGTAGTTTACATGCGCGATTCGTTTTTACTTATAAATAATGTTATGTTGGTCTTATAATTTTTGAAAATTATAACCATTAAAATTATATCTTTGTGCTACTTAATTTAAATGAAAGTGTTGTGAAAGTAAAAAATGTTTTTGTAAAAATATTCGTTAATTAATTATTTGAAAATGAGATTAAAACGTGAATCGCCTTGTTTTGTGTTAAGATTTGTGCCAGTATCATTTTTGCCACCTCGTATGTATATATTATATATGTATTTACATAAATTATATTCGAATGATTCATTGATTACACGTACAAATGTTGCACTATAAATTATTCATTTTTCTGATATTATTTTGATTAGTTTGTTTAATGAATAAAAACAATTAAATCGAATATTTAATAAACTTTGGTAATAATTTATTTAATAATATACTTTCAAATTTGCAATATAGTTGTAAATGTGCATGTTTATATGTACACAAAAAGATAAAATGATTAATACATAGTCGATAGCCTTCATGGAAAAAAATTACTATCGCATTATTGCCGGATATCTTTTGTATGACTCAAGTATTTTCATCGTCCACCTGTTTATTTTTTCGAATTAATTTTATTTTATTTACAATTTGTTGAATTTCAAAAACAAGTTTAATTATAAACAATATATATGGTGTTTGTATGTGTGTGTGTGCAGGTGGTCATCGGGAATTTCATCGGCGTCATAAAGATCTGTGCGAAGACAGTTTAGTGACAGCATCTAGCCGGTCATCGAGTCGGACATCTGGTGGTTCAACAACATGTTTATCAGCTGCAGCGGCGGCAGCAGCAGCGGCCGCAGCTGCTGCAGCAGCTGCGGCTTCCACTCCATCGCCATCAGCATCATCATCACTGAACCCGTGTTCGACGGATTCATCCCTGCTGCCCTCACCATCATTGTCAACGACTGATATCGATTCGCATCCCGTATCGAGGGTGTTACCGTTTTTGTATTTAGGAAATAGTCGAGATGCTGCTGATTTATCATGTCTACAAACACTTGGAACGACATGTGTTCTTAATGTGACGTCACAGTTGCCTGGTTACCATGAATCATGTGGTATTACTTATAAACAAATACCAGCCACAGATTCCGGACATCAGAACCTGAAACAGTATTTCGAAGAAGCCTTCGAATTTATCGGTAAGTCATTTATTTCTATTCGACGATTAGTATATTTGTTGTTTGTATATTTGTGAAATTTCGTTATTACGGTTGTTACATGGTTGGGCAGCAAAATTCATAAATTAGTATTTTAGATGTGCATTGAAAGTGGAGGATCGCAGATTGAAGAAGTCTGCTATATTTATGCTTGGTTTTATAAACGATTTAACACTTCGTTAAAACCGGTTTTAAATACGTTTTTAACATTGTTGTTTTATAACATCGTTGTCAAAATTTAACATTCCTTTATGAAATCCAGCATTAGTTAAGTAATTATTAAAATCTTTCTGTATAAAGAAAAAGTAAAAATAAAAAAAAAACCGGAATTTTAACACAATTCTGTTTGATTTAATTCAGTCTAAGATGAAATGTAAAAAAAAGAATGCAGGTGATACTTTGATAATGACGTCACCTTGGAATATCTAATAGTCTTGAAATGATTAATCATCGTTTACTAAGAAATTTTGTTTCTTTTATATTTTTCCAGAGGAAGCAAGGAAAAGGGGATCTCGTGTGTTAGTTCATTGTCAAGCTGGTGTATCTCGTAGTGCAACAATAGCTATCGCTTACGTCATGAAACACAAACACATGTCGATGGTAGAAGCGTATAAGCTTGTAAAGACTGTTCGACCCATCATATCACCGAATCTAAATTTTATGGGTCAGCTTTTGGAATTAGAACAGAACTTGCGTGCACTTGAAAACGCCGATGATGATTGTAAAAATAATCATCAGTGTCGTTGGAGTCATCAATCAAATACCAATGAAGAAGTGTCCACCGGAACGGGTTGCAGTGTTTAGTACTTTGTACAAATAATGAATCCCATGAGATTCAAATTTCACTATAGTTATATAAATAATATAGGCTTTATTAGCTAGCTATCAAGTATACAAATATTCATTGCCTATTATTTTACATTTCATTTCTCTCTTAGAACCTTATAATAACAGTTTAATAAAATTTGAAAAAAAAAAAATGAAACAAATTATATTTTGAATTAAAAAAGAAAATAAATAAAGAATCATTTTGCATAGTCAAAGTTTAGCCATTTGCTTGCCTATATTGGCATTATAAGTGCCACTCTGATTGTTAGCTAATAACAAAATTATTTTCATAACTTTTGTGTGAAAACATGATCTTGAATTAGACAACAATAACTGTTTTTGCGGTCGTGAGTAATGCACGACATTTCATATTTTTTTTCATTTATTAAAAGTATTTTGATTGTAAATAAATAAATAGAGCAATAATTTTTAATTAACAAAAATGTAGAAAAATAATCTTATTGTAGGATATCATTTTTCAATTTCAAAATTAGAATTGCGGATTTTTATTGTTAGTATCGATAGTTTCTATAAAATTAAATTGCAAATTGGAAGATGAAGAAAGCACGTGCATGACTCACATTTCGCGTATATTTTTATTGTGTTATTTATTCATGCTCATAAGTTTATTGTACAATGATAATTTAACAGTTGCCTGTAGCGTGCTGTGAAGAAGTACGCGTACGCATTCATAATGTCATGCCCCCTGTACTGAATTTTCAAGTTTATTTCTAGATTGCAGCTTGAATTGCACTTACAGAAAGACAGGTTTAGAATATGTAGAGTTTGAAGCAGTGATCGCTTCACAACAATATGATAAAACATTAAGTATACCTAATTCTGTCTGTAGTAGCATAAAATGGAAAATGTAGCAGCGCGCACGCACATATTACGGGTTTCATTATATAATTTATTACTTAATACAATTCAAATAGTCAAATTATATAAATATGTATATAATATAAACGTAGGAAAAGAAAATTACGGCACAGTTATATATCAAGTGCTGCTTATTATTGTCGTCTATACATTATATATGAGTAAATAATATTCATCTCTTAATTGAGCCGGTTTTAGTGTAAATATAAGAATAACATTTTATTTTACGTGAACGATCGTGGTATTACGAAATTCTAGTCTTAACCTTATAAATATATATATATAAATATATATATATATATAAATATAAAGTCAAAAATAGCTACAAAGAATGTTACCAGATGTTATTTTTATCAGCCAACGATATGATTATAATGCCATTTTAGTATAATAGGAGGAAAGTAACCATGACTGCACACATATGAGACAGACATTTTACAACTTTTTTTATTCTTTTTCCAACTTATTTCATTCTCAATGGCAGAGGCAGTCACGTCAGTTAATAAATTTCATTATTATTTTAAATTAGAATTTCAAGTACAAAATAAGTTAAACTAATTTTTGTTGCTCATACAGCAAATATTGTATAATTACAGCTTTTATTTATTCCTATTTGTGTTCTTCTTTAAGTGTATTATAAAAATTATTTAATGTTTTTTTTTTCTTTTTAATTATTAATTTACGTTGTAATTGCAGTCAGTGTCAGCGCAGATTGTAGTACTTAAAACTGATACCTAGTTTTTAACAATAAGAAGGAAGATGTGACATTCTATTGTATGCTTGTCGCCATTAGGAATATACTGTACTTTTTATGAATTAGAAAATTGAAAAACATTGTGCCTTTTATCTATATTTTATACCAGTACATTTCAATACACATTTGTGTAGTTATTTGTCAGTGAATAGGGTCTTGTAATTTTTTAAAATTATAATTGTATTAATTAGATTTTTGACATCAAAAAAATAAAAAAGAATTTACACTAGTATTTTGTTATTGACCGATGTCAAATATCTAAAAATCCTTACATCCTTTTTGATATATAATAATATAAAATAGTAAACCTTCACTGTATGAATATTTTCAACTTTATATAATTATGTAAAACATTATTTATATTATAAATAGTAGTAAGTATATTTGAATAAATTATAAAGTAGGTGACAATACAATTTCATGTTACTAACTTAAAACGTATTTATTACAAATTTAAACATAAGTTTTTTTTAAATATTCACAAGTAAAACTTTATATATAATGCGAATATTTACATTACATGCACGAAAACAAACAATAATTTTTTTAATAAGCAAATTTATTTCATAGGACACAAAATCATGAAGCCCATGAAATGAAATTACAAAACATAATTCAGTAGAGAATTGAATTGAGTAGAAAATATGGTATCACCTGTATATTATACATATAATTAGAAATTTTGAGAATGAATTTTCTGGAAGAAAATAATTAAAAAAAAAAAACCGCCACCTATATTGATTTCTCAAAGTGTTTTAAGGCTTCATTGCTAGTTGCAAAATGAATATGAATTTTCTTTTAAAAACACAACACATTTACAACATGTATATCACAATATTTGTTGTAATGTGTTTTAATAACTTGAGGATATTTTGAAAATGGCAGTCGGTTGTGTGCATGACACGCACATTTACACAAAAACACGCACTTAAAATTTCACGTATCGGATAAAAGACTTCCTACGTGCACGCACTTAAATCTTAATGTCTGTACATTCAAGTAATTAATTCACTATATACTACACGATCAGACTTATTGGTAACGTCACTTCATAATACAATTAATGAAAATTTTCAAATTTACACCAATAATAAATGAATAATCATAAAACAATTTTATTTGGTTTGATTGTTCACCACTCTGCATCACCGTTCGCTTTTTGAAATACAAAGTCTTCGCCTTCCAAATTCATGATGCCATCTTTCAAATAAAATTTCCATTTATTTCTGCTACGCGTTATCTACAAAAACAAAATCAATCAATTCAGTACAGTTTTTCAACAGTAATAACAAGTATTCTCTATCATCTTGAGGAGGAAAACATATTCCACAATTTGATTTTTTCAAGAATACATAAATTATTTATACAAATATTTGTATATCGGAAAAATATGTAAGTTAAAATTATTTCACATAAATGAGTTATATAAACATTACAAACTTAGTCAATGGGAGTGCCAACTTTGGTTGTAAGTCAAGTGTCTCCACACATGCATCAACTATTTGATGTAACTAACTCTAAATTCAAATTATGTTAAATATTAATTATATTTTTCTAATACAAATACATAAATATAAATATATATATATATATATATATATATATATATATATATATATATATTTATGTATTAATGTCGTAATAATACAAGTGTTTACGGTTCGTGATATAATTAGAGTAAGGGACAAAGCGAAGTCAAAAGAAGTAAACGCTGATTACAGTCCAGCTATATACATTTTCATTTACAATTGTTTAGCAATGATATTAAAATAAATTTGTAATGATGTAACCTAGAAAAACCATCATGCTCACGGACGATACTTCTTTTTTATGCCTGTTTCTCATCCAGTGGAGGTGCTAGTAGGCGGTTTGAGGAGCCAACTGCAGATTCCCAACGTAGGCACCAAAACAGCATCGTATATACTCAAACAGGGGGCCTTTCCATTGGAAACATTTACATTCCTAGCAAAAGTTCCCAAAGCACCAAAAACCTAATCAGCATTTACTCTTCTATCAATTTCACGATCAAAATGACCAACCATCCTTCGATAATAAACTACTCAAATTCATCTACCTGTTTTAAACGTGCATAGATTAGAGACATAAAATTTAACTGTATTGTTAAATACTGTTTGATGTAGTTCCTGTTGGGGAAATACTGATCTAATTGAACTTGTAAAAGTTGACTAGACATACATACCTTATCATATTGACAAACAACAACATTATCCGTGTCAAATAGATCTGTAGGTTCTTCGTCGGTTACATCATCCTCCGAATTAAGTGGCTCCTCTTCGGGCGCGCCATCATCTAGTTCGGGATCATCATCATCTTTTTCCTCGTCGATATCATCATCGGATGCTTCATCCTCCGAACCATCTTCGTCTTCGTCCGATGTATCCGTGCCACCATCGATGCCGTCCATTTGGGGCATCACTACTTTGTTGATGGTCAGCTGTTGTTGCTGTTGACTTTGTAGTGCTGCATTGACATGCTGTTGCAGTAATGATGATGCTAATTGCGTTGGTAGGCCCATTGTTGCTGTTATCACGGGCCCAGTTAATAGTGTATGCAACTGGGGTCCGTTCAAAGCACTAGCAGGCACGTGAATTGTTAATACACGAG
This sequence comes from Clivina fossor, assembly GCA_963966155.1. Taxonomy (NCBI): domain Eukaryota; kingdom Metazoa; phylum Arthropoda; class Insecta; order Coleoptera; family Carabidae; genus Clivina; species Clivina fossor. Next base: position 43,634,971 of record OZ014550.1, on the reverse strand, counting down.
TCACTGCATCGATGGTAGGCTGGGTGGGTAATGTGATTTGAATTGGTATCATTTTGTCTTCGGCTGCAACTGTTTGAATTTGTTGTTGGCTTTGATTTTGACTATTGCTCTGTTGCACCTGATTGTTTTCCGTTGTATGATTTTTGACGAACTGCTGTTGCTGTTCACGCTTTGTATTTTGATTAAACATTTCTCGTTTAACCGGAAACGATGATGCATTATTTGAAACCGTATCCATTTTTTTGGCTGCAATTTTCAGTTATATAAATAAATGTGCTCTAAAAATTTCTATTTTTAACAAAAACAATTATTTACCTGTTTTATTATTATCTGTTGTTTCTGCATTCATATCTACAGCCTTGCTGGCCATTAATTTTGATTCCCATAGTGCTTTCAGTTCCTGAAGAACTTGTTCATCTAAGCCTTCGTCACTAAATATATCGCGTACACCAGAAATTACATCTTCGATTACATGATTGTAAACCTTTAGCTGTAAAATTAATTAATTTTTATAAGTATTATATGTATTTCTTTCCTATCTTTATATATACTTATATATAGATATGTATATATAATATATACACCTCTTTCATGACCTTACTAATATTTACAAATAAAAATCTATTTTACATATAAAATCAATTTTATTTAAAACAAGAATATATTCATGCAAATAAATTCATATTAGATATTTTTTATCATTAACACATATTACAACTTACCACAGTGGTTTTGCACAACGCCATTACTCTGCCTTTACATTTGACTTATATATGTACATATGTATTAGCAAATGTGTATGTGTATACAATTTCACATATGTACTTGCGTATATATTAATATTATAAACATTAAAAAAGTATACTTTAAATAATTAAAAATTAATTATATAACATTGTAAATGTATGCATATAATGAAAATAATATCATACTTGAAATAAAATTAATATTTTGAATAATTCACACATTGTCTTCTAAATATTCTCCAAACAACGTGTAATAAGGAGATATATTTTATTGTTTAATACTTCTTGTATTGTACACTAGATGGCAAAATATTTCTAGAAACTTTCAAAGAAATAAATATAAAATTCAAGAAAATTTATATATATTAATATATATATATATATACATAAGCAATAAAATAAATTATTATAAAAGAGAATATGTTATTACAATTTTAGATTTAATTTACATTAATAATTCTTGCTAACTATGGTGAAGGCAGTATCATAAATTTTTATGTTAATTGATAATTATATATATATATATATATATATATATATTTCTTTGAAATATAAACAAAATAGTTTATATATGTAAATATAATTAAGAATTTAGCTAACATAGCTAACCGTAGCTAACTTCACACTGGTTACATAGATTTTTATTGATAACTTGTCATAGTTGTCAAATTTGGAAGGTGTCCAAATATTTAAGAATATAATAATTATTCTTTTATTGAAAAGAATTTATTTACAAAGAACCTTACACATTTGTATTATTAATTATTGTGCCAAAAAATTATTTTATAATTTATTGCTAAAATGGATGCATATGTACAACAGGTTTTTAATTTACGTTCTCATATACACGTAAGATGTAAGTGTAAGAATAATGAGATGTGATCTTTCACACTGATTCTGTATCTCCTTGTGTGCAATAGTTTAAACAAATATTTTAAGTCGTTCTTTTTTTTTGTGTGAATATATTGATTTGCGTAGTTGTGCTGTGTTGCAATTATGATTGGGGGTTAGGTATTTTATCTGGTTGATTATAGGTACAGAGATTGTGGGTCGGGGATGAATTTGATTTAGTTGAAATGTGCTGAAAAAACCCCCGCACGTTTTCAAATATATAATGAACCCTCCTCTCATTTACATTTGCTTGTTCAGTAGCAAACAGAACAAACGATATGACCAACTTCCACGCACTATGAAGAATCGTGCACGCTCTATTGGACGAGGGATGTGACTAACATAAGTGTGAGCTCATGTTGAGGATTCCCGCACGTTTCAAACAATGTGACTTGAGTGTTTCCCTTGCGTGTAATTATTGTGACTGTTATTTCAACATGGGTACTCGGGCTGCTGCATGTAAGATAATTTTACATTTCTCTCTTTCTTTCTATTGTAACTAAGCAATTGCAATTTGTAACCTATATCACCAATGAAGAAGGTCTTTATTTTGTTTGTGTTATATGTTAACATTGGTATTTATTACAGATAATCTAATTTTTAATCGGCTAATTTTCTTTTATATAGTTACAGTGAAAATTCGTAGTTTATATGATTATCAGTTACGACTTCTGCATGGTATACTGCCGTTACCGTCAGGCGCTGATATTGCAAACACTATCAAATATTTTTCTCAAACTCTCTTAAGTAAATATTATTTCTATTTATTTAATTTGTTATTTATTTGTAACCGATGTATTGCAATTATTTTAGCCGTGTTGAAAGATGTGCCAAATTTTCCACTGGAACTATTAAAGAATCCTGAAATGGATTCAGTTCGTATGGGCTTATTTCCTAGTTTAGACTATAAAGGATTGTATAACTCTTTAATACCATTAATTGAAGTTGCACCATTAATGCAGTATGGCTTGGAAGGTGTGTAAATCGAATCGGTTTTTCTGCTGTTCATTATTATTCAAATAATTGATGAGAATAAAATAATAATGGTTTGTTTTTATGAAAAGCATTCGGTCAAGCAGTGTTACAGTGCCTGGGTTGTTTACTACCATTTCTTGAACATGATTTGATTTGTAATATTCCTTATTTAACCGCATCGTCTATTGCTGTATTACCAAGTTCATTGCATCAAGATATAGTCAATTATTTATGTTTTTATATTCTACCATTTACAATAAGTATGAATTGCATAAATTGAGTTTAATTGATATTATTATGTGTAACATATATTATTGTGTATGTAATTAGCACGATACATTGGTAAAGATGAAGAAGATTCAGTTTGTAATTCAGTTGCTGCTGTTATTATGATGGTTTTTCAATATTCCAATAATCCAGCTCATCATTGTCAGTTACTTGAATGTCTTATGACATTGAAACAAACTGTACTGAAAGATTTACTCTGCGTAATTGCATATGGAACACCAGCTGCCAGATCATCGTCAGCAAAATTGCTATTTTATTACTGGCCGACATTTAATGCAAATCTTTTCGATCGTAAAGGTCTTATTTATAAAATTGCCGGTAAATCAAGAATTATTTTCATATTATCAAATTATACATATGGTAATGTTTTTGAAATAAAATGCAGGTGATTCAACACCGTTCGTGTGTCAAAAAGATCATTGTCCTAATGCTGGCAATGCAGAAGCCGCAAAAGTTTGTTATGATCATAATATTTCAATTACATTTGCAAGTGATTCGCCACCACCATTATATCTTTGCATCGAATGTGCAAATGATATTCATCGTGAACATCCAAATCAAATGTTTTTTGATATTTTACATCCTATGCAACAAGTATCTATGATTTGTGAAAATAAAGTAGGTCAATGGAGATTAACCATTTATTATTATTATTATTACCGTATTTTCCCGAATTTAACGCGACATTTGATCCATTCATTTTTCATAAAAGAATTTAAAGAAAATGAAATTCAAGAGTTGTAGCATTATATTACCTAGACATCGAATTTAGCGCGAGTCAATTTTTTAATGGCAAGTAATTAGTCAAAAAATATATTATTTTTGGGCAAATATGGTAAGATTTAAAAAAAAAAAAAATGTAATGTAGGCAACCAACACTGCATGTGTGTATAGCAAATTGCAAAATAATTAAAATTTGCAGAACTGCAGATCAATTGATAAATCAGCCGTATCAATTTGTTTTTCAACGGAATGTGCAAGTTATAATGGTAATCATCCTATACGATATTGTCAACAATGTCACAATAACAGACATAATAATAGACGTGGAGGAGATCATATTGTACATAAAAGTTTACCACCAGTTTGGACAATGGATACAGAAATGCAAACATACATAGTTGAAGCCATTGTCAGGTAACAATATCTAACATACAGTCTAATTAAGAACGAATTGGACCGTATTATATGCAAAATGGCGTTTTGCATTGTATCTAAATATATTTTCATTAGTCTGTTGAAGGAAGCAAAAGCGCCAAATGTGGAGACAAAAGAAGTGACAACAGGTGATATTAAAGTAAATCCAACCCCCCAAGATAATATATCATTAGAAGAACGTCAATTGTTAGGACGATACGGTGTCTGGCTTCTAGTTGGTCTCTGTACTCCTTTTGAAGATACTCCTATAGAAATACTTGGTAGACTACTAGCCATGTTATTTCATTGGTTTCATGTTACTGCTTATTCTTATGATGGTCAGGAGGAGACTACTTTAGAGAAACTGAAAACGGAATATGTTTGTACTTGGTTACAAAATATTCGAACGACACATTATAAATTATTTCTATCTTGTTTGTTACCACATCCTCCTGAATATGCACGTGTAGGAGGTCATTGGTAAGTCAAATTTTGGCTTTGAATGGTTTTTTGTTTTTTATTAAGTAAAGTAAAGTAAAATATTGATTGATTAGTTATTTGTAAAATAAATGATAAAATTTGCAGTATATCTATTGCATTCCTTTAATATCGAAATTTATTTTTAAACATTTGTTTAATTATTAATAAACACAAGTTTCCTATAACATAACTGAAAAATGACATAATTTAGGGATACTTTGGCATCAAGAACATCGCATTTGAAAGATGGTCTACATCGGCTATTTTGTTTAGTACCATACGAAATAATTAGTCCAGAAATTTGGGATTATATAATGCCTTACTGGATGGAAGCAATTGTTACCGATGTGCCTGAAAAGGAATTATCTGAATTAAAAATTATTTTAAGCAAAATTTTAGACACAGATATGAGTCCATTGGGTTTTGATGCTAAGAAAATGTACCATTTTGTTGCGCAACGTTTTAAAAAGACTTCAGCGAAAATTCAAGAACAAGCATTATATTGGTTACAAGTGTTAACTGTATTAGAAATAACAATTCCGTTACATTTGCTGTTTAGTATATTTGAAATAGGCGTTTCGGTTTTGAAGTCTGGTGTTGAACCAATGGAAATGACGGAAAGTGAAGCAGCTACTGTTACAGCAATTCAACAGAAAGAAGAAAATGCTGCCGATATTACTGCAGGTATTCTAGAAACGTAACAATATATATATATATATATATATATATATATATATATATATATAAATATAAATAAATTGGTAAACAATTATTACGACAACTATAAATAATTTAGTATATGATTAATGGGAATTGAAGTTACTCAATACACTATTTCATAACATATCATAAATATTAATAATGTCAAATAATTGATTTAAAATGTGATTTACCAAATAATTATTTATTCTCATCTTACTTTTAAAAGTGATTTTTGTCAAATTTAGTTTAATTGAATTTTATAATATTAGATATAAAAATATTAATCAAAAATAGAAATACTATTCATATTTGATAAGAAGTAGATGCAAACATTTATTTTAAAGCAAAAAGTTAAAGCACTTTTTCATTGTTTTATGAAAATATTTAAATGTTCCTAATGATAATTTTTCGAAATTCAATTTGAGAAAGATGTACCTATGCAATTATTTATTACTTTATTTTAGAAGCAGCAGTTGAAGATGAATCTGAAACCACTTCACTGTCGGATAACGAAATGAAAGCAGGCGCTTCAGATGCCGACAACGATCCTGAACGAAATTTATCTTGTTGCATACTTATGTTAGATATATTGTTGAAACAGGTAAATTTGTGTTTGAAACATAATTAGATAGCTAAGTGCAAAAGCAATGCAACGTAATATTTGATTGAAATTGTAGATGGAATTACAAGATGTCGATAAACATACGGGTATAAATTCAAATCTATGCAAAGATGTGTGCCGCTTATTGAAATGCATGGTTACAACTTCATGGATTAGTAATCATTCCTGTGGTGTTAAATTTGAATGTAGCTACTGTGAATTTAGTGTAATGTGGCATCAACTATCGTTAAAATTAATTACGTATTTATCACCAGTTAATGCCGCACATCCGCCCGACGTAAGTTTTTCATTCGTTAACAGACGACGAAGGTGGTGGTGAATGATTGTGAATTATGAAAAAAATAAAAAAAATGTTGCAGCCACATTTAGATGAGAATACAGACGATGCATTAAGTAGAAAAAGTCCACCTGATTGTGATAAGAAAGAATCAAAGCCGGACGTTGTTATCAATATGCCAATTCCGGAAATACACTCGGTAGGAGGAGTTCTGGTTCACATGCCACACGTATGTTCTGTACGTATAATTTAATGGGCGACCGATGACTATGACCCATGACCCACGACCAATTTACCTAACTATTATATTTTATGTTGAATATTAATGACTGACATTTTTCTACATGTGTATGTAGCTTCTTATTATTATCATCTTTGGTTTTATTTTCATTTTCATTTCCACTTAATCACAGTGATCTAATATACAATTTGAAAATTTAATAAATTTGGAAAAATGTATTGGCTTCCCGACTTTAATAATATCATATTACTGTAAAAGACTTAGTCATGTATGACTCGTCAAACACAATTTAATTGGAAAAATGTGTTTGTTTCGTCGTGTTCGCCGCAAAAGCAAAAAGTCCCGGGTTTGGATCCCGGCGAGGCCAATACATTTTTCGAAATTTATTCAATTTTCTAATTATATATATATATATATATATATATATATATATATATATATATATATATATATTAGTTATATAAAACTGTTAGTATCATCGCAGAAAACATTGCTTTCATATAAATTGATGTCAAGAAAATAGTTAAATTTTGAAATACATACTATTTTCTAGATAATGACTGCTACTGTAGAAACTGTATCGGAACAATTAGATTTGGCTGCTATAATACCTGCTGAAAAAGTTGTGTCTGCAGTTGCTCGAGCCATTACATTAACTGAAACAGATGTTGGTATGTATTGTTTGTATGGTATTAGTATAATGAATATTTAACTTATAACCAAATACATTTGCAATATAGATCACTCTGCAATGCAACTTTCTAAACTACAGTCAGGAGACGAACGAGAACAACCTGTCGAACCAAATGCTGGTGATGACTTAAGTGATTTTTGGCAAACATCTTTAGGCAAATTTCGATTTACCATCGATCAACTACCTCAATATTTACAGTATATTTACCAATTACTCAATGTATGCAAATTTATAGGCATGTTTTCGAAATACATTTTATAATAAATTTTATTCTTTAGGAATTGGGTAAAACTGAGAATCCAGACATTCTCTATTATATGTTACAATGTTTAAATATTCTTTGTTTAAATGGTGATGCCTTTACAAAAGCATCTAAAGAACATCACGGATTTTTTATTTGGGCACAAGAAAACTTATTAATAAAAAAGTAAATTATTTCAACTCTATAGTGTTGTAGTACAGTACAGTACAGTATAGTATAATATCTATCTTATTGTAGCTTATGGGACTTATGCAATGCGGAGCATTCGCATATCTGTGAAGTTACGGTGCCGTTATTACTACATTGTATCACATTACCAGTTGGTTCTGACGTATTTTGGCGTGTTATTGAAGAAGAATTTCACAGTAACGATTGGCGTGTGCGATTTACTGCTGTAGAACGTGTGACAGTTATTGCTCGATTTATGGATTCTACACCGTTGCGTACAATGATGTCACTACAAGCAGCATTAGCTAATGCTTTTTGCTATCTTATATCCAGTATAGATGATACAAATGTTTATGTTGCGCAAAGGTCCACATTGTATCTGGGAACCGTACATGATGCAGCACTTAAAGTATTTTATAACTCAAATTCACGCATATTTTGAAAACTACAATAAATTTATTGTTTTAGAGTTTGGTTTTATGTCTTGAAACACAATTTGATACAGTCATTGTGGACAGACCAATGGTGTTACAATCTTTGTATCAATTACATAATTCGTTAAGTGATCGAAAAATTTTGACTTGGGAATTTTTTCTTAATCGATTTGATACGTTGTTTTTGGAAGCACAAATCAATTTAGAAAAATCAGGGGATATATCTTATTTAAGAGGTAATTAAAATTTTTAATATAAATTGTGATTAATATTTATGAAAATAAATATGTATTACAATATATTTTAAATAACTTATTATTAAAAATAGTAAATTTAAATGAGTGCAACGAGTAGATTAAATTATTTTAATAATATTACAGATTTACGTAATACTGATTTAAATAGTGAAGTTTTTATTCGAAAATTACACCGCGCGCATGAAGCATTATCACAATCGGATGGGAGTGGTACAAGTTCCGTAAAAACGTTAAGTGCAAGTTTTGGAACAAAATGGCCTTATAAGAGAACAATGTCTGCGCCAGCATCTATTGTACCGCGACATGATGTGAAACAAGAAAAAGAAAAAGTATATAACAGACAATATTCAGCTCCGATTTTAAAAAGAAAAAGTTCTAGATTTGGATTAGGTCAGTATTATATTTTAATTTGTATTTAATATAAAACTAATTTTTTTTTTTAATTTAAATAGATGGCCACGTGCATTCATTTAATACCTTAGAAGATGGAAATCTTGTTGAATTTTTACACAAAGTTGTTGATCTTGAAGAAGCTGATAAGGAAACTATACATCTTCTTGTGTTTCTTTTAATGCAGTTTTTGTCTCGATCTGATCAAGTAATTTATAATATAATAATGAACAAGATCTACTAGGATTAACTGATTTATTTATTTGAATTTTAGGCATATCCGTCTGATGAAAAGTACATGTCAAAAACGCAAAATATTGTTCTTCGTCATTTATATTTATTATTAGGTTACAATCAAAACGAACGAGGATTATATATTCCACCACAACGATTACGAGTCTCATCTGTATTTAGCGCCTATTTATCTAATTTACCACAATTATTAGATCAAAATCACTTAATGGGCTGGGTCTTATTAAATACTTCATTAATTTTACTTCAGTATTGTCCTATGCCCTCAAATAATGAGCATCAACAACGTACATATAGTCTTTGGTCATTGGAACCGCATGCACGACGTTGTTGGCTTATGTCATTAGTTGTTCTATTATATAAGGTGATATAAATAATACCGTAATATATTATCTGGAAACCAACAATAATAACGATTCTTTTATTATTTCGTTTCGTTTCGTTTTGTTTTGTTTGGTGCGTTTGATTTCTTCTACAGTATCAGTACACGCAACAGCCTCAATGTCAACAATTACAAGAATTAGTGAAAATTGTACTAAATACTTTGGATTCACAGCATCATCATTGTCGACGTATTCCAGCTACCGTCGTTATGGGAGCACCGCCATCACGATCTAGAGGTATAATTTACATGTATTTCTTTTTTTTTTTTGTTATACATACATACATACAATGGCGCTACAGCCCAAATCGGGCCTTAGCCTCCACTAACTTTTGCTTCCATTCTTCCCTGTCCTTGATTGTTTTTCTCCAGCTGTTTATTCCTGCTAGCTTTGCATTTTCGGCAACACTGTTGTTCTCCCATCTTTTCCTGGGTCTACCTTTTGCTCTTGAAAATATAACAGAAGTGTTAATATTTTTCAATTATTATGCAGATGTAAGTCAACCATCTTTAGGCGCCGATAACGAACAATTAGATCGTGCAAATACACCGCCGTTATCACCAATGTTTTCTGGAGGAGATGGACAATCTGGGCAAGGTGGTCAAATATCTAACACAAAAGGGAATAAAATGCAAGTTATTTACCATCAAAAACCTGTTTCATCATCAACTGTTGGTATTGGTATGGAGACTCATTGGGAAGAAACAGTTTTATGTTCGCGAGAGAAAAAAAATCATAAAAAACAACTAGATTCTAGGTAATTTATGTACTATATTTTATATTGAAAATTATTCAATAACATATATGCTGATTCTTATTTCAGTTTGGATGCAGATGATACAGAATCAGAATTAATCGCAATACCAGAAAGTGATTTATCAGACAGTACATTACATGGTAGTGAACAAGTATGTATATTAATATGAGTTACAATTAAAATTTGTTTAGTTTCAATTACATTTATAACAAAACAAATAATATGTTAACAGGATTTTTTAGAAGAAAATGTTGATGAAAATAATACAGTATTACAACCAAAATTGCATAATTCTCAAATTATTGACAATAAATTATTTAGTTCAACTTCACAAAATACACAGATAAATAAAAGACCAATGTGGTTTATAGGAAGTGAAGAAGAATCCGTACAAGTAAATTTTTCTTATAGATCACAATGTATCTACTATGCATATATTTATTTAATTTCTAGGCAAATAATATGAAAAAATGGGGTGTACAAGAAGGTGTTAAAATGATGGTGAATAATTTCGGATTGCAGTCATCGCAAAAAATAGTAAACAATAAAAATTGTTCAAAGAATTCAGCATCTTATAGTAGCGGTTTAACAGGTACAGTTGCTGCTTTAGCAGCTGTCTCATCATCAGTTTCTCCTTTAGTTGCCGCTAAAACACGTCCAACATTGGCAATCGAAAAACCATCATATCCAACTGAAAACGGTAGCAAGAAAAACGATCAGTTGAACAATTGCAATAATCAGCAACAGCAATTTACTGAAAATAATACAATTGAAACGCCGGCTTGCACACCTGTTTCTGATTCAACATCAGATTCAACATCTGTAACGCATCAGTGTGGTACCGGAACTGATGAAGACAAAGGAGAAACTGACGCTATTGGCCGTTATTCAGCAAAAACTTTTCAGCCTCTCTTTCCTACACCATCTGTGGAACGTCTGTTGCCAATTGGTGTACAAAAATCACCGATAATGAAATATCCATTGAAGCAGCTTAATGAACAAATCAGTGCAAGATCTCCCGAATCACCACTTTCCAAAATGGATATCTTATCTATAGGTTTTATGTGCTACTGTTAAATGTGTGGTCACTTTTAAGAATATGCATTTTTCTTATTGATAGATTCTTCAAAAGAATGTGACACAGATAACAATTATTCGCCGGAATTAGAACAGGAGACTGACTTTGGTAGTTCGGATGTGGAAGCTTTAAATGTACCTGCGCAAGAAAGACTTTTACCTGTTGGTACTCACAGCAGGGAAATTAGTCAACTTGTAGAAAAAGTTAAACAAGCCTTAGGAATGACATTTCCAGGTACACCATATTTTTCTAACATTTCTTTTATTATCATTATTATTATTTTTGTGTATTAGATGCCGATATGAAGCAAACATGTAGAGGAGAATTTGTAAAATCAAAGTTGCCCAATCAGGTATATATATATTTAAAAAAAAAATTATGATAAAATAAACAAAACTATTTTCAGTTATCTAAATCGAAAGAATGTGTTCAAAGCATTAGTCCAAGGAGATTAATAAAGCAAGTTGCCTTAGAATCACCACCACATATACCCGAATTAGAAGAGCATTGTTCTGTATATAAACAAACTCACCAAGAAAATCAAAGTATGTTTTCATATATTATGTATAGGTGGATGTAAATACATACATAAAATATAAATTACAGAGGATGCAATTCATACTCATAGACAACGTATTGGTAAAACGAGTCATTTTGCACTTGAGTCACAATCTTCGAACGAGAATCCTTGTAAACCAGGCTCATGGTATGGACCAGCATACAGTAGTTGGTTAGATTTTGAATCGCAACATTTATGTCACGCGAATACCGACCTTAAACAAAGCTCATTTCGCACGGGTGATGAATGTGTTAGCAATAGGTACTACTAACTACACTACATACATGTATAGATATGAATTTGTTTTTTAAATTATAAGATTGCTTACGTAATATTGTGGATTAATTATAGGTGTTCAGAATGTGGAACAGTATTAGAAGAATATAGCGACGAAGAAATTGGCCTTTGTATTATAATATTGGGTACATTTATACATAGAGAACCAGCACTTGCTGCACCTATGTTGCCTGATATTTTGAGTATTGTTGCAAAGTACGTATTCTTATTTTGTTTGATTTGATACACACATGATTCAAACACATGTCTGGGCTGTTTTAGAGTAACTGAAAATGCTATGTATCCTTGGCAAATGGAGACGAATGTGCATCTACCAGGAGGTGCAATTAGCGTTGCACATCAATTTTTACGTTGTATATTGCATCAGCTTGCACCAAATGGTGTTTTTATACAAATGTTCCAAACACAAGCAACTGGTATGTATGCTGCTGGTATATTAACTTAAAATACATGTGCATTGATACATTGATTTCGTTTTTTTATTATATTTGTAGATGCTGCACGAACTCAATTCTTTCGAAGTGTATCACAAGCGTTGCTCGATTTTAATGAATTAAATCCAATTGCGCCCTTACAACTACTTTTAGAGGTATTTTAAAATTATTTATTATTATATTGTTATCTTGATATTAATTGAAAAATTAATTAATTTTTGATATTTTGAAATCATTTCATAAACTAGATGCATTTGTTTTTAGTGTTTAAATTCAAAGAAAACTCTAGCTCCAGATACAATAATTATAATATTTGAAAATATGGCATGCTATTTGGATTGTTTACCTATTGAAGCTGGACTTGGACCAACATCAGCAGCTCTGTGGAGTCCCCTTTTGTCACAATTAGAAATATTATTTCGGAGAACAGTATTTTTATTGAATCAACTCGATAATGTTACACCACTACTTAGAATCATGGTATCAGTTTTAAAAATACCTGCTATTGCACAATTTAAGGTATTGCAATTTATTTTTATAATATAAAAATACATTCTATATATTATTCTGTATATGTTTAGGGAATACTGGATCCATTTTCTAAAGTTCTTGGTCATGCCATTCAAAGTCAAAATTTAGAATACCATTATTTAGTGGATTTATGTCATTTATGCAATAGAGCGTTTACAAAAGTAGGTTTGTAAAATTGGAATAAATTTAAAAGTTAACAAATAAAATGTTTTTGTTTTTTTACAGGAAAGAGATAAATTAATTTTATGTAGAATGATGATATTTGAATTAGTGCAAGCATTGAAATTTAAAACATCCATTCCAGACACAAATTTATTGATGCTTATTAATTTAATTCTACAGGTGAACCTAGTCTGTTAAGATATTATTTTATATTGTAAGGTAAATATTAATAAATTTATATTATTATAGGACGTTGGAGGTATGATTCCAGCTACTGTGGTATTAAATCTTAGTCCGAAGTACAACACAGAATATGTTCATTTGTATAATGCTAATGTCTCTGATTGTATGCGTTTACATCTTGGAGATATTTTAGATTTTTTGACTGATTTTCATGCATTGAACAAAATCAAGGTAAGAAAAAATGATGATACATCGATATATTTCAAGCAAACTTAAAATATCTAAATTATTTGAATATAGAGCTATTGTAAAGGATCAAATATTGGTTTAAATGATGATACTTTGGGAGGTATTATAAAAAGTGGAATAGCTCAGTATGTTGCATTAGAAATAACACGGAGTAATGGTAGGGATAATCGCGCTGTATCAAAATATTTTCCATGGTTATGCAATACAATATCTTTACAACAAGGGTAATCTAATATTTAAGTATTTATTTTTATACAATTTTCTATTTGTTTACTGCTTTATAAATGTAAAAGTTCTGTAAAGTTAATAGAATTTAGAAAAATGATTTTAGTACCAGAGAATTTTTGGAGTGTATCGGTCACGTTCGATTATTATCATGGTTGTTGCTTGGTTCATTAAGTCACACTGCTATATACGGCAGTGGATCAAATGCACATTCGGTGTCTTCATCATCTCCATCATCGTCATCAATTAGTCAACCAATTCCACAAGAAGTGTCATGTCAGATTGCTGATCATATACAAGTTATTATGACTGGATTTGCGGAACAACCGAAAGCATCTGTTTTGCATATGTCCTCATTATTTCATGTGTTTATTCTTTGTCAGGTACCTAGTTCAAGATAACTTTCAACTGGCATTGTTTTATTCCTTTTTATTGAATTCGTTTTAGTTATGGACAGTATATTTAGAACATGGTTTGTGTGCAACTACATCTGCAATAGAATGTTATAATACGACAATGAATATTTTATTTGATTTTTGGGGTAAAGTAACACCATGTGTTTTACAACTTGTGTCACATTCGAAAATGGTAATTATATCAATTATCAATTACTGTATTTATATAGATATTTTTATGGATTTTTTGTTTTTTTGTTTTAGTTAAGTGAAATGGTGAGTCTTCATTTCTTATGTATGTTAGAAGCTTTAATTGAATGTCGTTCGACATTTCTTTGTAAATTATTACCTCTTTGGACACCAATTCTATTCTCGCATCATATACAGGTGAAATATGCTTTTCATTTTATAGTTCAGAAATAAATATTAAATTAATATAATTAAAATATTCTGGAAAAAAAAACAAATTATAGATTTGAAATAATATGTATTTGTCACTTTACGATTTTATATGAATTTTATTTCAGTTACCTGGTCATTTACATGTTCGGTTACAAAATTGTCGAAATTATCCTCCTTCAACAAATATTCAAATTGTACCAAATAAAACTAAACAGGTTGTTAATAATGTAGTACTGTTACGATGGTTACAAAGATTGCAGTTCAAAATGGGTCAAATTGAATTACAGTCATCTGCAGCAACTCAATTTTATTCTTTGTAATAAAATGTATTTTATTATAACAAATTATGTAATTGTACAAAGAATAATCGAAAATTTTTAGTGAAGTCGAGAATAATAACGTAAATACCGTCAGAATTTAAATTAATTAAATTAAAAATAAAATAAAATTAAAATAATTTTTATTTAATAGCGAAACTGTTTCTTTTTTATTATATTAGTTGTAAAAATTTTTACAAGTTAATAATTGTTTGTCAATTAATGTTATATTCTTTATTAAATTTTATAAAGCAAAGTAATATGATAAAATGGTCACATAAAGTTTTAAACGAAATTATTATTATAAAAAGTGCAAATTTGTTTCATTGACGATCTACATGTAGAAATCATAGGTCGACTACAATTTATATTAATGTACATTAATTTATTAATTAAAAAAGTCTAATTATCTAATATTGTAATTATGTTGTTACGTAAAAATAAAATGTTATTAAAAAGTTGTTTTTTTTTTTCTAAATTTAATCTTCATCTGATCGTCATAGAAGAATATTTGGACGTAGCTGTTGCAGCTCTTAAAAATTAAGGTAAATAAATATTTTTTACATAATCTAATTCAATTATAGAAACTTCAAAAAAATTGAATTTGATATTTTTGAGTTTAGGTATAAATAAAAAAATATGTATTACAGAGTAATATTCTTTATTTTGATAAATATCCATGTACAATTTTTAGGAATGTATTTAAAGGTATGCACGGTTATTGTAAAAATTTATAAGTTGCTTTTTTTTATAGACTGAATTTCAATATCACTAAATTTTAATACAGTTGCAATCGCATTAAACATGTGTCGTTTTTGGCTGACATTTTGTGACAAAAAGTAATTAACTGTAACATTTTTTAAATATTCAAGATTTGCACCCTCTCGCGTTTGGCAACGTTCTAATCTAAATTTAAAAAAAAATCATAGTTACATAAAATGCTAAAAAAATTGTTGCATGGTAATAAAATAAAATAAAATAGATAGTTACCTATCAATTTCTTGTTTCAAGGTAAATATTTTAGCATGACTTTTCTCTCGACATAATACCAATTCTTTATTTGTTTCGTGCAATGTTGTTTCAAGTTGGTTACAAGCTTTTTGAAGATTTTTGATATCTACATTTCGACGAGCTAACTCATGAGCATAATGTAATATATGAGGACTTTCACTACTATTTAAATCAAGATTCCCTTCTAAAACACCTGTTAATTGAGAATGATTATTCGATGCATTCTAAAATTTGACGAATTCATTAATCAAATATAATTAACTAAATATTTTTCAATTTTACTTTATTGCCTGGAAGAAATATTTGAAATGATGATTTTAATGTAGATACTTCTTGTTCTTTTTCATCTAAAAGAATTAGAGTTCTATTTCTTTGTTTCTGTAATTGAGTTTCTAGGTCAACAATGCGTGCTTTATAAAAAGAATGAATGGCTTCTATTTCCTGTTCGTGTTTTGCAAACATTGATTGCATTTGCTAAAAATATTATTAAAAATATAAAAATGACAACACCTATATTTATAATCATAAATACATACGTCTTGGTTTGTTTTTAATTGATTTTCATAGCCAGTAATAGTTTCTTCTAATTGTCGATTTAATACTAAATTCTGATCTTGCAAAACTCGTATTTTTATTTTGAGATTTTCTATTTCATCGGTCGTTTTCGAGGATTCTTTATATTGTTGTAACAAAGTTTCATAATCATTTAGTAGTTTTCGATGTACGTCCCAATGAACTGGTTGTACTTCATCTACTTGACATTTGTCACAAAATAATGTATTAATTTCGATTGGCTTGTTCAAATATTTATTGGCGTTTAATAACAATGTTTTATAGTTCAAAATCTTTTCAACTAATGTATTTACATAAGCTTTTAATTCCGATTCATTAGCATTTTGTATTTGTAGAAAGGTGTAATCTTCACCATTATTATGATATTTTTGTTCGGAATCTAAATCAGCTATATATGCTTTCAATTTGGTTATTTCGTTCTGATCTTCCAATCTCTGTTTATGATAATCAGCAATCGTGTGAGATAATTCAGCCAATCGTGTTTCTAAATTTGCAACACGTCTTTCATGAATTGCAATTTGATCTTTAGATTCTCTTTCAGCTTGAACAATTCGTTTTCTTTCTTCGTCCAATACAATTAAATGTTTTCTCTGAAGATGCATAAATTTTTCTGTCATATCTGATTCTTTAACACGTTCAACTTCTTCTTTATTGGCAAGCAACTGGAATTTTGGTGTTAATTCTGTTATTTTCTTCTCTAATATTAATTTTTCTTCTTTTTCCTGTGATAACAATCGCTGCAATTCACTGTAATAAAAAGAAATACAAAAATAATTCATTAAATAAAACATTGATATTAATTAACATTAACCTCATCATTATTATGTGATCGTTTTGTTCTTTTTCTCGTTCATGTTTTTCGATAATTAATTTTGATTTCAAATGTTCAATTTCTTTCGAAGTATCGTAAGTAACTTTTTTCAACTTCTCTTGCAATTCTTTGATCAAGTATTCATGCTGAAATAAATTGTAAATAAATATATTAAATTTAAAAAAAATATCAAATAATACCTTTTCTTTTTCCTGACGCAATAACTTTTTATCAGCTTGAAATGAAGCTTCCATACGACATTTTTCAGCAGATAATGTAGCCAACGATTTCATTAATGTTGTTAATTCTGAATTTAAGTTTGTATCGAATTCTTCTCCAATAGTTTCGTTTTCACCAGATATATTTGCGCTTGCTTCATTATTTGTCTGTAAAACAAATTTTTAACAACAAATATAGATTTTTTTTTCAATTACAGTTTTTCAATATGATTATTACAGAAATATTGTCACTAGTTGGCTTCTCAATATTGCATACATTTTTTAGTGCTGTTAAACTTGATTCTAATGCTGCCTTTTCCTTAACTAAGCTTTTATATGCTGTTACAAGATCTGAAAATGATTGAAAAATAATATTGTATCACTTTTACATATGTATACAGTATTTACCTCTTAATTTTGTCTGATAATATTTTAATTTTTCTTCTAATGATAAAATTTCTGAAATCAACTTGACTTTAGGCCATGTATCCATTATTATTTACAAAAAAAAAATAGTATTAAAAATTAAATTTAAAAATTGTAAAGGCACTTATTTTGACATTCCTCTTTACCTGTCACTTAACATTTGCAATAAACTACTCACTTCATGGCATTCTAGATCAAAACTTTAACCTATAAAATTTGAATTCTGCTCAGTGGGTGGTCCAGTTTCATTCAAGGAGGACCTGATACTATTTATGTACTTAATATTGCGAAAAATTAAGTAGGATAATTTTTTACATTTCTATTTTTTATTAATTTTCAATATTTTATTTTATTAGTTATTGTTTGTTTCATTACAGATTTAATAACACTCGTTCTTTTTGTTTATAAAGCTATTTAACATGTCAAATAAAAATATAAATAATATATTAAATAGTTTAGTCGACCTTGCAGATCTTATTGAATCTATGCAAATACAAATTTCGGAAGAAGAATTGGATTCATCAAGCGATGATAATGAAGAATTAGAAGATACAGAACAAGAAGTTCTAGATCCAGAATTAATGAAATTTTCAATATCGTTGTGGCATAACCAATTTAAATCTTGTATGTTCGAAACAATAATTATTGATATTCCACTTGATGTTATTATAAATATTAAGAATAATGAAAGCGATTTGTTAGAAAATAAGGTAAAATTGTAATTTAATAAAATAAGGTTAATGTTACATTAAAATATATTTTATAGGATTCTAATGAGATTGTTAAATTTCGAACACATGTTGATCAAGCCATAAACAAATTGGGAGGTACAGCTTATGTGAAAAACAATTGGCATGCTCCAAAGGTTTGTTTTTATTTTATAAATATTACTATGTACTATATATTGGAAATATAATCAATTAAATTACATTGTTTTAGGATGCATCCATGTTTAGTTTAGGATATTTACTGCAAGTTAAAAACTCAAAAGACGTACTTCATTATTTTCGTTGTTCTGAAGTCATAAATTCGGATTTTGATAAAAAATTAACTAATTTAAATTTTTGTGTTTCACTTCGGCCATGGATTGATATCCATCCTGCTAGCGAATTTAGATGTATTGTTGTTCATAATACTTTAATTGGTATTACACCTAGAGAATGGCCAAAATTTTATGCTCATTTTAAAACAGACTGTTTAAAAATAATTAAACGTTTAGAATTATTTTTTGAAAAATTTGTTAAAGTATTCCCAGAAAAACACTGTAGGTATTTTTATATTTGACATTAATAATTTATTTTTATAATCTTTATTATTTTTAAGATATATTTGATGTTGTTTATACATCCACTAAAATTCATCTTTGGGATTTCGGTCCTCTTAATGAATCCACCCAGCTGCATGCATTTATATGGACTGAAATTAAGGATCTTATTGAGGTACACTAAGATTTTCTTTTAATTTGAAATTATTTATTAATGTTTTTATTTTAATTTTAGAATTTCCCACAATATTGTAGCCCAGTTTTTCGTTATCTTTCTCAGGATTTAGGAATTATCCCTGGATGTGTTTATACACAGACATAAAATGTATATTTTTGTTGTAATTATGCATATAAAATAAATATTTTGTTTCGTACTTCATCTGACAAAAACGTATCTTGGAAGAAAAATTTATATATACAAATATAAAAAGTCATATGGAAATATATGTATGAGTATTTAAATTGAAGCAATGATTGATTTTATATTTCGTTTGTAGCTAAACGTACCATTGTGAAAAAAATAAACGTTTAACTGTTATTAGTTATAATTTATTACAGGAAAATGTTAAAATAGTTATTTTATTGAACATATTCAAGCTAATCAAATTCTTATTAAAAAAATATTTTACTAGGATTAATTTCAGATCACATAAATTTTTTATTAGAAATATGAATAAATTTAATAGGATTTTTTACAGTATATACATAATAATAAATACTTAAATATATGTAATTGTTTAAAAAAATCCTGGATTTGTATGTTCAATAATGCATCTTTTGCAATATTTTTTAACAGCTCTATAACCTTCGAGAGATATTTGACAATCTTGAATGTTTAGTTGTTGTAATCCACGACAAAAATAAGCAATATATTGTACTCCTCGATCCGTAACTAAATCACAGTTTCTTAAGCTAAGTTTTTTAATATTTGGACAACATTCGGCTAATGCACGTAATCCGGCATCGCTTACATCACATTTTCCTATATCGAGAGCTCGTAGTCTTGTACATGAACGTGCTAAGACTGTGATAGCATCGTCAGAGACTGCTTCGCAACCTCGTGCATTTAAATATCGGAGTTTATAACATCTTCGTGCAATTACTTTTAAGCCTGCATCACTAACTTGATCACATTTCGCAACGGATAAATATCGGAGTGTAGCACCTAATTTTGCAAGTTCATATAAGCCGAAATCAGTCACTTTCGAACAATCACTAACGCTAAGTTCTCTCAAACCTAAGCAAAAACTTGGAACGTGCTTCAAACCAGCATCTGCAAATCCAAAAGAAAAAAGAAAAACATTTATTTTTTATAGTTGTTTTAATAAAATTAGTTTAAAATTTATTATTTTATGAAATATATTTAATTTCCGTACCAGTAATTTGAACACACCGTCGGAGATATAGATATATTAATTGTGGACAATTTCGTACAATAATGCGTAAGCCCGTATCTTCAATTGCAGAACAGTCAGTTAGATCTAAATATTGCAGAATTAATCGGCGTGGAGGTTCTGGTCCTGGTATGACGCTGATGCAGGATACATTAATACAACCTGAAGTTTATTTAAAATTATTAATTATATTGAATTGTGGAAAAATAAAACACTTTTGATTTTAAATAAATATGAAATTGATTATGAAAATAGAATAGAATAGAAAAGAATAGAATACCTGTGATGTCAAGATGTTGTAAGTTACTACATCGCGTAATTAATTCGAACAAAGCCGAATTAGTAATTTCCGTACATCCGTGCGCTTGTAGATGAGTGAGTTCTGGACATCTTCGTGCAAGCAGAATAAGGCCACGATCAGTAAGTTTAATTCCATCACTTAAATATACTTTTTCAATATTAGGGCATGCTCCAGTTCGACCTTGACCACACAATTGTCGTAACACACCTCTAACTGCTTTATCACCACTTATATGCTCCCCGTAAAGTGTAATAGTTCTCCATAAAAATGGTCGCCACGCTAAATTTTCAAATCGTCTACATACTCGCGCACATACACTCAGATCATAGCTGTGAAGCCACGAAAATATTTTAAGTACTATGTCATCAGATAATTTATCGAATGAATTATTTTTTGAATATACTTTTTTTCCTTTAAATAAATTTGCGTTCATATTGCTTTCTGCCCACGGGTTAGAAATAGATGGTCCAGGACTTGGAGATACTAAAGTATGGTATCCTTGATCCAAATTTGGACTTGATTTACCTAGTTTGTTAAAATTATCCACTAAATAATTACAAGAATATAATGTAGGGGATGAGATCCGTTTCTCTGATGGTATTTGCATATTATTGCAATTATAAAATTTTTGGGAAAGTCCGTTGTGACGGCACATGGTTTCAGATTGACTTTCGGCAGATTTATGTTCAATTTGATTCCAATATCTGCCGTTCACAGATAAAGATGATAGTTCGAAAACTGTTTTATGATAATAATCTACGTTTGTGTTATTGTAATAATTTACTTTTTGTTTACATGACTGTTCGCAATCTAGCGATGAACTAGAATGATTTGATGACTGTTCACACATTGGGCAATATTGTAATTGTTCTAAAGATTTTTTAGACAGTTGATGAGGACATATAGTTTCAATTCGGTGCT
The DNA here is from genome assembly GCA_963966155.1 of Clivina fossor. Taxonomy (NCBI): domain Eukaryota; kingdom Metazoa; phylum Arthropoda; class Insecta; order Coleoptera; family Carabidae; genus Clivina; species Clivina fossor. Next base: position 43,613,264 of record OZ014550.1, on the reverse strand, counting down.
GATTATGGTAGATTTCTTGATTGCCGTCGTATAAAAGTGGAGGGTTTTTTCGGTTATCATATTCTGTTGTATATGGTGGATTTTGTTTTTGTTGTTGGTATATATTTTCAGTTGATATTTGAGAAGCCGGTGTTTTGCATCGTTTATTATCATTTAATTGCTCATTTTTTAGTTCGGAGTAAATGTCCACGTATAAATGCTTTTTGGAAGGATGTTTGGCAAATGAATTGTCTGTATGATAAGTCTGTTCTAAATTTTGATTAGCTCGTAATACATTATAATCGTCGTTGAGTTCATTGTTTGTATGATGGCATATCTGCGTTTCTAATGCTGTATGATAACCTTGATCTGCCGTTGGAGGAGAAGATCTACCCAATTTGACAAGGGGACAAACCATCGGCATGGGAGAAAGCCGATCCAAAAGTGTTGAAGGAGAGAGGCTCATTGCAGGACCCACCTATAAATCAAATGATATATCGTCATATTTATTTATTCATTTACATACATATAGGTAAGTTTTAAATATGTTTTAGAAAAATAAAGATTAGTAACAGATCTATGCTCAAATAAATTTTTTTATTTTTCTAATTTGAAAATACAAAATTGAAAAATTGTTACTGACTATTGCATTTGACAATAGTTATCAAAATGTATCTACTAAAATTTGTACGTAAATTAGAAATGGCGCACAGATTGATATTTAAAAAAGAAAAAGTATCTCTTTATACATAAATGTATAAGTGTTTGTGTGTATAACCGTTTTGTATCATTTCCAACTGAAGTAATACAGGTAGTACATTTTGTTGATTCAGATTGGATTGGTGCGTTGACCTCAGCATCTTACGGCAGGTTTTTGTCGTGTTCTAAGGCTCAATCGAATGCGCAGAACAGTACAGCAACAACACACCACATCCACATTGCACTGCTTTGAGCGTACAAAATAGCTATGTGTACTGTAGGTCGAGTTTACTTTAATTTCATCAATATCTTTCGCTAATTTTTCACTTTTAAACATTTCATTTATATAACAAAGGTATTATAACCAGTTTTTTTTTTTTAAATTTAGAGTATGTAACGAAAGCTTTACATACTTTTATATATCAAATCTAAAAGTTTTATTTGATTACACATTTATTTTGTAATATATGATTTTGAAATACGTACTTCGTAATATCGTTATGCATTATGTTGTATGTAAGAACTGTAGAATCTATGAACATATGCTGTATTAGTTCAATAGTGAGTATGCGGTGAGCTATGTGCGTGTGTGAAATGTGACCAGTTACCAGTTCAAATGCTAAACTTGGTTGACTGACAACCCTGGCAACATTCTTTCGTCGACTATTTTCACATGATCAAATTTATGCTAGTAATAACAAGTATTAATTATGTTTATTTAGAATTAGTTATTTATTATTATTTATCTATTTGGCAGTTATTTTGTATTGCATTTGAAAATGACGATTTTAAATGGGAATATTACTTGGAGAGATCTCAACGAGCAGTCAAGATACAAACTTATATATTTAGCATTTTTTCGCTCACCTAATGTCATCTGAGTGGACAACAGTAGTAATATAATCCATTTTCGTGTTAACCTAATTCAATATGACACATGGTAAAGCATTTTGACATTAAATTCAGATAGTGGTCACAGCACATTTGACTAACACTGACACTGGCACTGGCACTAACTTTGTACAAGTAACATAACTTTTGCGTATTGTACTGAACACAGATGTGATGTTTGACGAGTAAACTCGTGCCCGTGATGCGACATACAAAGAACTCGTAACATGGACACTAGCAAAGCAAGCAGCCAAACAGTGATACCGAAATCCAAGCAAATGGAGACGGGAAAGCTGTGTACCGTTGCCGTGCCAGTGTGCTGTAAAGGCGAACTGGTCGTGATCGTGGCCGTAATCCACTCACTAGCACTGGCACTGCTATCAGACTAGCTAACACTTACACACACACACACACACACACACACACACACTTATGCATGAGACACTACTACAATTTCAAAGCAAAGCACACTACATAGGCTCATAGGCACACTAGTCACGCAGCGCAGCATAGAACAGCAGAGCACAGCACGGCACGGCACATCACACTCACAGCAGCAACTCTTTCGTTCGTTTGCGTTGCGTTGCGTTGCGTTGCATTGCGCTCGCTCAGTTATTGTGGAATCTTGGTGGGCTTGCTGGCTCGTTGTTCGTCGTTTACTTCACCAGTTTGCCGAGTTTGTCTGTTGTTGCTCATACTAGCAAAGAGAATATAATAGTTGGTTGGTCGGTGGTAGGCAGTGGTTGGCTCGCTGGTCTTTACGTTATTGTGCTGTTGTTACTTCTCCCTCCAGCTTTTTACGAATCATACTTATTATTGCACATATTTACATATACCTACATACATAAACGAATTCAAACTTTTCACTACTTATCATTTTCATATGCGAAATCTTATCAAATTTTGTTCTTTTTTCCATATGATCGAAAAAAAAATTCAGTTCAATAACTATAATTTAATTTAAATGACAAGATTTTCAAGGCTCCAATTAGAGTTCTGAAGAATTCAGATTTTTTTTTTATAGAAACGCAAAAATTGATTTATTGATTCAAAAATATGAAATAAATTCACTTTTTGGATAATAATTTGCATTTATAAAAGAGTTTCAGTAAAAATTGTTATAAAAGAAAAACATTTTCAGCAGTCCGACTTATTTTCTTGGACAATGATCTCAATGTCCGCTAAAAAGTCAACTTTTTTCAAATTTTTACAAATAAAGAAAATTTACTTGAATTTGTTTCCTTATTGGTAAATTTTACTTATTCTGATATACATATATATATATATATATATATATATATATATATATATATATATGTATATATATATATATATATATATATATATATATATGTATATATATATATATATATATATATATATATATATATATATATATATATATATATATATATATATATATAGTCAGTTTCCCTTTTTACCGTGAGGTGTAGGGAATATATATATATATATATATGTATATATATCAGTAGCGCAGCCAGGATTTTGTCTTGGGGGGGGCCCAAGAATTTTATCTTGGAGAAGCAAAAAAAAAGCAAATACTAACCAGATTTCCACTTTATCTTACATGAATCGAATAATTAATAGTTTAAAATAATGAATGTTGGCTCAATATTTTGGGGTAAATAATTGTAGCGTTAGAAGTGACTATTGAATATATGACTAAATGAATAAAAATTGTTCTAATTCTTCTAGCCTTGGGGGGGGGGGGAAGCCCGTCGCCCCCCCCCCCCGGTTGCGCTACTGTTATATATATATATATATATATATATATATATATATATATATATTTCCAATTTGTGCATTTTCAGTTTTCAAACAAGCACAAAAAATTCCATAATAATAATTTTCAAAAAACAAATAATATTTTTTTCTTATATGGCGCAGCCTTTTTGGCGGACATTGTATCATACTTTTTTTTGCAATAGTTTACTAATGAATATTACAAAAAATATTAAATAAAATTGCAAAAAAAAAATTTAAGTAGGTATATATTTCACTATTGTAATATTAATTCTCATTTCAATTTGTATTAAGTATACTTAACTCACCTAGAATTGATTTATAACTTTTACCTATATAATTTTGAATGAGTATCTAATTTTATTTGATTGAATTAGTTGCCAAAATATAATGTTCAAAAAAAAGAAAATGAAAAATACTTTTCATAAAATATTTATAGTTTTTAATAAATTTTTAATTGAAATTGCAATATTTTAAACATGCAGATCAAATATAGTTGCGGGCCGGATGCGGTCCGCGGGCCGCCCATTTGAGGCTGCTGTTCTAAGACATGTAATAAACATGTAATAAACATAATTGTGTTTTAACGAACTTACATAAAAAATAAAATGTTTTGTTGTATTAATTCGAGAATAATAATTGTATTGCTCAACTGACAATACAAATATATTTAGGAGTATGTGGGTAAATTATTAGATGATAACGAAGATAAATATATTTTTGGCGTTTGTGAAAATATTTATTTTAGTATTTTATAAGTTCAAGGAAAACTAATGAACAAAGTATAGATATTCTTATCTAAATTTAGAACAAGAATACGACCTTCAATTTACAAATACATTTATAAATGAACAATAAACAATTGATACCATATTAGTCGATAGAATGTTAAGTTTTGACTCATCTTTTATTTGTTTAATAAATGTATGTAAAATAAAGAGTTGAAGAAGGCATTTTGTATGCGTAGTCCCGGTATGTTTCGGTTCGTGACATGCACAGTGCGTTCCTAGTCCATGCTTATCAGCAGGATGTGCATTCAAATAGATAATAGATGGGGATGGCATGTACGTACACTGGATACTAAGTTCTGGTCATCGCGGACAACAAAAGCCATCATCTTCGTTGTTTAGTTAAGTTCGAATTTAACCGCAGGCAGGCAGGCAAGTATTGCTTGCCTGCCAAGCAGTGTTCAGTCCAGTCCGTCCAGTCCGTCCAGTCGTTCAGTGTTGGTTGGTTGGGTTGGTATTATATGCGCATCTTGTTCAGTATTTCGGAGTGTGGTAACATAGAAATGCAGCATGGCGAAGCAATAGCAGTAATCCAATACTGATTGCGGACTGTAATGGCTAGCGGGTGTATTGGATTTGTGTGTGCGTGTGTGTGTGTCTGTACACAGAATATACGTTCATACGTGCAGACATACATACATACAATAACAAAATCAAATGAAGGTCTGCTGCTTGAGTCTACTTATTAACTATGCCATGTCGTATCGTTGCTGTGACAAAATAGAAAGTTAGTGTAACTTTTCAAATCGACCAGGTCGATTCGTTTGACATATTTGCACTACAATCGCCCACTAAAATATATTCTTTAAATGCGCTATAGATTAATTAATTAATAAGTTAACCTATCGATTTACAAAGCAATTTTAAAAATTTCTCTCCCAAATTTTTTTCTTTTATAACACGTCTTTTTATCATTTTCTTCATTTTTGGCAATATTTTGGGTATATATATTGAAATTGATAAATCAAAAGAAAATTAAGTACTTTTGATCAATCATTCCATATAAAAATACCTTAATAAAGTTCAAAATAAAAGTCATGTGTCCTTTTATTAAAAGAGTTAAAACGTTTTATTTTTTCACAAAAATACATAGAGGCTCTGGAAAATATTTATATGAAATATTACTCTAATAGTTTCTTAAAGTCTAAGGTATTTTCAGATATACCTACATACAGAATGAAAATATTCTGCTGTAATTTTATAGCTAGCTAACTTTATAAAAAAATGATAAGAAAATTTATCTAGATTATATATTTTTAAAAAGATAATTTTTATTATCTACACTTTGATTAAATATAGTATATATATATATATAGTATATATATATATATATATATATATATATATATATATATAAATATATATATATATAAATATATATATATATATATATATATATATATATATATATATATATATAGTTAAAAAATAATGTTCAATAAAAAAAAAACAATGCATAATTTGGTTTTACTCTACCGATATTATCCGACTGATTTATAGTAAAACATCTCCAATAAACACCTATTATTTAAAAGTTATATTACTGAATTATACGATATTATTATAATGTATTTATAAAAAATAATAATAATAATTTTTTCCTACTGACTAGCACATCTACACACTATATTTTCTAAATAGAAATCACACATGATATCTTTGATTTTATCGGACATTTAAAACAACCAAAAATCAGTATCAGCCTCAACAGAAAAAAAAAATTTGTAAAAGGAGAAATTCGGCTAGTTTTATCATATAAAGAACTATTTTCATTACAATACTTTTAAATTAAAAAAAAAAAATTATTTAAGAAATCGCATAGTCTTTAAATTATGTATATACTATGCGATTGTTTTATACAGTGGCGTAGCCAGGGGGGGTGTTAGGGGGGGGGGGTTGAAACCCCCCCAAGAACCTGAACGACCAAAAACATACGTATGTAAAATATGAAATATGTTATTTTACTTTCATTTTTATGAAAATAATTTTTATTGCTCTTTATTTTTTATACAAATTATAGTATTATCTTTATTGATTAATATTAGTAACCCCATAACAAGTTTCTGGCTACGCCACTGGTTTTATACTATATTCAAACTGTAATATAAAGATGATTAATTTAGCACTCACATAATAAAGACATAATATAGTGAAATTCGATAATTAATTTAGATGAATAAAAAGTTTGGAAATAACACAATACAATCACACGATTTGACTAGAGGATAACGATAAATGTATAGCATTTTGTTTAATTAATATTTGATAAAAATTAGTAATTGTTTTTCACAATATCATATTTTTAACGATATTTAGATCTTCTATATTAAAAATAAAACAACATACAAACAAACAAACAAAAAGGAAATAAGAAGGTAAATGTATTGTGTGGAACGAAACAGTTGAATATGCAAATATTTTGTTCGGGTTGCGTTATTTATGGCAATATTTTTCAAATTAACTGAATAATTTCTATCGAAAAATGAGGTAGATAATTACATCGTGGGAACAAAAATTCGTCGAAGTGCAGGTAAATTTTTGTGTTGGTATAGTTTATTTTTTGCTGGGGGCAAGGTTTCATCAGAATTTGAAACCAATTTCCTAAGTGCACACTAACACGTTTGACTTTGTGTATCTTATATATGTATGTAAGTGATATAAATATTTTGAAATAAATTTAACTTTTCATATATGAAATTAGTTGTAAACATAAGAAATATGTATATATGAAAATAAAAGTTATGATAGTATTAGATGAATATTTTCTGATAAATAATATAGCGCATATAATGTTCCACGAACTATGGTCAATATTTACCCCTGTTTTACTTTTTGTTTATTAAATTATTTTGCATGAACATATAAGATTTATGAACCAAATATTAATTAACTTACTTATATAAATAATAAAATATTTATAAAAATATATTATTGATATACAATATCTTGATTTTCTTGTTTGTAACTATTTATTCGAAAATTATGATTGTGGAAGCTTGCAAAACTTGAAAGTGGACAAATGAACAAGATTAAGAAGAAAAAAATGGTATTATTGTTTTTGTTTTGAAATGATCATGATTATAAATGCAAACAGAATACAGTGCGTAATTGAATATCATACCATAAAGCTGATATGAGACATTCGGTAAACATTTGTATTTATTAGTAATGTGCAGGTATATGCATATATATATGTATCTATGTTAATGTTTGAATGCTGTGAGTGAGTATAATTCGCGCGAGATTTCAAATCGTTACAGTGATAAAATAAAGATAAGTGCGGGTCCAGTTTATATATACTCGACGCCGATAAATCATGTTTCAGTCGTCGTCGTCGTCGTCGTGTGCAGACGCCGTACCGCGCCGCGCCGCGCCAAAACGTTTCTATTACAGCGTGTTAGCGTATTTGATTTGATTTGATTTGCTTTGCTTTTGATATACATAATTACTTACTTTATTATCAGCGCAAATCCAACTGATCATGAAAATATGCTATTTTTCGCAAATGTGATTCTTCAAGCAGAAGTAACATGATCCGATTGTATGCGTTTGTTTTATTTTTATTCGCGTTCATCGGTTCGCTAGGTTTACTTGCTAGTGGGAATAGTAATAGCAATGGAATACCCTTGAAAGCTGCATCCAAATGTTCCGGCTTTTCTTCGGACAACGGACATTCTATGAGACCCTGTTCTAAGTTGTGCGACAACGATAAGTGTGAACTACGACTTGCTGTCATTCTGCCAAACGATAGTTCATTAGCTGCTTCTTCTCTCCCAGAAGTAAGTTTCTCAAAAAAAAAAAGAAAAAGAAAAAGAAACAAGCTTCAGAAGTGCACAATTAATTCATCTACATTTTTTTTATGTGAAAGATTCAAGTTAAAAGTGTGTGTGTGTGTGTGTGTAATTATGGCATTTAAATCTCACACATCTCTGATGTTCCATGCACCGTGCTTTTTGGCCGGTTCGGTTCGGTCCGGTTCGGTTCAACAAAATAAGAAAGAAACGCGTGCATTGCTAAATTTGGTTTGGACGTAAAATCGTAATTTATCTTGTCTTGTAAGGCAAGAGGCGTAGGTTGTCATACAATTAGTTAAAAGAGATTCACTATTTTATGTAATTGCATTGTAATTGGCAATTCTTTGAAAATTAAACAGTATTCTTCGTTTCTTTATTGGAAATTATGCGAAATTATATTTCATTATCTAATTATTTCACTCGATTTTTAAATCAAATTAGAAGTATTAAATGTCTTCCGATGATTCAATTCGTATTGATGGAATAATGTAATGTAAGTTATTGTATTGTGTCAGGTGATGCCATTTCTGAAAAAAGCAGTGCAATACGCTCATGACAATGATATACTTGAGAAATGGGTAACAGTGAATTTAATACCAAAAGATGATATGTGTCATGCAAGTTATGCTCAGAAGGCATTAATCGAATATTACTCAAATTCGGATTATTGTATTCACGCAATTTTCGGACCAGTATGTGATTATTGTGTCGGTAAGTAGATTTTATATATTAGTTTAAATAATACGTCATCAATCATATTGGCTAGGTTAACAAATAGAAAATTTTCAAATTCTTGGAAAGTTTTCATTCATTTTTATTTTCGCTATATCGTAGGTACACGTATGTATGTATTTATATATCAATTTATAAAAAAAAACAAAACTACATAGCTATATCAATTTGATGTCAACGATAATAATAACTAGTTATCACGGTGATACTTAAACAATTTTTAGAATAGAGTTTCTCAATCTACTGATAATACTATTCTTTTAATTATTTTTTAGGTAGGTTTAATTTTAACTATGTGTATAGCTGTATAGGTATTCAATTTATTTTGTTTTACACTTGATTCAGTAATGTACAGTAGATTTTTATTGCAATTTTTTCCTTATTACATTTTTAATTCTTTATTAATAATACAAGCCTAATTTTTAATTTAACTATTTTAAATTTTATTGTAATTTATTTCAAAATTTATATGAATTACTTATCATTGCATTTTAAAATAAAATCATTTGGTAATTTTATTATAAAATTTACTCATAGTTCCCATTTTGAATAAATAAATAGTTAAATAGTAAAAAAATTAATAGATTGATAGATTCAGATAGATTATTTTGAATTCAGAATTGACCTTTGTTACCTTTTCTTTATTATATATATATAAATAAATAGAATTGTCAAGTAGTTATAGAAATTTCTGATTAATTCGTTGTAGAGTATATGAAGAAATATTTTTGTAGTACGTCTCTGTGAAAAATGTAAATAAATGATTTTCTGATTCATTGATAATGTAAGATGGTTTTTTTTTCTGTTGAGCGATTTTGTGGCGCTTTTCATTCTTTAGGTTGTAAAATATGTCACTGTTTATCTGATCCGTTATAATTTCTAATAATAGATTCGTTTATCGGTAGAATTTTAATTGATTTATCCGATAACGAATCATCAGGTTGTACACTTTGAAATAATGTTCTTGATATTTTAATTGAAACAAGTGTTTGTCGTTATCTCAATGTAGGTACCGCTATATGGATAAAATGAACTTCATTTCAAGTACTTTTATAAACTTAGCCTATACCTACTGATTTTTTATGCTATAATATCTTAATTTTTAAACATAGTGCCTGACACAAGTTTGGTTTTAATTACGGTTTTAAATAATATCGATTTGAAAACAATGCAATGTTTGTCTGAATAGGGATGTTCGGAGGAAACTGATTTCGGGATAGTGGAAAGAGTTTGTGCCATACTCTTTTGGATATATGCAATGTTATAAAATCAGGACTAAATAATTAAACTAAAACATTTAAACATCGAGTTTGTAGTACCAAGTATATTATTATTAGCAAAATAGCTTATTGTAATAAAGCTGAATGTAAAACAAGTTTTTTTAATGTTTGTAAAAAATTTGATACGGTCCAGATTAGGAAGATAGATGATTTTTCGTAATAAAATGAAGAAATATTATCTGAATACATAATGCAGAAAGATATTTTTAGGTTATATTTTTTTATGCATGTTTTATTATATTTATTTTCATTTCAAACATATTTGATTTATGTTTCCTATATATATACATACATACATACATACATACACAATCACGCCATGTACCCAAAAGGGTGTGGCACAAACTCTTTTCAACATCCCGAAATCAGTCGCCTCCAAACATTCCTATCTAAACAAGCAACTTTCGCTTTATCCACATCCATAATTCTTTTTATACATGCTCTTTTATTCCTATTACTTGGAAACTTACGCTCACGCAAAACACTCTCAATCATATCACTCCAACTACTCATCAGACGTCCATGCAAACGTATACCATCAAAATATATAGCTACTATAGTGATATTTTAAAAAATGCTCTTTTCGGGATTTGTATATATATATATATATATATATATACAGTGGTGTAACAAAAAAATTTGAGCCACCCCGCAAATATTTAAATGGGTTTTACCAAATATACAGCACAGTTCCCGAAAAGAGCATTTCTTAAAATATCACTATAGTAGCTATATATTTTGATGGTATATGTTTGCGTGGACGTCTGATGAGTAGTTGGAGTGGTATGATTGAGAGTGTTTTGCGTGAGCGTAAGTTTCCAAATAATAGGAATAAAAGCAATAATTCTGTAAAAAGCAAGAAATAGATGTGTTAGAAAATTATATTGTGGCTCAAACTAAATGCCGCAGCGTCAGAGTATGCACTACAAAACAATAATATGTAAATAAACTAGCAGGGCCTGTGAGCTTCGCTGCATATTCTGATTAGGTTGACTGAAATTTAGCAATGAAATAGGTAAAATTTGGAAAATTTGCTGAAAAGGTTAACATTCCAAATGTTAAGAGAATTGTAAATTATTTGAATGTAACTAATGTAGTGTGAGTGTAGACAATACAATATATATATATATATATATATATATATATATATATATATATATATATATATAAATAATATTATTATTAACAGTTTTAGATTTTTTTCCAACATTGTGATAATATTATACAGCTCTGTGCTAACTTTAAACTTTATAACTCACTTTCTAGTTGCGTTTTGTAACAGGACAAACATACATACATACATACATATTTACATTGTGCTTTATAGGTATAGATCTACACATAGTTGATATTTTGCACAATTTTTTCTAAAAATATTCCTATACATAACAATTTGTAGTGGGATCATTTAGTAGTGGAATAAATCTTTAATATATTCTTTATTTATCATAACATATAAATCTTTTTTAGTATTGAACTCATCTTAGTTTATAGGCCCTTTTCGTTGTTGCCCGTTTCCCCTTTCTCCATATATATATATATATATATATATATATATATATATATATATATGTAATATAATATAGCAATTTATAAAATATTTGAAATTGATATGTACAAAATTATAATAATTTACAATGCAACTAACAATATATATGTGAATTTGAATTGCATATATTTAGGAGCAAGTACATTTTTTTATATTGTAAAACTATATTAATAAAATTATTTTTAATTAAAAAATAAACAAATATTGATTATAGTGTAATGTATATTTTGCAAATTTTCATAATTGTCCTACACTCCATAAAATTTAAATAGGGATTTTCAAGTCCGTTGTTAATATTTCAGCTGGAGTTAGTCGAATTGTAAAATTTTTTCAAACACCACTTTTAACAGCCGGTGGTTTTTCGAATGATTTCGACAAACCGAAAAGAAGTTGCGATGACGAATATTTCATGTTAGTAAGAACAGGTACTTTAGTATTTCAAGGATTATCACAGTTTTTTCGACAAATAACGAACAGGTTAATTACTTATTTATAATTTTTGTTGTTATTATTTTTTTGTTTGAAATACATTTTTAGATTTCAGTGGAAGAAAGTCGCATTTCTGTACGATAAACAAGGACAGCGTGAACTTGCCGGCCAGAATACTTGTTCTCTTATGATGCAAACATTAGTTCAGGAATTAAGTGAAGTTAAGGGATTTCAATATAAGGATGGTGATTTAGGTTTGTCAACATTCAATGTCAGTGAATTTCTGCGGAAAGATATTGGCGTGAATTACGGAAGTAATATTATATTTTTCAGCTTTCAATTTCATTTTGATAAAAAAAACTTAAATATTTTTAGTTATTGTTATGTGCGCGTCGCACGACAGAATTAGAGAAATATTATTAGCAGCGGCCGATTTAGATCAAATGGTGTATCAAGGAGAATATTTATTTTTTAACATTGAGTTAATAAATGAGTAAGTTTTTTGTTTTTTGTTTTTTCTAAATTTTACTTATATTATTGTTAATAATCATGTAGAATTACGAATCGAAGTCATCCGTGGGAAGATGAAAAGGATGAATACAATAGAACAAAATTAAAAGACGCGTATAAAAGTGTTCTGACATTAACTAGTGCTGCTGAAGATAGTGGCTTAAATATTCAGACTAAATCAAATAATTCAGCTGGATTTTACGACGCCATGTTGTTATATTTAAATACAGTTGGAAATTATATTCGTCGTTACAAAAATAATACTATTTTGGACGGATATAAGTTAGTTTATGATATGTACAATATCACGTTTCAAGGTAATCGAAAATTTTTCTTACTACTACACTAACTTAATCTAATATTTTGAGAGAGGTTTCAATATGGATTTATAAAATAATTGGCTGGGAGAATCTGTTAACGCAAATAATGAAAAGAATTTAAGAATATAGCATCAAATCTAGAGTGTGCAAATGAAAGAACACGGACTAATGATATGATTCTTTACACTGTAATAAATTTATGTAATTTTTCTTGTAATTTATGTAATTTTACTTGTTTTATGAATATAATTTTTCATAAAAGAATGCAATATTACGTAAATTATTACAGTAAAATTACAAAATGTCGTTATTTTTACTGTTAAATCCGTCCCGTTTTGACCGGGACAGTCCCGTTTTTATGGATACTGTCCCAGTGTCCCCACATAATGCACCAGAACATTGAAATGTCCCGTTTTATATAAAATACTAATATTGTCCGTGAATAAACCTAATAATTTATGAAATTCATTTAGATTATGTCTTTCTATTATTTTCAGTGCAACAATCAGTTTGAAACTTCATTAATGTAAATGTGATTTTAATGTTTAATTTATTTAAATGTTTTGTTTATGGATATTACTTTTTTTATTAGAATTTAATGTATAATTTAAATTTTTTCTTAGATTTAAAATAGAAAAAAATAATTTTTTAAATAAAATTTGAAGTGTCCCTTTTTTACATTTCATAATTATGGGATCCCTACTGTTAAACCCTATGTAGAATTATATAAATTTAAGGTACATATATTTTGTACAGTGTATACATTTCGTATTTGAGTTTACGTGTATAGCTTTTATTCACAAAAATTAGTATCATTAAATTTTTTTTTGTATGATATCTAAATGACTCTTTTCTTATTCTGTTATTTTAAATGTCAATGGTTTTTAAGTACAATGAAATATTAATTTTGATTTGTAAATATTTTATATATTTTTAAATTGTATATGATACGTAGATTCATGAGATATGAATGTTAATTATTATTTGGTAATTTAATTTAAAATTCTATGGCACTATTGTGTAATAATTTGTTTAATAAGAAATGTAATATTTGATTTGCTGATTATTCTAAAACTACAATTATAAATATGAACTAACTATATTATTCAAATTTTTGTTTAGTTTTTCAAAATTTTTCGAAAACAAATCGTTTACCGTAATTAAGTTAAAATTGAGTGTATTTCGATTCGAGCAAATATTTACGGTGAAATTCATCATACCTAATAAACAAGCAATTAAATTGTTCGTTGAGAGGAAAGTAATTATAGTCAGGAATATTTTACGTATGATTGCAGGGTTAAATGGTGAAGTACAAATGAACGAAAATGGGGACAGGATTACATATTACTCGCTGCTTACTTTTAATTCGGATAATAATAGTATTCAAGTAAGATATTATGTGTATTTGCAATTTGCAATAGAAATAATGCGTGATTATGTTAATATTTTATTGAAAATTCTGGCATAGGTAGCTGCTGATTATCGACAGGGTGATACAGAAATTAAATTTAACACAAAAAGCAGAATTTATTGGCCTGGTGATTCTGATTTACCACCTTTGGATACTCCTGTTTGCGGATTTGATAACTCAAAATGTCAAAGTATTGTTTGTTTATTCCTTTAACAAATTTATTTTTGTAAAATTAATTTTATTCTTTTTTTTGTTTAATCTAGCTTCATTTGTTCCTATAGTTTCGTTTTCTGTTCTTATAGTCCTGGTTATAATTTTAATTTTCGTTTGCGTATTTATTTATAGGTAAATAGAAATGGATTTTTTTTTGGTGTAATGATAAAAATTTACAAACATTATTTTAGGCATTATAAAGAAGAAAAAGAAATAGCTGCAATGAGTTGGAAAGTACACTGGACAGAAGTTTCCGAATTTTCGGATATACTTAATCCACAAATGGACTATGTAAAATTTGGCAGTAAAATGGTAACAACTAATAACTAATAGAGAGTTTTCACTTAATGTTAAAAAAAAAACAACGTGAATAATATGAAAGTACACAATACGAGTTGTAATATATATATATATATATATATATATGGTACCTATATATATATATATATATATATATATATATATATATATATATATATATATATATGGCTGAATCTGAAGAAAAACTGAGAAGGATGATTGATAGAATTAATGTTGTTGGTAAAGATATGAATCTTGTGTTGAATGTTGATAAGTGCAAAGTTTTAGTTTTTGAGAAAGGTGATTTGATGACTGAATGTAATGTACATATTGACGGTGCACGTTTAGAGCAGGTAGATGAATTTGTGTATTTGGGTAGTTTGCTGTCTAGAGATGGCCGTTTTGATCGTGAAATTGAAAGGAGAGTAAATGCTGGTTGTAAGGTTTTGGGTGCTTTGGGAACTTTTGCTAGGAATGTAAATGTTTCAAAAGAAGCCCGTTTAAGTATATACAATGCAGTTTTGGTGCCTACGGTGATGTATGGTAGTGAATGTTGGGTTTGGTTGCAAAAGCATAAACGGAAAATGACTGCTGTGGAAATGAGATTTTTACGTGGGGTATGTGGTGTAACTAGGAGAGATCGGGTACGAAATAGACTAGTGTATGATGAGTGTGAAATTGAAAAAAATGTTGTAGCAAAAGTTGGTGTTAGTCAGTTATGATGGTTCGGACATGTTGAGCGAATGTCTAATGAACGTTTGGTTAAAAAGATTTATTTGAATGATTTTGATGGTTTACGTTTGCGTGGACGTCCAATGAGTAGTTGGAGTGATATGATTGAGAGTGTTTTGCGTGAGCGAAAGTTTCCAAGTAGTAGGAATAGAGCATGTATGAGAGGAATTATGAATGTGGATGAAGCGAAAGTTGCTTGTTTGGATAGGAGTGTTTGGAGGCGACTGATTTCGGGATAATGAAAAGAGTTTGTGCCACACCCTTTTGGGTATATGGCGTGATTGTGTATGTATGTATGTATGTATGTATATATATATATATATATATATATATATATATATATATATATATATTTTGGCGTACTATTTTACATTTTCAATATATATTTTCATTTTTAACTTATATGTTATAATGTCTTATTTTATTTTTTATAATATAGAAAAAAAAATTATTTATTTTTTTTATCCAACATTATTTATAAATTTTAGTTTTTTACAGTTTTAGATTTACATATGTTAATGTTACTCTCTATTTACATTATACGATTTTTATGTGTTCAAACCTTTAGAAGAAAAAAAAAGATATTTTTGTGAATGAAGATCACAGAAATAAAAAAAAACTAGATATCACACGCTTTCTTTTGCTAAATGATGTTAGTTAAGTAAGAAAAAGCATGTATGTCTAATTTTTTTAGTTCTATGGTTTAAATCGATAAAAAATTCTCCTTTTTCTTCTCCAAAAGGTTTGGACGCTTAAGTCTCGGTTCATATCTTATAATTATGAGAAGTTTTTCTGGAATTTTGATTAAGTTCGGGGATAAATAGTGTAGTTAAAATAAAATTTAAAAACTTTTAATTTTTTTTCCCCCAGAAAGTTGGAAACTGTACAATTATATAATTTATGTGGGCACTAACATAATTCTTTGTGAAAATTTGAATAATCTCGGATAAATAATGTAGCCATAATAGATTTTTAAAAACTTTAGTATTTTTTTTCTCGAAAAATTGACAAAAATAAAACCACATGCCCATTGTATGTAAATGTAAATCGCATAAATGCTCTAGGAGAAGATACGATCATAAAACTAAGTTCAGATTCGTCATCTAGAGCAGGGCATATTAATCTATAAGAATTGAAGGTTTTGTTGAAAATGTAAAAAAATAGAGTTCGCTACTGTATAACGATATGTGAAAACTCTTGTATAATTTCGAAATAATGTTAAGATTCGATTATTTGTTGTAGACAGTATTTTCCGAGTTATCTAACAATATGCAAGTGTATATGCCAATTGGATATTACAAAAGTATGAAAGTGGCTTTAAAAAAGATCACTCTACCGAAACTAGAACTATCTCAAATGCATTTGAAACGTTTAAAGCTTGTATGTGAAATGTGATAAATGAGGTTTGACAATTTTGTGCTTACAAATGAAATATGTGTTCGGTGCAGATGCAGGATTTGCAGCATGATCATCTAGTCAGATTTTATGGTGCTTGTTTCGAGCCGCCGCATCAGTTCTTGCTCATGGAATATTGCCAGAAAGGAAGTCTGCAAGACGTACTTGAAAAGGACGATATCAAACTAGAATTAATGATACGAAAATCGTTTATTCATGATTTAGTACGAGTAAGTACAATTTTATAACGTTGTACGCTTACGCCATATTGATATAATCGTACATATGTATCTCTATCTACGGTTCCTTTATATTTTGATTCAATTTCAATTGTTTTCATTTGACAACTAACTAATCTATTATTTAATAAAGATAAATGTTGTGTTCTAAATATATATATATATATATATGTATATATATATATATATATATATATATATATATATATATATATATAGTGAGTAATTTATATATTTATATACTTATGTATTTTTCATATTTTTAGAGAAAATTTCTAAAAAGATTTGATGTATTTTGAAAAAAAAAAAAACAAAATTGTCAAAGTCGGCTTTTTTTGCTTTAATTATAATATAATTCTTGCAATAACTCTATTAATACGCATAAGAAACTTAACAAATTGTATATTTTTGGTAAAAACTTATAAAATACCCTTTTCAGTATTCTATTAAAAAAATAAAGTAATTATTTTCAGTTTTTTGCCCGTGTGCATAAACATTTTTTTTAAAATGAAAATTCTTGGATTCCGTAAGAAATTTCGTTGCAATATACATAGAAAGACTTTTTTAGGGAATTCAAGAATTTTCATTTTAACAAATCGTTATTTTTAACGAAAATGTTTATGCATACGGAGTTAGGGATTTATTTGAAAATGGTTGAAACAATTGAATCATTCAATGTAAATCGAATACCCTGTACCTGAAAATGTCTTTTACATATATATTTAGAACTATTTAATTAAAAGATAATGTAAATTTTAATAGTTAGATAATTTAAATATCGATTCGGTTACTTATGTTATATGAAAGTTAGAAAATGAATAATAATATGTAGGTGTATATAATTTTTGTCAATTATGTTCTGTTTTGTGGTTTTGCTTTGAACAGGGCATGTCATATCTACATAATAGTGATATACGATCACACGGTTCGCTATCGTCATCGAATTGTGTGGTGGATGGCAGACTCGTGCTGAAAATTGCCGATTTTGGGCTGCGCTTTTTGAACAAAAGCGAAGAGGAGCCGGAATCTTATGCTTATTGGAGGAGTAAGTGCTTTATTCGATGACGTACGAACATGTAGCCTAGTGACCTAACCTACTTTATAATATTACACATCTTACACCTGACGCTTTCAGCAACTTTGTCCAATAACAATGACGACAGTATTTTCTTTCATTTAGATCTCTTTCTATAGATATATTCTTTTGTCGCTTTATTCGGATTTTATCAATTCTTTTATTTGCCATATTTTCTAGTACTACTGCTCAATCGTTACTTTTGTTTTTTTTTAAATAATCTTCTAACATGAAAATCTTAGGTGTGCTAAAAGTTTCGATACTGCCAAGCTACAAGTACAAACACATTAGTTTGTTTAGCATTTTTTATTGTTAATATTTTTATATGTTTGTATATGTTTAGTTTAAAATAAAAATTCTTTCTTTTTCGGCCTGTAATTTTCGGTCGAATGTACTTAAGAATACGCGGTTGTTACAGCTTAATTTGTAAATTGATAAAGAATTAAAAACTAGAAAAATATAGAGTGCAGTGGCGTAGCCAGGGGGGTGTTAGGGGGGGGGTTAAAACCCCCCCAAGAACCTGAACGACCAAAAACATACGTATGTGAAATATGAAATATGTTATTTTACTTTCATTTTTATAAAAATAATAATTTTTATTGCTTTTTATTTTTTATACAAATTATAGTATTATATTTATTGATTAATATTATATCATTTCTTTAGTTACCCCCCCCCCCCATGACAAGTTTCTGGTTACGCCACTAAAAAAAAATGGTACATTTCTTACAAATGAATCATAAGTTATTTCAAATTTGTACTTAAGTTACTGCCTAAAAATTTCAAATATTTAAATATTTAAATTTGAATAATTTGTGTGATAGATTTTTGTTGTAAGAATGTAGTAGCAAAACATTTCTATTAAAATAATTGTATTTGATTTTGATTGATTATGTTATGAAAATAATAAATCGTTGTTTATTTAAGAGTTTATCACGTTTGTACGAGAAATAACAATTGAATCGATTCGAGTTGAATCGAGCAATCGCGTAATCGAAGATTTGAATGCATTTCAGTTTTTATCTCCGTTTGTATTTGATTTGAATGATTGAATGGTTGTTTTTTTTTTGTTGTACTTACTTTCTATTACTGAATAATACTTAGTAAAGATTATATAATGTCGTTAATGGTTGATTGGAATTTGATTGGGATTTGTTTGTTTTTGTTGAATTGCTTAGAAAAACTCTGGGTGGCTCCCGAATTGTTAAGAATGCCAAATCCGCCCGACGACGGTACTCAAAAGGGGGACGTCTATTCCTGCGGAATAATAATGCACGAAATAATGCTGCGAAAAGGACCATTCTACTTAGGCTACGATCTACCACCTAAAGGTTTGTTCATTTTTTATTTATCGCCACGCAATTCGTGCTTTCAATCTTAAACTGATCAGCGATTTTTATGCGAAAACCCAGACACTACAATTCGTTCATCTTTTATTCATTCGTTCCATGCATTTTTATTGTTCGAATAGGTATACTATGGACTATTTCGTTTTCTTCTCCGACTCTCAACAATTATTTACAACAAATTGCTTTATTGATTTATTGAAAATTTATTATTGTTAAAAAAAAACGATCGTTACTATTTATTTAACAATGTCATTATTTTATTTAAATACCATTTTCTCAGTTTTCTTTATACTTCCAATAACCACTAAAATTTTAATTAAAATAGTTATTTTCAAAGTTATGAAATACGTGCCAAAACAGAAATTTTATGAACGTAATAAATTGTTTATATCACTTAAACTTGATCAGCTTATCAGTCTATCAGTGTAATTTTGATTTGTGACAATATTGAAATGTGTCCTAATATTAAAATTTGCTACATATGTTTTCAACAAAAACCAGTCAATATTATTATTATTATTATTATACAATTAGAATAAAGAAATATTATAATATTTAATGGGAATACAAAATATGTGATATTATTGTTGGTAGAAGATTTGTACCTACTAGAAATTTTATTTGGTATTTGTTTTTTTTTATATTTACCCGAAATGAATTTATTTTTGCTGTATATTGAAGTTGTTCTCCATTTCGTTGTGTTAATGAACAAACATTAAAGAGATTTTGCAAATAAAACGACGTATATTTTGTTGAAAACGTAATGAATTTGTACTAAATAAGTAAGAGTCATTAAGCTTAAACTTTCTTAGATACACTGAATAATAAAAACCATGTTACAATACTTGCTCCTTGTCAGCTTCAAAATCCTTCCAAAATTCATTACATCGTATTCTATTACAAATTTACTCGTCTATTTTATAAATAAAATACTGTAATTGTGATACATTTGAATATTGTAAAGATTTATAGTTTTAAGTATGACGTTTAGTGTAACAAGATTTTATTGTGCGAAAACTTATTCAATGTTGGTGAGATAAAATAATTTAATGAATATTTGATAAATAATTTTTGTTTTTTAATATTTTTATCAAAACACAACTACTTATAAAAATTTTAAATTGTAAGTGTAAATTTAATTAAAAAGAATGTTGTTATGAAACACAAAAATTAGCAATTAATTTGAGTTATTTTGAAAGAAAATAGTGAAAAAGTTGGTGTGTGAATGAAACGAGAAATTTCACTGTTAGTAGACGATAAGGTGGTGACGGTTGTGGGGGCGTGCAGCGACGAATAGTAAAGCGAAAACAAGTCGATTAGTATAGTTTGTCGCGTTGTCCGGCAAACGCCAATGGCAATGACAACGGCACGGCTGTGTGTGTGTGTGTGTCACTGTCATCATAGAATGTATAGAAGGGCCAGGCATGGCATGGCATGTCATGTCATGTCGTGTTGCAATGCGATGCGACGAGATGCGACGCAACGCGCCGCGACGCGACACGGCGCGGCAGCGGTAACGCCAACGATAGCGCGATGCTCTCACGCTGTGGCAGTGGCGCTGCCGTCGAGTTGCGTTGCGACGCTCTCCGTCGTTTGATGCTGTACAGAAAGCTCAAACGCTGACGCAAGCGCGAAGTGCAGAGTTGTCGTTGCTGTGAGAGAGTTGCCGCTGCCGCTGCCGTCGAACCGCGCGGTGCCGGTACACCGCTACCGTTACCGCTAGCCGCGCGCGTCTTGCATCGTGTGTGCTTTACTATCCTATCATGCAATCGTTCATTCGCTCTCAAGCTTTCGACTAACTCACATTCATTTGAAATTTTCAAACTAAATTTAACACTCACAATCAGTCGCAGTGATTTTCTTCTAGTCAGCATGCTATCGAAAAGATTGTTCGGTAACTATACGTTAAACTTACAGTCTAACGTAGTTTGTGTTAAAACCATGTGCTCGAGTTGTTAAACTGTTAAACGAAATTGTGATAAGGTCATGGAAGAAGCCGTTTTAAGCTGTGATTTCTTTACCTGCACTTACTAAACTAAATTATACTAAACTTAAAACCGAATTGATTCTTATTTTGCAATTTATACGATTACGATATAAATAGTTTTGTAATGTAATGTAAAACAAACTTTGGGACCAACTCAATAGCTGAATAACTGAACGACTGTTAAATAATAGGTGGTCGTCGTGCGCGTATTGTACTCGCTCGTACATCACATCACGTGTACCTACTTGATTATGTCAAATAATAACAATAGCGTTTTGAATCTTTCCGCACACACAATGTCACTGACGTTACCTAGCACTGAAGGGAACATGGGCCGGCAGGAAGGTAGTTCTCCGTCACCCAGGAGGGCTATCAGTCCTTTGCTAGAAGTACGAAGGCCTCATTGTACACTAAATTGCGACCATTGTAACTTTATCTTAGAAAACCGATTCAAACACTCCAGTAAGTGTCTGATATACTCATATCCTCCTATTGTTAGTCCCATATGTATTTATCTATAACAAAGAACTAATTAATGATTAAGGAATGAAAAACTTCTTTAATGATAAGAACAAATTTACAATCTCGTTGATAGATACCTAGTATTCCTGATATTATTTTTAAATATCTATTTCTGATATATCAACAAAGTTTCAGCATGAATCTGGGATTAATTAATTTTATTAAATTAATATTAATTTTTCATCAGAGTTAGATATTTGAGAGAGAGAGAGAGAGCACTTTAAAATTATCATATTAGGAATTGCAAGCAAACGCAAATCAGATTCGAAACTGGTCTTTTTACCAAATAGGGCGGAATTTATGTTTCTTTAAAATTTTTAAATAATTTAGTACATTGTACTACCTACATACTTATTTACTTCAGTACGAAATATTCATTTATAATAGATACATTTATTCAAGAGCAGACACAACTTTTTAAAAGCAAAATTAAAAATAACAACATATGTTTTATCTTTATATTTTTATAACGAGACTTCGACCGATTAATATTCATGAATAAAATCTACTTTTCCTGAACAATGTTATCAAATTTTGCTTCGACGTAATGACAGTAGGCTATTTGTATTGGTACTTGTCATATTACGCTGACACTATTGGGACATATGTTATAGTATGCTATGCATTCATTGTTTATTTTAACAATAAAATTAGCATTATTTGTTGAAAATTGTAGAATAGCGTATTTGAATTTCTATTAGCCGTAAATTTTATAATCTAATTAGTAGCGAATTATAATTAAATTCTTTGAAATTAGTATTTTATTAATATTTGTTAACTATTATGATGTGCGAAATTAGTGAAATTATTGATAGTTATCTAATATTTGTAGACAAATTTTGAATTTTATAATATACAATACATATTTTATTTGTTTAACAATTATTTCATTAACATAAATTCTAATTTACATTAATGTTCCTGATTGAAACTGACAATAAATGATTAATATTTAATCGTTTACCGTTATTTGGTGGCAGTTTTACTTGCAAGTTGTAATTCTCTAGCTGAGCGCTTTACCCATACGGCCACAGGTGACTACACCAGTAGACAGAATTAATTTCATTTTAGTATTTGTTTGTCAATTTTTAAATTGTTAAATATTTCAATTTACTTTAATTATTTTTATTGTGTATCTGATAATAAATGAATTATTTTTAAACTATTGCATAACCTTAGACAAATAAAGAAATAACAAAAAAGTTATGTAATTTATTAACGAAAACAGTGTTTGATGTCGTTAAAATCATTAACTTCGAATTATTTCCAAATGGAAGCAATGATGAAGGATATTGGTTTGTAGACATAAGAGAAAAAAAATTTTGTTGTTTTTTGTGTGAAATTGCAGATATAGCGGAATCGGTCAAAAACGGCATTCCTAGTTCTAGCGGACAGCCATTACGACCCTTAATTGATGACGCGTCGACGGAGGATGAAGTTGCTGCCCTCATGAGAAGATGTTGGGCAGAAGATGCTGCAGATAGGCCTGATTTTCCAGCTCTAAAAAACACCATTAGAAAACTGAACAAGTGAGTTTTATTTTATTACATTCAACTCTCGTTTTCTTTGTAAACTTATTTATTTTTATTTGTTAGAACTTCGTGATGGTCGCATTGATTTTGAACTTATCTTGTTATCTCTAAAGATGTTAAAAATATGATTTGATTTCAAAAGAAAACTTGTTAGAGATGTCCTTTAGTTTTCGAGTTGAAAGATCAGATTGGAGACAGGGAATTTAACTATATTATTTATTAAATGAAACAAGAACAATTGTTTTACAAACTTGCAAAAAACTCCGGTATGTTTTTTGCATGAACAAGTCATATTACTCTAAAAGCATCTAAGAGGAAAATTAATTATAATTGCTTATTTCTGTGGTTACCTTTCGCGCTTTTTGTTTTAATTAAGTTTATGCTAAAAACTTATTTATTTTAGTTACGATATAAAAAAAATCTGCTGTTATATATTATTTTCTGATAAATATAATTTTCTCTGCACGACGAATTTTTCGTTTGTGATTTGGTTGAATTTTTGTTCGAAGTTTTGTTCGAAGCAAGGCGGTGATATGTACGTATGTCGTAACTAAATATGAACCATTTGCAAGAATGGAATTGCCAGAGGATATAAAATTGAATTCGTTCGTATTTAAAGGGCACTGACGCGAATTCTGCTACCCAGATAGAAACCAAATTGTCTTGTTACTACGGGCTTGTTTTATTGCTCCCAGTTGATTAACGAATACATTTTGCTACTAAAAAACTATTATGATTATTAGATTTTGAAGTCATTTTGAAAATAACAAAATTTTTATTTAGGTCATTTTATTTTTATATAAAATTTTAATAAAACGTTGATAAATAAATTATTTATAATTTTTCTTTACATCGCAGCAACATTTGCAGATATTTAAATAACATATTCCATTGATTCATCAGTTTTACCAAGTACATAACAACTTTTCATAGAAATTTTAATAAAAATCAGGAGGCTATTTTGCAGTTCGAAAAATAATAATTGAATAATTCACGAAAAATTAGTATTTTTAATGACAGGAAAATATAATGCACAACAGATATTTTAAATATATCGTCAAAATTTGTATTCTAACGTAATAAATGTAAATAAATAACAAAATATTTGTTCGAAAGGTAAAAATATAAGTACATGATCTCTGAAATACCCGCGCAAAATGTACCGGCTGGTTCAGAGAGGACCAAAAATCTAGGTATATTAACTCATTGCAGTAGCAATGAGTCGTACCAAAATTTTCAGATATATTGACTATTTCGTCGTGAACTTTACCATTTTTGTTGTGTTATATTTGTCTTTTGATATACAAAGTTTATTTTGTTATTATATATTTTTCTAAAAATATACATACACATACACACATACTCATTTACACACTAATTTCACTTATCATACACCAATTTATCCTGTACTTGACACTGCATTCTCATTATACCATATTCAAAAAATATCAGGTTCACAGCAGTCACATTATTTATAAACGAAAATGTCACAGTTAATTAATTTATTTAGGTATCTCTACAAAAATTTTTATTGAAGTTTTATATTTATTTCAAAAATTTTTAGTATTTCTAAAACTATTGAAATATTTTTTTACAAATAATGTAGTAATGTAGTAGCGATTAAAGATAATTAATAGACGTATCTTTGAAACCTACAACCAGGAAAAAAGTATCTTATTGATAATTTTAAACCTGATGTTTTGTGAAATTTTGTCTTTAACAGTTTGATCGCTATGACAATCTGCTTTTGGTTCTTAATTGAGATTAACCTTGAGATCCTGAGACCCGATTTTTGGGTTTCAGACTTTTTTTACATGAAATAAATTAGTGTACGATGAGTGTGAAATTGAAAAAAAAGTGTTGCAAAAGTTGCTGTTAGTCAGTTAAGATGTGGTTCGGTCATCTTGAGCGAGTGTCTGAAGAACTTTTTGTTAAAAGAAGTGGCAGGAATAGAAGAGCATGTATGAGAGATATTATAAAAGTGGATGAAACAAAAGTTACTTGTCTAGATAAGAATGTTTAGAGGAAACAAATTTTGGCTTAGTGGAAAGAGTTTGTGTCACACGCTTTTGGGTAGATGGCGTAATTGTGTATGAATGAAATATTATGTCTGGAGAATCAAAAATAATTAAGAGCTTAGATTTTTTTTGCACTTCAGAATTATTCAGTAACTGTAAGAGTTGGTCTTATTTTCAAAGTATGATATTTGGGATTGTATTTTTTTAAACTACATTTGTACATTACTACACATTTAGACAAATTTTCAATACCTTTAACTTTCGAAAAATAAAAAATGTAATTTGAGTCTGAGGAGCAGAAAATTTGGATTCTATTTGGGCAATCAAAGTGCTAAAACTCAATGAGTCCGGGTCAAATCCAGGTAGTATAGTATTCTTGTAAATTATCAAGTCAACTATTTTATTGATCATGAAAACTATATAGTACAAAGTTACAAAGTATTTTTCTCTTCGTTTTGATTATAGCCAAGACCTTAATTTTGTTGTAGAATCTGGCCGTTAGTCTCAAAAATACCTAATCCTGATTTTCAGGATTTCTTTTTAACATAGAAATTATTACGCAATTTATGATACGTATTAATAATTTATCGTAGTCAGGGCAACCTAGACCTGCATATTATCGCCATAATGGTGAAGTGTTCTAATCCACTGATCATAAGTATTTTTTCTATTTGATTGGGTTGAAAAATAATTTTAAACTTTTAAATATTACTTTATTATTATTTTTGTTTCTTTAACATAGACATACTTCAGTAAGAAAATAAGTCTAATCGTCTTAAAACTGTTCACTCTGACAAATATTAAGATTTTGAACAAAGAGACTATTTTGCTGTGAGTTAAATTTGTTTATTACATTAAATTTCAAAATATGTATATCGTAATAACTCAAAAATAAAAAATTTATGGATTAGAATATTTTAATTACAAATATTTATTTTACGATTTTGTGGTGTGGTGTAGTATTTAGAGTTTACTATGTTAACATAGTAAAAAATATTTCAGGACTCATTATATTAAAATAAAACAGCATTAGGATTAAGTTCTGTATATATTTTATTTAAAAATTGACGTTTCGACATAATCTACGTATAGCAGTAAAAAATATGAAGATATACGTAGAGTATATCGAAATGTCAATTTTTAAATAAAATATATACAGAACTTAATTCTGAAGTTTTTTATTTTACTATTTTATGTTTATTTATTGAATATAAAGTACATATATGTATATTTTTTGTAAATATTTGTTATATATTTATAAAATGAGTACTCGTAAAAATATTATTACATGTTTAAAGCATTATATGAATGGAAATTTTATTGAAATAGACGATAAATCAAGGCAAAATTGAATGAGAGAATAGGAAAAAAATCGTCGTTTAATGATATTTGACGGGCGAATCTTTTGTGTAACATTATTATAGATATGGATGGGAGTTGCGAGTTGCGAGTACATTGACCACTACCCCTCTCGCAAGGTCGCCGAACCCGAACTTAAATTCTTAAATTTATCGATTCTGGATGTTTTTTGGGCGCTAGAACCGAGACAATGTCATTTCTATTGAACTGATGTCTGATGCTGGCCTACAATGACAAGAAAACTAGCGAAATGATATTTTCCTGTCATCTAATTTCTGATCCATCCATGTTTTTTTACATTCTATTTGTACGCATTGACAGCCTATTTTTTTTTCCTTTTTTTTTTCGGTTACTATTTTATAAACTTACATATATTAAAATGTTTTCTCTTTACGCAGTTTTTTATTTTAACTGTAATCTGTAATTTATGGCGAGGGTTCAAAAATTTTATGGTGGTTATTATAACTCATGAGGATAAAGTAATGCATGCGATTAGAATATAATACTTTTTCTATAATTATGCAATAGGAAATTGTTATTTTTTTTGTCTGATATATATGAATTTGATATTTCAAGATAATTATTTATTTGGCAATGGCACTATATTCTAGCAATATCGCTAACTCTGTCAGATATTTCAGATGCAGTGTTTGTAATTGGTCACAAAATCAAAGCAGTAAACTTATAAAATTTGTATAGTTAAATGGTGTTAAGTAATAATTGAAAATGTTTTTATTTTCTAAAGCAAGTTCAGGGAAAAAACTAAATAAATTCTAAAAACTGAAAAGCGTGGTGTAAGTAATGGATAGCGTTACTTATCAATCAATAAACTAAAGAAAAATAAAGTTGTACAAATATATTTCTAGAATTTGAAAAGAAGAAGCAAGAATATATTTTAATGAATTGTATTTTGTGCTTGTATGCTTGTTATAACAAAAATGACACATTTCTATTAAAACGTCAGTTAGAAGTACTACAATATTATTATACGTTTGAACTTGGAAACGAGAAGTTTCAGTCAAATATAACCAACTTGTTATTATTTGAGAGCGTATTTTTATCATACATATATATATATATATATATATATATATATATATATATATATATATATATATATATATATATATATAGATATATTGTATTTTTCGATAATATATTCAGTAGCTTTTCTAAGTAGATACCTAATGAATAAATTTCTTATAAAAGTATTTTTGCAAAAGGTGGCAGAAATAGGTGGTAGTATATGAATATTCAGATATTTTAATTAACGAACGAAATAATTCTATAGTAAAATCAACGAAAAAGAAACTTGACAGAAATCTTATAAAAGTTGGAAATTCTTGGTGGATTCTAATTAAACATCACAGTGCATCATATTTGTTTATGTAAATTTTTACTAAAATATACGTAAACATAAAATAATGAAAAAACGGGTACTATTTAATGAATGTTCTTGGCTTACAAATTCTTTCTATGAATATACTTAAATGATAAAAGGAAAATGACTTCTATGGAAATGAAATTTTTACGTGGCGAATGTGGTGTAAATAGGAGAGATCGGGTACGAAATAGATTAGTGTATGATGAGTGTGAAATTGAAAAAATGTTGTAGCAAAAGTTGCCGTATTAGTCAGTTAAGATGCGGTTCGATCACCTTGAATGTACGTAAATGATTTTGAAGGTATATGTTTGCATGAAAGTCCGATGAGTAGATAGAGTGGTATGATTGAGAGAGTGGCTTGCGTGAGCGAAAGTTTCCAAGTAGAAGATCATGCATGAGAGGTATTATGAATGTGGATGAAGCAAAAGTTGCTTGTCTGGATATGAATGTTTGGAGAAAACTAATTTCGAGATAGTGGAAAGAGTTTGTGCCACACCTTGATGGGTACATGGCCTGATTGTGTATGTATGTATGATATTGTAGATAATGGGGTCAGCGAGTAAAAATAAAATCAGTGGCCCGTATTCTCACCTCATTTTTTCGTGAAAAAGTGCTTTTATCATTAATTTCAAAATAACTTTTTGCTTCTGTTTGTCATCAAATATAAATAATTTTTCTATATTTGATCATTTGTATTATATTTGGTATTATAAAATTTAAATAACCTATTTTAAAATGCTTAATAAATGATTTTAAGTGAACGTCATAAGTATTTTTGGCAAAAATCACTTTTATAACTGAGGTGAGAATACGGACCATTATGTTTTAATGTAAACTGACAATAGTGTCAGTTTATAGCATATATATATGCTTAAATTTAAATTTTTATATGTAGATGATGTCAATAATTAGTAAATTAAAGTTAAAAAATGAACTCATTCAAATTCAATTATAATGTGATGTCAGGGTGACGCTTAAACTAGAGAAGAAGAACAGAAATAAACAATTTATTCGATTTTATTTGGTGTTATTCATTGGTGTTATTCAATCATCTTAGTATAAAATAATATTTTTCATTCTTATTATAAAAATAGTAAATTTTATGTAAGTATGCTGTGCATATATCTAGTCACATAATCTCAATAATAAAAAATGAATATCAGATTGACATTTCTAAACATTTGATAAATTTTAAGTGATGTGAAAGCAATAAGGCATACGATGTCGCAATATGTTCCCAAAAAGAAAACTATGTAAGTAACTTTAACAATTTCTTTCTATGTATTTGCTCAAATCTCTTATTATATATTATTATATATATATAAATTTACCGAATGACTCCGACTGATTAAAATCAAATTTCATTTAACGAAATTAAATTAAACATTTTAATTTTAAATTTGAATTTATGTCTAGGTATATAAATTGATTTTATAAATGATTTAAAGCATTTAAAACAAGCACAATTATTATTGTTTATTTTTTGTCAATTTCTATATTATTATTGGTGGCGCATCATTATGTGGTAACTCTCCTGACGTCATGAGTGTTTTTGTGGCAAATATTGGGGATAGTGTAGGGCGAATTGCCGTCAGGCGTGCGATAGGTTACCATGCGTAGTGTAGTCTCACACGAATATGAACAATTATTTTCCGTATTTCAATTTTAATATATATATATATATATATATATATATATATATATATATATATATATAATTAATCAAATTTATTATTTATAATATTCACTAATAATAAATATATTTTAAATTTATATATCGATGTGACATATTATTTTAATGAATTTAATATTATTGAAAATGTTGAATATTTACATATTTGTAATTTATACACTGAAATATAGTAATAATATAAAAGGTATTTTTATCATTTTTGATATATTAATTTGACATATAGCAGTGAGATTCTTTTTTTTTCATAGCTATCTAAGTTATCATGTAGTAGCAATGCTACGCCATTAGAAAGACAAAGACGCGAATCCCACGTATCTCCTATCTCTCTCGGCTCGCATTTGAGCGGCCAATGCGCGTTCCAGTTATTACTATATTTCAGTGAATTTGTATCTATAGTATAAGTTTTGTTGTTGATATTTGTAATGAGCAAACTAGGAATGTTTTATTCATTTTCTGGAAAAAACTTAGATTATTATATATGCGGAAAGTTTTCATTTAAGTTATATTAGTACCAACCGAACCACTTTTGAAAAGTGGAAAGTAGAAAAATACGTCAATATTTCTATCTTGCAAAGGTTTAGTATAGAATTTAAAGGTCTTTGCATATCTTCTTGAATTAAATTACGTTGAAAAATTGCCGAGTGAATTTAAATGATTCTTTACTTTTGTTTTGTTCGTTATTTGCAGTCATTTTTTAATGTAGCGTCATAGAAATTCAAAACATCTAGAAAGTACGTATAAAAATAATCTTTTCGTTTCGAATTTTCATAGCAGTAACAAAATTAGAGATAGTAAATCTTGCCAAATTCGATTCCTTTTAAGTAAGCATAAATAAAATGTATATGCTTTGAGTATGCTATTTTCGATATACGGTGTTGAATTCATATTGAATTCATATATAGGTACGAATAACTCATAACATATGTAATATTCGGTAATTCAAGCAATGTAGCGTAACTGTTGTATGAAGGTAATCTAATCTGGCATGTAACACGATGAAGTAGATGTGTGCGTGTGTGTGTGTGTGTGTGTGTGTAAAACGGATATGCTAGGGTTGTTAATATGAATATATTTTATCACGTCTAACTGTTGCTAATGAAGCATATTTTAAAAGTTAGCATGAGGTAAGCTTGCCGTGCCCCTTAGTGAAAACGTGAAATTTCTGCGGCACTGTTCCGGTTTTCATCTTCACTGGATGTTTTTATAAATCGATAACACGCCCGGCGCCCAAATTAAACAAAAAAATTCAATCCTAGAAGCCGTTTATGATGCGATACGCGATAGTGATCGTGCTAAAGTTAGCCATTCTTAGTGGGCGAGTTTGTCTTCGCACTCTATTAATCATTCGTCACTAATTTTCTTCTTAATATTTATCGCTTGATGGTCAAAGAGCCTACACGCTTCACGCTGTTTCCTTCTCTTCACTTTGCTTTTGCTTCGCTTCGATTCCTTGAGGCCGCAAGGAACGACTATGGTTGCTTCAGCATTGCGGAAAATCGGAAGACATTTATCGAGTCGCGTCGCGTCGCGTCGCGGCGCGTTGCTGTGCGACGTATTCGTATGTATGTAAAAACACTTTAAAGCTAAACAGTTCGAACGAACGGAATCGGAGTTATCCGAGTGAGGCCGATGTTTGCTTGGATCCGGTCTTTGGTCTTCGGAGATTCACTCTTCCTATCTTTTTATTTCCTTTTTTATTATTTTTTATTCTGTATGTACACATACATATTAATTGTAAATTGAAAACTGTCATGGATAAAACTAGGAAGATTTACATACATACATACTCGTACATATGTTAATGCATGTAATATCATATAAATTTTTTTATTACTAATGCCACGAGACTAACAAGTATTTTGTCATCGTTCGTCCTAAACAATATGCAATCGAATTTATCGGCATTAGACGGAACAGAGATAATTAGACTGTGGGGTGGTGCAAAGTACACTTGTTTTATTTTCTATTGAAATTAATAAAAATTATCACTTTGGAAGCTAACAGTGAACTCAGCTTGCCACATTCTTATTTAATGTTCACACTGTGACGTATTGATATTATTTATTTAAGAATATCTCAAAGATATCATCACACAGATCCACACAAACAGTTATTTTTTAGTATTATCGATACAGTGTTATAGGATTTCTTTGCCTACCTAACAAGTTATTCTATGTGAAAGTGAATATTTGGAATATTTAGAATCAGATGTATAAAACGTTGTTAAACCTGTTGTCAGCTAAAAATACGAATAAGTTGTCAACTAACCAATCCATCAAACATGTAGATCAAACAGTTGAGAATCTGATTGTGTAGTTAACCATTGATTAAGTTAATAATGTTTTATGTAATTGGCTGTAAATTTGTAATTTTTATCAAATATTGTATTTAGTGTAGAATATATTGTAAGTGTACACAATTTTATTCTTTATAGTATATAATAAAAACGAAGAAGATATTTTTTTAGAAATAACTTAATCATTGACTTATTATGCGATTATTTACTTTGTGTTCAACTTAAACGTGGAACCTTAAATACTAAAGAAATTATTTTTATACGATACACCTATGTATAAAGCATAAACGGAAAATGACTGCTGTGGAAATGAGATTTTTACGTGGGGTATGTGGTGTAAATAAGAGAGATCGGGTACGAAATAGATTAGTGTTTGATGAGTGTGAAATTGAAAAAATGTTGTAGCAAAAGTTGGTGTTAGTCAGTTAAGATGGTTCGGACATGTTGAGCGAATGTTTAATGAACGTTTGCAGTTAAAAAGATTTATTTGAATAATTTTGATGGTATATGTTTGCGTAGTTGGAGTGGTATGATTGAGAGTGTTTTGCGTGAGCGAAAGTTTCCAAGTAGTAGGAATAAAAGAGCATGTATGAGAGGAATTATGAATGTGGATGAAGCGAAAGTTGCTTGCTTGGATAGGAACGTTTGGAGGCGACTGATTTCGGGATGATGAAAAGAGTTTGCGCCACACCCTTTTGGCTACATGGCGTGATTATGTATGTATGTATGTACGTATGTATGTATGTGGAATGTAATTATCTTCAAGATAAATTAAGCTAATTTCTTGAATTAGAAAATCTTTGATGTTTTCCGGTAAAGCAAAGTATGTAGATAGATAGTGATTTGACTCAATTATCAGCAAATGTTACTTTCCAATTATTCATCTCAATATTAATTAATATTATTAATATTATAGTAATTAATAGACGTTTGAAACAATTTTCTAACATCGATACATCGATATCCATGAATTTAAAATAATCTGCTTGTGACATGAATATTATTTTAATTACAAAAGCTCTATAGAGTTTAAACTGATATCAAACAATAATCAATATGTCGATGTGTTATTTCATTATGTTTTAAATTAAATTTTCTATAATATTTTCATCAATAAATATATACACTTTTTTGTGGCTTATTTATAAATAAACACGAGCTCGATTTTAAAATTGGTTTTAACTAATATCGGTTTTAAGACAACGTAACTGTCATAAGAGCTGAATTAAACAAATTAACTGAAATACTCAAAAACTGAGTTTGTAATATTAGCCAATGTTATTTTTACACGTATAATTTAAATACGGAATCTTTAAATTGATGTAATATCTTAATTCGTATTAGGGACATTTAATCCTACCCTTATTTTAGTCAAAAGACTAAAGTAACACGTCCATTTTGTTTTTTAGCTTTATGATTTTTGTTTGTTTATAAATAAATTATTGTTTACATTAATTGTAAAATTTATGTACATGATAATTCATCTTTATTGTCTCTTTTTGAAAAATTTATACATCTTCATTTGATCATTTTTATTATATTTGGTATTATAAAATTTAAATAACCTATTTTAAAATGCTTAATAAATGATTTTAAGTGAACGTCATAAGTATTTTTGGCAAAAATCACTTTTATAACTGAGGTGAGAATACGGGCCATTATGTTTTAATGTAAACTGACAATAGTGTCAGTTTATAGCATATATATATGCTTAAATTTAAATGTTTATATGTAGATGATGTCAATAATTAGTAAATTAAAGTTAAAAAATGAACCCATTCAAATTCAATTTTAATGTGATGTCAGGGTGACGCTTAAACTAGAGAAGAAGAACAGAAATAAACAATTTATTCGATTTTATTTGGTGTTATTCAATCATCTTGGTATAAAATAATATTTTTCATTCATATTATAAAAATATTAAATTTTATGTAAGTATGCTGTGCATATATCTAGTCACATAATCTCAATAATAAAAAAATGAATGTCAGATTGACATTTCTAAACATTTGATAAATTTTAAGTGATGTGAAAGCAATAAGGGATACGATGTCGCAATATGTTCCAAAAATGAAAACTATGTAAGTAACTTTAACAATTTCTTTCTATGTATTTGCTCAAGTCTC
Organism: Clivina fossor; assembly: GCA_963966155.1. Lineage (NCBI taxonomy): Eukaryota > Metazoa > Arthropoda > Insecta > Coleoptera > Carabidae > Clivina > Clivina fossor. Next base: position 43,578,898 of record OZ014550.1, on the reverse strand, counting down.
TTATTATATATTATTATATATATATATATATATATAAGCTGAACTAAACAAATTAACTCAGAAACTGGGTTTGTAATATCAGCCAATGTTATTTTTACACGTATAATTTAAATACGGAATCTTTAAATTGATGTAATATCTTAATCCGTATTAGGGACATTTAATCCTACCCTTATTTTAGTCAAAGGACTAAAGTAACATGTCCATTTTTTTTTAGCTTTATGATTTTTGTTTGTTTATAAATAAATTATTGTTTACATTAATTGTAAAATTTATGTACATGATAATTCATCTTTATTGTCTCTTTTTGAAAAATTTATACATCTTCATTTGCTAACTTTGTGAGAGAAATGAAATAGACAAACTAATCTTCAATTCTTTCAACTGTTTTTACTATGTTAATGCTATGTTTTCTGAAATATTTGTTGTTGTAATATTAAACTTTTAGGTAGAAATTTTTAAAAAAATTAAGAAATAAATATTGAAAAATATTACGGGGAAAATGTCCTACTTTAAATCATGTAGATATGTAGAATATGTTCTTTGATAAGTAATATCATTTATTACTTACACCAGTGCATTGAATTATTACTAAACACTTTTTGATCACTATAAATTTCGTAATTTTGTTATTTAACAATTTGTGACTAATCACACAATTGCAAATATTTTACATACATACATACACAATCTAAGCTCTAAATTATTTTCGGTTCTAAGTTATTTCGGTTCACGCCATGTACTCAAAAGTGTGTGGTACAAACTATTTCCACTAACCTGAAATTAGTTCTTTTTCTATTACAATTGCATCTATTATCTATTTTATTGTTATATTTAGGGATCCCATCCGTCCCATTTTGACCGGGACAGTCCCGTTTTTATGGATACTGTCCCAGTGTCCCCACAGAATGCACCGGCACATAAAAATGTCCCGTTTTAGATAAAATACTAATATCGTCCGTGAATAAACCTAATATTTTAGTAAATTCATTTAGATTATGTCTTTCTATTATTTTCAGTGCAACAATCAGTTTGAAACATCATTAATGTAAATGTGTTTTCAATGTTTAATTTATTTAAATGTTTTGTTTATGGATATTACTTTTTTTATTAGAATTCAAATTATAATTTAAAATTTTTCTTAGAATTAAAATAGAAATCTCTATTATATTTCAAGCTTGAAACTGACTGGGGATTGAAATCCAATTAATTGAATTGGCTAATTATAAGATCCAACTCTACAAAGGTTGACACTCAACAATATTTTTAACAACGTCAAAAGAAGTATTTGTACAAGATAGGTACACTACAAAAAATAAACGGTCTGTGTACAAATGACAAAGATCGTTTTTGTAAAACAAAGTTTTTCCAGGAAATATTTTGATTTCCACGAACAATCTATGTAATTTTTTCATAGACGGTTTATGAAATATTACGTGGATTTATTTCATGTATATGTATGAATAAACAATATAGGTAATAGAGTGGACTGCAGGCATTTTATTAAAAATAATATTTTAGTCATAAATATTTATGTTTAAATTGCGATATTAAGATAAAAATGTATAAAAAAGTAGAGTTTGATTCTGGTAAATCAGTTAAGATTTTATTGATTATATGAGCATTTTTAGTACGAGCAATACTATCTGCACTAGATGTTCTCAAAGCATTTTTCTTTTTTTAATAACGTTTTTTAAATGATAATTTTAAAATTTTTTGGTAACTTTTTACATAGATTCTACTGACGTACTTACATAGTTTTTCTTACTGTTACAAGTGCCAATTTTTGAATATCTTATGGATAATATATCTGATTTGTAATTAGATTTATTTAGATAACAGCATATATATGCATATATTTTAAAGTGTGAAAAAATTGAATATATTTATGATATTAAATTTTGTTGGTACTTGTAATTCCAAAATAGTAAATATAATAAGTGTTTCAGCTGCACTTTTTAAATCTACGTTACTTATAATGGAAAATAAAAAAGTATATAGGAAAATGAAATTATTCAAAATTTAATCTGCTGTTCATATATAGTGAGGTATAAATCTTTTTGAAACTAATAAAACATTATTTTAATTTTTTAATTCTAATTTAATTAAAATTATATTCCTTGTTGTTACTCGAAAGTCACATGCAACGTATATATATATATATATATATATATATATATATATATATATATATATATATATATATATATATATTATGTATATATATTATATATGTTGAAACAAAAAAAAATATGTTTTACTTTTTTGTTTCAGAAAGATTTTATAAAGGCAGAAAATCCGAATTTTCCTCATTTTTTATCATTACAAAGTTTTGTGTTTTATGTCTTTATAAAGAATTTTTTGTATTACCAATAAAGAATCGTGTTTTTATAGATATTTATTTTGTTTAGGTTCTGCTTGAGTTGAAAATAAATGGCTGAAATTTTTATTAGAATTTAGAGATGACTGTGTTACTTTTTGTCTTGTATATTTATTATACTTTGTTTTTATTTGAAGATGTTAAGTTAGGTTAGGTTAGATTAGGTTAGGAAAAATAATGAGAAGAGACGCAAATATTTTACTTCGATGTTTGAATAAATATTTGTATTAGCTAATATTGTATTTTATATCAATTAGATAGAATTTATGAAATCGTGTACAAATTAATTAGGGTACTAAATTAAAATATATTTAATGTCAAATAACAATTGTATATATATAATTATATATATATATATATATATATATATATATTATTGATTATTATTGTTTTCAATTCAGTTATAAGGAATTTCCAATATAAATAATGAAATATTGTAATGAGTTAAGTTTTGAAAAGATAATATGTGAAGATTATAAATTTACCTACATAATTTGCTTAGTTTATTTTTTAATAATAGTTGTTTTTCTTATCAGATAATATAATCACTAGACATGCAATTTTTAAAATGTATTTTATTATTAATTGTATAAATTATCTGACAATTTAATTTTCAAATTATGAAATATTCTAAGTTCTCTCATATTTCAATTTAAAGATAAAGAAAAATAGTTTTCTGGTGAAATTGTAATATTATAATATATTTTAACATTATTATTGTAACATAGTAAAAAAATCTTTCAGAACTCATTATAAAGCTTTACGTACTGTTAACTTTTAATTAATATTCGACGTTTCAATATACTGCACGTATATCATCATCAAATGACATTTTTTTTTACTTATCCTGATAAAGATATACGTGCAATATTTCGAATCATCGAATATTAATTAAAATTTGATAGAACTAAAACTTGTAGTTGTCCGTAGGTTCACAGCGAATGGTTTAAAATTATAAAAATAAGTAAATAAATTGTTTGTAAATCAATAAACTTCGCCCGCATTACCAAAAAAAGAAAAGATTTGTGTAAATTCATCTATATAATTCTAATTTTTTACATTTTCTAATAACTAGTAATTTAGAGTCAATTTTAAATTAGCCCTGTTCGATTCGCATAGTTGGCGTCGATTGTTTACTGCTGCGTCAATGTTTGTTGCTTTATTCACTTTGCAGTTACATGTTACATGTCAAACGCAAGAGAGTCAATCGAACAAATCGAATATGTGTAAATATCTTTTTTTATATGCACGTGACACATATTACGGAATATAAGACGTAAAAGTGGTAACTTGAACTGTAATATTAATAATAAAAAGCAGGTTTATGAAGAGCGCATTTTGTTTTTATCTAAACATCATTGAAATAATAATAGTGGGTTTACGTTATGACACCTAACACCGTGTACCGTATAAAATTTCATAGATTGATGTAATTGTGTTGATGTTGATGTTCACAGAGAACACGACAGTGGGAACATATTGGACAATCTGTTATCGCGTATGGAACAATATGCCAACAACTTAGAAACACTGGTCGAAGAGAGAACGGCTGATTACTTGGAAGAGAAACGAAAATGCGAAGAACTTCTCTACCAGCTACTTCCGAAGTACGTATTCCTACTATTTCTGATTCTACAAACTTCAACTACTAAATGCACACGCTATTTACATTGCATTACATACACTCCATAAAGCCTTCTGCATGTTTCGCTTTGGTTCGGTTCAGTTTAGTTTGGTTTGGTTTGGTTTGTGTTTGTATGTTTTAACGCGTTATTTTATTTTATTTCATTTTATAAATTCTCTCTCTCTCTCTCTCTTGTGTATTTCATTTCGTTTTACTGCATTGTTTGGGTAAATGAAATACGAAATTGTAAAAATTTAATTCAATAAAATTTCTTATCACGCAATATATCATTTTTTCTCCAGTAAATTATAATAATAAATTTTATAGATCTAAAATTGCTAAAATATGAAACTAGAAATACGTATTATACCTACATTTTGGTTATATATTGTATTTCTATCTTGACATACAACGTTTGCTCTTTTAGTTTTATGTAAATATTTGGATTTATTCATGCAAAATCTGTTTGTTGCGAGGCGTGATACTTTAACTAAAGAAAGGATTACCGATAATATGTTTTAATGATATTTTGATTTAAAATAATGGGATTGTTGCATTATTTTTTTGTTTTACTATTTTCATACATACATACATACATACACAATCACGCCATGTACCCAAAAGGGTGTGGTACAAACTCTTTTCATCATTTCGAAATCAGTCGCCTCCAAACATTCATATCCAAACAACCAACTTTCGCTTCATCCACATTCATAATTTTTCTCATACATGCTCTTTTATTCCTACTACTTGGAAACTGTCGCTCACGCAAAACACTCTCAATCATACCACTCCAACTACTCATCGGACGTCCTCGCAAACGTATACCATCAAAATCATTCAAATAAATATTTTTAACCAGACGTTCATTAGACATTCGCTCAACATGTCCGAACCATCTTAACTGATTAACACCAATTTTTGCTACAACATTTTTTTCAATTTCACACTCATCATACACTAATCTATTTCGTACCCGATCTCTCCTATTTACACCACATACCCCACGTAAAAATCTCATTTCCACGGCAGTCATTTTCCGTTTATGCTTTTGCAACCAAACCCAACATTCACTACCATACATCAACGTAGGCACTATTTTCATTGATAAATATCGAAAAATTGAAAGCACCATTCAATAATGATGGGATGTTAAAAACAATAAATAATACTAATAATAATAAAGAAAAATAAAATAACAAAATATGTTACGCATAGTATTTAAAAAAAGAAATTGATATTTATAAAGAAATACGAAAGTAAATAAGACGTTTTGTGACGTTGTGTGTCACAATGAGTAAGGTACCTATATAAAATCTAAAATCGTTTGTTTTTTTCTTTGTGTCTGTTATCGTCTAGGTCCGTGGCGAGTCAGTTAATAATGGGTCAGTCGGTGATTGCTGAAACGTACGATCAAGTAACAATTTATTTCAGCGATATCGTCGATTTTACGTCGCTTTCCGCTCGCAGTACGCCGTTACAAGTCGTCGAATTCTTGAACGATTTGTACACTTGCTTCGACTCCATCGTTGAACACTTTGATGTTTATAAGGTAAGCTGACTTACCAATTCTCGTTACGAGTTCCCAAACTAATTTCTAATCTGCTTAATCCCCTGCTATTCGACAAACTGATTATACGCAGTACGGCTACGTATAACGCTTGTGTCTTGTATATATATATATATACAGTGCACTGTACACTATACAGGTATTTAATTTCATTTGCTTTTGACATATTTATTCTCTTTTGGGACAGGGCTTGTTTCGAGACTAATTCTCAAAGCGCGTTTCAAACTAACTTTTAGTCTTATTAGTATACATGCTAAATAAATAAATACTGTACGGAATTTCTATATACATAAATCGATTTTGTTTCATTTTTATATTCAAAATGAATGAAATTTTATATCAAGTTTAACAAATGTCATGATGATAATTGTATTTACTATTTTTGTATAAAATGGTAAATGTGTATTTTATTTTTTACTCTACAGTAGAATGACCAGATTGAATTTTTTTTTTAAATAGTTAAAACATTAAGTTTGTTTTCAAGTTGGTTATTAATTTAATTTTTACATAAAAATATAATTGATTTGATTTAAATGAACTAGAAATATAGCAATAAAAGTAAGTATGTAAGACTAATGTAAAGAGAGCTATCAGCATATATTTACTACAAAAACATAAATAAGCGTCTTTCGACAGAAATAACTGGGCATGTGTAAGCAATATAGCATAATGTTGGAGCAAGTTCAGTTTAGAAAAAGTAGTTTCAATCAAGAATTGAATTATTCTTGTTATATTAAATGTACATTGCACCACTTTTTTCTGATTTTTTCTCTCTTTTTACAATTTGATGTTAGTAGTAAAAGCACGCTGAAGAATTATTTTCTCGATATTTTTTTTCTTTATATGCAATTCATTTTGATAATTGAAATTTGACATAAATATTTCTTATTGTAATAAAATAAAATAGAAAATTTGTAACTATTTTATGATAATTTTTAAAAATAAAAGACAGTTTTGTTATTGGGCTATCTAGCCCAATAAAAAAACTGTCTTTTATTTATTTATTTCGGCAAAATACTAGATAGTATTTTGCCGAAACATCGGAACATTCTAATTAAAATCTGAACAATTCTGAAAAACTTGAAATATTGGATTGTATAGTAGCTAGAGATTTTAGAGAATAAAATAGTTAGATATACCCATCCATATTCTTTCAAATTTATCCAAGATTATCAATAAGTAATTTAGTAAAAATTATAGTAAAACGATTGAGTGATTTATTAATTTTTCAATTTTTTAAATGAGTTTTGTGTACGTATTTTGTATCAAAGTATAAAAATAATTGAATTTATCGCCGTCTACGATGTATGGCAAAACGTCTACGACGAGGATAGATCGACCACGGCATACAAGCTCAGAAAATTCCATAAATTCAATATATAGATAGCAGCCGTGAAAGCCTAAAGATTACTATAGAAATAATGTTAGGAGATTCTAATATTTATATTGTTAGTGATTATTATCGAAGGCATCTCATAATAATTGCATCTGTTTTGAGGCGTTACAATGTGGTAATTCTCTGCTTAGTGTGTGTTTGGTTAGGCCAGATAATTGGAATCAAGTAATAAAGCATATCTCATTTACTTGACTCATATATCTACTCCAACATATATATATATATATATATATATATATATATATATATATATATATATATATATATATATGTAGTGTATATGGTATAGTAGTATGGAAGCAGGAGCTAGGTATGAAATACATTGTTTATTTAGTTCACCGCATGGGCAAGGCAAATTCATAATCAAGCCATCACGGGGATTCATCTAATTATAAAAGCAAGCCATGTATTTATTGACTACAGCTCTGTTCTACTGCTCGGTGCTCGGTGCTCGTTGTGTTCGGCTGTTCTCTTCGTGGATGGGGTTAATAGAACCAAAACCATAGTGTATTTCCATCTTGATCAGCCGAAATGAGGGAGCAAATTGATTTTTCTATTCGTTGTTGTTAGTTCGTGGTTAAAATCCTCTGATATGTTAACAATTTGCCTGCGTCCTCAAATAGTTTTATTACATTTTCAGCATTCCATTGGCAAAATCATTCCACTGACTATCTATGTTTAGTTTACCATTTAATCAATTTTCTATCGGGCTGTTTCAATAACGCTTAACTATTATATATGTTATTTTAAGTTTATTGCGAAACTATTTTCATTCCGAACGGACTAATGTTATTCTTATTTTCCGAAATGAATTCTTTGTTTTAAATAATATAGAGTTACTATTTACTTGTTTAAATATCAGGCTTTATTGTAACGTGCAGTTGAACAGAAAATTTGCAGTGGAAATTATTCTGCAGTAAAATTTTACTTTTTAACGAAACTAGACAATCTTTGAATAGAGATTATTGAATATGAATTTGTTATCTTCTCTCTATATTATGTCTTTTAAGTTATAGGTATACTGATACATTAATAATTTAGTTTCAGAATAAAAATGATTAAACAAAATTACATAAATTAAATATTTGTGCAATGGAGAAAAATAATAGAATTAGGTTTAGTAGGTAACTATTACAATAGGATAAGATATAATTCGATATAATTAGATAAGATTACCTAAAAATATTAATTTTTGATGAAAAGTATTTTAAAAACTTATTGCCTTTTCATTTAAAATTCATTTTAAAAACAAATTCGAGACAATTAAGAGAAAATATGCATAATTGACAATATCATAAAATTTAATTACAATTTTAGTTCAGAGAAATTATAATAATTTTAAGTTAATTTCATTAAAAAATTATAAGAGGTAGTTACTCTACTTACGCTACATGAATCTAGATTTTTGATATTTCATATTATTTTAAATTAGTGTTTTTTTTTTTATCGTAAATAAAAGGAATAGATCTGTAACAAAATAATAAATTTAGGACAAGTTTCTTAAACCTGAAAATTAAAATGAAATAAAACAACGTTAAATACGAATTTCATAAGCCAACTTTAATTTAAAACGAAATATAAAATCTAATATTCTAGTCAGCGATTTAAGATTACTCAAGCTCTTTATGGTTAAAGTTCAGTAATCTTATATTTTATTTTTTTAGCGAATTTTTTTAAAATTTATTATTATTTTGTTTATAAATATTTACCACTGTAGATTTTAGTATACATAAATCTGATTACAGTCAAATGAAAAATAATTGTTGGACAAAGTATAAAACTTTAGAATGAAATAAAAAGCTATGTTTTATAAACGCCATATTTTTAATATTTAACAAAAGCGAAAAAAACGAAATTCTAAAAGTTTTAAAAGCATTATAATGACCATAATTGATATGTGATTGTAATAAAAATAAATGAACAAGACAATATTTTTTATTATGTTGGAAATTAAAACCGCAGTGAAACAGGTATTTTTTTTATTTCAAACCAAACGTTGAAAATAAAGCTTTATTTTAAAATTATTGTTTGCCCATTAAATTGGTTTTGTAAAATTTTCCAATCACATGAAAAATGTAAATAATCAAAACAGAGACAATACGTTTATTTTTTGTCATTTTTAATGATATTTTTTGTTCTATTTGATAATATATAAACAATTAGCTTATTTTTTATTTGATTTACTGAAACAGAGTAAATAAATAAAATTAATGTCAATTTCATTTTAGACTTTGTTTTTCTAAAAGATTCAGTTCAATTTGTCAATCACGTTTTAAAATAAAAGTAATTTTTTTTATTCTATGTTTATTCTAAATTAAAAGAAATGAATCGTTATTAGTTAATTATAGTTAATTACCAACAATTCTTATTTATTTGCTGTATTTACGTTTTAAAGTGACAACTACATGTGATAATTTCTTACTGTTTATTATCAAATTTACGCTGAACTAGTGAATTTCTATTAAAGACGATATTCGAATATTAAATATGTCTGCAACATAAAATTAGTTGTACAAGGAGTCGAAGAAAATTTGATTTTTCAATTTGATGTAATATGAAATATTTTGTTTTTGATATGAAAGCGTCATTAAATATTTATTAATTTTATTACTGACAATTTATTTTGAGCTGATCTACTTTAATCTGTTCAACATACCTACCTAATGTGAAAATTAAATTAATCAATAAAAATATTTAAAACAATTTATTATTGCAGAAAAATTTAATAGTTACTATTTTGAATTAAATATTTTACGTATTTTAGATGTAAATTTTAATAAAATCTAATACAATAGTATTAAAGAGAATACTAAATACAAAAAAGGGTGTTTTAAACCTTACTTCCTGTACTATGATGGTTTTTGCTGTACTTTTATGAAAACTAGGAATAAAATTTAAAAAAAAAATGCGACAAAAGTAAGTCTAAAATTAGTCTTTTTGTTCCTATGAAGTCAAATGAACCTGAAAAAGAAAATGGAGCGATAGTACATTTTTCTTCTTCGGATGGTAAAAAAATCCTTTCATCTTCAAATAAACGAGCTATTCCTTTCTGTTTTCACAAAATTATTTTGATGAGATATAAAGAAATGCTAAAATATGTGGGGAAAATATGTGTTTAGCTATCTATGTACATAATTAACGCGAGAATTTTCTATATAAATATACACGACAGTCTTATGTCGTTTACAGGATTACAAGTAGGAAAATTTCTCCATTTTTAATATCATTTATTTATTACCAAAGTTGTAACTAGCTTATAAAATTTATGCTCGGTTTTATGGTAATGTGCTTTAAAAATATTTAAAATACATAATTTTGTTTTATGAGGCATATTTTCCATTACTTTAATTAAAGTTTAAATGTAATAAATTTTTCAGTACGGAAGGTTGTAAAACTTATTAAGTTTGATTATTATATTTAAAAAATATATATTTAATTATATATGCCATTAAAAAATCATTGACGACAATTTATTAATATCTTATAATAATAATAATAATAATTAATTAATTATAAAATAAATGTAAAATTCTTCGAAAAAATATGTTAGAAAACCTGACAATAATTTGAATTATTACTTTTTAAATTAGTAAATGCATAATTTTATACATACTAATATATAATATGCAGATTTCGATGTACTGAATTCACTATCGCAAGAATAAATTACTTGTCTCAAATCATTCGCTTACACATTTTTTTTACAAAAAAAAAAAACAAATTCATAATAGATTGTCAACTATTTAAATTCTGAACCGAAAATTTACTGAAACTTATATATCATGTCTGAAATTCTAAATACAAATAAATGTTTGTGTTCAAAAACATAAAGAATATAAATGATTTGAATACGCAATATTAGGATTACTACGTTATTTTAAAGTAATATTATTATGTAGAAATTTTAATGTATGTAGTTATCCCTATTTTTCTAAAAATATTGTTTTTTTTTCTTCTGAAAGTTAAAGTTTCAAGTAATCAACCTATATAATACATGTTTTGTTTTTTAATTTTATTTCATTACACAGAAAAAAAAACATTAAAATTATTTCGCAAAGAATTATTCAAATAATTTGACACGAAACAATATCTGACTACCATATTTTATAGGTTATGACTACCTGTAATACAAAACTCTTAATTAAATATTTTGATATTTGTGACGTCATAATATCGATAAAATAAAAATCGATATTTTGCTATTTAATATTTATGAAAATTAAAAGTATTTTATGATACATTTTTATTTTTATATTATATTTGAATCTAAATACTCGTTTTATACAGTTAAATTATATATTTCAAAAATAAAAGGGGACAACCGTATAATATTTAAAATTAAGCAGTTAATTTAATTTTGTATCTAGCTTTTAGTGTTCTATTTACATTACATAATTTATATTTATCTTTTATAGACGTTACATTTATGTTGACACGAAAAATTAAATTATAAGTTATTAGAAATTCTTTATTCATAAGTTTCTAATTAAAATGAAATTGGCTGACAAAATTAATTTTGTACTTAAAGTTTAGTGCATCTCTAATTAATGAATATTATTATTAGATGAAACTCTTTTCTATAGTATAAAAGAAGAGAACAAAATTTAGTAGTGCAAAATATGAATTTTTAGAGAATATTTTTTATATGACAGCTGGTGTAAAATTTCATTTTTGTGTGTGTGTGTTTTAAAATTATTTTCAGCCATTGACGTTTATATCGGTTATTATTTGCTTGTTGTCGCAGTACATATATTTTTCCATTTTTCTCTTATTTTTATTTCAATTGTGATCATGAAATAAATTGATTGATACTGCATGTTGTTTTGTTAATAATTATTCTACGCGTACCATATTTCAATTTCCAGCAGTTTTGAGCTCCGAAAATAATTTTCTATTTGATAAATATTTCAAAACTCTCTTTACAGAAATATCGAAAAATTTGAGTCTAGAATATTTCGTAGATAAATTTCGGTGGATGTTATTAATTTAATTTAAATTTGGATATATATAAAAAAAAACTGTTGAGAAATAGGATTTTTGAGAGTACAGCAGCCACTAACACCACATTGTAAAAAGACAGAAAGAGACGGTATTAGACAGAACAAAGATAACTGAACAGTGAAGCGGTGCGAAGAATAGTCAGTGCAGCAAGTGTACCTTATTTTCTATTGGAATTAATCGAAGTTAATACTTTGAAAGCTAATAGTAACTATAATATAATATAGGACATTGAACAAATAAATGTTCGTATTGTCTTGCGAAATTTAATATAATAACACTCAAAAATATTGAGATTTTAAATTTTTATCCCCAAAATTTCACATGATAATTAAAATTAAAATTAAAATCTCAATATTTTTGAGTGTTATTATATTAAATTTCACAAGACAATACGAACATTTATTTGTTCAATGTCCTATATTATATTATATTATACTTGCTTATCGCATTAATGTCTAGATGGCGTTGGTGGTATTTATTACTACTCTCCGTTATTGGTTCAAAGTACTTGCCATAAAAAGGCAGCCAGAACTAACACCGGTATCAGTTGCCTTTCAGCAACTGATCAGAGCACCGTACTGATGAGGTCCTAAAGTCCGAAACATGTGTCTACGGTTAAAACTGGCCAGTCATTGATGCATAGCCTAACAGCCGATTCAATGACTGATTATCACGTGAAATTTTGGGGATAAAAATTTAAAATCTCAATATTTTTGAGTGTTACTAATAGTAACTGTTTAGTCTTATATAATTATATGTTAGTTTATTTATAATGAGTCTCTCTACAAGTTCTACTGCGTAAAACAAGCTTTTTTTTTATTAGTGTATATAATTACAAAAAAAATTAAGTAACTTATTTGTGTTAGTGTAGTATTGGCATAGTTTAAAGCGGAAATACACGGTATAATGTGGTTTTATCAATCAATTTGATTTACGTATTTTTACAGCAAGCGTTTTCGTTATTAATTATATATTATTTTTGTTGAAAAAGACGAACAATCAAGCGTTCAAATATTCCCGCAATTTTAGTAAACATAATATTGTCAAGTGTGCTTTATATCTTTTGTTTATATTATTATGTGTCGTTGTTTATAGTACTGTCAATATTGAAAATACTGTTTATACCATAGAGTTTATACTGAATACATTTCTTTTATATATTTGTATGAGTTGTTTGTTTAATTAACTTAGCATAGTCTTGCTGGTGCGCTTAATTCTGCACATAATCACAATTTTAATTCAATAATTGGAATATACGTAATGTATATATAACACCTTAATTATTACTAACGCACAAAGATTGAACTAATTTAAATTCGATTATTTTTGAAATAAACATGTCGATAGTTTAACACTTATAATAAAGGTTAAATTTACACCTCACGGATTCGTTTTAGTTCTACTAATTAGGCAAGATTTGTTTTTGTTTTTTTTTTCAGGTGGAAACAATCGGTGACTCGTACATGGTTGTATCTGGTCTTCCTGTTCGGAATGGCAATTTACACGCCCGAGAAATCGCCCGAATGTCCCTAGCTTTACTTGCCAACGTTCGCACGTTCACAATTCGCCACCTGCCCTATGAGAAATTAAAAATCCGTATCGGCATGCACACGGGCCCTTGTGTGGCTGGAGTTGTGGGCCTGAAGATGCCGCGATATTGCCTGTTTGGCGATACTGTTAACACGGCATCCCGAATGGAATCGAACGGAGCTCCTCTCCGGATACAAGTCAGTCTTTGTACAAAAGAAGTGCTGGATCAGTTTGGCACGTTCGAATTAGAATATCGGGGTGTTGTCGAAGTTAAGGTAAGACATTCTTTTCGTTTTTTTCATCTGATCACCATGTTGATTTGTTGTTGATTGGCAGTTTGTTAAATTTGTTATTGTTTGTCAGTGCTATTGTTATTATTTATTTAGTTTTAGAAATATTTACGCTTTATAGTTTTTTTTAGAATAACTATTTAGATAGAATAGAAATTTAGATAGAAATATAGATAGAAATTATTGAATAATACGATAATAGAAAAAAAAATTATTTATATTTGTAATGCATGCATAGTTACGCGCAAAGCTTTAGTCATTTTATTTGATCATAAAATTTATTTTTTCAATATTTTAAATTCATCTTAAACAAATTGAATTTTTCATTATTAAATATCTATTGCAAATACGTATTTAATTTTAATAAAAATGTTAGTAAATGTTAATATGAAAAAAATATAATTATGGTTTGTAATTATAATATAAAAATTTAATTTAATAAAGTGACGTGAAATGTGCATTGTGAGTGATGAAGTTTTTAATTATTTTAAAGACAAAATTAAAGTTTTATTGGTACAGAGATATTTTTATAAAATATTTCAATACTTTGACGTAATATATATATATATATATATATATATATATATATATATATATATATATATATATATATATATATATATACTGGGTGTCCCATTTTAATCCGCCACCTGCAATAACTTTAAAATCGTGCATCGGACAAAAAATTGTTTCGGATAAAAAGTAAATGGTTTCGAGGGGGACATCTGATGCAGAGACCCTTGCCCCCTATGGACCCCCTGAGGGGCGGGAAAGGGGGGCAACTTTGAAATCTTAAATGGAACACCCTATTTTTTATTGTAGATTCTGATAGGCCATTAAAAAGTATGTAAATTTTATTTTACGACTTTTTGTTTATCTTTGATAGATGGCGCTGCAAACAGCATTTTTTTTCTCAGTTTATCAGTTTTCAATTTGAAAAAAAAGGTGTAACTAAGTACGATATTCAAGTTCTTTTCAGTTCTTTGGAAAGAGGGGGGGGGCAAGGGTCACTGAATCAGATATTCCCTCGAAGCCATTAACTTAAAGTTATACCCCTCGAAACCATTAACTTAAAGTTAATGGTTTCGAGGAAGATATTTGATACAGTGACCCTTGCCCCCCCTCTTCCCAAAGAACTGAAAAAATCTTGAATATCGTACTTAGTTACACTTTTTTTTCAAATTGAAGATTGATAAACTGAGAAAAAAAATGCTGTTTGCAGCGCCATCTATCAAAGATAAAAAAAAGTCTTAAAATAAAATTTACATACTTTTTAATGGCCTATCAGAATCTACAATAAAAAATAGGGTGTTCCATTTAAGATTTCAAAGTTGCTCCCCTTTCCCGCCCCTCAGGGGGTCCAGAGGGGGCAAGGGTCTCTGCATCAGATGTCCCCCTCGAAACCATTTACTTTTTATCCGAAACATTTTTTTGTCCGATGCACGATTTTAAAGTTATTGCAGGTGGCGGATTAAAATGGGACACCCAGTATATATATATACATTATTACAAAGGTTTTAATTTATTTTATGATATGAGATGACATAATATGAAAGAAAATTTTTTAATGAAATTTGTTGTACATACATAAAATGTATTCGTAAATAAACGAAAAAATTTAACTAAAGCTTTTTATCCCATGACTTAATTGGGAAAAATGATTAGTAAATTATATATAATTCCTGAAAGCAGGATTTATTTGAATTGAAGCTTTATGTTAATGTTACATGAATGCGAATAATTCAGGCACTTAACGTTTTATTGTATATGTACATATGTGCATCGCATAAATAATGATGTTATGATTGTATTTGTGCAATTATTGTTTTTGCGTTTGTGTTTGCGATACTCATTGCGGTAGAACAACAATATTTTTTAAACGTTTTGATATTTTGGATCGCGCGCGTTCTGTGATTCTAATGGAAACTGTTTAGTTATATACTGTATGTATTATAGTCTAATAATATAGACCTCTAGGCAAAGGACTTTTTTGACATTTTATACGAATTATATACATGCATGCATTTTGGTATTGATTTTAACTTGATACTTTTGTGTGCCAACCATGACTGAGCTTTATAATTATACAATTATTACTTTAATATCTATATTAAATTGCAGCTATAACGTAAATTAATTTTCATCATTATTTTACCTGTTTCATTAAAATAATTAAATAAATGTGTTGTGTATGCGTATGCATCTAATTTATATGCACTCGTATTACAAAAATTATTCGGTAAAACAACCAACACAATTTGTTAGTGAAGGATTATATTATATATATACCGGGTGTCCCATTTTAATGTTCCCAGGGCAATTTCTCGAAATGAGTACATCTGACAGAAAAATGCTCGGGATAAAAAGTAAATGGTTTCGAGGGGGACATCTGATGCAGGGACCCTTGTCCCCCCCGGACCTTCTGGGGGACGGGAACGGGGGGCAACTTTGAAATCTTAAATGGAACTTCCTATTTTTTATTGCAGATTCGGATAGACCATTGAAAAGTATGTAAATTTTATTTCGAGACTTTTTTTTTATCTTTGATAGATGGCGCTGCAAACAGCATTTTTTTTCTCAGTTTATCAATCTTCAATTTGAAAAAAAAAGGTGTAATTAAGTACGATATTCAAGTTCTTTTCAGTTTTATGGGAGGAGGGGGGGGCAAGGGTCACTGAATCAGATATTCAATGGTCTATCCGAATCTGCAATAAAAAATAGGGAGTTTTATTTAAGATTTCAAAGTTGCCCCCGTTCCCGCCCCCCCAGAAGGTCCGGGGGGGACAAGGGTCCCGCATCAGATGTCCCCCTCGAAACCATTTACTTTTTATCCGGAGCATTTTTCTGTCAGATGTACTCATTTCGATAAATTGCCCTGGGAACATTAAAATGGGACACCCGGTATATATATATATATATATATATATATATATATATATATATATACAGGGTGTAACAGAATAACTATTCCTAATTTTAACTGGAGTATCCTGGGCTCAGAATATAAAGATTTAATGCAAATCACTGAGAAAAAATGTGGCTCCTTACTGAGCTACAGGGTGTTTTATATAAAAATTTAAAAACGATTTTTGCCCAGTACTTTAAAAGTATTTGACGTATCCTTATCATACTTGGCAGGAAATGTAGGTACCGTACAACATACTAAATTATGTTAAATAAAAGTTTTTGGCTACTGCCAGTGGCGTACAACAGGGGCAAGTGAGAGGTTGATCTTTCCTAAATTCTACGCCACTGGCGGAATTGTCATTTTAGCACAATTTTTCGATTCTCCAATACTTGCTGTGTAAAAAACATACTCTTCCTTTGTAACTATAAAGTCACTGTTTTTCGAGATATTTAAAGTTAAACATAAGCTGCACCCTTGGGATTTTTTCAAAATTTGCTCAAAAAAATCTTAAAAAATTCAGTAAAATAGAGAAAAAAATTTGCTACATAATAACTAAGTAACTTTTTCTCTAACTCATTCTGGTTTGGCTGGAAAAATTATTGAAAATTAATATTTTTTGCATTTTATTTTTTTTATTTTCAATAATTTTTACAGCCAAATCAGAATGAGTTAGAGAAAAAAGTTACTTAGTTATTATGTAGCTAATTTTTTTCTCTATTTTACTGAATTTTTTTCAGATTTTTTTGAGCAAATTTTGAAAAAATCCCAAGGGTGCAGCTTATGTTTAACTTTAAATATCTCGAAAAACAGTGACTTTATCGTTACAAAGGAAGAGTATGTTTTTTACACAGCAAGTATTGGAGAATCGAAAAATTGTGCTAAAATGACAATTCCGCCAGTGGCGTAGAATTTAGGAAGGATCAACCTCTCACTTGCCCCTGTTGTACGCCACTGGCAGTAGCCAGAAACTTTTATTTAACATAATTTAGTATGGTGTACGGTACCTACATTTCCTGCCAAGTATGATAAGGATACGTCAAATAGTTTTAAAGTACTGGGCAAAAATCGTTTTTAAATTTTTATATAAAACACCCTGTAGCTCAGTAAGGAGCCACATTTTATCTCAGTGATTTGCATTAAATCTTCATATTCTGAGCCCAGGATACTCCAGTTAAAATTAGGAATAGTTATTCTGTTACACCCTGTATATATATATATATATATATATATATATATATATATATATATATATATATATATACAGTCTGATTCAGAGTAAGCGCCTTATTTTTTTTTAGCCACACTATGGGTACTACTTTCAAAATATTTGGCAGTAATATGTTTCAGGACATTCTCTACACGATGGTGATATCAGATTTTCAATTGGACGAATCATTTCAAAATGGCGACGTTTAACTTTTTTTTTTAAATGGGATGCCATAATTTTTATTATTATTATTGAGATCCTAAAAACATTCTTTTTACGATAGTATTTCGTTTTTCTTAAAAATTCATTTATTTCCCTATCAAAAAACAAACTAACATTTTAATCTAGTAGCGTATGAATGTTTTACACCCGATGTTATTTTTGTCCAAATATCAAGTAGCGGTAGACAAACTAGTAGTCAAACGTCAAACACCACCATTGGACGACGTTTCAATTTATGTATTGAAAAAGAAGGAAAACATTTCTAGCATTTTTTGTAAATACCTAATTTTTATTTGATGTAAATTTTTCATTTTGAGTTTCAAAAAGTAGATGTAGATGACAAAATAAAGTTTAATTGTTTCTTTTGTGTCTACCGCTACTTGATATTTGGACAAAAATAACATAACATGCGCTACTAGATTTAAATGATAGTTTGGTTTTTGATAGGGAAAGAAATTAATTTTTAAGAAAAACGAAATACTATCGTAAAAAGAATGTTTTTAGGATCTCAATAATAAAAAAAAAATTATGGCAATTAAAAAAAAAGTTAAACGTCGCCATTTTGAAATGATTCGTCCAATTGAAAATCTGATATCACCATCGTGTAGAGAATGTCCTGAAACATATTACTGCCAAATATTTTGAAAGTAGTACCCATAGTGTGGCTAAAAAAATAAGGCGCTTACTCTGAATTTTTAGGCAACTAGACTATTTTCATGGTGTATTTAAATAAACTTTGCATACCATTTGTGAGTTACAAACATCATTTTTTAACTTTTTATGGATACTGTTTTTTTTTTTTAATAAATACATTGAAATTAATCTATTCTAATTGCTTTTATACCTACAAAATAATTTGTTTAAATTTAATTCGAGAATGATGTATGTTGTCGATTTTTTATATGAAATATAAAAATTAGAGACCGTTTTCAGTTTCGGGTTAGAAAAGGTAGCGATTGCAAGATGAAATATAATTGAAAAGATTGAAAAGATAAAGAAAAAATAATATATCATAGATATTTTTATCATATTTTATAATGATATATATATATATATATACAGGGTGATTAAGGACTAGTGTAACAAACTTTAACAGCTTATTCCTGAGGTCATTTTGAGCCAAAAATGTCATATGAACATAGGTCCTATTCCTTCTAGTTACCAAAATACAAGAGGTTGAAGTTCTATAAATAACACGAAATTTTCTAATTTTTGTAATCAAGATAGTTTCGGAAAACAAGAGTTTTATTGAAAAGTCATACTTTATTTGTCATTACATTACATAATCCATAAATAAAAATCATATCTGCATATTCAGCAGTACTATAACCATCCATTATGAAACAAAAATACAATCAAAAGTATAACAATTTTTAATTAAGACAAATAAGGTATGACTTTTCAATAAAACTCTTGTTTTCCGAAAGTATCTTGATTACAGAAATTAAAAAATTTCGTGTTATTTATAGAACTTCAACCTCTTGTATTTTGGTAACTAGAAGGAATAGGACCTATGTTCAATCATATGACATTTTTGGCTCAAAATGACCTCAGGAATAAGCTGTTAAAGTTTGTTACACTAGTCCTGAATCACCCTGTATATACAAAATGTGATGTTTGAAGACTAAAGAAAAATACTCTTTTTTTTTCAAACTTTGTTAATATTTAGTTTGCGTAAATAGAAAGAAGAATATGCTTTCATAAGGAGTTTTTAATTCTTATTTTGTACAATATTTTCCTGATGGCAGTCGCATTATTATATTTTCATTGTGTATGTATGATATAAAACCATTCACCTGTCGTCTTTTTTACAATAGCAGTTTCGGACCGACCGACATCATTGTAACGTAACGTAACGCTAGACTTAACTCGAAGTACTTTGCTTCTACTCTGCTTCGAAAACTTTAAGCTTTGTGTTACCACACAAACATATTTCTTTATATTTTGCATTTTATTTTTATTTTTAAGTATATCGAATCAGTTACAATAAAAATCATAATATACAATATGACCAGTAAAATACGCATCATATAAGAAATTTTTTGATTAATAATTATTTGGAAAATCTAATTAGGCCAATCGTTTGTGCTTCTAAATGGACTAAATTGGCGATAGACTTCTGGTATACGGCAACATTTAATTTAAAAGAAAAAAAATGTCCTGACAATCAACTTTCTCTTCAAAATATCGACAAGTAATTTAGAATGTGATTTTGTAACGACATGCAAATTTTCAGTGAAATTAAAATAAAATTTAAAAAAAATTGAAATTAACTCGAATTTGATTAATATAATAATTGATGAGTGTGAAATTGAAAAAAAATGTTGTAGCAAATGTTGGTGTTAGTCAGTTAAGATGGTTCGGACATGTTGAGCGAATGTCTAATGAACGTTTGGTTAAAAAGATTTATTTGAATGATTTTGATGGTATACGTTTGCGTGGACGTTCGATGAGTAGTTGGAGTGGTGTATGATTGAGAGTGTTTTGCGTGAGCGAAAGTTTCCAAGTAGTAGGAATAAAAGAGCATGTATGAGAGGAATTATGAATGTGGATGAAGCGAAAGTTGCTTGTTCGGATAGGAATGTTTGGAGGCGACTGATTTCGGAATGATGGAAAGAGTTTGTGCCACACTCTTTTGGGTACATGGCGTGATTGTGTATGTATGATGAGATATAGGAACTGTGCTATATGACAAAAATGATTTTCCAAATGAATATTTACGTTCTAAAAAATTATTATCGTAATTTTTTTAAATATTGTCAATTGCAGGTTGCAATTTTGATGCGAAATTGTCTATTTGAGTGTATTAAAAAAATGTTTATTTAAGTCGGCTTTGAAAACGAAAATTTTATATAGGGGCCTAAAATGATATTCCAAAACTTTTTTCAATTTTTTTTTTTTTGAAAAGTAACTTTAACTGAATTTTTGCATTATTGTTTAATTTGACTTACACCGAAAGTGGTTTCAGTACTTTCGGCTAGTGTATTTTTAATTTTTAGACAAGTACCGGAAAGTTCCGAAATAATAATTTTCAAAAACCAAATAATAAAAATTTTACCTATATTATACAGACTTTTTTACGGACACTATATTTACACAATTTTAAAAATTGGTAAATTTTTTAACTGGTTTCTAACATACAAAATTGATACATCAGTAGAACTTGTTGTAAAGAGGCTTAAAAAATGTACGTTAGATTATACAGATACTACACAAACACAAATAAGGTTCTTTTAATAGAAATAGCTATGCCTATGCCTACATACAAGCGTTAATATATAACAAACTATTTCCTTATTATACAGCGTGTAACAGAATAACTATTCCTAATTTTCAGAAATGATAGAGTGCACTTAGAAAAATATTTTTTATTAATAAACTAGTGTCCGGAAATTTCTCGGTGTCAAGATACACTAGATATCGTTAAAAACAATCTTAATTATTACAACATCAAAGAGTAGTTAACTTAAGGTACATTTTATTAGAAATAATAGTGCATTAAACTTTATAAAAAATTTTCGAAGTTACGACCACTATTTTCGATACACAAGTTGTAACGATGTACAATGGACTGCCGAAAAAAAAATAATAATAAAAAAAAAAAAATTCCGGACACTAGTTTATTAATAAAAAATATTTCTTTACGTGCCCTCTATCATTTCTGAAAATTAGGAATAGTTATTCTGTTACACTCTGTATATATATTTTACAATAAAAATCAAGTTATATATTTAATTTTACTTATGATGTATTGTTTGTTATTTGTTTTGTCTTAATGAATTCGCAAACTTTCTTTATAAATTAAATTATTTTGATTTAGCATTTTATATGACTAACTGGTACTAGCACAATATCACCGTATCTAACATTGTCAAATGATGGTGCTATAGTTAACGAACGGACAAAATTTTCATACTTCGGACTACAATCTCTTTTTTCTTATTTTAATTCATATCAAATTTTACAGCTTTTTACAGATGTTCTCTTCTATGAAATTTCAGTGACTAACATTCAATACACTAAGAATTAAATTTTTTATTATTTTCCTGAATAAACTACATTCAATACTGTATAATACCTGATAATACACATAATCTTCGTACGTTAGTTCCCTATCGGCACTTACTGACTAGCACAAATCTCACATCATAATCAACTGTGTGGAACTGATTATTATGTAAGTGTACATTTTACTTTTCAAATGAATAAAATTTTAAATATTACAGGGTATTAAAGTAAATTTTTTGAAAATGTTTAATTTGAAAGGAAAAATTTTTATTTTTGATTTAAATAATGGATGAGGCTATTTATACATACGGTATATATACGCAATTGGCTATTTATACATACTAAAAAAAAAACTTATATCAACCTACTAACCTAACCTACCCTAAATAGCCAATTACGTAAAAATACTGTATGTATAAATAGCCAATTGCGTATACGTACCGTATGTATAAATAACCACTTTCTTAAAAAATAGCAAAATTGTAACTTTTAAAAAGTAAATTCGCATTTTACGCTTTTATGAAAAATAATTTAAATTTTTACACTTACTATTCTTTTACTTCTTTGAAATAAGAAATAATTCCTCAATTCATTTATAAAAAATACACTTATAATAGTAAAACATATAAAGATTACCTTTAGAAAATTTTACTCTTTTGCTCAAAAGTTTCGAACAGTTTATTTTTTTAATACATGAAGATTTCAAGCGAACAACATATAGTATCATATATCATATAATTTTTAATAACACTCTCCCGTTTCCTGTTTACTTCTAAAAGCATGAGTGTTTTGCTCTTATGTATATGTAAGTATATATAAGTTTTCAGCTTTTATCGTTTTTCAAGATTTTACCGGAAGATTATATTTTTTGCTTTATTTGTGTGGCTTTATTTGTATAACAAGTATGAGTTCTCGTTATATAGGTAGCTTTGATGTTCTAGATGTTTTGAAATAAAGTATACGCTTATACCTATTTGTAATGTAGAGATAATGTATGTATATCATTGTTGTAACGTTATTTGTATATTTTTAAATTTTATATAACATGTTTCTTATCTATTCAATACGATTTCAATTTGTGAAATATTCATTTCTTTCGAATGCAACTGTTTCTTAAATTCTTTTTAAATACTTAATTAAGTTCGATACCTAAATTAACATTTACCCCTTTCTATTGTTTTAAAATGAATAATTTAGTTTTTTAGCTTCTTATAAAAAAAAAGAATAGAATAGAATCGTTGCAGATTAAAAATTTTTAAGTATAAAATTGATTTTACGACGTTTAAAATTCATAAAATTAAAAAGGAAACTAATTAACCAGATCTGAAACATTTTTTATTTGAAAGTTTTACAAAGTAAATTTGCATTTTTATTCTTTTAACAGCTAATACAATTTTCATTTTGTTAGATTTATCTAATCATTTAATAAAGATAATAATTGTTAGTAGCACTAATCTTTGGGGGATTTGTTTAATAAAATAGAATTAACGAAGTATTTTTATTAATAGATTTTTTTTTTAATTTGTCAAATATTTTTTTAAAATTTAATTTATTAATTTATGTTGTATTTTTTGGTTAATGGCATGTAATAATAATAATGAGTAATGTTTATGAATATGTATGATGATATAATAAGATTTCGGTAGCATTGATTGTTTTTTTATTTAGGGCAAGGGTAAAATGGTGACGTATTGGTTAAATGGTGAGAAATCATCATCAAATTCAACAAATGCCGTAGCAGCCAGCACAAGTAAGAAAGTAAGTTCTCAAGCCGTTTCGTCTCCGGCTTTAAGTTTAGCGTCGGCTTCGGCGTCGGCGTCGGTGTCCCAGTCACCCTCACATTCACCTTCACCTTCGACAAACGCCGCTATCAGCACAGTAAACTCAAACTCATTAACATCGCTTAGATCTAACAGTAGTAGTCAGGCCGTAACCGTTACTACGCAAACTAGCCCTCAAAAGCCCGCATTATTAAATTCCAATTCAAGTGTAAACGCAAATCCGAATGCGAGTGCGAGTACAAGTACGAGTACGAATGCAAATGCGGCGGTATGTTTCAAAAATCGCGCGTATACGCAAGCGCAATTGCAAGATGACGCCGGTAATATGGGCGCCACGGTGCCTCTCTTGTCAGTAACAGCTGTCACTGGCGTCGACAAAGACTAGTACGCTTAAATTGAACGATTTCCACTTGAATATTTCTTAACAAAAATTGGATTATTACACGGCGTGCTATATCGAAACTCGACTACAATTTGGTTTCGCTTGAATCCGCATCAGAAACGTAATCGGAATCGGTTAACGATATTTGGCATTCGAAATGTTTATCACAAAGCAGTGCGACCTGCTCCGCATCTAACCGGTTATTAACATGTTCATTTTACGGGTATTTAGTCGCCCTCACTCGATTCTATTACACTAAAAAATACATTCTTTTTGCGTTTCTTTTATTCCATATTCCTACTACTTTTGCTTTTGCTACATTCTTTTATCTATAACTTGGGACTTTTACAAAACTTTTGAAAATTATGATTAAATAAATTTAACACTTTATAAACCATGACTTTTTGTGTTTAATAATGTAATTGCAATAAATTCTAGCAAATTTGTGTTAAGTTTTACATCAAGAAATATCGAAAAACTACGAATTTATTGTAAGATAAATTATGAAACACATTGTGTATTTTATTTATTTTTGCTTCGTGAATTGTAATAACTCATTTAAATGAATGATGCATAATTTGCTGTATGATGTATAGGTAAGTTCTTATGAAAATCTGTTCAATCAAAAGTAAAATAAAGAATCCAAATTGTCGATTTTTATTCAGTATCAGTTAGTTGCGATTACTTGTGCGGGAGCGGTTAATAACTATTATAACTAGAGTAATTGCGAGTAACCGTTGCTGAAGAAAAATTACCTAATATGAGATGTGAAATAAAAAATAAAATCTCCGCAAAATGTTTGTGTGCTTCTAAAATAAATAAAAATAATAATCAAAATAATCCAAAAAAAAAAAAAGATCGTAATATAATGTGGAATTGTTCTCTACATACTTATCGCGTGTTCCTTACCAAGACCAGTATTATATAGTGTATCCTTCCATAGCAACCGTTGCTAGGAATAACTTAATGTAATGTTAATGCAAAAGAAACCCTCCTTGGCCTCACTTGATCGAAACTTTAAAAAATTCATTGTGTAGTAATGATTTTTTGCAACGCAAATTGTAGTTTTAATTTTCCGACGTTTTATTAGAAGCAATAAAGGATCAGTTGCAATAAAAACTACACTAGCTGAATTGTTTCTCTTTGAAATGTCAGAGCGGTATTATTTTCTTTTTATTTCGAAATACAAGCCGCTGATGTGTGTGTGTGTTTGCGTCTATGTTTTCTTTTTAAACTAAAATTAAATATATAGATTATTTAGTATTTGTTATTCTGGAATTTAATATTGCTTGTTTATATCTGGAATGTTCATTATGAAATTGTTAAACACTTGAAATTAATGTTTATATTTAGTATATTTATATTTAACTTTAACTTTAATTTACTATTAATAAAATGTTTATTGTGATACACACCATACTAGCGAGTTTCAAAATATAATAGTTGTTTCGTAAATTTTTCTTTTTTTAAAACTGTTTTTATTCGTTTGACGAAAGTTTTAATAATTTCAGAGAATCACTAAACTAAGACAAATCTCGAGTTTTTTATATGATTTAATTCAAGCTATACAGTTGTAATTGTAAAAGAAATACGTCTGAAAATAAAACTGCAATAGTACGTATATGAAAAATTCTGTCTAGCCTACCTGAAATCTGTGCGTATACTATCATGTTCACGTCTCTGTAATGTCTTCTATTCTATTCTATACCATCATAAACCGTAATGGTAAATGTGTAACCGTTTTTTCGTTAAACTTCATCGCGTAAATAACAATAGCTGTGGCTAAAAACTGTGTACTGTCAACAGATTTCAGTCTAACGACAAGCATATAACATGCGTACCTATTTAAATTACATCACAACCTCCTTACTTCTTTATCTGTATATATATATATATATATATATATATATATATATATATATATATATATATATATATAGTGTGTATAGGTATACAAGATCTAAACTAAAAATTGCACGTTATTAAACTGTTTTTTTCTTTTTTTTATGTATCATATTATTGTTTCTATATATTATTATATATATATTTATATATGTTAATAGGAAATTCTTATTTCATTTGTGTCAAGATATTTCATGTTATTTTTTGTTGTTGTTATTGTTTCTCTGCTACTTATTAATTTATGTTTTATAAATTTACTTTGTAGAAATTTGCAAAATTTTGGCAATTGTACCAGTTCTCAGAAATGATTACTAGCATATTTTTTAAATGTTTATTAATTCTAATTTAATTTTTTTTATTAATTTTGCACATTGTACCTGCAATAAATTATCTATTTTTATACGTCGAGTGTAAATTTGAAATGTCTAAAAAAAAAGTGGATAGAAAAGTGAAATAATTTCTTACGATTGGTACAACTAATTCTTCTATAATTTTCAAATAATGTTGCAGAGTAGCAAGACATGTTATTTATTGTTATTATTATTATTACATATTTGTAATAATCGGGGAAAAGGCGATAATGTATCTTGAATTCAAGATCCATTATCACTTTTACCCCGATTATTACAAATATATACTAAAGATCATAGAACATTATTATAAATATTATTATATATGAAAAAAATTTAAATCGTTATAGATAAAAATATTAACACACATGCAAACACCGTGAATGGTGTTAAAAATAATTTGATAAAATAGTAAATAAATTTTTACTTATGTAAAATAAATGATTAAATATACAATGTCCATAAAAACGACCATTTGTAGAAAAATGAAGAAATCTGATATTTAATTATAAATTTACATATTATATATTATACAATTAAATATATATATATAAATATATAACATATATTTGTTGCAAGATATTATAATTTTAATACAAATGTTATATAGGCTCAAATCTCTACATGTACTCTTTTGCATGTGTAAAAATGTATAAGCAAATTAAAAATTTATCACAAATTGAAAGAAAATCGTGATAAAAAAATTGTAATAAAATGTGAAAAAAAAATTTATTTTTTAAAGATTACATTTACAATTATTGTTTTTACCTTAATTTATCATTAGAAGAGTCTGTTAATGTTTATTTAATGAACCCCATACCAATAAAATGAAATCAAATAAATAAAACAGTTACTAAAAAATTGATAATTTGTATTTATTATTCATTACCCAAATATGTTTTACAGTTATTTATTTAAAAACAATAATTATAATAATAGTGTTGAATTGCGTATAATATAATTTTAAACGGTGTTATCAATGATCCAATTGAGGTATTTGTTTACTCTTGTGTACACCCCTGGTCGACCTGGAACTCCACATTGTATACCCCAAGACACAATTCCAATATTGACCCAACGGCCATTTTCTAACTGGTACTGTAACGGACCTCCTGAATCACCCTAATCATACAATATTATCATTTTCATTTATACATACACTTATATATATATATATATATATATATATATATATATATATATATATATATATATATATATATATTTATTATTAATATTATTAGTAATAATAATAAAAAATTTACACTTTTATTGCACATAATTGTATTTACAGAACAAATAACTTCAATAACTTTTTGTAAAATTAATAGAAATTTTTTATTTTTTCCGAAGACTAAATTTTGATTCAGTTTTTATTAAATCTAAAAAATATTATTTACTGCATACATCTTTATACTTCGAGCAAAGAATTAAAAGGTATATAGTATACTATAGAACATACTGATCATGGAACAAAAATAATTTTTTGGAAAATCGTATTTAAAGTGAACATTTTTTACCACTGATTGATAGCCAATTTAACTCTACTACACTACAAATAATTGTTTACACAACGCCCAATAAATGTCTGATGTTGTGTAATTACTTATTAATAATCTAATTTAATTTACTTAGTTCGATGCAGCATAATACTGTCGTGGAGATTATTGTTGTCTTATTTCATGTTTAGCTTTGAGTGTACAGTGTTGTGCAGTGTTTATGAAAATGAATTCATACAGTGATAATGAGTTAGTTGATATGGTGTTACTTTATGGAAAAGCAAGACAAAATTCATTGTTGGCACGACGTTTGTATGCAGAACGGTTTCTCCAACGACGACATATCCCGCTTTTCGTTTATTTGTGTCGATCAGGCAACGCCTTCGAGACACTAGTTCTTTGAGACCTAATCGTGGGAGAGGCGGTGGCCGCAATAGGTGATGTAATATTGATAATTAATTTTGATTATGTAGCTTTCAATAAAGAACGCTACTACAGTAGTTTTGAAAATGTTCACTTTAAGTAAACAAGGCTTAATTTTGCGAATTTTCAAAAAATTATTTTTGTTCCATGATCAGTATGTCCTACAGTAGGTATATACCTTTTAATTCTTTGCTCGTAGTATGAAGACACTCCAAAGACAGTATTAAATTTAATTTTGTTATTTAGATAAAATAATTATATAGTACATATGTTCTATATAGTTTTATATTCTAAGATATTTGCAAAAAACTGTTATAGCTGGGTGTAATTGTATTTTGATGATAAAATCTTGTTACTAGATGGCAATACTTATTTAAATAACGAGTTTTGCTTCTAACCAACCTAAATATCATATTCCTTGGAAAATTCTACGTCCAAATCGCGCGAAATCTTATTTTTTCACCTTTTGTCGAATTGTGACTTTTGCATCTATACGCCTCATATATAAATGAAAATGTTATATGATCTACATAATCAGAGTGAGTGGAGTAATTTTAGAGAAATAACTTATAACATTTGCATAAGTTAATGCAAATTTAAAATTAAAATCGAATTAAGTTGTATAAATAGTTGATGATATTGCAATATTACCCAAATTCTACCAAATTTGAATTTTCCATTATAGAACTATATTTGCTATCAGAAACAAATAAGAAATAGTTACTTGGAAATTTGGCAAAACTAATTGGCATTTAAATTGAGAGTTAAATGAGTGGAAAACGAAATTTATTATATTTAACGCCTTGATGCATTTTTTTAAATTAATTTGTGTAAAAAAATATCTACTTTAATCGGACAAAAAGCATCGTTTTCGTTAATGTGTTTATTATGGAAACAAGGGAACGGGCCTATTTATAAATATTTGTAAAAATAAATGACATATTGATTAATTTGGAAAAACAAAATAATTACTTCCTTTATCCTGAAAAGGTCACAACTCACTACTCACCAACTTACCAGGTTGAGAATTGATTGTGAAAATATGAAGTTAATTTGGAGAGGTAGATGGGATAGCTTTAGTAGTTATTGGGTTTCAAGCAAAATAGAGATTGATTTCAACATATGTACGTGGTGAAACATAAAAATAGACGATTTGATTTGAGACGAGGCGAGACGAGACGAAACGAAATTGTGTTTATAAAACGGATACTTTAAAAGATATGTAATAATGATGCGAGGCAACTCTTGGTTCATAGTTCGATTTTCACAAACATGGTGACCCTAATCCGAGTGCACAGACACGTAGGAGGCGCTCTGGAAACTTATCAAGCGCCATCTCGCCATTTCTCTGTTAGAGAAACGTCTCCACATGAACGTTCGTTCGTTCGTTCATTCGGGTGCGGGGTGTTCCGGTTAAAAAATCGTTGCACGTACACCGCGAAAAATGGGAATTGGTTTAACTCGTACCAAATTAATCACATAGAAAATGTACATCGCAAATACCACTCAATTCCAATCCAATCAAAAAATCTCTTTTCTTTGCAAACATAATGGGTATAATGCAATTTTAATTCTTGTTAATATATACGTATATATATATTTTAAAATGCAATTCTATAGATTACTGATCAGCACATATATAGCTTAGTTTTGCTTATTTTATGTTCGTAATTAATTTTACTTTTCGAGTTATTTCCTTTGACATTTGTATTTATCATTTAAAGTTTACTCATAATTAGATTAAATTAAATAATATGATTAAAATTGTGTGAACGATAATACGATATATACATATATGGAACAAATAGAAAAAATATGTAATGAATTCTTTATTTTTATATAAATGATTTTAGATTTTTAATTAACAAAATTTTCATTCTACCTTGCATATGTAAATGTAATGAAACTAGCGAATATTATCAAACAGAATATTCTAGTGTAATACCATATTTACTTTGACATGTTTATTTTAAAAGATTTTTTTACTTCATTATATTTCTTATTTTTTGATTTTTGTATGTAATTAAATTGGCCTCTTCTATAATAAATATTTACGTTGTACAGTAAACATATTTATCATTTTAAGAAAATTCTCAATAGAAAAACGGAAAAACCTTTCTAGGTACACATAAAACGAACAAGTCTGAAAGAAAAGCTTAAGGTACGTACCTACTACGGAACTATGGAAACTGAGATTTAACATTAAGATTTAACTTAAAGTTGAGGTATGTTATAAGAAGTTTGTTGTACTTCGTAATAAGAAATTTAATAAAAGCATATGAAGATAAAACAGATTTTTCTATTTTTCTAAAGAAAAATGGGGTGCTTTTTGTGAAACATTCTCTTTTCAAGAAGACGCGCTCGCTATTTTTATTCTTATTCTATTTTAGACTAAAAATAAGTTTGTAAAGTTATTATCGGTTTCAAAATACATAAAAAAATACTTAATATTTTTTCTTTCGCTGCATTCGCCATATTATGAAAACAACTTCTTTTGTACTTATATTTTACATAAAGTTTATATACAAGATAAGTTTAGTTTCATCTACATGTATTATTTAATATCAGTAAAGTTTTTTTATTTTTATTTATTAAAGTTTTAAAAGCGTATTGAACTTAAATAAAAATATGATAGTAAATAAAATAGAATGAAGATTTTTAAATATGAAAATAAATAACAATAAATAACAAATGCAATATTTAAAATTGATAAATACAATAAATATTATAAGAGAGAAGACAAAAGAAATTTAATAATCGTTCAAACAAAATGATGAATTTCAATTTTATTTATAGAATTTGAGAAGTCCAATTTAAAAGCTCTAAATCATATTTGAAGAAGTTTCAAGTGGGCAATAATATTCACTGATTTATTTTCGATTTTTGGATATATTTTTAGAAGTTGACGATCATCGTAGAATGCGTGGCTGTTATAAAATTGCAACTCTAGTAAACTCATTTGAAATTGAAGCAAACGAACGCTAAAGTTAATTATAAAAGTAAATATTAATTAATTAGTTAATTAAAAGAGAAAAACCAGAGAGAGAGTAAATTTGCATATCAAATATTTTGATTAGGGATGGCTGCAGCATTTTTTCAGATCAATATACGTAATGAAAAATAGAAGAGCACAAGAATACACACAATATTGACGTATAATATATATATATAAAATAAATAAGTACAAAATTGACCACGTCAAACTATATTAACGCGACTGACTTGGTATAATTCATTTATGAAAATTCTTAAAGAGTTGCAAGTACGAGTGCGACCTCACCTGACATGAATCTTTTCCCCCTTCGTAGCCAGCGGCGCACAATACATTCTTGGTGATGGTCTGCGTGAAGCTCTTAGCGCATCGTTCATTATCCCAAACCGGCATGGACACCTCCATGAGCACGTTGCTCGTTTCAACGCTCCCAAACGCTTGGCGACCCCAGCCCGTCGCCGTTCCCGTCACGTTCACGAACTCCATTCCTAGTGGAGGCAAACAAATTGGCCAGATGTACGAGTTGAACGTGGTTCTTCGACCTAGCTTCAGCATGGCGATGTCATTGTCGTAGGTGGTTGGATCGAAGTCGACGTGTTGCATTATTGTTGCTACGGTGAAGTCGACGGCTCGCGTCTCCGTTGTTTGCGACAAATCATATTCGCCCAAACGGATCCGAATGTTTTCTGGCCGACGTCTAAAATATTTTCTTGTATTATTTTACTAGGTATTTCATTTTAATGCTGAATACAAATAAGTTTTTAATTTAGTTAAGGAAGTTTTGTTTTGTACGTAACTTTGCGTCGACGCTTTTATTCTTCTTGTTAAAACTTAAATGTTTGTTTTCCAACTTTATGCAACACAGTTTTCTTACTATAAACGGTGATAAAAGTCCTGACTAAGAAAAATATATACAATATATATTTTTCTATTTTACTAAAAAATTTATCAACTTTCAACATAGGACATATTATATAAACTAACACTATTTTTAAACGTAAAATTCATTAAAGTAGTAAAAGATAGAGATTTCCATTTGAAAAATTGAGATTTTAATGTTTTTTGAACTTTAAGTTTACAGCAATATTCTAGGCACATTCTTAAATAGCGTTAATTTAGTTTTTTAGGAAAAGATAGCCAAAAGCTTCCTTAATAAGACCCCGTTTACTAATTGCAAATATTTGATTGCATTCTTGAGATACGGACCCTGAAAGATGTTGGCAATCTCAAACAAAAAAATAAAAAAGTCGAAATACGTCAAAAACAGTTGAACTAAAGTAAAATATTTTTAATGTATTATCTGTAAAATTTCCGGTTAAACCGGAAATGGAATCTTATTGTCAATATTTTACTTCAACTGAGCATATCGGAATACCCCTATATACCAAATTTCATAACATAATATTATATAGTTTTTAAAATACGGATATAATAGAGTTTTGTTAGGATTTAACTCCAAAGAGAATTCATACATCTTTATGAGTTTAAAATATTTTATTTTAGTATTATTTTACTGATTTTCTTTTACTTTTTATGTATATTTATGTAATTAATTCAAATACGTATATCTTTTCTATTTTAAGTAGTCTGAAAAAAAGTCATATTAACTTTTTTCTCTCTAAAATATAAAACACGAGATGCTAAATAGAAAACAGTTTATTCAGTGAAAAGTCTTTCAGCTAAAATTTCATTAGACTGTTATACATACATTTATTCCAGTTATATATATATATATATATATATATATATATATATATATATATATATATATATATATATATAGGTAATATGTTTATTACAAATATTGGAAAGTTATATTAAAAATTTTCTTCTTAGACGTGCTTAAGATAAACGATAAATAGCAAACGGAATGGAACGGAAAATGATCCTTGAAGCAGCTTATTTATTATTTACTCTTTTATTATGAGAAATAAAACTACATATATACATTGAAATATTTTATATTTATTTCAATGCAATTATGAATTAGAGAACATTTTTTTTTTAAATTTCATTCGTAAGAAGCTATTAAAAATCTTCAATTTTACAAAAATAATCAATGTGGAAAAATGCTAAATTAGGATTGTATTTTTTCAAATAATAATTTGTAATAGTACGAGTATTTAAAAAACTTCAGTTTTCAATTACAACTATCGCATAATATGAAATTTTTTATAAATTTAGAAACTTATTTCTGAAAGTTTGCTAAATTAACTCTCACTAAAAAATAGATACACATGATTTTGTCGTCATATAGGCAAAAGTTACTTGTACGAATAACAAATTTATTATATATATATATATATCTTAATGTAGAATATATGGAATTAATTTCAGGATCAAAAAATACAGACAGAAATTGCGAACAATTAAAAGTTAATAATATTAATGTCAAAAGATAAACTTTTGTTCTTGGGTCCTGAACCTGCGTTATGATTAATTATAATGTTATTAAATTTTCTATCAGGTTCATTATTGTTTTTAGCAATGAAGCGTTTCGACTTTTCAGTCATCTTCAGATTTTCTGAGTTTGGTCGGTGTTGTGGCTCGAGTGAACACCGACCTCAACACCGACCAAACTAAGAAAATCTGAAGATGACTGAAAAGTCGAAACGCGTCATTGCTAAAAACAATAACGAACCTGATAGGGAATTTAATAACATTATAATGAAAAGTTAATAGCTGCGATTTATCAATATTTTATTATATAAGCAACAAAAACAACTATTTATTTTTTAAAATAACATTTATGTTACTTGTCTGTTTTCATATGAATATAACTGAGAATATGAAATCTGTAATTCTATTATTCTGTTAAAATGAAATAAAAAGCGAAAAAGATAAAATAAAAAAATGTCTTACCCATTAGTACAATGGGCAGCCGAAAGTACATGCTGGTCGGTAATGAGTACACCCCCACAGAAGACCAGTTTTAGTTCATCGAGTAAGGCAGCCATCCACGGCCACTCCTTTGGCTCAGTGGGTCGGCTATCCGCAGTACGTCTACGAGAAAGGGTTTTCATACCGCAACCTGTCAAGGCGAAACGAATTTTATATTTTAAATATGCTGGCAATCTTGGCGTTACGTTATTAACTAAGTTGTGTATGCAACGACAACAGACATTAAATATTATAAATCAATAGATTTTTCTTGAAATTTAGATTGTTTTTTTTTAAATTTAAATTATTACAATTTTTTATCTTTATTTATAAATACAAGACATTCAATTTTCACTTGTTAGTCAGAACCTAACATTTAATTTCAAAAAACTGTATACAAATGATACAACCAAACAAGAAAAAAAAAAGCTTTTAATCATTTGAGTATTAGGCAATCAAATTTGACATATTAGGTTTATTCAATACTCTCTTATGTTTTACTGAAAAACGTCGCCGTAAATAATGCGGCGGTATTTCGTTTACATAACATGTAACTGCGAAGTAATAATTAGAAAATTTTTGAATTTGTTTTAAATTATTTGTTTAAATTTTTCTTTGAAATAATATGATTTCAGCTAATGTTAATGTTGATAAGGAAACTAATGTTATATAAATTTTAGTCATCTAATTCGATTTAAATACTATGACCAATTTGTTTATAATTTTTTATTGAAACTAGAATAAAATTAGCTTTGTTAATTTTTTTTATTGAAATAATATGATTTCAGCTAATGTTAATGTTGATAAGGAAACTAATGTTATATAAATTTTAGTCATATAATTCGATTTAAATACTATGACCAATTTGTTAATTATTTTTTATTGAAACTAGAATAAAATTAGCTTTGTTAATTTTTTTTATTGAAAATTTAAAACAAAACATTAAACATTTGTCACAAGGCTGACTAAAACAAAATAATTTCAACAAATACTTAAAAAGTTTTTAATTGTTGTCACAGTAATAATTAGAAAATTTTTGAATTTGTTTTAAATTATTTATTTAAATTTTTCTTTGAAATAATATGATTTCAGCTAATGTTAATGTTTATAAGAAAACTAATGTTATATAAATTTTAGTCATCTAATTCGATTTAAATACTATGATCAATTTGTTTATAATTTTTTATTGAAACTAGAATAAAATTAGCTTTGTTAATTTTTTTTATTGAAAATTTAAAACAAAACATTAAACATATGTAATAGACCTTGAACAAATAAATGTTCGTATTGTCATTGTGAAATTTAATATAATAATACTCAAGAATATTGAGATTTTATATTTTTCCCAAAATTTCACAAGATACTCAGTCATTGAATCGGCTGTTAAGCTATGCATCAACGACTGGCCAGTTTAACCGTAGACACGTGTTTCGGTCTTTTGGACCTCATCAGTACAGTGCTCTGATCAGTCGCTTCGAGGCGACTGATACCGGTGTTAGTTCTGGCTGCCTTATATGGCAAGTACTTTAAGCAACTAGCGGCGAGTAATAAATAAATACTACTAACGCCATCTAGTCGATTTACTGGATACTGCAATAAGCAATTATAGTAATAGACCTTGAACAAATAAATGTTCGTATTGTCATATAAGGCAGCCAGAACTAACACCGGTATCAGTCGCCTCGAAGCGACTGATCAGAGCATCGTACTGATGAGGTCCAAAAGACCGAAACACGTGTCTACGGTTAAACTGGCCAGTCGTTGATGCATAGCTTAACAGCCGATTCAATGACTGAGTATCTTGTGAAATTTTGGGAAAAATATAAAATCTCAATATTCTTGAGTATTATTATATTAAATTTCACAATGACAATACGAACATTTATTTGTTCAAGGTCTATTACTATAATTGCTTATTGCAGTATCCAGTAAATCGACTAGATGGCGTTAGTAGTATTTATTTATTACTCGCCGCTAGTTGCTTAAAGTACTTGCCATATAAGGCAGCCAGAACTAACACCGGTATCAGTCGCCTCGAAGCGACTGATCAGAGCACCGTACTGATGAGGTCCAAAAGACCGAAACACGTGTCTACGGTTAAACTGGCCAGTCGTTGATGCATAGCTTAACAGCCGATTCAATGACTGAGTATCTTGTGAAATTTTGGGAAAAATATAAAATCTCAATATTCTTGAGTATTATTAAACATATGTCCCAAGGCTGACTAACACTAAAACAAAATAATTTCAACAAATATTTAAAAAGTTTTTAATTGTTGTCACAGTTTCTTAGTAATAAATTATAGAAAAAGGAATTTACAAACGTTTTATTTAATTACTGTAATTTTACTATTCTTTTAATTTGATTTTTTTTAATAATATTGTTTTGTTCTTTATAATTATTCGCCATAAAGTATTTATCAATTTTACGTAAATCAACAAAGTAGAATTAAATAAACAGTGAAATATTGACATTTACTTTGTAAATAGTATGTTTTGATGTATTTATTCTTAATTTAAAAATGAATTTTCTTTGTGAATGCTTAACTAGTTTATTCAAAGAGAGGATAAAATACAGCAAAAAGAAACAAATTTCCGTTTAGTTTTTTTATTATTATTATTTGTTTTGTATTTGTTAAAACTACTCTCTCTATTTTAAACTAATTTAGAATTTTGCGCATTTGTAAATACATATGTTAGTTTTTGGAAGATATTTGTACAATATTTATGTGATTGGGAAAACGAGAATGATTGTCAAATTATTGGACGAAAAGAAAGATTACAGCCAGTAAGTAATCCTCATTATTATATAAATAGAGCGCCGCGTGCGTGAAAGGTAGCAATTTATTTTACCTCTATTTGTTTGTGATTCTTCGTCATTTAGTGTGTCATTTTGTAAGCCGTCAGCGGGTAAATTTGGCACTATATTTGAACCAGCTGAGGGAGGTCCTATTATTAGATCATCAGGACAGCAGACTCCCACCACGCTGCAAATTCATTAAGCACTCTAACAAATTGAAGCTAGAATTTAATTTGCTTAACACATTGTTTATCTTCACCGTATAAATAAGAATACATATCTATGTTTGATTTATATTGTTCTTTTTCTTCTTTTTCATATTTACCTACCCAAATTTGCTCCATTTAAAATACTGTATTTACAATCAATAATATTTTGTTCGATATCATTCATATCTGTTTTAACTCTTCCATAATCGTACTAATGCAATATGCATCACAGACCATGCGAAGTTTCTGGTACTTTACTCGTTTTATACTTATTTTGAAAATATTAAGTCAAAATCTGTAGATACAATATTTATTTACTGGCAGCACAAATACAAATTTTATACGAATTTCAAACAAAATTCCAGTTTTAGTTAGAATTTATATAAAAATCAGTAACTGTTCGCATTCAAGACAAGATAATTTCCTATTTCTTTTCTATGTATATTTCACATTGTTTTTCGTATATCTGACATGAAATTCTAGATTTCCGGTCATGTTTCTATGGTAAAATAATTAATAGAAATTTATTTCTAAAATTTAATATCAAACAAATATGCTGATTAAACATATGTTAAGGTTTATTGTAGGTCACGGAAGGGTTATGTGAATTGTACTTATTCTAGAAGTACCGGAACTATTAATAGATGGTTTTATTGAAAAATTACATGTATGTTATGAATTTAAAATGTTAAATAATAAATTATTAAATTTCTAGGAAGACTACTAACGTAAGATTTTTTTTTTTTAAAGTGACCAGTTATTTTTTTAGTTATTCAAACTGTTTCACTTTTAACTTAAATTAAATGAAAATTTAAAAAAATAAAAACAATGTATATGTAAAAATATAGATATTTAAAGGAATGAAACGAGAAAACAATACATCAAAGTTTTCCTATTAATGTAAGATAAAGAAATATATAATATTATCTGCACGATATATCCAAATTTATTTAACTAATAAGTAAATCAATAAGCAGAGAAAAACTACAATTTTTTTAAAAATAATTGATATAAAAAAAATAATAGTAAATTATCATTTTCTAAATGGAAATAAATTTTATCAAATTACATGAGTGATAAATCGTTCGATAAGACGATAAGAACAATTTTTTTTTTAGATTTCAGATAATAGATAACTTTTACTAATGATAAGACGTAAATAATTTAAGTTAATTAAATATTAAAAATATATAAAAAAAACTTTTTAATAAAAACCACGCTTATATTTAAATGCACTAAAAAGAGGAAAATAAATTTTTTCTTGGTTATCCAAAATTTTTAGAAAGAAATAAAAGCGTGGAGCGCCATGAACCTATATATTTCGCAATAATGATAAAGCGCTTCACGCTATTATTTCTTTCTAAAAAATTTGGATAACCAGAAAAAAATTTATTTTTCTCTTTTTAGTGCGTGGTTTTTAAAAAAAATTTTTTATCTATTTTATTTTCTGCTTTTTTTTTCTTGTTAAAAGATTGTGTTGTCTCCTGGAATAAAACTACATGCAAAATTTCAGTGAGATCAGATGATAGGAAGTGGTCTAAAAATTGGTTACAAGATTTGACCGTGACAACAAAGTGAGCTAATATAAGCGTGGTAATTTTTTTTTTGTTAAAATATTGTGTTGTCTCCTGGAATAAAACTACATGCAAAATTTCAGTGAGATCAGATGATAGGAGAAGTGGTCTAAAAATTGGTTACAAAATTTGACCGTGACAACAGAGTGAGCTAATATAAGCGTGGTAAAAATGTGATTATTTTGTTTTGTAAAATAGCATAAACAGACATAAACAAAAAATATAAGTTGTTGAGATTAACTATATATAGCTGCATTATATTTTACTAGGAAGTTTTTAATATATATTTCTGCAAAAAAATTTAATAAATTGATTTCGCATTTTTATGAAAAATGTCAGTGGAAAGGGATTTTATCTCGTCTCGTTTACTTGCTATATATTATATTTTTAACGTGAAATAATTCAATATTCGAATAAGTAGAAAATACGATTAAATGCGATATGATACGATACGATAGGATACGATATACCTTTGTATGATGCATAAATATGAAAAGTATTCGAATATTCAATGATGCGACAGATAGGCTGATCCGCAAATGCGCTTATGCGCGACGAATACGTACGTACATACATGTGTTATTTGATATTTGAACTTACGAATTTCCAATAACGCATAAGTAATCTACAAATCGAAAATTTTTCAACCATCCACTTTCCATCGGGCAGAAACGAGGATGCCGGCAGTGCCCTTTTTTATCACCAGGAGCATTACATGCTTGATATTGTCTATTCAGCTGCACAGAAAACACACACACTTAGGAATATATTTTTACATTACATTACTTAACTTAGGTAATATATATATATATATATATATATATATATATATATATATATATATATATATATATATATATATATATATATATATATATATATCGTTCATTAGCTAATGATTTAAAACAGAAACTATCAACATATATATTTTCAAATGCATTTACTGTTTTTTTTTTATATATATATTCTATTCAACTTCAACTAGATGGCAATTTTCTTGTTTTTCTTTTTGAAATTAAAGATTTTTATATAATAAGAAATTAACAATTTTTTTTATAATACAATTGAACAAAATCGCATTTGACGGAAATGTTATTTAATTTATTACTTACTGTCCTAAAATTAGTTCTAGTTTATAACTATTAACAAAATCTATATATGTACGGAAAACATGAAAGAAAATCATTACTAATAAATTTGTTCAAATTTTATGTATTTACCTTAATGTTTGTTATTATAGAGTTTAGTTGTCTTTTTTTGCGAAAGAAATTTATATTTTTCTCTGGAAATTTTTGTCGAAAAGCAGACCTAATCAGTAATAAGTCATCTGTAAAATAACATTTTTATTTAGTTTTGAGACGTTCTTATTTACTTTGCAAAATAAAAGCTCTTTCTAATAATAAAATTAAGATACAAAATACACGCCTACAAACAGGAAAAAAACTAAATTTAAAACTCATCAATTATATAGGTATATGATTTTGATGTATTTAAAGAAATTTTAATTAAAATGAGTGTAATTTTTCGAGACGCTTGTATTTGACAAATGAATTGTTACAGGCAAATTGCATGTGTATATTTTTCATTTAGTGTGTGTTTAATTATATTATTCGTATTTCGTTTTGTCCATTTTCTTGCATCCTCAAACATAAATATTAAACGTACTTTAGTATTATATTTGCTGTAGAGCAAGGTCGACAAAAATGTAATTAAAATGCGTACCTTAATTACAAATAATTAATTACTGGTCGGGATTGAAGATATTTATCACTCACTCACTCAGTTAAAGAAAAATAAATTACCTGCTTTACGATTTTCCGTACTATTCGCTACAAAAATTATGCAGAGCAATAGAAACCAGCTCACGTACATTTTTACTAATTTTATATGTGTCTAGTTCAAGTGACGAGTTACTGTTGCGAGCTCGAGTTGTGAGAGAAAAAATATCATTTTTGGTTCATTTTTATTCGATATGAAATCATCTTTTACTTCCTTTGCAAACTGATATGCATATATAAATTTTATATCACATATCGGCACTAAACAGTTTTAAAACTGACCTGTTTTAGCGCTTATTTTAATTTGACAAAAATGTAGATTTACACTTACGTATATTATATGCGTAGTTAATTAAATTCAAGAAACTGTCAATGTTTCTAGATTATTAGTCGTTGAGCATGAGCGCAGGGATATCTGTGGCAAGAAAGTAGATATTGTCATAATTTTCAAATAGGTTATTTTATTTATTTTTTAACAGATTTATCAAAATTCTTATCGTTTTTCTTATTATTTATTGCAAAAATTTATAAATATTCAAAATGAAAATGTGCAAAAAGTTCATCCTTTCTGCGAAATTGGGTTAGGAGGTCGTATCAGTATGAATTAAAGAAAGTGTAAAAAAGATTTGTTCTTAACGAATAGAACATCCGTGTTTTATTTTCGTATTTTTTCACAAACTATTGACAATTATTTTATTTTTATTTCTAAAATGCATTATACAAACAAAAAACTTTCTTACTATACAATTTTTTTTCATACTATTTACATTTTATTTTTTCATATTTTTGTGGTAAAATTTTAGATTTACAATTTGTAAAAATTGTTTGTTTTTCTGTTTTTAAATTTAAATGTTATTTTTTTATATACGATAGGTATATCTATATATGTAAGTTGTGTGATTTCATTTAGAATATTTTATGTACTTACATATATATTTCTGGTTTAGTGTTACAAAAAAAATCACATACAGTTTAACCAGATGTTGGAGTGCCATGTACCCGTACAAAAATATATCATACAAACAAACTAGGTATATTGACTAAAGATTCTGTCGTGGGAGACATACCGAAAATAAATGTTTTCAGGAAAAATTGACCCCATCTTTGCGTTTACCTTTGTATATAGGTATTATTTTTAATCGTGTCTTATCTGCGACATGAATATAAAAAATAAAACTAGGCAGTAATAGTACAGTTTTCTGGTTTTATTGAATAGGCACTATACAAAAATAAAAAGAATTTTTAATATTGAAACATTACAGAATTGAAAAGTAAATGAAACAACTGTTTTTTTATATTTTATATTAATATATGAAAATTACATACACATCTGACACTGACGTTTTATAGGGACATTATAGATACCTAATACTTTTTTGTTGTTCTTATTAGTTGCTTTCAATATTAGTATATGAAATACGTATTTTAACAAAAATATTATATTCTATCTTGACAGACGACAGCGTATCAAATTAAGTTATTAGAGTAAATTAAAGACTAATTTTATATTTGTAATTTCTAATTTTTGAGTAAACGGATAATGATAATTATTTTAATATTTACTTTATGTCTATTAAAACTTAATAATAAACAAAAAAAAACTTCTATTAAAGAAAATGTAATGATTTCAAGTATATTACATTTAACAACGACCTTGTATTTCACAATATGATTATTTAATCATTTATTTTTACGTTGTGTACAATGCGAATTCTAGCTAAAATGTTATTTATAAATATGGAAAAAATAATTTTTGTCATAGTATGAGTAATATGTATTAACAATCGCAAATATTTGATAACATATTGTTTAATAGAGAAACAGAGGTATGTATTTGCAAATTTTATTGTTTTATAACATAATTTGATTTTGTGTTTTACTTCGTTGATCGCATTCAAAGAATAAATAAATAAATATATATTTAACAGAAAAATATTGTTAACTGTGTTTGTTTATTCTCTGCTTCTGCAAAAATATAGGTCGCAAATCAAAAACTAAATCGTATTTATATTATTATATTCCATTCGACAATTTAACCGAGTAAAAGCAGAAAACTATTTAAGATCTAAGATGTTATGCGGATTAAAAGGCTATATTTTTATGTAAATACAATTTTATTTATTCGTTAGAAAAAAAAACAACTCGAAGATTGTAATTAATTTGTGATCTTAATTTGAATTCATTTTATATTTACGAGCAAAATATAGGTTAGGTCAATAATAAAAAGTCAATTTTTATTTTTGTTATAAAACAACCTGTTCCGAATTTGGCGATGTTGTGAAATTTGTTCTTTTATATGATAATAAAAGTCGAACAGCCGAACGGCAATATAAACGGCTAAACAGGATCGTTTGTGCGTTGTTTGTTTGTAGTTAAAAGAGTATTGACAATGATTCAAATCCACCCTGTCCCTGTCAGTGCAATATAGGGAATCGGCGCTAAAATTTGTATTGCTCTCTGGTCTGGGCATTACTACGGTTTGATATTTTGTTCAAAAACGCCAGTTGCATAAAACACTGTTTATCAAAATTTTGTTTAACAAAAAATTTTATGCATCTGGGCTGCTCTAAGAGTTTTTATTTTAGATCGTTTTGCTTGCGACAAAGCAAATACTCCGAAAGTCAGAGAACGTGTCATCTTGTAGTTTACACCGTAATAAGAGTAGACAGAGTACGCTACGTAGCACTGATACATTCCTTAATAAGACACACATGTACCCATATTACATACCTACTTTATTACTTGTGACGTGTAAATAAAACAAATAATAAATAATTTTTTTATTATATATTATATATTGTAATATGCTGAAAGATTTTTCTTTTTTTTTTTTTTTAGTTTTTTTTTATTTTTATTTTCTTTCAGTTGCGCAGCATCCAATGACAAAAGAAAAGTTCTGCTTCTCTTGTGTTTTCTACCAAATATATTTTTTTCATAATTAAACGTTAGTAAATCTATGATTGTTTAAAAATGAAGAATGCTTCTTTTCCTATTAATATTTTATTATAGTGCAAGGTAAT
The DNA here is from genome assembly GCA_963966155.1 of Clivina fossor. Classification (NCBI taxonomy): domain Eukaryota; kingdom Metazoa; phylum Arthropoda; class Insecta; order Coleoptera; family Carabidae; genus Clivina; species Clivina fossor. The sequence continues at coordinate 43,535,173 of OZ014550.1, read as the reverse complement.
CGTATCTTGTATTTGATATAGGTGTTAGGTGCGCACATGAGCACACAGGAGCAGAAGCACAGCAGCACAGGTTCGACAATTGACAATGCCACATTGGCAAGTTGGTGTTGGTGTTGGTGCTGGTGCCTCAGCTGCTCAACATCAACTCAACTCGATCAACTCAAGTCGTGGCCGTAGCCGTAGATATTTTGTACTTCATACATGTAGTCATTTCTTTATTTCTATGTAACCAGTTTGGTTTTTTCGTGCCCACGTAGCTGACTGGCGCGCTGCGCTGCGTCGCGCCGCGCCACACCGTGCCGTACACATGCTACAATTATTTGTCCTAATGTCGCGTTTTCATAACCTAACCCCCGTCTACCTTCGCCACATCATCGGGCCCTTAGTAAATAATCGAACGCTGCTCGATTTTTCTCGATAAAACCATTTTTACATCGTGTTGCTGCCGAATTATTTGCGGAGCCGTCGCGACTGTTCCACAATTCTGGTGGGCGTGTGAAACGCAAGTCTTTTGATCTGGTTATATGCACAAGCTACTTTGATATCACTAGCACTCGTGTGTCCATTCGTAAAAAAAAGCAAACAAACAAACAAACAAACAAAAATAACAACTCAAATGAGAAAACAAAAAACGTTCCTGTTTCTCACCTTTTGCTGTTATTGTTCTACACCTAAATTCTTTTCATCCATCGTTCGCTATATTTTATTCGCGTCTTTACTTTTATATATATTTACATATAACTAAACAGAATTTTCTTGTTTTCTATTTCTACCATAATATACATACATATGTAACATCACTGCTTTTAAAATTTAAATAAATGTATTGTAAGCACGTACAAGGACACACATTTTCACATATTCGATTATTATTTTTTTCTACTGTTATATTTCATTTGCCCAGTGGCGGACTGGGCCGGCGAGACACCGGGACATTTGCCGGTAGGCCGGTCGCAGCGGAGGCCGCGATGCTCTTCATTTGTATCTTGGATTATCAAATTATTTCTGGTTTAAATGACATAATATATTTTATACCTCTGTGTATGTGTATGTGTATGAATATGATCAGAAATAAATAAATAAAATATATTTTTTTTAAATTTGCTGGCGAAATACATATACATAATTCATATAACATCAGAGCATATAATAATATATTTTTTGTTATATATACATTTATTTAATGTCATCTTTTATTCAAGTAGCATGGAAATATAGTGTTTCTCAATTCAAAACTATCAAAATAGATTAAGATTTTTAGTGTCTCAAGATAATTTGATATCTTTAATGCTTACGGCAATAGAAAAAAGTATTTGGGCAATTTAAATACTGATGCAATAATAAACAAAATAAGAGAAACTGTACTGGAATAAGTAAATATCTAGTTATTTATATTTATATAATCTTTTATGTAACAATATGTAAAAATGTATTTCTGTAGAACAGTTGTATAAAACGTTGTTAATTTAATCAATTGTTAACTACGCAATTACAATATCAGCTTTCTTAGAAGAGCTTTATTAACGATATCGTTAATTTACAATTTATTTAACAAAGTTTTTTAACATACTTTTTAAAAATTCCTTAATTTTTTGTCAATAGTGATATATCATCAGAGTTTTCCTGAGCTGGTTAAATTTGACAGTCCGCTATTGCATTTACCTAATCCATTACATTACTTCGAAGTTATAATTTTAATTATATATTTTTAATATAAATATTTGTTACAGATTAAAATATTTTAAAAATCTTCTATAACTGGTTTGCTTTCAAAAATAAAGCAAAATAATTTACTATAATAATTGCACAATTTAAATATTAAAATATAGGTAAAGGAAAAGCACATAGAAAGAAAAAAATATTAAAATTTCAGATCTATTCTTTATCACGGCTACACTTTCTACCTACGAATACATACCATTTCACCTACAAAAAAAAAAAAAAACTGAAGAAGAAAATCGTATGTATTATAATCATGTTTAACAGTTGTCAATTATAAATTGACGTAGAGATTTTATAAAAAATGCATGTGTCAACTAAAGTAGAGATATTGCAACACGGGCGTCAGGTGTTTTAAATATTCTCGAGAAAGTTGCGGATGTGTATGTATTTTGTGTGCACTTAGTTGATCTTCTAGTGTGCCTAGTTGTAGTTGACCGCTGGCAGCGCACCGCACCGCATTAAAATGCGGTAGTTGACGTTTCAACCCGAGTTAGATTCAGCGGTTAACACTGTTTTATTCCGAGTTTGTTAACTTCAAATTCAACGCGTCTCAATGTGGTTAACAAACTGATAAGTTTATTACTAATGAGTTTATTTTCTGTTACCATTTATTATGAATTATCAAATTAATTCAAATAATAATTATTACGTGTTTGAATATACAGCATTAAATAATATTGGCGAATGAATATCTTTATTATTATTTTTATGTGATATGTCTAGTTCCAGTTTCTAGTACGGTACTGGCCAGACGTCGGATGAAATTTACACAAAATAAAAACCATAGGCGCGCTTAAAAAATCATATAGGTATTTTAAGAAACAGGAAATATTTTGTAATTATTTAAAAAATAAATCACATTAATAAAATAAAATAAGGTAAACTTTATAGGAAATTTTACTTATTGCGTCGCCGTCGATATATTTCATATACATAATTATCACAGTTGATAATTATTATATTAATTGTTTATTTTATTACAATAATAACTAGATTTTATAGGTAAATATATGTAAACTCTACATAATTACGTATATAAATTTTACATAGGTGTTTTTGTTTTTTCGCATAAATGTGTAAATATCAGTTATCAGTAATGTAACTTTGAAAATATGTAGAATGTAAAATGTGTTTTGAATTTTGGAATACAGGAAGAAATGAAGTTGTTTATACATATGGCAAACTAATGAAAAATGATGTTTTGTTGACAGTTGGGATGGGACGTCTATGCGAAGGCCAAGTAACAAGGCAACTTTTCGTACGGTATACGGTAATATTATACATGTTGAGTTGACTTCATAAATGTTAGGCTAAGCGGCAAACCAAAGCAAAGCAAAGCGAAGCGGTACCAGTCGTGGTCCGCACCGCACAGTATCGAAGATCTTGCTTTGCTTATGATCGGTTTTAGCTCATGAGACCTGCCTTGACTTAGGTTTCTACTCTACTCTAGCTCGTTTTCTCGGCTTGATATTCGGTTCGTGTACCATCCTACCGGCTCCTGGTCGTTCAGCGCGCGGTGGCCGGCACGGCGAGCCCATGACTCGACTCGCAGCTCGGCCAACCAGAGTCCGTCGACCACCGTCCGTCCACCGTCCTCGATCCTAGGTACTGGTTACTGGTATATGGCATGGCATGGCGCTGGCCTGGCCTGGCTCTGGTACTACTAGTACTTGTACTGCTAAGATATACCGATCGCGAGGCCGGCCGTAAGCTGAGAGTTTACGTTGACGTCGTGTCGTGCCGTGCCGTGCCGTGCTGTGCGTCGACTCTGATTCTGCTCAGTACCTCCAGTGCTCAGTCACAATCAGTTTGACTCGACTATCGACTTGAACTCATGCCTATATGCTCAGCTCAGCTCAGCTCAGCGTGTGTATTTGTATTTTATACCTACCTACTTTTCGTTGCTTGGTTTGGTCGAGGCACCCAACAACCTTAGCTCACTACAATACTACATAGCCAAGGTCGTTCTCGTTCGCTCCAAACACTCGTATTCGTAAATACAAATTTCAGTGCGTTTTTAAATGTCTCGTAGTGTTGTGGTACGATGTGCTGAAGTTTACAGTGCGTCCAATGACTTACTGTCAATCTGTGCTTATTATTGTGAAGAATGTGCGTGCTATTGAGAATTTTCAAAACATATTTGTGTGCTACAACGAGAAAGTGGATTAACTACGAATCTCAATAGTTCTGAACACAATGCTGCAACGTTCTGTTTATTTAACTAGGTAAGTAACGATACGATACATAACAATTAATCATTAGTAACAAGGAGTTAACCGCCACTTTTGTCTTCTTCATATTAGACCCACGTCCTAATAGATAGGATAGACTTTCATAGGATTGTACCTACAGGTACTATACTATACTATGTATTGAATAATCAACAGTGTTAGCTGCTTGAAATTTTAGCCTTAGGCGCACTTCTATACTACTTTTATCGTATATAATATATCTGTACTAAAATTAATATACACAAACACAGAGCGTTCTTATCTTTGAAGCGGTTTATTTATTTCATATCAATTCATACGATTTGAATCTTATTTGAAAGACAGTGACATCCATCACAGCATTGCTGTTGAAATGTTTATCATTATCAGCTTTTTTGAGCCAAATCGACAAACATATCGTGGAATTAAATAAATATATTATCACTTATACGTAGATATCTGCACATGTGTGTGTATACATGTTGGTTGCGTGTGTGGCTGTGCGCCTGTTTGTTTACTGTTTATTTGGTATAAGGAATTCATCTCAGATAAAGGTGGCTGGCACGATAATAACTATGTATGTATATCGTGATGTTAACTGTTTCCCGCTACCTGCACACTGCTATATTAAGGCCACTGGACTGGACTGGACACTATCTTTCTTTTTTTTTACTCCTCCAACGCTAACCTTTATTTCTTAAGCACATATCTAATAATCCTTATCAACTATTCGTCTTTAACTAGATTTCAGTCACCTTAACTTAACTATTTAATTTCTACATAGCTGTATATACAGATTATTTAGTCTTCTTGCCTTTAGCTGCCTAACTGTGCATGAAATAGCGGAAATTAATAGAAAACACTGCATAGTGATAAAATTCTTCTTCTGCACGCTGCTTTTTTTACTAACTTAACACTTGCATGGATGATATCACATTTTTACGAAAAATCGAACGATTATCTCATAGCTGTTTTTTTTTTCTTTCTTGAAATTCCTTTACAGTAATCAGTAATGATCTGCATGCAAAGTGATTGTTACAAGTGTATGTAATGTATGTATGTATGTAGAAAAACGAAGAAATGAAACTTTAATGCATTATAATGTTAGAAAAACAATAACTTACTTTGCAAGAAGACTTATAATTTCGATAAAATTAAATATTCCGTATGTAAAAACAAGTAAGAGGCATCAGATGCATCACCCACTTAAGTATATTATGGAAATTAATTACAAGTACTTCAACAATATTATAATTAGTCACAAAAAGATAAACATCAGTTTGCTATTATAAAAATATCAAACTGTGTTGCTTTGTACACCTTGTAATAATTAATTAAAAAGAAATATATACCTACTTTTAGTTTTCGCTCACTAATCAGGGACATTATTCAATTGATGGTTATTGTACACTGCTTCGACATTTTCTCTAAATTCACATTTCATTTTGAAATCAATAAATCAAATGATTTGACATAGAGTTTTATTTGGAGTTAGTTAATTTCCAAGGGAATTGTAGTTTTAGCTTTATGAAGTTATGAGGAAGTAAATGCATGTATACTACGTGTACAAGAGCCGTATGTATTTGTTTGTATGCATGTGTTTGAGCTGCACGTTTGTGGTTAGGGGTTAATACTCGTATCTCTTCAATTCAATTCTTCTAAATGAGTTATAAACAAGTTAGAGATAAATATATTATGTGTATATTATGATTTTTGTTATTTATATGTTTCATTAATTTAACCCTGAAATTATTTATTTTGTATTTTTTGTCGGCAGCGTTACACAAAGATACGAGGCTATACAGATAAAGATTAACTTTTTTTTTCTAATATTTTTAAACAAATTGATAGTTTTGACGGAATGTTGATGTTGTAATGATCTCGCTGTTATTTATTTATTCAACAAAAATATTTGTATTAGATATACATATTTACTCTACGTTCATAACTATATACATGATTGGAATTTGTATGTAGGTATTACCTCTACCTACTTCTTCTCATACATTATCATCATATTTTTTAATTTGGATGAATGAAAATTTAATAAAGATGTTCAATCACCTTGAGTTTGTAAATGAAAATTTCACTCTTAGAAGCTTTTTTACCACTTTGACTGCAAGGAAAAGTGGTATAGCGTTTGGTACGGTGTCTGTAACATTAAAAAAAAAAAAATTGTATAGAAATCCTTTATATAGCCTCTAGATCAGACGAATTCGAACTTAGTTTATGTGGGTGTATGGATGTGCGTCGTCAGCTCGCTCGCTCGCTTGGTTGTCAGTCAAAATTTTATGATCGCAACTCCTCCTAGACGGTTCAAACGATTTTAATAATCTTTTCAGGATAAATTTATCTAGTACCCAAGATGGTCATGTGGTTTTATTTTTTTCCAGTGATGCAAACTTTCCGAGAAAAAAATTAGATACTAAAGTTTTTAAAAATTTATATTGGCTACATTATTTATTCGATTTTGATCAGATTTCCCTAATGCTCTTATTAATTATATAATTTTATTAATATCCAGTGTTGCCAACTTTCCGAGAAAAAAATTACTAAAGTTTTTAAAAATTTATTATGGCCATGTTATTTAACCGATTTTACTCAAATTTTCACAAAAGATTCTTCTAGTATTTATATAATTTATGTAATTTTAACAAAATACAGTATTGTTTAACACGTTCAGTGCCGGTGACACACACCGTGTGTCATCGACTACTTCCACCGGGAGCCGACGACGACGACGACACACGGTGTGTATCGCTGGCATAAGTGACTTCAAGCATTCAGCCCCGTGTCGGCCTTTGAGGTAAGACCAGAAAAATGGACCGGCACTGAAAGTGTTAATCAAATTTTTATAAAAGATTCTCCTAGTATCTAAATAAATTATGCAATTTTAACAAAATACAGTGTTGTCAACTTATCGAGAAAAAAATCACAAAATTTAAAAAAAATTTATTGTGGCTACATTATTTATTAGATTTTGATCAAATTTTCAGAAAAGTTACTCCTAATGCCCACATAAATTATAATTTTAATAAAAATATTGTGTTACCAATTTTCCGAGAAATGTCAAAGTGGTCTATATATATATATATATATATATATATATATATATATATATATATATATATATATATATATATATATATATATATATATCTAATCTTGTTTTATTAACAACTAACATTGTTTTTTTCAGTTTTGCCTTTAGGATGTATGTAATTGAAACAATTGCATAAAATCGTTTATTTGTGCAGATTTTTATCATCACAATGACTGCGTCGTCATGTATCACCTTTCTATTAATTTTGATGACTGCGTACAGCGGTGCAACAGACAATGATTTCCGATATATTTCATTTCAAGGTAATGTACTCACTTTACTTTTTATTATATAACATTAAGTTCTATTATCTTAATGCTTACAATTGTTCCTATTAGGTACATTAAGCATTTGTTAGCAACTACATTACAGAAGAAACATAAAAGTTATTTAAAACATCAACGTTTTTAAGATAACACAACTTTTATAATTCAGTTTGAACTACTTTCTTTATCTAGTTCATATTTTTATCAATTTACTTTTGTAATCCGATAATTTTTCTATTAACACTTGAGACAGAATTTATTTTTATAAAATGGATTAGTATATCAAACAAAACTTGATTAATAAATGCATTGACGTACGTTTTTCTAAAATACAAACAAATAAAAGCATCTAATTTTACATTGCTTATTTATGTTTACATTTCATTTATAGGAAAAACAAAATCTATTTAAGATAAATAAATAAATGTTACACATTTTTTAATATATCAATCTCTATACCTACTTACAAATATAATTATTGTAAAATAATTTCTGGTGAAAATATAATTTTAATATATTATGATGTATTTATATTATTTTTATATTCTAAATTACTTTATATTAGGTAAATCTCATTATGATGGGATTTTTTGCACATTTTGTAACTTTCTCTTTCCGTTCGCATTATACGATTTTCATGCGTCCAAACTTTTGGAAGAAGATATATTTCATTCAAAAATATAATTTATTTGTAAATTTTGTAAAATCTTTATTTGTACCAAACTCGATTATGTATAACAATATTTAAAGAATTTTTTTTAATAATATAAAAAACATATCATAGAAGTACGATAACGTAATAAATATAAAATAATTTTAAATGTGTTAGTGGTTGCGATAAAAAGAATGCACTTGTCAGTTGTTTGTATGTACACTTGCAACGTTAAGCACAGTAAAGAAATCATCCGATGCAAAGTCAGCAAAATAACGATTATGGCGTTGACTTTAGCAGAAAGAATCAAAGAAGTTAGCGTTACATGACACGGGCTTTAACTTAAGGTATATTAACATAAAACGTAAACATATATACAGATTATACACACACACACACACATTTTCAATCCTGTATATTTAATCCTATTCATGCAGATTTCGAATTCGAATTTCACGGTTTTTATAACAAATTTGTCGGTGTTTGCCATTTGGTTGTATGTAATTATTAAGTGCCGACATATTTGTTAGCTCTGTTTACATTCTTGTAATGCGAGCGCGGTCTATTTAACTTCCTTCTCGATTTAATTTGTTTATTTTTCGTATTCTCTGGTCTCCTGTTTCAATACGAATCTGCGATATTATATTACTATATATCGGTTCATATAATATATATATACAGTGTGTCCCAGGATTGATGTTACAAGAGGTGTAATGGACTAAAATTTTTTGAATTTCATTTCAAGATTCTGGAATTAAGCCCTGCTTGGCGTGAAACGAATTTTAAGAATTTTTTCGTTTTTTGAAAAACAAAATGGCCGTGACGGTGAAGCAAGAACTATTTTCTTTTCAGGTAAAGTACCCTTTTTGTTTAGGATACGACAAAATTTTATTAAGAAAAGTTGTTTATAATGACAAATCATGGCCGTATACCAAACTTCAGGACGATCTACCTACTTTCATTAAACTGTCTGTTTTAGATTGAACAAAATAAATTGTAGGTATCTATTAATTTATTAATAAATTAATTAATTAATTAATTATTTATTAATTTAAAATTTGTTGTAAATACTATTTGTTTCGTTCAATGGTCTACAAATAAAAATTTTAATAAATTAATAGATACCTACAATTTATTTTCTTCAATCTAAAACAGACAGTTTAATGAAAGTAGGTAGATCGTCCTGAAGTTTGGTATACGGCCATGATTTGTCATTATAAACAACTTTTCTTAATAAAATTTTGTCGTATCCTAAACAAAAAGGGTACTTTACCTGAAAAGAAAATAGTTCTTGCTTCACCGTCACGGCCATTTTGTTTTTCAAAAAACGAAAAAATTCTTAAAATTCGTTTCACGCCAAGCAGGGCTTAATTCCAGAATCTTGAAATGAAATTCAAAAAATTTTAGTCCATTACACCTCTTGTAACATCAATCCTGGGACACACTGTATATATATATATTTAATTTTCTCGTCCAGTGTCCTGCTACAGCCGACGTACTTTTTTCTGTTTATTTGTATCGGTTATAACGAACACGATGGCAATTGCGCAAATAGATTTTCTATTTACGCGGCATTTATTTATTACATATTTTTGTTGATAAAGTCAAATAGAATATAAAAATTTATTCGATATATCGTACTTCATTCTTTATTATATGTATATCTAAGTTTAATACTTATTTCATTACTACAATAGTATGTTATGAAATATTTAAAATTTATTCCTACAGTAGGTATTACTCTTTTCGGTTTTACCATTATTCTGTATTATTTTTTATTAATTATTTTATATATTGTTCTGCATTAAACAACCAACATGTAATAACTATTGATACTAAATTATAGTAGGTACAATTTTTTTTTAAAATTGAATTTCTTTTGACCGGCGTAAAAATGTTTTTTATAACAAATATGGGAGAATGACAGTATAAGAGTACAGATAAAACATACAAATTACACAACATAAACTACGTAACTTCTTTACGGCAAAAACCATTATTTTAATATTCCCAAAATTTTATATATTTTTGTAATTATACTTATATATATATATATATATATATATATATATATATATATATATATATAAGTATAATTTTAAAATATTTTTTATAATTTGATGATTGACTTGCTAATAAAAATAAGAATTTAAATTTTACGCTGACGGATGACTGTTCGTTATTTTATCCGGAATTTTGCTCTATATTTTATGTTGTTTTGTGTTTTTAAAATGTAAACCATTTCACTGTAAATTCACATAAAATATATTTGAAATATTTAAAAAATATTATTATATCGATTCATTTAAAAAAATAACAAGATAATACGAGAATGCAAAACAAAACATTTAGATCATTAATGTAAAGAAAATTCACAACTATCATTGTATAAAAATGCGAAAACATCTTTTGTATTTTGTTCAGAAAATATAAACACTAAATTGTTATTACATGTCGCAATAACATTTTTGTAAGCAACTATTAAAAACAAAATTTACGAACGATGAATTTTATTATAATATTCATAATTTTTTACATCAAAATAAAATAGGTCAAACTATAATGTTATCTAAATTCTTTTATCAAGTTAATCAAATAATAAAAACAAACACCTTTAAGATTTAATTACAAGTTGTAATAGTTTAAATAGTACATCATTTAAAATACAAATATTTTTTGAATTCGCTCAAAGCATATTAATACAAATTCGATTTACATTTAATAATTAATAATAGAACAATAGTTAAAATACACGTGAACAAAATAAACGATATAAGTAAATTAATCTAATCAGAAATCATAATAAATATTTTATTTTCTAAAGTAATATTTCATTATTTTGACATAATTTTATATATACCTACTTTAGAGAAATATGGAATTTTTATAAGCTATGAAGTTTATAATATGCTGATATAAAGTTTATTAATATTATAAACACTAAGATAATCTTTCTTTCATTGGAAAATAACGAGTGATAATTTAGCATTAAACTTAAACTATGATCTAGGAATACGTGATCTTATGCGCGTTTTCTAGATTGCACTTTTATTTTTACTTATATTCTTCGCCTTTTTTAAAATCGTACGAGTAAATTAGCTAAACATTTTGTAGTCATTGCGTCTGCATTTGAAATGAACAAAGTTAACGATAAGATAATTATTGTTTGATAATAATTGATTTATCTTATAGAAAAAAAAATGAAATTAATTACTGTTAAATTATGTAATACATCTTCCTCCGTAAACTTTAATGAAATTAATACAATTTCAAGTTTTTCAATAGTTATGTATTTATATTAAAAATTTTGGCACATTTTATTAACATTTATTATTGGTTGAAGGAAAACAATAATTTTACTATTTTAAAATTAATTACTTTTTAGTTAAAATATTATTTTTACTAATTTTATTAATATTTCAAACAACGACTGTAATATTTGACTTTTTATTATACGCATTTCTTATTTCAAGATTTTATTTCTTATGCCCTTCCTTACAAGGATGTCTGCCTACGCCACTGTACGTTTATATATCTACATTTACATTTGCACTCACAAAAAAAAAGATTAAAAGTATGACTAAATTTATACATAGACCACCTCATTATTAAATATGTTTGATTACAAAAGAATTGCAAAATTTCTTATTTAAAATTAGTTTGATTGAAATGAATACAAATTTAAAATTATCATATTTGTCTTATTTTCATAAAATAAAGTAACGTATTTTTAAAACTGTTTATTTAATATTATAATGTGTGTTTTATGACACCGTTTCAGAAATAATTATAATTTTTATATAATTTATACAAATAAAATTTACAAAATTATGGTAAAACTATGCATAGTAAGATAACGTATTTTAAATTTCAATATTTATAAACAAAAGATGAAGAACAATGCGAAAAATAAAATCACATTTAATCACTTTGTGAATTAATAAACGTACATTTCCAAAATTGCCTAAAAATAGAGTCAACGAGAAAGTTACCGAAGCATACATATACCTATATATACACACCCACATAAACTAAGTTCAGATTCGTCTCTTCTTTCAGTCGATGTGGTAAAAACTTTATTAATGGACTTTGTATCGTCTACTATTGAATTGATATTACAAATAAAATGTCCACCTTTTCGAAATTTACCCGGCATCTTCAGATTTTCACACATCATATCAGGCTTTAAGTTACAATGAAATCGAAACCATAAAAATAAAAACAAAAAAAGCTATTCAGAATTTAATTATTAAATTTGTTTCTTTTTGTTGTTGATATACAAACATACAAAATCACGCCATGTACTCGAATGGGTGTGGCATAAACTCTTACCAATATTCCGAAATTAGTTTTCTTCAAGCATTCCGATCCACACAAGTGACTTTTACTTCATCCACATTCATGATACCTCTCATACGTGCTCATTTATTTCTACCATTTGGAAAATAACTCACACAAGCCACTCTTTCAATCATACCACTCATATTCAGATATATTCTTTTAACCAAACGTTCATTAGACATTCGCTCAAGATGACCGAAGCGCATCTTAACTTAAACACCGCAACTTTTGCTACATTTTTTTCTATTTCACACTCATCATACACTAATCTATTTCGTATCCGATTTCTTCTACGAGTAATTACACCACGTACGCCACATAAAACTCTCAATTTCTACAGCAGCTATTATTTGATATAATAAAGTATAGTTTTAAATAATCAAAAAAAAATTTGTTATTAAACATATAATGTGGTCACATTTATAATATTAAATGTTTTCTTAGAAATTATAAATAAGCAGTTAAATAGAAATATATCCTTTTGGCCTATTTTTCCTGCTTGACATATCGATACAATAAAATTAATAACAATATTTTGTTTTGCTAATGCTGATTACGAATGTTGTACATAAGCAGGTTTTTAATTGGTTAGAATAACAACTGTTTGCAATGTTTCGGAGAAAAGTAGTTTGCGAAATACTGAAATAGTTCTATTTGAATAATGATTGATTTGATGACCAGGAAAAGTAATAAAATTCTGTTTTTATTATAGATCTACAGTTGTCATTTGATCGTTTCTCAGAACCCGGTGTCATTTCATATTCACAACTTTTATTCGATGTGGCTGGTAACCAAATATTAGTGGGAGCAAGGTTTGTTTGTTTCACAATTCTTTTTATTTATTTTTTTCATTATTTTTTTAAAATCAACTCACAAACATGAATTCCAATATTAACATTACAATACAATTTCTATATTTATTTTGTTGTAATGAAATATTTTTCAGTTGTAGATATTATTAATACATTTATCAATATCTAAGTACTTACTAACATTTTATTTAAGAGTTGGTATTTATAAATTATCTATTGTTTTTATATTTCTTGTCGATTATATACAAATTTACAATAAATGTACTAAAATTTTCAAACATTTTCTAGCTTTAATATGTATATTATCCCACAATGAATTTCAATTTCTGAAAATTGTAACTATGAACCAGGCAAATTTTATTTATTTTTATTTTATTATAACTCTTAACTAATTGTTAGTGCTCTAAACATGGTATGTAATTACAACATAAATAGTAAAATATTTGTACATTTTATGATTTCATCAATGTAATCATTTTTTATGTGGCAAAACTGTTATTTTTAACATTTTTACAGGATAATCGTATTTTGGTTTATTTAATTTTCTTTGGAAATAATAAAGCAAAATTTAATTACTTTTTTGAAGAATTGCAGTCCATTAAATTATTTAGCTTGAAACAACTGAAAAATACTTTTATCTCAAACGAGATTTTTTTTTTCATTTTACTCAATTAACTTGAAGTTGAAAGTCATGATTTAGTTTTTTTAGTCAAAAACTTTGTGACTTACAGCTAGATTAGATTTAAGTATCTACGTATATGTTTTTTGTATGACTGGATGTGGATTTTCGACAGAGATGTATTATACCGTTTACGAGTGGACAATTTGAAACTTCTGGAGAAAGCAGTTTGGCTATCACCCGAAAACAAAACATCCCTGTGCCTAGTCAAAGGTCAATCGGAACAGAACTGTCACAACTACATAAAAGTGCTTTTATCACACGGAAAGAAAATATTTGCGTGCGGTACTAATGCATTTTCACCGCAGTGTTCATGGAGAGGGGTAGGGATATTTCACAGAGACGGACTGGCGACTTTATCAAATTTATTGACACTGGAGTAGTAGCAGTTATGGATTAAGAATTGTTTTGCTAAAATGTGCTTGTTTACTATTTTTGTTAACCTTCCCGTATCCGACATGGGTATAATATGCCCAGTTCAAATATTGAATTATTGTATATAACAACTCGTTTATAGTAAATATACACTAATATCAATCCTAGAAATAATTTCCAATGTCAAATAATCGTTAAATTTAATAATATAATGAATAAAAATACATACGTATTTATTTGTCTCCCACTGTACAAATGAAATGCAGGTAAATCACGTGGTTTGCCATAGGCGTCACTGATTATTTTTTTCAAATAAAATAATAATAAATAAAAAATAATAAATAATTAATAAAAAATAATAAAATAAATCTAGAATCCTAGAAAAAGTTCTACAACTGTTTTTTGCAGTCTGGACATACATTAGAAGAATGCTGCATACAAATTGGTTTAGAACACGAAATACACTTATGCCTTGTTTTTCTACGTTTCTTCGTTACACAAAATTTACATCTTGTCATTTTTGAATTGAATTGAATTGAATATAATTATTTGTTTGTTCAATAACTTCGGTCAGTATATCGTCGGTAATAAACAATTCAAAACATTCTCGAATATTAGTGACTTTCGAATTTCTGGCTTGCAAATTTTGATAATTGGTATTTATAGTTTGTACAGAAGGTATATTTTTACTCCAGATAAAATTTGATTTGGAAATAAAAACTTTGTCGGAGTCACTTTCGTCTTCTGATTCACTATTTATTGAATAACTGTCGGAATCGTAGCTTGATATTGATACTTGATCCTCACAACTGGAAACATCATCTTCATTCTCAAATTCAAAATCCGAATCATAATATTCATCATCATCACACATTTTCATAGAATTGTGCCTACGGCACTGGTATGCACGACAACTGATAACAATGGTATGTACGACTGCGCGCGCGTCACTGGGTAAACTATTCTCTAGCCAGTGTTTAGTAGAACTCAAACAGCGAGACTGTGTGTTACTATTCATGGAAACATATAAGATGTATTTTTGGCCTTATTTTGCAATTTTAGATAATAAAATTTTACCCTTATATTTATAACAATAAAACAAATTTTTTTTTACCAAGTTTTAGATTTTTTTAAAGCTATTTTTAATGGGTATAATATGCCCACGTCGGTATCGCGCGGTGCCATTTGATGTCGGCTTGTCGAAGGTTAATTTGTAATTTCGAATCTGCTGCATAAAAAAATAAAACAATTGAAATAATGAAATTTAATTATAGTGGACAGGCCCATTAATAATAATTAATAATAATTATCTATATATTTTTTTTAATTTAAATTTATAAAAACAATTTATAAAAATATAAATGTAGGAATAGATTATAAAATCAAACTTTTAATAATCTTTTTCAAAATTTAACAAAAAATATTCATATAAAGAATATTTTATGAAGATAAATTTAAGTTCAAAAAGTGAAATTATATTTCCTTACTTATCTAAGTACCTATTTAAAAAATCGTCGTATTTGTTTTAGAACGAAATAAACGCTAGAAAAACTGTATAATTTTTTTTGTATTAATAATAAGATTACTGATATTTTGTACATTTTAATTTAAATTATATTCGGTTACGTTGCAATTATTCGGGTGACATTTACGATGATTTTAAATAAACGCGACGAAACATTGAATATGAAGGAAGTTAAGTGGCCAGTCCGGTTCTGTATGACATATGCACAGAATCAAATGGAATATGAGTACATGTCAATTTTCTTTACACATTTTTAGATAGAAAATATAAATGAAGTATCGGAATGGGTAGACGGTATTGCAAAATGTCCGTACAATCCTCGTGCCAATATGACCGCTCTGATATCGAGAAGTGGCGAGTATTACGTGGGTGGGCCGACTGATTTTTCCGGTTCGGATGCTGCCATCTATCGCAGCAGTATGAGTTCCGGTTCGGTTTTTGTCTCTGGATCCGATTCCGATCGACGACAGATTTTGCGCACAAACCAATACAACAGCAAATGGTTAAACGAACCGCACTTTGTTGGTTCGTTCGAAACGGATCATTTTGTTTACTTCATATTCCGCGAAGCGGCCGTTGAATATATCAACTGTGGCAAAGTAATTTCTAATTCTATTATTTTATTATTGTCTTGCAATTAACTAATTTTTATGTACTAACTTTCATGCACGAACTACACTCGCTTTTTATTTTTTTTACAACTTTCTTTTTTTGCAAAATATTCAATAATTCAGGCGCTTTTAGCAAGTTATTGAGTTATATAGTGGTAAATTATTTGAGCAGCTCTAGTCAAGTATGATAAAATTTTGTTAATTTTTTTTGAATAATTGTTAAATAACAATATTATTGATAAAAATGTTAATTAGCAATTAATTGATTGCAGTAAAATCTCGATAGATCAATTTCTCATATACGGGCACTTTACCATTTCATGAATAGCAATCCCAGTGACATCTTAGGCACATCTTACCTAACTGCTTTAAACTGATTTAACTGATTAAAAAAATTATAAGTTAATTAAATAATTCTTTCACAAATTTATCTATTTTTGAATTTTGCACTAAAAATGTTTTAACATTTATAAAATTTCGATACGTCATTTTTATCAAATTCTATTTTGTTTGTTTAATTTTGAAATTGATGAAATGAATAGATAATTAGCAAATGAAAATCAACTATTAGTTTCTCGTTTATTTTTTTTGTATTGATTTTTATCTTTACATGCCTTTTTTTACAAATAAAAGAGCCAATTTTTCGAAAATTAAACACCGGCGTGATATATTAGTTGTAAATTGAGTGAAAAATAAAAAATTCGATCACGTTTAATCTTTCAGGTAATCTACTCTCGAATAGCGCGCGTATGTAAGAATGACGCTGGCGGTCAAGTGATGTTAAAAGACAACTGGACAACATTTGTAAAAGCGCGCTTAAATTGTTCTATTAACAGTGACTATCCTTTTTACTTTAATGAGATTCAAGGAATGTCGTATGTTGAGGACGAGAATATTATGTATGCCACATTTACAACACCAGCAAACGGCATTGCAGGATCTGCCATATGTGCCTTCAACATGACTGCCATTAACGCTGCATTCCTAGGACCCTTTAAACACCAAGAGCATCCTGGAAGCACTTGGGAGCAGCATTATTCTCCTCATCAGCGCCATTTTGAGTGCCAGTCTGATTCTGCAAGGTAAGATTTTCTTAACTTTTAACTAATTTAATGTAATTTTATGTAATAATTATTTTGAAGTTGCGCTATTCATATCCAGTTTTCTTGATTATAATTTGTATATTGTTTTTATAGTAGCTATTTTATTTTAAAAATATAATTAACATTTTTAATTTCTATTTTATATTTTAGTACTTTTGTGTCAGTACTGTGATTAATTTATAGGTATATGTAAATTGTTGAACATTTTGTGTACTCGTATTTCAATTTCAGTAATGTTGTATAATAGTTCAGAGCGTATTTCATTCTGTAATTAATATGTGGATTGATAATTACATACAATTACAGAAAATGGATAATTGGGGTAGTGCGAATTTGCGGGGAGGTTTTTGAATCTGCGGATCAGGGAATAAATTGAAAAATTCGTATGAATCAATCTGTCTATTTATGGGTGATTATTTATCGTTGAAACATTTTAATAATTTTAACTTAATTTAATTTTAAATTAATTAAATTAATTTAAAATTAAATTAAGTTAAAATTTATAAACTGTTTGTCTGGTGATGTAGTAAAATATGTACAAAATTTGATTTGATTATTCTATTTTCTTCTTTTTTTACTCTATATATTTGAAATGATAAATAAACCAGCAGACCGACAATTTTCCCATATTCGACAATATCGATTGAATTTTAATGAGATTTTGCTTACAATGTCTAGTGCTGTTTAAACCTAACAATAATACCTATGATCACACATATCTTTTGTTAATATTGCACACAATGGGCCAATACGATTCTGTTACGAAAATTAGCAAATGTTGAATAGAAAGTTCACTAGTTGGTTTTTAATCAGTCAATAACGTAATTTAATTTAAATATAGTAGACGCCGCGCCGGTTATAACGCGGGTCTGTGAGATGGGAGGTATGCCCGCGATATACGATAACCGCGCGGTATAACCGATGATTACAATCAAGAAGAAATTTTTATTCAGCATCGGTTACTATCGAAGTTACTATTGCTCTCTCTTTTTATTATGTATATAAACAAGAGACAGTAATAGTAACCGCTAGAGTAACAGTAAGTAACCGAAGCTAGACTAGACGCTCACTGAGGTGATGTGGCAGTAACGTGGTAGTGACGAGTCCAGTGGAATTTTAACATATATCATATTATTATTATTATTATAACGTGACGACTAAGCGTGTAGTGAAAATGAAATAAATATTGATTTGGCGAATCAATACAAATCGAAAATTTTATAATCGAATTCCAGTAAAACGATTTTTTATAAAATCTAATTTGAAAAATTATTATTACTTTTAATTAAATTTGGTTAAATGATTTCTGTTATCTACGCTATGTCTAATTGGAACTGTAAACGGACATGCACTAAGATGCATTAAATAAATAAATGTATTTATTTATATTAATTAAAAGATATTACCTACTTATATGATACGTGGGAAAAAATTATTTTATTTATTGAAATAATAAAAATAAGTAAAATATCAATTTGAATTAAAAAAGTAATATTCATAAATTAATTAAATTGCAATTAATTATAGAGCAATTATAGGAAATTATTCAAAGTAGACTATAAACACGCCGTCACCACTTTATTGTCATTTCTATACCACTTTCCAAGTATTATAATTTTATTTTATGTATATTTTAATATAATTAGTATTTAGATGATATATATACGAGAACATATTTCAAATTAAATTTTATTGTGCAAGTGTCAAATAAACGTAAACAAAATTTTACTTCGAAACTTTTGCTATGCGTTTATAATTTTTGTAATAAATTTAATATCGAGAATATAACATTATATAAAATTATGTCAAATTTTATTAATGATTGGATTTTGTATTTTAATTTAGTAAATATTAAATATTATGTACAACTTTTGGAAAATAGCTGGATGCTTGATTGGTTTTCCCTATTTACGCTACTCATGACACAGTTAAAAGCTAAAAAATAAAAAAAAGGGTTCTTTTTTAATTTACATATTCCTATTACATCTGTTGTATAGTAATTTATTATTATAGTCATAAAATTTAAAAATTGTTTTTTAATTGTTATATATTCAATACAAAATCATAAACGATGCATGGCGTGACAATGAAGTGGCGATGGACTTGATTTAATACGCACCAAAGTGACAGTATGATCGGAACAGTTGGATTTTTGATTTATTAAGTGATTTGTTTAGTGAAAATGTCGTCATCAGAGAATGAAGATGTTGCAGTTCTTCATGTTGCTAAACTGAATAATAATTCATTTAAAAAAAGGGCGCGTATTGCGTTTATCCAGTGCGCCCAGGCGCGTGTGAAATGTGTTGCGAGTGAATAATAGAGCGAATGAATGGAATGAAATTTTATAAACCTCTTCTGTAGCATATTGTTAATAATATTGTTTTAGAAGCAACCATAATATCGTGGACAGTTCCCGATATCAATTAATGAACAATGCGGTACAATCAACGTCTTTGAATCCACTGCACGTGGCAGAATTAGAAAGATTTACTCATATTACGATCGATGTACTGTCAACTAAATTACATACATCTGTACATGTTATGTATGTGGCTACCCTGGTAGGACTCGTGAAAAAAATAACAGTATTACCACGAACGCAAGAAACGTGCGTTGTGGAAGTTTGGAGTCCCGTACCTTTTGATCCTTCTGCTTCAATACGAACTTTGCGCTACTTCAAACATACGGTAAGATATTATTCTCAATTTAGTTTAAATCTTGGCTTTTTGTTACTCTGCGTTAAAAGCTAAAGCTAAAATTCAATATCTTACAGCATTTCAGGCTTTTAGTGATTTTTGTAATTCTATTTACTTAATCAGAAATTTATTCTTATTTTTTTATGTACACTTGAATTTAAGTAAAATTGACATTTTTTTGTATTTATTTAGAATTCAGTTTATATCGGTACGGACAATCACGTATTGCGTATTGACGTGCAGCATTGTCGTAGACACGTATCAAAAAGTAGTTGTTTAAATGCGATGGATCCATACTGCGGCTGGAACGAATTGCAAGATGCATGCACTCCTGCTCCTGAAGGCGATCCATTAACCCGTTTCTGGATACAAAGCGTTACTTCTTGTCCTGTTCTTGACGCACCAGGTTCGAATTTGATTGATTTCTTTTTGTTTTAACAAAGCTTTATCATTAATAAAATTTCTTATAGTGGATGGCAGTTGGAGTAGTTGGTCAGATTGGTTTGCTTGTGATCAAAAAAATAGCAGCGATGTTGAGTCAACAGATCGTAATCAGTGTTTATGTAGAATACGACAATGCAACAATCCAGCGCCACAAAATGGTGGTGCATCATGCACAGGTGTGTCAATCACTGTAACTAATTGTACAGTACACGGTGGATGGACACCGTGGTCAGCATGGTCTGCTTGCACTCAAACCTGCGGTATGGCGGTGAAAACTCGTCGAAGAACTTGTTCAAATCCAGCACCAGCTCATGGTGGTAGAGTTTGCGTTGGTCAAGATTATTCAGAAATATACTGTACAAATAGTCCTCCATGTCCTGCACCTCAGCAACCACCTAGAGATGGACAATGGAGTACATGGAGTGCTTGGGATGAATGTTCTGCTACTTGCGGTGGTGGTTACAGAGTTCGAAGACGTCGATGTGATAATCCTCCACCACAAGGTGGTGGACAAGACTGCCAAGGTAGCCATATTGATTATGAATTGTGTAATTCTGAATCCTGTCCCGAATTCAAGAAAATGAGTCCTTGGTCTCCATGGCTTATAGCTTCTAATGGTAAGTTTATTGTTTTATTTTATACATAGTAGCGAAATGTCCGTTATGTAAATTTGATAATCAAACAAGCTTAGCACTTAGCACTGATTATAGTGAAACAATTTTAGATTTGTTTTTCTTTTTTTTCTGCCCCATTTAAGCTTTATAGAATCATAGTCTCTTTCACTCTAGCATTATACCTTTTATTTCAAAATTTGTACAGAAGGTAAAAACATTTGATACCTAGCTTATTTTATTTAGTTACGCATTAAGTATAATTTGTTTTTTTATTGAATTTTTAATTTGATTGAATTTGTCTAATAATTAAATGTAAAATATCAAATGATATTTAATATGTAAATGAAGTATAAATAAAACTTAGTTAACATTTTTTCGATGACAGGCTCAAGTGTACCTGATGGTTATATCGAAAAACGTTTTCGTTGTGCTTGTCGAGCGCATACAGCTGATGTATCAATGATAAAAGTCAGTATTGCTAAAGAAGAAGAACGATTTTGTCGCAATGATGGTACTTGTACACGACGTGATCATGAAGACACAGAACATAAATGGTCAGAATGGAGTAGCTGGTCAGAATGTTCATCTCCATGTGACGGCGGATTTCAATTTCGTACCCGACAATGTGATGGCCGAATGGACGAATGCATCGGATCATCGTACATGAGTCGTAGCTGTAATTCACACAAATGTGTAGGTGAATGGAGCTGCTGGACCGAATGGTCGCCATGTTCTGTTACATGTGGAATTGGCATCAAACATAGGAAACGAACTTGTCAAGCTGGAAAAAATCAGGAAAATAATTGCGAAGGACTTTCTTATCAAGAAGAGCCTTGTGAAATGTCATCGTGTGCATGTAAGATATAGTAGTATATATGTAAAATTAGAATTTAATGTAAAAATGGTTTATTGAACTTTTTGTTTAGCTCTATTGGGATGGGAAAAATGGACTGTGTGGTCTCTGTGCGACGAAAATAATGAACAACATAGAAAACGAAAATGTCGCACGTCAAATCCTGGACCTCATCTTTGTCAAGGAGATAGCAAAGAAACAAGAATGTGTCTTCCGGATCAATCTAATGGTAAATAGACGATTTTGTTTTTATTACTCGAAACATCAGAGGCAAAATTACTTTGAAAAAGTAACTTTTAACTTTTTTTATTGCATAACTGAATTTGCTTGAATTTTACTGTAATGTTTGAATTTGAGTTTATAAAATTGACTTTGTAATTTTTAGAGTTGAATGCAATGGGAGTATACGTGGACAAAAGCATTCATGCTGCTTCAGTGTCAACAGGTGTCGTACTGGCGTATTGTTTTGCCGGTTTTATTGTTGGTTTAGCGTTTGCTTGCTTTTTATTTTTCTTCTACATGCGTCGAAAACGACCGCGAATTCCAAGTTCTCCACATTATTTGCCATCAAAACAAAATCCTTATATAACTGTGCCTTTACAAGAAGTGCCATCAAAACGACACGTGTATGGCTCGCCATCGAGCAGTAGTAATGGCTCTACAATAATACACAGTCCTAGTAATAATACAGGAACGCTTAAATTATATCCTAAATCTATGAGTGACTACGATACAGCTACTATTAAAAGAAACTCTCACACTCTAAATAATGGACATACCAGAACTGAATCTGACGTGCTAGATAAATATTATTAGCATGTGCAATACACTATATTATTAGTATAATTATAACTCTTTGCATTTTAATTTTTGACTGAACTATAACAAAGTTTACTATTTAAATGTAACGATAAACGGAAAAGGAGTTAATTATTTTAATTATTTCTCTTTAATTTAGTTTTAAAATATACATTCTGCCTATTATTATTCATCTACCATGTCAAAAAATACTTATATTTTCTAATTTTAAAAAAAGTATTGTAATCTGTCCTGTCTGTGAACTTAGTGCGAAATCATTTTACTGTAATATTGTTTTATTTGATACAATTTTACTAATTGTAATATTTGTATACCTGTATATAAGGTATACTGGATAAACAGTATTTTGAAAACTATGTACATTTAAAAAAATTCAAACCTAAATTATATATTTTCAAAATCAATATTTTTCTATACTTTAAATACGATAACAATAATAATATACTATTTAGACATTAAAATTAAGAAATTTATTTACTTTTTTTTTATTTGAATTTAAAATTATGTGTGAATTCTATTTTAAATGTATAAAAAATTATTACAGTCATCAGAGAGATATAAATATTGTAACTCATATTGAGCGTTATTGTATATATGTTTTTATTCAATATTTGGATTTATTATTTTATAAATAAAAATATTAACACTAGTTTTTATTTAATTTTTAATTTTCCCTATGAGTTTGTCACTTTTATTTTTTATATAATTAAATCGTAAAAATAATAATCTTTATTTTAAAACTGCATATTATCCATAGATCATATAATATAATTATATATATGATCTATGATATTATCAATATTTTATTCAAAGCCTTTGAATCTTGGCGCGAAAATGACAATCACTGTAGCCAATATGTAAAAATAAAAATTTTATATTGGCAGTTCTGTACTTGGGCTGTCAATATTACGTTTTCTATATAACGATATTTTCATCTTTTCTATTTTATTAATTCTTTGTTATCTTATTATTTATAAGAAAATTTATTTAAGTAGATAACTTATTTAATAAGCTATTAAAAGTTATTTTCAAGCTATAATATTGCATCGGTAATTAAAAATCTGTTACACAATTGTGCTATTACAAAATTTATAGTGTCACACAATAGAAATATGAAAATTCCTACGAGACCTGCTCCAGCAATTCCGCGAGGTGAATCTACTCGAGGAAATTATCAAAGCACAAAGTAAGATTTGTTGTTTATTATATTATTATTATTATGATTAAATTAGAAATGAATATTTTTACAGTTCAACTAAACGAATTGTTACACAAACAATTCCTAAAAAGAAACCTCCGCCACGACCTCCGCCCCCCAAATTTACAAATTCTTTAATACAATGGGATGATGATTGTTCCACTAGCACAAGTAAACCATTTTCCGTCCAACATAATCTGCCAAACAGATCCGAATTTACATCGTTGTTAGATTTGAGTATTTCACAAAGTGATACTATATTTACGAATTCAAAACCAGTTACAAACGCTAATATTACCGTTGACAATTCGACATTTTTTGGTAATAATGACAGTTTAAATTATTTGGATCTGTCAAATGGTGCAAAAGCTGGATCATCATGTAAACAAAATATGCCAACAATTATAAGAGCACAGCCAAAAATAAAAAAGGACCACAATAATATTATCTATCAATTTAGTGATGTTGGTCAATCAGATAGAGACTATAATAATTATTCACCACCAATGCCAACGATTCCTCCTCCAAGTCCGCCGAAAAATTTGCTTCAATCGCAAACTGACATTCATCAACCTCATGGTATTGCTTTATATAATTATACTGCGACGCACAAAGATGATTTGTCATTTCAGGTATTTCAAATACTAGTCAATTATTATAAATTCAACTTAAATTCATTTTGTTTCATATTTAATGACATTCATCATTTATTTCAAAATAGGTACTTAATAAAGTTATTTGTATATTTTATTTATTGAAATAAATCACGTTCTATTAATTTATGATTTACTTATTCAACAACAACGACAAAGTTACAAGAAAAAGAAAATTATTGTAATGGTTTCGTTAATTTAGAAAATTAATGAGATTACCTAATGCTAGCTCACTTTGAATACAATACTCATTATAACTAATTTGATCTTAATAAAAGAATATTGTAGATAAATGATATAATAATATTATTGAGGAAAGTAAACGATGAATGGTTATATGGGAAAAATGGAGATAAACAAGGAATATTTCCTGCAAATTTTCTCGAAATTCGAATTCCACTTCCAAAAGCATCTGATAACATAGTTACTGCACTTTACGCATTTCATCCGGAAACACTTGAAGATTTGAAATTAGTGGTAAGCAAAATGTATAAATTATATTTTTCTTTCACTCTATATTTATTTTCTTCGTTTATTATAAATTACATTATTTTTAGCCTGGCCAGAAAATTCGTATTATAAGACGAATTTCGACAGATTGGTTGTATGGTGAATCAAACGGCCAATTTGGTCAATTTCCAGCGAATTTTATTGATTACATTCCATTGAATCTATGACATTCAATTGCCCTAGATATATTTTTATTAAAGCCAAATAATTCTATTGCTATTTGAACAGTTTTAGATACCGAAATATGCTGCTTTTTATATATATATATATATATATATATATATATATATATATATATAATTCAAGGTTTTCAGGGTAACCTATATGTATATATTGCCTTTAATAAGTCACGAATACTGATATTGAACGATACTTCAATATTGATGTATTTTAAGAGTATATTTTATATATATATATATATATATATATATATATATATATATATATATATATATATATATTATATTTACTTGCACTAACATACTTAACTTATATAAAAATTTAAAAAATTGTGCCTCGAAAACCACATTTAACTTTTAATTTCATTTAATCTTACTTTTTCAATAATAGTATTTAAAACGTTTGGATTTTTTTTTGTTTATTATTTTTATTTCCACAATATAAATTTATAAAATAAAAACTATGAAATTATTTTAATGTTTATTTTGTTACATATTGTTTGTTATGTATATAATAATGTATTATAAATTGTTTTTTGACAATTTTTTGTTATTGCAAAGGTAAAAGAAAAATAATTTTATAGTTTTTTGGTGTGTATTTTAGTTTAAATAAAATATGGCTGTAATATTAAAATATTGTACATTGTCATATGTGATGTAGTCAGTATTTTTACAAATGTTTGTGTATATTTTGCTAATAAAATTATTTTTATTGTGAGAAAATAATATTAGGTCTACCTAGGTCGAATGATACAAGATATAAAAATTATTATAAATCTTTTATTAAACAAATAAATTGTGCACATCTGGTATTTTAGTGTTACATGTATGGTATATATATAATATTTACATGTGGAAAAGAACTTATTTTTAAAAAACTAAGTATTTAAAAAGCTTCTTAAATGTATATAAATATGCAATGAATTTTGCTAATCTTTTTTTATAGCTAATATTCTAAACTTTATGATTAATTTGAACTGTTTTGTAACAGCAATTTGTGTATAATCGCATGTGATGCAAAAATGGTAGGTGCTTCATATTTTTTTTACATATTAATAAATAATGTTCTCTGAAAATGATGCACTCGAAAATATTTAACATTTCAATGTATCCCTTGTATTTGAAAGATCACTACAATATTAGTAGCTTACAAGAAAATAAATTATCAATACAAACTAATTTCTGAAATTTTATATAATACAACAGCATTCATTATGTAGCGAAAATGGTAGCTTTATTATAAGTGGCAGAAAACTAGAATCTAATCATGTGAAATATGTATCACATCGATTTTAGTGGTAATAAATTTGTTTATATTTACATTCGTAGATTCAATTCAATCTTCGGTATCACAGTGTACAACTCTGAAATGACTTAATAAGCATAGATGCAAAATGAACATTGTGATAATTTTATGGACGACACAACAAATATAATAAATTAATTTCCTAACGTTTCTTCTTTGAAAAATTACTTTCATTAAAATAAAAAACAAATTCTAAACATTCAAGTATGATGTATCCCATATATGTAATATTAAATACAGAAACAATTAGGGAGGAATAAAATATACATTGAAAATAATTGTTTAGTAGTTTAGGGCAGTTTCAAAAACAAACTAAATCAATGCTAATCTGGCCGGTATATAGGTATTTTTGGAATAAACTCAACTAGAATAACGTACTCCATCATCGACGACGAATCACTATGTTGTTTGGCTAATCTCCAGTGGAGGCCTAGTTTGTGATATAAGTAACTGTTTTCCCATTCCAGTAACTTATTAATTGAATGCTGTGTCTGTAAAATGAGTGTTCCAAAATAAATGCTACTGTCAAATTCATTATTTCATTAATTAAATGTACAATGGTACTTACTCTTTTGCTAAGACAAATAACTGGCCATAATGAACAACCTAAAGTACAACAACAACATATACAGCCGCAGAATAGCCATTTTACATTAACAGGCAGAGTTTTCTTTAGGATTCCATTTATTCGGGATAATGTCTCGGAAAATTCTTCAGGCGCAACACGTGAAACAAGACCACTTGGAAATTCTGTACTGAAACGATTACTTAATCCAAAACTATAAAAAAAATAATGAAAATAAGAGAAATGTCTATCATCTTAAACTATCTTATTATTCTTACACAGTCATATTTCCTGCACCTCTTATAACAATAGGATCAGGAACTAATGTCATTGCAGCAATTTCATTATTTTCATCATTTTCCTCTTCCTCTTCGTAAATAGCATCAAAATCTGCCATGTTCTTTGTTTATTTTGATGTGTTTATTAAATTATGCACTCGGAATTTGTTTTTAGTTGCTATTGTTAATATGTTCAATATAATACATATATATATATATATATATATATCCTATAACATGCAAAAATTAAATATTTAAATAATAAAAAATAATTAGTTAATTACCTAAAAATCTTTCAACCTGTACCACATAATATACCGACATACGACAGAAACACAAAAACGAGAATAGAGAGAATAGATTTGAGGTCATCACAACGTGAATGAAACGTAATATGTTCGTTCAGAATATAAAAATAATATATTGTATATATTCTTTTTTCAATCAAATTAAATATTACAAATTTTATATATTATAAGAACACAAATAATATTTTTAAAATTTATATTTCTTTATAATAAAATTATGTTTTTTAAAGAAAAATATTTTTAGCTGATAATTAAATGAAATTTCATGAACGAATTTTAGAGCGTTTTGATTGATTGTCAGAAGCGTTCTGACCAATTCTGACAGAAGAATAGCCAGGAAAAACACTTGAAGGTATTTTGAGTTTTATAAAAATATACTTAATTATTTTAAAGAAACTAATATGACATTGCAATAAATAACTTTATGTTATTATTTTAGTTTACAACATGACAACAGTAACAAATTCTAAGCTACAAGATGATATCAATAATATTCCTTTAGCTGATGATGATCCTCAAGTTATAATTCATGATGAATCGGAATTACCATCTTTATCTGATGGAAATGCTTCAAGTATGATTCACGGACGCAGTATGGATTCAATTCAATCTACTTTTACAAACGGAAGTTCTAGTCCACAACATATGTCTCTTGGTCCTCATAGTCTAGAAGCTGATCCTAATATTGACGAGCAGGAAGAAAAAGCTAGATTAATATCACAAGTACTAGAATTACAGAATACTCTCGATGGTACTTATTTTTTTTATATTAAAGTACAGTTCTAGTTTATAGCAGCAGTTGTGGCTTAGTTATCGCCAACACAGTTGCTAGAAAATATACATAATTGAGTTTATATTGTAGTAATATGTACTTATAATTTTATTTTGTAGATTTATCTCAAAGAGTAGACAGTGTAAAAGAGGAAAATTTAAAATTAAGATCTGAAAATCAAGTTTTGGGCCAGTATATAGAAAATCTAATGTCAGCTTCAAGTGTTTTTCAATCCACTTCACCGAAGACAAAAAAGAAGTAAATTTATATGACACAAAATATTTCTAAGCTTATTACTTGCACACTCCAAAAATATAGCATTTTATGTAATTTTTTTAAAAATCTAGTGTTGTATTATAGAAAGCTTGTATCTTTAGAGGATTTAAGAAATTGTTATAATTATATGTGATGTATTATTTGACTTTAAATAAAATTGTAAGGTGTAATGTTATTTTTGCACTATACAAAATATAAATAAAGAAAATAATTAAATAAGAAATATATAATTTTTGTCAGCTAGTTACAGTTATTCATATTTTTATTTATTTATTGTAAATGCTGTTAATAAAAATAATATCGTGTGTAATTCTAGTATTTCTAATTTAAATTCGCGGCACTTTTTAGGGGAAAAAATAAAATGCATAAATGGCGTTAGCGTGACGTGTGTGGTCAAAAGATGGCGTCCATAGGGGAAGATAACAAACCGCAGTCTCAATTATCCATGTCTTCTCAAGGAGGAAAAAATTTGTTATTCGTTTATAAGGTGATTCTTTTGAAATTTGTGATTGTATAAAATTTATTCAAGTTTCATATGGAATGGTTTTGTGCATAAGTGTAATTTATGTATATATATATATGACAACTTCTCCGCCATGTTACGTTCGTTCATGGATAGTGAGTTTATGGCATTGTTATTCAACATTTTATTCTCGTTCAACGTAATGTAATTTGGATTAAAATTCGTTATGTGCATTGTGTATTACAAAAATTAAAGAAAATGAAAGTGTCAACCAAAGTTTTAGTGCCGTTGCCTACACGGTAGGCGTAACTATTACAAAATTAATGTTTGTTTAGTTTTTGCGGTTTTAATAAAAATATTTGTTAATGAAAACCGCAAAATACGCTTAATACTGAGATTGAAGTGAATACTTGTTAATATATTCTTCTGTTGTAATTTGTTACTGCATGCAAACATGTTCAACCTTCAACATTTGAAGAAATAAAATATTGCTTGTTTTGCACGAACTAGGTACATATATATATATATATATACATATTATTGTTTATGCTAAATTTATTTTCTTGTAATGCATCTTTTAATATTTTTTTCTCTTTAACTAAAATAGGTTTGCTAAATAATTTTAAAGTCCCCAATGAAATGAGTTTGAAATGCATGTACTCTTAATAATTTTAATGGAAGGAGTCTGTTTCGGAAATAATATCTTCAGTTTTTTATGACAAGTTTAAAATTGTGGTTAGAATTTAATTTCAATTTTTAGGTTTTCTACTGATTTGTTAATTATAAATCATAACAATATATTTTTGTTATTATAGAATTAATTATAACATTTGTCAATGAAATATATTTAATTTTCTAATTAATTAATTCTACCTACTGCTTAATTTATCAATTTGTTATAAAATATTGATATAAACACGTTTGTAAGAAACATTTTTTTTGTTTTTTTTATAAATTAAATATATAGTTTTATTTAACGGTAATCATGCATTTCAACCATAAGCATGTTTTATGCAATTAACATGTGCATTTAACGTGTGTTGCTTGAGTTAAAAAACAAACGTGCACATATGTAACAGGTAAAATTTATATGTTCATTTTTAATTTGGCTGTTTTTAGAATGTTATGCTTTATTCTATAATATCCTAATACTAATATTTTAATATCACTATATAACAAATGCATCAGCATAACATTCCAAAAATTTCGATAACCTTATTATTACTTTTTTAATTTTTATTTTTCTTTTTTTTTTCTTTTTTCAGTGGATGTATTAAAGTAATTTTAGTCGTATATTTGTCATGATCTACTTAAAAGAAACTCTTAATTAGGTTACAATGAATTTAATTTCATAATTGTTTCTTACGATCGTAGTCAAGTGCAACATTTACATATATTGTATATTGAAACTGTTGTGCATAGCTACCAATGTGAAAATGGTTGGTTGACATTTTTTATTTTATTTTTATTTTATTTATATTTTTTTTCATTATACACCTAGTGGTTCTTTGAAATTAATAGAAAGGTTGTTTTCCAGGGGTATGAAGATATTTTAAATGACAAAACAATCGGTTTTGATCGTAAAATACCGACTTTGGTGGAATTCTGGAAACAACTCCGAAATCTAATACGTAATAATCAATCCAAACCGAAATGGCACAGAATTCTTGAATTGGCACAGACTCATACATTAAATTTGGTGCTTCATGGCGATTGGGCTTTACAATCCGAAGAATTAAAAGATAGTCTCTACACAGTTGTTGTAGAATGCGATGATTATCTTTCGAAATGTGAAACTTTAATTTCGAGACGTTGTAAAAAACTTATTGAAGTTGTCAGGGATCCTTGGGGAAATAGTACATTATGTAAAATTCTCAATAATCCTGATAGATGTTCTAAGGAAGAAGGTATTATTTAACTAATATTTATTAATCTCTTCATCATTATCTGCATAAATTTGTTTGTTTTTATCTATTGTAGAATTAGCATACTTTTCTTCAGAGCATGGTTACTTTGTTGCGATGCGTCTGAAGAAGTTGTGTGATTCACATTGTGAAGATTTAGCTTTGCGTTTTGCAAATGCATGTTTACGATGTCTTCGACTACCGGAAAGTCAAGATTTTCTGGTTGTCACAACATCAGATCAAAAGCGATATATATTGGACATCTATATAGCTCTATTACATAAATACAAGCGAACTCACGATATTATCAATGAGGTAGGTATACACATTTTAATATCTATCTATAAAGTTTGATATACATATTTTACAAATTTCTGCATGTTCTGATCAGTATAAGATATAAAGAAGGATATTTTTCGTTCTATTTTTAATTGCTGCTCGCTTGCTTGCTTTGATAATCTAAAATCGAAAAGTTTTCTAATATTATTTTAGCTGAAGCATTTATCGCTGAATGAAGGATTACAATTAGTTCAACGTTTTATACATAAACGTGTGGAAGTATCTCGTGTTTGGAAGCATTCATCACGTATTGCTGAATTAGCTGCACAATTCTTTATGGCTGCTGCAATGACTAAACCTGTCAAGGAAATTGGTTCTGTACTTACAGAATTACTTGATGCGTGGGTTGTTTTGAATGATAAACTGGACGGAATTGAAGCCATACCCACAATTATTCGTCGGATTATACAAACTGCAGATTCAGCATCACATATATACATTTGTTGTCAAGTTTTAAATAAACAGGTAATTACTTTTTTTTTTCTTATATGTTTTAATATAGATTAATTGAAAAAAAGTTTAATTGTTATTTATAGTTGCTGAAAATGTTGTGTTTTCTGAGCTATTTATAATTATTGTTAATTCGAAAATATTTTCGTTGTTTAGATTAGTGTTTCTCAACATTTTTTCTATGTAGATCCTTTCCAAATCTCACTTTTCTCGGGCCTTCC
This sequence comes from Clivina fossor, assembly GCA_963966155.1. Lineage (NCBI taxonomy): Eukaryota > Metazoa > Arthropoda > Insecta > Coleoptera > Carabidae > Clivina > Clivina fossor. The sequence continues at coordinate 43,502,926 of OZ014550.1, read as the reverse complement.
TTTCGAATCCCATTTTAGTTTGTGGTTTTGCTAATGCAAAAGAAACTGGTAAGCTTTTTTTAACTGTATAGATATCCGAAAAGTTACAAAATTATTTGAAATCTTAATATTTTATTTGTTTACTGACTTTTTAAATTTAAAAACAAATAGATTTTTTTTTTAAGAATCCATTTATATTTGTGAATTTATAAATAATAATAATAATAATAAGAGTAAGTATTAAAAGTAAAAAATAGTTATTTAGACATGTTTTGGGACATTCTGTATTTGGTTTAGAATTAATAATAATAATAATAAGAATGTAACAGGGTTAATTTGCTATGTGTGCTATAAAGGAATTGAAAGACTGTATGAATGGTTACCAATTTTATGAACTATCGAATTTAACAATAAACAGGTTGTCCACTAATTTTTTTTTATTAGCAATTTAGAATCTACTATGTAAAGAATCAATTTCATCTCTCAAAAGCTCAGAATAAATAATTAAAAATTGTTAATTTGGCGGAAACCATTTGATGTATTTCGTATACACTTTTTTTTCTGTATAATGTTTTATTAAATAGTTTGTTTCTATAATTTGGAAAATGAAAACAGCAACCCGTTATTGAGGAATATTGGTGTAGATTTTAAATGTCTTTTAGATAAAAAAAAATTAAATAATTTAAAGTCATTTTAATGAACTCTATATAAATAAATATTTTTATTTTGTTTTTAGTTTGGAGATAAAATCAAGTCGTTTACAATTGAACTTTATATTCGTGCACTTACAACGGACATGAATGAAATGGAAAAACAAAAGGCACATTCTGAACATGAAAAAGTAGAAGAAACATCAAAACGTTTATCAGAACAGTTTTTATCACTTGCGGATTTACTTCAAGAACATTTGGGTGTTAGTCGCGAGTGTGTGCTAACTTCTTTTAGTTTAAATCCAACACGATATTGTATGGAGCGCATTGAAAACCTAGCAATCGCATGTGGTAAAATTTCAAGTACAAATCTGAACGAAAATATCAACAATTCGAACAAGAGCGATTTAGCATTTAATGATAGTAAGGAAACATCGAACCACCTGAATGACAGTGATAGCGGTAATCTTTCAGCAAATTCTTCGTATTTAAATCTAAAGGATAATTTAGCTCTGCTAGATACTGGACAGTATTCTTCGAGTATGTCTTCCAGTGATTTTGATTCATCATCTTGTACACCAACAACACCACCAACAACAACAAGTCCGACGAAAGACCGAATGCTGGACGCACTGATTTTAATTAAAGGTGATGCTGTAACTGGTTCAAAGAATTACGATGTTTTGTCGGCTCCCAACCAAGTATTAGATGCAAAAGCGCTAGGATTATCGGAACAGTTGTGTGATGATTTGGCTGTTGTTTTATCGAGTCCCCGATATCAATTATTATCATGGGTTCTTGATTGGAATGAACTGAAAAGTGCATGTGATAGATATTTATCAAATGCAAAAGGCACTCGAAATATTGTAAAAGAATTGAAATATTTAAATATTGATTATAATCAGTTTAAGGATTGGCCAACCGATGAGGAACGTCAACAGTATGGTGGCATTGAAAAAGGCTATGAACAGTGGGCAGATGAAGATAACAGTACCACCGGCTCCGTTTCCGATTACCATCTTACATACGTACAAAGTAACGATTCCGATTGTAGTTCGTCAGCATTACGTGGTCGTCGGCGCCGTAAAACTACTCGTCGAATATACAGTTCCGAATCGGAATACGACTCCGTTGAACGTAAGGTAGATAGTCACGGATCAGATATGGATACGGCGTCGCAAGATGCCGATAGTTTAGGCAGTGATGGATTGCAGCATCTTTCCACCCAACTAGGTAATAAAAATACGAAAAAGAAAACATCTCTTTCTCAACTAGCAATGATTATGAATGCACATCATGCCCAAGGCCGTACTCATAATCAGTCAAATAATGATGATATGATGTCAGTTTTTGCACCGCTTAATGAAACTAATAATAATAATAAACCAACCACAATTTCGAGACCATCTTACTTAAATCCTACGCTTCAACCATTTTTGTTACCGGAGAAACGAAACAGTGATCCACAAGTGCTTCGAAGTCTACGAATGTATAGAACGAAAAAACGAGATAAAGAAGAAATAAGATCTTTGAAAAGTATTAATAATAATAATAACAATAGTAGTAAAGATGAAATTGATAGTACTGAAAGTAAAATTGCAAAACTCACAAAATTACCTCATTATATGAATCCTAGAGTGTTACTTGATAGACAGGATTTCAATAACTTTCTAAATAAAGATAATATAAAGATGGATATAAATTCCGATCTAGATAGTATATTATTTAAATCGAATCGAGAAAGTTCTGAAAATAAACCAATGCATAATAATTGTAATAATTTTCATAAAACAACTATGGATCCGTATGTAAAATTAGACAGATATGAAGATATTCAGAATGTATACAAGAAGAATAAAAATTCCTTGAACAAAAAATCATTAATATCGTCGAATTTTCGTGAGCGAAAAAGGCGAAGACTTGACGTACTAGCAGATGTTCCTGGCTTAAATACTTTAGATATGATAAGACCTGCTCTTGTGCAATCTACAGTTCAGGTAGTTCAACTATCTACAAATCAAATAAGTAATCAACAAATAAGAACAGTGAAAAGTCAGGCTAGTAGCAGCTCGAATGCAACTAGTTCAGTAAGTAGTTCAATTACAAGTACACCGGTTACAGCCCACATACAAAGAATTGGTCAACCTCGTTCACAAGATACAACAAAAGTATCGCGAACATCGGATACGGATAATACGTCATCAGCTGTTTCTGTATCGCTGAATTGTACGAATGAAACTCAAACTTTACCGATATCATCTACATTAACGACATCTATGAATGCTTCTTCATCAGCTTCTAACTCCACGTCCACATCCACTTCAACTTCAATCTCAACATCAACGCCACCAACATCCATATCAGTATCAGACACACTTGCAATAAATACAACAACCGTTACGCTCGCGGACACACAGAAGACTGCATCGTCTAGTCAAAATTCTACTGTTGCTGCTGCTGCTGCTGCTGCTAATGCTGCTTCTACTACTACTCCTACACTAGTAAATATTCTATCACAGCAAATTATAAGACCTGCACAAGCAAACACACCAGTATCAAATCGAAGTCCAACGTTAATAAACATTCTTTCCCAACAAATTATTCGACCACCTTTATCTCAGTCTGTTCCTATTGTGTGCGTCTCTACTGCCGGTATACAGAATACAGTTTTATCAAATACTACTACAGTAACAACAACAGTAACACAAGCACAAAATTGTGTCAAATTAGTCACTACTAACAGCTCGCAACAAATCATTCAACAGCTATTTAACTCACAAGGTAAAAACAATAATCAAGTATTAAAAAATGTGAATCTCGTTGCGGGCATTGCTAATACGCAATCGACTGTCGATACATCAAGATTAGTTCAATTTCTTTGTAAAACTGATGGCAAAATGATACAGCTGACACCGTATTCTACAAATGCTAATATTAAATTACAAACAATAGAATCCAGTAGTAAACTTGTAAAACCGACACCGGCGCCGTTGCCGGTGCCGGTGCCGACATCAACACCAGCAACTACTAGTGTTGTTTCCAGTGCGGCGGCGGCGACGACGGCGGCGGCGGTAAGCAGCGGTGGTAAGCAGCAAACTAATACACAACAACCACCAGTATCTCCTTCGTGTGTTTCTCCACCTATTTCTGTACGTTCTGATTACGAGGAAAACTATGCGAAATTCATACAAACTTCCGGTAAGAAAATGACAACAAAAAACATCAAGGAAACTAGCTCGACAAATGAAGGAGAAGGAGAAGGAGGAGGAGTGGGAGTAGGAACTGGAGGAACTAGTGAACAGACAGCAAATTCGTTGCCAAAATTTCAACAGGCTTTTGGTAAGTCTGTTTATCAAAGTAATACAAGTTCGGTGGATCAAACTAGTACTTTATCTACTGTTGGAATAAGTAGTAGTAGCAGTAGTACTAATAGCGTGAACATTCATGGAAATGCTTTAGTAACATCAACACAAACTAATTTAACAACAACTAGTACAAATTCTATAAATGTTACTCCCCATTTGCAATTGACAAATTCGTCGCTAATTTCAAAAAGTAATAGCGGCGGAAATGTGCAAACAGCTGCTGCTGCTGCTGTAACAGCAATTCCAGTTATTGGAACAAACAAAAGTACTGTTGTACACCCTTTAGGTGTACAAACAATTCCCGGTAGCGTTATTTATACTAGACAAGTACCGGTATCATTAGCTGTTACTGCTGCTGCTGGTCAAACGATAAATTTAATATCGAATGCAACAGCAACACAATCTGGAATCAGTCGAAACCAGGTTTTTCGGATTACATCAGCATCGGCTGATCAAATGAATATTGTTAAAGATACTACTGTTATACGTAGCAAAATGAACGCATTTCTTGCAGCCGCATTACAATCGGGTGTTCCAAATCGATGTGTGCCATCAAATATAGTATCCGCTGTTACTAGTAGTAATAGCACAACTACAACAGTCGGTAGTAGTCCCTCGTCGAATACGGAGACGACGAATACATCGCAAAATCAACTGGAATCAATGGTAGTCGATGCTGATGTATGTGAAGTAGATAGTAGCTCAAATGATAGTTGTCACACAAATACGAATACTTCAACGACAACTTCAACACTCGTTACACCAATGCGAATCACCCTTCCTATGATGCAAAGAACACCAGGACCAAATGGAATGCAAGGCACCACTACTCGTATTGTAAGGCCTGTTTTACAAATACCAGGCACTATGATACGTGGAGCTACTGCTGTTCGACAACAAGTTGTCTTAGCATCAGCTTCGGCTCAACCTGTTCTTCCTATTGCAAGTTCGAGTGCTGCAAGAACGCAGGCGCAGCCTGTTTCTATTAGTAGCGAGAACTTAATCACACATAATAGTATGGAACCATTAGTTAGTTCCACTACTTTAGAACAACTTCGTGAATTTGATCTTGTACTCGAGCAAATCAAAGAACGTAGTATAGTACAACCAACAACTTCGGCTTCAGTACAAACTTCGGCAGCTAGGCCGCCTCAGGTACAGACGCAAGCGCAGACGCAGCAGGCACAGGCACAAACATCAATTGAAAAACAGCAGCAGCAGCAAACTACGTCGTCAAATGTGATAAACCAGACATCCGACCTGCAAGAAGTTATTTCATCATCAGGCGTTAGTGTTTCATATATGAACCAGTCGCCCCAAGTAACAACACAGAAAGTATCCCCTTGCACATCAGTTGTTGTAGTGACAAGCTATTGTAATATTCAACCGGCTGCATCACCAGCGTTGAGTGTTACATCGCAAAGTAGTTCAAGTCCCTGCGTTACACCAGCACCATCATCTAGTGGTTCTATTGGTAAAACTGTACCAAAAGCAACTGCTAAAAGTCCAAAATCAAAAACGGTGAAAACTACGACAACACACGCATCAAAAGCATCGCCAGTACCCAAACCTCAGCAAAAACCACAAGAAGACGAACAAACGACACAACGTATATTTGATATTCTTGCCGAATATGCGGAACAATTACGAAATTCGCCCGATTTAAATAATAAACCGGCACCGCGACGTCGTTCTAATCCTCCGACAAATCCTAGTCAGAATTCAAAGCGAAAGAAAAATTCCGGTCAAAAGAAAGCAGTGAGTAGTCATTGCAATTCGATGGCATCAGATTTAAGTCCGGGCACAGAAGATCCTAGAACAATTGGCAGTGAAGATAGTTCGTGTGGCGTTGTGCAAATTTCTGTACAAGATTCGCCATCGCAAGGTGCCCCTAGCGTTGATGAACATCAGTCAGCGCAAGGATCGTCCGATTTTTCCAGCATTCGTACCCAACAAACAGAAACAAGTAACAGTGAGACGGAAATTATTGAACAACAATTACCAACATCTGGCAGACAATTTATATTTACCGATTCAAATACGAATCAGTCACGTAATGTCATCATCGCCGATTCAACGGTGAATGAAACTCTCGGTAAAATATCCAACACTGCCGCTGTTATCGTACCAGCCAATTACATAGCAGTTGTTTCGGGTAACAGCAAAATATTAGCTACTGTTCCTACGCGTTCTGGATCAAATATGCTACTATTTCAGGGTTTTGTCAATCAGGCACGAAAGCCTGTTGGAGTTGGTGGTGGACAATCGAATATCAAACCTATAAAATACTCGACGATACAACCGATTCAAGGCATCTCATCGCAGACATTAAGTGGAGTTAGTGCACAACCACCTGTTGTATTACCATCTGGAACTGATACGAGCACTTTGACACAACAAACATTATCACTCAAAAGCACAACAAATACCACTACCACCACCACCACCACCGAGCATTCATCAACAGCAACAGACAATCAAACCATTCCACCAACGAATGATTTGTTATTAAATGTTAATGTTGGATCTGCAAATGATGTTGTTGTACCACCGACTATTACGCAACAAATAATGAAAATGAAAGAAGCGAGTCATCAAAGTACGTCGTCAATGACAACTTGTGAAAATGGTGTTGTTGCTGTTGAATCGGTTGTAACACAATTAGATCATTCTTCTATGAAAGTGATGCCTATGTGTTCCGATACTATTTCGTCTGATGATGTGGACACGAAATCTATTTCAGACAAATTGCAAAATAATTCACCTCCGTTAACGCAGAATGCATCTTTTTCGTTGAATTTTACTACAAAACCATCATCATCAGTATCTGTACTTGAACAAGCGGTTACACGTTCACCCGTCATTGAAAAAAATATAAATATTATTCAAGATTCATGTTCAATAAAGAAACTAAGCATTCCTGGTCTTCCATCACTAGGGGAAAAAATTCAACATACTGTTGTTCGAACGGTGATTGAGGCTCAACCGACTGCCAAAAATTTAGCCACCTCTGGTGATATTACATTTACGCAGATGGAGTGCACTACATCTGTTGATCATTTTACAAAAGGTATACGATTCTAGAAGTTTACTACTTAATACTGTTTTTTTTTGTTAAGCCTTGAAATTATATAGAAAGACATTTTTACAATGACTATTTACACATATTTTAAAACAAATTTGCCAATTTTATAATATAAATTTCATATTTTAGTTTTTAGTATTTTTATTTGATATTGATTATACTATGTTCACAAATAATTTTTAAATTAGTGATGTTACAATATCATTATTTTTAAATTTTGCAAACCTACTTGATATTGTTAAAACTTAGACAATGTAAAATAATGACATATTTTATTACAATTAAGTGATCTATCTGTAAAAGTTTAATTGAGAAAAAAAAATATTTTTTTTTAGTGTATGCTGGTGAAAAAAAGACACAGTCGAACTCAAATGGACCAATGTTGGGACAAAGTGATTCTAATGTAAGTCGTGATGTTATAATAGCAGAACCCAATAAAGAAAATGTCCATGAAAAGGTAAAATGTATAAAAATAATAGCATATTTTTACTGTCTATCTATCTATCTGTCTATTTATATATGTCTATGGCGTTGTTTACAGGTGCCTGGAGAATTAGAAGATACTGGTTCCATAACAACAGCTTTTACAAAACAGAAAAAAATTCAAACTACTCAGCGAGTAGTGAAAGAACTTGAACAACTGCACCAAAGAAAGCAAGCAGCTTTAGAAAGGGAACTACATTTACAAAAATCTTTGTCAGAAGAATGTGAAGATTTAGGTGTTGACGAGCCTAGTACAAGTGATTTATTTCCTGAAGCTGATCTACTTTTTGATAGCAATAATTCGCCATCATATGATCAATTATCTCAAGATGCTGACAAACGATATTCATCGAATAATTTTCAGATGGAATCATCATGCAGTAGTAATGAGGATGGCTTGAAAAAATCGACCAGTGAAACAAATACGAAAAGTGATCGGGAATTAAATAATTCATTTCTTATTGAATTACATGGAACAAATACTACTGGGTCGAATGAAAAAGAGGATGAAACTGGAACGGTATTAAATGCGTCGTCGTGTACATCTTGTCAAGGTGAAGCTGAAGTTGATGATCATGAAATGGAAGGCGACGCTATATCAGCTGTGTCCATGTCAGAGAAACGTGATACAATTTTAACTACATGCACATCGGAATCAATTTCAACTTTAGATGCTGCGGCGAACACTGGTGCTCACGATAAGGAAAAAGAACCAACAATTACGTTATTTAGTGATGAAGATGATTCAAATTCGACGCTACGTACTGATTTACTATTCGGTAATTTAGATTATCCTAGTGCAGAGGTTGAATTCGATTACGATGAACGACCAACAATTCGCCGGAATTGTTCTACAGATGGAATCACATTACAAAGTAGCACCAGTAATTATTCGACGGCTTCATACGATGATCATACATTATTGACAACATGTACTTCAATTATGGAAGTATGTTCACCTATCCATTATGATATTGGTTCGGAATCGCCACGACCGAAGCACAAATACATTTATCAATATTGTAATAAAAAGAAAATGATGAACAAGCAAATTACGCCTATCTTTCAAGCTCCGGATGTAATTGAAGTGTTAAGCAGCAATGACGAGAGTAGTGCAAGTAATACAAGTGCAAGTGATACAAGTGAAAGTGATGGTACTCCCGAACAGAAAAGTTCAGCTGGAAGTTCATCTGGTAGCCCGAGTCCGACTAGTAGCGATAGGAAACGGGGACGGGCTACTAGTCCTGCTTGGGACGAAGATGATGAAAATGATGATGATGAAGATGACGACGACGACGACGATGATAACGATGATGATGATGACGATGATGATGGCGATGGCACTAACGGTCCTAGTAATTACAAAAGTATTTATAATACAAATAAAATATTAAAATTATCGGTAGGAAATTTAGTCGAGCCAATTACATGTGCAAATCAACATGATCAGAAACCTGTTGCAAAAATGAAAATGAAGGAATGTACATTAGATTCATCAGTGGTAAACACAACGCCACCGTCACCGTTATCACCGGCCGACGGCGAATTAGGTTCATTTGCGGTTAGTCGAGGTACACGTCGTTCGACCCAACGTTTAAAGAAAAACTGTCCGTGTTGTACGTCACCGGAAAAGCCTAAGAAACGACCACCAGGTGCGATTAAAAAAATAACTAAAGGACAATTTACTAAGAAAAGATAGTTTTATCTGTTAAGATAATGTATTTTTTTCTCTTTGAATAATCTCTTTAACTCGTAATAATAATTGAAACATTGGTTGATTAGTTTCTTAGCAGATGATGTTTCTTTTTGTATAGTTTCATTTTTTTTTCTTTTTCTTTTTCAATTATTTATTAAATCAAGCAGTAAACCAAATGAAATTGACTAGATATTGGGATTTCACCTGGAGGTGATATTTGTGATTATAATCGATCATATGTTACGTTACTTTACGTACAGAAATTCTTGCGTTCCATTGCGCGCTAGTTGATAAAATGTGATAATTTTTAGGTCGTATTTTTTTTTTTCATCAATTTGTATTACTTTTTGACTTCTAGTCAAAAGAGTCATTTCAAATAGTATAATAATGATGTCATCGAGCCGTGAATCCGGTGCGCGATATGTATGTATTTCACCTAATTCCTTACCCTTAACCCTACCCCGTAATTGAGCTGCACTTTAGTACAAATATGTATAATTATGATTAACGTGAAATGATTACTACTATTAGTTATTATTATATAATTATTATTATGAATTCTTAAATTAGTACTATCGGAATCAATATTATAAAATGACTTATAATGTAAAATAAAAATCGTTACGTTTTCTTGAAAGAACAGCAAAGAAAAAAAAGAGATTTTCTAATCGACTTGAATTAGCTCTCGTCCTTCAAGTATAATTTTATTGATGGTCGAGCACGTTGTAATTTGAAAATGCCAATGTTGTATAGTATTTGCTACTTCATTCAGATTTTCTTTGTAAGATAAAATGCTAATTAAAAATATGTACATTTTCACTGGTATGTTTTATATTATAAGTAATAATAATAATAGATAATACGAGTAAATAATACAAATATTGTAGATGTTATGCAGAGTGTACATATAAAATAATATACTCTTGAATTGTAAACCTCAGTTCTTTACCCACGTAAGTAAATTTCGTTTGTATAATTGCTTTTTTGTTCGTTTTATATATATATATATATATGAATTTATATTATTTTCTTTTTTTTTTTTTTGGTGAATACTGTATTATTTAATCCTAATGTTATTATGAATATTTAAAAGTTGTACAAATATTTATGATTACATATTTTTATATCAACAATTTATATTAATTTAAAAAAAATTATTTCTGTGTGTTAATGTGAATATAAAATTTTCTGAATGATTTGTGCTATATCGGAACTTCAAAAATTGTATTTATAGATTTTATTATAGCTATGTGAAGATACACAATTATTTAAAAATAACAAAAACAATTTGAAGTGTATTGGCATTTCCATTATTTTTTAATAAATGAATAATGTGCTGCAGACGGTTATCTTATATTCCTTTTTGTGGTTTTTGTTAAAAAAAAAGTCTTACAAAGGGTTGGTAAATAAATTTATATACATATGTAATAATTTATTGATACAAACAAAATTTTTGTAATTATAGTTGGCTTTATATAAATAATCGGTGTTTTTTGCAGTTTTATAACAAGCCTATATTATATATGATCTTCCAAAATAACAATACGTACATTAAATTATTTTACAAAATAAATTCCAAATTTTTAAAAATTACAGAACTAGTGTAAGCTGACCAGACACGTCCCGAGACCTACCTTGTTTGTCCCTGCTTATCGAAACGTATTTTGCTTATTCCGATTAAAATATCAAAAATAATAACGCTGGGAATATAACAAAACCGCATCACTCGTACGAAGATGACACTGTACAACAATTATCCCTTATTTAAAAAATTAATATTTTTAGATATACATACACACAATTCAGAAAAATATTCTTGTTATTTGAGAAAAGTATCTAGTGGAACATAACTAAAATTATATTCAAAAATAAATCAATATGCGGATACGCATGCTATTCTAATACAATTTCGTTAAAAAAAATTATTTTCAAAAATATTCTTGTTTATTTGAGAAAAAATATTCATTTATGATTTTTGTCATTTGGTATGTTAAAATCTATTCTCTAGTGCCATTAACATTTTGTTGTTGAACTATTATGTATGAAGTAGTAAAATTAAATAAATATTTACATTTCAGTACAATTGGTTTTTATTTAAAAGATTTATATCGTATCAAAGAGAATATATATTAAAAGTTTCTTCCAACAAGAGTTTCTGATTGTAAAAAAAACTGTCAGATGCATGTACAGTTTAAATTTTTGTTCATGTAGGCTATAGTATATGAAAGGATTACAAAAGTTAATTTGTAAACAATTGTGAAAAGATTTTATTTGTGTAAATCCAATATTATTTTTCAGGAAAAATGTATCAAGCGAATAAAAATTAAAAATGTTAATAAACAGATTTTTAATACAAAAACTTGTACAGAAAATGCATTTTTACTATTGATAAAATTTTGCAAGTACTTGTTTAAAAAGTAGAAATATTAACTTTTTACTTGTCGGTAAATGTTTTTGATTTTATTTTTGTAAAAATGTTTTTTGAAATAAATTCCGAAACTTTTTCTGAAAAATCGTAACAATCATTTCTAAGAAATTATTTTTAGAATGAAGACTTGAAATTTTGCTACATCAAAGAACGGCTCTCAGAATATTTACTACTGTTACACATTGGATCGTAACAAATATCAAAATTTACTCCTTTTGTAAAATAATTATTCTAATTTATAGCGACCATTGCTAACTAGCAACAAATATATAGCAGTGGCTAACAGGATTGTTAAACACCAAAATTCAGGGATTTTTTTTTATTGCAAAACAATTCTCAAATAATAAAAATCTTGAATGTAATTTTTTTGAAAACATTATTTTTTTTTTCAATTTACAAAAATAATTGACAATATTTTAAATATATATCATTCTAGTTGTAAGTGATATATAATAATTCTACTGAACGAATCAAAACATTTCTTAAATATTAATTTTATAGTATTTGCACAATAACATCTAGATAATGTAATGTTCTGAAATGAATTATTATTTTCAAATACTAAAATTTCAGAATCTGTAGCAGATCCATCATTTAATAACTCTAAAATGCATTCTTCGGCAGCGAAACCACCTTGAAATTGAATACCAATTTTTGAAAATGTTTTGGGTTTTTCAAAAGACATAAGAATCCATTGAATTTGTCCCTGAAATAAATGTTTTTTTTTTACAGTGATATAGTGATTTTTATAGATAATACAATACATACTTGATCAGAATTCCAACAAGTTTCATCATTTCCATCGAACATAAATTGTTTACCAAATGTCTTACTATTTTTATTTAATGTAGAACTAACCCTGAAAATCATAATATAAATTAAGAATTTATTGTAAATATTCTAATTGATAATACTTACTTGCACGTAAATGGTATACATTCTATATGATTTTTTGTCATGATTTTATAATATAGGTTATAATTGTAAATGTTGCATTTAAATAAAAATAACTTGATATTTTAATGTAATAGTATATACTAATGTTATTTATTATTAAAAGTATCAAAATTTAATTAATTTTCTTTTTTCTTTCAAAATTATTTTAAAAACAAAGATATGTACATGATGTTATGCATAGATAAAAAACATATGTTATGACATCATGTCAACCATAGATGTCAACCAAATAAACAAAATACGTGTTTCTTGACCAAATACCGTAGCCAGGTAAAAAATTCACGGTGTTCGGTTATTAGGTTCATGAAGAGCCGTTTTTTCACGTAAGCGGCGTGAAAATGATTTTCTGTAAATGTGTGTAATAAGATTTATTTGTTATTTGAAAAACAAATTGTGTTAGTTCAAGTTTGGAACCAACAATTACATACGATGCATGATTTAAATTGGCGCCAATACTAGGCTGGCAGCACTGTAAAATAACTTAAAGTAACTATTATGTTCACTGTGTAACCAAATGTCAAATTGCTAATATTATTATTCAGTTTTGTCTTAAATATATATTTTGTCTTATATATATTACTTATTCTATGGTCTGAAATAAAATACTTTCAAATACTAATCGTGTGTTTTTGTCATTCACCACGCTAATAAAGTCAACATATATTTTGTTCAATCTATAGAAATGTCTGGTGAGTTTATATTTTGGAATCGTATTGCAAAGAAATCTCTGTGTTATCTCCTTAAATAAATATTTATATTTATTCATTGTGTGCAATAAACATTGGCTGATATTATAAGCTCGATTTTTGGGTGTTTTAGTTCATTTGTTTAGTCCAGCCAGCTCTTATGACAGTTGCGTTGTCTTAAAACTGATATTAGTTAAAACCAATTTGAAAATCGAGCTCGTAATACGGGCCATTGTGTTTAATAATATTATCGTACTTTGTTGAGTTTATAAGTAAAATTTTAGGGCAGTAACTTAAGCTACAAATAATTTTTTGAATATACAAAGTGATTTAATGTTAGAATTAGGTTAGGTTTATATATTTTTAGTTTCCGATTCTAAATTGCAGTGTAAAAACTGTTTGTTCGTTCGTTAAAAAAAGTAATTATTTATTGAAATAAAATAGATTTGTGTGTTAATAAAAGTCCAACGACGTTTAATTTAGTTGTTGGGAAGAATTTTTGTGTAACATTTTTGGCGAATATATGTTTAGTTTAAAATAAAACTGGCTTTAAGTTTAAGTTCTATATTAATATTTATTTGATAATCGACGTACTCAACGTTCGTCTCCATCAGGAAAAAATAATATAAAAGATATTTACCTAAAACAAGTTCCTAGGTTATGAAAGATTTTTTTACTATAATGTATAAATATATTTATAGGTCAAACTTCTATATTCGTAATATTAAAGTGAGTAATGTTTATTATTTTTTAGGAATGTTCCAAACTCCTCCGATTTTTCGATATCAAAAAACATTCCCGCGAACTATAATTGATATTGCATATAATTCACGGCTGAGTTAGCTGCGACGCGACAGGAAGAAGCAAGCCACATATATTAAAACGATTGAAGGAATCCACAAGGATTTTATTCGTGTCCCGGATTAAGGAAAAGGGTTAGAAGATAGAATGAATGAGCCCTCTTCATGGGGTTGTGGAGGTCTCAGGAGGAGGTTAGAATGGGGACTTTTTCGCAGAAGGTAAATTTTGCTTATAGAATTACACTAATTACATTTTTCAAATTCGCGTGTTTATTTCACTAACTCAAATACGATTTCGGCTAATGAAAATTTTTAGCTGTCTCTTTATAAAGATCGCGACTTACGAATAAGGTATCATTCACAAATATCTTGTTTAACTTCGGTTTCAGTTTTATGTTTCAGGCGAGCTAACATGTACCCAAACGGATGTGTGGCACAAACTCTTTCCAAGACTAATGTAATTATTAGCAAATAGTATTTTTACATCAACAGTTTTTATAATAACATTTATAATACTTTATACTACATACACTATCATGTCATGTATCCAAACGGAGATATGGCACAAACTCTTTCTAATATCTTGAAATTAATTTTCTCCAAACAATTATATTTAATATAAATCTATTTTTAATGTGTTTATACTTTAACAAAACAATTATGTTACCTATATACGAATTTAGATTAATAGCAAAATATGGTAATTTAGAAAAATGATCTGACATTTCTTTTTTTTTTTTTAATAATTTTGGAAACGCGAAACTTGAAATTAAAACACGAAAATTGAAATTAAAACCAGAGAAAATAATATGGAAACGCGAAACTTGAAATTAAAACACAAAAATTGAAATTAAAACCAGAGAAAATGATATGGAAACGCGAAACTTGAAATTAAAACACGAAATTTGAAATTAAAACCAGAGAAAATAATATGGAAACGCGAAACTTGAAATTAAAACACGAAAATTGAAATTAAAACCAGAGAAAATAATATGGAAACGCGAAACTTGAAATTAAAACCAGAAAATAATATGGAAACGCGAAACTTTAAATTAAAACGAGAAAATTGAAATTGTTTTCGTGTTTCTGGTTTTTCGTGTTTTCGTGTTTCTGGTTTTTCGTGTTTCTCGTGTTTTCGTGTTTCTGGTTTCCTGTTTTAAGGTGAAAATAGACACTTCCTTTACAAAACAAATAATATATTCAATTTACTTAATAGCTGCAAATGCACTAAATAAATATTTGCATTGACAATGGCTTTCAATTTGTATACGAGTTAATAACGACGAGTTTGTACAATATAGAGAATTTCTATATACCTATATATTTTTCTAATACATATTTATTTTTAAATATAAAAATTATTATGATATATTTGTATATTTATTAACCTTTGTGTATCGGAAACCATTTTATAAATTTTCTTACTATTCAATTTAGTAGAAAAATAAATATATACTTGAATTGAAAATTATTATTAATTATCTTTTTTTTTTTTTAATTTTTTTCTAGAAAAACATACTTTCATATAAAACTTAACAAATAATTTTACTATAATATACTATTATTTATTATTCTTTTTTTTTTAACTATAATATACATAGGACTATTATGAAATATTATATAAATAATAATTAATGAAATATAATGTAATAAAAATTAAATAAAATAACTAAAAAGAGAGAATATAGGTATATTTTATTTTAGATATTATTTATTATTAAAAGCATTTAGGTATTTTGAAAAATATGTAAAAAAAATTCTTTAATGTAATTTAATTTGTGGTTTCTAAAGAAACCGTTGTTTTTATTATTATCTCTATACATATGGATAGAGGTATGTATGTATATGATAATAATTTAGAGAAATTATTTCTTCTTTGGAGAAGAAACTTTTTTCTTAATTGTTTTTGGTTTTGGTGATTTTGGTTTCTTAACAGATGATTTAATTGTTCTCTTAGCTTTTGACGGTGATTTTGTAGATTTAGTTTTAGTAGCAGCAGCAGCAGCAGATTTTGTTTTTTTAGCTGCTTTTACTGATGTTGTTTTAGCAGTAGATAATTTTTTTGCTTCAGATTTTTCATTTAAAGTACTGGCTGCTGCTTTTGATTTTTTAGCAGCAGTAGCTTTAGTAGTTTTTTTGATTACTGATGATTTTTTTGTTTTTGTTGCAGTTGCTGCTGATTTTTTCGCATTAGAAATGGAGGTGGTAGTAGTACTAGAAGTACCAGAAGATTTCATCTTTGTCACAGCATTCGCAGCCAATTTAAATGAACCAGATGCACTTTTTCCTTTTGTTTGAACAAGTGTTCCAGATGCAACACTAGCTTTAATATATTTTCGAATAAATGGTGGCAATTTTTCACCATCGACTTTGTAAGTAGCCGAAATCTATTTCTTTATCGCTTGTAATGAAGAACCACCACGTTCTTTTAGATTTTGGTTGGCATTATTTACCATAACACCTGTAGTTGGATGCGAAGCTTTTGATACGGATAATTTTTTTTCTTTCTTTGTCGAAGATTTCTTCGAAATTTGTTGATTTTCCGAAGAAATATTTGCTGTAGCAGTTGTTACGTCTGTTACGTGTGCCATCTTTCAAAATTGAATGAATTCAATGAAGAAGATTTTGAAATTATTAACAACCAGTTAAGGTAGTAGTTAAATGATAATTCTTTCTATAAACGAAAGATCCAAATTTGACCACTTTTCATGTTGTGTAGGTATATATCGAATTGAACCAAATAGAAAAATGAAATTTTTGAAACGAATAATATAGTAATGTGCTTTGATATTTTACATTTTAAATAATATAAAAACAATAGAGTGTAAAATGTTTTTGAAAAACTTGAAAATGCATTCAATATAGATGTATGTTTTCGAAAAAAAATTAATACCAAATGCTAAATATAATTATAGAGCGAAAAACTAATTTCAAATCGGCTAGAGTAATACTAGAATCTGAGAATGTTTTAAATTATATCAAATTTTCGTAATTAAATACAAAATAAGTATAATAGAAATATGTTAAAATAAAAATTGGATAAAATATCTAATGTAAATAATAAAAATATGATTAGTATAAATATATTTAAAAAGGAAAAAGAATTAATAAAAATTACGTTATATAACTGTTATTTCTTATCTAGAGATATACTTATTATACGGTATGTACGTAATCATAGTGTATATTGAGAAATATAAATAAAACTTTAATTTAATAATATAACTAAGTAAAAGAAAAATGATGTAATGTCATATTTGAAACATACATATAATAATAATTTTTCTTGCAGCTTTCGTAGCCAGTTGTTTTCTTGGTGCTTTTCCACCAGTCGATTTACGGGCCGTTTGCTTGGTACGTGCTAAACGTCATCGTAAAGTTTTACGTGATAATATCCAAGGTATTAGCAAGCCCGCTATTAGACGTTTAGCTCGTCGCGGTGGTGTAAAACGTATTTCTGGTTTAATCTATGAAGAAACACGTGGTGTATTGAAGGTATTTCTTGAAAATGTAATCAGAGATGCAGTTACATACACCGAGCATGCTAAACGTAAAACCGTAACAGCTATGGATGTCGTTTATGCATTGAAACGCACGCCAAGGACGCACATTGTACGGTACGGTTTTGCTGGTTAAATAAAACAACCAACAAGAAATCTAGAAGAACCAAATGTTAAAACAAGGCCCTTTTTAGGGCCATAAATTTACATTAAAAAAAGATTTTTTTACACATATAAAAATGCAGCGTTTAATTAATACGAAAATCTTACAATATTCATATTTATTTTATCGTTTTGTATTAATTACATATAAAATTTATATAAATGTTGATATATTTTTTACTTAAATAAACAACTATATTTTATTAAATGCAATTTTAATAATCATACATATACAATAATACATGACATATGTTTAAATAATGCGCCAATACATTTAAGAAAAAAAAAAAAAAATTATCACCCTGTATGCAGTCCATTTACATTACTCATATGGTTCACGGGCGGTTTGGTTTCTCATAATTATTTATTAAAGGGCTAAATACAGTCGTTTTCGCTTAATTGGGCCACCGCTTAATTGGGGCAGCCGCTTATTTGGGCCAAATCTCAAAGAAAAGAAACCAAACCAAGGAACCAACAGTAAATTTACATGTTTAAGGGAGTAGTACACTCTGCAAGTTTCAAAAAAATCGATTTTTTTTTTTTGCTTAAAAAATTCTTTGGAGTGTCTACTTTATCGTAAACTTTACCCAAAGTTCATGAGACACTCCGTTCCAAAGTTACAGGCCGAAAAGTGAAGCCGTGTATTAGACTGAAGGTATGTAAACGAATTTGATGAAAAACTGGACTCAAAACTTCAATAGCGATTATCTCGAAACCATGTTTTCAAAGTTGGCGGACATCATAACTCAGAAACGGTTTGTCCGATTTGAACGCGGTTTAAATTTTTGAATTCTACATAATTTTTTCTGTCATCGTACGTAGCCGTTTTTCTTTATCTTAAAAAATGGATTTTTGGTGCAAGCTTTTATGTCTATTTTTGCGTCCGAAAACCTGATTTTTTTTTCAAAACGTTATCAATTTTTTATTTTTCAACACAATCAAAAAATTCTACGTACGATGACAGAAAATTTATCATAGATTAAGGAAAAAATATCGATTTTGTGCGAGCTCCAACGGTGCGGCCTCTATGATGTCCGCCGATCAGCAGGTTGCCATTGGAGGTGCCACGCTGCACCTGGTGTAGCGGCCGAAGGAGTTGCCCAATGTAGGCCAAAAAATTAATTTTTGTAGCCGAAGAACGGTAAAATAAACATATGTATTCCATTTTTGTCATACATTTATAGTTATCTTTAAAAAAAATCCCGAAAATTACCTTTTTTTTCAGGCCGACAGAGTGTACTACCCCCTTAATTGGGACAACATTCCGCTTAATTGGGCCAGTAAATTTAAGATCACAGTACATATTAATCATATTATTTTACAAATATTCACAAGAAAAAATATTTACAAAGAATTTAATATGATACGCTTCATATCTTTTTGATTCACAAGATGGAAAATTATATTTAAAAAACTAGCAAATATGTATCAATTAATTACATTAGTATCGCGCGCTGTGAACACTTGACATTAATTGCATTGAATTAAAAAATGTATGTACCTATTTATTATTTTATTTTGGAATGTATTATTATTTTTTCTTTTGTCCAAGAATTTATCATTTTGCAAGAATTTATCATGGTGCAAAATTTTGTATATATGAGTTTACCCATGCACTTCTAATCTTGTTAATTTAATTTTCAATTAATCATATTGATATTCAATATATACCTATATACCGAGAAATGTTAAAGTGGTCTATATATGGGTTTACCCATGTACTTATAATCTTCTAATCATATTGATATTCTATATATATATATATATATATATATATATATATATATATATATATATATATATATATATATATATATATATATATATATATATATACCGAGAAATCTGAAAAAACGTTTGTTGTTACAATGTATTGAAACAAAATACACAACCTCACGGCGCACGGACGGCAATTCTCGATTATTCAGTCATTGTTTGTATCTCGACCAGATAGGTTCGTTTTTATTTTCTCTATATGATCGTTGTTACATTACGTTTTCTGTTACATTGTATTCCCTGGCTGAGGCACATTTGTTGTTTGTCCGTGCGCGAGATAGGTATGTTTTATTTTTTGTTTATGATGAATGTGAAATTGAAAAAAAAGTTTTAGTAAAAGTTGTCCCTGTTTTGGGTACATGGCGTGATTGTGTATGTATGTATGTAGGTAACAGTAGCAAATTAAAACAGGACATTCGTATGTCGATTATTACAATGTTGAATTGTAATTTTAGCATATAATGCATTGTTATATTAAAACAAAAATAATTTCGGCCTGATTCCTTAAGAAAGTTGCTAAATTTTAACAACGTTGCTACCAACATTAGCCAATAATATTAGCTGACACTAAATAAAAAATTAAAATGAGAACTATTATATTTGTTTCTATTGATTATAATTGTTAGCAACGTTGTTAAAAGACTTAGCAACTTCGTTAGAGAATCAAGCTGAATATTGCTTATTTTTGTCAATGCAACATTGTATTACAATGTATAAATAATGTACAAATTTGTTGCGTTCACGTTATACAAACAATTCTTTATTGTTATCGAGTATAGTAACTTAATTGCACGTGTTTCATATTAAATATATATAAATATTTGAAATTGAATATTGTTCTTTAAATCTTGACCGGTAACAGAGCATTGTTTTATGTAATCTTTTCGTTTCGATTAAAACCCTTTGCAGTCCGTTGCGTTGTCGCAAATATTGCGACATTTCAAACATGAACTTTAAAGATTGTTTTGCCATTTAAGCGCCGCATTACTTTAAACTGATGCGTAATTTTATTTTATAAACATAAACATGTTTACATTATTAACGTGGTATAAGTTGTACTTTTTGAATTTAAAAATATTTGGTTTCATATTTTATAAATTTGAATATGTTTTACATGATGTAGTTAAAAAATAAATATATTGTTTTGTTGCAACAACCATATTTTGATAATTTATTTTTTGTATATATATTTGTACCCAATATAAGTGCTGGAGTTGTTTGTTTACAGTAAGAGTGCCTAAGTTGAAGCGCAAAGGGTTAATTACTCTGATTAATATTTTTTAAATTATATCATACATAATTTTGTTATAATTTTTAAATCGAAATTAAAATTTTGTAATGAACGTTTGCTGTTGAAGAGATATATTTGAATGATTTTAATGGTATACGTTTGCAGGTGGACGTCCGATGAGTAGTTGGAGTGGTATGATTGAGAGGGTGGTTTGCGTGAGCGAAAGTTTCCAAGTAGTAGGAATAGAAGTGAGCATGTATGAGAGTGGAATTAGTGGAATGTGGATGAAGCGAAAGTTGCTTGTGCTGAATAGGAGTGTTTGGAGGCGACTGATTTTGGAATAATGTAAAGAGTTTGTGCCACACTCTTTCTAAAACTCTATCTAAAACTTCCTAAAAATTCCTAGAACTCTCTAAAACTTCCTAAACATTCTGAAAACTTTTTCGAACTTCCGATTGGATAAGAATTTTACGTTTGCAGGTGGACGTCCGATGAGTAGTTGGAGTGGTAGGTATGATTGAGACGGTGGCTTGCGTGAGCGAAAGTTTCCAAGTAGTAGCGAATAAAAGAGCATGTATGAGAGAGGAATGTCATGCATTTTTGGTTTTTTTTATTTGGTCATTTTCGAACAATGTAGGATAAAAAATAATTAATTTGCTCTTTTGTTTTTTTTACAGAGAGTGAAAAACCGGAGACGAAGCAAAAAAAGACGAAGACGAAGCAAGAAATATTCCGCCCTGCACGGCCAAGGTGAGGAAATTAATTAACAAAATTGAATTGCACAATTCAATATGCAAGGAATGTAAATGTTTCCAAAGAAGCTCGTTTCAGTATATACAATGCAGTTTTAGGGTGTTCACTCATGATGAAGGCCCGAGATATAAAAATTTACTCACTGTGACCCGAAAAATTTCACGACCCGATCCCAATTTTACTTTGTAAATTTCGAGATTATGCCGTTTAAAGATTATAAATAATTAAGGTCCATTTACACATATCAGTGACGTGTCACTGCCATCTGTGACGTATCCGTGGTGCTTATTCACACATATCCGTACAATTTGATCAGTTTGCTGTCAGTGATTTTAAAAATGGCAACATATTCGGATGTGCAGTTGGCAATGATTGCCATAATTTTAGATGAAAAGGAAGTGGAATTGCATCAGGTGAAGAAACGGAAGTGGGTGCATGAAGCATGAAAAAAAAAAGAAAATGAAGGAGAATTTGCTACCCTATATAAGGAATTAATTGATGATGAAACGAAATTTTTTGAGTATTTCAGAATGTCTGAAAATTATAATATAATATAATATAATATAATATAATTATAAAATAATATAATATAATTATAATATAATATATTATAATATAATATAAATTACTAACAAATTCTATAAGTTTTTCGTCCTCCATGTTGCTGAGCAACGATAAAACCAAAACACGATACGGAAGCTTCACGACACTGAAGGTTAAAATACGGTACGGTACCGGACATGTGTAGACACGTCGGTAAGATTCAAAGCAACGATATTATTTATCACTGATATCACTGCACTGAACTGCGCTGATACGTCACTGATATATGTAAATGGACCATTAAGAAGAGAATATGCGACCAATGGTTTCAAATGCGACTAGCTATATATAATATTTAACAAATATCCAATGCAATATGTGATTAAACATTCTGTCTTTTATTGAAAAATGTTCGATTCACCGCTTTTTCATTGAAATCCTCATATGATGTACGTTAATAATTTCCACAAAATTGCAATTTTGTCTTATCATTTAACTTAGTGACCTTCCATCAAATTTAGTATAAGATTAAGAATTATAAGATAATACAAGTTTAAATTTTATATAGTGAGAGTTAAAAAAAAAATGATTTTTAAAATGTATGAATCAAGATTATTTACTAAACAGCGATGTACTTTTAATAAACTACATATCGCGTTTTTAGCTGAGAAAACCATGAATGACTTAGGAAGATATTACCCTACAAATCAATCTTGTGTTGATATTATCATTTTGGTTAAATTTTTTTAGCTAATTGTAAGTTAGAAAATTTAAGTTTTACTGTGTTTTATATATAGTAAAGCCCATATGAGCGGACAGCTGTAGTAACCGTGGAGCTGTCCGCTTCAGAGAAAATTGTAAATTTTTTATCAATAACAAATGTGTAATTTTTCTTGTTAATTTATAACGTACATTTTTTAATTTATTATAAGAATACGGAAACATTAATACAATATTTGGTCTCGGCGCACTTTATCAGTGAAATGATCAGATTACACTCATGGAAAAAAATCTCACCTGATTTATAAAACTGATTTTTGCCAAAGTGCTTCTGACGTTTATTAACATTATTTATTAAGCATTTTAAAATACTTTATTTAAATTTTATAATATGAAATATAATGAAAGTTATCAAAAATATAAAAAACTATTTATATTTTTTGAAAGACAGAAACTAAAAATTATTTTAAAATTAATAATAGAAGCACTTTTTCACAAAACAGTAAGGTGCGAATACGTACGCTGCACATACTCATTGTGTGAACACAGTATTATGGAACTAATTCGTAATGAGAGAATTCGTACAGAGTTCTTATAGCTTATAACATAATATCGGGAAGGCCGAGTTTTGCCAATCAATAATAACAAATTTTATTTGTTTCAGGTCGAATATTATTTAAAGTGGGAAGACTATAGTATGGATGATAATGCTTGGGAACCCGAAGATAATTTACACTGTCCCGATTTAATCTCAGCTTTTGAAGAAGGTCGAAAAAAGAAAGAAGAAAAGAAAGGTAGTGGTGGTGGTGGTCCTTCATCGCGAAAGCGTAAATCTTCTATTTCTTCGGAAGATACAGAAAAAACGAATAATAAAGAACCCGAAAAGAAAAAAGAGGAAAAATCAAAAAAAAACAAAAAGGATGATAGCAAGGATAAAGATAATAATGATAAGAAAGAGAAAGATATTGAAAAGGATACTAAAAAGGAGACAAGCGACAAAAAGAGTGACAAGAAAAAGGATGAGAAGAAAAAAGAAGGTTTCGAACGAGGTTTGGAACCTGAAAGAATTATAGGCGCTTCCGATACATCTGGTCAGTTGATGTTCCTTATTAAATGGAAAGGCACATATGACGCTGATCTTGTGCCCGCTTCCGAAGCTAATAAGAAATGTTCACAAATTGTTATTAAATTTTACGAAGAAAGAAAAAAAAACAAAAAGGATGATAGCAAGGATAAAGATAATAATGATAAGAAAGAGAAAGATATTGAAAAGGATACTAAAAAGGAGACAAGCGACAAAAAGAGTGACAAGAAAAAGGATGAGAAGAAAAAAGAAGGTTTCGAACGAGGTTTGGAACCTGAAAGAATTATAGGCGCTTCCGATACATCTGGTCAGTTGATGTTCCTTATTAAATGGAAAGGCACATATGACGCTGATCTTGTGCCCGCTTCCGAAGCTAATAAGAAATGTTCACAAATTGTTACTAAATTTTACGAAGAAAGACTAACTTGGCATACTCCAAATAGCGATGACAAGGATTAACTTGTTTACAATTATTTTTAATTATTTTCTTTTTATTATATTTTATAATATCGTATATTTTTTTTGTATTAGAAGCTAGTTTCCACTAAGGTCGGATTTACAATCAACTGGGAACAAGAACGTAAACGGCTAATATTAGCACCGTAAAAGTTGAATTTTATTGTTCTGCATCAACTAGTGTAGAAATTGTTCTCTTTTCCAGTTGATTGTAAATTTAGCGTAAGACTTACTACATTTAGATCTTCGAACAAGTGAATGGATGATTGATAGTTTTAATATTCTGTGACATGTTAACGAAATATATTAATTGTATTATTGTAAGAAATTACATTTTCATTTAAATAATAACAATTTTTTAAATTGCGTTAAAAACTTTATTTATAAGTTCTGTTACTTACAAAAAATATTCAAATTATATGTTTTCCAACAGATTTACATTATTTAAATATAATTGTAATTAGTTCAGGTAAGTTGATCAATTACCAAAATGATTTTATTTTGCTTGGGATAATATTTTGTATTGGTTCCCAGTTAACTCACTGATGAAGTTAACGATGCCTCTATGCAACTTGGTCTTAATAGATTTTTAATGAGCATTTGTCATTTGCATCTTTCAATGAATTATGTATTAAAGGCATTTGAAATTTATTTTGTTTACATTATTCGTTTGTATTCAGTTTGAATTTGTTTTAATCAGAGATATAGTCGGGAATTTATTTAGAGACAATTTTTTTTGTACTGATAATTTTTCTTATTTTAAACATTAATCTTACATAACTTTGGTTATTTAACATTGGCTCATAGTTTTTAGAATACTTTTAGATAAAAGTGCATAATTATATTTAAAATTAATTTTAGAGAAGCTTGCGTTGGCACTTGTTGGAACATATTGTAATATATTAAATAAAAACACTTGGTTATGTCCAAAATTATTTATTGATTGATTTTTGATACGTATTTCGGTGTGTATTTCGTATCATCAGAAAAATACAATGACATTAATGTGTGTACAAAACATATATATAGTAACAACAAACAAGTTAAGTGGGAGGGGGAGTTTTGGTATTGGGTAGGTTTGATGGGTACTTGGAATTATAGACACACAGTTATAATGGGAAAACCAGATTAAAATATTGTCAGAAGTGGCGAGTTATTAAGTTCTAATTGCTCATTCATCAGACTTAAATTGTTCTTAACAGCTTTATTAATCTCTAAGGCTTCTAAAATATCTAATTTTAAACTCTTGGGTTGTATATGGAGTATTTTGAGATTATCTATAGTACAGTTATGATTTTCTTCTATCATGTGTTTGGCTACATTTGACGCTAATGGTTTTTTAAGTCTACAATGGGCTGAATGTTCTTTAAACCTGACCTCAAAAAACGGCTAGAAATTTCAAAGTTTCAAATAAGAATCTCTATTTCTTTGAGTATGTAAGTCTAGAAGTTCGTCTGTCTGCCCTACCCTAGTTACGCCACTGAGTTGAATACATTTTTTTTTTCTATACATTTACTGTTTGTTTATTTTAGAAAATAGAGAAAAAAAATTTTTTTTCCAAAAAAAAAACATATTTTTTGCTTTTTTGGCCAAATTATAAATACGAAAAAATTCAAAAAATATATATTATTCTAAATAGGATATTATATCTCAGGTATTTTTTCGGTACCTTTAAGATCGGCTCGATAGAAAATAGAGCCAGTTAAAAAATATACTATTTTTTATTTTATATAAATCAATTAATAATATTAAATTTATTATTGAATTATTAATTCAACATTCATTATCTAATTTTCAGAACAGTCAGTTTCAATAAATAAGTTGTATTAAACGAATAAATTCAATATTAACTTCAACATGTTTTGTATTTGAGCTACGTGTCTGAATATAGCAATTAGAACGTTAAAATATAAATGACCAGTATCATAAATACAAATTATAAATGTTTGATTCAATTTTGTTATAGTTCAGGCCCTATATTCGGCGCAGGAGCAGATTTACTAATTTAAAGCAACTGTAATACCAATATGGACAGTTACTCGAATTTACCACATTCATATGATGGCGATGGAGCTTCGCCAGCAATTTTAATGGGAGATTATAATATCTCTGTTGCCGATTATGAAGTATTTACGCCAATTAATCCTAGCAAGCAATCAAAGTCTGAACGATACCAATAAATACATAATTTCATGTAATTATTTAAATAAAAATTTATTTTATAAAATTTTATTTGTTTATACAAACCTACAGAAAAGAATACTACACTAATTCACAATATCAACCACAAGATCCATCTAACCATCCATCTCGCCACCTTTCATTTACTTTAGAGCAATCAAATTCAGATTTTCCTAATTTAACATTTACTCTATTATGTATTTTACACAGCCATTGACTTAAAGCATCTTGTGATTCTGTTTTTGGAGGAAGTACTTTTAAACTATAAAAAACAACATTGTAAATACAAATAAATAAATATACATATATTCCTTACTCGTCTCGCAAATCTGATGCACATGTTTCACACGGATAAAATTTAGAAAATAGATTTAAAAATTGTTTCATATCAGTTTGCTGTTGTATAGTTGGTTTGTTGGGATATCTTGCAGCCATTGTATGTAAAAATCCCCAAGTATTACTTCCTAATTGGTCTTTATGTAACGGACAGTTATCTGGGATAACAAGTGGTTGTGTATTACTCTAAAATAATTGACATCTGATGTCAAGTTTATTATTGAATGACATTTCAATTTTGCAAATATAATTTTTACCTTCATTTCAGCCGTATATTTAATTTTACTTTGCTTCATATATTCGGTAAAACTGGTACAACTTCTGCAGGGTGCTTCGTGAGAAGTTTCGTGGCTTCCATGAGACGCTGCTATTCTAAATTTTCTAAACAAAATAATGGAAATAATTTAATCATTTTAGGTTAGTTTCGCAAACTGTCACCTTATAAATGTATTCTTTTGAAACTTACAATTAATTGTATTTGAATTTTATTGGTCAATTAGGGAAAATATATATAAGTGAACCAATAAGGTAATAGAAATACAAATAACCTATCAAATCTTAGTTATATAGTAAACTTTGTCTGACTTGAGTTTGGAACCTGAAGCAGCATGCAGCGTCTGCAATGACATTTAGAAATGACTAACATAATTCTTCATTTAGCTAATAGATGGCAGTTTACCATAAAATTTAATTGAAAATTTATATTTTTAAATAACAAAAACAAATAAATTATATTTAAATTAATTAACATAAGTATTATATTTATAAAAACTAGTTAATATTAAAATTATTGTAATATTTCATTTATTACATTATTACAGCGTTAGGAACTTGAAATTTATATGTCAGGTCAGTACGAACCTTATATATATTACTTATTCTATGATGTTCACTGTGTAACCAAATCATAGATTAACTATATCGCCGCTCCAAATGTCAAATTGCTAATATTATTATTCAGTTTTGTCTTAAATAAAATACTTTCAAATACTAATCGTGTGTTTTTGTCATTCACCACGCTAATAAAGTCAACATATATTTTGTTCAATCTATAGAAATGTCTGGTGAGTTTATATTTTGGAATCGTATTGCAAAGAAATCTCTGTGTTATCTCCTCAAATAAATATTTATATTTATTCATTGTGTGCAATAAACATTGGCTGATATTATAAGCTCGATTTTTGGGTGTTTTAGTTCATTTGTTTAGTCCAGCCAGCTCTTATGACAGTTGCGTTGTCTTAAAACTGATATTAGTTAAAACTTAAAACCAATTTGAAAATCGAGCTCGTAATACGGGCCATTGTGTTTAATAATATTATCGTACTTTGTTGAGTTTATAAGTAAAATTTTAGGGCAGTAACTTAAGCTACAAATAATTTTTTGAATATACAAAGTGATTTAATGTTAGAATTAGGTTAGGTTTATATATTTTTAGTTTCCGATTCTAAATTGTAGTGTAAAAACTGTTTGTTCGTTCGTTAAAAAAAGTAATTATTTATTGAAATAAAATAGATTTGTGTGTGTTTGTGTGTTAATAAAAGTCCAACGACGTTTAATTTAGTTGTTGGGAAGAATTTTTGTGTAACATTTTTGGCGAATATATAGTATGTTTAGTTTAAAATAAAAGTGGCTTTAAGTTTAAGTTCTATTTTAATATTTATTTGATAATCGACGTACTCAACGTTCGTCTCCATCAGGAAAAAATAATATAAAAGATATTTACCTAAAACAAGTTCCTAGGTTATGAAAGATTTTTTTACTATAATGTATAAATATATTTATAGGTCAAACTTCTATATTCGTAATATTAAAGTGAGTAATGTTTATTATTTTTTAGGAATGTTCCAAACTCCTTCGATTTTTCGATATCAAAAAACATTACCGCGAACTATAATTCATATCGCATATAATTCACGGCTGAGTTAGCTGCGACGCGACGGGAAGAAGCAAGCCACATATATTAAAACGATTAAAGGAATCCACAAGGATTTTATTCGTGTCCCGGATTAAGGAAAAGGGTTAGAAGATAGAATGAATGAGCCCTCTTCATGGGGTTGTGGAGTGCTCAGGAGGAGGTTAGAATGGGGACTTAGCGCACAGCAGAAGGTAAATTTTGCTTATAGAATTACACTAATTACATTTTTCAAATTCGCGTGTTTATTTCACTAACTCAAATACGATTTCGGCTAATGAAAATTTTTAGCTGTCTCTTTATAAAGATCGCGACTTACGAATAAGGTATCATTCACAAATATCTTGTTTAACTTCGGTTTCAGTTTTATGTTTCAGGCGAGCTAATTGTGGTTCTGAAACTAAATACACAGGCGTGTTGTAGTGTTCATGTTCAGTTTTAAAACTCTACTAGCTGTGTGTGTGCTAAAAACATAAAACTAAAAAGTTATTGTGTGAATGGAGACGACACTTATTTAAATTTAAAATCGAAAACGATATAAAAGCAATTATTAATTCGATTTGTACTTAAAAAGGTGTTATTTCCGTTTGTAGCATCGATTTTTTTTAGGTGTTTTTCAACATTTTTTTTTGAACTTTTCCAATAAATACAGTAAACAACAATTATATCGTTGGAAAATGTGTTTATCGAGGTTTTCTTTAAAAAAAAGTCAAATTTTTATTTAAAAAAATATTAAATGGCGTATTTGTTGTAAAAATTCCCAAAAAAAAGTTAAAAAATCGATGCTACATTGTACCAAAAATATATTTTAAATTTATGTAATTTTACTTAGGTTTTAACCAGTTAAAATAACAATATTTTGTAATTTTAATTGTTTAAACATATGTAAAATTAAATATATTTTTGTACAGTTTGTATTAGATTTGTAACAGATAAAAATAACAATATTTTACTGGTAAGATTACCAGTTTTTATGGCAAAAATTACATTCGATAAATCATATTAAAATTACTTGTTATAGTATTTGGTTTTTGCTTAAATTCCGGGGGAAGATCAATGCATTTTTCTTTTATTTAATAAAATTAACTAATGATTTAATTAGTCAAAATTTAAGCAAAAAACCAAATCAATTTTGACAAACTAATTAAATATTACTGGTAAAAATCTTTCAGAACTCATTATATTAAAATAAAACTGCTTTAGATTAATATTTAATTAATAATCGACATTTCGACAAACTCAACGTCCAAATATGTCATTTATATCATTTGTTCTTTTGTTGAGTTCGTCGAAACGTCGATTATTAATAATAAATTGACGAATTATATGATACGGCGCCATGTGTAATTAAGAATATATAAATATATAAAAACGCGTGTATAAAAACGCAAATAGTTCTTTAATTTTTATGTAACTCTTTTTTAGAAATTTGGTTTCGGGCAAAAGCTGCCAAATATGGGAAAAGTGAATTTAGTTTTTTCCGAAGAAATATATTGATCATATCCGAATCAATTAACTATGGAATTTTGAATTTAAATCCGAACGGCGTCTTATTTATATATTATTATTGTGTCAATGAAGCCAATGAAACTGTAGGAGATGTGTGTTGAGAATATCCCCATTTATATCCAGAATGCAATTGTGCCCAAATTGTTACCAGAGATATGTCCATCGGGAAAATTGATATTTCAAAAAGGTAAATTGTTTTTTTTTAATTAAAATAAAAACTGTTTTACGGGGATTAGGATTCTGTTTTAATTATTCTTTGTATAAAAACGTGAGCCGTTTCGACCACGAAAGCTTTGGACGGTTCGTGTTCTTTATCATGGTGCAAAATTTTGTATCAATGACATTTTTAAATTGAAACAAAACAAGTTTCGTCGAAACGTCGGGGACTCAATGTCCCCGTCTTTATTTCTCTTTCTTGATGAATACGGACGTTGAGTACGACTAGAGTAGTACGTTGATTATAAATAGAAAACATTTAATACAGAACTTTAACCGTAAAACAGTTTTTATTTTAATACGAATGAGTTTTGCAAAAATGTTTTCAATGTTAAATAGTTTTTTGTTCTTTATCAAAATTTACTAAAAAGCCTGTGTGACACGATGCATTAAATTGCAGAAAATGTAGAAAATTGAGTTATTGCGCATTTTAACGCGTTGATTTTCTGCATTTTAATGCATCGTGTCACACAGGCTTTATAGTAAAAAATCTTTTCAAAACTTATTACATTAAAATAAAAAGGCTTTAGTTTCTAGTTTTGTATTAATGAACTATATAATTTTTAATTTATTAAAAACAAGCCAAAAGTTGATTTGGACTGTTAGGGGAGGTGCAAATTTTCTTATTTTTGCGAATTTCCCAGCCATTTTCGAGATATTCGCGATTTAAAGATTTTTTTTCAAACATTAATAATTAATAGCCGAGGGCTCGTACGGGGTTGGGGGTTGAAAATGTTATAGCAACACAAGTGCTGCCGAGCAGATTTCGTTATTTTTGCGAAATTTGCAGCCGTTTGCAAAATACTCACAATTTTAGTTTTTGAATTTTTATACACAAATTTGTTAACTTTGTATCACAGTTTTGGGGGTTGGCTTAATTAATAAGGGGGTGTCCTAGGGGGTTGATTTTTGGATATGTTGTAGTACGTATTTGATTTATCTTAGGGATTTGTAAGGGGACGGCAAATTTTGTTATTTTTGCGAAATTTCTAGCCGTTTTCGAAATATTTGCAATTAGAGATTTTAGATTTATTACAGATTAATAGTAATTAGTAAAAATTAGTTTTTGAGGTAAACTAATTTTGGGGGAGGGAATGGGGGAAAAAATAAATGCAACACAGCATCTGTTTTTAAGAACTTTATTTAACAATAAAAAAATACATTTCACAAAATATTTCTCGCAATTTAAATATATATATATAAAAAAAATCAGATTTTTTTTTTCATATTTTTATCACAGTTTTGGGAGTTGGCTTAATTAATAAGAGGGTGTCGTAGATTGTTGATTTTTGGATATGTTGCAATACGGCCATAATTGACTCCCCTCCTAGACAGATACCACCAATAAACCAGATACGTACTACAACATATCCAAAAATCAACCCCTTCCGACACCCCCTTATTAATTGCATTAAACAATTTCAAATAAGCTTGATTAAAATTATACAATATAATAAATATTAAAATAATACTATGAGACGATGTTATCGCTTCTATCAATGATGGATTCTTCTAGCATTCTATTGTTTTCCATCTTCATCATCCATTCCATCTTCGGTTGTTGCACAGTTTAGACTAGAATGGAAAACATGTTGTAGAAATTTGGACACCCCCAGTCTTTATGTAAAACTGAAAAATCAATAAATCTATATTGAATAATTTTCAAACTAAATATTTACTTTAAACAATGCCAAATATTACAAACTAAATCCAAAATTATTTCGAGAAATTAGGTTAGGTTCATATATTTTAATATGATTCATTAAAAGCAAATAACATTATAAACTTTTTTAATACTTCTAATTCTAATTCTGAGCGAGAAAGAATAAAACTTGAATTCAGAAAGATTTTTTATTGATATTTTTTGTATCAACGCCTAAATTATAGACAACCAACACAAATACATTGTGCTGCAAATTGCCTATTATTAAATTAGTTATTTGGCTTTGATGAATTAAAAAACCAAAAAATTTTATGATCTAGTTACTTTCGTATGTTGTTAACTTCTAGTAATTTATGTTCTATGTTCTGTAAATATCATTTGTATCTCAGATATTTTACACACACTCACCCATTATTTATAGTTTCCAATACTTTCGGAACACCTCAATCATAGATTTTCTCTGTTTGTTATTTGGTAAATTTTATCAGCTGCAGCAGCTGCCAATTATAATCATTCAGTATTTATCGAAAATATTTCATTAATCGACAATTGAACTTTATCACAATTGTACAAAAATTCATGGTGAAATAATTTGTTTAAAACATATTTTAAGTAAATCAATCAGCAAATTTTACAAGTAATTTAATTTTACAAATTTATGGACTTATTGCCGCCCCCCGTGAAGTTGGTATCCATTTTTAGTTATTACCGAGGGGGGGGGGAGGCAAACCACTTTCTCAAATTTTCTACACCAGATTGTACAAATTTTGAGTATGATTGTTAAGTTTGTAGTGATTTTTCGTTGATTTTTAACAGATTTTATACGAAATTTCTAAGATTGAAATCATTTTAATCAAGAATTTTACGAAATTTTTAAATGATTCTACGAAAATTTTGAAAGGAATTTTATTTAATTTGTACACCAGATTGTCTATAAGTGATTTCCTCCCTCGGTTATAACAGTTTGTTTATAAATATATTTGTTTATATGTGTACATACTAAAAGAAGAAAAAAAAAAACCTAAACCAACCTAGTAACCTAACCTACCCTAAATTGCCAATTACGTAAAAATACTGTATGTATAAATAGCCACTTTCAATTTTTAATTACGTTTGATCATCCAATAACAAACAAAAAATTTTTGTTTTTTCGCTTAGCCGTTGAAAACTATTTTCTTTCGGTTTATCCGGATTTGGTTGCTATAGTCAGTAATTGTTGTAAATTCGAGTAATGTTTAATTTATAGGTGCTGACGTAAGTCATCCGTCACCAGACCAAACGGATATACCAAGTGTTGCAGCCGTAACAGCAAGTTGCGATACAGACGCAGCATTTCAATACAACTTCAGCTGGCGGCTTCAACCACCGCGACAAGAAATTATTTCCGATTTAGAAAATATAGTTCAAGAACAACTGTTGTTCTTTTATAGAAAAGTGGGCCAAAAGCCACATCGACTCATCTTTTTTCGCGATGGCGTCTACGAAGGACAATTTCGAGAAGTAAGCATTCAGCTATGTGAACTTACTAAACTAATATATTTATAATAACTATAGTTTAATTGTATATATATATAATTATAATAATAGTTAATTAATTGTAGTTTTTTGTTTAAAATATATATTAAATAATATTATAACAATATTAATATGACAGCAAAATTATTTATTTTTATTTGAAAATGTAATAAAATTTTGACAATTTTAAACAAACATATATATTTTTAATAGCACAAAGCATTCAAAGATCATGAATTTTATTTTTCTTTGCAATTTCGTTAATTTTACTCATTTTAAAATTCTAAATAAATTTAATTTGTAAATATTTGAAGAAAATTTTTATCTGGAAAATATTATTTCTTTAATTTAATTCTCTAGACACATTATAGATAAGATTCATTAAACATATTGTATATACAATATGTTTTGATTATTTTAATTGTCAATATATATTGTTAATTAGAAAAACCAATTAGAGAAATAAAACTATTGTGTTATTTTCTTTTATATTTCAAACTTTGAAGTAATTTATAAAGAAATGTTCGATAATTGATATATAAAATGAAAATAATTGCAAACTACATTTTACTTTTAATTTGTTCTTATTTATTTATTAGTTTCTTAATCACACGGTTAACCATGTAATTAAGTTCGCAAAACACACTTAAATATCTTGTTAACTATCACTTAACTATGTGATTAGATTATCAAAACACAATTTTGTAATTAAATAATTAAAACGCAAAAAAAACTAATTAAAATTTCTAATAAAAATACAAATTTAATAACTTAATCGCATGTTTAACTATGTGATTAAGTTATCAAAACACACTTAATTATCTTAATAATATATTTAATTAATTTAATTACTAATTTCCTCTATTACAATTTTTCTCCAATCAAATTTCTTCTCTCTTCATATTATTTCATCTCCCCATCTCAAATTTCTGTAAGAAAAATGAAAAATTCCACATTAAATATTCTCTCTATAACCAAATAAATATTTACTTAAAAAGATGCAAATTAATTAATTTAATAATTATCTAACCTTTTCATTCAATATTTATTGGAAATATTTCACTAATTTAATCCAGGTGAAGTGGTAGGTTTGTGCCGCCCCGCTCTTCGTTGTGTCCATTCGGAGAAAAACACGTTGGTGTCCAGCGCCTGTCATCCGACATTGATATTGGTTTGTTTCTTAATGAATATAAATTTGATATAAATTTGCAGAATGCTCTGAAACATTTTTAAAAATTAATTTGTTGTATAATAAAATTATTTTCAGATAATAACACAAATTAGTACTTCATTATTGTGCAGTTTAATTATTTTTATATAGGTATATGTTAAAAAAATATTTGTAGTCAACTTTAAGTTAAACGATCTGTTAACGATAAAATCACATGAATCAATAGTATTTCTATCAAAACTTTATTTAGTTTAGCGTTATCGTAAATATATTGGCAATAACTGAAGAAGCATTTAGTCCGAAACAATGTTTGGTAATTTTCAAATTTGTTTTAGATATCATACAAATTTTATAAACATCCAAACAGCAAAAGGATTCGAACTCGGGCCCGCATGCATCCGAGTGATATCACGCTTCAAACCGCTCGGCCATACAGATTGACAATTAAAATTTGAAATATAATTTATTTTTCATCAATTATTTTTTACCAAAATTAAAAAAAAACAAATTTTTTATTTTGTTTTAAATTTAATGAGATTTTATTTTGATTATTTTTAATTTTTGTAGTATAATTACAGAGAAAAATCTAAAAGTAAGCATTTCCTATTAAATTTATGCATATATTTTTCATAAATAGAGAGTTATCACACTTGACCGCTAATGGTTACCATAATATTAAGCAATATTAGCGAAGAAAAACATATTTAATAACATAAGTTAAATTTATAGAATTTTCTGGACTGGTAAGCCGTGCCGTGGTTAATCTATCCTCGTTGCAGACATTCTACCATACATCGTAGATGGTATCCTTAGTGCTTGTGACTGAAGATGCCATCTACGATGTATGACAAAACGTCTGCGACGAGGATAGATTGACCACGGCATACCTGTTCACTTTTTTTCATGGCGAAAAAAGTTACATGCAAAAATAGCAGGGTGAAAATTTAGGTGTGCAATCATTACAATAAAGTCGACTTTTTGTTATTTAAGATGAGTATAGTTGAAAGTCAAAAAAAAAAAAAAAATATGTCACAAGGAAGCTATGCACCAAGTTTCAGCCAAATCGGAAACCCAAAAGTTTTTTCGACCTCAAAATTGGGTGATTTGACATGGAATGACCAGTAAATATTTATTACTAAAATCAAGTTTAATCTAGTTTAATAATTTCAATGTCAATTCAATTTCTAAGATAAAATTATTTTTTAGAATTTATTAGAAATTATTCAATTTATAATTAAAAAACATTTACTACTTAATTATTTTCCATCATCAAGTCATCAAAATAAAAAACTGAAATCAATTATCATAAATCATAATGTCATATTACAATCATTTGTTTTTTTAAATAAATATGACAGATACAGTTAATTTACAATGATTATTTTATTTCGAATTTAATATTTTCACTTCGCTTCAAATTAAATTCAAATATCAAATATTAATTTATTCGGCATTTTAAAGGCTTTTTGTTTCTGTTCGTCACGTGAATATTTCGTAAAATATGAATGAATTAAATGGACAATACGTAAAAATCGTGCTGAATATAAGGCAAGGACGTGGATTTGATTTTCTCAAAAATCCCTTACTGATTCAAGCCACTCTGAATGGCCTCAGAATTGATTCGGATCTAATTGCTCCGGACTCAAATCCTAATATCTGGACTGAACTGATTTGGGAAACAGAAAGAAAAGAGGTACCTAAAGATTTTTTTCTTATATTGCAAAAAATTTCTTTGTATTACTGCGACTTTGCCCAAGTAGAAAGAATATATATATTGAAAAAAAACTTTGAAATATAACACGGAAAAACATCTGTGCTTTGTCAAATTGTTAGAAAACAAATCTTTGTCTTTGTCCAAGAAAAGCATTTGATTTGTTAAATTTAATTGTTTTTCTTTTTCTACTTATTACCTATTGTATACATATTGTTACTTTCTTTTTTGCAATTACATTTTATTTTAAATTTATAACAGAAAATACAATATAGTAAGCTTGTATTAATTTTAAATCAATCAATAGCATTAAAAATAAGTTTTATCTTCAATTTGCATTTGTTATTGAAATACTCTCTTTTATACTTAGAAAAATAGTTATAATTTTTATAAAATTGTGGACACAAAAACTGTTATACGATAGAAACTCAGAATTTGTGTGTTTGGCTTTATTTGTTTAGTCATAGTTTATAACAAAACCAAATGGTCTTAAACTATAAATAAAATTTATATTATTATAATTTTAGGTTCGAAAACTTCGTAGTTCCCTTGTTCCTCTTCGCGTAGAATGTTTTACAACTGATGCAGACAATCGCCAAATTAAACTTGGTTTTCTCCTGTTACCTTTACGGAGTGCTCGAGCTATTAGTGCTAAATTAGTCGTACAAGTAGATCACAAATGGCACAAACTTGTCAATGTACCCACCGAATTTAAAGTTTCACATCCAGAACTATCGATGACGTTGACGATCAGAGATAAATTAATCAGTAGTGAAGTAACTGAAATTTTGGTTAGTATTATATACGTTCGATACATCCCAGTATACAGTTTGTTCATGTATTATTGTTTTTCTGATGAGAAAAAAAAGTTGTAATTTCCAAATTTAATAATTTTACAAATTAAGAATTTTAAATTTATATTAATTTTAATAGTATAAATTATTTTGTAGTTATTATAAATGTACGTGTTTAATGTTGTTATAATTGATATCCGTTTATGCACATAACTTTTAGAACATTGTTTTTTTAAAAAATAAATAATATTATCATAAATTTTAAATTGTCTCTCCAATTAAAAATTAATACAAAAATATTTTTTTTTAAATAGAAACACTATACTTATATTGTTAAATTATTAACATAGTAAAAATCTTTCAGAACCCATTATATTAAAATAAAACGAATTTAAATTAAATAATGCAGAACTAAAAACCCTAAAACTTTTTTATTTTATTTAAATGTTTTTTATAGCAAGTATCAAATCCGTCATCGAGTGCGATAACTCATTATTCTGGTAAAGATCAAAATAACGCAATGGTGATACCAATTTCTTATTTGAATGAAGGTGTAATCCAAATTGGAGAAAATTCTCCACTTATGGAAAAATATAGTTTATCTTTTCGAATTGGGACAACATATAATCTTGATTTATTGCTTCCAAGAGATATGGTATTTAAACCAAATAATGACAAATACTTTTTGGCCATCAATATTTTAGGAACGACAATAAACACCAAACACTACTTCAATAATCTGCACGTACCAATTACGTTGAATGATAGAATCCATTGTAAAATTCAATCTACTTTAGATATTCTTCAATTGTTTTTTGAAAAATTTCAAGAAATTCCTCTTAATTTATTCCATGGCGCAGAAATGATTGGTTTTTCTAGCATATGTTTAAAAACATTTATTTCAAATGCACAAGATCTTGATAGTCCATTGCTGTATGACCAATCGTGTAAATTTAGCACAGTTGAAAATGGTTTAAATGGTTTCATACCACTTGGATCAAATGGTCGAGAACCACATGTAACGATAAGTGTTATGCTTAAAAAATTTCCTGTAATACAATCAGTTTCATAAATAAAATTCTGTAAATAGATAGCATATTTATGTCAAGACAGTTTTGATTTTAGTTACCATGGCTACAGTAGTTGTTATACAAATTTTTCATTTCCATAAATTCATACAATTTTTAGAATGTTCCTGTGCCTGAGATGGTTATATGCTTCTCCTTTTCTCTCTCTCTCTGTCTCTTCTCTCTCTCTCTCTCTCTCTCTCTCTCTATATATATATATATATATATATATATATATATATATATATATATACAGAGCGAGTGTAAAGTTTGGAACTATCGCAATAAATATTTTATTAAACGTTTTTGAAAAAAATCCTAGAACACGTCGATTTTTATTTTAAATGAGACATATTTTACTGTGATCGTCACTTAAAGATCGTCTTTTGTTTTTGAGTTATGACGTAAGCGATAATTTTTTTAAATGGAAACCCTAATTTTTTATGGTGAATTTGGAAAGAACATGAAATTCTAAGACCAAATATGATAAAAAAGTATGGTACTGTATTTTGAAAATTTCGAGATAATTGCCGTTAAAGTTTTAATACAAAAATCTGATAACAATCAAGAGTTCCAATAAAAATTGTGTAATTGAGTGAAAAACAAAGAAAAAGTAAAATAATAACACTTATTTTATTTTGACATTTTTAAATTGTATAATTCTGACAGTTGTAGCTAATGTTTTTTGTTTTATACACTAATAACTAAATTCATTTTGCCAATTTAATTAGTTTTTAATATCTAAACTTTAAGATTATTGTTCTCAATTTTTTTCAAATGTAACATATTTGAAATTTTATATGGTTGGAAACGGAATAAAAAGTACTACCAAAATCAATAATAAAAAATATAGGTTTCCATTTAAAAAAATTATCTCTTACGTCATAACTCAAAAACAAAAGACGATCTTTAAGTGACGATTACAGTAAAATTTGTCTTATTTAAAATAAAAATCGACGTGTTCGAGGATTTTTTTCAAAAACGTTTAATAAAAGATTTATTGCGATAGTTCCAAACTTTACACTCGCTCTGTATATGTGTGTGTGTGTTTTATTCTCTTTGCCCACTGAAATATAGTAATAACTGCAAGCCGAGAGAGATAGCGATATACGGGGATTCGCGTCTTTGTCTTTCCTATTGGCGTAGCATTGCCACTACATGATAACTTAGATAGCTATGAGAAAAGAATCTCACTGCTATATTGAAAAAATGTCAAATTAATATATCAAAACTGATAAAAATACCTTTTATAGAGGAATTTCCCAATAAAATCTCATTACGTATCGTTTAGCCGATGCATTTAGCTACACAATTTAATATGCAACAACATAAGATTTTCGCATTTTTACCGCAAGAAATCGCATTTGAATTTCAAATGCGCAGAAGTGTAAGACAGTAATAGAGATCCCCGTATCTCCCATCTCTCTCGGCTCGCATTGGCGCTACTAGAACACATAGGCAGTGCACATTCCAGTTATTATTATATTTCAGTGTCTTTGCCTTTAACATCAGGACAATATTTGTCTTTTGTTTTTAATAATATATTTGCAGATGTTCATTTTTAAAACACACTGTATTACTCCAAAGCCATTAAATTACAGCTACGCCACTGATCGAAAAATTATTTAATATTTTTTATGATGTTATATTGTAAATCTTTGAAAATAATGCGACTTTTAAAAGCATTGATTTTTTAATATTTGATATTATATTGGAAATCTTAAGACATATTAATGTTATGTTGAAAGAATGAAATATTTCTCTTATAAGCCTATTGAAAAAAAAAAATAGAAAACATTTTTGTTTTTATAACGTTAGTGGTTTGACTTTCAAAATTACTAATTAAAATATTTATTATATTTGAAACTAAATTTCAGATAAGTTATTTTTTTTTTAATATATAAAATTAAAATTAATTGTAGCATTGTATTACTGAAATATTAAATTAATAATATTTTTATCAAAATTTAAAATCTAATAATTGAATTTAATATTTAAATTACTCATAAAAAAATTCCATATAATTTAGACCAAAAATTTCATTTTATTAAAAATATGTTGACTTTGGTAAAAATCAATATTTGTTTATGCAAAATATTAAATTAATATGTACAATATACGTTAATTTTAAATAGATTGTTTTTATTTATACACATCTGAAACTCAAATTTGAATTTTGAATTAATTTTTAATAGACCTTTTTTATAAATAATAAATACAAAAATTAATTTATTATAGAAAATATACAGTGCGATTAAAAATTTGTTTTCATTAAAAATTATCAAACTATTAACATTTTTTTATGAAAATATATTCATTTGAGCGAATTTTTAATGAACGTTGGGCTAAGAGAATATATGGAAATAATTTTTTGAAAGTAACGTTTGCGTGAATTGAGAGTGTTTTGAGTGTGCGAATGTTTCCAAGTAGTAGAAATAGAAAAGCATGTATGAGAAGTACCATGCATGTGGATGAAGCTAGAGTTGTTTGTCTGGATAGAAATGTTTGAAGAAAACTAGTTTCGGGATAGTAGAAGAAGTTTATAAGATATGATAATAATATAATTTATTATTCAACACTTATATAATTTGTAATTATATAATAATAAGATAACATATATTACCGTAATAAATTCTTGTATATAACATTTTAATTTATAATTAGAAAGAAAAATAATTACCGCTAATTATTAAAATATTTTCCAATGTATTTTTATTTAAACTATTTTACATTCGATTTATTCGTTTAATACTATACATATTTATGGTAACTAATTATTAGAAAAATTAGTTAATTTATGTACAATTAATAATTTAATAACAATTTTTATATTTAGACAGAATTAGCATATAAAAAAAATTAATCAATTATATAATTGTCAATATTTTCTTTGTTTATTATTATTTTGATTGCCAAAAAATATATATGTTGTTAATTGTTATTATAGTACTTATGTATTAATTTCGGAATTTATTTATATGCAGATAATTTTCATCATCTTCCTTGAAAACTGTGATTTTCTCTTATCTCACATGTTTTTTATTTAAAAAAAAATATGATTAATCTTTATTACATCTACATCTACATTAATCTTTAAACATCAAAAGTACTTTTGGCAAAAATCACTGTTTTAAAATGAGATGAAAATACGGGCGTACGTTTCGTTATACAGCACGTATATTTTATTTTATTTTTATTTTTTAAATTATTTGAATGTTAATTAATGTTAATTTAAGTAAAAGTTTTTTAATAGTTTCTTCCTAAATTTATATTAGTTAAAATTTGTATACGTAGTTCCATCTCTTGGTAAAATTTTATATTAGTCCAATCTATAAAACATGTGCGCATGCGTGAAGTTGTAGTTGTCACCGTTGTCATAACAACTGCTGATGAACTGTCATGTCGTACAAATCAAATAAATTCTGGTTAAATAAGATGGATTTTTTCGACTGGAAGTTTAGTAATGAAGCACAACAAGAATTAAACGAATTTTTAGCAATTGCAAGTAAATCATGCAATGAAAACAATAGAAAACAAATAATATTTTCAAAAATAGATCGGAATGTAAGTAACCTAAAAATATATTTCTGTAGTTATTTTACTACTTAAAACTTCATGTTTTAGTTAAATATTTCAAAACAAGGCACAGAACTATGTAAACTAAATGAGAAAGTCGAAATAAGCAGTAATAACGTTCCTGAAATATCTGTTTTGAATTCAACTTGCATTGCTACTCAAGAACAAGATTCAAACTCATTTATTCAAGATTTTATAAATTATGCCAAAGAGTATCTTGAAAATGAGGGTGATTTATTAGAAGAAGATGTAATGAAATTATCTAAAGAACATATTGTTAATAATTTGT
Source organism: Clivina fossor (assembly GCA_963966155.1). Classification (NCBI taxonomy): domain Eukaryota; kingdom Metazoa; phylum Arthropoda; class Insecta; order Coleoptera; family Carabidae; genus Clivina; species Clivina fossor. The sequence goes on along the minus strand of OZ014550.1, from coordinate 43,460,632 downwards.
CATACATATTTAAGAAACCTTTGGAATCTTTGTCAGAAGAAGGTTTATCAAATTTAAATAATTCTGTTTGTTTATACAATGCGGATAACATTGTTGCAAAACATTATTGTAAACATGTATTATTTTCAAAAGTAAGTTTTTAATATTTATAAAAATGTATATGAAATAAACATACTTGATTTTTTTGCAGTTAAAACAAACAGAACAGTCCACAAAGTTAGTATTACTAATACAGGATTTTATGAATAAGTTCCACCAAATAAGTAGGACCGATTTATTATTACCATTGATGAATTGTGAATTGGAATCTACTAAATGGGGCCAGCAGTTAATTAATATGCTTTCCAATATAGAAAAACAATATTTATTGAAGTAATGATTATTGTTGGATTTATAAGATATGATTTTGCAAAGGACATTTATACGAATTGATAATAAATACAGAAGGAATGAGGAACATAGCTGGGATTTTTTTGTATACTTCTTTTGGAACATCTTATAATCATTGTGGAATTGTCAAACTATCTACTTATTTTATGTAATTTATGATTTTAAATTAATTACATAGTGCATAATTCGATTTTAAAGATATTGCAATTTAATACGTGGATGTATTACTACACAGATTCAAGTAAAGTTATTTTTAATTTGATGTGACAGTTCTTTAAAAATTGTTACATAAAAAATTTACTGTTTTAAGATTAGATTCTGTTTAATTATTTTATAAAACGACGTTTTGACTAAACTGATCGCTCGTCTTCATTAAGTCAAAATTTATCAATTACATTCAAGTAAATAACAGTAAAAGATTAGAAAATGATCTACCGTGGCGAAATTTAAATAAAAATAATATTATAAAAAATCCCAAAACCACACTTAAATTAAAATAAAGCTAAATACGTATTTCGGAAGCTAAGCTTCCATCTTCAGTAGCTAAATAAAATCTATAAAAATCTTACCTGTGATCCACAGTGCTTAAGTGTTTATGTACTTTGGATTACAGGTAAGATTTTTGTAGATTTTATTTAGCTACTGAAGATGGAAGCTTAGCTTCCGAAATACGTATTTAGCTTTATTTTAATTTAAGTGTGGTTTTGGGATTTTTTATAATATTATTTTTATATAAATTTCGCCACAGTAGATCATTTTCTAATCTTTTATTTACTTTAATGTGAAGATGAGCGCTCAGTTTTATATAAATAATTAATCGAATTTTATACTAAAACTGTTTTTTATATTAATACGATTAAATTTGTTCATTACATTTGCATTAATGACTTTAATATTGATTTCCTATAAATCCAACAGATATAATTTAAATTTATGTAAATTTTATAAATCAACTTGTTATATTTCAGGGATTTTATTTATTCATGTTTAACTCTAGAAGTTTGGCATTTACCAATTTTACAATTATTGATATCTGCACAAATAGATGATTCTATTAAACGGCGTTTAATATACGTAATGGACGTATCAGCGGCTAAATTCTCGAATGAAAAATTGTTTCTTAAGCTGTTGATAGCATTAATTCAAAATTTAGGAAAAGATTTTGAAGACCAACAGCCAATGTTATATAATATAATAGAAAAAAATAATACTTTATTTAAATCATCCGCTCTGAAGGCGATGAAAGAGTGGAATACTAATTGTAATGAATTGTAATGCAATAAAAAATGTTTCAAAACTCATTTTATTAAAAATAAAAAGCTTTTTGTTAAAGTTCTGTTTAATTTTTACTGTAACTATATATAACTATATGTATATAATTCTTTATTTAAATCTAAGTTAAAAGATAATTTAATAAATTACTCTTTTCGGAAATTTCTTTAATGATATCTTTATTATCTATTTTTTTCCAAAATATCCTTCTCGCATGACATGAGCATGAATGCCCCTCAAAATTATCCTGACAATTTTGCAATCTGTTTAAAATGTACTTTAATTTTGAAAAAGTTCGTTCGCATGATACTTGAATGGAAAATAATATATTAAAGTAAAATGGCTTTAGGATGTAGTTCTGTATTAATAAATATTAATACAGAACTACATTCTAAAGCCATTTTATTTTAATTATTTTATTTATTTTATTGTATTCGTATTTAATATTAAATATATTAATTAAATATTAAAAATATGATCGATAGATTTCAGATTTTTTTAAATAATAACGTAGGCGTCATTTTTTTTTTCACTTATAAAATATCTTAATAACGTGTCTTAAAATTAAATTAAATTAAAAATAATAGTATATTTATATTATAATTTGGAAACTTAAAATGATTTAGAGAAATTTGTATTATTAAAACGTCTTATACTTTTTTTATATGTAAATTATATTTAAATGACAGTCACATTTGACATTTTCTTTGGTTATCAATCTATTCTAAGGCAAGTTTAGTTCTTAATATTACATACATACACAATCACGCCATGTACCCAAAAGGGTGTGGCTTGTGGCACAAACTCTTTCCTCCAAACAAGCAACTTTAGCTTCATCCACATTCATAATTCCTCTCATACATGATCTTATAGCTTCAAAATCATTCATATAAATTTTTTTAACCAAACGTTTATTAGACATTTTTGCTCAAGATGTTCGAACTATCTTGACTGACTAACATCAAATTTTGCTACAATGTTTTTTTTTTCAATTTCACACTCATCATACACTAATCTATTTCGTACCCCGATTCCTCCTAGTTCTCCCACGTAAAAATTTCATTTCCACAGCAGGCATTTTTAATTTTTAATATAAAATGTTACATTTAAATAAAAATCAGTTTGCGTTGAAGGTCTATTTACAACACGAGATATATACTTATACATAGTTTTTCAGGTATCAAAATGTCTGTAAATAAAATACCATCGAATGTTTCATTATTTGAAATAACTATTACACAAACTCGTACTGCAATACTTTTATTGGGAGCATCTGAAGATGAAATAGTGCTAACAGTACGTTATAAAATACAGGTCGATTTATTAGCTCTATGACAAATTTTGACAGATAAAAACCTTTTACATTGTAATATTTTTTAACATTATATTAGAGTTATTACACATTTTTTATTATTACTGTAATCAAAAGATCTTATATAATTATAAGCGTAAACAACAAAAACATTTTTTTACATTATTATAGCCGTAATTATTAACAAAAAGATTTGCCAAACAAATTTTGTTCGTCATCGGTTTTATTATAAATAAAATATTCATTTTCATTATTTAAGATGTTAATAAATATGTCCCATTTTCTTGAAAAAGCCTAATAACTCAGATTTTAAATTATTTTTGTAATATTTATGTTTAATTTTCTAATAATTAAATTTGTCATCAAAATTTTTATCGAAAATATTACCACTATTGATTTTGGAAAAGTTATTAGAATCTAATCAATAAACGTCGATGTTTTTGAGATAATCTATTCTTAAATTTTTGTAAAACTCAGAGAACGGTTTTAATTTTTTGACAACACACGACCCATAATGATGACGGCTTACCGGAAAAATCCCGGGGCCCCGGAGGGTCAGTCCAACCCTGGATCTATATATGAGATAATCTATATGCGTTTAATCTTGTTTTTCTTAAAATTGTATTAGGTTTTATCTATCAATATTTCTCCTAGAGCTAGTAAATCATGCTGTATAAATAAAATTAAATAATTTTGTTAATTTTTAGTCTATACTTCAATTAGGAAAAGTGTTAAAATTTCACTATGTCGGCTTGCATTGAAACTTTTAGAACAAATGGAAAAACATCCAACTTTTACTACATATTTTGAAAAGAATATCAAACTAATTGATGTATTAATTCAAATAATTCATAATGTAAGTAATTAGTTTTAATTAAACGAAATAAATTAACTAAATTACTTTAAAAATAATTTATTGAATTTTTTGGTATTACAGATATTTTTTTTTCTTTTTACAAAATTTATTAATATTATAATGGTCCGGGGTTTGACCCTGGATAGGGTAATGTTGGAAACACCAATGCATATTTAATTAGATATTGTAACAGTTCACTATATCTAATTACACTAAATACAGTTATTGTTTGTTTTTGTGATGTCCAAATGTCTTTAATACTATTATAACTAACACAAATGATGCGAACACAATTACTCTGCTCTGTAACACACTAAACACTACACATTCACGTGACGCGTCGCGGTGAGACGAAACACAACTGCCTTGTATGAAGACCAACTCATCACTAACCATAGATAAGGAAGTAAACTGCTAACGGCTTACCCTAATCTCTTCCCTTCACCGGCGGCTGGTGGGAATGTCTGGACCCTTCGTTGGGTTTGCGCGGGGAATTCGGAGAGGGGCAACACAATAAAAATTATCTTTCATCATTAAAATATTTTCCAATGTAAACACACACACATATATAATATGCCATGTGTAATTAAGAATATAAATATTTATTAAAGTTTTGTTTTCAGGAATCAGATGATATTGTTTTAGAATATTCAACACATTTTTATCATATTTGGGCTTATCATTGCAAATTGCTAAGTCTTATGCCGATGATAAATTTATTCATTGTCTTTTTGATCATATTTTACTATCGCAGGATCCAGATATTAAAAAAAATTGCCTAGAGGTATGTAACAGAATTCATTGTAAAAATTAAAAAAATAAATTATACCGAAATCTCGGCTAAGAATTTAGATTTGAGGTTTTTATTTAATATCATCCAAATCTGACTACATACATACATACATACATACATACACAATCACGCCATGTACCCAAAAGGGTGCGGCACAAACTCTTTTCATCATCCCGAAATCAGTCGCTTTCAAACACTCGTATCCAAACAAGCAACTTTCGCTTCATCCACTACAATTCTTATTAATAATTTTTTTTATATACATATATATATAATATATATATATATATACTGGGTGTCCCATTTTAATCCGCCACCTGCAATAACTTTAAAATCGTGCATTGGACAAAAAAATGTTTCGGATAAAAAGTAAATGGTTTCGAGGGGGACATCTGATGCAAAGACCCTTGCCCCCTCCGGACCCCCTGGGGGGCGGGAAAGAGGGGCAACTTTGAAATCTTAAATGGAACACCCTATTTTTTATTGTAGATTCTGATAGGCCATTAAAAAGTATGTAAATTTTATTTCAAGACTTTTTGTTTATTTTTGATAGATGGCGCTGCAAACAACATTTTTTTTCTCAGTTTATCAGTTTTCAATTTGAAAAAAAGGTGTAACTAAGTACGATATTCAAGTTCTTTTCAGTTCTTTGGGAATAGGGGGAGCAAGGGTCACTGAATCAGATATCCCCTCGAAGCCATTAACTTAAAGTTATACCCCTCGAAACCATTAACTTAAAGTTAATGGTTTCGAGGAAGATATTTGATGCAGTGACCCTTGCCCCCCCTCTTTCCAAAGAACTGAAAAAAATTTAAATATCGTACTTAGTTACACTTTTTTTTTCAAATTGAAGATTGATAAACTGAGAAAAAAAATGCTGTTTGCAACGCCATCTATCAAAGATAAAAAAAAGTCTTAAAATAAAATTTACATACTTTTTAATGGCCTATCAGAATCTACAATAAAAAAGAGAATGTTCTATTTAAGATTTCAAAGTTGCCCCCCTTTTCCGCCCCTCAGGGGATCCAGAGGGGGCAAGGGTCTTTGCATCAGATGTCCCCCTCAAAACCATTTACTTTTTATCCGAAACATTTTTTTGTCCGATGCAAGATTTTAAAGTTATTGCAGGTGGCGGATTAAAATGGGACACCCAGTATATATATATATATATATATATATATATATATATATATATATATACAGAGGCGTAGCAACCGGGGGTGCAAGGAGTGCGGTGCACGCGGGCCCATGAGCAAGAGGGGCCCATGAGCAAGAGGGGCCCACGAGCCAAAGTGCCCAATAGGGCCTTATTTTCATTAATACATTAATACCATTCATAGGATTAAATATATTTATTATATAAATTAGTTTATTAAAGTAAGTTAAATACATTTTCATAGATTCTTTTAAGTTTACAAACACAAAAACATACAGTACAAATCAAATTTAAAGTTTATGTTTACAAACATAGTTCATTAACTTTAACTAAACTTAACTTTTCTCGCTTTCATTGAAGCAAAGATGCGAATTATTTCATTTAAATTTAATTTACGTGCTCTTTCATTTTCAATGCTCAAAATCGCCAAATTTGATAAACGATTCTCCCCCATAGAGTTTCTTAAATATGTTTTAATAAGTTTTAATTTTGAAAATGATCTTTCAGCGCTAGAAGTTGATACGGGGAATGTTAAAAACAAAATAAGAGCGGTACAAAGTTCCGGAAATGCCAAACTAAGAATAGAATAATCTGTAAATATTAATTCTCTTAATTCAAATATAGAATTAATATTTTCTAACTGTTTTTTAAAGGTTTTTCTAAAAGATAATATCTGTGCTTTAAAATCTGCGGTTAAATCGTCAGTATATTTGTCTAGTAAAGGTTGGCATAAATCAATTATTTCATCATCAGATAATTGTTTTAAATTTTCTGGGAAAATTATTCCAAATAATTTATTTATTTCCGTTAAACTTGAAAATCTATCTTTTAATTGTGCAATTATAATATCTAACGTAGCGTTAAAAACGTTTACCCTAAAATTATCTTCGGAACTGTTAAATCAAAAATCTTCACATCTTTCTTGTTTATGATTAAGCCAACTTTATTAGGTACATACAGTAGCGCAGCCAGGATTTTGTCTTGGGGGGGGCCCAAGGATTTTGTCTTGGGGGGGGCCCAAGGATTTTGTCTTGGGGGGGGCCCAAGGATTTTGTCTTGGGGGGGGGGGCCCAAAAATTTTATCTTGGAGAAGCAAAAAAAAAGCAAATACTAACCAGATTTTCACTTTATCTTACATGAATCGAATAATTAATAGTTTAAAATAATGAATTTTGGCTCAGTATTTTGGGGTAAATAATTGTAGCGTTAGAAGTGACTGCTGAATATATGACTAAACGAATAAAAATTGTGCTAATTCTGCTAGCTTTGGGGGGGGCCGAGGCCCGTCGGCCCCCCCCTTGGTTGCGCCACTGGGTACATACATATATATTTCTTGGTAAGTTGTTTCTTTAGGAATTTCACTTTAATTTATTTATTTTGAAAATACAAATTGCATTTAAAAAAAAGTAATTTTAATTAATTTTGTTAATCATAAAAATAAAACAACTTTTATTTGAAATTTTTTTTCGAATAAGGCACAAACTGACATAAAATAAAAATGACATTTAGTATTTAAAATGAGCCAAAAGAACATTAAAATTTTAAACAATACTAGGAGTAAAGAGGGGCCCCTTAATCCCAGTGGCACACCGGCCCACAAAGGTCTTGCTACGCCCCTGTATATATATATATATATATATATATATATATATATATATATATATATATATATATAATATATAACTGGATAAATAATAAAGCCAAAATTAATTAATTTTATTTAAATCTACTTGCAAGTCACAGTGATCGATATTAACTTATTCTTCATAAATTTCTTTTGCTTCTTTTTTACTATGATTTATTGTTTTTTTTTTTAAATAGATTATATTACGATGTGCAACAAGCAATAGAGATTTCCTGTCAGAGAGCTCGGAATTTAATTTAAAAGTCTTGCGTTGTTTATTGAAGAGATCATATATATTGTATCGTCCTATCGTATTGGATATACTCTATAGTCTATACTATGTCATTTTCAAGATCAATAACTCTACATAAAAACATTCAAGAACGCAAGGTTGTTTTGTATGTTATAAATGTTTTAAAAGTAAGTCAATTTTATAGACATATTTTTCTTTGGACTCATACAGCGAAAATATGGAATAATATATGAAAAAAATCTTATCTCGGAAAACATATGACCGTTTTTTGTAATGATCACGAAAACTTTTTAATAATAAAAACCGCATTTTAATGTAATTACAACTTTTCATTGAATTGTCAAAGTTTTGGTTCATTCACACATAAGCAATTCCTTAATTAATTCTTTCGGCCGTTACTTTGTGAAATTTCATATTCAAATAAATTAATTAGACACTTTTTAACTTTGATAATTTCACTCTTTATTATAAAATTGTGACTGCAGTTTCGCCAAACACAGTTCGACAATGCCAATGTTTGGCGAAACTACAGTCACGATTCTATAATAAAGAGTGAAATTATCAAAGTTAAAAAGTGTCTTATTAATTTAATTTCTTAATGTCTATGAAAATTAAAGCAACGTGGAGAATTTTTAGTTGTTTTTAACATAAAAAATTACAAATAACAGTATCTGCTAGTAGTTATATAAACATGGACAAAATATAGCAGCATCAGTTTTTCAACATTCAACATGTTAAAAACAAATTTTCAAAACAGTTTTAATATTCTGAATATAAATAAAATTTTGTTATTTATATTCATAAAATATGCTATTATTCGTATTTATCTGTAAATTAATCTCGATTTGATATTATTACACATACATACATACATTAACAATCACGCCATGCACCCAAAAGGGTGTGGCACAAACTCTTTTTATCATCCCGAAATCAATCGCCTCCAAACACTCCTATCCAAACAAGCAACTTTCGCTTCATCCACATTCATAATTCCTCTCATACATGCTCTTTTATTCCTACTACTTGGAAACTTTCGCTCACGCAAAACACTCTCAATCATATCACTCCAACTACTCATCGGACGTCCACGCAATCGTATACCATCAAAATCATTCAAATAAATCTTTTTAACCAAACGTTCATTACACTATCTCCCTTATCATATGTGATGTGACGCAGTGGTCGGTAATAAAAAAAAATTAATGTTATATACAGGAACCAGTTTGGGAAGAAATGCAGGATAAAGCGCTATTAATCCTGTCGAATTATTTTAAATATATAAAAGGACAAATCTTTAATCCGGAAAGTAAACCTTTCACTGATTATGTTAATTTTGCATCGACTGCTAGTGTATATCACACCATTGCATGTATTACAATTATTTCAGAATTAGCAAAGAATGATAAAACCAGACAGGTAAGGTTTCTTTTTTATTAGGTTTAAGTTCTGTATTAATAATCGACGTACGTTGAGTTTGTTGAAACGTCAATTATCGATAAATATTAATACAAAACTAAAACATAAATCGTTTTATTGTTTCAAATTCAAATTCAAATTATTGTTTTAGAGCTTATACAATATAGGTGAAATTATGTGACATTATTTGTGATTTTTGTAAAAATACTTATGTTGCTGAACATATGGCTTCAGATAATATACTAACGGAACTGGGCAGTAAGTATATTTAAATGATAATTTAGCATTTAATTACTTGCGAATAATTTACATTTCCTTTACATGAAAATACAGTGTGTAAAGTGATGAGATTTCCTATAGGAAAAAAAATTTAATATGAGTTTTAGGAGAAAAACTTATTCTTTATAAAAAAATTTGCTTTTATCAAAACACCTTATAGTCAAAGAAAAATCCAGTAATCACTTAAGATAAGATCAAAAACTTGATATTATGTCGAGTTGTTGATTTTCAATATGACTAAGTCCGAATATTACATCAGTATCGTGTGAAAAATGTTAAAAATATTTGTCATACAACAGACTTACTTTTTAATTATTATTATTATTATTATTATTAATTTGCTAAAATATAATAATTATTATTATTAACAAGTAATCCATGGGTAACACTATACTGATGTAACATTCGGACTTAGTCATATTTAAAATCAACAACTCGACATAATATCAAGTTTTTGATCTTATCTTAAGTGATTACTGGATTTTTCTTTGACTATAAAGAGTTTAGATAGAAACAAAATTTTTTATAAAGAATAAGTTTTCCTCATAAAACTCATATTAAAATTTTTTTCCCTATAGGAAACCTCATCACTTTACACACTGTATAATTAGGCAGAATAATTATAGTAAAATAATATTTAAAAAATGATTGTAAGCTTAGCTAAGAATCTACAATTGAGATTTTTATTTAACATTCTCTAAATTTTGACTTACAATTACTATTATATTGTCCTAAATTAATTATGCTACTCGTAAAAATTATTATCAATTTAATTACAATACAGAAACAAGATAATGAAAATCGTATTAAATTTAATTAATTTATCAAATATATTTTATCTGTTTCTAGAAATGATTGGTAGATCACATCTTCCATGGATTCCTGATAGGCAAATGGCTATAAAACCATTATATTTATTTTTAAATATAAAGCCAAACTTTGTTTAAGTTTTTATAGAAATGATATTTTGGTACGTAATATTTTTAATGAAATTGATTATTTTTAACAGATACAGGGATTGTTAAAAATATACTCGCAAACTCAACGTCCTCGTTCATCGAAACGTAATATAATGAGTTCTAGAAGAGTTTTTACATACATACACAATCACGCCATGTACCCAAAAGGGTGTGGCACAAACTCTTTTTATCATCCCGAAATCAGTCGCCTCCAAACATTCCTATCCAAAAAAGCAACTTTTGCTTCATCCACATTTATAATTCCTCTCATACATGCTCTTTTATTCCTACTACTTGGAAACTTTTGCTCACGCAAGCCACCCTCTTAATTATACCGACAATCTTATTTATTTAGTTGACTTAGAAGTTTTTCATGTATTTAAAAAATATATATTTATACCGAAATGTCGCCTCTATGAACCGTCGATTTATTGGCCATCCACGTAGATATGTATATCTTCAATAAGAATCAATAATTATTGTATATTTTAGAAACATATTTGTGATAGTTTAGAAGCTGGTTCTGTAATGGGGAAAGCGTATTTTATAATGGCTGTTGAAATCTATGAAATACTTTTAAAAAATAAATTTTTAACTGCATGAAAAACTCACTAATCACACGATGTTTACTATCGTTTTAAATCTATTAAATGTAACTATTGATTTTTAATTATCGACTGCATAATTTTCAACATAGAAAAGAAAACGTAAAATTATTTTAAAAATACTAAACATAAACAATTTTGCATGTTTCTAATGAAAAGCTATTCGATGTTGTTAAAGCCCGGTTGCACAAAGCATTGTTAACTTAATCAGTGTGTTAGTCAGGCAATTAGATTGTCAACTGTTTTCAAACTATACTTCATTGATTGATCAGTTGATAAGCTAATGAATTGATTAACTTAACTTTGCTTTGTTCAACCCAGCCAAAATGACATTAAGATATTTTTTCTCTAAGCGTATCATAATATTTGCTGATATAGAAAGAAATCATTATGTTACTAGTACAATAATTTACATTATTATGCAGCAGTTAGTTAGTTGGCTGTACCAAATATAACTACAACGTCAAGTGTATTTAATCTGACACTTTTCGGGATGTCATATTGAGAAAACTATTATGTTAAATTAATTGACATATTTGCTTCATTAATAATTAATTTCTACAATTATTAGGTGATAATATTTACTAGTAATATTTAATATTTTATAAAAAGACATTGGCCCGTATTCTCACCTTATTTATAAAAGTGATTTTTGCCAAAAGTGCTTTTGACGTTTACTTAAAATTATTTATTAAGCACTTTATAATAGTTTATTTAAATTTTATAATACAATATATAATAGAAATGATTAAAAATAGAAAAACTATTTATATTTGATCAAAAACAGAAGCGAAAAATTATTTTGAAATTAATGATAAAAGCACTATTTCACGAAATAGTGAGGTGAGAATACGAGCCAAAGATTTTTCACTGTTTTTCTGAATCTAATTCTAGCAACAAACAGAAACTTTGATACGAAAAGGTATAGATATATTACAACATTTTTTATTAGATGAAGAATGCAGAAGGTGGTTTATAGAAGATAACGGTGTACAAATTATTATAAAATTATTCAAAAAATCTAATAATTTAGTGAAAACTGACTTGGTTACATTTGTGCAAACAGCTATTGAATATACAGATTTGGCCTTTGCATTTCTAAAAGCTGGCATTTGTGTAACGTAAGAATTACACATTTTTTTATTACTTTAATCGAAAGATATTATATAATTACAGGCATAAACAACAAATTTGTTTTTTGCATTATTATATCCGTAATTAGTTAGAATATATGAAAATCGTACTATATTTTTACTTGCTAAATGTTCTCAGCCAATTAGACAATAGAACGTCATATTAGCTGTGTTTTTTTTTTACCGAAAAACTCAGCTCAGATCAGCAAATATCAGTAACCTTGAAATAGTAGCTGTTTTATTTATCGTCTCGTAACTGAGTTTGAAGTGAGTGAATTGTTTCCCCTCTTACCGATACTGAGTTTGATATTTAGCTAGTGCTTGCTGAGATTCAAGTGAGCGCACATGCGCAATTTAAATTTTCCTAGTTTAAGATTTGATAACGTGTTTGATACTGGTTGACATTTATATTTGAATATTTTATTTTGAAATCAAACAATAGATATCCAGCGAATTGCAATAAATTATCAACGCAAACAATCCAAATACATCTAATATTTTAGGTTATATCATACGTGGAACTTACGATTTTAAACGTCACTTTTAAATAAACTGTTTTATTTATCAATACAACTCACTCAGCAAAACTCAGCTCAGCTCAGCTCATTAAAAGATTTACTGATCTGAGTGGAATGTAAAAAAAAGCACAGCTATTATAGCTCTATTTTGTATGATGTACGTCATAGTTTTTTAATTGCTTTGAAAATGTAAACTAATGTTCAATAATTAAGTAAAAACTGACTAGAAAACTTCTATTGTTTTTTTTTCTTGGTACGAAAAATTATGTTTAACTGCAAAACCTTTAAACTTTAAACCATAAAACCATTTTTATTTTAATATAATAAATTCTTAAAATTTTTTTACTATATTAGCAATTATATTTTCACAGGCTACAGAATATGCTTTACCAAAATACTGTAAAAAATTTGTGTTCTGAACAAATTATTGAATCTTTATACGGACTTGAATTATCAGTTAAATTTTACGAAAAGAATGCATTGAATATAGATGATAGGATAAAAAATGGTTTTATATTTTATGTGGGATCAAAACCGAATAGTTTTCCTTTTAAAACAATTACATCGAAAAAGAAATTAGAGTCATCTTCCGCAATGGTCGTTGTTAATCTACAACCACCGAAATATGAATACAGACCTATCTCTGAAGATCAACCTATGCCTGAAAATGATATACCTAATATTTTTGGTATGCCACAATATTTCATTTACTTTTAAAAAGTTCCTAACAAATAATTTTGTGTCTATATTTGTACCAATATATATATAAATGGGACGCTTTACCCAATTATTTTGAAAAAACTCACTTGGCAATGTTTAGGTTAGTATACAGTGTGTAAAGTGATGAGGTTTCCTATAGGGAAAAAAAATTTTAATATGAGTTTAATGAGAAAATCTTATTCTTTATAAAAAAATTTGCTTTTATCAAAACCCCTTATAGTCAAAGATAAATCCAGTAATCACTTAAGATAAGATCAAAAACTTGATATTATGTCGAGTTGTTGATTTTAAATATGACTAATATATTATTAAATATACTAATATATTTATACATATATATATATATATATATATATATATATATATATATATATATATAAATATAAATATAAATAAAGCATAAACTGGGCAATTCATAATACGCGCAATTAAGAAAAAAATATTAGTAGTACATAGAGGTTCTGCGAAATTTAGTAAAAGCCAAATTTAATTTTCGAATTAAAAAGAAATTTGTATATTTATTTATTAAATAAATTATTTCTTTTATTATTATTTTTCTATTATTTATTATATAAATATTACTAAATACTATACATGCATACACGAACACGCCATATACTCAAAAGGGTATGGCACAAACTCTTTCCATTATCCCTAAATCAGTCTCCTCCGAACATAATTACTAATTACATAACATTGATAATTACTCTCATACATGCTATTCTAACGAGTATACATATAAAAGCAATGTATATATATTATTTGTTACAAAGTTATACAAAGTTACAAAAACACCACTGTCAAAATAGCAAGACAGCGAAGCGGTGAAATATTTCAGCTAATTTCTTTGTGTATATAAATATTGTTGCTTTGAATTCGCCCTGGAGCCGACATTTCTGAGAAATAAACAACCTCCCCACTTATTCAATGGTATTCGCTTGATTTTAAAAACAAACCATTGTTATACACAATGTATAGTTGTATAAATATGCGGCGACAGTAAAAGGCGTGTCTTGCGCAGAGAGAGCACGCATTCGGAGGAAATGAGATAGACTGCTACCCTAGCTAAACGCTCGCGACGATAGGACGATAGAAGTAAGACCAGGGACGACAGTAAGACTAAAGTTCCCACCATAAGTCCCCACCATGTCCCCACTACAATTTTTATATATATATATTTACTGAGTTACAATTGTATAACCTAATTTAATTTTTTGTTCTTCAGTGGAAAGTTCAGTGAAATTATTTTTAAATTCTCTCTGTTTTGCATAATTATTATTTTGAACAACAACTTTGGTAGTGGATTACTCATATCTTTATAAGGTAAATTATAACTATATTTTCATTATTTTAAAGTAGTTGGTTAAGTCTGTGAGTTGATACTCAAAATGTTTTTTTTCAATTTATGATGGGTCTTACACAGTTAAAATCAGGAATGACAGTCTGAGTAACAAATCAAACTGTCACTTATCTGTCAATCTGACAGTCTAATTGAAGTAATTTTAGCTTTAGATGACTATAAAAATTACTACCGTATGGACGAAAATCTTTTTAACACACCATATTTATTCGGAATAAATATCTAATTATTCGTTAATTCATTACACTTTCAATCAGAATGTTTCTCTTCGATCTGAACAAACGTGTAAGGCCCCACTTAAATTCAGAGAATTAGAAAATAAACTTATATTAAATATTGCATATTTAAAAAAATACTCTATTTTTAATATGTCTAATTGTTTATTTCATTCAATTTACTAATGTAAATATAATGAATTTCCGATGAAGCAATAGTAAATTTTGAGAAATGTTTTATATCATAAATTCTTACAAAATGCAACTTTGTATTAATATGTAGAATCATTTGTTTCTTTAATTTCAAATAGAATTTGCTGTCAGTTTTACAGAAGACAATCAAAATTAATAGATTTTTATATGTAGATATATATTTTTTGGTCAATTAGTTACAAATGTTGCAATATTTTATTTGTTTGTTCATATATTATTTTATATTTGTATCGATGTCTATAGTAGAATTATAAATATGTATGTTAAACATTTTCAGAATAAAATAAAAATTAACATATAACAGAAAAACACTGTTTGTATATTTTATAAGCGGAATGGAAGATTATTAGTTCAAAATTATAAATCGTATAATGAAGAAAAAGTTCTACAACTTATATACTGGCTTCTGAATTACGCAGATATTTGAATGGAATTTAAAATACGAATTGAAAATGGAATTTGAAAACGGTAAGTAACTAATATTTGAACCACAAAAAAAATATGTAATTTTGAGGCACTATATTGGCCAGTATTTCTATATATAATTACTCAACTGCTATAATTTCATTCATAATTTTTTAAAAATACATAACATCAGAAATATTATGTAATATGATATTACTAACGAAATGGAAAAGAACATATGCATATGATAGTACAGTTTTTTTTTTTTTTTTTTTTTAGTAAAGTCTCTTAGTAAATTTATAGAAGTTCAATAAATTTGTTGTCAAGAATTTTTCAAAAATAAGTAAAATTTGTTTAATTTTGCAATATTATTGTTGGTATAATTTGGAAATTTACATAAACAATGTATTTTACAATTATTACAGATATAATAAGCTGTAATTATGTGATGCAATTTGCAAGAAAGTAAACAATTTTACATATTTATTACTTACTTTATGTGATTATTATGAATTATGTACAATATTATAGAATTTTGAGGTAGAAATACAGAATAATTTACAGAATTTTTATAGTAAAATTTTTTCATTTTTTTTTTGTAATTTCGCTATTTTTCGCTAATACAATTTAGAATATTTAATGTACATTATATTAAAATTTTAAATAAATTTGCTGTTTTATATACAGAACATTTGTTTTAAACCTACAATTAAATACAAATAAAAGTATTTATAATTTTTAATAATTATTATAAAATTCTATACATTTTATGTCAGAATATCAAATATTTACTCTCCGAAAACTATCAGAAATCATAATAAGTTTCATCTTATCTTAATATAATTTCTTTCTAACATTTTTCAACCCCTATTTAAGGGCGGAGTCCAAATTGTATGAAGCTGGAGTGAGAATTTCGTTGGTCGGACGTATTCAAATGGTTGTAAAATATCCGAAATGATACGATGACAAATTTCTAATCTGAATTTCTCATTTGAAGTTTTTCCAATCTATCGCTGAACTGTGACAATCTGTGAGATATGTAGGTATATTTAACTTGTTTAGTGTTAAAAACATGCTTTTAAATTTCTAATATTTTTTAGTATAAATTGAAATGGCTTTAGGTTCTATGATAATTTATTATTAAGTCGATGTTTCGACGAACTAAACGTACGTCTTCATTAGGAAAAAAGACAGATATATATTTACAGTAAATGTTCTGTTTGTTTACTATAAATGTCATTTCTATCTTTTTTTTCTCATGAAGATGCAAGTTCAGTTCGTCAAAACGTTGATTTATTTATAAATTATTACAGACCTAGAAACTAAAGTCTAAACTAAGTTTTATTTTAATATAATGAGTTTTGAAAGAATTTTTACTATGTTAAATGTTTTTATTTCAAAAATTGGTACTTGTAACACTTTATAAATTTATTTCAAATTACATTTTTGTATTTGTCATTTATTGGATGTAAATAAGTAACTTATTCCAGAAGTCTTTTTATTTTAATATAAGTATCTTTTAAAAATCTAAACAAAACAAGTATTAAAAATATTCCAAATAACAATAACTTGTTTCAACCATATTTTTTAAAAAAATATTAAAAGTTTCTTAAATTTTACTGTAAAAATTAAGTTCGCAAGATTTGTCAACACTTTAATAAATCAATTAATATAATTAAATTTGTCAGGTAAATAATTTAAACCTATTAAAATTATATTACCTTAAAAGAATTTACATAATTTTTACTAATGAGTAATTAGGAATGTAAATTATATTTCAAACATTTTTTAAGAAAAAAGAATTCTCTTATTTTTATAGAAAAATGTAGGTACATATTTTTTTTACGTATTATTAAATACAATTTAGTTAGTAAATTTATTAATTAATCCAGTATTTGTACAGTAAATATAAATATGTATGTGTATTATCTAAAAAAATTCTTTTATAAATAAAACAGTTTTTTTAATAATTTTAATATATATTTCTGTTTAAATTATACACAAACGCATTTGTTTGGTTTATGTTAAATAACAAATTTTAGTAAAACTGCTTTAGCTAAAGTTCTGTATTAATATTTATTTATAATTGACGTTTCGACGAACTCAATGATCCATCTTTTTCCTGGAAAACTGATACAAATAACATTTACAGAAAAGAACAGAAACATAGAAATAAGTTACTAGGAATAACAAATACAAGTAACTAGATCATAAAATAGTAAATAATCTTTCCGAACTTATTATATAAAATAAAACTATTTAAAGTTCAAGTTCTGTATTGAAATTTATTTATAATTAACGATTCGACGAAACTCAATGCTCGTCTTCATCAGGAAAACTGATACAAAACTTATTTTTGTAGAGACATAGGGAGAGAAAATTTGTAAAAAAATATAGCTCTTAAAATTGCATACAAGATTAATGAAATATGAGTAAATGTTTACTATAGATATTCAAATTTTAATAGCGCAATTGTAAACATAGTTTTTTTTTATTTTGAAAAAAATATATATTTGAAAATTAATAGAAATTTAATATCAGCGTGACATTTTAAAGTATTAATAATATTTTTTAGAATAAACCATTTATTATTTTGTTAATGGAAAGTTGTGCTTTTAAACATGTTATTAAAATATTCAAACTAGATCAAAATTTGTTTTATTATGTTAAATAGCTTAAAAAAGTAAAGTAAAAGCACACCGGTTAGTCATACAATTAGACAAAATGTTATTAGATATATTTAGTCACAAAGTAACATAAATGAGGTGTTTAGAGCTATAATGGAGTAAGTCCATTTTAGTTCATAAAATTTTATAGATTTTTTTAATTAATGGAAGCCAGTGATTGATGTTATTTTTTTCTTTATAAATTTCAATTACTTCTTTTATCAATCTGCTGATCTTGCAATTATTATAGTATCTTCGAATTTTAAAATTTTGTACAATATAAAGTTAATAATATTTATTTTAATGGTATACGTTTTATTTAACGATAGTTTTATGAATATAATAGTTTATAAATTAAATACATTATGCGATTTTGTAAAATTTATAAAAAAATCTTAAAATCACTTAAGATTTATTCTTATAATTGAAAATTAAAACATCAACTTATTATCATATAAAGTAAAAATATCTTTTAGAACTCATAAGACTTTATAAAAGATTAGAAAATGATCTACTGTGGCGAAATTTAAATAAAAATAATATTATAAAAAATCCCAAAACCACACTTAAATTAAAATAAAGCTAAATATGTATTTCGGAAGCTAAGCTTCCATCTTCAGTAGCTAAATAAAATCTACATCAATCAAGATCAATGATCAATGGGCATTGATCTTCGACAAGTGCTTAAGTGTTTATGTACTTAGGATCACAGGTAGATTTTTGTAGATTTTATTTAGCTACTGAAGATGGAAGCTTAGCTTTCGAAATACGTATTTAAATTTATTTTAATTTAAGTGTGGTTTTGGGGATTTTTTTATAATATTATTTTTATTTTTATTCATAAGACTTTAATGAAATTACGCTTCAGGCTTCAGGTCTAAGTTCTGTTACATTTTAATTTGTTCGTTATTTATTTTCTAATATAACAACGTGTCTGCTTAATTTCATTATTTACATTTTTTTTTTCAAGTTAATTTTGCTTTGAAATAAAAAAAAACATTATTAAAATATTAATGTCTTATACAGGTATTTCACATTCTATATGCAACAGACACTATTAGTTCAAGCTCCACCTTCTCCACAAGGGTCCCCTAGGATATATTTCAACCATTTGAACACGTCGACCAACGGAATTCCTACCCCGGCGCTTTATACAATTTGGACTCCGCCCTTAAATAGGGGTTGAAATATTAAGTACACAGTTAGGAAGGAATTTTTGTGGTAAAAATTATTTGTGGTTTTTCAATATAAAATTTTGATTTTGATTGAGTTTTCAAAAAGTAAATATTTGATATTCTAATATAAAATGTGTAGAATTTTATAATAAATATTTTTATTTGTATCTAATTATGAATTTAAAGCAAATGTAAAAATTAAATTATATTTTCCGTATAAAACAGCAAATTTATTTGAAATTTTAATAGAATGTATATTGTATTATTTGAATTTTATTTTATATATGAATAAATTTTGTGTTAGAATTCTGATTCTTCCTTTCATATTCTATTTATTTAAATGATTTCTGTATCTTATATTCAATTATCATAAAATTTGATGAAGATACTTAGAATTACTAATATTTTAATTATTTATTACAGTTTTGTTTTATAATTAAATATTTTATTTGTTTTAACGTAAATTTTATTTTAATAGATATTAAACTATTTTGAAACTGGAATATTTTAAGTAAAATAAGTATGAAAGTCACAGATATTATGTATTTATTACAATTTTTTAATACCAAAATAAAAATAAATAAATAATAGATATAGATGCAAATAAATTAGGATTAGAATTAGCAAAGATAAATAAAATTTAACAGGAGATAAAGTTAAAACTCGAAATAAATATAGAAATATGTCAGAAGTAACAGCAGAATTTACCTAATCGATAATAAATACATCAGAAGTAGGAAATAATCAAAACAATACTCAAAATTGCAATAGAACTGAGGTTGACGAGCTCGTGAAATTACTCAAAGTAAAATATGATTCTACAGACTGTATATATCCACTAGCTTCATTATTAAAAATCTTAGAAAATAAACAAACTAATAGTTTAGCAGATAATTTAAACGAAGCACTGGAAATAATAATAAAGAATAATGAATAATATTATAATATAACGCAGTTTAATAATTTGATATATGCCACAGACACAGTGGCTCAGGAGAAATAATATTAATAAAACTACAGCCAATAATACATTCTCAATTGTACTATAAATCGGAAAAAAATTGACAATTTATAATTAGCTATATTTTCTACATAAATTAACATAATTAAATGAAATTTGGATATAATGCATATTAAATATTGTAAATTTGATTTTTGATATTATTTTATTCTACATAAATAAATATTATAAACAAATTCGTAATGGTTTCTAGGAAAACCATATGCAAGTAACTATTTTTTTACAATATGCTTTTAATTGCTGTAAAATTTCAAATATATCTTAAAAATTACACGTATATTAATTATTTGTTATAATTTAATGTTAAAATTAAGCAATTTATTTGTTTTCATGGTACCTATAAGAATTTTATAGGTTAAGCTAATTCATACTAAGTTAGTGGTTTATATTAAAAAGTACTATAATAAAATGATAAAAACTATATTTTTTTTTCTTTATTTAATAACATTATTGTGAAATATTGTTGTTTTTTATGGAAATATTGAAATTTATAATGTCGTGTATAAAACTTAATTTTTTGGCATTTCTAAATAAAAAGAAAATTATTGATCATTTGTTTTGTTCTAATGGTAATATTAAGTATATTCCTATGCAGATTTATAATTCAATTTACTAATGTAAATATAATGAATTTCCGATGAAGCAATAGTGAATTTTGAGAAATGTTTCATATCATAAATTCTTACAAAATGCAACTTTGTATTAATATGTAGAATCATTTGTTTCTTTAAATATACATATATACAGAGCGAGTGTAATATCTGGAACTATCGCAATAAATCTTTTATTAAACGTTTTTGAAAAAAATCCTCGAACACGTCAATTTTTATCTTAAATTAGACATATTTTACTGTAATCGTCACTTAAAGATCGTTTTTTGTTTTTGAGTTATGACGTAAGCGATAATTTTTTTAAATGGAAACCTATATTTTTTATTATTGATTTTGGTAGTACTTTTTATTCCGTTTCCAACCATATAAAATTTTCAATATGTTACATTTGAAAAAAATTGAGAAAAATAATCTTAAAGTTTTAATATTAAAAACTAATTAAATTGGCAAAATGAATCTAGTTATTAGTGTATAAAACACAAAAAAATTAGCTGCAACTGTAAGAATTAGGCAATTTATAAATATCATAATAAAATAAGTGTTATTATTTTGCTTTTTCCAAATTTCAAAAACTATTTTATTAATAAAAATTGTGTAATTGATTTTTAATATTAAAACTTTAAGATTATTTTTCTCAATTTTTTTCAAATGTAACATATTGAAAATTTTATATGGTTGGAAACGGAATAAAAAGTACTACCAAAATCAATAATAAAAAATATAGGTTTCTATTTAAAAAAATTATCGCTTACGTCATAACTCAAAAACAAAAGACGATCTTTAAGTGACGATTACAGTAAAATATGTCTAATTTAAGATAAAAATTGACGTGTTCGAGGATTTTTTTCAAAAACGTTTAATAAAAGATTTATTGCGATAGTTCCAAACTTTACACTCGCTCTGTATATATATATATTGGTCAATTAGTTACAAATGTTGCAATATTTTATCTGTATCGATGTCTATAGTAGAATTATAAATATGTATTTTTTAATGTTAATATTTTCAGAATAAAAGAAAAATTAACATATAACAGAAAAACACTGTTTGTATATTTTATAAGCGAAATGGAAGACAATTAGTTCAAAATTATAAATCGTATAATAGAAATTTATAATAATATAATAATAATAATATCACTTTATTTCGAAAGACACAAATTTACATGCATATAGAAAAAGTCACAGTTTGTTACATTATCAAATTTTTAATTAAAATATTCGTCTATTGTATAAAAAAGATTTTTCCTCAAAAATTCCTTAACACTTATTTTAAACAACCTAAGGGTTGCTTTGCTTTTAGTCTCTTCAGGTAATTTGTTATAGATATTTAAACCTATCACACTGGCAGAGTTTTTAGTGATATTATATTTTGCAAATGGAATTCTAAATAATTTTGCTTGTCTTGTATTCCTATGATGAATATTTTCATTTATTTTAAATTTTTTTATATTTTTATGTATATAAACAACTATCTCAAGAATGTATAGGCAAGCCAAAGGTAATATACCTATATATTATATATATTATATATTTTAATATCAAAACGTTTTAATATTAATTTATTTTACGAAGAAAAAATTGAATAGCCAAATCGAAGAAAAATGTCAATGTTTAAAAAGCTATATTTTTTATATAAATGGACAAAATTCGATGAAATTTTGATATAATGTTTATGTAATATTGTAAATTTGATTTTGATATTAATTTAATATGAAAACGTTATGATATTAATTTATTTTAAGAAGAAAATTTTTATAAACAATTCGGAGAAAAATGACAATGTTTAATAAGCTATAGTTTTTATATAAATGGACAAAATTCGATGAAATTTTGATATAATATGTATGTAATATTGAAAATTTGATTTTGGTATTAATTTTTTTCATATAATTACATTTTATGGTAAATTTCTCTTTTCAAAACTTATCTACCTAGGTAAATATTTCTTGTAATATGTCTTCAATATTGCTGTAAAATTTGGCATACGCCTTAGAAATTTCGCATATATTAATTATTCATTAAAATTTAATGTTACAATTATGTAGTTTAATTTTTTCATATAAATATACATTTTATAGTAAATTTCCTTGATAAATCACTCCTAAAACTTATATATGTATCTAGGTAAATATATCTTCAGTTTCTGTAAAATTTCGCATGTATTAATTATTCATTAAAATTTAATATTTTAATTATATAGTTTAATTGTTTGAAATAAAATTTAAACTGTACAATATTTCAGATATAATTTATTAATTGAATATTACAAAAAATTGCTAAAAAAAAACAATAAAAAATACATATTTACAATTTTTTAGCATTTCTTAGCAATAAAAAAATTAAGGATTATTTGTTTTCATAATAGGGGTAATATTTAAACATATTTATATTAAAATCTGTAATAATTTATAAATATTAAATTTTTTATTATTAAAAATAATTTATTTATTTCCGAAAAGCGCGCCCTTGTATTTTTCACGCGAACTAATCTATTCAAGTTTCCCTCATTTTCCGCCATTTATGGCTAAGATTTTGTCAACAGAAGACGTTATTATATTTTTGCATAAAATTATCGTGCAAATATTATTGCAACGAATTATAATATTCGATTTAATAATCCTATAAGGTGTTTCACAAGTTCAGTTATGTGTTGTTATATAAGAATGTTTATTAATTCTTGCGAATTGATTTTTAATCAATAAATCAATAAACAATAAATTGTGTTTAATCAAGATTTGACAATAGTGGTAAGTACATGCTTATTTTAATTATAACATTCCTAAGTTTACGTATATTAAGGTTTAGTATTTACTTCACAAATAAATTTAATTTTCCTAATAAATAACCTTGAAAACAAAAATTATTCCAATAATTTACTGCCGAAATATTATTAAGTAAAAATAATTATAGCTGCTTTTTAATACTATTAAATTAAATTTAATACCTCGGTTTAATACGAAAATCTACAGAGTATTAGTCTCTGGAAAAGCGGCTTACTAGGGTGTTTTTGAACTATAAAAACTTCTTTCATATGTGTAGAATTTCCCCAGAACAAAACACCATATCGTAATCTAGATTCTACTGTAGCGTAATAGAAAGGTAAAAGTTGTTTTATACTTAAATATGATTTAATGTACCGTATTTGATAACATATGACATTTAGTTTGTGTATTATTTCCCTACAATGATCCCTCCAGCAGAGGTGTTCATCAATTATTATGCCTAAAAATTTGTTGTTAGAAGAGTTATTTACGAGATTTTCAAATATGGATATTTCAGGCAGAGCAACGTTATTGTTTTGAATATTATGAAATCTGATATAGTTAGTTTTTTCACAGTTTAAATACAAGTTGTTATGACTGTACCAATTTGCAAGTTGTTTTAATTTATTATTGCATTCATCTGCGATTTTGTTATCGTCTTTATTGGAAATGATCATGGAAGTATCATCTGCGTAAAAGCATATTTTTTTATCAAAGTCTGGCAGAAAATTCAAATCATTATTAAATAGTATAAATAATATAGGAGCTAAAATTGTACCTTGTGGTACACCGACGTTTATACTTAGTTTTTGTGAATTTATTGTTTCGTATGTTGAGTTTCTATTAATATGTTTTATACTTACAAATTGTTGTCTATTGACTAAAAAAGATTGTAACCAGTGTAATGGAGTTCCTCGAATGCCCATTTGTTCTAGTTTGTCGAGTAACTTGTTGTGATCAACGCAATCAAATGCCTTACTCAGATCTACAAAAATCCCTATTGGACATTCATCTTTCTCCATAGAAAGTAGAATTTTATTAATTACATAATCTACTGCGTCAATTGTTGAACAATTATTTCTAAATCCAAATTGATTGGTATTAATTACTTTTGATTTTTCAATAAACGATTGAAGTCTGTCAAGATAGCAATATTCAAAAATTTTTGAAAAACCCGAAGTCAATGCTACTGGTCTAAAATGATCCATTATATTTTTGTCGCCCTTCTTGTGAATTGGAATAATTTTATTTAGTTTTAAAATATCAGGAAAAGTTCCTGTTTCAAATGATAGATTTATTAAATATGTTATAGGTTTACTAATTATTGCAGCTGTATTTATAATAAGTGATGTTGGTATGTTATCTGGGCCAGATGATTTTTTGTTTTTTAGTTTATTTCGTATTATATTAAAAACCTCCAACTCACTGAAAGGAAACAAGTAAAATGTATCAGGTACATTAATCTGTAATTGCTGTTGATTGCGTTGATCAGAAGTTTTCGGTATTTTATCAATAATATTTTGAGGTACATCTTTAAAAAAATTATTGAAAAGATTAGCTATGGTATGGGGATCTTTAACTAGAGTATTTTTATGGTTTATTGTAATATTTTCTACTTTCTTACAATTTTTTATTGAATTTATTACATCCCACGTATTTTTGTTTACGTTATTATTTTTAAAAATTTTATTAGAGTAATGTTGCTTTTTCCTTGATTTAATTAAATTGGTATGATTTATTTTAGCTTGCCTATACATATGCTCATACATTGGATGTATATTTTTAATATTAAATAGATTTTTTAAGTTTATACTTGATATTTTTATTTCATCAGTAACCCAAGACTTTGATTGTTTGTTTCTTACATTGATTATTGGAAAATGTTTATCAAAATAGTATATAAATGTGTTATAAAAAAATTTAAAAGCATCGTCAATATTATTAAGTAAATATATATCATTCCAATGTTCATTACTAATATCTGCAATAAAATTGGTAATATTTGTGTCACTAAAATCTCTTTTTTGTGTAAATGTTGTTTGTGATTTTTCTTTATTTTCGATGTTAGTTTTAATGAATACTACTCTGTGGTCTGAAATGTAATTTTCATTAACCTCAAATTCTAGGTTTTTCAAATTTGTGTAAACATGGTCCAGAATGTTGTTTCCTCTGGTCGGTTTATTTACAAAATTTTTAATATTATAGCTTTTAGCGATATTACTTAACTCGTCATAATATTTATTGTCTCTGATTGGGTCAGCGTTAAAATCACCTAATAATATTATATTAGAATGCGGATTAAATAATTTATCTAAGATTATTGTTAAATTTTCACAAAAAATATTAAAATTTCCCGTTGGTGATCTGTATATCAACAATATAACGGTGGAGCTGCTAGAATCTGGATTCCACTGAATTCCACATATTTCAAAATGTTTTTCAATACAATAATGATTTAAATCAAGGGTATTACATGTTGTGTTTAAATTTGCCCATATTCCAACACCTCCACCCCTGTAATCATTTCTACAGTAGTATGCTGCCCTGTAATATCCATTAAAATTAACATTGTCTATCGTTAATGCGTTATTCCAAATTTCTGTTAAACATAGTAGTTGTAGGTTAGAATTTAAGTATTCACTAGTAATTATGTCTGCTTTATCATAATTTAGAGCTTGACAGTTTAAAAGAATAATATCATAATTAAAATTTACATTATTTGTTATATGTCTGTAATTTTTTTGGTTCTCTTCTGAAAAAAACGTGTTACATACGTACCAGTTGGCCATATGTCCGGACACATTGCTTGGTTTACATTCATTAAATTAATTGTAATTTTAAAAGATGAATAGTGTTGTGGGTATTTTGACAGAATAGTTTCACAGTTTACCTCTGGAAAATGTGATTTCAAATAGTTTTTCAGTTCATCAGCAGTGGTGTCCGGTGCGAGCCTAGATACGTATAAAAAACCTTTTTTAGGTGCAACTTTTATATTAAAACTATTAATTGAGGTTCCTATTACAACGTTATTGTTCTTCACATGTTTAACACTTTTATTTGAGTTTATTTTGGCAACATCGCTCCACATCCGTGTTGTTATTTTGTTTTGCGTTGCCTCCATGTTTGTTGACATCGTTGTACTCGTTGTACTTTAATATCAGCGTGACATTTTAAAGTATTAATAATATTTTATAGAATAAACCATTTATTATTTTGTTAATGGAAAGTTGTGCTTTTAAACATGTTATTAAAATATTCAAACTAGAAATAATAATAATAATGAAAGTAGAATATTCACACTATATGAAACAAGTTGTGCCAGGTCTTAAATATCTTTTATATTTTCACAATAAGCGATTGAAAACACGTATTTTTAAACCCCATTTAATTTACATAGAAATTCAAACTGTACAATTTTTGTTAAGCAACATTTTCATATTTCGCGGCAACTGCGCGTCATTACTTTAGGAGGCTAATGTTTCTGGTTTCCTGTTTTAAGGTGAAAATAGACAGCGCCATATAATATTGGCTTCGCAATGTCTTTCAATGATATATCAGTATTGATTAAGGATTTAATGATTCAAGACAGCACAATCGAACAGCTATTAACTTTTCAAAAACTACATGATTTGGTGTCAAAAAGTGAATTAATCGGCTTAGAAAAGCAGTTTTATCATCTATTGAAAAAATATTTGCCAATCGCCGTTCCGGATGTGAGAAAAAATGTTTTGGAATTATTAAATATTTGTATGACAAAGGGGATATTTATCACCTCTGAATACATGGACATTGCTCATACAATATGCGAAATAACTATACGAAGGAACATTGTCACTCCGGAAGATCAAGAAATATGGATCATAGCATTTCAAATTGTTTCAGCTTTCGAAACAATTCATAAAAATTTCAATCAAACCCGAACACCTTACTTAATAAATATTATATCCACATGTTTGTCATCAACATTTACAAGTTTTCAACTTAAAATAAAGGTATGTGGAATTCTTATCAAATAATATTCAAGTTCTTCAAACTTTTTATCTTATATCTACGTTAAGACAAAGAAACACTAATAAAAACAATATTATATTTGTTAAGTCATTTACTGTATTCGTAGTTGACAAGAAAATTAATTGTGTTTATGATAAACTAAATATGTGACCCACAAATTTATATAAAACTTCCGAGGTTAAAATTTTTTACAAGTAGTTTTCTTAATTTGTGATTTATCATTCGTAGAAAATTTTATTTATTTCTTATTTTTACCTGTATTTATATATTTGTTTTAGGCATTAGAAATGTTGAAATCGTTAATTGCAAATGTTAAAAATATTGAAACTATAAGCGACTTTCTGATGCCAGTTTGGTACGAACAAATCTTTCCTTTAATGTTTAACGGATCAAATATTAATTTTCAAAAAACAGCTATTGATTTATCATACGATATGCTTCCATTTTTGTTTAAATTTTTAAATAAAATGCCAAAATATTGGGAGAAAATCGATAAAGACATTCTAGAGCGGTAAGTGTAATTCAGATTTTTTCAATCAATTTTAGAATTAGAATAATAAAGTAATCGTAATATAGATAATAGTTTATAGATATATTGTCAAACTTTGATAAATAAAAACAAATAGAATTGTTAAAAAATCTATTTTCTATCTGTCCGATTGATTTATATAAAATATAAATTTGTAAATTTAATGAGTATCTATTTTATAACTTTATCGTGAGCGTGATATATTAATCGATGTCAAATAAATAAATTTCAAACGTATCGCTAGTGATAAAAGTTATGGAATAGGTACTTGTTGTTTATATATTTTTATTCAATTTTACGTATATAATTTTCAGATATGCCTCACACATGAAACGTTTCGTGACTACCGAAAATTGTATTTTCGCTAAATTGTGGACATTTACAGTCAAGTTATGTGGAATCAGGTTTCATAAAGGATGCCATCTTGTCAATTTAGTATTATCGGTTATTGAATGTGCATTCAAATCACGTAGCCCAGATATTCGGAAGGAAGCTTTCTACTGTTGGCAGGTAAAATATGTCACATAGTAAAAGTTTGCGATTTTTTAAAATAAACCAGAAAATTCTAATTAATTTTTATATCAAAAAAGAAGTGAATTTTTAAAAAATGAAAAATAAATTCGCAAACTTTTTTTCATAAATATAACTTATCTAATATTTAATATATATTATTTTTTCACATTGTAGGCTTTGTTTGAATGTTTTGCATTAGAAGCAAACGAAATGTCGGAAAAACGAATAACGTTCTTGATGATTCCGTTAAAAATAAATAACACTAAAACTGATGAACTGGCACATGTGAAGTTTAATGTTTGGTGTAAATTTTTTGATGTCTTTTATATAGGAAAAAGTTGCTATAAGAAAGTGATTATCGAACCGTTTTTGAATTATTGTTTCGGACCATTACTCAATGCGCCTTTAGCGTCCTATTTTTCTTCTTCACCACCACCATCGCCTGGAAAGAAATTTCGTAGCATGAATCTCCATACATGCAAGGCATTTCTTCAAATTTTTGGAATACGAAATTATATCGATGACGATATATTAAACACACTTACTTACTTTAAATTTGAAGGACCCGTTGTCACTCTTACCGATTTTATTACGTATTCAAAGCTATTTGTTAATTCGGTTGGCGAGGCTTGCATTTTATTGAGTTCTTTGGAAAATTGTAATAAATTTGAAGTGCAAGCAATAAATGCCGCTCTTTGGAAATCGTTATTTTATTTTACCGATTGCGTTAATAATACACAATGCAGAACAACAATTACGAAAGACATCTCCTATTTAATATTAGCGCTTGCCAGTGTAAGTTTTTATTTTGTTTTAGAAAATTTATGAACGATGAAATATATATTGTGTAATTGATTTATAGGTAGCTAGAAGGAAGACGAATTTGATACAATTTGGATTAGTACCACTTTTTACTACGATAACATCGGATGAATTTAAATTTTTTAGAGATGAAAATATGTCCGAATATTTATTTATTCCGATGATTTCAACTGTAATTAAAAAAAAAAAAGCGCTATTACAACAGTAAGTTTTTTATATATATTTTTTAATAATATTTTCTCGATTTTGGCCGACTATGGACCACGTGAAACAGCTTAGCCATGACTTATTTTCTCTCTTTTTTCTTCTTGTCTTATCTTGAAAGCCCTCAAAGGCATTAATCTTCTTTCCAAAAGTGTTCCTGTTCTTAGTATCCTCGTCCCAAATGTTCATTTCCCTGAGATTCGCCTTGATCACTCGTAAACCAGGTCATCTGTGTTTTATCATTCCTATCAAAGTAGTAAAAATTCTCTTCGTCATCCTGTTCTCATCCATTCTTCTCAGTTAGCCCTTCTCTTCCTCATTGTGTCCGTCATTCGTTCTGTTCTTTCTTTGTTACTTCTCAATCTCCATTCATTATTCACAAATCTTGATCCCAAAATTTTTCTTGTTATTTTTCTCTCCTTCTTTTCTATTGTACTTTATATTTATTATTCATTATTTTTAGCGATATTATCAACATATTTAAAAGCATATTTATCTACAAAAGAAATGACCCAAATTATCTAACATTTATACTAAATGTTCTACAAAAGTTTTCCATTGTTTTACAAGAAAATACTGTATCAGAGAAAATAATGATTTTGTACAAATTGTGGTTTTTAATCGAAGAAGAAATGCGAAATTATCTAAATAAACTAAATGTTGAAGAAGTTGAAAAAGATTTGTTATTGACAACTTTTTTGGAATTCTTTTTTTGGCCAATACCAACATTACATCGTATTTCTAGCGCTGAGAAATTAATTACTAAATGGAACAAAACATACGAATTATTTAATCAACATATTTCTAATGCACTCCAATACAAACTCGCTAATTTATTAATGCAAAAAGTGCATGCATTAGTTACACAAAATTCATTGCTTAGTACTGTTGCACAATTCGTATATCTAATTATTTCAAATATGAAATTCGATACTCCTACAAAAGGTAAATATTTACGACGCTTTAAGTAAATAGATTAATGTAATTATATAATATTTTGTAAATTAAATTTTATATGAATAAATACGACGTGAAATAATTATTATTATATGTAATGAATTGGTTTTTATTTTTAGATGAGAGTATTAATAGATGTGAAGTATTTAATGCTTTGAAAAATATTTTATCGATATCGTCATTGAAAACTGAAGAAGTAAATATATACCAAACTTGTATTTCTTATTTCTCTAAATCAATCGAATCTGAAACGAATGAGAATAACCAAACAGATTGTGAAGTTCCAGATAAGGAAAGTACTTGTGAAGTACAGAATACAAATGAAATTACAAATGATACAGAAATTCGACTTATGCAATCACCTCCACCTTCGACATCAAAAACTAATATAGCATCATCACCAGTGCACAAAGATACTCCAAATAGGAAAAACGAATTAATGAAATGTACTTCAGAAATATCTCCCATTAAATGTTCTCCTCGATGTATTAGTGATGCTGCGAATGTTGCAACCGTGAATTCGAAGACGAACGAAAATGTATTCGGAATTACTCCAGATTTATTTAGCAATGAACCAGCTTCTGCTGATATAGAGAAAAAGACTGATAAAGTAACTGATATTGTCTTATCTTCCGCATCGTCTTCGCACCGAAAACATAAAACAAAATATCCAAGTTGTCGGAGCGCACAAATGATGGACTTAGTATCAGCGAAATCCATCAATACAACGCCAGTGAGAAAGAAGAAACACAGTTGCGAAACGTCTACTTTTTCATCGCCCTCTCATAATCGTATCACGAAAATTATGGAACAGTTTGAGAAAACCGAAACTAGCGAAATTATTACTGAGGATATTGATAATGAAACAATTCGATATGAAGATATTCTATGTTTTACAAAAGAATTACCTTCGCCATTTCCCGATGATTCTGTCGAAGACGTAAATTTCCGAAATGTTAAGGTAATTTTATTTTTATAAAAAATTTATGCATCTATAATAATGAGATCAATTAAATAGATATAGAGTGACCACTTTTCCAGTTTTCAACTATCTATTTTGTTATAAATTTTTCAAATCCAATATTTCCAATTTTTATAGATAATTGACTTGAAATATATCCTAAGAATAAATGATAATATTTTATTGGCTAATTTGAAAATTATTTGAAAGTTAATGACATTAATTAAAATAAGTAGATTTTAGTATTTTATCTTACGATGGTACAGGGTGTATAACGGACGTGAAAAGCGGGAATTATACAGGAATTTTTTTTACGCGGAAAAAAAGCGGGAATTATGCTAGGAATTTTTTCGTTGTGCGTGAATTTTTAAAAAATTTGTAATATTTAAGGATTTAGAACGAAAGAAGCGATCGATAATAGAAGATCTTCATACAATTTCAGAATAAATAAAAAAAAAAAGAAGATGCAATTATAATTTTATGATTGCGATAGTTCATGTTCCATGCTGTAATTTTGATAAATAAATATAATATACCTATGCAATAAATAACTTCGATAACTTTATCGTTAAACTTGTATATTTACATAGGGAAATTTTTTTAAATATACGGGAATTATACGGGAAATTTATTTCAATTTTCCGTTATACACGACCGATATCCATTGAATTTATAGAATTTTTATAGGCTGGTATGCCGTGATCGATCTATTCTCATCGCAGACGTTTCGTCATATATCGCAGATGGCATTAGTTTTGTTCACAGAAAAGTTTGAAACGGTTATGAGCATGCGCAATTTGATTTAAGTGGCTAAAAACAAACTGCGCATTCAAGCTATTGTATGAACAAAGCTATTCTGAATTCAGTCACCAAGCACTGAGGATGCCATCTGCCATTTTTCTATATTTCTTACCGTCATATAGCGTCGCATAGCTCCTTCATTCTTTATGTATTTTATTAATGAATACAAATTAATAAATATCTTGTTTGTATTTCTAGAGGCGACGAGTGAATTTTAGTGATCCAATAGTGTCCTGTCGAAAGTTTATTGAGAAAAAATCGGAAGATTCAACGGCCTCGGAGTCGAGAATTACACGTGCAAACAAGAATAGTAAACAATCGAACATGTCGGATACTGACGACATAGATAACGAATTTACAACAAAATGAGCTTACAATTGATAATGAGACATGTACCTATGCCAAAGAATTATTTAACATCTAATGCTACTGGAGCGGAAAAATCGAATGAAGAAAATTAATAATTAATTAATACATTTTTCTTTTAATTCTAAAAATGCAGATATAGGTATCAATATGTCTTAAAATAATTTTCCATTAGATTAAGATTGATTAGAATTATAAAAATTTGTACTGACTAGTATTAAAGTTTATATTTAAATTTTGATTTTAATAATTTTTAAGAAATATACTAAATATTATATTTACTGAGTTGTAATATTTATTTCGTATTGTTCACCAAATGCAGGTAAAATATTGGTTCATATTTTTAGCCACTTTTTGTTTGGCTATTGTGTTTGGTATATGGACATATGTAATTGTGAAAGAATTGTTTTTTTTTTTATTTATTTAGTGATAACATTTTGTAAATAAAAATATACCTCTTAAAAATTGTTATTTTTTTTTTCAATTTATTTCGCTAAAGTAGGCTCCAAACATGAGTTATTCGTGCATAAACAAGTATATACCATAGATCTTATAGTTACATGAATATTGAACAAGCATTATGTGCAATCATTTCTTATTTGTCATAAATATTTGAGAACAATTATGTTTATTGATATTGCTACACAGTTTTAAAATATTTAAATTCTATTTTCAAATTTCTAATTTATAATAAAGTTAAGATTATGTTTAATTAATATTAAAATACATTGTAAAGTATGTAATTTACAAGGTTTTTTTGCTTGAATATATTTAATAAAATTTAGCCATTTCAAAATCGATATACTTTTATTTTCGAACCTCAACATATTTTTCTCATACCCATACACTTTTTGGTCAAACCCTCATCTTATATATGCTATATATAAGAGATATAATTTCAAATTTTATATATCAATATATATATATATATATATAATGTAATTTGATATAGAATATTATCACATATACTTAAATAATCTAATGAAATGCTGTCATTCTCTGAAGAACTCTTTCATTTATGATATCTATAAAAGTAGTCAAATATAGAAGATGGTTCTAAAATATTACTTATATATATTAGGTCTGTTCATAAAAACCGTTAATATTTGCAATAAAATTTAAAAATTAATTTTAAGAACGTTAATATAAATATCAAAACGATCTAACCGTAGATATATTTCCGCATGATATAAGTTCTGTTCGTAAACAGAATTAACATTAACCCTTTTGCCCAAACTTCTTATATGGCTTGGTATAAATCACACTGAGGTTAATAATAACCCTTGAACTGTAAAACAATAGAACATCGCTCAGCGACCCTTACGCTCAGACCTAAAAGGGACTTTAAGGTTAGGAATATATATATATATATATATATATATATATATATATATATATATATATATATATATACATTATGTATGAATCAATAAATAAATAATTATATTTTGCCACAAACACATGACTCCAAAAAAATAATTAATATTTAATTTTCATTACATTTACATGCATATTATATTTTTAGTAGTTGGAATAGAAAAAGGTATTTCAAAAGTAAATACATAATATTTTTAATCATCATATTTATTTATTTCAATTTACATTGCTTAGAAGCCATCAGAATCATAAAATAAATTGTCACAGGACAAAATTACATACAAAAGAAAAATTTGCAATTATTATTAGAAAACAACAAATTATAAATAAGTATATTTTTTTGTTAATTTAACATTTAATCCAATATTTCCAAGTTTTGGAAAAAAATTAACAATTTGGAACAATTAGCTAATGAAATATTACATATGATTATCATAATAAAAAAGTCCTTCAGAAATTATATTAAAATAAAACTGCCTTTCGATTAAAGATCTGTATTAATATTCATTTATAATCAACTTCCATCTTCATCAAAATAAATCATGTATCATTTATCTTGATGAAAACGAATTTGATTATAACTAGAACTAGAACCTAAACATTTAGATAAATAAACAATCATATTTAATAAAATAAAACTAGCTGGTTTTCTTTTATTAAATATGATTGTTTATTTATCATGGGAATAATTGGAAATATTGGACCTTTACAATCTGTAGTAACAACAATTTGAAAAATATATGAAATATTTGAATACGAAAAAGAACAAAAACAAAGGAGCATATTCTATGCCTTACATATCAAAAACGAGAACAAAATAATTACTCTATCAAAAAATAAATGTTTGATTTATTCAAAAAATGGAACGGTTTCAATCTTTGGACGTGCAGAATCTTCGGGAATTCTATCCGAGGGCGCTTCTCCGGAATCCAACATTCTCTGATAAGTAGCGATTTCCAAATCCAATAAAACTTTATCAACCTTCAAATCTAGATTCCCTTCAACTTGTGTAGCGATATCCCCGCGTAAACGCATCACTTCTGCTTCGAGCTGAGCCTCTAAACGAGCATTTCGCTGACGTTCAACCTCAAATAGCTTCTGCAAATCTCGATTACGATTGGATAGGGCCGCATTTGCAGTTTGTATAAAATCACGTTCTTTTTCCAAATCTTTTGTAGTCTCAAGATCGGACAATGCCCGATTGTATTCGAGTTGTAGATTATCTTTGAATGTTTCGTAAACACGTGCAGCGTTTTGTGCGTGTTTAAAATCCAAATTTTTCTGTTTCAGTGCTACTTTAAGATGATTAATTTTAGCGAGCAACTTACGTTCACTGGATATTTGATGATTATGCATGGTGATGATTGTTTTTTGCGATGTTCGGAACACCCTTAATAATCGATTGTTTTCCGCTTGTAAGCTACGCATTCTTGGATTATAGCTCACCAAATTACTCTTGTATTTTAGCATTAATAATCTAGCACGCATCTTTCGGTTAAACATTGTTTTATGCGAAGTTTTAATTATGGCTTGTAATCGTTTGTATGCTATCAATAAACGGTGATATTTTGTCTGTTTCACTGCTAATGCATTCGATTTAGAAGCCATTTTCAACGTATTTCAACACAAAATTGTATCTGCTGTCTCAGTGTTACCAGCATAAACTACAAGTTACCAACTTGGTAACCAGATTTTGTTTACAAAAATATATCTTTTAATATTTAAGTATAAAATTTATAATATAGCCAAGCAAATTCTAATGTTTTACAGAGAAAAATAATATAACTTAATCTAGCAAATACATTTCATTTTCTTTTTGAATCGTATAGTTTCAAAATACAGGTCACCAACTCAGTAACCCTGATCTGATTTACAAAAATATATCTTTTAATGTATATTATAAAATATAATTGATTTATAATGTAGCCCGTGCAAATTCTGATGTTTTAACAGAGAAAAATAATATAACTTAATCTAACAATTTATTTCATTTTCTTTTTGAATTGTATACTTTCGGAAACTGGTTACCAACTGGTTACCAACTTGGTAATCAGATTTGGTTTACAGAAATATATCTTTAAAATATAATGGATTTATAATGTAGCTAATACAAATTCTGATGTTTTACAGAGATAAATATATAATATAATTTAATCTAGCAATACATTTTATTTTCTTTTTGAATTATTTACTCGGAACGCACCGACTTTATTTACGGAATGGCACATGGGCATTGTTTTAAAGGTTTTAAATAAAATTTGGCTTCTTTAATTAATAATTTATATATTTTTATTATTATATTTTTAAAAAGTTTTATAAAATAAAATGTAAAATCTCTGTTTTACAAAGTTTAAAGTAAACGCTAGCTGTGCTAATCTAGAATATGAATGATCAAGGACTTCACACGTGCTTTATGAACTGTCAAGTCAATTCAAAGTTAACCTAGAACTTCAAATGAATTTGTTAAGTATTTTTGTTATAAATTATGATTGAAATAACATCGAAAATTGTTAAAACTGATGTGACGTGTCTGAAATTCTTTAACAAATACTTATTAGCAGGTAAAAATATCTTATTAATATTTTAAAAATAAGGTTATCTCTTGCTTTGTACAGGATTAGGTGGAAATTTAAATGTATTTTCGGAAAATGGCCAAATTATTCAAGTTTATAAAGTATTTGACGGTGAAAAAGTCCATGGTATCGTTCCAAATCAGACGAATAAAATAGCTGTCTTTGGTGCGAACATTTTAACGATACTCGAATTCGATTTTATTCGATCGCAAATTTCTAAATCGCTTGCGATTCAATTTTGTGACGATTGGATTTTTAGTGTTCAATGGTTAGATTCCGATACGCAACTAGCGTGTGTGTTTGCGAAGAATTTTGTATCGCTTTGGTCGGTGATGATTTGAAAAACTTGGAAAATGTTGGTTGCGAAGAAAAATGTATTTTGTACAGTGCAACTTTAGTGAATAATAGTTGGAAGAATTTATTTATACTTTCCGGAACAGTTTTCGGACAGATTCTAATATGGAAAACAATTGAAAATTTATATATTTCGCCAGTTCTATGGAGATTGGAAGGCCATGATGTATGTATTATATAATTTATTTGTTTTATTTTAATTACACTATAAATAAAAATTATTTAATTTTATCTATGAGATACTTTGATGCCTAGTATTTTTAGGTATAATTACTCATTATTACTTCTATTTGTGTTTCTATTGGTTGTAGTTGTTAGCAACGTTGCTAAAACATAGCAACTTTGTTAGAGAATTAGGCTGAAATAATTCAATCAATCTTTTGTGATTTATAGGGTGCAATTTTTTCAATTATTTACGATAAACAATCAAATATAATTGCTTCAACATCGGACGATCGTACAGTACGTCTTTGGCACAATGAAAACGAAGTAAAAATTACACTAAAACACACACTTTATGGACACATTGCGCGTATATTTCGTTGTAAAATCGCCAAGAATCTTGTTATCACAGCAGGCGAAGATAGTTTTGTACATTTCTGGCATTTACACGACGGTAAACTGGTTCGGAAATTCGAAACGCATCAAAATGGTTGCATTTGGTCGTTAGATTATTGTCCCGACAAGGATCTACTCGCAACTGGAGGCGGTGATTCAGGAATTAGTTTATATCCTGTACATTTAATTAACGAAATCAAAGTTTGTGCATCCTTTAACAAGGACACTCCTAAATCTTTGACAATAACAGCTGATGGAAATTGAGCTATTATTATGAATAGTGGATTGTTGAAATATTATAAACTGGAACAAAATTTATGCGAAGATATCCATCTCCATTCTGATCTGAAAAGTTACGCAATTTTATCGACAACAAAATCCAGAAATCTTATTTCTCTAGCTGGTTTACAAGGTTCAATACATATTTACAAGGAACAAAATAGTGGATTGATAAAAATTTGTGCAGCTGAAGATGAACAAAACTGTCGAAATTTCGCACGCGCTCATTTCTAAACTCGACATTTCGACGAACTCAACGTACGTCCTTTTTTTAGGATATGTTATTGTATAAATAAATAGTCAAATGATTAATTCATATTGAATATTGTTTATAATTACTAAACAGTTGGCCAAGCGAGCCAAGCTGTGCATGCGTTTATTAAATTTTCTTAGAATATGTGATATATATTTTATTTAATATGATTTTTTTATTGAATTCATTATTTATTATTATTATATAATATAATATAAATATTATAATAATAAATGTTTTAGATTTAATACATTTAATAATTAGAAGCTGATCAGAAAGAGTTCGTAAAGACAGTGAGAGACATCTATTGGGATTTCAAGGAGATATCAATTTGCCAACATGACAGCAGTCACTGTGAAACGTGTGAAACGGTCATTTGTTTTTCAATCGTCGAGATGGTAAGTTCGTAAGTTCGTGATAGTTTTATTTTATAATATAATATTTAAAATATTTATTTAATTAACTTGATATTGTTGTAAATTATTTTTCTTAAATGTATTGTTCACTTTCTTAAAAATCTGATTATTTTGAGATATTAGGTTACCACGTGATGATTTAGTTATAAATTATGGTTAAACTGAATCCATAATGTAGAAATTTTACTAGGGCGGTCTGAGTTACCTTTATTTCAACTAAATTAATTATTTTTTAAAAAAAATTACGATACTAATATAAAAAATATGTTTGTTCTAGTCGCATCGTAAATTCAGCGCGCCACGGCATGGCTCTATGGGGTTCTACCCCAAGAAACGTTCGCAAAGGCATCGTGGTAAAGTGAAGGCTTTTCCGAAAGATGATTCTAACAAACCAGTACATTTGACTGCCTTTATTGGTTATAAAGCCGGTATGACACATATTGTACGAGAAGCCGACAGACCCGGTTCAAGTAAGTGCAGTTGTATTTTTTATATTTATACAGTACTGAGATTACTTTTGTACTTGTAATATGGAACGGTTTGATACAGTGTGAAGCAATAAAATGAATCTTTAGAGACTGTAAATTGCCTATAAAACTATCATTCTGCACAAAAATAACGTGTTTAACACGGTAAAAAATTTTTCGGCTCTAAATACAAGTCCGCGGTAAATAAATCTGACGCTTTTTGTCTAGTTAAATAGACTTCTATATGTCTTAAAACTTAAATTTGAAGGTTTTTGTCTTAAAATAATTAAAAGACAAGGGAATTATGAAAATATAATTTGAAAATCCTATGACTAAGAGCATTTAATACATTAAATACGAGTCGAGATACAAGTACAAGTTTTGTAAAACAATTTTGCAACTCCATTATGAAAACATTAAAAAAAACATAATAAAGCACATAAATTTATTGGTATGGGACACTTCAAAGAACAACCTCTTTTAAATCTGTAATTCTTTTTTTGCGAGCATTGCTTATAATTGTAGAATTCAACTGAAACTGAGTGTAGAACTACATTTATATGTATTTAGTTGTGCTGAATATTAATCCAAATTCAGCACATCTAAATACATATAAATGTGGTCCTACAGTCAGTTTCAGTTAAATTTTACAATTATAACTAATGCTAATCTCTTGCGAAGCGAGAATTACAGATTTAGAAGTGGTTTTTTGCGATAAAAAAAAAAAAATGGAGGGTGATGAAGTAATTCTGGCTTCCAATTTGGATTCAGCGCGTTTACGAACATAATCCGTTCTAAGACTATATTCGTAAACCGAAATGTTGTCAGATTTTCTAATATTTTAATTCAGAAAAGTTCTTTATTCGAACATATGTTGTCCGAACGCAAAAATCTTTCGTTGTTCGCGATTTGTTCGTAGTTCGAACTGTTCGTTAACCGATCATCCACTGTACTATATACATAAGTGGTGATAGCGAAGAATTGTAACTAAAATATTGTTAATTTGCAGAGCTAAACAAGAAAGAAATCGTAGAGGCTGTAACTGTTCTAGAAACACCGCCAATGATTGTAGTTGGTGCTGTTGGTTATATCGAAACTCCACATGGACTTCGTGCTTTAGTTACCGTCTGGGCAGAACATTTGTCCGAAGACTGTCGTAGACGTTTCTACAAGAATTGGTAAAAAAAGTGTTTGATTTAATAAAAATATTTAGCGATCCGATATTAATGTTTCAAGTTTTACTAACCTCTATGATATAGCTCTCCAATGATAGCATGAGAGTTAAACAATTTTTCATTGCATACGAATTGAAATTCGTAGGGATGAATTCGAGGGTAGTGTCTCCTCTCAACGATGAGACCTAGCCCTCTTTTCTTTTAGTTCCTCGTTGCTTTCTTGGGATCCATATCCTCCCTGCAGTAGTGAATATGTTTGTTCTTTAGGTATAAGAGCAAGAAGAAGGCCTTTACGAAAGCATCGAAGAAATGGCAGGATGATTTGGGTCGCAAATCGATCGAGAGAGATTTAAAGAAAATGACCCGTTACTGCAAAGTTATTAGAGTCATTGCTCATACTCAGGTATTTCTTTTTTTAGTTACATTTTTGTTTACATATTTTTGTTTGTAGCGTAGTGTATTAATTCCAAAACAAAAATATTTTGTTATTTAATATAAGTTTTCAATTATTTTTTTTATGGGGGTTTAAAAGTAACTACATTTTATATTTATAAGGCATTTTACTTACTAGTTTAACTCAAAACTTGTTTTACTAGTTATAATGGAAAATTCTGTTGAATTAGTTGAACTTGATTGATAAATTTTACGCTCGACATACAGTTCGGGGCTTACCCCCCGGCTGGCGAAATGGAAAACTACCCTATGTAGTTATTCTTCGCGGTGTCGTAGACCAAATGCTCTTCGGGAGGTGAATCAGACATATTCCATCATCCGAGCGTAGTCTCTGGACGATGACGCGAGGAAAAACCATGTCTTATACATTCTTTTTTTTAATTTTTTCAATTTATCGAAATAATTAAAAAGTTGTACAAATTTAAAATTGGTAACAATTTGTTCAGATGAAACTATTGAAACAACGTCAAAAGAAGGCACACATTATGGAGATTCAACTAAATGGTGGTACCATCAAGGATAAAGTACAATGGGCCCGTGAACATTTGGAAAAGCCAGTCCCTGTTTCGACTGTATTTGACAAAGATGAAATGATTGACTGTATTGGTGTTACCAAGGGTAAAGGATATAAAGGTAATTATTCATTATATATATTCAGTATTTATTCCGATTAGTTTCGTGATGATAAAGTGATTTTGTGCTAACTGATTATTTTGATGTTAAAAATTCATGTTGCCTTCCTTCTGACTATTCATAATTATTGTGTAATTTCAATGACTGCTTATATTTGTAAATAAACTAATGAATTATTATTGATTGATAGGTGTAACATCGCGTTGGCATACAAAGAAATTGCCACGTAAGACGCACAAAGGTCTGCGTAAGGTTGCTTGTATCGGCGCATGGCATCCATCTCGTGTATCGTTCACCGTTGCTCGTGCCGGTCAAAAGGGCTACCATCACCGCACGGAAATCAACAAGAAGATCTACCGCATTGGTGCTGGCATTCACACCAAAGATGGCAAGGTAGGCTCAAAAGAATTTACTAGTTTTAAACTTGATTTACATTATACCTAGATTCGGCTAGAAACTTTGACTAGTTTACATACTAGATTGGAAACTAGAATCGTCTTTA
Organism: Clivina fossor; assembly: GCA_963966155.1. NCBI lineage: Eukaryota > Metazoa > Arthropoda > Insecta > Coleoptera > Carabidae > Clivina > Clivina fossor. The sequence goes on along the minus strand of OZ014550.1, from coordinate 43,418,709 downwards.
ATGTAGTTAAAACTTTTTATTTAAGGCGCATGTTCATACTTTTTAGTTGTATGCAGGCGTGGAATTGGATGTGAGTAGGTTTGCCAACGTCCAAAATGTACGTAGTGTTTATATACCAGTTTGTTATTGTGTGAAAGTAAGAGGTTAAGTACAAAATGAATTTTCATAGACGTAAACAGGAAAACTAGTTAAAATTTCTAAGATTTTAAAGCTTTCTGAGTTACTTAGTTACACATTTACACTTTGCACAGAGTTGGTAGCACTGAAATGACCGCTAGTGCGCAGATCTAGTATAGAAACTTGGATGAAAAATTGGTCCGAACCTAGTTTGAAAATCAACTTCTAGACGATTCTAGTTTGAAAACTTGGCTGAATTTTTTCAGATTTTCATTATCCAAGTTTTGACAAATGCGTCTAGTATGTAAACTAGTCAAAGTTTCTAGCCGAATCTAGTATAATGTAAATCGAGCTTTACAAAATACGATTCATTTTTTTTGTTTAAATTTTAATCATATTTGTTTGGCATTTAAAAATAATTTTAAATTTATTAATTTGATTGCCTATGATGATAACCTTGAGAGCCAAAAGGATTATGAAACATAAATGAACAGGAATGATAGGACTGAACGGCAATCATTTATTTAACTAATTGCATCGAAATTAATTAATTATTATTTCGTAAATACATGTTTTCTTTCTGTAATAGGTAATTAAGAACAACGCGTCAACCGAATACGATTTAACCGAGAAAAGCATCACACCAATGGGCGGTTTCCCGCATTACGGTGAGGTGAATAATGATTTCATCATGTTGAAAGGATGCTGTATGGGACCAAAGAAACGTGTTATCACGTTGAGAAAATCCCTCTTGGTACACACGAAACGTGTCGCATTGGAGAAGATCAATCTGAAATTCATCGACACGTCGTCCAAGTTTGGACATGGTCGCTTCCAGACTGCCGCCGACAAAGCGACGTTTATGGGCCAGTTGAAGAAGGATCGTGTACGTGAAGATGCTGCAGTTGCTGCACCAGCTGCTTCGCAAACGAAGGCTTAAGTTATTTTATTTTTATTGTATGTAATACAGTGAAAGAGAATAATAAAAATTATAATTACGTTTAAATTTATGACTGTTTTTGTTTTTGTTCCCATAAAACAAATAAGCAAATGTCAAATACAATGTGACAAATTTTGTTTAGAAGTTGTGATAAGTTTTAGGGTTACCACGTTACCACCTCTCCGGTTTTTGCCCGGAGTATCAGAGTTATTTGTTGTAATCTCCGGATTAAACTAAATTTATATGTAGTCATATAGTTTTAAGTTACAAAAATAAGTAAGTCATTACTATGATCAGTGATAAATTTATAGTCAAATCGAAATATTATTTAGTTTAAATGTGTAAGCGTTGAAACGAATTTCAATTTTTTTTTTATTGTATTAAAATTAAAATGTTTTTATATTTAAAAATAGTAGTTTTAATGTAATAAATTTTCTAAATCTTCCGGTCATCAAAATCTTCGGGTTGAAATAAAAAGGTGGTCACCCTAAATAAGTTTATAATTAAAAAATTTATCAATTCTTTTATTATGCATATAAAATATTTTTATTTATTAATTTATTCACTATAAATGCTAATTATTGACATTTAACTACAATTAAAAAGAGAATGATATTATTTTAATATTTTGGAATGCAAATATAAATATATCTTTAAAGTACTTTTTTCGTTTGCCTGATAATTTTGTAAAATTTATTAAATCAGATTTTGAAGCGATGAACAAATCGATGCTGTTATTAATAATTATTAATTATTTTTTCCAAAAAATCTTTAACTGCAAATAATTCATACACAAGCACTGTTAGAATTGTCGTAAAAATTAAATTTGCTTTGCGTCATTTCCCTTTGAAACATATCCAAGATATTCTCCTAGGGTCCTAGGATCTCTTTTTATTTATTAAGACCGATATTGTATTTGTAAATTTCAAACAAGAAAATTTTTATCATGGAAATCACATTGGGCCTTAGACAGGTCAATTTATGTTCCATTTCTGTGTAATATATATCTATATGAAAATGTGTTTAATATAATCACGCGGCAAGAAGTTTATATTAGATTTCGTTATTATTTTTATTAAGAAATTTTTTAGTGCATTTGTTTGCATATTAGTAGAGGAAAAAATGAATTTATTTTTAAGTTAAGCATCAATTTCTAAGGCAAATGTTTTTTCTATTAAAATATATACCATTTTCTGTGTCTGTGTATCTAGATAATAGATTTTAGCATGTAGAAAGAATTGCAAAAATAGCTTTTAAAATATATTTGCGTTCAAAGCTAAGAGCATCGTATTCCACCGCGAGGAAAAAATCCAGTATTACGACAGTGTAGTTTGAAATGTAGTAACACCGAATATTTGGCTCGCGAATTGATCGGCGATCCCACCTTGGAGTTTGTCGCAACGCCAGCCCTTGTCCCGCCCGTGATCATAATGGACCCGCAATGGCAACAACAGATCGAAAAGGATCTCAAGGAAGCTCAGAAAACTGCATTGCCCGAAGTCGATGAACAGTAAAGAAGAAGAAAAATCATATTACGTAGAAATAGTTTTTTTTTTGTGTTTGTAATAAAATAAAAATAAACTCACCATTAACTAATTAATTATTTTTTTATTTCAAATTTACAGTGTGCTTATAATACACAGATTGTCTTTGAAAAGATAATGGCCCGTATTTACAGTTTATATAGTTTTTGCATATTCGATAATAATTTGTAGAAATAAATATTAAAACAATATTACTTGGATTATTTACTTTATTTAAAAAATTAAAAGCATTTTTATTACAACTAATAATGTTATATATATATATATATATATATATATATATATATATATATATATATATATATATATATATACTTACCAAAAATATATTTTAAATTTATGTAATTTTACTTAGGTTTTAACCAGTTAAAATAACAATATTTTGTAATTTTAATTGTTTAAACATATGTAAAATTAAATATATTTTTGTACAGTTTGTATTAGATTTGTAACAGATAAAAATAACAATATTTTACTGGTAAGATTACCAGTTTTTATGGCAAAAATTACATTCGATAAATCATATTAAAATTACTTGTTATAGTATTTGGTTTTTGCTTAAATTCCGGGGGAAGATCAATGCATTTTTCTTTTATTTAATAAAATTAACTAATGATTTAATTAGTCAAAATTTAAGCAAAAAACCAAATCAATTTTGACAAACTAATTAAATATTACTGGTAAAAATCTTTCAGAACTCATTATATTAAAATAAAACTGCTTTAGATTAATATTTAATTAATAATCGACATTTCGACAAACTCAACGTCCAAATATGTCATTTATATCATTTGTTCTTTTGTTGAGTTCGTCGAAACGTCGATTATTAATAATAAATTGACGAATTATATGATACGGCGCCATGTGTAATTAAGAATATATAAATATATAAAAACGCGTGTATAAAAACGCAAATAGTTCTTTAATTTTTATGTAACTCTTTTTTAGAAATTTGGTTTCGGGCAAAAGCTGCCAAATATGGGAAAAGTGAATTTAGTTTTTTCCGAAGAAATATATTGATCATATCCGAATCAATTAACTATGGAATTTTGAATTTAAATCCGAACGGCGTCTTATTTATATATTATTATTGTGTCAATGAAGCCAATGAAACTGTAGGAGATGTGTGTTGAGAATATCCCCATTTATATCCAGAATGCAATTGTGCCCAAATTGTTACCAGAGATATGTCCATCGGGAAAATTGATATTTCAAAAAGGTAAATTGTTTTTTTTTAATTAAAATAAAAACTGTTTTACGGGGATTAGGATTCTGTTTTAATTATTCTTTGTATAAAAACGTGAGCCGTTTCGACCACGAAAGCTTTGGACGGTTCGTGTTCTTTATCATGGTGCAAAATTTTGTATCAATGACATTTTTAAATTGAAACAAAACAAGTTTCGTCGAAACGTCGGGGACTCAATGTCCCCGTCTTTATTTCTCTTTCTTGATGAATACGGACGTTGAGTACGACTAGAGTAGTACGTTGATTATAAATAGAAAACATTTAATACAGAACTTTAACCGTAAAACAGTTTTTATTTTAATACGAATGAGTTTTGCAAAAATGTTTTCAATGTTAAATAGTTTTTTGTTCTTTATCAAAATTTACTAAAAAGCCTGTGTGACACGATGCATTAAATTGCAGAAAATGTAGAAAATTGAGTTATTGCGCATTTTAACGCGTTGATTTTCTGCATTTTAATGCATCGTGTCACACAGGCTTTATAGTAAAAAATCTTTTCAAAACTTATTACATTAAAATAAAACGGCTTTAGTTTCTAGTTTTGTATTAATGAACTATATAATTTTTAATTTATTAAAAACAAGCCAAAAGATTTCTATAGTACTTATAAAACTTATAGAATAATACAAAATACCAGCCAAAAAAACTATAAATTTCATGATCCTAATTACTTATTTTTGTTACCGTCTAGTAAACTATGTTCTATTTATTAACTGGTTAAATGTTATTTGTATTCATTTCTTTCTTGATGAAGATGTGTGTAAGTTGAGCCCACATTGATTATAAATAAATATTAATACAGAACTAGCCTTCTAAAGCCGTTTTATTTTAATATAATGAGTTTTGAAAGATTTTTTACTGTTATTATTATTAGTTAAAAAAAAACAAAAAACAATTTAAAATAGTAAAATATTTTTCAGAATTCATTGTATTAAAATAAAAACTGTTTTAGAATTTTAGATTCTATTTAATTATTTTATTAGAAAAAACGCGACGTTTCGACTCAAGTTTGTTGCTCATATATTTTTTGCTTCATATTTTTATCGAAATCTTTCCAGAACTCATTATATATTAAAAATAAAACTACTTTATAGAACATAGAAATAAGTTAGTAGACACCCCGTAACGAAATAAGTAACTAAATTATTTATAATTAATTTTTACGATTTTTTCAATTAATTGGAAAGTCAAATTTGTGAATCGTTTTGTGCAAAAAGGGGCACTGCATTGAAATAATTTAAATAATTTGGCTTCCTCGTTGGCTTCCATTAATTGAAAATGTTCCGAATTTGTGGGGAAGAAATCGGTCAAAAACCGGGATAATATATCCATAGTTCAAGGGGTGCCTTTTAATTTTTGTTTCAGATGAAACAGACGAAGGAGTTATCATTGTTACCGCACAGCCATCCAAGTTTTGGCATAGCTTTCGAAGAAATGGGTTAGAATTCGGGGACGATTTCCAACAAAAGTAATAAATAAAAATTCCTCGAAAGAAGTTCAAAGTCTATTCTTCTTTCACTGCCAGAAAATCGCGGTTTGATATCTTTTGTAGTTTCACAGAAAAAAATTCATAAAGTTAGTCTGATAATTTTTTACTGTTATTACATTTTTTGTTAATTCCAAAAATGTTTCAATTTCAGTTCGGAGTAATTTTGCGGTGGCGATGCCCAAAAGAACATAGGTCCTTCAGGTGTGAAAATAGCGCAATTGACAATTTGTAGTACACAAAGATTTAAAATCGGGGGACAATGCAATTTAATAAATGTATTTTTCAATAAAGTCCTTAAACAAATAACTGTATATTTTTGATTTTTCCCCAGTTCCTCAAATATTAAAAAATATTAGTAAATCTTTCAAAATTGTCAATTCTTGTCAAATTTGTTTAATATTCTTTAAAAAATTGTTAGAAAACCAAGTTTGTTATTCTTCCTAAATGCAGTACAAAAAAATACAGTGACCTTGCTGGGAAAGCTTATAGGCAACCAGTTTAACTCAGTGCATTGCGAGATTATATTATAAGCTACGCTTTTTTAACAAGAAATGAAAATTTTGTGTCAGGAAAACCAGTCTGTATTGCAAACATCATGCTATCCTGATAGTGTTTTTTTTAGCAAATTTGTTATCTTTTCATCACAGTTTGTTTGTTTGTTTTTTTTTTTAGGAGAAAAACAAATTTTTACACACAAATTTGTTTTGGGGGTTGGCTTAATTAATAAGGGGGTGTCCTAGGGGGTTGATTTGGACTGTTAGGGGAGGTGCAAATTTTCTTATTTTTGCGAATTTCCCAGCTATTTTCGAGATATTCGCGATTTAAAGATTTTTTTTCAAACATTAATAATTAATAGCCGAGGGCTCGTACGGAGTTGGGGGTTGAAAATGTTATAGCAACACAAGTGCTGCCGAGCAGATTTCGTTATTTTTGCGAAATTTGCAGCCGTTTGCAAAATACTCACAATTTTAGTTTTTGAATTTTTATACACAAATTTGTTAACTTTTTATCACAGTTTTGGGGGTTGGCTTAATTAATAAGGGGGTGTCCTAGGGGGTTGATTTTTGGATATGTTGTAGTACGTATTTGATTTATCTTAGGGATTTGTAAGGGGACGGCAAATTTTGTTATTTTTGCGAAATTTCTAGCCGTTTTCGAAATATTTGCAATTAGAGATTTTAGATTTATTGCAGATTAATAGTAATTAGTAAAAATTAGTTTTTGAGGTAAACAAATTTTGGGGGAGGGAATGGGGGAAAAATAAATGCAACACAGCATCTGCTTTTAAGAACTTTATTTAACAATAAAAAAATACATTTCACAAAATATTTCTCGCAATTTAAATATAATATATATAAAAAAAATCAGATTTTTTTTTCATATTTTTATCACAGTTTTGGGAGTTGGCTTAATTAATAAGAGGGTGTCGTAGAGGGTTGATTTTTGGATATGTTGCAATACGGCCATAATTGACTCCCCTCCTAGACAGATACCACCAATAAACCAGATACGTACTACAACATATCCAAAAATCAACCCCTTCCGACACCCCCTTATTAATTGCATTAAACAATTTCAAATAAGCTTGATTAAAATTATACAATATAATAAATATTAAAATAATACTATGAGACGATGTTATCGCTTCTATCAATGATGGATTCTTCTAGCATTCTATTGTTTTCCATCTTCATCATCCATTCCATCTTCGGTTGTTGCACAGTTTAGACTAGAATGGAAAACATGTTGTAGAAATTTGGACACCCCCAGTCTTTATGTAAAACTGAAAAATCAATAAATCTATATTGAATAATTTTCAAACTAAATATTTACTTTAAACAATGCCAAATATTACAAACTAAATCCAAAATTATTTCGAGAAATTAGGTTAGGTTCATATATTTTAATATGATTCATTAAAAGCAAATAACATTATAAACTTTTTTAATACTTCTAATTCTAATTCTGAGCGAGAAAGAATAAAACTTGAATTCAGAAAGATTTTTTATTGATATTTTTTGTATCAACGCCTAAATTATAGACAACCAACACAAATACATTGTGCTGCAAATTGCCTATTATTAAATTAGTTATTTGGCTTTGATGAATTAAAAAACCAAAAAATTTTATGATCTAGTTACTTTCGTATGTTGTTAACTTCTAGTAATTTATGTTCTATGTTCTGTAAATATCATTTGTATCTCAGATATTTTACACACACTCACCCATTATTTATAGTTTCCAATACTTTCGGAACACCTCAATCATAGATTTTCTCTGTTTGTTATTTGGTAAATTTTATCAGCTGCAGCAGCTGCCAATTATAATCATTCAGTATTTATCGAAAATATTTCATTAATCGACAATTGAACTTTATCACAATTGTACAAAAATTCATGGTGAAATAATTTGTTTAAAACATATTTTAAGTAAATCAATCAGCAAATTTTACAAGTAATTTAATTTTACAAATTTATGGACTTATTGCCGCCCCCCGTGAAGTTGGTATCCATTTTTAGTTATTACCGAGGGGGGGGGGAGGCAAACCACTTTCTCAAATTTTCTACACCAGATTGTACAAATTTTGAGTATGATTGTTAAGTTTGTAGTGATTTTTCGTTGATTTTTAACAGATTTTATACGAAATTTCTAAGATTGAAATTATTTTAATCAAGAATTTTACGAAATTTTTAAATGATTCTACGAAAATTTTGAAAGGAATTTTATTTAATTTGTACACCAGATTGTCTATAAGTGATTTCCTCCCTCGGTTATAACAGTTTGTTTATAAATATATTTGTTTATATGTGTACATACTAAAAGAAGAAAAAAAAAACCTAAACCAACCTAGTAACCTAACCTACCCTAAATTGCCAATTACGTAAAAATACTGTATGTATAAATAGCCACTTTCAATTTTTAATTACGTTTGATCATCCAATAACAAACAAAAAATTTTTGTTTTTTCGCTTAGCCGTTGAAAACTATTTTCTTTCGGTTTATCCGGATTTGGTTGCTATAGTCAGTAATTGTTGTAAATTCGAGTAATGTTTAATTTATAGGTGCTGACGTAAGTCATCCGTCACCAGACCAAACGGATATACCAAGTGTTGCAGCCGTAACAGCAAGTTGCGATACAGACGCAGCATTTCAATACAACTTCAGCTGGCGGCTTCAACCACCGCGACAAGAAATTATTTCCGATTTAGAAAATATAGTTCAAGAACAACTGTTGTTCTTTTATAGAAAAGTGGGCCAAAAGCCACATCGACTCATCTTTTTTCGCGATGGCGTCTACGAAGGACAATTTCGAGAAGTAAGCATTCAGCTATGTGAACTTACTAAACTAATATATTTATAATAACTATAGTTTAATTGTATATATATATATATATATATATATATATATATATATATATATATATATATATATATATATATAATTATAATAATAGTTAATTAATTGTAGTTTTTTGTTTAAAATATATATTAAATAATATTATAACAATATTAATATGACAGCAAAATTATTTATTTTATTTGAAAATGTAATAAAATTTTGACAATTTTAAACAAACATATATATTTTTAATAGCACAAAGCATTCAAAGATCATGAATTTTATTTTTCTTTGCAATTTCGTTAATTTGACTCATTTTAAAATTCTAAATAAATTTAATTTGTAAATATTTGAAGAAAATTTTTATCTGGAAAATATTATTTCTTTAATTTAATTCTCTAGGCACATTATAGATAAGATTCATTAAACATATTGTATATACAATATGTTTTGATTATTTTAATTGTCAATATATATTGTTAATTAGAAAAACCAATTAAAGAAATAAAACTATTGTGTTATTTTCTTTTATATTTCAAACTTTGAAGTAATTTATAAAGAAATGTTCGATAATTTATATATAAAATGAAAATAATTGCAAACTACATTTTACTTTTAATTTGTTCTTATTTATTTATTAGTTTCTTAATCACACGGTTAACCATGTAATTAAGTTCGCAAAACACACTTAAATATCTTGTTAACTATCACTTAACTATGTGATTAGATTATCAAAACACAATTTTGTAATTAAATAATTAAAACGCAAAAAAAACTAATTAAAATTTCTAATAAAAATACAAATTTAATAACTTAATCGCATGTTTAACTATGTGATTAAGTTATCAAAACACACTTAATTATCTTAATAATATATTTAATTAATTTAATTACTAATTTCCCCTATTACAATTTTTCTCCAATCAAATTTCTTCTCTCTTCATATTATTTCATCTCCCCATCTCAAATTTCTGTAAGAAAAATGAAAAATTCCACATTAAATATTCTCTCTATAACCAAATAAATATTTACTTAAAAAAATGCAAATTAATTAATTTAATAATTATCTAACCTTTTCATTCAATATTTATTGGAAATATTTCACTAATTTAATCCAGGTGAAGTGGTAGGTTTGTGCCGCCCCGATCTTCGTTGTGTCCATTCGGAGAAAAACATGTTGGTGTCCAGCGCCTGTCATCCGACATTGATATTGGTTTGTTTCTTAATGAATATAAATTTGATATAAATTTGCAGAATGCTCTGAAACATTTTTAAAAATTAATTTGTTGTATAATAAAATTATTTTCAGATAATAACACAAATTAGTACTTCATTATTGTGCAGTTTAATTATTTTTATATAGGTATATGTTAAAAAAATATTTGTAGTCAACTTTAAGTTAAACGATCTGTTAACGATAAAATCACATGAATCAATAGTATTTCTATCAAAACTTTATTTAGTTTAGCGTTATCGTAAATATATTGGCAATAGCTGAAGAAGCATTTAGTCCGAAACAATGTTTGGTAATTTTCAAATTTGTTTTAGATATCATACAAATTTTATAAACATCCAAACAGCAAAAGGATTCGAACTCGGGCCCGCATGCATCCGAGTGATATCACGCTTCAAACCGCTCGGCCATACAGATTGACAATTAAAATTTGAAATATAATTTATTTTTCATCAATTATTTTTTACCAAAATTAAAAAAAAACAAATTTTTTATTTTGTTTTAAATTTAATGAGATTTTATTTTGATTATTTTTAATTTTTGTAGTATAATTACAGAGAAAAATCTAAAAGTAAGCATTTCCTATTAAATTTATGCATATATTTTTCATAAATAGAGAGTTATCACACTTGACCGCTAATGGTTACCATAATATTAAGCAATATTAGCGAAGAAAAACATATTTAATAACATAAGTTAAATTTATAGAATTTTCTGGACTGGTAAGCCGTGCCGTGGTTAATCTATCCTCGTTGCAGACATTCTACCATACATCGTAGATGGTATCCTTAGTGCTTGTGACTGAAGATGCCATCTACGATGTATGACAAAACGTCTGCGACGAGGATAGATTGACCACGGCATACCTGTTCACTTTTTTTCATGGCGAAAAAAGTTACATGCAAAAATAGCAGGGTGAAAATTTAGGTGTGCAATCATTACAATAAAGTCGACTTTTTGTTATTTAAGATGAGTATAGTTGAAAGTCAAAAAAAAAAAAAAATATGTCACAAGGAAGCTATGCACCAAGTTTCAGCCAAATCGGAAACCCAAAAGTTTTTTCGACCTCAAAATTGGGTGATTTGACATGGAATGACCAGTAAATATTTATTACTAAAATCAAGTTTAATCTAGTTTAATAATTTCAATGTCAATTCAATTTCTAAGATAAAATTATTTTTTAGAATTTATTAGAAATTATTCAATTTATAATTAAAAAACATTTACTACTTAATTATTTTCCATCATCAAGTCATCAAAATAAAAAACTGAAATCAATTATCATAAATCATAATGTCATATTACAATCATTTGTTTTTTTAAATAAATATGACAGATACAGTTAATTTACAATGATTATTTTATTTCGAATTTAATATTTTCACTTCGCTTCAAATTAAATTCAAATATCAAATATTAATTTATTCGGCATTTTAAAGGCTTTTTGTTTCTGTTCGTCACGTGAATATTTCGTAAAATATGAATGAATTAAATGGACAATACGTAAAAATCGTGCTGAATATAAGGCAAGGACGTGGATTTGATTTTCTCAAAAATCCCTTACTGATTCAAGCCACTCTGAATGGCCTCAGAATTGATTCGGATCTAATTGCTCCGGACTCAAATCCTAATATCTGGACTGAACTGATTTGGGAAACAGAAAGAAAAGAGGTACCTAAAGATTTTTTTCTTATATTGCAAAAAATTTCTTTGTATTACTGCGACTTTGCCCAAGTAGAAAGAATATATATATATATATTGAAAAAAACTTTGAAATATAACACGGAAAAACATCTGTGCTTTGTCAAATTGTTAGAAAACAAATCTTTGTCTTTGTCCAAGAAAAGCATTTGATTTGTTAAATTTAATTGTTTTTCTTTTTCCACTTATTACCTATTGTATACATATTGTTACTTTCTTTTTTGCAATTACATTTTATTTTAAATTTATAACAGAAAATACAATATAGTAAGCTTGTATTATTTTTAAATCAATCAATAGCATTAAAAATAAGTTTTATCTTCAATTTGCATTTGTTATTGAAATACTCTCTTTTATACTTAGAAAAATAGTTATAATTTTTATAAAATTGTGGACACAAAAACTGTTATACGATAGAAACTCAGAATTTGTGTGTTTGGCTTTATTTGTTTAGTCATAGTTTATAACAAAACCAAATGGTCTTAAACTATAAATAAAATTTATATTATTATAATTTTAGGTTCGAAAACTTCGTAGTTCCCTTGTTCCTCTTCGCGTAGAATGTTTTACAACTGATGCAGACAATCGCCAAATTAAACTTGGTTTTCTCCTGTTACCTTTACGGAGTGCTCGAGCTATTAGTGCTAAATTAGTCGTACAAGTAGATCACAAATGGCACAAACTTGTCAATGTACCCACCGAATTTAAAGTTTCACATCCAGAACTATCGATGACGTTGACGATCAGAGATAAATTAATCAGTAGTGAAGTAACTGAAATTTTGGTTAGTATTATATACGTTCGATACATCCCAGTATACAGTTTGTTCATGTATTATTGTTTTTCTGATGAGAAAAAAAAGTTGTAATTTCCAAATTTAATAATTTTACAAATTAAGAATTTTAAATTTATATTAATTTTAATAGTATAAATTATTTTGTAGTTATTATAAATGTACGTGTTTAATGTTGTTATAATTGATATCCGTTTATGCACATAACTTTTAGAACATTGTTTTTTTAAAAAATAAATAATATTATCATAAATTTTAAATTGTCTCTCCAATTAAAAATTAATACAAAAATAATTTTTTTTAAATAGAAACACTATACTTATATTGTTAAATTATTAACATAGTAAAAATCTTTCAGAACCCATTATATTAAAATAAAACGAATTTAAATTAAATAATGCAGAACTAAAAACCCTAAAACTTTTTTATTTTATTTAAATGTTTTTTATAGCAAGTATCAAATCCGTCATCGAGTGCGATAACTCATTATTCTGGTAAAGATCAAAATAACGCAATGGTGATACCAATTTCTTATTTGAATGAAGGTGTAATCCAAATTGGAGAAAATTCTCCACTTATGGAAAAATATAGTTTATCTTTTCGAATTGGGACAACATATAATCTTGATTTATTGCTTCCAAGAGATATGGTATTTAAACCAAATAATGACAAATACTTTTTGGCCATCAATATTTTAGGAACGACAATAAACACCAAACACTACTTCAATAATCTGCACGTACCAATTACGTTGAATGATAGAATCCATTGTAAAATTCAATCTACTTTAGATATTCTTCAATTGTTTTTTGAAAAATTTCAAGAAATTCCTCTTAATTTATTCCATGGCGCAGAAATGATTGGTTTTTCTAGCATATGTTTAAAAACATTTATTTCAAATGCACAAGATCTTGATAGTCCATTGCTGTATGACCAATCGTGTAAATTTAGCACAGTTGAAAATGGTTTAAATGGTTTCATACCACTTGGATCAAATGGTCGAGAACCACATGTAACGATAAGTGTTATGCTTAAAAAATTTCCTGTAATACAATCAGTTTCATAAATAAAATTCTGTAAATAGATAGCATATTTATGTCAAGACAGTTTTGATTTTAGTTACCATGGCTACAGTAGTTGTTATACAAATTTTTCATTTCCATAAATTCATACAATTTTTAGAATGTTCCTGTGCCTGAGATGGTTATATGCTTCTCCTTTTCTCTCTCTCTCTGTCTCTTTCTCTCTCTCTCTCTCTCTCTCTCTCTCTCTCTATATATATATATATATATATATATATATATATATATATATATATATATATATATATACAGAGCGAGTGTAAAGTTTGGAACTATCGCAATAAATTTTTTATTAAACGTTTTTGAAAAAAATCCTAGAACACGTCGATTTTTATTTTAAATGAGACATATTTTACTGTGATCGTCACTTAAAGATCGTCTTTTGTTTTTGAGTTATGACGTAAGCGATAATTTTTTTAAATGGAAACCCTAATTTTTTATGGTGAATTTGGAAAGAACATGAAATTCTAAGACCAAATATGATAAAAAAGTATGGTACTGTATTTTGAAAATTTCGAGATAATTGCCGTTGTTTTAAAACAAAAATCTGATAACAATCAAGAGTTCCAATAAAAATTGTGTAATTGAGTGAAAAACAAAGAAAAAGTAAAATAATAACACTTATTTTATTTTGACATTTTTAAATTGTATAATTCTGACAGTTGTAGCTAATGTTTTTTGTTTTATACACTAATAACTAAATTCATTTTGCCAATTTAATTAGTTTTTAATATCTAAACTTTAAGATTATTGTTCTCAATTTTTTTCAAATGTAACATATTTGAAATTTTATATGGTTGGAAACGGAATAAAAAGTACTACCAAAATCAATAATAAAAAATATAGGTTTCCATTTAAAAAAATTATCTCTTACGTCATAACTCAAAAACAAAAGACGATCTTTAAGTGACGATTACAGTAAAATTTGTCTTATTTAAAATAAAAATCGACGTGTTCGAGGATTTTTTTCAAAAACGTTTAATAAAAGATTTATTGCGATAGTTCCAAACTTTACACTCGCTCTGTATATGTGTGTGTGTGTTTTATTCTCTTTGCCCACTGAAATATAGTAATAACTGCAAGCCGAGAGAGATAGCGATATACGGGGATTCGCGTCTTTGTCTTTCCTATTGGCGTAGCATTGCCACTACATGATAACTTAGATAGCTATGAGAAAAGAATCTCACTGCTATATTGAAAAAATGTCAAATTAATATATCAAAACTGATAAAAATACCTTTTATAGAGGAATTTCCCAATAAAATCTCATTACGTATCGTTTAGCCGATGCATTTAGCTACACAATTTAATATGCAACAACATAAGATTTTCGCATTTTTACCGCAAGAAATCGCATTTGAATTTCAAATGCGCAGAAGTGTAAGACAGTGATAGAGATCCCCGTATCTCCCATCTCTCTCGGCTCGCATTGGCGCTACTAGAACACATAGGCAGTGCACATTCCAGTTATTATTATATTTCAGTGTCTTTGCCTTTAACATCAGGACAATATTTGTCTTTTGTTTTTAATAATATATTTGCAGATGTTCATTTTTAAAACACACTGTATTACTCCAAAGCCATTAAATTACAGCTACGCCACTGATCGAAAAATTATTTAATATTTTTTATGATGTTATATTGTAAATCTTTGAAAATAATGCGACTTTTAAAAGCATTGATTTTTTAATATTTGATATTATATTGGAAATCTTAAGACATATTAATGTTATGTTGAAAGAATGAAATATTTCTCTTATAAGCCTATTGAAAAAAAAAAATAGAAAACATTTTTGTTTTTATAACGTTAGTGGTTTGACTTTCAAAATTACTAATTAAAATATTTATTATATTTGAAACTAAATTTCAGATAAGTTATTTTTTTTTTAATATATAAAATTAAAATTAATTGTAGCATTGTATTACTGAAATATTAAATTAATAATATTTTTATCAAAATTTAAAATCTAATAATTGAATTTAATATTTAAATTACTCATAAAAAAATTCCATATAATTTAGACCAAAAATTTCATTTTATTAAAAATATGTTGACTTTGGTAAAAATCAATATTTGTTTATGCAAAATATTAAATTAATATGTACAATATACGTTAATTTTAAATAGATTGTTTTTATTTATACACATCTGAAACTCAAATTTGAATTTTGAATTAATTTTTAATAGACCTTTTTTATAAATAATAAATACAAAAATTAATTTATTATAGAAAATATACAGTGCGATTAAAAATTTGTTTTCATTAAAAATTATCAAACTATTAACATTTTTTTATGAAAATATATTCATTTGAGCGAATTTTTAATGAACGTTGGGCTAAGAGAATATATGGAAATAATTTTTTGAAAGTAACGTTTGCGTGAATTGAGAGTGTTTTGAGTGTGCGAATGTTTCCAAGTAGTAGAAATAGAAAAGCATGTATGAGAAGTACCATGCATGTGGATGAAGCTAGAGTTGTTTGTCTGGATAGAAATGTTTGAAGAAAACTAGTTTCGGGATAGTAGAAGAAGTTTATAAGATATGATAATAATATAATTTATTATTCAACACTTATATAATTTGTAATTATATAATAATAAGATAACATATATTACCGTAATAAATTCTTGTATATAACATTTTAATTTATAATTAGAAAGAAAAATAATTACCGCTAATTATTAAAATATTTTCCAATGTATTTTTATTTAAACTATTTTACATTCGATTTATTCGTTTAATACTATACATATTTATGGTAACTAATTATTAGAAAAATTAGTTAATTTATGTACAATTAATAATTTAATAACAATTTTTATATTTAGACAGAATTAGCATATAAAAAAAATTAATCAATTATATAATTGTCAATATTTTCTTTGTTTATTATTATTTTGATTGCCAAAAAATATATATGTTGTTAATTGTTATTATAGTACTTATGTATTAATTTCGGAATTTATTTATATGCAGATAATTTTCATCATCTTCCTTGAAAACTGTGATTTTCTCTTATCTCACATGTTTTTTATTTAAAAAAAAATATGATTAATCTTTATTACATCTACATCTACATTAATCTTTAAACATCAAAAGTACTTTTGGCAAAAATCACTGTTTTAAAATGAGATGAAAATACGGGCGTACGTTTCGTTATACAGCACGTATATTTTATTTTATTTTTATTTTTTAAATTATTTGAATGTTAATTAATGTTAATTTAAGTAAAAGTTTTTTAATAGTTTCTTCCTAAATTTATATTAGTTAAAATTTGTATACGTAGTTCCATCTCTTGGTAAAATTTTATATTAGTCCAATCTATAAAACATGTGCGCATGCGTGAAGTTGTAGTTGTCACCGTTGTCATAACAACTGCTGATGAACTGTCATGTAGTCGTACAAATCAAATAAATTCTGGTTAAATAAGATGGATTTTTTCGACTGGAAGTTTAGTAATGAAGCACAACAAGAATTAAACGAATTTTTAGCAATTGCAAGTAAATCATGCAATGAAAACAATAGAAAACAAATAATATTTTCAAAAATAGATCGGAATGTAAGTAACCTAAAAATATATTTCTGTAGTTATTTTACTACTTAAAACTTCATGTTTTAGTTAAATATTTCAAAACAAGGCACAGAACTATGTAAACTAAATGAGAAAGTCGAAATAAGCAGTAATAACGTTCCTGAAATATCTGTTTTGAATTCAACTTGCATTGCTACTCAAGAACAAGATTCAAACTCATTTATTCAAGATTTTATAAATTATGCCAAAGAGTATCTTGAAAATGAGGGTGATTTATTAGAAGAAGATGTAATGAAATTATCTAAAGAACATATTGTTAATAATTTGTCATACATATTTAAGAAACCTTTGGAATCTTTGTCAGAAGAAGGTTTATCAAATTTAAATAATTCTGTTTGTTTATACAATGCGGATAACATTGTTGCAAAACATTATTGTAAACATGTATTATTTTCAAAAGTAAGTTTTTAATATTTATAAAAATGTATATGAAATAAACATACTTGATTTTTTTGCAGTTAAAACAAACAGAACAGTCCACAAAGTTAGTATTACTAATACAGGATTTTATGAATAAGTTCCACCAAATAAGTAGGACCGATTTATTATTACCATTGATGAATTGTGAATTGGAATCTACTAAATGGGGCCAGCAGTTAATTAATATGCTTTCCAATATAGAAAAACAATATTTATTGAAGTAATGATTATTGTTGGATTTATAAGATATGATTTTGCAAAGGACATTTATACGAATTGATAATAAATACAGAAGGAATGAGGAACATAGCTGGGATTTTTTTGTATACTTCTTTTGGAACATCTTATAATCATTGTGGAATTGTCAAACTATCTACTTATTTTATGTAATTTATGATTTTAAATTAATTACATAGTGCATAATTCGATTTTAAAGATATTGCAATTTAATACGTGGATGTATTACTACACAGATTCAAGTAAAGTTATTTTTAATTTGATGTGACAGTTCTTTAAAAATTGTTACATAAAAAATTTACTGTTTTAAGATTAGATTCTGTTTAATTATTTTATAAAACGACGTTTTGACTAAACTGATCGCTCGTCTTCATTAAGTCAAAATTTATCAATTACATTCAAGTAAATAACAGTAAAAGATTAGAAAATGATCTACCGTGGCGAAATTTGAATAAAAATAATATTATAAAAAATCCCAAAACCACACTTAAATTAAAATAAAGCTAAATACGTATTTCGGAAGCTAAGCTTCCATCTTCAGTAGCTAAATAAAATCTATAAAAATCTTACCTGTGATCCACAGTGCTTAAGTGTTTATGTACTTTGGATTACAGGTAAGATTTTTGTAGATTTTATTTAGCTACTGAAGATGGAAGCTTAGCTTCCGAAATACGTATTTAGCTTTATTTTAATTTAAGTGTGGTTTTGGGATTTTTTATAATATTATTTTTATATAAATTTCGCCACAGTAGATCATTTTCTAATCTTTTATTTACTTTAATGTGAAGATGAGCGCTCAGTTTTATATAAATAATTAATCGAATTTTATACTAAAACTGTTTTTTATATTAATACGATTAAATTTGTTCATTACATTTGCATTAATGACTTTAATATTGATTTCCTATAAATCCAACAGATATAATTTAAATTTATGTAAATTTTATAAATCAACTTGTTATATTTCAGGGATTTTATTTATTCATGTTTAACTCTAGAAGTTTGGCATTTACCAATTTTACAATTATTGATATCTGCACAAATAGATGATTCTATTAAACGGCGTTTAATATACGTAATGGACGTATCAGCGGCTAAATTCTCGAATGAAAAATTGTTTCTTAAGCTGTTGATAGCATTAATTCAAAATTTAGGAAAAGATTTTGAAGACCAACAGCCAATGTTATATAATATAATAGAAAAAAATAATACTTTATTTAAATCATCCGCTCTGAAGGCGATGAAAGAGTGGAATACTAATTGTAATGAATTGTAATGCAATAAAAAATGTTTCAAAACTCATTTTATTAAAAATAAAAAGCTTTTTGTTAAAGTTCTGTTTAATTTTTACTGTAACTATATATAACTATATGTATATAATTCTTTATTTAAATCTAAGTTAAAAGATAATTTAATAAATTACTCTTTTCGGAAATTTCTTTAATGATATCTTTATTATCTATTTTTTTCCAAAATATCCTTCTCGCATGACATGAGCATGAATGCCCCTCAAAATTATCCTGACAATTTTGCAATCTGTTTAAAATGTACTTTAATTTTGAAAAAGTTCGTTCGCATGATACTTGAATGGAAAATAATATATTAAAGTAAAATGGCTTTAGGATGTAGTTCTGTATTAATAAATATTAATACAGAACTACATTCTAAAGCCATTTTATTTTAATTATTTTATTTATTTTATTGTATTCGTATTTAATATTAAATATATTAATTAAATATTAAAAATATGATCGATAGATTTCAGATTTTTTTAAATAATAACGTAGGCGTCATTTTTTTTTTCACTTATAAAATATCTTAATAACGTGTCTTAAAATTAAATTAAATTAAAAATAATAGTATATTTATATTATAATTTGGAAACTTAAAATGATTTAGAGAAATTTGTATTATTAAAACGTCTTATACTTTTTTTATATGTAAATTATATTTAAATGACAGTCACATTTGACATTTTCTTTGGTTATCAATCTATTCTAAGGCAAGTTTAGTTCTTAATATTACATACATACACAATCACGCCATGTACCCAAAAGGGTGTGGCTTGTGGCACAAACTCTTTCCTCCAAACAAGCAACTTTAGCTTCATCCACATTCATAATTCCTCTCATACATGATCTTATAGCTTCAAAATCATTCATATAAATTTTTTTAACCAAACGTTTATTAGACATTTTTGCTCAAGATGTTCGAACTATCTTGACTGACTAACATCAAATTTTGCTACAATGTTTTTTTTTTCAATTTCACACTCATCATACACTAATCTATTTCGTACCCCGATTCCTCCTAGTTCTCCCACGTAAAAATTTCATTTCCACAGCAGGCATTTTTAATTTTTAATATAAAATGTTACATTTAAATAAAAATCAGTTTGCGTTGAAGGTCTATTTACAACACGAGATATATACTTATACATAGTTTTTCAGGTATCAAAATGTCTGTAAATAAAATACCATCGAATGTTTCATTATTTGAAATAACTATTACACAAACTCGTACTGCAATACTTTTATTGGGAGCATCTGAAGATGAAATAGTGCTAACAGTACGTTATAAAATACAGGTCGATTTATTAGCTCTATGACAAATTTTGACAGATAAAAACCTTTTACATTGTAATATTTTTTAACATTATATTAGAGTTATTACACATTTTTTATTATTACTGTAATCAAAAGATCTTATATAATTATAAGCGTAAACAACAAAAACATTTTTTTACATTATTATAGCCGTAATTATTAACAAAAAGATTTGCCAAACAAATTTTGTTCGTCATCGGTTTTATTATAAATAAAATATTCATTTTCATTATTTAAGATGTTAATAAATATGTCCCATTTTCTTGAAAAAGCCTAATAACTCAGATTTTAAATTATTTTTGTAATATTTATGTTTAATTTTCTAATAATTAAATTTGTCATCAAAATTTTTATCGAAAATATTACCACTATTGATTTTGGAAAAGTTATTAGAATCTAATCAATAAACGTCGATGTTTTTGAGATAATCTATTCTTAAATTTTTGTAAAACTCAGAGAACGGTTTTAATTTTTTGACAACACACGACCCATAATGATGACGGCTTACCGGAAAAATCCCGGGGCCCCGGAGGGTCAGTCCAACCCTGGATCTATATATGAGATAATCTATATGCGTTTAATCTTGTTTTTCTTAAAATTGTATTAGGTTTTATCTATCAATATTTCTCCTAGAGCTAGTAAATCATGCTGTATAAATAAAATTAAATAATTTTGTTAATTTTTAGTCTATACTTCAATTAGGAAAAGTGTTAAAATTTCACTATGTCGGCTTGCATTGAAACTTTTAGAACAAATGGAAAAACATCCAACTTTTACTACATATTTTGAAAAGAATATCAAACTAATTGATGTATTAATTCAAATAATTCATAATGTAAGTAATTAGTTTTAATTAAACGAAATAAATTAACTAAATTACTTTAAAAATAATTTATTGAATTTTTTGGTATTACAGATATTTTTTTTTCTTTTTACAAAATTTATTAATATTATAATGGTCCGGGGTTTGACCCTGGATAGGGTAATGTTGGAAACACCAATGCATATTTAATTAGATATTTATTTATACGTTTAATGTTTATGTTTTATTTGTATTAAAAACTTATTTTCTACTATAATTTAGAACATTTTATTTTTAATTTTATAATAATCATACTACATAAATTGTTACAAAAATATAATATGAATAATAATTATTATTAATTAATTTAAAGTATAATAATTAAAAGTATATAATATACTTCTATTATAATATGTATTTGTATGTATGTTTTAATTATATGATAATAAGATAACATATTATGTTAACGTAACAAATTCTTGTATACAGAATTTTTATTTATTAATAATTAGAAAAAACAAGATTAGAAGTATATGGGTAAACCCATATATAGACTACTTTGACATTTCTCGGAAAGTTGGCAATACTGTATTTTAATAATATTATAATTTATGTGGGCAATAGGAGATACTTTTCTGAAAATTTGATCAAAATCGAATAAATAATGTAGCCACAATGAATTTTTTAAAAATTTTGTGATTTTTTTTCTCGATAAGTTAGCAACACTGTATTTTGTTAAAATTGCATAATTTATTTAGGCACTAGGAAAAACTTTTATAAATATTTGATTAAAATCGGTTAAATAAAATGGTCAAAATAAATTTTTAAAAATTTTACTAATTTTTTTCTCGGAAAGTTGGTAAAACTGTATTTTGTTAAAATTACATAAATTATATGAATACTAGGAGAATCTTTTGTGAAAATTTGAGTAAAATCGGTTGAATAACATGGCCATAATAAAATTTTTAAAACTTTATTAATTTTTTTCTCGGAAAGTTGGCAACACTGAAAATTAATAAAATTATGTAATTAATGGGAGCATTAGGGAAATCTTTTCTGAAAATTTGATCAAAATCGGATAAATAACGTAGCCAATATGAATTTTTAAAAACTTTAGTAATTTTTTTCTCGGAAAGTTGGCATCACTGGAAAAAAATAAAATCACATGACCATCTTGGGTACTAGACAAATTTATCCTGAAAATTTCATTAAAATCGGTTGAACCGTCTAGGAGGAGTTGGGTTGAACCGTCTAGGAGGAGTTGCGGCCACAAAATTTTGACTTACGACCGAGCGAGCGAGCGAGCGAGCGAGCTGACGACGCACACACATACACCCACATAAACTAAGTTCAGATACGTCATCTACAGGCTATATGAAGGATTTCTATACAATTTTTATTTTTTTTTGAAAATGTTACAGACACCGTACCAAACGCT
Source organism: Clivina fossor (assembly GCA_963966155.1). Classification (NCBI taxonomy): domain Eukaryota; kingdom Metazoa; phylum Arthropoda; class Insecta; order Coleoptera; family Carabidae; genus Clivina; species Clivina fossor. The sequence continues at coordinate 43,396,127 of OZ014550.1, read as the reverse complement.
TTACTACTTTTCCTTGCAGTCAAAGTAGTAATAAAAATTATCTCTCATCATTAAAATATTTTCCAATGTAAACACACACACATATATAATATGCCATGTGTAATTAAGAATATAAATATTTATTAAAGTTTTGTTTTCAGGAATCAGATGATATTGTTTTAGAATATTCAACACATTTTTATCATATTTGGGCTTATCATTGCAAATTGCTAAGTCTTATGCCGATGATAAATTTATTCATTGTCTTTTTGATCATATTTTACTATCGCAGGATCCAGATATTAAAAAAAATTGCCTAGAGGTATGTAACAGAATTCATTGTAAAAATTAAAAAAATAAATTATACCGAAATCTCGGCTAAGAATTTAGATTTGAGGTTTTTATTTAATATCATCCAAATCTGACTACATACATACATACATACATACATACACAATCACGCCATGTACCCAAAAGGGTGCGGCACAAACTCTTTTCATCATCCCGAAATCAGTCGCTTTCAAACACTCGTATCCAAACAAGCAACTTTCGCTTCATCCACTACAATTCTTATTAATAATTTTTTTTATATACATATATATATAATATATATATATATATATACTGGGTGTCCCATTTTAATCCGCCACCTGCAATAACTTTAAAATCGTGCATTGGACAAAAAAATGTTTCGGATAAAAAGTAAATGGTTTCGAGGGGGACATCTGATGCAAAGACCCTTGCCCCTTCCGGACCCCCTGGGGGGCGGGAAAGAGGGGCAACTTTGAAATCTTAAATGGAACACCCTATTTTTTATTGTAGATTCTGATAGGCCATTAAAAAGTATGTAAATTTTATTTCAAGACTTTTTGTTTATTTTTGATAGATGGCGCTGCAAACAACATTTTTTTTCTCAGTTTATCAGTTTTCAATTTGAAAAAAAGGTGTAACTAAGTACGATATTCAAGTTCTTTTCAGTTCTTTGGGAATAGGGGGGAGCAAGGGTCACTGAATCAGATATCCCCTCGAAGCCATTAACTTAAAGTTATACCCCTCGAAACCATTAACTTGAAGTTAATGGTTTCGAGGAAGATATTTGATGCAGTGACCCTTGCCCCCCCTCTTTCCAAAGAACTGAAAAAAATTTAAATATCGTACTTAGTTACACTTTTTTTTTCAAATTGAAGATTGATAAACTGAGAAAAAAAATGCTGTTTGCAACGCCATCTATCAAAGATAAAAAAAAGTCTTAAAATAAAATTTACATACTTTTTAATGGCCTATCAGAATCTACAATAAAAAAGAGAATGTTCTATTTAAGATTTCAAAGTTGCCCCCCTTTCCCGCCCCTCAGGGGATCCAGAGGGGGCAAGGGTCTTTGCATCAGATGTCCCCCTCAAAACCATTTACTTTTTATCCGAAACATTTTTTTGTCCGATGCAAGATTTTAAAGTTATTGCAGGTGGCGGATTAAAATGGGACACCCAGTATATATATATATATATATATATATATATATATATATACAGAGGCGTAGCAACCGGGGGTGCAAGGAGTGCGGTGCACGCGGGCCCATGAGCAAGAGGGGCCCACGAGCCAAAGTGCCCAATAGGGCCTTATTTTCATTAATACATTAATACCATTCATAGGATTAAATATATTTATTATATAAATTAGTTTATTAAAGTAAGTTAAATACATTTTCATAGATTCTTTTAAGTTTACAAACACAAAAACATACAGTACAAATCAAATTTAAAGTTTATGTTTACAAACATAGTTCATTAACTTTAACTAAACTTAACTTTTCTCGCTTTCATTGAAGCAAAGATGCGAATTATTTCATTTAAATTTAATTTACGTGCTCTTTCATTTTCAATGCTCAAAATCGCCAAATTTGATAAACGATTCTCCCCCATAGAGTTTCTTAAATATGTTTTAATAAGTTTTAATTTTGAAAATGATCTTTCAGCGCTAGAAGTTGATACGGGGAATGTTAAAAACAAAATAAGAGCGGTACAAAGTTCCGGAAATGCCAAACTAAGAATAGAATAATCTGTAAATATTAATTCTCTTAATTCAAATATAGAATTAATATTTTCTAACTGTTTTTTAAAGGTTTTTCTAAAAGATAATATCTGTGCTTTAAAATCTGCGGTTAAATCGTCAGTATATTTGTCTAGTAAAGGTTGGCATAAATCAATTATTTCATCATCAGATAATTGTTTTAAATTTTCTGGGAAAATTATTCCAAATAATTTATTTATTTCCGTTAAACTTGAAAATCTATCTTTTAATTGTGCAATTATAATATCTAACGTAGCGTTAAAAACGTTTACCCTAAAATTATCTTCGGAACTGTTAAATCAAAAATCTTCACATCTTTCTTGTTTATGATTAAGCCAACTTTATTAGGTACATACATATATATTTCTTGGTAAGTTGTTTCTTTAGGAATTTCACTTTAATTTATTTATTTTGAAAATACAAATTGCATTTAAAAAAAAGTAATTTTAATTAATTTTGTTAATCATAAAAATAAAACAACTTTTATTTGAAATTTTTTTTCGAATAAGGCACAAACTGACATAAAATAAAAATGACATTTAGTATTTAAAATGAGCCAAAAGAACATTAAAATTTTAAACAATACTAGGAGTAAAGAGGGGCCCCTTAATCCCAGTGGCACACCGGCCCACAAAGGTCTTGCTACGCCCCTGTATATATATATATATATATATATATATATATATATATATATATATATATATATAATATCGTCTACGTTCAGGCAAAACTCATTAACTCCAAAATTGTACTTTTGGAGTTATATACATCACTGGATTCAGCTCGTCATGCTCTATAATCAGGCAAAACTCACTAACTCCAAAACTGACTTTATATTTTCTTACAATGGAATATGTATTCCTCACTAAATCCGTATGAGTACTTTTATATACAGGCAAATATCATCAAGTGCACTTAGTTATTAACGCTCTATAGCAGAACAAAAATGATGGTCAGGCAAAACTACATAGGTGCACTTAGTTAGTTTTGCCTGGTTCTTCTCGCGGTAACGTGTATAAACTCCTCGTTTTTATTGAATTTATAGTTTTCTGTGGGATTTATATGTGCAGTATTTCTAAAAACTTTCAAGAAATATGATCTGTAACGTGTGTGGAATAATGTTTACAGATAGAAACAAACTTTTAATGCATTTAGCAAAGTGTAAACAAAAAAGTAGTGATTTAACCTCAATTACTGAAAAACCTGTTTTCGCTCATTTAACTGACGAAATTGTTGTTAATCAGATCACGGTGAGTAGGTTAATTATTAATTAGTTAATAGTTAGGCACCTTATTATAGGAATTAATTATTTTTGTTTTTATTTTAGACTAACTCTTCTACTGAGTTTAGCATTCCTATAGCTGGTCATGAAAAATTGAATAGTTTAAACAATACTGATAATTGTATTGAATTTAAAGAATTTATTGTTATTGGAACACAATGTGTCGCTGTACAAGAAGACATTTTAATCGAAACCACTATACAAAATAATGCTGTGCTATTTAAAGAAACTGATGATACATCGGAACATTTAAATAATCAGAATGGAGAGTTTAATAATTTGTCTACATCATCGAATGTAAGTATCATACTTAGATAAAAAGTTCACATTATTACATACATCTTTTTGTAAATCAGTTTGCAAATGTGCATTCATTATTTAAATTTTATGGAATGTGATACGTGACATATTAAATTAGTAGTGCAGAGTGGACCAATATAATATCTAACAAAATAAATTCAAAGTATGTTATTTGTTTCACAGGAGCCTTGTAATAGAGGTATTACTGACCCAGATTGGACACTATTAAATAATGAAGAAGATACAGATTCATTACATGATAATAATATTGAACACATGTCACGCTTATGCGAAACAGAAAGTAATGTAGTGCAGGAAACTATTCCAGAGGAAAGCCCTACAGCTGATGGAGGTTTAGGTGATTATAATTTCTGTTTTTTGACATGATATTTGAATATAGCTATATGAAACTATATATTTGGGAGTCTATCCTTAACATCTTGAAGTTACAATTATTTTACTGCAGTTTTAACAACATATTGTTTCAGGAACAGGAAAAAAGCGAAAGAGATGGTCTAAAGCTGATCCAACAACTTGGTCTCGTTCGGTACAAAAAAAACAAAGAAATACTGGCCAGGCATATATCGTAAAGGGGAAGAATTTTTCTGCAAGGCTACCAAAGCAACCGTGCGACATGAAGTGTAGGTATAAGTGCACTCAAAAGTTTAGTGAAGAAGAAAGGAAGGATTTTTGCTCAAAATATTGGTCCCTTGAACTATACACAAGGAAGAAAGACTTTATTTTAAAACATGTAAAATGCGTTGAACCTGAACGCCGTCGATCAACACTAGGAATTAGAAAACAGAGGAAAGATTCTAAGCAATATTTCTTTTTTAAAAATAGTGTTGAAACTAGAGTGTGTCAGAAATTTTTTTTAAATACTATCTCAATAAGTAATGGTCCAGTTAACTCTGCATTTAAAAACGATTTTAGTTGCGCAACAATGTTTTTAGATGAAGACAAAAGAGGAAAACACATTCCGGCAAACAAACTATCTAACGAGGAAGTAGGAAGAATTAAAACTCACATTGAAAGCTTTCCGTTAACCGAATCACATTATTGTAGGAACAGAACTTCTAGAAAATATCTCGACAGTAAACTGTCGATTATAAAAATGTTTGCGTTATATAAGGAGCAATGTGAAGAAAGGAATAGTAAACCTACAAGCATTACAACTTATAAGCGAATTTTCTGCAATAATTATAACTACGCGTTTTTTAAACCAAGAAAGGATCAGTGTGCTTTATGCACAAAATATAAATTAGCTAATGCAGAATCAAAGATATCCATAGAACAAGAGTATTTAGACCACAGGGAAAGGGAGAAGGAGGCTAATCTCGCAAAAGAAAATGACAAAGAAAAAGCATCAAAGGATCCAACTTTTGTGTCTGTAACCTTTGATATGCAGAGTGTGCTGCAGGTACCGTCCACTGAAGCATCTCCCATGTATTACAGCCGAAAATTAAGTTGCTTTAATTTAACTATTTACGAAAGTGCTCCGCCTAACAATGCCCAATGCTTTGTGTGGAATGAGATAAATGGAAAACGTGGAAGCGTTGAAGTTGGTACCTGCCTTCAAAAATTCCTTAAAGGGTTACCTGCCACAGTAAAAGAAGTCTCTCTATTTAGTGACACATGTGGAGGACAGAACCGGAACCAGAATGTGGTTGCTGTTCTTCTGCATACTGTGCAAACAAGTAATATAGATGTCATTGAGCAAAAATTTTTAGAGTCGGGGCATTCCATGATGCAATGTGACAGTATGCATAGTGCCATAGAGTCAGCAAAGAAACATGTGGCTGTTTATACCATGCATGACTGGATAAACATTTTCCGCGCTGCTCGATCAAAGAGGAATCGAAAGAATGCTCCTCCTTACGTTGTTCACACCCTTCAGTACAATGATTTTAATGACCTTTCATCTTTGGCAAAAAGTGTTTTAAAAAATAAAAAGAAGGACACAGAGGGAAATGTAGTAAATTGGCTGAAGATTAAATGCTTTAGGTTTGAGAAGGTAAATCCTGAATTTGTCTTCTTCAGATATGAGTTTTCTGGAGCATATTCCAAAATCAGTATCTTTGGTCGTGGTGGACATCGAAGTACAGTTCTACCAGAACTAAAAAAAATTTATTCAAATTTATTACCAATTTCTCAAGAAAAATATAATGACCTGAATAAGCTCTGTAGTTCTGGTGTTATACCAACTGAATTTCATCCGTGGTACCGTTCATTACCATTTTCAAAGAAAGTAACGAATCAGAACCCAGAACCGAGCATGGACAGTGATTCAGATTGTGAAGACTAAACAATTATTTAGCGTTATTGATCTTCTTAGTTATTATTTAACAGTTATTTACATTTTATTGAGTATTGATCCTGATTAGTTTATTTGTTAATGTAAAATGATAGTAAAAAAATTAATGAAAAACTAATAAATTCGATTTTATTTTTCAGTTCGTTCTTTTATTAATTTCCTCTTAATTTATTGCTAAACATTTTTTAATGTTGCATGCATTATTTTTTCATTCCAATTTTTTCTATATAAAACATTATTACTTAGAATAATTTTCTAAAATATTAAAATAAGAAAATATAGGTAATAAAGATAAGAATTATGTAATGCAAGAGTTGCAATAATTTTCTACTACAATAACAATAAATTAGAATGAGCAAGCAAAACTCACTAACTCCATCTACACACTTTAGTGTAATTTTTTATTATATCAAACAAAATTTAAATATGACTTAACATATTTCAATTAAAATATAAAATTTAAACTTTCTTTTAGTATAAAAATATGATAACGAATCTTTGAAATGCGAAAGAAAATGATATTCAAAGGCACCAATGCCGACCTCCAAATCTTAATTTCCATTTATCTCAAAACAGTACTTTTGGAGTTAATGAGTTTTGCCTGAACGTAGACGATATATAACTGGATAAATAATAAAGCCAAAATTAATTAATTTTATTTAAATCTACTTGCAAGTCACAGTGATCGATATTAACTTATTCTTCATAAATTTCTTTTGCTTCTTTTTTACTATGATTTATTGTTTTTTTTTTAAATAGATTATATTACGATGTGCAACAAGCAATAGAGATTTCCTGTCAGAGAGCTCGGAATTTAATTTAAAAGTCTTGCGTTGTTTATTGAAGAGATCATATATATTGTATCGTCCTATCGTATTGGATATACTCTATACTATGTCATTTTCAAGATCAATAACTCTACATAAAAACATTCAAGAACGCAAGGTTGTTTTGTATGTTATAAATGTTTTAAAAGTAAGTCAATTTTATAGACATATTTTTCTTTGGACTCATACAGCGAAAATATGGAATAATATATGAAAAAAATCTTATCTCGGAAAACATATGACCGTTTTTTGTAATGATCACGAAAACTTTTTAATAATAAAAACCGCATTTTAATGTAATTACAACTTTTCATTGAATTGTCAAAGTTTTGGTTCATTCACACATAAGCAATTCCTTAATTAATTCTTTCGGCCGTTACTTTGTGAAATTTCATATTCAAATAAATTAATTAGACACTTTTTAACTTTGATAATTTCACTCTTTATTATAAAATTGTGACTGCAGTTTCGCCAAACACAGTTCGACAATGCCAATGTTTGGCGAAACTGCAGTCACGATTCTATAATAAAGAGTGAAATTATCAAAGTTAAAAAGTGTCTTATTAATTTAATTTCTTAATGTCTATGAAAATTAAAGCAACGTGGAGAATTTTTAGTTGTTTTTAACATAAAAAATTACAAATAACAGTATCTGCTAGTAGTTATATAAACATGGACAAAATATAGCAGCATCAGTTTTTCAACATTCAACATGTTAAAAACAAATTTTCAAAACAGTTTTAATATTCTGAATATAAATAAAATTTTGTTATTTATATTCATAAAATATGCTATTATTCGTATTTATCTGTAAATTAATCTCGATTTGATATTATTACACATACATACATACATTAACAATCACGCCATGCACCCAAAAGGGTGTGGCACAAACTCTTTTTATCATCCCGAAATCAATCGCCTCCAAACACTCCTATCCAAACAAGCAACTTTCGCTTCATCCACATTCATAATTCCTCTCATACATGCTCTTTTATTCCTACTACTTGGAAACTTTCGCTCACGCAAAACACTCTCAATCATATCACTCCAACTACTCATCGGACGTCCACGCAATCGTATACCATCAAAATCATTCAAATAAATCTTTTTAACCAAACGTTCATTACACTATCTCCCTTATCATATGTGATGTGACGCAGTGGTCGGTAATAAAAAAAAATTAATGTTATATACAGGAACCAGTTTGGGAAGAAATGCAGGATAAAGCGCTATTAATCCTGTCGAATTATTTTAAATATATAAAAGGACAAATCTTTAATCCGGAAAGTAAACCTTTCACTGATTATGTTAATTTTGCATCGACTGCTAGTGTATATCACACCATTGCATGTATTACAATTATTTCAGAATTAGCAAAGAATGATAAAACCAGACAGGTAAGGTTTCTTTTTTATTAGGTTTAAGTTCTGTATTAATAATCGACGTACGTTGAGTTTGTTGAAACGTCAATTATCGATAAATATTAATACAAAACTAAAACATAAATCGTTTTATTGTTTCAAATTCAAATTCAAATTATTGTTTTAGAGCTTATACAATATAGGTGAAATTATGTGACATTATTTGTGATTTTTGTAAAAATACTTATGTTGCTGAACATATGGCTTCAGATAATATACTAACGGAACTGGGCAGTAAGTATATTTAAATGATAATTTAGCATTTAATTACTTGCGAATAATTTACATTTCCTTTACATGAAAATACAGTGTGTAAAGTGATGAGATTTCCTATAGGAAAAAAAATTTAATATGAGTTTTAGGAGAAAAACTTATTCTTTATAAAAAAATTTGCTTTTATCAAAACACCTTATAGTCAAAGAAAAATCCAGTAATCACTTAAGATAAGATCAAAAACTTGATATTATGTCGAGTTGTTGATTTTCAATATGACTAAGTCCGAATATTACATCAGTATCGTGTGAAAAATGTTAAAAATATTTGTCATACAACAGACTTACTTTTTAATTATTATTATTATTATTATTATTAATTTGCTAAAATATAATAATTATTATTATTAACAAGTAATCCATGGGTAACACGATACTGATGTAACATTCGGACTTAGTCATATTTAAAATCAACAACTCGACATAATATCAAGTTTTTGATCTTATCTTAAGTGATTACTGGATTTTTCTTTGACTATAAAGAGTTTAGATAGAAACAAATTTTTTTATAAAGAATAAGTTTTCCTCATAAAACTCATATTAAAATTTTTTTCCCTATAGGAAACCTCATCACTTTACACACTGTATAATTATAAGGTGACCAATCGTCCTCCTTTAGGGAGGACAGTCCTTCTTTTGTAGGTTCTGTCCTTCCTCGAAAAGTGTCCTCCTACCTGTCCTCCTTTTCGATATTTTAAAACTAATCTGTTAATATCTGTATTCAGAGATGTCACTTACCGTAAAATTCAATTAATTCAATATGAAGGATATTTCTTGCTCCGAAATTTCCAATATATTGACAAAAAATATTTATTCGTTTCATTAAATAATTAAAAGAGATATAAGCATAATTAGTGTATTTTTGTTTGAATTAATAAAATGTTTCATTTATTTACGTAGTACTGTTTTCTTAAATTTTTTCGTCCTCCTTTTCATTGTAAAAAAATTGGTCACCTTAATAATTAGGCAGAATAATTATAGTAAAATAATATTTAAAAAATGATTGTAAGCTTAGCTAAGAATCTACAATTGAGATTTTTATTTAACATTCTCTAAATTTTGACTTACAATTACTATTATATTGTCCTAAATTAATTATGCTACTCGTAAAAATTATTATCAATTTAATTACAATACAGAAACAAGATAATGAAAATCGTATTAAATTTAATTAATTTATCAAATATATTTTATCTGTTTCTAGAAATGATTGGTAGATCACATCTTCCATGGATTCCTGATAGGCAAATGGCTATAAAACCATTATATTTATTTTTAAATATAAAGCCCAAACTTTGTTTAAGTTTTTATAGAAATGATATTTTGGTACGTAATATTTTTAATGAAATTGATTATTTTTAACAGATACACAGATTGTTAAAAATATACTCGCACTCAACGTCCTCGTTCATCGAAACGTAATATAATGAGTTCTAGAAGAGTTTTTACATACATACACAATCACGCCATGTACCCAAAAGGGTGTGGCACAAACTCTTTTTATCATCCCGAAATCAGTCGCCTCCAAACATTCCTATCCAAAAAAGCAACTTTTGCTTCATCCACATTTATAATTCCTCTCATACATGCTCTTTTATTCCTACTACTTGGAAACTTTTGCTCACGCAAGCCACCCTCTTAATTATACCGACAATCTTATTTATTTAGTTGACTTAGAAGTTTTTCATGTATTTAAAAAATATATATTTATACCGAAATGTCGCCTCTATGAACCTTCGATTTATTGGCCATCCACGTAGATATGTATATCTTCAATAACAATCAATAATTATTGTATATTTTAGAAACATATTTGTGATAGTTTAGAAGCTGGTTCTGTAATGGGGAAAGCGTATTTTATAATGGCTGTTGAAATCTATGAAATACTTTTAAAAAATAAATTTTTAACTGCATGAAAAACTCACTAATCACACGATGTTTACTATCGTTTTAAATCTATTAAATGTAACTATTGATTTTTAATTATCGACTGCATAATTTTCAACATAGAAAAGAAAACGTAAAATTATTTAAAAAATACTAAACATAAACAATTTTGCATGTTTCTAATGAAAAGCTATTCGATGTTGTTAAAGCCCGGTTGCACAAAGCATTGTTAACTTAATCAGTGTGTTAGTCAGGCAATTAGATTGTCAACTGTTTTCAAACTACTTCATTGATTGATCAGTTGATAAGCTAATGAATTGATTAACTTAACTTTGCTTTGTTCAACCCAGCCAAAATGACATTAAGATATTTTTTCTCTAAGCGTATCATAATATTTGCTGATATAGAAAGAAATCATTATGTTACTAGTACAATAATTTACATTATTATGCAGCAGTTAGTTAGTTGGCTGTACCAAATATAACTACAACGTCAAGTGTATTTAATCTGACACTTTTCGGGATGTCATATTGAGAAAACTATTATGTTAAATTAATTGACATATTTGCTTCATTAATAATTAATTTCTACAATTATTAGGTGATAATATTTACTAGTAATATTTAATATTTTATAAAAAGACATTGGCCCGTATTCTCACCTTATTTATAAAAGTGATTTTTGCCAAAAGTGCTTTTGACGTTTACTTAAAATTATTTATTAAGCACTTTATAATAGTTTATTTAAATTTTATAATACAATATATAATAGAAATGATTAAAAATAGAAAAACTATTTATATTTGATCAAAAACAGAAGCGAAAAATTATTTTGAAATTAATGATAAAAGCACTATTTCACGAAATAGTGAGGTGAGAATACGAGCCAAAGATTTTTCACTGTTTTTCTGAATCTAATTCTAGCAACAAACAGAAACTTTGATACGAAAAGGTATAGATATATTACAACATTTTTTATTAGATGAAGAATGCAGAAGGTGGTTTATAGAAGATAACGGTGTACAAATTATTATAAAATTATTCAAAAAATCTAATAATTTAGTGAAAACTGACTTGGTTACATTTGTGCAAACAGCTATTGAATATACAGACTTGGCCTTTGCATTTCTAAAAGCTGGCATTTGTGTAACGTAAGAATTACACATTTTTTTATTACTTTAATCGAAAGATATTATATAATTACAGGCATAAACAACAAATTTGTTTTTTGCATTATTATATCCGTAATTAGTTAGAATATATGAAAATCGTACTATATTTTTACTTGCTAAATGTTCTCAGCCAATTAGACAGTTGAACGTCATATTAGCTGTGTTTTTTTTTTACCGAAAAACTCAGCTCAGATCAGCAAATATCAGTAACCTTGAAATAATAGCTGTTTTATTTATCGTCTCGTAACTGAGTTTGAAGTGAGTGAATTGTTTCCCCTCTTACCGATACTGAGTTTGATATTTAGCTAGTGCTTGCTGAGATTCAAGTGAGCGCACATGCGCAATTTAAATTTTCCTAGTTTAAGATTTGATAACGTGTTTGATACTGGTTGACATTTATATTTGAATATTTTATTTTGAAATCAAACAATAGATATCCAGCGAATTGCAATAAATTATCAACGCAAACAATCCAAATACATCTAATATTTTAGGTTATATCATACGTGGAACTTACGATTTTAAACGTCACTTTTAAATAAACTGTTTTATTTATCAATACAACTCACTCATTGTCAGCAAAACTCAGCTCAGCTCAGCTCATTAAAAGATTTACTGATCTGAGTGGAATGTAAAAAAAAGCACAGCTATTATAGCTCTATTTTGTATGATGTACGTCATAGTTTTTTAAATGCTTTGAAAATGTAAACTAATGTTCAATAATTAAGTAAAAACTGACTAGAAAACTTCTATTGTTTTTTTTTCTTGTTACGAAAAATTATGTTTAACTGCAAAACCTTTAAACTTTAAACCATAAAACCATTTTTATTTTAATATAATAAATTCTTAAAATTTTTTTACTATATTAGCAATTATATTTTCACAGGCTACAGAATATGCTTTACCAAAATACTGTGAAAAATTTGTGTTCTGAACAAATTATTGAATCTTTATACGGACTTGAATTATCAGTTAAATTTTACGAAAAGAATGCATTGAATATAGTTGATAGGATAAAAAATGGTTTTATATTTTATGTGGGATCAAAACGGAATAGTTTTCCTTTTAAAACAATTACATCGAAAAAGAAATTAGAGTCATCTTCCGCAATGGTCGTTGTTAATCTACAACCACCGAAATATGAATACAGACCTATCTCTGAAGATCAACCTATGCCTGAAAATGATATACCTAATATTTTTGGTATGCCACAATATTTCATTTACTTTTAAAAAGTTCCTAACAAATAATTTTGTGTCTATATTTGTACCAATATATATAAATGGGACGCTTTACCCAATTATTTTGAAAAAACTCACTTGGCAATGTTTAGGTTAGTATACAGTGTGTAAAGTGATGAGGTTTCCTATAGGGAAAAAAAATTTTAATATGAGTTTTATGAGAAAATCTTATTCTTTATAAAAAAATTTGCTTTTATCAAAACCCCTTATAGTCAAAGATAAATCCAGTAATCACTTAAGATAAGATCAAAAACTTGATATTATGTCGAGTTGTTGATTTTAAATATGACTAATATATTATTAAATATACTAATATATTTATATATATATATTATATATTTATATATATATATATATATATATATATATATATATATAAATATAAATATAAATAAAGCATAAACTGGGCAATTCATAATACGCGCAATTAAGAAAAAAATATTAGTAGTACATAGAGGTTCTGCGAAATTTAGTAAAAGTCAAATTTAATTTTCGAATTAAAAAGAAATTTGTATATTTATTTATTAAATAAATTATTTCTTTTATTATTATTTTTCTATTATTTATTATATAAATATTACTAAATACTATACATGCATACACGAACACGCCATATACTCAAAAGAGTATGGCACAAACTCTTTCCATTATCCCTAAATCAGTCTCCTCCGAACATAATTACTAATTACATAACATTGATAATTACTCTCATACATGCTATTCTAACGAGTATGCATATAAAAGCAATGTATATATATTATTTGTTACAAAGTTATACAAAGTTACAAAAACACCACTGTCAAAATAGCAAGACAGCGAAGCGGTGAAATATTTCAGCTAATTTCTTTGTGTATATAAATATTGTTGCTTTGAATTCGCCCTGGAGCCGACATTTCTGAGAAATAAACAACCTCCCCACTTATTCAATGGTATTCGCTTGATTTTAAAAACAAACCATTGTTATACACAATGTATAGTTGTATAAATATGCGGTGACAGTAAAAGGCGTGTCTTGCGCAGAGAGAGCACGCATTCGGAGGAAATGAGATAGACTGCTACCCTAGCTAAAGGCTAGCGACGATAGGACGATAGAAGTAAGACTAAAGTTCCCACCATAAGTCCCCACCATGTCCCCACTACAATTTTTATATATATATATTTCTTATACAGTTTACTGAAAGATTAGAAAATGATCTACTGTGGCGAACAGTTTACTGAGTTACAATTGTATAACCTAATTTAATTTTTTGTTGTGAACAACAACTTTGGAAGCAGAATTACTTATATTAGTGGATTACTCATATCTTTATAAGGTAAATTATAACTATATTTTCATTATTTTAAAGTAGTTGGTTAAGTCTGTGAGTTGATACTCAAAATGTTTTTTTTCAATTTATGATGGGTCTTACACAGTTAAAATCAGGAATGACAGTCTGAGTAACAAATCAAACTGTCACTTATCTGTCAATCTGACAGTCTAATTGAAGTAATTTTAGCTTTAGATGACTATAAAAATTACTACCGTATGGACGAAAATCTTTTTAACACACCATATTTATTCGGAATAAATATCTAATTATTCGTTAATTCATTACACTTTCAATCAGAATGTTTCTCTTCGATCTGAACAAACGTGTAAGGCCCCACTTAAATTCAGAGAATTAGAAAATAAACTTATATTAAATATTGCATATTTAAAAAAATACTCTATTTTTAATATGTCTAATTGTTTATTTCATTCAATTTACTAATGTAAATATAATGAATTTCCGATGAAGCAATAGTAAATTTTGAGAAATGTTTTATATCATAAATTCTTACAAAATGCAACTTTGTATTAATATGTAGAATCATTTGTTTCTTTAATTTCAAATAGAATTTGCTGTCAGTTTTACAGAAAACAATCAAAATTAATAGATTTTTATATGTAGATATATATTTTTTGGTCAATTAGTTACAAATGTTTTATTTGTTTGTTCATATATTATTTTATATTTGTATCGATGTCTATAGTAGAATTATAAATATGTATGTTAAACATTTTCAGAATAAAATAAAAATTAACATATAACAGAAAAACACTGTTTGTATATTTTATAAGCGGAATGGAAGATTATTAGTTCAAAATTATAAATCGTATAATGAAGAAAAAGTTCTACAACTTATATACTGGCTTCTGAATTACGCAGATTTTTTTTTTTAGTAGTCTTTAAGTAAATTTATAGAAGTTCAATAAATTTGTTGTCAAGAATTTTTCAAAAATAAGTAAAATTTGTTTAATTTTGCAATATTATTGTTGGTATAATTTGGAAATTTACATAAACAATGTATTTTACAATTATTACAGATATAATAAGCTGTAATTATGTGATGCAATTTGCAAGAAAGTAAACAATTTTACATATTTATTACTTACTTTATGTGATTATTATGAATTATGTACAATATTATAGAATTTTGAGGTAGAAATACAGAATAATTTACAGAATTTTTATAGTAAAATTTTTTCATTTTTTTTTTGTAATTTCGCTATTTTTCGCTAATACAATTTAGAATATTTAATGTACATTATATTAAAATTTTAAATAAATTTGCTGTTTTATATACAGAACATTTGTTTTAAACCTACAATTAAATACAAATAAAAGTATTTATAATTTTTAATAATTATTATAAAATTCTATACATTTTATGTCAGAATATCAAATATTTACTCTCCGAAAACTATCAGAAATCATAATAAGTTTCATCTTATCTTAATATAATTTCTTTCTAACATTTTTCAACCCCTATTTAAGGGCGGAGTCCAAATTGTATGAAGCTGGAGTGAGAATTTCGTTGGTCGGACGTATTCAAATGGTTGTAAAATATCCGAAATGATACGATGACAAATTTCTAATCTGAATTTCTCATTTGAAGTTTTTCCAATCTATCGCTGAACTGTGACAATCTGTGAGATATGTAGGTATATTTAACTTGTTTAGTGTTAAAAACATGCTTTTAAATTTCTAATATTTTTTAGTATAAATTGAAATGGCTTTAGGTTCTATGATAATTTATTATTAAGTCGATGTTTCGACGAACTAAACGTACGTCTTCATTAGGAAAAAAGACAGATATATATTTACAGTAAATGTTCTGTTTGTTTACTATAAATGTCATTTCTATCTTTTTTTTCTCATGAAGATGCAAGTTCAGTTCGTCAAAACGTTGATTTATTTATAAATTATTACAGACCTAGAAACTAAAGTCTAAACTAAGTTTTTTTAGTTTAGTTTATATATAATTTATAATAACCCCAATAATACTATTACAATTTTATTAGTAAATTATTTATTTTTAACTTTAATTGCAGTAGTTAAAATCACAGACTCTAAATTTGGTCCATTACGACAAAAATTCTAATGAATAAACCCTTACGAATTTCAAATCCTTTATTAAAAATTGCTAATAATGCTTTAATTGATTTACCTACCCCTTCAAATATTTCATTGTGATGAAATTTTGGATCTCTTTTAGGATTATGTTTAATAATCCAAATTATTACAGGACTATTTTTAGCTATACATTATACAGCTAATATTGAAATAGCCTTTAATAGAGTAAACCACATTTGTCGAGATGTAAATTATGGTTGGTTCATTCGAACTCTACATGCAAATGGTGCATCATTTTTCTTTATTTGTATCTACATCCATATTGGACGAGGAATATACTATGGATCATATAAATTTATAAGTACTTGAATAGTAGGGGTAATTATTTTATTACTAGTAATAGCAACAGCCTTCCTAGGATATGTATTACCTTGAGGACAAATATCTTTTTGGGGAGCTACTGTAATTACTAACCTCTTATCTGCTATCCCATATTTAGGAACTATACTAGTACAATGAATTTGGGGGGGATTTGCTGTAGATAACGCAACTTTAACTCGATTTTTTACTTTTCATTTTTTATTACCATTTATTGTTACTGCAATAGTAATAATTCACTTATTATTTTTACATCAAACAGGTTCTAATAATCCTTTAGGAATTAATAGAAATATTGATAAAATTCCTTTTCATCCGTATTTTTCATATAAAGACATTACGGGATTTATTACTATATTAATAATATTAACTATATTAACATTACTTAACCCATACTACTTAGGAGACCCTGATAATTTTACACCCGCTAATCCTTTAGTTACTCCTATCCATATTCAACCAGAGTGATATTTTTTATTTGCATATGCAATCTTACGTTCTATCCCAAATAAATTAGGAGGAGTAATTGCATTATTAATATCAATCCTAATCTTAATAATTTTACCATTTTATAATTATAGAAATTTTCAAAGATTAAAATTCTACCCTATAAACCAAATCTTATTTTGATTTTTTTTTATTATCGTTATTCTTTTAACTTGAATTGGAATACGCCCTGTTGAAGATCCTTATATTATTACAGGACAAATTTTAACTGTTTTGTATTTTATTTACTTTATTATTAACCCAATAATTATAAAAACTTGAGATAATCTTCTTTACTAGTTAATGAACTTGATATAAGTATATGTTTTGAAAACATAAAAAAGAAGTAAAATCCTCTATTAACTTTTGTACTAAAAATAATTCACTAAATCAATAAAGAAAAATATAGCATTTTTATACCTATATATAAAAATAAATAATTTAATGATAAAGGTAAATAACTCTTTCAAGCTAAATATATTAATTTATCATATCGATACCGAGGTAAAGTTCCTCGAACTCAAATAAAAGTAAAAGATAAAAATACTATTTTAATAAAAAAAAAAATAGATATTAAATCTCTACCTAAAAATATGATACAAAATAGCATACTTATAAATAAAATTCTTGAATATTCGGATAAAAAAATTAAAGCAAATCCTCCTCTTCTATATTCTACATTAAACCCTGAAACTAACTCAGATTCCCCTTCAGCAAAATCAAATGGAGTTCGATTTGTTTCTGCTAAACTAGAAACAAATCATACAAAACCTAAAGGCAAAGATAAAAAAATCATTCAAATAAACTTTTGATATTTAAGAAAATCTATTAAACTAAAGCTATCAATTAAAATTAAAAAAGATATAAGAATTAATGCTAAACTTACTTCATAAGAAATTGTCTGAGCAACTGCCCGTAATCCTCCTAATAAAGAATACTTAGAATTAGATGACCAACCAGCAATTATAACAGTATAAAACCCTAAACTAGTGCAACATAAAAAAAATAATATCCCTAAATTAAATGAAAATAATACTAAAGAATAAGGAATAATAACTCATAATAATAAAGATAAAAACAATCTTACCACAGGAGAATAATAATATATAATATAATTAGATAATAAAGGATAAGTCTGTTCCTTAGAAAATAATTTAATTGCATCACAAAAAGGCTGCGGAATACCTATAAATCCTACCTTATTAGGACCCTTACGAATCTGAATATACCCTAAAACTTTCCGTTCCAATAAAGTTAAAAACGCAACTCCTACTAAAACACAAATAACTAATAATAATATACACAATAAAGAAAAAACTAAATCTAAATAAAACAATATTACTTGTAAAAAAATTACATAAATGAATTCTAAATTCATCACACTATTCTGCCAAAGTAACTAATAATATTCAAAAAATTAAATATAAATATATCAAATACTTGGTCCTTTCATACTAAAATATAAAGTGATAAATAAAGATAGAAACCAACCTGGCTTACGCCGGTTTGAACTCAGATCATGTAAAGATTTAATGGTCGAACAGACCAAACATTTAAAATTCTACGCCTAAATTAATCTTTAATCCAACATCGAGGTCGCAAACTCTTTTATCGATATGAACTCTCTAAAAAAATTACGCTGTTATCCCTAAGGTAACTTAATCTTATAATCAATAATAATGGATCATTTTATTCATAAATAAATGTTTATAATTAATAAGAATTAACTTAATCTTTCTATTACCCCAATAAAATAATTTACTATATTAAACCTTAATTAATCTTAATTAATCTAAAATATAAAATTATAAAGATCTATAGGGTCTTCTCGTCTTTTATAAAAATTTAAGCTTTTTAACTTAAAAATAAAATTCTAATATAAATTAAATAAAGACAGTATTTATCTCGTCCAACCTTTCATACAAGCTTTCAATTAAAAAACTAATGATTATGCTACCTTTGCACAGTCAAATTACTGCGGCCATTAAAATTTAATCAGTGGGCAGGTTAGACCTTAAATATATATCTAAAGGACATGTTTTTGTTAAACAGGCGAATAAAATATTTGCCGAATTCCTTTAAATAATCATTTATTTATAAATATTTAAACATAAATATATACTAATTCTATCATTATGACTAATTTTTAAAAATTAAAAACTATATATTTATAAAAAAATTAAAATTATATAAAATAATAATTCAAAATAAATTAATTATAACAAAATATAATTGATAGCTATTTCTAAACTTACATATTTTTAAATAAAACTAATAATTTATAATTTTTTAGTTAAAAGCTAATCCCTTTAACTATTAATATATATATATGATAAATTAAAAATTTAATAAATCAAAATCTATATATCTAAATTAAATTTATTTCTAAATAAACTAGATATATTTAAGAACGAATAACATTTCATTACTAATAAATTATTATAAATATTTTTTTTACAATAAAAAAACTAAAACTAAATAAACTAAATTAATAAACTAAGACAATTTTTTAATACCAAAATAAAAATAAATAAATAATAGATATAGATGCAAATAAATTAGGATTAGAATTAGCAAAGATAAATAAAATTTAACAGGAGATAAAGTTAAAACTCGAAATAAATATAGAAATATGTCAGAAGTAACAGTAGAATTTACCTAATCGGTAATATATACATCAGAAGTAGGAAATAATCAAAAAAAAATACTCAAAATTGCAATAGAACTGAGGTGGACAAACCCGTGAAATTACTCAAAGTAAAATATGATTCTACAGACTGCATATATCCACTAGCACCATTATTAAAAATCTCAGAAAATAAACAAACTAATAGTTTAGCAGATAATTTAAACGAAGCACTGGAAATAATAATAAAGAATAACGAATAATAGGTATATAATATAACGCAGTTTAATAATTTGATATATGCCACAGACACAGTGGCTCAGGAAGAATAATATTA
Source organism: Clivina fossor (assembly GCA_963966155.1). Lineage (NCBI taxonomy): Eukaryota > Metazoa > Arthropoda > Insecta > Coleoptera > Carabidae > Clivina > Clivina fossor. Next base: position 43,376,159 of record OZ014550.1, on the reverse strand, counting down.
ATACAGCCAATAATACATTCTCAATTGTATACTATAAATCGGAAAAAAATGACAATTTTTAATTAGCTATATTTTCTACATAAGTTAACAAAATTTGATATTTTGCTCAAAAGAACCGTTCCTTTGAGCAAAATACCAAATTACGATAGAAAGCACAAAATAGTAGGTTATATTTTTATACATATGTCACACAAATTTAACCTTTCAAAATTTTGAGTACGTTCAAAAATGCAGCAGAATTGTTATTGTAAAAATATATTTAAACATACGTGTACAAGCAAATTAACGAAAATATTTATTTAATAATGTTACAAATAATCTTATTAAAATTTAGATTATTATTTTTAATATTTTTATTAAATTAATAAAAATATAATATTGTGTATAAAATTAAATACATATGACATGAACGAAACCTATGTCATTTTATCAAGCGCGTAGAGAACCTAAACTGCGCATGTCTAAATTATAATGGCGCAAGGAATACTTATAATATTTAACATAAAAGAACATATTTATCCATGGTGTTCCTTGAGTTTTTAATTATTTCACATGAAAGTAGAATATTCACACTATATGAAACAAGTTGTGCCAGGTCTTAAATATCTTTTATATTTTCACAATAAGCGATTGAAAACACGTATTTTTAAACCCCATTTAATTTACATAGAAATTCAAACTGTACAATTTTTGTTAAGCAACATTTTCATATTTCGCGGCAACTGCGCGTCATTACTTTAGGAGGCTAATGTTTCTGGTTTCCTGTTTTAAGGTGAAAATAGACAGCGCCATATAATATTGGCTTCGCAATGTCTTTCAATGATATATCAGTATTGATTAAGGATTTAATGATTCAAGACAGCACAATCGAACAGCTATTAACTTTTCAAAAACTACATGATTTGGTGTCAAAAAGTGAATTAATCGGCTTAGAAAAGCAGTTTTATCATCTATTGAAAAAATATTTGCCAATCGCCGTTCCGGATGTGAGAAAAAATGTTTTGGAATTATTAAATATTTGTATGACAAAGGGGATATTTATCACCTCTGAATACATGGACATTGCTCATACAATATGCGAAATAACTATACGAAGGAACATTGTCACTCCGGAAGATCAAGAAATATGGATCATAGCATTTCAAATTGTTTCAGCTTTCGAAACAATTCATAAAAATTTCAATCAAACCCGAACACCTTACTTAATAAATATTATATCCACATGTTTGTCATCAACATTTACAAGTTTTCAACTTAAAATAAAGGTATGTGGAATTCTTATCAAATAATATTCAAGTTCTTCAAACTTTTTATCTTATATCTACGTTAAGACAAAGAAACACTAATAAAAACAATATTATATTTGTTAAGTCATTTACTGTATTCGTAGTTGACAAGAAAATTAATTGTGTTTATGATAAGCTAAATATGTGACCCACAAATTTATATAAAACTTCCGAGGTTAAAATTTTTTACAAGTAGTTTTCTTAATTTGTGATTTATCATTCGTAGAAAATTTTATTTATTTCTTATTTTTACCTGTATTTATATATTTGTTTTAGGCATTAGAAATGTTGAAATCGTTGATTGCAAATGTTAAAAATATTGAAACTATAGGCGACTTTCTGATGCCAGTTTGGTACGAACAAATCTTTCCTTTAATGTTTAACGGATCAAATATTAATTTTCAAAAAACAGCTATTGATTTATCATACGATATGCTTCCATTTTTGTTTAAATTTTTAAATAAAATGCCAAAATATTGGGAGAAAATCGATAAAGACATTCTAGAGCGGTAAGTGTAATTCAGATTTTTTCAATCAATTTTAGAATTAGAATAATAAAGTAATCGTAATATAGATAATAGTTTATAGATATATTGTCAAACTTTGATAAATAAAAACAAATAGAATTGTTAAAAAATCTATTTTCTATCTGTCCGATTGATTTATATAAAATATAAATTTGTAAATTTAATGAGTATCTATTTTATAACTTTATCGTGAGCGTGATATATTAATCGATGTCAAATAAATAAATTTCAAACGTATCGCTAGTGATAAAAGTTATGGAATAGGTACTTGTTGTTTATATATTTTTATTCAATTTTACGTATATAATTTTCAGATATGCCTCACACATGAAACGTTTCGTGACTACCGAAAATTGTATTTTCGCTAAATTGTGGACATTTACAGTCAAGTTATGTGGAATCAGGTTTCATAAAGGATGCCATCTTGTCAATTTAGTATTATCGGTTATTGAATGTGCATTCAAATCATGTAGCCCAGATATTCGGAAGGAAGCTTTCTACTGTTGGCAGGTAAAATATGTCACATAGTAAAAGTTTGCGATTTTTTAAAATAAACCAGAAAATTCTAATTAATTTTTATATCAAAAAAGAAGTGAATTTTTAAAAAATGAAAAATAAATTCGCAAACTTTTTTTCATAAATATAACTTATCTAATATTTAATATATATTATTTTTTCTCATTGTAGGCTTTGTTTGAATGTTTTGCATTAGAAGCAAACGAAATGTCGGAAAAACGAATAACGTTCTTGATGATTCCGTTAAAAATAAATAACACTAAAACTGATGAACTGGCACATGTGAAGTTTAATGTTTGGTGTAAATTTTTTGATGTCTTTTATACAGAGCTGGGTTAAGTACTTCTAAAAAGTACTTAAGTATTAAGTACCAGTACTTTTATAAAATGTACTTAAAGTATTAAGTACCAGTACTACTTTAAGTACTCTAAGTACTTTATAAAAAGTACTTAGAGTACTTTCTGAAAACAAAAAAAAAAGGTTTAAATTTAGTGACAAAAATTGATATATAGCAACAAAATTCTATTCAAAACAACTTTTACTAATAAAATTTTTTCATTTTTTAACAAATAATGTTAAAATTACAATTTTTTTGCAACAAACCATAAATTTTTCATGTCTGTGGTATGGGATAAATCAACAAAATTTATAATTATAATAAATTGTAAATTTTTATAGATTAATATTGCCATAATATAATACATATACAACAAAGTTATAAAGAAATACATAGTTTTAAAGTTAAATTTTTCGTTAAGTTTTAAGTAAATTTTAACCTAAATACAATGTAATTTTCTAATTTATTTTTTCCAAATATTTTTTTTTTAATTAAGCGGCTTGAAAACATTTAAAATTATATTTTGCTGTTTGCTTTCAAAAAAACTAATTTTTCAAAGTTTAAGTCACTCAACTTTTGACGATGAGGAATGCCCCTCATCGTCAAAAGTTATTATTCCAGCAAAAGAGAAAAGAAGTTCAGTTCAACTGGACCGGAAAATGAGATAGGCGTATTAAATTTTATAAATAATTTCAAAATATTTAGATATTCTTGTAAAATATTGATCTGTTCTTTAGTCATCCAAAAATTTAAAATAATAATTATTAAAATAATGCAGAATTTATCTGTCAATAAATATAAGTTCCGAAATATTACACAAACTGTATCGCAAACGTTTGTAAAACCGTTAATATATTTCAAATATTTGAAATAAATATTCAGAATCAGTATTTTTTAAATACTCTAAGTACTTACATGTACTTTAAGTATTTGTATGTACTTTAAGTACTTTTATGTACTTTAAGTACTTTTATGTACTTTAAGTACTTTTATGTACTTTAAGTACTTTTATGTACTTTAAGTACCACAAATGTACTTAAGTATTAAGTACTTATGTAAAAGCTTTAAGTACAAGTATTAAGTATCACATTTGAAAAGTACTTAAAGTAAAGTACTCTAAGTACTAAATACTTAAAGTACGTACTTAGAGTACTTTTACTTTAAGTACTACCCAGCTCTGCTTTTATATAGGAAAAAGTTGCTGTAAGAAAGTGATTATCGAACCGTTTTTGAATTATTGTTTCGGACCATTACTCAATGCGCCTTTAGCGTCCTATTTTTCTTCTTCACCACCACCATCGCCTGGAAAGAAATTTCGTAGCATGAATCTCCATACATGCAAGGCATTTCTTCAAATTTTTGGAATACGAAATTATATCGATGACGATATATTAAACACACTTACTTACTTTAAATTTGAAGGACCCGTTGTCACTCTTACCGATTTTATTACGTATTCAAAGCTATTTGTTAATTCGGTTGGCGAGGCTTGCATTTTATTGAGTTCTTTGGAAAATTGTAATAAATTTGAAGTGCAAGCAATAAATGCCGCTCTTTGGAAATCGTTATTTTATCTTACCGATTGCGTTAATAATACACAATGCAGAACAACAATTACGAAAGACATCTCCTATTTAATATTAGCGCTTGCCAGTGTAAGTTTTTATTTTGTTTTAGAAAATTTATGAACGATGAAATATATATTGTGTAATTGATTTATAGGTAGCTAGAAGGAAGACGAATTTGATACAATTTGGATTAGTACCACTTTTTACTACGATAACATCGGATGAATTTCAATTTTTTAGAGATGAAAATATGTCCGAATATTTATTTATTCCGATGATTTCAACTGTAATTAAAAAAAAAAAAGCGCTATTACAACAGTAAGTTTTTTATATATATTTTTTAATAATATTTTCTCGATTTTGGCCGACTATGGACCACGTGAAACAGCTTAGCCATGACTTATTTTCTCTCTTTTTTCTTCTTGTCTTATCTTGAAAGCCCTCAAAGGCATTAATCTTCTTTCCAAAAGTGTTCCTGTTCTTAGTATCCTCGTCCCAAATGTTCATTTCCCTGAGATTCGCCTTGATCACTCGTAAACCAGGTCATCTGTGTTTTATCATTCCTATCAAAGTAGTAAAAATTCTCTTCGTCATCCTGTTCTCATCCATTCTTCTCAGTTAGCCCTTCTCTTCCTCATTGTGTCCGTCATTCGTTCTGTTCTTTCTTTGTTACTTCTCAATCTCCATTCATTATTCACAAATCTTGATCCCAAAATTTTTCTTGTTATTTTTCTCCTTCTTTTCTATTGTACTTTATATTTATTATTCATTATTTTTAGCGATATTATCAACATATTTAAAAGCATATTTATCTACAAAAGAAATGACCCAAATTATCTAACATTTATACTAAATGTTCTACAAAAGTTTTCCATTGTTTTACAAGAAAATACTGTATCAGAGAAAATAATGATTTTGTACAAATTGTGGTTTTTAATCGAAGAAGAAATGCGAAATTATCTAAATAAACTAAATGTTGAAGAAGTTGAAAAAGATTTGTTATTGACAACTTTTTTGGAATTCTTTTTTTGGCCAATACCAACATTACATCGTATTTCTAGCGCTGAGAAATTAATTACTAAATGGAACAAAACATACGAATTATTTAATCAACATATTTCTAATGCACTCCAATACAAACTCGCTAATTTATTAATGCAAAAAGTGCATGCATTAGTTACACAAAATTCATTGCTTAGTACTGTTGCACAATTCGTATATCTAATTATTTCAAATATGAAATTCGATACTCCTACAAAAGGTAAATATTTACGGCGCTTTAAGTAAATAGATTAATGTAATTATATAATATTTTGTAAATTAAATTTTATATGAATAAATACGACGTGAAATAATTATTATTATATGTAATGAATTGGTTTTTATTTTTAGATGAGAGTATTAATAGATGTGAAGTATTTAATGCTTTGAAAAATATTTTATCGATATCGTCATTGAAAACTGAAGAAGTAAATATATACCAAACTTGTATTTCTTATTTCTCTAAATCAATCGAATCTGAAACGAATGAGAATAACCAAACAGATTGTGAAGTTCCAGATAAGGAAAGTACTTGTGAAGTACAGAATACAAATGAAATTACAAATGATACAGAAATTCGACTTATGCAATCACCTCCACCTTCGACATCAAAAACTAATATAGCATCATCACCAGTGCACAAAGATACTCCAACTAGGAAAAACGAATTAATGAAATGTACTTCAGAAATATCTCCCATTAAATGTTCTCCTCGATGTATTAGTGATGCTGCGAATGTTGCAACCGTGAATTCGAAGACGAACGAAAATGTATTCGGAATTACTCCAGATTTATTTAGCAATGAACCAGCTTCTGCTGATATAGAGAAAAAGACTGATAAAGTAACTGATATTGTCTTATCTTCCGCATCGTCTTCGCACCGAAAACATAAAACAAAATATCCAAGTTGTCGGAGCGCACAAATGATGGACTTAGTATCAGCGAAATCCATCAATACAACGCCAGTGAGAAAGAAGAAACACAGTTGCGAAACGTCTACTTTTTCATCGCCCTCTCATAATCGTATCACGAAAATTATGGAACAGTTTGAGAAAACCGAAACTAGCGAAATTATTACTGAGGATATTGATAATGAAACAATTCGATATGAAGATATTCTATGTTTTACAAAAGAATTACCTTCGCCATTTGCCTCACCGCATGCTAGTATTTTAAAGAAAAGAAAAATTCCCGATGATTCTGTCGAAGACGTAAATTTCCGAAATGTTAAGGTAATTTTATTTTTATAAAAAATTTATGCATCTATAATAATGAGATCAATTAAATAGATATAGAGTGACCACTTTTCCAGTTTTCAACTATCTATTTTGTTATAAATTTTTCAAATCCAATATTTCCAATTTTTATAGATAATTGACTTGAAATATATCCTAAGAATAAATGATAATATTTTATTGGCTAATTTGAAAATTATTTGAAAGTTAATGACATTAATTAAAATAAGTAGATTTTAGTATTTTATCTTACGATGGTACAGGGTGTATAACGGACGTGAAAAGCGGGAATTATACAGGAATTTTTTTTACGCGGAAAAAAAGCGGGAATTATGCTAGGAATTTTTTCGTTGTGCGTGAATTTTTAAAAAATTTGTAATATTTAAGGATTTAGAACGAAAGAAGCGATCGATAATAGAAGATCTTCATACAATTTCAGAATAAATAAAAAAAAAAGAAGATGCAATTATAATTTTATGATTGCGATAGTTCATGTTCCATGCTGTAATTTTGATAAATAAATATAATATACCTATGCAATAAATAACTTCGATAACTTTATCGTTAAACTTGTATATTTACATAGGGAAATTTTTTTAAATATACGGGAATTATACGGGAAATTTATTTCAATTTTCCGTTATACACGACCGATATCCATTGAATTTATAGAATTTTTATAGGCTGGTATGCCGTGATCGATCTATTCTCATCGCAGACGTTTCGTCATATATCGCAGATGGCATTAGTTTTGTTCACAGAAAAGTTTGAAACGGTTATGAGCATGCGCAATTTGATTTAAGTGGCTAAAAACAAACTGCGCATTCAAGCTATTGTATGAACAAAGCTATTCTGAATTCAGTCACCAAGCACTGAGGATGCCATCTGCCATTTTTCTATATTTCTTACCGTCATATAGCGTCGCATAGCTCCTTCATTCTTTATGTATTTTATTAATGAATACAAATTAATAAATATCTTGTTTGTATTTCTAGAGGCGACGAGTGAATTTTAGTGATCCAATAGTGTCCTGTCGAAAGTTTATTGAGAAAAAATCGGAAGATTCAACGGCCTCGGAGTCGAGAATTACACGTGCAAACAAGAATAGTAAACAATCGAACATGTCGGATACTGACGACATAGATAACGAATTTACAACAAAATGAGCTTACAATTGATAATGAGACATGTACCTATGCCAAAGAATTATTTAACATCTAATGCTACTGGAGCGGAAAGTTACGCTAATAATAATATGGATACATGTTTAAAGTTGATGAAAGATTTTAGTACGTCAGAAATTGTATCTTTTATACAGAGTGCAGGTGACTTACTTAAAAATCGAATGAAGAAAATTAATAATTAATTAATACATTTTTCTTTTAATTCTAAAAATGCAGATATAGGTATCAATATGTCTTAAAATAATTTTCCATTAGATTAAGATTGATTAGAATTATAAAAATTTGTACTGACTAGTATTAAAGTTTATATTTAAATTTTGATTTTAATAATTTTTAAGAAATATACTAAATATTATATTTACTGAGTTGTAATATTTATTTCGTATTGTTCACCAAATGCAGGTAAAATATTGGTTCATATTTCTAGCCACTTTTTGTTTGGCTATTGTGTTTGGTATATGGACATATGTAATTGTGAAAGAATTGTTTTTTTTTTTATTTATTTAGTGATAACATTTTGTAAATAAAAATATACCTCTTAAAAATTGTTATTTTTTTTTTCAATTTATTTCGCTAAAGTAGGCTCCAAACATGAGTTATTCGTGCATAAACAAGTATATACCATAGATCTTATAGTTACATGAATATTGAACAAGCATTATGTGCAATCATTTCTTATTTCTCATAAATATTTGAGAACAATTATGTTTATTGATATTGCTACACAGTTTTAAAATATTTAAATTCTATTTTCAAATTTCTAATTTATAATAAAGTTAAGATTATGTTTAATTAATATTAAAATACATTGTGAAGTATGTAATTTACAAGGTTTTTTTTGCTTGAATATATTTAATAAAATTTAGCCATTTCAAAATCGATATACTTTTATTTTCGAACCTCAACATATTTTTCTCATACCCATACACTTTTTGGTCAAATTATGTATGAATCAATAAATAAATAATTATATTTTGCCACAAACACATGACTCCAAAAAAATAATTAATATTTAATTTTCATTACATTTACATGCATATTATATTTTTAGTAGTTGGAATAGAAAAAGGTATTTCAAAAGTAAATACATAATATTTTTAATCATCATATTTATTTATTTCAATTTACATTGCTTAGAAGCCATCAGAATCATAAAATAAATTGTCACAGGACAAAATTACATACAAAAGAAAAATTTGCAATTATTATTACAAAACAACAAATTATAAATAAGTATATTTTTTTGTTAATTTAACATTTAATCCAATATTTCCAAGTTTTGGAAAAAATTTAACAATTTGGAACAATTAGCTAATGAAATATTACATATGATTATCATAATAAAAAAGTCCTTCAGAAATTATATTAAAATAAAACTGCCTTTCGATTAAAGATCTGTATTAATATTCATTTATAATCAACTTCCATCTTCATCAAAATAAATCATGTATCATTTATCTTGATGAAAACGAATTTGATTATAACTAGAACTAGAACCTAAACATTTAGATAAATAAACAATCATATTTAATAAAATAAAACTAGCTGGTTTTCTTTTATTAAATATGATTGTTTATTTATCATGAGAATAATTGGAAATATTGGACCTTTACAATCTGTAGTAACAACAATTTGAAAAATATATGAAATATTTGAATACGAAAAAGAACAAAAACAAAGGAGCATATTCTATGCCTTACATATCAAAAACGAGAACAAAATAATTACTCTATCAAAAAATAAATGTTTGATTTATTCAAAAAATGGAACGGTTTCAATCTTTGGACGTGCAGAATCTTCGGGAATTCTATCCGAGGGCGCTTCTCCGGAATCCAACATTCTCCGATAAGTAGCGATTTCCAAATCCAATACAACTTTATCAACCTTCAAATCTGGAATCCCTTCAACTTGTGTAGCGATATCCCCGCGTAAACGCATCACTTCTGCTTCGAGCTGAGCCACTAAACGAGCATTTCGCTGACGTTCAACCACAAATAGCTTCTGCAAATCTCGATTACGATTGGATAGGGCCGCATTTGCAGTTTGTAGAAAATCACGTTCTTTTTCCAAATCTTTTGTAGTCTCAAGATCGGACAATGCCCGATTGTATTCGAGTTGTAGATTATCTTTGAATGTTTCGTAAACACGTGCAGCGTTTTGTGCGTGTTTAAAATCCAAATTTTTCTGTTTCAGTGCTACTTTAAGATGATTAATTTTAGCGAGCAACTTACGTTCACTGGATATTTGATGATTATGCATGGTGATGATTGTTTTTTGCGATGTTCGGAACTCCCATAATAATCGATTGTTTTCCGCTTGTAAGCTACGCATTCTTGGATTATAGCTCACCAAATTACTCTTGTATTTTAGCATTAATAATCTAGCACGCATCTTTCGGTTAAACATGGTTTTATGCGAAGTTTTAATTATGGCTTGTAATCGTTTGTATGCTATCAATAAACGGTGATATTTTGTCTGTTTCTCTGCCATTTTCAACGTGTTTCAATACAAAATTGTATCTGCTGTCTCAGTGTTACCAGCATAAACTACAAGTTACCAACTTGGTAACCAGATTTTGTTTACAAAAATATATCTTTTAATATTTAAGTATAAAATTTATAATATAGCCAAGCAAATTCTAATGTTTTACAGAGAAAAATAATATAACTTAATCTAGCAAATACATTTCATTTTCTTTTTGAATCGTATAGTTTCAAAATACAGGTCACCAACTCAGTAACCCTGATCTGATTTACAAAAATATATCTTTTAATGTATATTATAAAATATAATTGATTTATAATGTAGCCCGTGCAAATTCTGATGTTTTAACAGAGAAAAATAATATAACTTAATCTAACAATTTATTTCATTTTCTTTTTGAATTGTATACTTTCGGAAACTGGTTACCAACTGGTTACCAACTTGGTAATCAGATTTGGTTTACAAAAATATATCTTTAAAATATAATGGATTTATAATGTAGCTAATACAAATTCTGATGTTTTACAGAGATAAATATATAATATAATTTAATCTAGCAATACATTTTATTTTCTTTTTGAATTATTTACTCGGAACGCACCGACTTTATTTACGGAATGGCACATGGGCATTGTTTTAAAGGTTTTAAATAAAATTTGGCTTCTTTAATTAATAATTTATATATTTTTATTATTATATTTTTAAAAAGTTTTATAAAATAAAATGTAAAATCTCTGTTTTACAAAGTTTAAAGTAAACGCTAGCTGTGCTAATCTAGAATATGAATGATCAAGGACTTCACACGTGCTTTATGAACTGTCAAGTCAATTCAAAGTTAACCTAGAACTTCAAATGAATTTGTTAAGTATTTTTGTTATAAATTATGATTGAAATAACATCGAAAATTGTTAAAACTGATGTGACGTGTCTGAAATTCTTTAACAAATACTTATTAGCAGGTAAAAATATCTTATTAATATTTTAAAAATAAGGTTATCTCTTGCTTTGTACAGGATTAGGTGGAAATTTAAATGTATTTTCGGAAAATGGCCAAATTATTCAAGTTTATAAAGTATTTGACGGTGAAAAAGTCCATGGTATCGTTCCAAATCAGACGAATAAAATAGCTGTCTTTGGTGCGAACATTTTAACGATACTCGAATTCGATTTTATTCGATCGCAAATTTCTAAATCGCTTGCTATTCAATTTTGTGACGATTGGATTTTTAGTGTTCAATGGTTAGATTCCGATACGCAACTAGCGTGTGTGTTTGCGAAGAATTTTGTATCGCTTTGGTCGGCGAATGATTTGAAAAACTTGGAAAATGTTGGTTGCGAAGAAAAATGTATTTTGTACAGTGCAACTTTAGTGAATAATAGTTGGAAGAATTTATTTATACTTTCCGGAACAGTTTTCGGACAGATTCTAATATGGAAAACAATTGAAAATTTATATATTTCGCCAGTTCTATGGAGATTGGAAGGCCATGATGTATGTATTATATAATTTATTTGTTTTATTTTAATTACACTATAAATAAAAATTATTTAATTTTATCTATGAGATACTTTGATGCCTAGTATTTTTAGGTATAATTACTCATTATTACTTCTATTTGTGTTTCTATTGGTTGTAGTTGTTAGCAACGTTGCTAAAACATAGCAACTTTGTTAGAGAATTAGGCTGAAATAATTCAATCAATCTTTTGTGATTTATAGGGTGCAATTTTTTCAATTATTTACGATAAACAATCAAATATAATTGCTTCAACATCGGACGATCGTACAGTACGTCTTTGGCACAATGAAAACGAAGTAAAAATTACACTAAAACACACACTTTATGGACACATTGCGCGTATATTTCGTTGTAAAATCGCCAAGAATCTTGTTATCACAGCAGGCGAAGATAGTTTTGTACATTTCTGGCATTTACACGACGGTAAACTGGTTCGGAAATTCGAAACGCATCAAAATGGTTGCATTTGGTCGTTAGATTATTGTCCCGACAAGGATCTACTCGCAACTGGAGGCGGTGATTCAGGAATTAGTTTATATCCTGTACATTTAATTAACGAAATCAAAGTTTGTGCATCCTTTAACAAGGACACTCCTAAATCTTTGACAATAACAGCTGATGGAAATTGAGCTATTATTATGGATAGTGGATTGTTGAAATATTATAAACTGGAACAAAATTTATGCGAAGATATCCATCTCCATTCTGATCTGAAAAGTTACGCAATTTTATCGACAACAAAATCCAGAAATCTTATTTCTCTAGCTGGTTTACAAGGTTCAATACATATTTACAAGGAACAAAATAGTGGATTGATAAAAATTTGTGCAGCTGAAGATGAACAAAACTGTCGAAATTTCGCACGCGCTCATTTCTAAACTCGACATTTCGACGAACTCAACGTACGTCCTTTTTTTAGGATATGTTATTGTATAAATAAATAGTCAAATGATTAATTCATATTGAATATTGTTTATAATTACTAAACAGTTGGCCAAGCGAGCCAAGCTGTGCATGCGTTTATTAAATTTTCTTAGAATATGTGATATATATTTTATTTAATATGATTTTTTTATTGAATTCATTATTTATTATTATTATATAATATAATATAAATATTATAATAATAAATGTTTTAGATTTAATACATTTAATAATTAGAAGCTGATCAGAAAGAGTTCGTAAAGACAGTGAGAGACATCTATTGGGATTTCAAGGAGATATCAATTTGCCAACATGACAGCAGTCACTGTGAAACGTGTGAAACGGTCATTTGTTTTTCAATCGTCGAGATGGTAAGTTCGTAAGTTCGTGATAGTTTTATTTTATAATATAATATTTAAAATATTTATTTAATTAACTTGATATTGTTGTAAATTATTTTTCTTAAATGTATTGTTCACTTTCTTAAAAATCTGATTATTTTGAGATATTAGGTTACCACGTGATGATTTAGTTATAAATTATGGTTAAACTGAATCCATAATGTAGAAATTTTACTAGGGCGGTCTGAGTTACCTTTATTTCAACTAAATTAATTATTTTTTTAAAAAAATTACGATACTAATATAAAAAATATGTTTGTTCTAGTCGCATCGTAAATTCAGCGCGCCACGGCATGGCTCTATGGGGTTCTACCCCAAGAAACGTTCGCAAAGGCATCGTGGTAAAGTGAAGGCTTTTCCGAAAGATGATTCTAACAAACCAGTACATTTGACTGCCTTTATTGGTTATAAAGCCGGTATGACACATATTGTACGAGAAGCCGACAGACCCGGTTCAAGTAAGTGCAGTTGTATTTTTTATATTTATACAGTACTGAGATTACTTTTGTACTTGTAATATGGAACGGTTTGATACAGTGTGAAGCAATAAAATGAACCTTTAGAGACTGTAAATTGCCTATAAAACTATCATTCTGCACAAAAATAACGTGTTTAACACGGTAAAAAATTTTTCGGCTCTAAATACAAGTCCGCGGTAAATAAATCTGACGCTTTTTGTCTAGTTAAATAGACTTCTATATGTCTTAAAACTTAAATTTGAAGGTTTTTGTCTTAAAATAATTAAAAGACAAGGGAATTATGAAAATATAATTTGAAAATCCTATGACTAAGAGCATTTAATACATTAAATACGAGTCGAGATACAAGTACAAGTTTTGTAAAACAATTTTGCAACTCCATTATGAAAACATTAAAAAAAAACATAATAAAGCACATAAATTTATTGGTATGGGACACTTCAAAGAACAACCTCTTTTAAATCTGTAATTCTTTTTTTGCGAGCATTGCTTATAATTGTAGAATTCAACTGAAACTGACTGTAGAACTACATTTATATGTATTTAGTTGGATCCATAATTCAGCACATCTAAATACATATAAATGTGGTCCTACAGTCAGTTTCAGTTAAATTTTACAATTATAACTAATGCTAATCTCTTGCGAAGCGAGAATTACAGATTTAGAAGTGGTTTTTTGCGATAAAAAAAAAAAATGGAGGGTGATGAAGTAATTCTGGCTTCCAATTTGGATTCAGCGCGTTTACGAACATAATCCGTTTTAAGACTATATTCGTAAACCGAAATGTTGTCAGATTTTCTAATATTTTAATTCAGAAAAGTTCTTTATTCGAACATATGTTGTCCGAACGCAAAAATCTTTCGTTGTTCGCGATTTGTTCGTAGTTCGAACTGTTCGTTAACCAATCATCCACTGTACTATATACGTAAGTGGTGATAGCGAAGAATTGTAACTAAAATATTGTTAATTTGCAGAGCTAAACAAGAAAGAAATCGTAGAGGCTGTAACTGTTCTAGAAACACCGCCAATGATTGTAGTTGGTGCTGTTGGTTATATCGAAACTCCACATGGACTTCGTGCTTTAGTTACCGTCTGGGCAGAACATTTGTCCGAAGACTGTCGTAGACGTTTCTACAAGAATTGGTAAAAAAAGTGTTTGATTTAATAAAAATATTTAGCGATCCGATATTAATGTTTCAAGTTTTACTAACCTCTATGATATAGCTCTCCAATGATAGCATGAGAGTTAAACAATTTTTCATTGCATACGAATTGAAATTCGTAGGGATGAATTCGAGGGTAGTGTCTCCTCTCAACGATGAGACCTAGCCCTCTTTTCTTTTAGTTCCTCGTTGCTTTCTTGGGATCCATATCCTCCCTGCAGTAGTGAATATGTTTGTTCTTTAGGTATAAGAGCAAGAAGAAGGCCTTTACGAAAGCATCGAAGAAATGGCAGGATGATTTGGGTCGCAAATCGATCGAGAGAGATTTAAAGAAAATGACCCGTTACTGCAAAGTTATTAGAGTCATTGCTCATACTCAGGTATTTCTTTTTTTAGTTACATTTTTGTTTACATATTTTTGTTTGTAGCGTAGTGTATTAATTCCAAAACAAAAATATTTTGTTATTTAATATAAGTTTTCAATTATTTTTTTTATGGGGGTTTAAAAGTAACTACATTTTATATTTATAAGGCATATTACTTACTAGTTTAACTCAAAACTTGTTTTACTAGTTATAATGGAAAATTCTGTTGAATTAGTTGAACTTGATTGATAAATTTTACGCTCGACATACAGTTCGGGGCTTACCCCCCGGCTGGCGAAATGGAAAACTACCCTATGTAGTTATTCTTCGCGGTGTCGTAGACCAAATGCTCTTCGGGAGGTGAATCAGACATATTCCATCATCCGAGCGTAGTCTCTGGACGATGACGCGAGGAAAAACCATGTCTTATACATTCTTTTTTTTAATTTTTTCAATTTATCGAAATAATTAAAAAGTTGTACAAATTTAAAATTGGTAACAATTTGTTCAGATGAAACTATTGAAACAACGTCAAAAGAAGGCACACATTATGGAGATTCAACTAAATGGTGGTACCATCAAGGATAAAGTACAATGGGCCCGTGAACATTTGGAAAAGCCAGTCCCTGTTTCGACTGTATTTGACAAAGATGAAATGATTGACTGTATTGGTGTTACCAAGGGTAAAGGATATAAAGGTAATTATTCATTATATATATTCAGTATTTATTCCGATTAGTTTCGTGATGATAAAGTGATTTTGTGCTAACTGATTATTTTGATGTTAAAAATTCATGTTGCCTTTCTTCTGACTATTCATAATTATTGTGTAATTTCAATGACTGCTTATATTTGTAAATAAACTAATGAATTATTATTGATTGATAGGTGTAACATCGCGTTGGCATACAAAGAAATTGCCACGTAAGACGCACAAAGGTCTGCGTAAGGTTGCTTGTATCGGCGCATGGCATCCATCTCGTGTATCGTTCACCGTTGCTCGTGCCGGTCAAAAGGGCTACCATCACCGCACGGAAATCAACAAGAAGATCTACCGCATTGGTGCTGGCATTCACACCAAAGATGGCAAGGTAGGCTCAAAAGAATTTACTAGTTTTAAACTTGATTTACATTATACCTAGATTCGGCTAGAAACTTTGACTAGTTTACATACTAGATTGGAAACTAGAATCGTCTTTAATGTAGTTAAAACTTTTTATTTAAGGCGCATGTTCATACTTTTTAGTTGTATGCAGGCGTGGAATTGGATGTGAGTAGGTTTGCCAACGTCCAAAATGTACGTAGTGTTTATATACCAGTTTGTTATTGTGTGAAAGTAAGAGGTTAAGTACAAAATGAATTTTCATAGACGTAAACAGGAAAACTAGTTAAAATTTCTAAGATTTTAAAGCTTTCTGAGTTACTTAGTTACACATTTACACTTTGCACAGAGTTGGTAGCAATGACCGCTAGTGCGCAGATCTAGTATAGAAACTTGGATGAAAAATTGGTCCGAACCTAGTTTGAAAATCAACTTCTAGACGATTCTAGTTTGAAAACTTGGCTGAATTTTTTCAGATTTTCATTATCCAAGTTTTGACAAATGCGTCTAGTATGTAAACTAGTCAAAGTTTCTAGCCGAATCTAGTATAATGTAAATCGAGCTTTACAAAATACGATTCATTTTTTTTGTTTAAATTTTAATCATATTTGTTTGGCATTTAAAAATAATTTTAAATTTATTAATTTGATTGCCTATGATGATAACCTTGAGAGCCAAAAGGATTATGAAACATAAATGAACAGGAATGATAGGACTGAACGGCAATCATTTATTTAACTAATTGCATCGAAATTAATTAATTATTATTTCGTAAATACATGTTTTCTTTCTGTAATAGGTAATTAAGAACAACGCGTCAACCGAATACGATTTAACCGAGAAAAGCATCACACCAATGGGCGGTTTCCCGCATTACGGTGAGGTGAATAATGATTTCATCATGTTGAAAGGATGCTGTATGGGACCAAAGAAACGTGTTATCACGTTGAGAAAATCCCTCTTGGTACACACGAAACGTGTCGCATTGGAGAAGATCAATCTGAAATTCATCGACACGTCGTCCAAGTTTGGACATGGTCGCTTCCAGACTGCCGCCGACAAAGCGACGTTTATGGGCCAGTTGAAGAAGGATCGTGTACGTGAAGATGCTGCAGTTGCTGCACCAGCTGCTTCGCAAACGAAGGCTTAAGTTATTTTATTTTTATTGTATGTAATACAGTGAAAGAGAATAATAAAAATTATATTTACGTTTAAATTTATGACTGTTTTTGTTTTTGTTCCCATAAAACAAATAAGCAAATGTCAAATACAATGTGACAAATTTTGTTTAGAAGTTGTGATAAGTTTTAGGGTTACCACGTTACCACCTCTCCGGTTTTTGCCCGGAGTATCAGAGTTATTTGTTGTAATCTCCGGATTAAACTAAATTTATATGTAGTCATATAGTTTTAAGTTACAAAAATAAGTAAGTCATTACTATGATCAGTGATAAATTTATAGTCAAATCGAAATATTATTTAGTTTAAATGTGTAAGCGTTGAAACGAATTTCAATTTTTTTTTTATTGTATTAAAATTAAAATGTTTTTATATTTAAAAATAGTAGTTTTAATGTAATAAATTTTCTAAATCTTCCGGTCATCAAAATCTTCGGGTTGAAATAAAAAGGTGGTCACCCTAAATAAGTTTATAATTAAAAAATTTATCAATTCTTTTATTATGCATATAAAATATTTATATTTATTAATTTATTCACTATAAATGCTAATTATTGACATTTAACTACAATTAAAAAGAGAATGATATTATTTTAATATTTTGGAATGCAAATATAAATATATCTTTAAAGTACTTTTTTCGTTTGCCTGATAATTTTGTAAAATTTATTAAATCAGATTTTGAAGCGATGAACAAATCGATGCTGTTATTAATAATTATTAATTATTTTTTCCAAAAAATCTTTAACTGCAAATAATTCATACACAAGCACTGTTAGAATTGTCGTAAAAATTAAATTTGCTTTGCGTCATTTCCCTTTGAAACATATCCAAGATATTCTCCTAGGGTCCTAGGATCTCTTTTTATTTATTAAGACCGATATTGTATTTGTAAATTTCAAACAAGAAAATTTTTATCATGGAAATCACATTGGGCCTTAGACAGGTCAATTTATGTTCCATTTCTGTGTAATATATATCTATATGAAAATGTGTTTAATATAATCACGCGGCAAGAAGTTTATATTAGATTTCGTTATTATTTTTATTAAGAAATTTTTTAGTGCATTTGTTTGCATATTAGTAGAGGAAAAAATGAATTTATTTTTAAGTTAAGCATCAATTTCTAAGGCAAATGTTTTTTCTATTAAAATATATACCATTTTCTGTGTCTGTGTATCTAGATAATAGATTTTAGCATGTAGAAAGAATTGCAAAAATAGCTTTTAAAATATATTTGCGTTCAAAGCTAAGAGCATCGTATTCCACCGCGAGGAAAAAATCCAGTATTACGACAGTGTAGTTTGAAATGTAGTAACACCGAATATTTGGCTCGCGAATTGATCGGCGATCCCACCTTGGAGTTTGTCGCAACGCCAGCCCTTGTCCCGCCCGAGATCATAATGGACCCGCAATGGCAACAACAGATCGAAAAGGATCTCAAGGAAGCTCAGAAAACTGCATTGCCCGAAGTCGATGAACAGTAAAGAAGAAGAAAAATCATATTTCCCAGTTAAAACAAGATTCAGATCCATTTCGATTATTTATTTTCCACAAGTTTTATGAATCTGACTGTTGTTATTTGATATTTTGTTGATATTTTTGTATTATCCCCATCATCTTGTTATTACGTAGAAATAGTTTTTTTTTGTGTTTGTAATAAAATAAAAATAAACTCACCATTAACTAATTAATTATTTTTTTATTTCAAATTTACAGTGTGCTTATAATACACAGATTGTCTTTGAAAAGATAATGGCCCGTATTTATAGTTTATATAGTTTTTGCATATTCGATAATAATTTGTAGAAATAAATATTAAAACAATATTACTTGGATTATTTACTTTATTTAAAAAATTAAAAGCATTTTTATTACAACTAATAATGTTTATATATATATATATATATATATATATATATATATATATATATATATATATATATATATATATAAGTACCAAAAATATATTTTAAATTTATGTAATTTTACTTAGGTTTTAACCAGTTAAAATAACAATATTTTGTAATTTTAATTGTTATTTTAATTGTTAATTAAATATATTTTTGTACAGTTTGTATTAGATTTGTAACAGATAAAAATAACAATATTTTACTGGTAAGATTACCAGTTTTTATGGCAAAAATTACATTCGATAAATCATATTAAAATTACTTGTTATAGTATTTGGTTTTTGCTTAAATTCCGGGGGAAGATCAATGCATTTTTCTTTTATTTAATAAAATTAACTAATGATTTAATTAGTCAAAATTTAAGCAAAAAACCAAATCAATTTTGACAAACTAATTAAATATTACTGGTAAAAATCTTTCAGAACTCATTATATTAAAATAAAACTGCTTTAGATTAATATTTAATTAATAATCGACATTTCGACAAACTCAACGTCCAAATATGTCATTTATATCATTTGTTCTTTTGTTGAGTTCGTCGAAACGTCGATTATTAATAATAAATTGACGAATTATATGATACGGCGCCATGTGTAATTAAGAATATATAAATATATAAAAACGCGTGTATAAAAACGCAAATAGTTCTTTAATTTTTATGTAACTCTTTTTTAGAAATTTGGTTTCGGGCAAAAGCTGCCAAATATGGGAAAAGTGAATTTAGTTTTTTCCGAAGAAATATATTGATCATATCCGAATCAATTAACTATGGAATTTTGAATTTAAATCCGAACGGCGTCTTATTTATATATTATTATTGTGTCAATGAAGCCAATGAAACTGTAGGAGATGTGTGTTGAGAATATCCCCATTTATATCCAGAATGCAATTGTGCCCAAATTGTTACCAGAGATATGTCCATCGGGAAAATTGATATTTCAAAAAGGTAAATTGTTTTTTTTTAATTAAAATAAAAACTGTTTTACGGGGATTAGGATTCTGTTTTAATTATTCTTTGTATAAAAACGTGAGCCGTTTCGACCACGAAAGCTTTGGACGGTTCGTGTTCTTTATCATGGTGCAAAATTTTGTATCAATGACATTTTTAAATTGAAACAAAACAAGTTTCGTCGAAACGTCGGGGACTCAATGTCCCCGTCTTTATTTCTCTTTCTTGATGAATACGGACGTTGAGTACGACTAGAGTAGTACGTTGATTATAAATAGAAAACATTTAATACAGAACTTTAACCGTAAAACAGTTTTTATTTTAATACGAATGAGTTTTGCAAAAATGTTTTCAATGTTAAATAGTTTTTTGTTCTTTATCAAAATTTACTAAAAAGCCTGTGTGACACGATGCATTAAATTGCAGAAAATGTAGAAAATTGAGTTATTGCGCATTTTAACGCGTTGATTTTCTGCATTTTAATGCATCGTGTCACACAGGCTTTATAGTAAAAAATCTTTTCAAAACTTATTACATTAAAATAAAACGGCTTTAGTTTCTAGTTTTGTATTAATGAACTATATAATTTTTAATTTATTAAAAACAAGCCAAAAGATTTCTATAGTACTTATAAAACTTATAGAATAATACAAAATACCAGCCAAAAAAACTATAAATTTCATGATCCTAATTACTTATTTTTGTTACCGTCTAGTAAACTATGTTCTATTTATTAACTGGTTAAATGTTATTTGTATTCATTTCTTTCTTGATGAAGATGTGTGTAAGTTGAGCCCACATTGATTATAAATAAATATTAATACAGAACTAGCCTTCTAAAGCCGTTTTATTTTAATATAATGAGTTTTGAAAGATTTTTTACTGTTATTATTATTAGTTAAAAAAAAAACAAAAAACAATTTAAAATAGTAAAATATTTTTCAGAATTCATTGTATTAAAATAAAAACTGTTTTAGAATTTTAGATTCTATTTAATTATTTTATTAGAAAAAACGCGACGTTTCGACTCAAGTTTGTTGCTCATATATTTTTTGCTTCATATTTTAATCGAAATCTTTCCAGAACTCATTATATATTAAAAATAAAACTACTTTATAGAACATAGAAATAAGTTAGTAGACACCCCGTAACGAAATAAGTAACTAAATTATTTATAATTAATTTTTACGATTTTTTCAATTAATTGGAAAGTCAAATTTGTGAATCGTTTTGTGCAAAAAGGGGCACTGCATTGAAATAATTTAAATAATTTGGCTTCCTCGTTGGCTTCCATTAATTGAAAATGTTCCGAATTTGTGGGGAAGAAATCGGTCAAAAACCGGGATAATATATCCATAGTTCAAGGGGTGCCTTTTAATTTTTGTTTCACATGAAACAGACGAAGGAGTTATCATTGTTACCGCACAGCCATCCAAGTTTTGGCAGAGCTTTCGAAGAAATGGGTTAGAATTCGGGGACGATTTCCAACAAAAGTAATAAATAAAAATTCCTCGAAAGAAGTTCAAAGTCTATTCTTCTTTCACTGCCAGAAAATCGCGGTTTGATATCTTTTGTAGTTTCACAGAAAAAAATTCATAAAGTTAGTCTGATAATTTTTTACTGTTATTACATTTTTTGTTAATTCCAAAAATGTTTCAATTTCAGTTCGGAGTAATTTTGCGGTGGCGATGCCCAAAAGAACATAGGTTCTTCAGGTGTGAAAATAGCGCAATTGACAATTTGTAGTACACAAAGATTTAAAATCGGGGGACAATGCAATTTAATAAATGTATTTTTCAATAAAGTCCTTAAACAAATAACTGTATATTTTTGATTTTTCCCCAGTTCCTCAAATATTAAAAAATATTAGTAAATCTTTCAAAATTGTCAATTCTTGTCAAATTTGTTTAATATTCTTTAAAAAATTGTTAGAAAACCAAGTTTGTTATTCTTCCTAAATGCAGTACAAAAAAATACAGTGACCTTGCTGGGAAAGCTTATAGGCAACCAGTTTAACTCAGTGCATTGCGAGATTATATTATAAGCTACGCTTTTTTAACAAGAAATGAAAATTTTGTGTCAGGAAAACCAGTCTGTATTGCAAACATCATGCTATCCTGATAGTGTTTTTTTTAGCAAATTTGTTATCTTTTCATCACAGTTTGTTTGTTTGTTTTTTTTTTAGGAGAAAAACAAATTTTTACACACAAATTTGTTTTGGGGGTTGGCTTAATTAATAAGGGGGTGTCCTAGGGGGTTGATTTGGACTGTGAGGGGAGGTGCAAATTTTCTTATTTTTGCGAATTTCCCAGCTATTTTCGAGATATTCGCGATTTAAAGATTTTTTTTCAAACATTAATAATTAATAGCCGAGGGCTCGTACGGAGTTGGGGGTTGAAAATGTTATAGCAACACAAGTGCTGCCGAGCAGATTTCGTTATTTTTGCGAAATTTGCAGCCGTTTGCAAAATACTCACAATTTTAGTTTTTGAATTTTTATACACAAATTTGTTAACTTTTTATCACAGTTTTGGGGGTTGGCTTAATTAATAAGGGGGTGTCCTAGGGGGTTGATTTTTGGATATGTTGTAGTACGTATTTGATTTATCTTAGGGATTTGTAAGGGGACGGCAAATTTTGTTATTTTTGCGAAATTTCTAGCCGTTTTCGAAATATTTGCAATTAGAGATTTTAGATTTATTACAGATTAATAGTAATTAGTAAAAATTAGTTTTTGAGGTAAACAAATTTTGGGGGAGGGAATGGGGGAAAAAATAAATGCAACACAGCATCTGCTTTTAAGAACTTTATTTAACAATAAAAAAATACATTTCACAAAATATTTCTCGCAATTTAAATATAATATATATAAAAAAAATCAGATTTTTTTTTCATATTTTTATCACAGTTTTGGGAGTTGGCTTAATTAATAAGAGGGTGTCGTAGAGGGTTGATTTTTGGATATGTTGCAATACGGCCATAATTGACTCCCCTCCTAGACAGATACCACCAATAAACCAGATACGTACTACAACATATTCAAAAATCAACCCCTTCCGACACCCCCTTATTAATTGCATTAAACAATTTCAAATAAGCTTGATTAAAATTATACAATATAATAAATATTAAAATAATACTATGAGACGATGTTATCGCTTCTATCAATGATGGATTCTTCTAGCATTCTATTGTTTTCCATCTTCATCATCCATTCCATCTTCGGTTGTTGCACAGTTTAGACTAGAATGGAAAACATGTTGTAGAAATTTGGACACCCCAGTCTTTATGTAAAACTGAAAAATCAATAAATCTATATTGAATAATTTTCAAACTAAATATTTACTTTAAACAATGCCAAATATTACAAACTAAATCCAAAATTATTTCGAGAAATTAGGTTAGGTTCATATATTTTAATATGATTCATTAAAAGCAAATAACATTATAAACTTTTTTAATACTTCTAATTCTAATTCTGAGCGAGAAAGAATAAAACTTGAATTCAGAAAGATTTTTTATTGATATTTTTTGTATCAACGCCTAAATTATAGACAACCAACACAAATACATTGTGCTGCAAATTGCCTATTATTAAATTAGTTATTTGGCTTTGATGAATTAAAAAACCAAAAAATTTTATGATCTAGTTACTTTCGTATGTTGTTAATTTCTAGTAATTTATGTTCTATGTTCTGTAAATATCATTTGTATCTCAGATATTTTACACACACTCACCCATTATTTATAGTTTCCAATACTTTCGGAACACCTCAATCATAGATTTTCTCTGTTTGTTATTTGGTAAATTTTATCAGCTGCAGCAGCTGCCAATTATAATCATTCAGTATTTATCGAAAATATTTCATTAATCGACAATTGAACTTTATCACAATTGTACAAAAATTCATGGTGAAATAATTTGTTTAAAACATATTTTAAGTAAATCAATCAGCAAATTTTACAAGTAATTTAATTTTACAAATTTATGGACTTATTGCCGCCCCCCGTGAAGTTGGTATCCATTTTTAGTTATTACCAAGGGGGGGGGGGAGGCAAACCACTTTCTCAAATTTTCTACACCAGATTGTACAAATTTTGAGTATGATTGTTAAGTTTGTAGTGATTTTTCGTTGATTTTTAACAGATTTTATACGAAATTTCTAAGATTGAAAGTATTTTAATCAAGAATTTTTACGAAATTTTTAAATGATTTTACGAAAATTTTGAAAGGGATTTTATTTAATTTGCACACCAGATTGTCTATAAGTGATTTCCTCCCTCGGTTATAACAGTTTGTTTATAAATATATTTGTTTATATGTGTACATACTAAAAGAAGAAAAAAAAACCTAAACCAACCAAGTAACCTAACCTACCCTAAATTGCCAATTACGTAAAAATACTGTATGTATAAATAGCCACTTTCAATTTTTAATTACGTTTGATCATCCAATAACAAACAAAAAATTTTTGTTTTTTCGCTTAGCCGTTGAAAACTATTTTCTTTCGGTTTATCCGGATTTGGTTCCTATAGTCGTAACACTAATTGTTGTAAATTCGAGTAATGTTTAATTTATAGGTGCTGACGTAAGTCATCCGTCACCAGACCAAACGGATATACCAAGTGTTGCAGCCGTAACAGCAAGTTGCGATACAGACGCAGCATTTCAATACAACTTCAGCTGGCGGCTTCAACCACCGCGACAAGAAATTATTTCCGATTTAGAAAATATAGTTCAAGAACAACTGTTGTTCTTTTATAGAAAAGTGGGCCAAAAGCCACATCGACTCATCTTTTTTCGCGATGGCGTCTACGAAGGACAATTTCGAGAAGTAAGCATTCAGCTATGTGAACTTACTAAACTAATATATTTATAATAACTATAGTTTAATTGTATATATATATATAATTATAATAATAGTTAATTAATTGTAGTTTTTTGTTTAAAATATATATTAAATAATATTATAACAATATTAATATGACAGCAAAATTATTTATTTTTATTTGAAAATGTAATAAAATTTTGACAATTTTAAACAAACATATATATTTTTAATAGCACAAAGCATTCAAAGATCATGAATTTTATTTTTCTTTGCAATTTCGTTAATTTTACTCATTTTAAAATTCTAAATAAATTTAATTTGTAAATATTTGAAGAAAATTTTTATCTGGAAAATATTATTTCTTTAATTTAATTCTCTAGACACATTATAGATAAGATTCATTAAACATATTGTATATACAATATGTTTTGATTATTTTAATTGTCAATATATATTGTTAATTAGAAAAACCAATTAGAGAAATAAAACTATTGTGTTATTTTCTTTTATATTTCAAACTTTGAAGTAATTTATAAAGAAATGTTCGATAATTGATATATAAAATGAAAATAATTGCAAACTACATTTTACTTTTAATTTGTTCTTATTTATTTATTAGTTTCTTAATCACACGGTTAACCATGTAATTAAGTTCGCAAAACACACTTAAATATCTTGTTAACTATCACTTAACTATGTGATTAGATTATCAAAACACAATTTTGTAATTAAATAATTAAAACGCAAAAAAAACTAATTAAAATTTCTAATAAAAATACAAATTTAATAACTTAATCGCATGTTTAACTATGTGATTAAGTTATCAAAACACACTTAATTATCTTAATAATATATTTAATTAATTTAATTACTAATTTCCTCTATTACAATTTTTCTCCAATCAAATTTCTTCTCTCTTCATATTATTTCATCTCCCCATCTCAAATTTCTGTAAGAAAAATGAAAAATTCCACATTAAATATTCTCTCTATAACCAAATAAATATTTACTTAAAAAGATGCAAATTAATTAATTTAATAATTATCTAACCTTTTCATTCAATATTTATTGGAAATATTTCACTAATTTAATCCAGGTGAAGTGGTAGGTTTGTGCCGCCCCGCTCTTCGTTGTGTCCATTCGGAGAAAAACACGTTGGTGTCCAGCGCCTGTCATCCGACATTGATATTGGTTTGTTTCTTAATGAATATAAATTTGATATAAATTTGCAGAATGCTCTGAAACATTTTTAAAAATTAATTTGTTGTATAATAAAATTATTTTCAGATAATAACACAAATTAGTACTTCATTATTGTGCAGTTTAATTATTTTTATATAGGTATATGTTAAAAAAATATTTGTAGTCAACTTTAAGTTAAACGATCTGTTAACGATAAAATCACATGAATCAATAGTATTTCTATCAAAACTTTATTTAGTTTAGCGTTATCGTAAATATATTGGCAATAACTGAAGAAGCATTTAGTCCGAAACAATGTTTGGTAATTTTCAAATTTGTTTTAGATATCATACAAATTTTATAAACATCCAAACAGCAAAAGGATTCGAACTCGGGCCCGCATGCATCCGAGTGATATCACGCTTCAAACCGCTCGGCCATACAGATTGACAATTAAAATTTGAAATATAATTTATTTTTCATCAATTATTTTTTACCAAAATTAAAAAAAAACAAATTTTTTATTTTGTTTTAAATTTAATGAGATTTTATTTTGATTATTTTTAATTTTTGTAGTATAATTACAGAGAAAAATCTAAAAGTAAGCATTTCCTATTAAATTTATGCATATATTTTTCATAAATAGAGAGTTATCACACTTGACCGCTAATGGTTACCATAATATTAAGCAATATTAGCGAAGAAAAACATATTTAATAACATAAGTTAAATTTATAGAATTTTCTGGACTGGTAAGCCGTGCCGTGGTTAATCTATCCTCGTTGCAGACATTCTACCATACATCGTAGATGGTATCCTTAGTGCTTGTGACTGAAGATGCCATCTACGATGTATGACAAAACGTCTGCGACGAGGATAGATTGACCACGGCATACCTGTTCACTTTTTTTCATGGCGAAAAAAGTTACATGCAAAAATAGCAGGGTGAAAATTTAGGTGTGCAATCATTACAATAAAGTCGACTTTTTGTTATTTAAGATGAGTATAGTTGAAAGTCAAAAAAAAAAAAAAAATATGTCACAAGGAAGCTATGCACCAAGTTTCAGCCAAATCGGAAACCCAAAAGTTTTTTCGACCTCAAAATTGGGTGATTTGACATGGAATGACCAGTAAATATTTATTACTAAAATCAAGTTTAATCTAGTTTAATAATTTCAATGTCAATTCAATTTCTAAGATAAAATTATTTTTTAGAATTTATTAGAAATTATTCAATTTATAATTAAAAAACATTTACTACTTAATTATTTTCCATCATCAAGTCATCAAAATAAAAAACTGAAATCAATTATCATAAATCATAATGTCATATTACAATCATTTGTTTTTTTAAATAAATATGACAGATACAGTTAATTTACAATGATTATTTTATTTCGAATTTAATATTTTCACTTCGCTTCAAATTAAATTCAAATATCAAATATCAATTTATTCGGCATTTTAAAGGCTTTTTGTTTCTGTTCGTCACGTGAATATTTCGTAAAATATGAATGAATTAAATGGACAATACGTAAAAATCGTGCTGAATATAAGGCAAGGACGTGGATTTGATTTTCTCAAAAATCCCTTACTGATTCAAGCCACTCTGAATGGCCTCAGAATTGATTCGGATCTAATTGCTCCGGACTCAAATCCTAATATCTGGACTGAACTGATTTGGGAAACAGAAAGAAAAGAGGTACCTAAAGATTTTTTTCTTATATTGCAAAAAATTTCTTTGTATTACTGCGACTTTGCCCAAGTAGAAAGAATATATATATATTGAAAAAAAACTTTGAAATATAACACGGAAAAACATCTGTGCTTTGTCAAATTGTTAGAAAACAAATCTTTGTCTTTGTCCAAGAAAAGCATTTGATTTGTTAAATTTAATTGTTTTTCTTTTTCCACTTATTACCTATTGTATACATATTGTTACTTTCTTTTTTGCAATTACATTTTATTTTAAATTTATAACAGAAAATACAATATAGTAAGCTTGTATTATTTTTAAATCAATCAATAGCATTAAAAATAAGTTTTATCTTCAATTTGCATTTGTTATTGAAATACTCTCTTTTATACTTAGAAAAATAGTTATAATTTTTATAAAATTGTGGACACAAAAACTGTTATACGATAGAAACTCAGAATTTGTGTGTTTGGCTTTATTTGTTTAGTCATAGTTTATAACAAAACCAAATGGTCTTAAACTATAAATAAAATTTATATTATTATAATTTTAGGTTCGAAAACTTCGTAGTTCCCTTGTTCCTCTTCGCGTAGAATGTTTTACAACTGATGCAGACAATCGCCAAATTAAACTTGGTTTTCTCCTGTTACCTTTACGGAGTGCTCGAGCTATTAGTGCTAAATTAGTCGTACAAGTAGATCACAAATGGCACAAACTTGTCAATGTACCCACCGAATTTAAAGTTTCACATCCAGAACTATCGATGACGTTGACGATCAGAGATAAATTAATCAGTAGTGAAGTAACTGAAATTTTGGTTAGTATTATATACGTTCGATACATCCCAGTATACAGTTTGTTCATGTATTATTGTTTTTCTGATGAGAAAAAAAAGTTGTAATTTCCAAATTTAATAATTTTACAAATTAAGAATTTTAAATTTATATTAATTTTAATAGTATAAATTATTTTGTAGTTATTATAAATGTACGTGTTTAATGTTGTTATAATTGATATCCGTTTATGCACATAACTTTTAGAACATTGTTTTTTTAAAAAATAAATAATATTATCATAAATTTTAAATTGTCTCTCCAATTAAAAATTAATACAAAAATATTTTTTTTTAAATAGAAACACTATACTTATATTGTTAAATTATTAACATAGTAAAAATCTTTCAGAACCCATTATATTAAAATAAAACGAATTTAAATTAAATAATGCAGAACTAAAAACCCTAAAACTTTTTTATTTTATTTAAATGTTTTTTATAGCAAGTATCAAATCCGTCATCGAGTGCGATAACTCATTATTCTGGTAAAGATCAAAATAACGCAATGGTGATACCAATTTCTTATTTGAATGAAGGTGTAATCCAAATTGGAGAAAATTCTCCACTTATGGAAAAATATAGTTTATCTTTTCGAATTGGGACAACATATAATCTTGATTTATTGCTTCCAAGAGATATGGTATTTAAACCAAATAATGACAAATACTTTTTGGCCATCAATATTTTAGGAACGACAATAAACACCAAACACTACTTCAATAATCTGCACGTACCAATTACGTTGAATGATAGAATCCATTGTAAAATTCAATCTACTTTAGATATTCTTCAATTGTTTTTTGAAAAATTTCAAGAAATTCCTCTTAATTTATTCCATGGCGCAGAAATGATTGGTTTTTCTAGCATATGTTTAAAAACATTTATTTCAAATGCACAAGATCTTGATAGTCCATTGCTGTATGACCAATCGTGTAAATTTAGCACAGTTGAAAATGGTTTAAATGGTTTCATACCACTTGGATCAAATGGTCGAGAACCACATGTAACGATAAGTGTTATGCTTAAAAAATTTCCTGTAATACAATCAGTTTCATAAATAAAATTCTGTAAATAGATAGCATATTTATGTCAAGACAGTTTTGATTTTAGTTACCATGGCTACAGTAGTTGTTGTTATACAAATTTTTCATTTCCATAAATTCATACAATTTTTAGAATGTTCCTGTGCCTGAGATGGTTATATGCTTCTCCTTTTCTCTCTCTCTCTCTGTCTCTTTCTTTCTCTCTCTCTCTCTCTCTCTCTCTCTATATATATATATATATATATATATATATATATATATATATATATATATATATATATACAGAGCGAGTGTAAAGTTTGGAACTATCGCAATAAATTTTTTATTAAACGTTTTTGAAAAAAATCCTAGAACACGTCGATTTTTATTTTAAATGAGACATATTTTACTGTGATCGTCACTTAAAGATCGTCTTTTGTTTTTGAGTTATGACGTAAGCGATAATTTTTTTAAATGGAAACCCTAATTTTTTATGGTGAATTTGGAAAGAACATGAAATTCTAAGACCAAATATGATAAAAAAGTATGGTACTGTATTTTGAAATTTTCGAGATAATTGCCGTTAAAGTTTTAAAACAAAAATCTGATAACAATCAAGAGTTCCAATAAAAATTGTGTAATTGAGTGAAAAACAAAGAAAAAGTAAAATAATAACACTTATTTTATTTTGACATTTTTAAATTGTATAATTCTGACAGTTGTAGCTAATGTTTTTTGTTTTATACACTAATAACTAAATTCATTTTGCCAATTTAATTAGTTTTGAAATTTTATATTTGAAATTTTATATGGTTGGAAACGGAATAAAAAGTACTACCAAAATCAATAATAAAAAATATAGGTTTCCATTTAAAAAAATTATCTCTTACGTCATAACTCAAAAACAAAAGACGATCTTTAAGTGACGATTACAGTAAAATTTGTCTTATTTAAAATAAAAATCGACGTGTTCGAGGATTTTTTTCAAAAACGTTTAATAAAAGATTTATTGCGATAGTTCCAAACTTTACACTCGCTCTGTATATGTGTGTGTGTGTTTTATTCTCTTTGCCCACTGAAATATAGTAATAACTGCAAGCCGAGAGAGATAGCGATATACGGGGATTCGCGTCTTTGTCTTTCCTATTGGCGTAGCATTGCCACTACATGATAACTTAGATAGCTATGAGAAAAGAATCTCACTGCTATATTGAAAAAATGTCAAATTAATATATCAAAAATGATAAAAATACCTTTTATAGAGGAATTTCCCAATAAAATCTCATTACGTATCGTTTAGCCGATGCATTTAGCTACACAATTTAATATGCAACAACATAAGATTTTCGCATTTTTACCGCAAGAAATCGCATTTGAATTTCAAATGCGCAGAAGTGTAAGACAGTGATAGAGATCCCCGTATCTCCCATCTCTCTCGGCTCGCATTGGCGCTACTAGAACACATAGGCAGTGCACATATCCAGTTATTACTATATTTCAGTGTCTTTGCCTTTAACATCAGGACAATATTTGTCTTTTGTTTTTAATAATATATTTGCAAATGTTCATTTTTAAAACACACTGTATTACTCCAAAGCCATTAAATTACAGCTACGCCACTGATCGAAAAATTATTTAATATTTTTTATGATGTTATATTGTAAATCTTTGAAAATAATGCGACTTTTAAAAGCATTGATTTTTTAATATTTGATATTATATTGGAAATCTTAAGACATATTAATGTTATGTTGAAAGAATGAAATATTTCTCTTATAAGCCTATTGAAAAAAAAAATAGAAAACATTCTTGTTTTTATAACGTTAGTGGTTTTGACTTTCAAATTACTAATTAAAATATTTATTATATTTGAAACTAAATTTCAGATAAGTTATTTTTTTTTAATATATAACATTAAAATTAATTGTAGCATTGTATCACTGAAATATTAAATTAATAATATTTTTATCAAAATTTAAAATCTAATAATTGAATTTAATATTTAAATTACTCATAAAAAATTTCCATATAATTTAGACCGAAAATTTCATTTTATTAAAAATATGTTGACTTTGGTAAAAATCAATATTTGTTTATGCAAAATATTAAATTAATATGTACAATATAAGTTAATTTTAAATAGATTGTTTTTATTTATACACATCTGAAACTCAAATTTGAATTTTGAATTAATTTTTAATAGACCTTTTTTATAAATAATAAATACAAAAATTAATTTATTATAGAAAAATTACAGTGCGATTAAAAATTTGTTTTCATTAAAAATTATCAAACTATTAACATTTTTTTATGAAAATATATTCATTTGAGCGAATTTTTAATGAACGTTGGGCTAAGAGAATATATGGAAATAATTTTTTGAAAGTAACGTTTGCGTGAATTGAGAGTGTTTTGAGTTATGTTAATTTTGCATCGAATGCTAGTGTATATCACACCATTGCATGTATTACAATTATTTCAGAATTAGCAAAGAATGATAAAACCAGACAGGCAAGGTTTCTTTTTTATTAGGTTTAAGTTCTGTATTAATAATCGACGTACGTTGAGTTTGTTGAAACGTCAATTATCGATAAATATTAATACAAAACTAAAACATAAATCGTTTTATTGTTTCAAATTCAAATTCAAATTATTGTTTTAGAGCTTATACAATATAGGTTTTCAAGATCAAATATTTAAATATTTTGCGGTAAAATCCGATTTGATTCGCATGAAATTATGTGACATTATTTGTGATTTTTGTAAAAATACTTATGTTGCTGAACATATGGCTTCAGATAATATACTAACGGAACTGGGCAGTAAGTATATTTAAATGATAATTTAGCATTTAATTACTTGCGAATAATTTACATTTCCTTTACATGAAAATACAGTGTGTAAAGTGATGAGATTTCCTATAGGAAAAAAAATTTAATATGAGTTTTAGGAGAAAAACTTATTCTTTATAAAAAAATTTGCTTTTATCAAAACACCTTATAGTCAAAGAAAAATCCAGTAATCACTTAAGATAAGATCAAAAACTTGATATTATGTCGAGTTGTTGATTTTCAATATGACTAAGTCCGAATATTACATCAGTATCGTGTGAAAAATGTTAAAAATATTTGTCATACAACAGACTTACTTTTTAATTATTATTATTATTATTATTATTAATTTGCTAAAATATAATAATTATTATTATTAACAAGTAATCCATGGGTAACACGATACTGATGTAACATTCGGACTTAGTCATATTTAAAATCAACAACTCGACATAATATCAAGTTTTTGATCTTATCTTAAGTGATTACTGGATTTTTCTTTGACTATAAAGAGTTTAGATAGAAACAAATTTTTTTATAAAGAATAAGTTTTCCTCATAAAACTCATATTAAAATTTTTTTCCCTATAGGAAACCTCATCACTTTACACACTGTATAATTATAAGGTGACCAATCGTCCTCCTTTAGGGAGGACAGTCCTTCTTTTGTAGGTTCTGTCCTTCCTCGAAAAGTGTCCTCCTACCTGTCCTCCTTTTCGATATTTTAAAACTAATCTGTTAATATCTGTATTCAGAGATGTCACTTACCGTAAAATTCAATTAATTCAATATGAAGGATATTTCTTGCTCCGAAATTTCCAATATATTGACAAAAAATATTTATTCGTTTCATTAAATAATTAAAAGAGATATAAGCATAATTAGTGTATTTTTGTTTGAAATAATAAAATGTTTCATTTATTTACGTAGTACTGTTTTCTTAAATTTTTTCGTCCTCCTTTTCATTGTAAAAAAATTGGTCACCTTAATAATTAGGCAGAATAATTATAGTAAAATAATATTTAAAAAATGATTGTAAGCTTAGCTAAGAATCTACAATTGAGATTTTTATTTAACATTCTCTAAATTTTGACTTACAATTACTATTATATTGTCCTAAATTAATTATGCTACTCGTAAAAATTATTATCAATTTAATTACAATACAGAAACAAGATAATGAAAATCGTATTAAATTTAATTAATTTATCAAATATATTTTATCTGTTTCTAGAAATGATTGGTAGATCACATCTTCCATGGATTCCTGATAGGCAAATGGCTATAAAACCATTATATTTATTTTTAAATATAAAGCCCAAACTTTGTTTAAGTTTTTATAGAAATGATATTTTGGTACGTAATATTTTTAATGAAATTGATTATTTTTAACAGATACACAGATTGTTAAAAATATACTCGCAAACTCAACGTCCTCGTTCATCGAAACGTAATATAATGAGTTCTAGAAGAGTTTTTACATACATACACAATCACGCCATGTACCCAAAAGGGTGTGGCACAAACTCTTTTTATCATCCCGAAATCAGTCGCCTCCAAACATTCCTATATAAATATATAAATATATAAATATTCCTATATAAATATATAAATATAAATATAAATAAAGCATAAACTGGGCAATTCATAATACGCGCAATTAAGAAAAAAATATTAGTAGTACATAGAGGTTCTGCGAAATTTAGTAAAAGCCAAATTTAATTTTCGAATTAAAAAGAAATTTGTATATTTATTTATTAAATAAATTATTTCTTTTATTATTATTTTTCTATTATTTATTATATAAATATTACTAAATACTATACATGCATACACGAACACGCCATATACTCAAAAGGGTATGGCACAAACTCTTTCCATTATCCCTAAATCAGTCTCCTCCGAACATAATTACTAATTACATAACATTGATAATTACTCTCATACATGCTATTCTAACGAGTATACATATAAAAGCAATGTATATATATTATTTGTTACAAAGTTATACAAAGTTACAAAAACACCGCTGTCAAAATAGCAAGACAGCGAAGCGGTGAAATATTTCAGCTAATTTCTTTGTGTATATAAATATTGTTGCTTTGAATTCGCCCTGGAGCCGACATTTCTGAGAAATAAACAACCACCCCACTTATTCAATGGTATTCGCTTGATTTTAACACATTCACTACCCGCAAGGCGCTTGGCGCGTTCACATGTACGACGCAATTACGCAATTACGCAATTACGCAGAATTACTTATATTAGTGGATTACTCATATCTTTATAAGGTAAATTATAACTATATTTTCATTATTTTAAAGTAGTTGGTTAAGTCTGTGAGTTGATACTCAAAATGTTTTTTTTCAATTTATGATGGGTCTTACACAGTTAAAATCAGGAATGACAGTCTGAGTAACAAATTAAACTGTCACTTATCTGTCAATCTGACAGTCTAATTGAAGTAATTTTAGCTTTAGATGACTATAAAAATTACTACCGTATGGACGAAAATCTTTTTAACACACCATATTTATTCGGAATAAATATCTAATTATTCGTTAATTCATTACACTTTCAATCAGAATGTTTCTCTTCGATCTGAACAAACGTGTAAGGCCCCACTTAAATTCAGAGAATTAGAAAATAAACTTATATTAAATATTGCATATTTAAAAAAATACTCTATTTTTAATATGTCTAATTGTTTATTTCATTCAATTTACTAATGTAAATATAATGAATTTCCGATGAAGCAATAGTAAATTTTGAGAAATGTTTTATATCATAAATTCTTACAAAATGCAACTTTGTATTAATATGTAGAATCATTTGTTTCTTTAATTTCAAATAGAATTTGCTGTCAGTTTTACAGAAAACAATCAAAATTAATAGATTTTTATATGTGATTATATATTTTTTGGTCAATTAGTTACAAATGTTTTATTTGTTTGTTCATATATTATTTTATATTTGTATCGATGTCTATAGTAGAATTATAAATATGTATGTTAAACATTTTCAGAATAAAATAAAAATTAACATATAACAGAAAAACACTGTTTGTATATTTTATAAGCGGAATGGAAGATTATTAGTTCAAAATTATAAATCGTATAATGAAGAAAAAGTTCTACAACTTATATACTGGCTTCTGAATTACGCAGATATTTGAATGGAATTTAAAATACGAATTGAAAATGGAATTTGAAAACGGTAAGTAACTAATATTTGAACCACAAAAAAAATATGTAATTTTGAGGCACTATAATGGCCAGTATTTCTATATATAATTACTCAACTGCTATAATTTCATTCATAATTTTTTAAAAATACATAACATCAGAAATATTATGTAATATGATATTACTAACGAAATGGAAAAGAACATATGCATATGATAGTACAGTTTTTTTTTTTTTTTTTAAGTAGTCTTTAAGTAAATTTATAGAAGTTCAATAAATTTGTTGTCAAGAATTTTTCAAAAATAAGTAAAATTTGTTTAATTTTGCAATATTATTGTTGGTATAATTTGGAAATTTACATAAACAATGTATTTTACAATTATTACAGATATAATAAGCTGTAATTATGTGATGCAATTTGCAAGAAAGTAAACAATTTTACATATTTATTACTTACTTTATGTGATTATTATGAATTATGTACAATATTATAGAATTTTGAGGTAGAAATACAGAATAATTTAGAGAATTTTTATAGTAAAATTTTTTCATTTTTTTTTTGTAATTTCGTTATTTTTCGCTAATACAATTTAGAATATTTAATGTACATTATATTAAAATTTTAAATAAATTTGCTGTTTTATATACAGAACATTTGTTTTAAACCTACAATTAAATACAAATAAAAGTATTTATAATTTTTAATAATTATTATAAAATTCTATACATTTTATGTCAGAATATCAAATATTTACTCTCCGAAAACTATCAGAAATCATAATAAGTTCCATCTTATCTTAATATAATTTCTTTCTAACATTTTTCAACCCCTATTTAAGGGCGGAGTCCAAATTGTATGAAGCTGGAGTGAGAATTTCGTTGGTCGGACGTATTCAAATGGTTGTAAAATATCCGAAATGATACGATGACAAATTTCTAATCTGAATTTCTCATTTGAAGTTTTTCCAATCTATCGCTGAACTGTGACAATCTGTGAGATATGTAGGTATATTTAACTTGTTTAGTGTTAAAAACATGCTTTTAAATTTCTAATATTTTTTAGTATAAATTGAAATGGCTTTAGGTTCTATGATAATTTATTATTAAGTCGATGTTTCGACGAACTAAACGTACGTCTTCATTAGGAAAAAAGACAGATATATATTTACAGTAAATGTTCTGTTTGTTTACTATAAATGTCATTTCTATCTTTTTTTTCTCATGAAGATGCAAGTTCAGTTCGTCAAAACGTTGATTTATTTATAAATTATTACAGACCTAGAAACTAAAGTCTAAACTAAGTTTTATTTTAATATAATGAGTTTTGAAAGAATTTTTACTATGTTAAATGTTTTTATTTCAAAAATTGGTACTTGTAACACTTTATAAATTTATTTCAAATTACATTTTTGTATTTGTCATTTATTGGATGTAAATAAGTAACTTATTCCAGAAGTCTTTTTATTTTAATATAAGTATCTTTTAAAAATCTAAACAAAACAAGTATTAAAAATATTCCATAAAACAATAACTTGTTTCAACCATATTTTTTAAAAAAATATTAAAAGTTTCTTAAATTTTACTGTAAAAATTAAGTTCGCAAGATTTGTCAACACTTTAATAAATCAATTAATATAATTAAATTTGTCAGGTAAATAATTTAAACCTATTAAAATTATATTACCTTAAAAGAATTTACATAATTTTTACTAATGAGTAATTAGGAATGTAAATTATATTTCAAACATTTTTGTATGGACGTGTTATTAACGAGCTCTCATATTTTTTGCAAAATTTTCATAAAAATATTGTTGAAATTAATTATAACACTGTGTTAAATTATTTTAAAGATAAATTCGGTCTTTCCAAGTGTTTCAATAAAAATCAAGATCAAAAATAATCAAAATTTGTGCCAATGGGTGAGTACATTTTATTATAACATCAGAAACTTGCGTACTTTAACAATCTTTTTACTTTTAATATTATTTTTATTTGTTTATATTATTTCCAATATTATAAATAACGTAATATTTAATAAATTTCGTTGTGATAAATTTTACCGGTTTTTTTCGGTGGCGTTCTTTGCGGTAGACATTTTGAATCGTTTTGTATTGACCAATCAGAGCGCGGCTTTTACGATCAGGTCACTAGTTGCTAGCTTGATTCTGATTGGCGGTTGGTTTTGGCAGTTTTTTTTTACTAGCCAATAGCGAGTAGCGTCACTTTTTCAATTGTGAAAATTTTTCATGTTCAGTTGAGATTAACAATTATTAATTGATTTTTGTTCATTAAGCATCAATAAATAATAATAAACTTGTTTTTGAAAAGTGTTTAAATGCGAATTAAGTCAAGTTAAATATAATTTTCGTGCATATTGGTGTTGTATAGTGTCTATAGATATTGGTTAGTTTAATATTGTTTCGTTTTTAATTAACTGAATTATAATTTGATAATTTGTGAAATAAAACCATACTTTTCCATGAAATTAGTGATATGTTTGAGTGCGCAGAGCTAGTGGTTCTTGAACAAAACTCTTTACTAACTTATAACAAAGTATTCAGAATTAATAGCATTACAATTTCGACATGAAACTAATTTTGAAATAAGTATGGCGATTAAACTAATGCTCGGTTTCTTTAACGTTTTTAACGTTGTTATTTTTGTAACATTGTTGTTAAAATTTAAAATTTCCCTTATGGAATCCAGCATAAATGAATTTAATATAGCAATTATTATATTATTATTATAATTTTACAGAAATCATGGAAGATCAAGACGGAATATTTTTGGCGTTGCCATAACAATAACATTTAACAAATACAACAATGAACAATTTTATTTCGATCAAGAAATCTTTTCGCTTCACCAATTCAACAATTTGCCGATTGATTTTTCATCTGGGACGTTGTCACTAAGTTTAAAATGTAAGTTCTATTTTTTATTTGTTACTCAGTTTTCGTAAACAATTGTAATTGTTTGTTTATAATCAGGGTTGGCCTGATTTTAATCATTTGATTTGAATCACAATTTTAATCATTAGATTTTTTCTTAATATTAATCAATGATTTAAATCAATTTTAATTAGATACATCTATTAGCACAAAATAAATATTGAAATAAGAAATTATATAATATAATAATATTAAAATTATAATATTCAAATATTTTATTTATTTAAGTAATTTGAACGTTTCGAAGGCATGAATATCTCCATCTTCAGCTAATTCTTTCTGGTTGTGTTTGTGTACATAATATTTATTGTTGACTATTAATTTTAGCCGTGTGGTTAAGTATATGATTTTGATTAAATGAATTCTTATTAAAAACAGTCTTGCGAAGAAAGAGAAATATTTATGTGTTTTTCAATGTCTGGTATTAAATTTTTTTAATGTTAATATTATTAAAATTTGTTTAAAATTTGTTTAAAAAGCGTCACTTACTTGAGGTCAGTTGAGCTTATAATTTTATCGATTCTAATTGAGTTTGTTTATTAAATTCGATAAATAATAATAATAAAGAAACTTTGTATAGTGTTTAAATGCGTTAAGGCCATTTCAAGGCAAACAAACGGCTATTTTCAGAGAGGTGGTGGGAATACAAAAATGAATAATTTTACATTCGATTTATTCGTTTAATACTACATATTTATGGTAACTAATTATTAAAAAATTTGCTAATTTATGTACAATTAATAATTTAATAACAATTTTTATATATTTACAGAAGTAGCATATAAAAAAAAATTAATCAAATATTTAATTGTCAATATTTTCTTTGTTTATTATTAATTTGATTTCCAAAAAATATATGTGTTGTTAATTATAATAAAGATTAATCATATTTTTTTTTTCAAATAAAAAGCATGTGTGAGATAAGAGAAAATCGCATTTTTCAAGGAAAATGATGATAATTATTTTTTTACAAATAAACTGCACATAAATAAATTTTGAAATTAATACAAATACAAGTACTATAATAACAATTAACCACATATATATTTTTTGGCAATCAAAATAATAATAAACAAAGAAAATATTGACAATTATATATTTGATTAATTTTTTTATATGCTACTTTTGTAAATATATAAAAATTGTTATTAAATTATTAATTGTACATAAATTAGCTAATTTTCTAATAATTAGTTACCATAAATATGTAGTATTGTTGGGATATAGTTGGGATTAAACTAAACGAATTTAATATAGTCATGATTATAATATTTTTTTAATAAATTTACAGATATTTTACATGAAACACAAGATATGGAATATCATCTTCATTTTGGTACTGACGTAACAATAATATATAACAATGAGCAGCTACAGTTCGATCAAGAAATTCTTTCAATCGATCAATTAAACAATTTGCCAATTGATTTTGCACTAAGGCCGTCTCACTGAGTTTATAATTCGTAAGTTATTTTTGTTTTATTTCTGATTTGTTAAGTTTTCGTAAATAATTTAATTTTCTAATTTTAAAATTGACATTACTGTACAACTTTTGCATTTCTACGTTTGTATTATTTTGTTTTTCTTACTGACTGTACGTTATTTGTTAATTAATTAATTTAAATAATTTTTTATTTAATGAAAAAACACTTTTTTTTACAAAAAAAAATAGTCATTGTTTTTGATTCGTAAACTATTTTTCCGAAAAAAAAATTACACAATCACGTCATGTACCCAGTGTTGGGCAAAATTAAATTGTTTTCTACAATTAAAAACAATTAATTAGTTGTTGCAGTTACAATTAATCAATTTTAATTGTGCAAAATTTTGACTAACAATTAATTAATTGTTAGTCGCGAGTTTCCACAATTAACCATTAATATTTTGTCTAATTATAATGTTATTAAATTTGCTATCAGGTTTGTTATTGTTTTTAGCAAATAACGCGTTTCGACTTTTCAGCCATCTTCAGATTTTCTGAGTTTGGTCGGTGTTGTGGCTCGAGTGAACTTCGGATCCAAAAAGACCGACCAAACTCAGAAAATCTGAAGATGACTGAAATTAGTCGAAACTCGTCATTGCTAAAAACAATAACGAACCTGGTAGGGAATTTAATAACATTAAAATTAAGGTCATTTCAAGGCAAACAAACGGCTATATTCAGACAGGTGGTGGGAATCCAAAAATGAATAATTTTACATTCGATTTATTCGTTTAATACTACATATTTATTGTAACTAATTATTAGAAAAATTTGCTAATTTATGTACAATTAAAAATTTAATAACAATTTTTGTATTCAGACAGAATTAGCATAGAAAAAAATTAATCAAATATTTAATTGTCAAAATTTTCATTGTTTGTTATTATTTTAATTTCCAAAAAATATATATGTTGTTAATTGTTATTATAGTACTTATGTATTAATTTCAGAATTTATTTATGTGTAGTTTATTTGTAAAAAAATAATTTTTATCATTTTCTTTGAAAAATGAGATTTTCTCTTATTTCGCACATACAATTTATTTGAAAAAAAAATATGATTAATCTTTATTACAATTAACAACATATATATATATTTTTTTAAATGAAAATAATAATAAAGAATGAAAATATTGACAATTATATATTTATTTTTATTTTTTTTATATGTTAATTCTATAAATATATAAAAATTGTTATTAAATTATTAATTGTACATAAATTAGCTAATTTTTCTAATAATTAGTTACCATAAATTTGTAGTATTAAACGAATAAATCGATTGTCAAATTATTCATTTTTGAATTCCCACCACCTGTCTGAATATAGCCTTTTGTTTGCCTTGAAAAGACCTTTACGTCAATTCACGCGGTTGTAATTGCTATATTCAGACAGGTAGCTCAAATACAAAACATGTTGAAGTTAATATTGAATTTATTCTTTTAATACAACTTATTTATTGTAACTGACTGTTCGGAAAATTACATAAGAAATGTTGAATTAATAATTCAATAATAAATTTAATATTATTAATTGATTTATATAAAATAAAAAAGAGTATATTTTGTAACTGGCTCTATTTTCTATCGAGCCGATCAAAAAAGTACCTGAGATATAATATCCTATGTAGAATAATATATATTTTTTGAATTTTTTTGTATTTTGGAAAATAGAGAAAAAAAAAATTTTTTCCCAAAAAAAACATATTTTTTGCTTTTTTTTTTGGCCAAAATAAATATAAAAAAATTCAAAAATCATTTATGCTTTTACAACCAAACCCAACATTCACTACCCTATACATCAACGTAGGCACCAAAACTGCATTGTATATACTCAAACGGGGCTAGCTTCTTTGGAAACATTTACATTCCTAGCAAAAGTTCCTAAAGCACCCAAAACCTTACAACCAGCATTTTATTTAATAACCTATTAAAATAAAAGTATCATGTTTCTATAAATATTTAACAAATTTTCTTAAAAATTTCAGATATTTGATGACAAACTGAAAGCCAGTACCAGTTAACAAATAGATGAGCTAATTAAATAATCTATTGTCGATTCACTCATAAACCGTCTCTTTGAGTGTTTTCTGAATCCATTTCGACTAAGTAATATATAAGTGATGACCAATTAAATCACTTAATATCGTTCATAAATTGTCTCTTTGAGCGATTACGTAGAACTCTTCAGTTCTACACAACATTTACAAAATATCGTGGATTCATTTGAGAATTTCACTCATAAATTGTTTCATTGAGTGAACAACATATTAGACTTTCTATAAGTCTACAAAACATCCAAGTAATATTCTGGATGTATTTGGTCCGTGATGGATATGGATTTCGCAAGGCCAGGATTTCCGGGGGGATCAAATTCAGTAGCAGATTCCAACCAGAAGCTGTAGATGGCAACAGATCCGTAGCAGATTCCAGCAGAAATCATCTTTAAAAAGGTCTGGTGTATTGCCAGGTATTTAAAATGTATTTCTATTTCTTCGGAGTTCGATTTATATTGTACCGTTTCATTTTTCATTTAATAATTAATATACTTACGTCCAGTAGTAATCAATTTTATTTTTCTAAATTAAACTAAATAATAAATATATTTTCTTTATTTTCTTCAATTATTTCCACTGAAAATTAATATTATTCAGCGTTCAAAATATAGTTTATAAGCGAATATGTATATTTGTATTTTATCATCTGACATTTCAAGAGGATT
Organism: Clivina fossor; assembly: GCA_963966155.1. Classification (NCBI taxonomy): domain Eukaryota; kingdom Metazoa; phylum Arthropoda; class Insecta; order Coleoptera; family Carabidae; genus Clivina; species Clivina fossor. Next base: position 43,333,252 of record OZ014550.1, on the reverse strand, counting down.
TTGAAGAATTTTTGAAGAGGATGAAATAGAATTATCAAATTTTTTTGTATTTATATCAGCAACAACCATTTCAATTTTACTCATTATTACTGAGTAATCTTTTCAAGCATTTTTGACAATAATATTTTCTTTCCGAAGAAATACATTTCCACACATTATCGAAGGATTGTTTAAGACCATTTGATTTCATTTTCAAGAGGTTTTTTGAGCGCTTAGAATGAGCAAAAAAATTTTTTTTGAATATATATTTCAATAATTTTTGAAGAGGACGAAATAATTAGAATCATATTTAGAATTTATATCAGCAAAAGTAATTTTTTCAAGCTTTTTCTTCTGTCAAACATTTCACAATAGTATTTTCTATCTGAAGAATGGAGAATAAATATCGATGGAGTATTCAGGACCATTTCCGATCCAGAAGATTACAGAATAAATTTGTGTGAAGATCTTGAAAGGTTTTGAAAGATATTGGTCAAATTAATTATATATACGCGCTCAGAATGAGTAAATTTTGGAACCAGCTGATCAACCAAGGACACGATTTTTTTCCTGTTGTGTTTGAAGAATTATATTTTCGAATTTTGAGGAGAAGAAGTTTTCCTCAAAGAATCAACTCAACTGGACGCTTTTAAATAAAATAATGTATGATAATTATTATATCAGAATAAATTTATTTTCTAGATATATTAAGTTTCATTTTTTCGTTGGCTATTTTGCTAAATCTACTAATTAATTTTCAAAGTTTACATTTGCTTCCGTATTGAAAAGTTACAAGGACTTGATTTGTTGAATTTTAAAATCTTTACATTTGCTTTTAGTTGCCTGCCATAATAAATATATAAAACAGCTAGCACAAATGTTGAGTTTTTATAAATTTAATTAAAATCAACAGTAACTTTATCTTGAAGAAGCACTGTAAAGAAATTAACTTTCTAGATTTAAAAGCAATAATATAGTTATCCAAAAATCTGTAATTTATAAATTTAGAAAAGAAACCATTCTGATATAATATTAATTATATAATTATTAGTTGAAGATTTTATTGTTGAAGAGGATTTTTTAGTGTTCTGAATGAACAATGGAGTTTATGAAGAAGTTTGGACACATTTCCGATTCGAAAAATTACTTCACGAGACCAACAGATGTTCTAATATTTTTTCCAAATAAGGATTTATTTATTAAGAAGATTATTGGAGTTTATGAAGAAGTTTAGACACATTTCCGATTTGAAAAATTACTTCACGAGACCAACAGATATTCTAATATTTTTTCCAAATAAGGATTTATTTATTAAGAAGATTATTGGAGTTTATGAAGAAGCTTAGACACATTTCCGATTCGAAAAATTACTTCACGAGACCAACAGATGTTCTAATATTTTTTCCAAATAAGGATTTATTTATTAAGAAGATTATTGGAGTTTATGAAGAAGTTTAGGCACATTTCCGATTCGAAAAATTACTTCACGAGACCAACAGATGTTCTAATATTTTTTCCAAATAAGGATTTATTTATTAAGAAGATTATTGGAATTTATGAAGAAGTTTAGGCACATTTCCGATTCGAAAAATTACTTCACGAGACCAACAGATGTTCTAATATTTTTTCCAAATAAGGATTTATTTATTAAGAAGATTATTGGAGTTTATGAAGAAGTTTAGGCACATTTCCGATTCGAAAAATTACTTCACGAGACCAACAGATGTTCTAATATTTTTTCCAAATAAGGATTTATTTATTAAGAAGATTATTGGAATTTATGAAGAGGTTTAGACACATTTCCGATTCGAAAAATTACTTCACGAGACCAACAGATGTTCTAATATTGTTTCCAAATAAGGATTTATTTATTAAGAAGATTATTACCGGACAGATAGAGGGAGAAAAAAAGATTTGTTTTTATAAATCAAGATGTTGGATAATTAGTAATTTTATAATAATTAGTTTTTATTTCGCAATTGAACTTTATAAGCATAAATCTTAATTAATTTCGGTTGTTACATTTTTTAGAAGAGTGTCATTATACAAAAAAAAGAAATGGTTTTTTTTAATACAATATTCAATTTCATTACAATGCTGTTATTGTTTTTCTGAATTTTTTATCATTAAATGTGTTTCATATCTCATTAAGTATGACAGCTTTTATCTGCAAAAACGTAAAATCTATTTAAATTTAAATCCCGACAACAACAACATCTATTTAAATTTAAATTCCGGGTTTAAACCCCGGCAAGGTCAATTAACTAATGATTTAATTAGTTCATCAAAAAAACGATGCTTCAATTTACAATTTTTGGTTATTTCTGCATTTATATTTATTTTCTTGTTATATCATGATCAAATATGTTCTCCGAATCTGATTTGAAGGTTTCTAACTGTGTTTATTCTACAGAAAATGTTTTTACAATCTTTGCATTTGATATTGCGTAAGCATTTGATTTTTATCTAATTTGTTACGGAAACGATTTTAATGTTTGCTAGTTTTTTTTTTTGTTTTTATGTATTTATATTATTGAATTTCAGTCATATATTAGGATTTTATAAAAAAAAATTATTATTTTATATTTGTATTGCTTTACTTAGTTAGCTGATTTTGTATAATTTTAAATTTTTTCAACCGACGACCTAAAATTTAAATATCTGTGAGTTCGATCTTCACACGCACAAAAAAATAACTGGAATATTCTGTGAGTTCGATTTCACACAATATTCAATAACTGGAATCAGTTGATGAAATTAGAATAACATTTGGTGGTCTTTATTTAAGACATTTAAATATTATTTTTCGGCCAAAATTATTAGCAGCTTTAAAAGTCTGGAGATCTGAGATCGTTAGCACGCGGGTCGGGCACGTACTGTAGGCCACTGAGGATGAATTTAGTACTCCTTAGAATCACCGGTTTCGACGCTGTTCGGCACCTGCAACGTGCCGGATCAAATTTCTTTTGAGTTGCACCCTTTTTTCAATCTTTATAAATGTAGTAATCAAGTTTCGGACAAAATTTATATTGACGTTGTTCTTAATTTTTTAAACTGTTTCCAAATTTTTTTCTTCAGAATAAAACGTTCTCCTGTTTACAAGGGTTCAATTTCCTAATTCTAAACTATGTAAGCAATATTAATAATAAAATAGCAATTTTAATAATGAATAATATAAGATTTACGTTCGATATTAAAAATATACTGAAACTAAAACTAGTAAATAAGTAAAATCATTTTTCGCAACGAAAGAAAATTTAATTGTTTATGGATATCAAATGTAAAAAATAGTAAAAACATTGCTATAGAGAGTTAAAGAGAACAGAAATTTTTCAAATTAGTTTCACCGAACAGATCAGAGCATGATATAACAAGAAAATAATCTCATATTACAAACATTTTCGCTGTACGTAAACCAGTCTCTGAATCATACCATCTTCAACTACTCATTGGACATCCACTGGCAAACGTATACCTTCAAAATTATTCATGTAAATCTTTTTAACCAAACGTTTATTAGACGATTTCGCTCAAGATGTTCGAACCATCTTAGCTGATTAACACCAATTTTTGCTACAGCATTTTCTTTTTTTCAATTTCACACTCGTCCTACACTAATCGATTGTAATTCGTACCTTCGATTCCTCCTAGTTACACCATATATGCCACGTAAAAATCTTATTTTCACAGCAGTCATTTTTCTTAAATACTTTTGCAGCCAAACCTAACATTTGCTAAACAGCATTATATACTCAAACAGGCTTCTTTGGAAACTATATTCCTAGCAAAAATACCCAAAGCACCCAAAACATTTCAATCAGCATTAATTTTTTCGACCATCTTTACGATAATAAACTAGCCAAATACACAAATTCATCTACTTGTGCTCTAAACGTGCACCATTAACAGATACATTACATTCAGTCGTGAAGTCACCCTTCTTAAAAACGAATAATTTGCACTTATTCAACACAAGATTCATATTTTTACCAATAACATTAATTCTATCAATCATTTTTCGCAGTTGCTCTTCTGATTCAGTCAAAACAATCACATCAATATTGTATTTAATTGCCAAACAATTTTTGTGTAATGTCATTTTTTTTGATGATGTATAATAACTTAAATCGATTAAGATTATGTTAATGAAGCTTAATTGTGAATCAAAATCTAGTATTTATATTATTATTTGAAAATTATCTTTCAAGTTCAGAATGAGAATGTAGAGAGAATGGATTTTTATCGGAAAACTTTAGAACACATTTTAATTAGATTATTTAAGAAGATTATGAGCGAACAGAATATATCAAGAGGGCGAATAATTAATAATTTTAAGATAATTATCGGATAGCTTTTCTGCGATTTATTTATCGCTCGATTCATCAATTTAATAGGAAGGATTCTTCATTTATCTTTAACCGATACGAGAACGTACTTCACTATATTTTTGATCATTGCATTTATTGATTTATTAGCAAGAAATCTTCTCCATCTTAATGCATCGGAATTGCGTTTTACGAAATTTTTTATAGCTGCAAGGACTACATTTTTTAACGTTCCACTTATCAATTTATCAGCTAGGAATCTTCAACCATCTTTAACCAAAACTAAAACACATTTCACTACATATTTTATGGCTGCATTTATCTATTTATATCAGCAAAAAATCATCTTTAGTCAACACGGGAACGCACATTACTGCATTTTTCATGGCTACATTCACCAATTTATCAATAAGAAATCTTTATTCATCTTTAGCTAAACTCATATTATTATATTTTTCATCGCTGCATTTATCAATTTATCAACTAGAAATCTTCAACCATCTTTAACCAAAGCTACTTATTTTATGGCTGCATTTATCTATTTATATCAGCAAAGGAATTTTCTCCATCTTTAATCGACGCAAGAACGCACTGCCAACTACATTTTTTATAGCTGCATTTTCATCTATTTATCACCAATAAATCTACTCAACTTACGTCACCGCATTTTTCAAAGCTGCATTCATTTATTTATCGGCAAGGAATCTTTACTCATCTTCAGCCAACACGGAAACTCACTTCACCACATTTTTCATTCCTCTGCGTTCATCTATTTCTCAGCAAGAAATCTTCATTCAACTTTAACACTAAACTAAATTTCACATCGCTGGATTGCTTCATTTCTCAGCAAAAAAAATTTTATTCAACTTTAAAACCAGCTTTGGAACACAGATGAATATATTTCATATCGATGGATTGCAACATTTCTCAGCTAGAAATTTTTATTCAACTTTAAAACCAGCTTTGGAACACAGAAAAATATATTTCACACCGATGGATTGCAACATTTCTCAGCTAGGAATTTTTATTCAACTTTAAAACCAGCTTTGGAACACAGAAAAATATATTTCACGTCGATGGATTGATCCATTTCTCAGCAAGGAATTTTTACTCAACTTTGAAACAAGCGGTGGAACAGAGAAAAATACATTTTTTATAGCTGCATTTATTCATTTCTCAGCAAGAAGTCTTCATTCAACTTCAACCAGCTTCGGAATGCATCAATCTACATTGTACATCGCTCTTCATTTATCTATTTTAGCAGTAACGAAATTTTCATTCATCTTTAATTAACGCGAGAGCACATTTTGCAGGATTTGTCATCAATATCGGAAAACAACTACCAAATTTATCGCAGCTGCATACATCAATTTATCACCGAAGAAGTCTCGTTAATTCTTAGTCACTTTTGCGGATATAAACTTTATTTATCGTCGCTGGATTTATTATTAGCAAGAAAACTTCTAATTTTTATTCATCGGCTGTTTTATTTTCACAGAAGATAAACACTATTTATAAACAACATTGATTTTTTTTAATTGCTACGAAGAACATATTTTTGTCAATCGTAGTTAAACATTTTTTTAACAGAACTATTCTTAATGGAAATTTATATTTAGATTATTTTTATCAGTTTCAAGTAAGCTTATATAAAAAATAAAATAAAGAAATATATTAAATAATTCCAATCAAATTTTTTTCAATCACACATGGTACAACATAATTCGAACTTAATTTTCTCAGTAATTCCGTTTCGTAAAAATATAATCCTACCTTTAAAATCGCGAATTTATTTTGCAAATACATGTAAAATTAGAGTCCGTTAATAATTAATTCAATTAAATAATTGCAAATAAAATCACTAAATAACTTATTCACTTGTCAAAATCATCGTCAATTGCGTATTTATTTTGCAAATTCAAATAATCTATATGTAAAATTAGAGTCCGTTAATAATTAATTCAATTAAAAAAATAGCAAATAAATTCACTAAATAACTTATACACTTGTCAAAATCATCGTCAAGAAGACTCAATTATGAAGATATTTAGAAGATCGTACAACACACAATAAACACAGTAAATTTTCACTGAACTAAATTGAGTAACTCTAACCTAATTTCCCCAAAAATTTTGCCCAGTAAACTTTAAATTCGCGTACGGAATATTTTTAAAAGCGCGGCGCGATAAACACTCGTTCTACGACTGAAATATTCAGAGCTCAAATCGTTTCGGCAGCTCTGTTAGGGTCAAATTGCATATGCTTAAATAATTTTCTAAATTTTATACAATTCAAAAATTTCAACTTTTTAGTAAATTAATGTAAATAGTTTTTAAATGACTCAAAAATGAAATTTTAAAAATTTTACTAAATTAATGTAAATATTTTTTAAATGATGACTGGATATGTGTATATGCGATTTGAAGGAACTACAAATGGTAGTTCCAGGCTTTTCAGGCATCGTGGGACCACCTTTTATCATTTTATCAACATATATGTGCATGGCTTGAGTAGAATAGTTACCATTTTGCTGAATTTCAATTGTGTTTTCTCTTTCAGCGCACTGGTATACAATGCCATTAGTTGGCTGCGATACCAATTCTTTTAAAGTTCGTTCCGTTTCGCCGCTGAAATAAATTTAGCTCTAGAAAATAGACAAACAACAACAACAACAAAATCAGTTAGATAGGATTTAGCTACAGTGTTACGGGCCCGCGTGCTTGGTGGCACAACTTAATAGGTTCGCAATCTGCTCTTATCAATAGAGTTTCGATTTTTGATTCTCGTTCCGTTGTGGGCAGAGTTCTTTAAGGTCGCCCGTGTTGTCGCGGTCGCGTTAATAGAAAAACTTAGCTGATGTGTTTAGGTAGGCTTCTCCATCCTTTTGACTGCAAAGAAATGTCTGGCCAGAACGAGGCATAAGAATCAGATTGCAAAACGCACGATTTGCTAGTTTGTTGTAGTCAAGTTGTAGTTGTAGTCAAATTTTAGTCGTAGTCAAATTTTGTAGTTGTAGATGTTTTGCTTTCAGATAGAAAACGAAGACAGAAGATGCTTTTTAGTTGTAGTTTTATTAACTTTTTATTTGGTGTTAGTTTTTTGATTTAGTTTGTATTTTGTAGCGGATCTTGTAGCGCATATATTTTTCATGTTTTAATTAAAATTGCCTTTTAGCAGAAGATTTAAAGAAGACATTGGTGAGTGATTTTTTATTTTTAAGCTTGCTTTTGTGTTAGTGTTTTTGTGCTACAAGGCCGGAAACTATTATCAGATTTTTAATGCTTTCTTGTTCTACTGTTTCAGGTGTTTCTCAATCCGGAAATTCTGGCTTGATATTTTTGTTTTATTTCCATGCTTGTTTTGTTTAATTTTGTACTAATATTTGTTTGTGTGTGCAGATAATTTCTTGGTACTCATTTTTTTTTTGTTAATTAATTCTTTTTTTTTTTTTTTCCGTGAATTAATATTTTTATTTTTCTTAATTGCTTACATAAGTAATACAGCTTATTGGTAGATACACCTTATCCTATGAATTTATTATCTAATTTTATTGTGTTTTAACTTAGTTTCTAGATACATATATATAATGGTGAAGATTTGTTTACATTGAGGAGATATTTTTGTTAACTGTAGGAAAAACAATGAAAAAACCTACTTGACATTGTTGTGATGTTATTTATAATGATTGTATGATATTTACAATGATGATGATTTACAATAAATTATGTATGCGTGAGTGAGTGAGTGTGTATGAGTGTGTGGTTGTGCATGAATGTGTGCATGCGTGTGCGCGTGTGTGTGATATGTATGTGAAGTGTGTTGTTGCTCCTGTGATGATTATGGTGGATTTTCTTGGAAGATTGGAAGGAATTGGTACGGGAGTTTATGTTTGAGTTTGTATGGAGCGTTGTTGTATCTTATCTAATTATATAATTAGGTCAATCGTTTGTGCTTTTAAATGGACTAAATTGACAATAGTTAAATATTGTCGCGTGATTTCCGGGATACGGCAAAATTTAATGTAATAAAAGTCGCGAAAATTAACTTTCGCTTCAAAATATTGATGAAAATTGTTTAGAATGCTGCAAATTTTTTTGATGTAGCCTGGTATACGATATTTTTTTAAATATTTTAATTTTATTTAAATTGTTCAAAACTTTTTTAGTTTACTGTAATAATCCATAGATATTTATGTTGTTGTTTGCGCGCCATATTTCATTTAAATAAACCGGAATAAAAACTATCGAGTCTGAAACAGAAGCATCGTAAGAACCCTTCATATTTATAGCGTCAGAATTTGCGGCATCAATACCTGACAACGAAGTACTTGGGCGAAATTAATTCTCGCCATGTTTTACGTACGGAATGGAATCGTTTTAGTGACATACGAAACAGTTTCTGTTCCGTTTGGGGCGGTGAGCATTTGTGCGCTTGTGGCGCAGCGCAGCGCAGCGAAACGACGAACTACAATTTCGAGGTTTGAAACTGCTCTAACCTCCAATTTGAATCTAGTAATAAGCAGTTTGTTAGATGGATGAGTCGGGGTGGTGCCGCGTGCCGCAGACGAAACCAGTGCCATAGAAACGAAGAAACTTTGTTGCTAGTTAATTCGAAATAACCAAGATCTTGTTTTTGCGGTTCAAGATAGATTTACGAGATATATTATTGTAATACTTGGGTTTCATATCAATTTATTACATTTTATTATGTATTACAATAACTTTATAATTACCGATATTGTTTTGTTTATTGTTTATTGAAAATATAGATACTGGAATATAGAAAATTTAGAATCCTGTACCATTTAAGAATGTCGAAATATATTTATAAAATAAAAAATATTACTTTTTGTAAAAAAAAATATGCTTATTAATACTTTAACGTAAAATACATTAATTTATATGTATACAATTTTGAGCATGAACGTTTGAAGAGATGAAACTACTTGGAATAATTAATATAAAATGAGGCACTCATATGCCATCAAAATGCAATTAAGTCCCAAATAATAATAAAAAAATCTGTTTTACCATCAAACGCGACTATGCGGATGAAAAAGAACGCGAATGAAAAGATAGAACAAGATATCAGCTTGCATGCGAAATAGAAAATAATAACATGATTGTTTTTGCCATTTGCTTTTGCATTATTTCGAGTAATGGTATGCTAAGTTATTCTATCTGCGTGTGGAATAAAATATTGTAGAACATTATACTAGAAAAGTAAAAACTATGATGTTTTGTTAAAGCATTCTATTAATATTTTAAGTTATTTTTGCAGTAAAATATAGTTTTTAATTTGATTATTTTTAATTAAATTTGAGTGTTACTAAAACAAATCGTTGCGGAATAATAATTAATATATTATTTTTGTTTGTTTTTAAATTGTCACTTAATATGTTATAGCTTATTATAGCTTAACGTTTTGAGATATAGTCTGTTTATACCTTATAAACTCATTGGCCTGTATTCTCACCTCATTTATAAAAGTGATTTTTGCCAAAAGTACTTTTGGCGTTTACTTAAAATTATTTATTAAGCACTTTATAATAGTTTATTTAAATTTTATAATACCAAATCTAATAAAAATAATTAAAAATAAAAAAATTATTTATATTTGCAAAAAGTTATTTTGAAATTAATGATAAAAGCACTTTTTCACGAAAAAATGAGGTGAGAATACGGGCCATTGTATTTTATTGTTTGAAGGGAATTTGTACCTAAAATATTTTATAAACAAATAGTATTTGAAAACATTTTTGCATAACTAAGTTTTATTGAATGAGTTTATATCAGTTTATGTTTTACTGACATACTTTACAGTGGCAAAAAAGTGCAATAAACAAAATATAAACAAAAGCATTTAATACATTCAAAATACATAAAATGTATTTCTAAATAATTTTTTCTTAATCTTAAACTTACACTACGTAATTTTGTACTTTTGATTTCAACAGATCACTTATTATAAACTAGTAACTTATTTTAAGAATATTATTTTTTAAGAATTACACAAAATTTTAACCAATGCGTTTAGTACATGTAAAATACATAAAATTTAATTAAACTACATTTTCCAAATAATATTGCTTAATTTAAAATTGCTTTTTTAATTTCATCAGGTAACTAATTGTTTCAAAAAATATATCATTTTACCCAGCTTTGATATTTTTATTTTCTAAGATAAAATTATTTTGATTTCGTGTGTTATAATAAGCATAATAAACTAAATAATACAATATATTTATAAAAAAATCTAAATTTTAACAGAATCTAATATAAACCTAAGAGAATGGTAAAATGAATAATTTTTATTGGCAAATTTGTTATAATTATTATATATTATATATCAAGGTGATCATTGTAACATATTTTTTTTTTTTTTCCGTGAATTAATATTTTTATTTTTCTTAATTGCTTACATAAGTAATACAGCTTATTGGTAGATACACCTTATCCTATGGATTTATTATCTAATTTTGTTGTGTTTTAACTTAGTTTCTAGATACATATATTTAATGGTGAAGATTTGTTTACATTGAGGAGGTATTTTTGTTAACTGTAGGAAAAACAATGAAAAAACCTACTTGACATTGTTGTGATGTTATTTATAATGATTGTATGATATTTACAATGATGATGATTTACAATAAATTATGCATGCGTGAGTGAGTGAGTGTGTATGAGTGTGTGTATGTGGTTGTGCATGAATGTGTGCATGCGTGTGCGCGTGTGTGTGATATGTATGTGAAGTGTGTTGTTGCTCCTGTAATGATTATGGTGGATTTTCTTGGAAGATTGGAAGGAATTGGTACGGGAGTTTATGTTTGAGTTTGTATGGAGCGTTGTTGTATCTTATGCGAGTGATAGTTTTTGTTATTTTATTATATCTTAATTGTAGTGAGTAAAATTTTTGTGAAAGTTGTGTTATATGATTTCTTATATATTGAATTTTTGACATATTATGTAAGTCTGTTATTCTAGTGAAGCGATCTGCATTGTTTACAAGTCGTAGGCATTTGTTTTGGAATCGTTGTATAGGAGCTAGAGCAGTATTTGAGATAGCACACCAAACTGGAGCTGCGTATGTTAGTATAGGTCTTAACATAGTCATTTGGTTTTGGATGTGAAAAGGCTTTTTTTATTCATTAGGGGGTATATGTTATTTAGGGTTATATGGGCTTTACTTAGTGCTTGGTTGATATGTTTGTTAAAATTTAAACGAGAATCAAGATGAACTCCGAGATATTTTACTGAAGGGGATGGGGTGATTTTATTGTTGAAGACGGTTAATGGAGTGAAAATTTTGTTGTTGGTATATTTTTTTTGTAAAAATAATCTGTTCTGTTTTGTCTTTATTTATTTTAATTTTCCATTTATTCCAGTAATTTTGTAGAATGTTGGTATGTATTTGGATTTGTTTATTCGCCACTTGAGCGCAGAATGAGTGCGCATAGATAGCGGTGTCATCTGCGTACAGGGCGGTTTTTGTTTTTTGGAATAATGGTATATCATAGAGGTAAATAGAGAATAGGGTTGGTCCAAGGACGCTACCCTGTGCTATACCTGCCGTAATTGTACGATGTTCAGATAATGTATTGTTTATTTTTACTTTGAAAGTTCTATCAGTTAAATAGGAGTAAATTAATTTATATAGGATGGGAGGAAAACCTGCGAGTTGCATTTTGTAAATGAGTCCTAGGGTCCATACTTTATCAAATGCCTTTTCGAGATCAAATAGAGCCATAACAGTAACATTATTTTTGTTAAAGTTATTACTGATGTCGGTTACTATTCGTGTTACTTGCTGGACGGTGTTGTGTTTTATTCGGAATCCAAATTGTTCTGGTGGGATAGTTTTGTTTCTAGCAGTGTAAGTTTGTAGTCTGGAAAGGATAATTTTTTCGGCTATTTTGGCTAAAGTGTTTATTAAGGATATAGGACGGTAACTGAGGGGTATTTTAGGATTTTTATTAGGTTTAGGTATTGGTACTATTGTGGCCGTTTTCCAGTGTTTTGGGAAATAGTTGTGTTTTATTATTGCGTTTACTATGTATGTTAGTTGTACTATTGCTTTTCGGGATAGATTTTTTAATACGATGTTAGGAATTTGGTCAGGGCCAGGAGTTTTTCTGCTTTTAGTGTTATTTAATATTTTTGTGATTTCGGCAGGGGAAGTTAATAGTGATTTTAAAAGGGTTGGAGGGGTTAGGTGTGGAGTATCAAGGAACTGTAATGTTTGGATGCATATGTCAGATTGTTCAGTGGTGTAGTTATCGTCAATGTCATGGTATGTACTTGTAAGCAGTTCGTTATTGTTATGTTGGAGATTTGGTACTGGTTTAAATGGTTTTTTGTAGTGTTTTGCAAATTTCCAAAGTGAGTTGTCATTAGGATTGAGGGTTTGAAGTTTTTTGGTCCAAGTTGTGTTATTATGTAGTTGTATTTTTGTTTTTATATCTTGATTTAAGTTACACATTTGTAATCTGTACAGTTTATTACCTGGTTTTTGCCATAGTTTTCTAATTTTGTTTCTATCATTTATTATAGTTTTAATATGTTCAGGAAGTGGTGGTTTATTGCTATTTACAGTGATTATTTTTGTGTGTTTGTTAATTGCGTTTGTCAGTGTTTGAGTGAATATTTCAACATGTTTATCAATATCTTGTTTGTTATTTATATATTCTATAGTAATGTTTTCGTCTAATGTTTGTCTAAATGCGTGCCAGTCAGTTTGTTTGTATGTTCTTGTTTTATGTGTACTATTGTTACTTTGGATTGAGATGTTATAGTTTGTGATTATGGGGTTATGATTGGAGCTAAGTTCAAAAAGGGGGGATACAGGTTTAGTAATGTTTGAAATATTTTTATATAACACTAGATCTATTGTTGAAGGTGAGGTTGAATTATCTGGAAAATGAGTGTGTTCGTCAGAGTGCAGTAGTATGGTATTGTTTTGTGATAAATGATTGTACAATGTCCGTCCATTTGTATTGTTTGTGTCACAATTCCAGTTTGTGTGTCGAGCATTTAAGTCTCCAAGGATTATTACTTTATTAGCTACATTAAGAAGTGTTAATAAATCGTTATCAGTAAAATGATTACGAGGCTCGTTATAAGCTGAAATAATATGTATATTATTGTAAAGTTTAATACAAACAGTTTCCATTGTGGTGGGAGGTAATAAAACTAGATTATGTGGGATATCTTTTCTAATTAGGATAGCTACACCTCCTGCAGCATGGTTTTGTGTGGGGCGGTCAGTACGACGATAAGTTTCGTAATTTCTTATTTTAAATGTATGTACCTATAGGTTTTAGTCGGGTTTCGGTAAGGAGCATAAGGAGCATGTATGTCATGTTTTTGGAGGAAATGGGGAAGTTCTTGGCATTTTGACAGGATTCCATTTGCATTCCAGGAGCAGATTTTTATTGTGTTTAGTGTGGGTTTATGGGTTACAGCAGAGGTTCCCAATTTTTTTCGGTTTGCGGCTCCCTAAATAATCGGATTTTTTCCGCGGCGCCCTTAATACATCAAATTTTTTTCTAAATTTTTGACTTACCCATTTAACAGCAAAAAATAAAAAAAAAATAACTATTTTCCTTGGGATAATATAAAATATCTAATTTCAACTGTTTCGGTAATATCAATATTGAGACTAGAATGAGAGGAATTATGAATATGGATGAAGCAAAAGTTGCTTGTTTGGATAGGAATGTTTGGAGGCGATTGATTTTGGAATAATGAAAAGAGTTTGTGCCACACCCTAGCCGTTTCAAAAGATGCGGATTGGAAAGAAAACAATGAAAAACTCGAAAGTTGCTAGATTCTTGCAATTTTGACAGCATACACGATTATTGGCGCAAAAATTCGAGAATTGGAAATTCCAAGAAAATTGCCGAATTGTTTAATTGAATATTTCGCGGCGCCCTTATGACGGCACCGCGGCGCCCCAGGGAGCCGCGGCGCACACTTTGGGAATCACTGGGTTACAGTCATAATTATCAAAATTGTTTACAAATTCTAATATAACTAAAAATTGTTCTGTTTCATTGTTACATTTTTTAAGCAAATTATTTAACTCTTTAACTGCTTTTAGCATTTTATTAATATTTACTAATGAATTTAGTGTTTTCATTTCATTTGATAGTTCGTTAAATGATGTTATATTATTTTTTGATTTACTAGTATTATTATTGTTATTATAATTAGATTTATTTTTGTATTTATACTTACGTACTTACGTTAGGGACATTGTTTTCACTGTCACTGTCAGAGTCTGTACTTGAATTCTTTGTTTGGTTGGAATTCATTTTATTTTCATGTCTTCTTTGGTGGAGAGGGGGATAATAGTCTTTTGTTGGTTGTGTTATAGTTCGATTCCTTACTTGTAGTGTTGTTGCATTACCAGTGGGGATTGGTTTGTTCGTTTTCCCGCCTGTTTGTGTATTAGGTGTTGTTTTTTCGACTAATCGTTCTTCTAATCTTTTTTTGCGTATTTCCCATATATTGATTTTCGGGGGCGGGGCGTCTGTAAGCCGTTTAGTTTTTAGTTCGGCAATCATTTGACTTTTTATTTGTTTTGCTTCCGTTAGTGCCATAGCATTCTCGTATTCTATACATTCAATGCTATTTGCTGTATGGTTTTCACCGCAATTACAGCATGTAGCAGGAGTGTTTATATCTTTGGTGCATTCTTTGGTCCAATGTTCTTGGCCACATTTTAAACACTTTGGCTTTCTATAGCAATTTGATGCGGCATGATTCCACTTTTGACATCTATAGCATTGTGTTAATTTTTTCTTGTTTAAATGTTTATCCCATGTTATTTTTACATGTTGTAAATATCTGATTGTTTTTTCTAGTTGTTTTATTGTGATATTTGGTTCGGTGACTATCATCCACTTAGGCTTATAAGTTCCTCTGAGTCTATATATTTTATGAATTTTTAGTTTATATGAGTGTGTTAGTTCATGCTTTATATCTTCAATGTCCGTGTCTTCAGCCAAACCTTTTATGATAAACGCGTGTGTTTTATCCGGTTTGTCTGTGTATGTGTGGAATTGTATGTTTGAATTTTCTATTGCGTTTATAAATTTCTTTTTGTCTTCTAGGGTTTTGATATATATATGTTTGTGTTGTTTGCCGAGTAGTTTATGTAGTACCCGTTTTTAATTATTGTATTTAATTGGGATACAAGTACATTGTGTTTTTTAGTTTTACCTTGTATAATAATGGGTGTTGGTGTAATTTGTTTTTCTGTTTTTGTAGTTTCTTGGTTTTCTGCAGGTTCGTCGATGTCGGTATCGGGGAGCGCGGCAAGTGGGCTGTATTGGTTGTACGTAGACGTCACAAATTGTTTGTTAGTCCGCTGGGCATGTTGGAGTTGGCTTGTGTTGGCAATATTTTGCATTTTTGAGCTACGTTGTAATAATGGTGATGTTGGATTGCGTTTCTTACTTTGTACTATGTATTCGTCGCTAAATAATAATTCTATAGTACTGTCTTTAATCACTGGTATGTTATTTGTTTGTTGTTCTGCATGTTGTTGAATTTTTATTGTTTTATTGATTCCTATGTTTCTGGATTGAAAGTTTGTTGTTGGATTTGTCTCGAAATCACTAGCTATTCGCGAATCTAGTTCATTTACAGTAATAAACGATGTTTCGCTATCACTCATCTCACTAATTGTATCACTGTTACCAGTTAATGTTAAGTTGGACTAAGTTAGTTTAAAGTTTAAGTCGCGTGATCGCGGGGTAGCCACCCGGGCCGTGTGACCACGGGTGGACTCACTTTAGGTGTTCTTTAATATTATGAGAAATTTTTGTAATCAAATATACACATTTAAAATTTTTTATTTAAATTTATATTTAAGGTTTATATACTTAACACAATTTAATTTGCAGGTATGTACACAAATATGTCTTTACGCTACGGCGGTTCAGACAAGACTGTTAATTAATTCTGGCTCTAGTACTCCAACCCAGACGCAAATTGGATATCGATTTGGATTACAGTGGTGATTTGGATTAGTGCTGGTGATTTCTATGGGCAATTGTGTGGAATTGTGTTTAGTGAATTATGCTTTGTGATGGGCAATTAATAAATTGTGCTTAGTGCTTTGTGCATTGTGCCTTGTGCTTAGTGTTTAGTGACGTGTACTTCCAAGGGAGTGTGATTCCTTCAGTCAAAAGCAGCAAATAGTAGCAGCAACTTCCTATGGAATTAAATTCCAGCCCGGAGCAGTCCATAGCAGCAGCATGTCTTCAGATTTCAGCAGAAACCACTAGGAACTTTCAAAGACGTCTGATTCACCCAAAGCAGTCCATAGCAGCAGCATGACTTCAGATTTCAGCAGAAATTTTCCAAAAATGTTTGCTGTATTACTAGGTAATTATAATTTCTGTTTCTTCAAAATGGAAACTATATCAATCTTTGCAGTCAGCAGTAATTAATTTTATTTTTCGAAATTTTATTGTTGAAAAATTAACCTAATAACTTAAATATGTTTTCGCTTTAATTTTTTCAATTATTTCCACTGATTTCGTGCTTCTTTTGTTTAACTTTGTATTAATACATATTTGTTTGTGTGTGCAGATTTTTTGGCACTTTTTTGATCAATTAGTTCTGGCACAAATACTCCAACTAGATGCAGCAAGAAGAAGAAATTGATGACCTTTATCCACTTTGAAGATACGAAGATTCCAAAACTATCTGTAATATCGTAACTATAAAAATAATTTAAATTGTCATTAAAGGAAAAAAACAAATTGGTATAAATTTGTAAGAAAATTTTGCAGGACAAATAGAGTAGAATAAAGTAGAGGACAAATTAATCAAACTAGAATATAAATGGATAATATAAATATTCATAATATTTTTTAAAATGCAAATAAGAAATATACTTTTTTAACATAGTAAAAAAATTTTCAGAACTCATTAAAATTTAAAAAATACAATTTTTTTAAATTATATTTTAAAAAATATTAATTTATTGCAAAGTTTTAGGTTCGATTCTTAAACTTTGCAAAAGTAGTTACAAATTTATGATAAATAAATTAAACAACATGAGAGGTGGTCTTGGTGGTTGGACGGGTGGCTGAATTAGGGGGGCTTGAAATCCCTCATAAAAATTATTTTTATTAAAAAAAATATTTATTACAAAACAAATTTTTAATTTAATATGATCAAACTAAATTTCAAATAGACGATACAATATTTATAATATTCTTCTAGATACAATTTTTAAATTTATATTTAAAAAATTATATGTACATTTTATTTAAATTGAATTAATATTCAACATGAAATTTTTGTAGGTATTACAGCGAATTAACTTATTAATTAGATTTCCTAAAAATTCGCTTATAAAAATTATAAACAATTTTCAAATTTGTATAATTTGTGATTGATTTTATAAACTATATATTAAAGAGTGATAAAAAATTGGCTGAATTAAATCTTTTTTTTTTATTAAATTTGAAATATAGTTGCAGCCAGCAAATTGAAAAGAAAAATATGTTAAATTAATATTCAACATGAAATTTTTTTAGGTATTACAGCGAATATTAATTTATTGCAAAATTTATTTGGTTCGATACCAAATGTTTGTAAAAACAATTTATATATTGCGCAATTCATTTTATCTCTATATATAAAAAATTCTACAGAAATTGTAATAATATCGGAAAATTTTTAATTAAATAACAATTATAATTACATTATTAAAATATTAAGCCATAAAATATGGAATTCGGTTAGGATAACAGATTTACTCAATATATTTTTAAGAAATCCAGAAATATTTTGTAGAATATTTTAATAAAAAAAAAGCAACATACATATTTCATTATATGTATGTATATTTACTGAGATCAATTCTCAGTAATACAAAACAAAAATAGATAAATACTGAAAATCATATTAAAATGTAACTAAGAATAAATGATAATCTATAAGATCTAGTTACAAGTTTAATAAATAGTTATGAATATAAATTTGGAATAAGCAGAAATCAATAGACCAAACTAAAAAAATACGTAAAAATGTATTTAAAAAAATATATAATTGATTTTACATATATATTTTAAAACTTACAAACTATAAAACTTAGGTAACAAAATAGATGAGTCAAATATTCAAAAATATTATGTAGATAATATTTGAAAACATGTATGAAAATTTAAATTAAATTTAAATAACAATTTAATTTAATTTCTGCTGCAAATGCAGAAGGTTCTGGGTTCAAACTCCGGCAAGGTTAAAGCATTTTTCTTAATTCGAAAATTAATGCTTTAATTAGTTCATTTAAGCAGAAAAAAACAAATATATAAATGATTTTACATATATATTTTAAAACTTACAAAATATAAAACTTAGCTAACAAAACAGATAAGTCAAATATACAAAAATATTATGTAGATAATATTTGAAAACATGAATGAAAATTTAAATTAAATTTAAATAACAAACAAGTTCAAACCCCGGCAAGGTTAAAACATTTTTTCTTTAGAAATTGATATACAGAGAAATTATTGAATCTTGATATATTTTTTTTGTTCCTGGAAAGATTTGATGAAGCTAGAATAATTATATCAAAATATAGAATAAAATTTAAAAATTTGGGAGATCAATCCTCACACAACTATCACGAAAAATTGGATAAAAAACTAATAGCATTGAATATATAATCTTAGCGCGCAGAGCACCGCAATTGGGTGGTGTCCGGATTGTCCGGCCTGAGCTGGCTCGGAGGATTGGCATTGTGCTGAGCGTAACTGGTCCCTGCTGGAGAAACCGGCTCTGCTTCTCTCACAATCAGGGCGTAACTGGTCACTGCTGGAGAAACCGGCTCTGCTTCCCTGACAATCACTTCGAGTTGGCTCTGGTAACTTATAGGGACCAGGAAAGCAACGGCGGGACCATCACATAAGGTGTCGGACCATAGGTTTAACAACCGATGGTCTAGTATCCGAAGATGAGTCACCGAAGTAGACCACATGGCGTTGCTTTAACTAACTGAGTCGACGCGCTCAGAAACAAATATGTGGATATTGCTTAAACTCGTGACCTGTCATGAGGTTGTCTTTGAACAACAACACAGGGACCAATGCGGTAATATCGCTTGAGGTGTCGGGCATAGGAATAAATAGCCGATTGTCTAGTATCCGAGATATTGCCCCATAGATGGGATTGATTTGACTCATCCGAGATTCCCAGATGCGATGTCTATCTAAATGCTCTAGACATGGCGCTGGCCTCCGATGAGTTGAGTCTCTTAGTTGGGTAACGGCGGGATCATCGTTTGAGGTGTCGGATGCTCGAAGGCACGCGAGCATCTAGTATCCGAAGATGAATTCCGGGGTAGACGTATTAGATGTATTAAATATATATTAATTGTCGACGTACTCAACATACGTCTTCATCAGGAAAAAGAAATACAAATAACACATAGAAACTAGTTACTAGGTAACAAAATATTACTAAAATAAAATGGATGTATTAAAAATATATTAATAATCGACGTACTCAACATTCGTCTTATAACATACGTCTTAAACAAACATATAGGTATTAATAAATTGACAAACTCAAAATACGTGTTTATCAGGAAAAATGATACAAATTATAATATTAGTAATAATTACCTTGCTGTTATGATCTTCCGGGAGAAAATTTCCAGTTAAATTCGAAAAAAGAATTATACAAACTTATGATTCATAAATTAAATTATACATGTGTATTAATTATAATTATTATACAATTATACAGTGGAATTAAGGGATTCGAATCTCTCATAAAAAATATATATTTTTATTAGAAAAATATTTATGGCAAAGAAAGAATCATAATTAATTTTCGATTTACATCATGCTTAATAATTAATATATTCGACAAATGATAATTAATTTATTTTAAAATGAAATTTATGTAGCTATGATGGTACATTTACCAACTGGGCTCAGGCGGGAGTAACTATGACTCTCTTCAGGCGTCCAAACGGCTCGTGGTCCAGTTTATGCTGATAAGTCGCCGCTGAATTGGTCACGGGTCGTGGGGGTGCCTGGGAGAGTCTTAGTTCTGGCATAGCATCAGCCACACTCCAAACAGGGCTTGCCCTGTTTCCAAGCACGTCGTAAGCCACGAAGCTCTGATGGAAGGTACTGCAATGTAAGGTGTTATCTCCCGCTGCATTGGGTACCTTGCTGGTGGGAGGGCCGAGTGGAACTACTTCATTACGATAGCGGGATTACGGATGCGCAAATTAATCGCCTCTCCGTAGTTCAGTCGACCGCACAGCAGCCTTCTCGTGGCGGCGCTGTTTTCACAAATGTTGAGCGGATCAACAATTTTTTAATTTTATAAAATCAATAATAATATTAGAATAAAACGGCTTTAAGTTGTAGTTCTGTATTAATATTTATTAATAATCAACGTATTCCAGCACATACTGAACGTACATTTTCATTAGGTTTAAGCAAAAGAACAAAATACTATGACCTAATATGTAATACGCCATATGTAAGAATATAAATAGATACAAATAACATTTACAGTAATAAACTGAACATAGAAACTAGTTATTAGGTAATAAAATAAGTAACTAGATCATAAGATTTCAAAATTTTTAATTAAAGGAAGTTAAGTTTTATAATATCAATATGTGATATTAAAATAAAACGACTTTAAGTTGTAATTTTTTTTTTTAAATATATATTTTTGCGAAAGCAAAAGATTTCGGGTTTAAACCCCGGCAAGGTCAATGCATTGTTCTACATTTAAAAATTAACTAATAATTTAATGAGTTCATCAAAATAAATTAATGGCGATTTAAACAGAAAACAAAATACTATAACAAAATAACATTTACAGTAAATAGACAGAACATAGAAACAAGTTACTAGGTAACAAAATAAGTAACTAGATCATGAAATTTTTATTAATTTTTAATTAAAGGAAACCAAATTTTAATGAAATCAGTGCCTTATTTTAATATAATGAGTTCAAAAAGATTTTTTACTATGTTATAACTATAATATTATTTAAAACTGTTAGTTTTATATAATTGAAAAGTTAAAAATTTCTACAAATTTAATAATAAATTAAATTAAACAACATGAGAGGTGGTCTTGGTGGTTGGTCGGGTGGCGGAACTAGGAGGGCTTCAAACCCCTCATAAAAATTATTTTTATTAGAATAAATATTTATTGCAATTGTTTCAAGTTGTTTTTTCATTCCAGAAATTCTGGCTTGATATTCTTGTTTTATTTCCATGTTTGTTTTGTTTAATTTTGTACTAATACTTGTTTGTGTGTGCAGATAATTTGTTGATGCTCACGTTTTTGGATAATTAATTCTTGCTCTAGTACTCCAACCCAGACGCAAATTGGATATCGATTTGGATTACAGTGGTGTTATTACGGTGATGTGATTTCTAATGGCCAATTGTGTGAATTGAATTGTGTTTAGTGAATTGTGTTTAGTGAATTATGCTTTGTGATGAGCATTTTGTGATTTGTGAATTAGTGCTGTTGATTCGTGTTTTTAGATTTCTGATGGGCAATTGCGTGCATTGTGATTTGTGTTTGTGCTTTATGATTGGCAATCAGAGCTTAGTGCTTATTGCTTTGTGCTTAGTGATTTGTGCGTTGTGACGTGTACTTCCAAGAGAGTCTGATTTCTCCAGCCAAAAGCAGCACATAGTAGCAGATCTTCAGATCTCAGCAACTTCCTAGAGAGACTGATTCCAGCCAGTAGCAGTCCATTGCAGCAGCATGACTTCAAATTCCTGCAGAAGCCACCAGGAACTTTTAAGGCCGTCTGATTCCAGCCCGTAGCAGTCGATAACAGCAGCATGACTCCAGATTCCAGTGGAAATGTTCAAAAAATATTTGCTGTTTACCAGGTAATTATAATGTATTTTTAACTTAATTTTATAAACTATAAATTGAGACTGAAAAAAAATTTGTTGAATTAAAAATTCTTTGTAAAATTTAGAATATTGTTGCAGTCAGCAAATTAAAAAGAAAAATAAATTATAAGCAATTATTAGAAAAAACAAGTAAATAAATTAAAATACATATTTAAAAAATATATATACATTTTTTATCATAGTAAAGAATACATTTTTATTTAAATTATATTTAAAAAAAAATATATATTAATTTATTGCAATGTTTTGGTTCGATTCCTAAACTTTGCAAAAGTAATTGAAAACTTAGAAACTTCTACAAATGTATAATAAATAATTAAACAACATAAGAGGTGGTAAGGTTGATGGTTGGGTGGTCGAATCAGGGGTGGGGCGGCTTTAAATCTATCATAAAATTATTTTTATTAGAAAAATATTTATTACAAAACAAAAAAATTATAAATTATTTAATATGATCAAACTAAATTACAAATAGACGGACGATACAATATTTATAATATTCTTTTAGATACAACTTTTAAATTTATATTTAAAAATATATATACATTTTACTCATATTAAATTCCAAAAAAATATTAATTTATTTGTTAATCCTCTAAAGTTTTGCAAAAATAATATAACTATGTAAATAAATAAATATCCAAACATTTTTAATTAAATTACAATTATAATTACATTATTAAAATATGAAGCCAAATAAAATAGAATTAGGACAGAATAACAGATTTACTCAATATAATGATATACATATTCAATTTTCAGTAAAATCAATATTTTTAATACGAAATATAACATCGATTAATTGATAATTATTATCCTACTATATACTATGGCACGTGTGAAACTAGTTAGGAGTTATATTGTTTTGATTAGACCTAACTAGAACACTTAATATAAATGATTTTAATTAAAACCATAATATTTGAATGCTAAGTGAAATATAAAAGTTTACAATTCAATTTCCAAACAAAAGATTCAACTCCCACATTTGCATAAAAAAAATTATAAATATAATTTTCAGTTTTTATGAAGAATCACTTACTATAAAACAAATGATAATTGAAATATTTAAAAATTAAATTTTAATAATGTGTTTCTGTTCTATTGTTTCAGGTGTTTTTTTCATTCCGGAAATTCTGGCTTGATATTCTTGTTTTATTTCCGTGCTTGTTTTGTTTAATTTTGTACTAATACTTGTTTGTGTGTGCAGATAATTTGTTGGTACTCCAACCCAAACGCAAATTGGATATCGATTTGGATTACAGTGAAGTTATTAGTGCTGGTGATTTCTAATGGCCAATTGTGTGAATTGAATTGTGTTTAGTGAATTATGCTTTGTGATGAGCATTTTGTGATTTGTGAATTAGTGCTGGTGATTTGTGTTTTTCGATTTCTGATGGGCAATTGTGTGCATTGTGATTTGTGTTTGTGCTTTGTGATTGGCAATCAGAGCTTAGTGCTTATTGCTTTGTGCTTAGTGATTTGTGCGTTGTGACGTGTACTTCCAAGAGAGTCTGATTTCTCCAGCCAAAAGCAGCACATAGTAGCAGATCTTCAGATCTCAGCAACTTCCTAGAGAGACTGATTCCAGCCAGTAGCAGTCCATTGCAGCAGCATGACTTCAAATTCCTGCAGAAGCCACCAGGAACTTTTAAGGCCGTCTGATTCCAGCCCGTAGCAGTCGATAACAGCAGCATGACTTCAAATTCCTGCAGAAGCCACCAGGAACTTTTAAGGCCGTCTGATTCCAGCCCGTAGCAGTCGATAACAGCAGCATGACTCCAGATTCCAGTGGAAATGTTCTAAAAATATTTGCTGTTTACCAGGTAATTATAATGTATTTTATGTTTCTTTAAAAACGAAAAATATATCATAATACAATATTTACGTCAGCAGAGTAATTAATTTTATTTTTCGAGATTTTATTGCTTAAATTAAACTAATTCCTTAAATATGTTTTCTTTATTTTTTCAATTATTTCCACTGAAATTATCAGATTTCTAATGTTTTTTTGTTCGACTTTTTTCAGGTGTTTCGTTCGGGAAATAGCAGTAGATAGCAACAGATTCCAGCCGTCTGATTTCAGCCCGGAGCAGTCGGTAGCAGCAGCAGCATGACTTCAGATATTACAATGTTATACCATTAAAATTCAAACTAATAAATAAAATAGTCTAGATTTTCAAAAAAAAAAAGAAAATTAAATTTTTAACTGAATTTTATAAACTATAAATTGAGACTGATAAAAAATTTGTTGAATTAAAAATTCTTTGTCAAATTTAGAATATTATTGCAGCCAGCAAATTAAAAAGAAAAATAAATTATAGGCAATTATTAGAAAAAACAAGTAAATAAATTAAAATACACATTTAAAAACTATATATACATTTTTTATCATAGTAAAGAATACATTTTTATTTAAATTATATTTTAAAAAAATATATATTAATTTATTGCAATGTTTTGGTTCGATTCCTAAACTTTGCAAAAGTAATTAAAACTTAGAAACTTCTACAAATGTATAATAAATATGGTGGTAAGGTGGATGGTCGGGTGGTCGAATCAGGGGCGGGGCGGGGCGGCTTTAAATCCATCATAAAAATTATTTTTATTAGAAAAATATTTATTACAAAACAAAAAAATTATAAATAATTTAATATGATCAAACTAAATTACAAATAGACGGACAATACAATATTTATAATATTCTTTTAGATACAGCATTGACATTTTATTTAAATTAAATTCCAAAAAAATATTAATTTATTTGTAAATCCTAAAGTTTTGCAAAAATAATATAACTAAACAACTATGTAAATAAATAAATATCGAAACATTTTTAATTAAATTACAATTCTAATTACATTATTAAAATATGAAGCCAAATAAAATCGAATTAGGACAGAATAACAGATTTACTCAATATAATAATATACATATTCAATTTTCAGTAAAATCAATAAATATTTTTAATACGAAATATAACTTCGATTAATTGATAATTATCTTACTATATACTATGGCACGTGTGAAACTAGTTAGGAGTTAAATTGCTTTGATTAGACCTAACTAAAACACCTAATATAAATGATTTTAATTAAAAACATAACATTTGAATGTTAAGTGAAATATAAAAGTTTACAATTCAATTTCCAAACAAAAATCAATATTATCAAAGATATCTCTACTTCAGTTAAAAATTTCATAATTTATTTTCACCGAAAGTTTGACAATTAAACGTATATAATTTATGTGATCATTGGGAGAATCTTTTGTGAAAATTTGATTGTAAATCTGAAAGAAATAATATTAGCTACAATTAATTTTTAAAAATTTTATAAATTTTTTTCACAAAAAGTTGGCACAACACAGTATTTGGCTTAAAGTATATAATTTATGTGGGCACTAGAAGATAACACATCAATAAACCTTCATAGTTGTTCAATAGTAAGTTCAGATTTGTTGCCGTACGCTGCAAGTACGTTGCCGTATGTAGCCCATACGTTGCCGTTAGGTGCCGTATATTTGGCCGTATATTGCCGTATTATGTCCGTATATTTGGCCGTATGGTTTCAATACGTGCTTTACGTGCTTTGCGTGCTATACGAGCTTTACGGTGACCTTACGTTAGCGTATGTGCACTACGTTACCGTATTTTGCTGTATATTGGCGTGTCAGATAAGAAATTATACAATTTTTATAATAAATGAACGTGGGGGTGGTTTGATGGTGTTGGTTGGGCAGTGCAATTAAAGGGTTTAAATTTATCATAAAAATTATGTTTAGTGAAGAAAATTTATTGTAAAAAAAATATATAAATAATTTGAAATTTATATGATCACTTACTACAGAAGAAATAATGAAAAAAAAATCAAAATAATGTTCAAAATAAAATTTGTGTAGGTACTCTAGAAGAAATGATAACGAAATAATTAAAAAATAAAAATGTTTAACATGAAATTATGTAGGTTTGGTAGCGAATTAACTCAAAAGCTTGCTTATAAAAATTATAACTAATTTTCAAATTTATATGATCAACTTACTCTTGAAGAAATGATAATGAAATAATTCAAATTTTAATGTTCAAAATGAAATTTATGTAGAAAAATGCACTTATAAAAATTTTAAACAATTTTCAAATTTATATGATCAATTATATTATATTTAAAAAACAATTTTCAAATTTGTATAATTTGTGATTGATTTTATAAACTATATATTAAAGAGTGATAAAAAAATTTGCTGAATTAAATCTTTTTTTTTGTAAAATTTGAAATATAGTTGCAGCCAGCAAATTGAAAAGAAAAATATGTTATATGCAAATATTAGAATTTAAAAACAAGTATATATATTAAAATCAGTTTTAGTAGAGGACAAATTATTCAAAGTATGATATAAATATTTAAAATACTTTTTAAAATACACATTAAAAAAAATGCATCTTTTAACATAGTAAAGAATTTTTCAGAACTCATTATATTAAAATTTAAAAAATACATTTTTATTTAAATTATATTTAAAAAAAATATTAATTTATTGCAAAATTTATTTGGTTCGATACCAAATGTTTGTAAAAACAATTTATATATTGCGCAATTCATTTTATCTCTATATATAAAAAATTCTACAGAAATTGTAATAATATCGGAAAATTTTTAATTAAATAACAATTATAATTACATTATTAAAATATTAAGCCATAAAATATGGAATTCGGTTAGGATAACAGATTTACTCAATATATTTTTAAGAAATCCAGAAATATTTTGTAGAATATTTTAATAAAAAAAAAGCAACATACATATTTCATTATATGTATGTATATTTACTGAGATCAATTCTCAGTAATACAAAACAAAAATAGATAAATACTGAAAATCATATTAAAATGTAACTAAGAATAAATGATAATCTATAAGATCTAGTTACAAGTTTAATAAATAGTTATGAATATAAATTTGGAATAAGCAGAAATCAATAGACCAAACTAAAAAAATACGTAAAAATGTATTTAAAAAAATATATAATTGATTTTACATATATATTTTAAAACTTACAAACTATAAAACTTAGGTAACAAAATAGATGAGTCAAATATTCAAAAATATTATGTAGATAATATTTGAAAACATGTATGAAAATTTAAATTAAATTTAAATAACAATTTAATTTAATTTCTGCTGCAAATGCAGAAGGTTCTGGGTTCAAACTCCGGCAAGGTTAAAGCATTTTTCTTAATTCGAAAATTAATGCTTTAATTAGTTCATTTAAGCAGAAAAAAACAAATATATAAATGATTTTACATATATATTTTAAAACTTACAAAATATAAAACTTAGCTAACAAAACAGATAAGTCAAATATACAAAAATATTATGTAGATAATATTTGAAAACATGAATGAAAATTTAAATTAAATTTAAATAACAAACAAGTTCAAACCCCGGCAAGGTTAAAACATTTTTTCTTTAGAAATTGATATACAGAGAAATTATTGAATCTTGATATATTTTTTTTGTTCCTGGAAAGATTTGATGAAGCTAGAATAATTATATCAAAATATAGAATAAAATTTAAAAATTTGGGAGATCAATCCTCACACAACTATCACGAAAAATTGGATAAAAAACTAATAGCATTGAATATATAATCTTAGCGCGCAGAGCACCGCAATTGGGTGGTGTCCGGATTGTCCGGCCTGAGCTGGCTCGGAGGATTGGCATTGTGCTGAGCGTAACTGGTCCCTGCTGGAGAAACCGGCTCTGCTTCTCTCACAATCAGGGCGTAACTGGTCACTGCTGGAGAAACCGGCTCTGCTTCCCTGACAATCACTTCGAGTTGGCTCTGGTAACTTATAGGGACCAGGAAAGCAACGGCGGGACCATCACATAAGGTGTCGGACCATAGGTTTAACAACCGATGGTCTAGTATCCGAAGATGAGTCACCGAAGTAGACCACATGGCGTTGCTTTAACTAACTGAGTCGACGCGCTCAGAAACAAATATGTGGATATTGCTTAAACTCGTGACCTGTCATGAGGTTGTCTTTGAACAACAACACAGGGACCAATGCGGTAATATCGCTTGAGGTGTCGGGCATAGGAATAAATAGCCGATTGTCTAGTATCCGAGATATTGCCCCATAGATGGGATTGATTTGACTCATCCGAGATTCCCAGATGCGATGTCTATCTAAATGCTCTAGACATGGCGCTGGCCTCCGATGAGTTGAGTCTCTTAGTTGGGTAACGGCGGGATCATCGTTTGAGGTGTCGGATGCTCGAAGGCACGCGAGCATCTAGTATCCGAAGATGAATTCCGGGGTAGACGTATTAGATGTATTAAATATATATTAATTGTCGACGTACTCAACATACGTCTTCATCAGGAAAAAGAAATACAAATAACACATAGAAACTAGTTACTAGGTAACAAAATATTACTAAAATAAAATGGATGTATTAAAAATATATTAATAATCGACGTACTCAACATTCGTCTTATAACATACGTCTTAAACAAACATATAGGTATTAATAAATTGACAAACTCAAAATACGTGTTTATCAGGAAAAATGATACAAATTATAATATTAGTAATAATTACCTTGCTGTTATGATCTTCCGGGAGAAAATTTCCAGTTAAATTCGAAAAAAGAATTATACAAACTTATGATTCATAAATTAAATTATACATGTGTATTAATTATAATTATTATACAATTATACAGTGGAATTAAGGGATTCGAATCTCTCATAAAAAATATATATTTTTATTAGAAAAATATTTATGGCAAAGAAAGAATCATAATTAATTTTCGATTTACATCATGCTTAATAATTAATATATTCGACAAATGATAATTAATTTATTTTAAAATGAAATTTATGTAGCTATGATGGTACATTTACCAACTGGGCTCAGGCGGGAGTAACTATGACTCTCTTCAGGCGTCCAAACGGCTCGTGGTCCAGTTTATGCTGATAAGTCGCCGCTGAATTGGTCACGGGTCGTGGGGGTGCCTGGGAGAGTCTTAGTTCTGGCATAGCATCAGCCACACTCCAAACAGGGCTTGCCCTGTTTCCAAGCACGTCGTAAGCCACGAAGCTCTGATGGAAGGTACTGCAATGTAAGGTGTTATCTCCCGCTGCATTGGGTACCTTGCTGGTGGGAGGGCCGAGTGGAACTACTTCATTACGATAGCGGGATTACGGATGCGCAAATTAATCGCCTCTCCGTAGTTCAGTCGACCGCACAGCAGCCTTCTCGTGGCGGCGCTGTTTTCACAAATGTTGAGCGGATCAACAATTTTTTAATTTTATAAAATCAATAATAATATTAGAATAAAACGGCTTTAAGTTGTAGTTCTGTATTAATATTTATTAATAATCAACGTATTCCAGCACATACTGAACGTACATTTTCATTAGGTTTAAGCAAAAGAACAAAATACTATGACCTAATATGTAATACGCCATATGTAAGAATATAAATAGATACAAATAACATTTACAGTAATAAACTGAACATAGAAACTAGTTATTAGGTAATAAAATAAGTAACTAGATCATAAGATTTCAAAATTTTTAATTAAAGGAAGTTAAGTTTTATAATATCAATATGTGATATTAAAATAAAACGACTTTAAGTTGTAATTTTTTTTTTTAAATATATATTTTTGCGAAAGCAAAAGATTTCGGGTTTAAACCCCGGCAAGGTCAATGCATTGTTCTACATTTAAAAATTAACTAATAATTTAATGAGTTCATCAAAATAAATTAATGGCGATTTAAACAGAAAACAAAATACTATAACAAAATAACATTTACAGTAAATAGACAGAACATAGAAACAAGTTACTAGGTAACAAAATAAGTAACTAGATCATGAAATTTTTATTAATTTTTAATTAAAGGAAACCAAATTTTAATGAAATCAGTGCCTTATTTTAATATAATGAGTTCAAAAAGATTTTTTACTATGTTATAACTATAATATTATTTAAAACTGTTAGTTTTATATTATTGAAAAGTTAAAAATTTCTACAAATTTAATAATAAATTAAATTAAATAACATGAGAGGTGGTCTTGGTGGTTGGTCGGGTGGCGGAACTAGGAGGGCTTCAAACCCCTCATAAAAATTATTTTTATTAGAATAAATATTTATTGCAATTGTTTCAAGTTGTTTTTTCATTCCAGAAATTCTGGCTTGATATTCTTGTTTTATTTCCATGTTTGTTTTGTTTAATTTTGTACTAATACTTGTTTGTGTGTGCAGATAATTTGTTGATGCTCACGTTTTTGGATAATTAATTCTTGCTCTAGTACTCCAACCCAGACGCAAATTGGATATCGATTTGGATTACAGTGGTGTTATTACGGTGATGTGATTTCTAATGGCCAATTGTGTGAATTGAATTGTGTTTAGTGAATTGTGTTTAGTGAATTATGCTTTGTGATGAGCATTTTGTGATTTGTGAATTAGTGCTGTTGATTCGTGTTTTTAGATTTCTGATGGGCAATTGCGTGCATTGTGATTTGTGTTTGTGCTTTATGATTGGCAATCAGAGCTTAGTGCTTATTGCTTTGTGCTTAGTGATTTGTGCGTTGTGACGTGTACTTCCAAGAGAGTCTGATTTCTCCAGCCAAAAGCAGCACATAGTAGCAGATCTTCAGATCTCAGCAACTTCCTAGAGAGACTGATTCCAGCCAGTAGCAGTCCATTGCAGCAGCATGACTTCAAATTCCTGCAGAAGCCACCAGGAACTTTTAAGGCCGTCTGATTCCAGCCCGTAGCAGTCGATAACAGCAGCATGACTCCAGATTCCAGTGGAAATGTTCAAAAAATATTTGCTGTTTACCAGGTAATTATAATGTATTTTTAACTTAATTTTATAAACTATAAATTGAGACTGAAAAAAAATTTGTTGAATTAAAAATTCTTTGTAAAATTTAGAATATTGTTGCAGTCAGCAAATTAAAAAGAAAAATAAATTATAAGCAATTATTAGAAAAAACAAGTAAATAAATTAAAATACACATTTAAAAAATATATATACATTTTTTATCATAGTAAAGAATACATTTTTATTTAAATTATATTTAAAAAAAAATATATATTAATTTATTGCAATGTTTTGGTTCGATTCCTAAACTTTGCAAAAGTAATTGAAAACTTAGAAACTTCTACAAATGTATAATAAATAATTAAACAACATAAGAGGTGGTAAGGTGGATGGTTGGGTGGTCGAATCAGGGGTGGGGCGGCTTTAAATCTATCATAAAATTATTTTTATTAGAAAAATATTTATTACAAAACAAAAAAATTATAAATTATTTAATATGATCAAACTAAATTACAAATAGACGGACGATACAATATTTATAATATTCTTTTAGATACAACTTTTAAATTTATATTTAAAAATATATATACATTTTACTCATATTAAATTCCAAAAAAATATTAATTTATTTGTTAATCCTCTAAAGTTTTGCAAAAATAATATAACTATGTAAATAAATAAATATCCAAACATTTTTAATTAAATTACAATTATAATTACATTATTAAAATATGAAGCCAAATAAAATAGAATTAGGACAGAATAACAGATTTACTCAATATAATGATATACATATTCAATTTTCAGTAAAATCAATATTTTTAATACGAAATATAACATCGATTAATTGATAATTATTATCCTACTATATACTATGGCACGTGTGAAACTAGTTAGGAGTTATATTGTTTTGATTAGACCTAACTAGAACACTTAATATAAATGATTTTAATTAAAACCATAATATTTGAATGCTAAGTGAAATATAAAAGTTTACAATTCAATTTCCAAACAAAAGATTCAACTCCCACATTTGCATAAAAAAAATTATAAATATAATTTTCAATTTTTATGAAGAATCACTTACTATAAAACAAATGATAATTGAAATATTTAAAAATTAAATTTTAATAATGTGTTTCTGTTCTATTGTTTCAGGTGTTTTTTTCATTCCGGAAATTCTGGCTTGATATTCTTGTTTTATTTCCGTGCTTGTTTTGTTTAATTTTGTACTAATACTTGTTTGTGTGTGCAGATAATTTGTTGGTACTCCAACCCAAACGCAAATTGGATATCGATTTGGATTACAGTGAAGTTATTAGTGCTGGTGATTTCTAATGGCCAATTGTGTGAATTGAATTGTGTTTAGTGAATTATGCTTTGTGATGAGCATTTTGTGATTTGTGAATTAGTGCTGGTGATTTGTGTTTTTCGATTTCTGATGGGCAATTGTGTGCATTGTGATTTGTGTTTGTGCTTTGTGATTGGCAATCAGAGCTTAGTGCTTATTGCTTTGTGCTTAGTGATTTGTGCGTTGTGACGTGTACTTCCAAGAGAGTCTGATTTCTCCAGCCAAAAGCAGCACATAGTAGCAGATCTTCAGATCTCAGCAACTTCCTAGAGAGACTGATTCCAGCCAGTAGCAGTCCATTGCAGCAGCATGACTTCAAATTCCTGCAGAAGCCACCAGGAACTTTTAAGGCCGTCTGATTCCAGCCCGTAGCAGTCGATAACAGCAGCATGACTCCAGATTCCAGTGGAAATGTTCTAAAAATATTTGCTGTTTACCAGGTAATTATAATGTATTTTTAACTTAATTTTATAAACTATAAATTGAGACTGAAAAAAAATTTGTTGAATTAAAAATTCTTTGTAAAATTTAGAATATTGTTGCAGTCAGCAAATTAAAAAGAAAAATAAATTATAAGCAATTATTAGAAAAAACAAGTAAATAAATTAAAATACACATTTAAAAAATATATATACATTTTTTATCATAGTAAAGAATACATTTTTATTTAAATTATATTTAAAAAAAAATATATATTAATTTATTGCAATGTTTTGGTTCGATTCCTAAACTTTGCAAAAGTAATTGAAAACTTAGAAACTTCTATAAATGTATAATAAATAATTAAACAACATAAGAGGTGGTAAGGTGGATGGTTGGGTGGTCGAATCAGGGGTGGGGCGGCTTTAAATCTATCATAAAATTATTTTTATTAGAAAAATATTTATTACAAAACAAAAAAATTATAAATTATTTAATATGATCAAACTAAATTACAAATAGACGGACGATACAATATTTATAATATTCTTTTAGATACAACTTTTAAATTTATATTTAAAAATATATATACATTTTACTCATATTAAATTCCAAAAAAATATTAATTTATTTGTTAATCCTCTAAAGTTTTGCAAAAATAATATAACTATGTAAATAAATAAATATCCAAACATTTTTAATTAAATTACAATTATAATTACATTATTAAAATATGAAGCCAAATAAAATAGAATTAGGACAGAATAACAGATTTACTCAATATAATGATATACATATTCAATTTTCAGTAAAATCAATATTTTTAATACGAAATATAACATCGATTAATTGATAATTATTATCCTACTATATACTATGGCACGTGTGAAACTAGTTAGGAGTTATATTGTTTTGATTAGACCTAACTAGAACACTTAATATAAATGATTTTAATTAAAACCATAATATTTGAATGCTAAGTGAAATATAAAAGTTTACAATTCAATTTCCAAACAAAAGATTCAACTCCCACATTTGCATAAAAAAAATTATAAATATAATTTTCAATTTTTATGAAGAATCACTTACTATAAAACAAATGATAATTGAAATATTTAAAAATTAAATTTTAATAATGTGTTTCTGTTCTATTGTTTCAGGTGTTTTTTTCATTCCGGAAATTCTGGCTTGATATTCTTGTTTTATTTCCGTGCTTGTTTTGTTTAATTTTGTACTAATACTTGTTTGTGTGTGCAGATAATTTGTTGGTACTCCAACCCAAACGCAAATTGGATATCGATTTGGATTACAGTGAAGTTATTAGTGCTGGTGATTTCTAATGGCCAATTGTGTGAATTGAATTGTGTTTAGTGAATTATGCTTTGTGATGAGCATTTTGTGATTTGTGAATTAGTGCTGGTGATTTGTGTTTTTCGATTTCTGATGGGCAATTGCGTGCATTGTGATTTGTGTTTGTGCTTTATGATTGGCAATCAGAGCTTAGTGCTTATTGCTTTGTGCTTAGTGATTTGTGCGTTGTGACGTGTACTTCCAAGAGAGTCTGATTTCTCCAGCCAAAAGCAGCACATAGTAGCAGATCTTCAGATCTCAGCAACTTCCTAGAGAGACTGATTCCAGCCAGTAGCAGTCCATTGCAGCAGCATGACTTCAAATTCCTGCAGAAGCCACCAGGAACTTTTAAGGCCGTCTGATTCCAGCCCGTAGCAGTCGATAACAGCAGCATGACTTCAAATTCCTGCAGAAGCCACCAGGAACTTTTAAGGCCGTCTGATTCCAGCCCGTAGCAGTCGATAACAGCAGCATGACTCCAGATTTTAGCAGAAATGTTTCAAAAATGTTTGCTGTATTTACCAGGTAATTATAATTTCTGTTTCTTCAAAATGGAAACTATCAATTTTTTCAGTCAACAGTAATTAAGTTTATTTTTCGAAATTTCATTGCTGAAAAATTAAACTAATAACTTAAATATGTTTTCTTTTTATTTTTTCAATTATTTCCACTGAAAATTAATATTATTGAGCGTTCACAATATAATAATAGATAATTTTCAACAAAGTTCAAATGTGTATCTGTGAAATTGATAATAATCAAATGTTGAATTATTTTCCCTACGATTTCACAAGTTACTCAATCATTGAATCGACTTGAAAAGCTATGCATCAATGGTACTGGCCAGTCATTGATGTGTATAGCTTTGCAAGCCGATTTAATGATTGAGTATCTTGTGAAATTGTAGGGACAATAATTCAACATTTGATTAATATAATAATACTTATTATCAGATTTCTAATGCTTTTTTGTTCGACTTTTTGCAGGTGTTTCGTACGGGAGATTCTGGGATGATATTCTTGATTCATTTTCATGCTTGTTTTCTTTAACTTTGTATTAATATTTTGTTTGTGTGTGCAGTTTTCTTGGTACTTTCTGGCCCTAATACTCCAATCAGACGCAACAAGAAGAAGAAATTGGATGACCTTCTGGTTCACATTCCACTTTGAAAATACGAAGATCCCAAAACTATCTATAATATTGTAACTATAAAAATAATTTAAATTGTCATTAATAGAAAAAACAAATTGATACAAATATGAAGCCATTTAATATGAAGTTTGGACAGATTTATTTAATATAATTTAAAGAATGTTCAATTCCCAAAATGTCAAAATTATTAATAATTACATTATATAATTTTAGAAAAAAGTAATAGAAATTTATAATTAAATAACATGGCAGGTAGATTGATTCATAAAAATTATTTTTATTAACAAAACATTATTGTATAAATTAAAATTATATTCCAAATTTTTGTTATTGAAATTTTTTAATTTGTAAGAAATTTTATATTTGGATTATTTATGGATATGTCTTCAAAATTAAGTAATATGTTTTATACAATATGTTTTATGTAATATGTTAAATACAATCGCAATTATATTAATTACAACACAATACACAAAAATCTTATCATTTGTACTGCAAAAAAACCTCGTATCCGAACGGCACACTCCAATTTCACTTTTTCCACTACACAACTGTTTTTTCAACGCTAATTCTGGTTCATTTCAAAAATTTCCTACTTTATTATATATTTTTATTTATATTAACAAAAATTTTAAATTTACAACATTGTCAATTATTCAGATCTTTTATAAAACATTTTTTTTTGTTGAAATTTATCAAAATTTTATTTTAAAAAAAATTTCAAATTTAAATTGTCTTTCTTTATCTAAATTGTTCTAAATAAATTTATAATTCTTTTGCTAAAAATTTTTTTTACAAAATAAAAACCTAAAGAATAATTTAATTTAAATAATATATAAATAAACAATGTATTTAATAATACAATATATATTTTTATACAGAAACATGTGTATATTTATAACTTAAGTTGTTGGTTGTTGGCAGGGCCAATGCATTTTTCTTTAATTTAAAAATTGTCTAATGTTTAATTAGATAAATAAATATCAAATTAATGGTGTTTAATGCAAAAATAAAAAAATAGTTAAAACATTTACACCAAAAGAATTTATAAAAAATAAAAAATTAAATATCAGATTTTATTAACAATATTTGTTATTAATTCGTTTTGGGAATTTTAAAATTATGCGCGCATATACAGAATTTTTGAAATGCTAATTTAAAATATATGAAATTTAATCAATAAGAAGAAATTAACATACTTTAATTCAATTATTATTAATCAATAAATTTAATAAAATTGTGTTTTTTATTTCAGTGTATTTAACGTTACTATTTTAAACCGCGCGTTTATACATATTAGTTCTTAGTCATTCAACAGGCGCGCTATGATCTATTCAGTGACTTTTATCCAGTGCATGGCAGGGAGGACCTGATCCAGTGAAATTATCCAGAAATTATCCATGGTTTGACAGATTTGTTCTTTGCACATTATTCGTAAAATTTATATAAATAATAAATATAAAATGTATCGTGTATCACAATTTTGTCACATGTGCCTCAGTGTCAAAAATAAACTATACAACGTTTTCGACTTTGATGATGATAACCTGCCTTGGATACATAAAGCAAAATTTTGTTTGGAAACTATTGTAAGTATTGCCTTTTGAATTATTTATACTATATATATATATATATATATATATATATATATATATATATATATATATATATATATATATATATATATTATCATATTTTGTATTTATTGAATCTGTTTTGCAAATAAACATTACATAAATACGGTTACCAAATATATGTACTTCAAACTTTACAGACTGTTATTTTACCATATTTTATGAATATAAATAACAAAATTTTAGTGCAGAAATGATCGGCCTAATTCTCTAACGAAGTTGCTAAGTTTTCAGCAACGTTACTAACAACTAGAACCAATAGAAACAAATATAACAGTTCTCATTTTAATTTTTTATTTAGTATCAGCTGATATTATTGGCTAATGTTGTTAGCAATGTTGCTTAAATTTACCAACTTCGTTACAGAATTAGAGTTGATATAGTATTAAAACTGATTTTGTAATGAAAAATCATGAAAAATCGTATAATGATAATATTATAGTACACTGTAAAAAACATCTATGAATTTACATATTTTTTTTATAGTAAAAGTCATATAATTTTCTCTGTAATGCAAATTTACTACATTTATTCTGTAAATTTCATAAAACTATTATGGAATTAAAATATTACATAAAATAAAATAGCAGATTTACATTTTTTTCTCTTATATTTTCACGAAAGTTTATGTAAATTTATGCTGCAATAGATAATATTATGTATTTTTCCAAAATTACTTGTGTAGCACTAAAATTATAATCATACTATAATAGCATTTTTACAGAATAATTTAAGTAATATTACAACTCTTGTCATTTTATAGTAAAATTACATAAAAAAATTTTACAGTGCTGAGCGTTATAAAATAAATAATTAACTTAAAAAAATAAAATCTTTTTTTTTTAGGTGTAGCTGGTATGCTCTCCAAGACAACAGTCGCACCACAATCATCACCACGTCCATCATGGTGTCTGGGATGGGGCACGTCATATCCTACGCCACGGGGGCTACATTGCACTCTATAAGGGCAACGGTGCACAAATGGTACGAATTTTTCCCTATGCAGCAACACAGTTTACCGCATTCGAAATCTATAAGAGATACTTGGACGGCGTTTTCGGAGCTGGATCTCACACGGATAAGTTCGTAGCTGGAGCAGCGGCCGGTGTAACAGCTGTGACCCTAACCTATCCCTTGGATACGATAAGAGCTAGGTTAGCGTTTCAAGTTACTGGAGAGCATTTATATATATACGGGGATTGTTCATGCTGCAAACTCGATTTTTAAAGAGGTAAATATAATAATGTACACTAATACCTCGCTTTGCGTCGTTTCGTTTTGCGTTTTTTCGAAGTTGCGTCGCTGCTGAATTAGTACTAATTTTCACTGTGCGTCGTTAGATTTTCGAAGTTGCGTTGTTTTGGGTTCCAGTCTTTAATTTTTTTTTAATTTTTTGAAATTTTCTTTTTTTTCTAAAAGATGGCACGACTTTTGTTTCTAATTGCGCCATGCCATCAAAAGAGTAAATCTCACTTGTTCGAACCAATATCCCTAAACAGATCGAAACTAGGGACACATTTTGTGAATTGGCAATAAGGTGAAGCCTCATTTAAGAGATACAAAATAATGCAAACAGATGTTGCGGGAATTTCAAATTAAGAATAATCATTTAAGAAACAAAATATAATTTGTGATTATCTACGTTTTGTATTTTCATTATCTCTTATTAAATTTAATAAAATAAAATTTTATATTATTTCTGTTTTCAATTTTCTTTTTAAAAAGTAGTATTTTTGTAACCTTGGAAGCTATCTTCGATCTTTACATGGTTTGCTATAGAAAATCATAATTCACTTTGCGTCGTTTCAATTTGCGTCGTGTTTTTTTGGAACGTAACCACGACGCAAAGTGAGGTATTGATGTATTCTCAAAATTGTTAGTATGAAAAATAAAAAAAACAAGAAATAGATATTAAAAAAAATTGTACATTTGTTTTCTATTTGTGATACATTTTAAAAAAATATTTTTTTTCAAAATTTTCCGTACCGTACGTTTTAGCATTCTATGTCTACATAACTTATAGTAGCTATTGGGAAATCTGACCCTACGTATACGTTTAAATTTATGGCAAATATTGTGCTATTTCAATGTTATGATAACAAAAATACAAATATAAATTTACCTTTAA
The DNA here is from genome assembly GCA_963966155.1 of Clivina fossor. Taxonomy (NCBI): domain Eukaryota; kingdom Metazoa; phylum Arthropoda; class Insecta; order Coleoptera; family Carabidae; genus Clivina; species Clivina fossor. Next base: position 43,294,135 of record OZ014550.1, on the reverse strand, counting down.
AATGACGTAGTATATATAAAAGTTTGTTTACTTTGTGTAGATCATAAATCTAAAGTTTAATTATTGTTCAAAGTTTTATTAAATAGAAAGAATCTATAAAAAGTAATATTCTTAGAAGAAAAATGAAAATATTTTATGTTTATTATTTACTTGGCGTGTAATCTGTATTAGTAATCTGGTAACGCGAATATAAAATTTTATAAGAAATAATAAAAATTTTAGCGCCGTATTTCTGTTGACGTTATTGTTGTGCTAATATTCAAGATAACTATTATACGTTATAATGTGATCATGATAAATAATAATAAATGTTTTCCTTTGTGAAAAACTGAAGATATTCCAAAGTGTAGTATAAGCATACAAATATAGGTATATAATACGAGTAAGTATATACGTATACGGTATAAGAATGAGAAGCGATAGCAAAACGTTAGAATACGAGAACGAATACGTAACGAAACGAAACGAAACGAAACGAAATGAAACGAAAGTTTTTGAAGTAAGTCATAAGGTACTAAGGTAGTGACGTCAGGTTTCTATTCTAAAATGTTAGATATTTGATTTTCTTGTTTGATGTGAATGCGAAATTAATGTACGTGCAGTGGAGGTAAAATAATGAAAACGCCACAAATTGCGCGACGAATAATAAAGACTCACACGTACTCTGTGATATGTGTTCTTTGTTTTGTCGTCGCGTCGCGTCGTGACGAAGACTACTCTCTTTCACGGTGACGGTGGTTCCGCAATGGATCCATCTGTAAGTCTGCGGCGCGGCGGATTGTATCTATGCTTCTTTCTCATTTCGGCCTTAAGGTACATTCCCTACGATATTAATTAATATTTATTTAACAAATATTTTCTTAGCTTAATAAGTGTGAGAAAACTAGGTCATATTTTATTTTACCCTCTTCATTTCTACTGTGTTTGACGTTGGGCACTGGATACTGAGCGCCAGAGGTATGAGAGCACTTTTGTTTAAAAATGACTGATGATAAAAAAGACTTAATGGCGTACAATATAAAAAAAAAAACTTGTGAAAGGGAAACGACAAAGACGACAGGAAAAAGTGAAGAAAACGCTTTTCTGCTGGGACTTACGACTCCCAGCTTTTGAAATTTCACTAAAAATTCTTTAAAGTTTACTAAACTTGTTATAATATGCGGGAAATTGCTATTAATTAGCAATTAACTTTAGCTTGTTTCACGCTCCACATTCGCCGTTTTTTCAGCACATATACCTAATGTATGCATGCAGCAATAGAAAACTTTTATTCTATGTAAATATAATTACAAAACAATTAAAAGTTAGTTTTATATAATGAGTAGAACACGATAGAAAAATTGTTAATTTTTTCATCCCTTCCTATCATAATTAATAAATGGAATTTAAAAAAAAAATATTTTTAAGAGGTTTAGTTTCTCAAGACTCGCTATATTAGAAAAATCAAGTAATGCTACTTACTCGTACTTACTACATTTTACATTGAAAATATTTTTATATTTTTTTCTAATTAGAATAAATAAACAAAAAATCATTAAATTAATATTATTCATTTTGTTCTGCATAAACATTGATTATTAAAATTATGATTCGATGTATACTTTATTCAACTAATCAAGTCATTTTAGATATTTTAGTAATATCTGTATTATTTCTTAAATTATATTTAATACTTAATTTGAATTGTATATTTAAAAATAGCTGAATTTAATTTGGATAAGGTTTCGATAATAAATACACATAAATGATAATATTATTGAAATTTATTTATTTAGAAATTTTGAAATGGTTTTACACAGTTTCGAAAATTTAGAAGTGCGATGATTTGTAAATAGAGGAATATGATGTATTCAGTTGAGAATGCAAATTGAGACGGCTGCGGCTGCGACTGAGGCTGCAACCGAGACTGCTGTAGTTATTGTATGTCAATTGGGAGGTACTGAATGATCCTGATTCTTCTTGTTGCAATGGACTGATAGCTGACGACATCGGATAACTGGTGGATATCTGCATTCGTTTTTTCAATTTAGTTATGGCTATTGGAATACTGCGTCTTTTTATAGGTTTTATATTGCTATTTGTTGGAGCTAAGTAATTAACGGACGAATGATTTGATTTTGAATTACGCAGCGATGTAACCGATGTACGTCTAGAAACATTGCCAGATATGCGATCTCGCGAAGGTGTGAATTTCATGTCCATATTGGGTTTCATGATCAATCTAACGTGGTTTGTATTGTCCTCATTATTATTTGACAAAGGTATAAATTCGTTAGTGTGGTCAGTAGCTTGATGAGTTGGTGAATGATCTCGGCCATTTAAATTGTCTGGTAAAATAGTCGCTACGTGGAACGTTTTCAATCTCATATTATCGATAGATTTAGAGCTAGCTGCTGTAGATGCATAATTCCGAATAGGTCTGTTTCTGAATTTCTCTTGTCGGATAGTGAACCACATTTCGCCATTATTCGCTTGCGTCCAGTCGTAGTAACTGTTTATGTCAGTGTGCTCATCACTGACTCTCACTAAACTGGTTGATCTTGTTACTCGACTAGATAATAAAACATATAATAATAATGATTTAATTATATGATTGCAAATTTTCATTATATACTTAATTGTTTGTTCCACATTTATTTTAATAATATATTAAATTTATATATTTTCAATATAAATAATTTTTATTCCTTTTATTTGAAAATTGTCTATCAAAATTTTTTTTAAAAGTAACAAATATTTTTTAAAATTAATATTTGTTTTTGCAATTACCAAGAGCTGATCATGAATTATTTCAAAAAAAAAAAAAATTTATTTTAAATATACTAAAGGTTTTTAATTTAAAATTTATAAAATGAATTGGAATTTTGGAATAATATGTAGAATTAATTTACATAGAAAAGGTTTAATTCGAGTAGGAACTAAAACACAAAAATTCACATAGACCAAGCTTAATTAACATGAAAATAAAAAAAGACTTAAATCATTGATAGAAACAAGTCATATTAATACATACATACATACACAATCACGCCATGTAACCAAAAGGGTGTGGCACAAACTCTTTTCATCATTCCGAAATCAGTCGCCTCCAAACATTCCTATCTAAACAAGCAACTTTCGCTTCATCCACATTCATAATTCCTCTCATACATGCTCTTCTATTCCTACTACTTGGAAACTTTCGCTCACGCAAAACACTCTCAATCATACCACTCCAGCTACTCATCGGACGTCCACGCAAACGAATACCATCAAAATCATTCAAATATATCTTTTTAACCAAACGTTCATTAGACATTCGCTCAACATGACCGAACCATCTTAACTGACTAACACCAACTTTTGCTACAACATTTTTTTCAATTTCACACTCATCATACACTAGTCTGTTTCGTACCCGATCTCTCCTAGTTACACCAAATACCCCACGTAAAAATCTCATTACCACAGCAGTCATTTTCCGTTTATGCTTTTGCAACCAAACCCAACATTCACTACCATACATCAACGTAGGCACCAAAACTGCATTGTATATACTCAAACGGGCTTCTTTGGAAACATTTACATTCCTAGCAAAAGTTCCCAAAGCATCCAAAACCTTACAACCAGCATTTACTCTCCTTTCAATTTTGACGATCAAAACGGCCATCTCTAGACAACAAACTACCCAAATACACAAATTCATCTACCTGCTCTAAACGTGCACCATCAATATATACATTACATTCAGTCATCAAGTCACCCTTCTCAAAAACTAAAACTTTGCATTTATCAACATTCAACACAAGATTCATATTTTTACCAACAACATTAATTCTATCAACCAATCTTCTCAGTTGTTCATCAGATTCAGCCAAAACAACCACGTCATCAGCATACGCTAAAGCAGGTACAACAAAATCACCTATTTGTATACCATCATTACCACAGAAAGCTTTCCGAAGAAAAAAAAAAACTTATAAAATTACAAATTTTTTCAAATTATAAATTATATTATAAAATTTACTAAGTAAAATTAATTTCTTTTAAATATGAATTTGCCCAAATCTGATATCGACCTAATGAAGTACTAAAATATCTGAAATTATTATGCAAATATATACAAAAAATACCTCTTATAGTTTCGGATATTGTAATGACGGCTAATGAAATAAACGGAATTAGTAATTTAATAAATTTTTAGAATACTTATTAGAACTAATTGCATAAAACGTTGTAAACTTTAACTAAGCAATTAGTTTGTCTATTACTTTAGAAGCGCTTCATTGAATGGTCAGTTGGCAAGTTAACGAAATCAATAGCATTCAGTGTATTTTAATAATTTAAAGTATATTTGTTTTTCAAAAATTATATAAATTTCAACTTACTTTCAATAGATTACAAACAAAAAGCACATGACAATAACGATATATGAATTGAATACAGAAAACTTTTCAGAACTGGTAGATATTTTAATAAATTCAGCAAAATTTATTTAACTAATGCACAACACGGATTTCACAGTAAATATGTAAACTATATAAACTATTTCATTTAAAGTTTGTCTAACAAGAAGAAAGTAGGACAATGCTGTCCATTCAACCATTTTTTGGTCTGCGTCTGTAGTTAACATGAAAAATACTATTCGCAGAGATTTCTAATTTTACCAACGTTTTGTTATTTTTGAATAGTTGAAAAAAATTGACGAAATACTTACGTTTCACTAACGACTTTATCTTCATTTGTATAAATCCTTTGTCTCACATACAAAAACAGGATAATCAGAATTATTATAATAGTTGCAACCACACGCTCGTCTAAATAATCATTCGAGAACAATAATTCTAAAATAGATGCTGGCTGTTGGACATTATTCTGAAATGTATCACATTACAAATATCTACTTAATATTATCAACTAAATAATAAACAATGATTAAAGTAAATCAACTTGAATATTATTCATATTTTAATATAAAATTTTAAAAAATTCGTTAGCTGACGGGAGTCAAACCCTCAACCTCTCAATTTTGACAGAATAAATTTCGCTTTAATATTTTGCTTATTTCAAATGTAAGTGATTTGGTAAACGTTAATTTTACATATAAAATATACTTACGAAAAAATATTTGTAAATCTCATAAAGGTTATCCATTACGCCAAATTAAATATGATTGTAGTATGTAAACTGGATACGATGTATTACCTGTAAAATAATTTTCAATTAAAATACATATATCAAAAATGTTTAAAAATATTTTCTCTCCGAACTTTTGCTTTCCAATTTAAAATGAAATTAAGAAGTTGAAATGTGTAATATTAAAGCAGAAATAAATTTTTTAATCAATTGTTTGAATGTTATGGTATCTTGTCAAATGTTTAATATCACCGATGTAGTAGATCACATTTTTCATTATAATAATAATAATAATAATAATATTTATTTTTGCATAATACCATAAATACAGTTTTGCTTCGTCATATGCAATATACATGTTTGCAATAATTATAATAAATTTAATATAAAAAAATATATATATGTGAAACGACATATGCCAATTAATCTTAATGTGATTATTCTTTTAACGAAATACAGAGGATTATGTATTATAATACGTGTTTTTACTTACCAGAATTTTGAAATATTTATCAAAAATATGTTAAAATATTTATAAAAGATACAATATGCCGAAAATAAAATTCAGAAAATGCAAACGGTTTTTAGTGTGACATACTACAAAAATAAAATGTTTATGAAAAATGTCATGGCAACAGAAATTGCCGATGACGTCATTGCGATTGTTTATTGTTAATATAGCAATTCTTATATTTTCTAAATAATTTAAAAAAAGCAGAATAAGTGGGGAGATTAAATAGTCGTAACTGAAATTTGTGTTTTTAATTTCAAACATATTTTCTTAGGTCATACATATTTTTACAATTAGGCGTTTTAGAATATATGATTTCAAAATGTGGAACAATTTGCAAACTGTCAATAATAGATGGCACTATATATCGTTTTATTTTTAAAATATGTTGTATATAAAATAAATTATTAATAATATGAAATTATAATTAGATATATTAGATTGCATTTTATTTAATAATATTTTTAAATAATAAAATAATTCTGGAACATGTAAAATAAAATTGAGAAGCTACAAGCTAAGAAATATTTTTGAAAGTACTGCTAATTTATAGAGTAGGAAACATATAAAATACATACAATTTATAAAAAATACATACAATTTGTAAAAAATACATACAGTCTCGTATTACATGGTCGGTTGGATTTTAATTAATATCAATTTGAAGACAGTGCCGTTGACATAAGACTGAAACTAAACAAATGAACTGACATATCTAAAATTAGAATGACTAGATTTTTCAAAAATAAAAACAGTACATGAGACACCTACGTGGATTGGAAGCGACTAAAAAAATTACTTCGTTAATTATGATTACAAGAAATTTAATAAAACAAAATAGAAAGCATAAATTCGGCATTAAACACGTATTTGTATTTAATTTTAGCTTTCATAAATATGGTTAGTAATTGAAAAAAAAAACCTCGAAAATATTTGAAAAATGATTTTAACAAAAAAGATAAAAAATTTATGATATTACGGTAGAATAAAAGAGTATTTAAAGTTGAGGAAGAGTGTAATGTAAATACTTTAAAATAGAATATATGTGCTCAACCTATTCAAACTCCGAGCGTGTAATAGAAGCCATGTTGTTTAATTTTTAACATCTAGTAATTATGGAGGTTTAAATTGAATAGTTACGCTTGATTAAAATAATATATGAACCTGAATAAATACGTATACAAGCTGCAGCGGCCAACATAAATTATAAATGACAAATAAATAGTATGTATGTGGTTAAATGGGTTTATTTGTGTGTAATAAATAGCAAATGTTTAAGATTTATATAAAATAATTACCATAACCAAACATTTAGTGAATTATAAATAATGATAAAACTGTTTTCATTAGTAATTAAAAAGGACCAAATAGTGCTAGTCAATAAGAATAATATATATATATATATATATATATATATATTCCTATGAAAGTTTTATTATACATACATACATACATACACAATCACGCCATGTACCCAAAAGGGTGTGGCACAAACTCTTTTCATCATCCTGAAATCAGTCGCCTCCGAACATTCCTATCCAAATAAGCAACTTTCGCTTTAGGCTTCATCCACATTCATAATTCCTCTCATACATGCTCTTTTATTCTTACTACTTGGAAACTTTCGCTCACGCAAAACACTCTCATTCATACTACTCCAACTACTCATCGGACGTCCACGCAAACGTATACCATCAAAATCATTCAAATAAATGTTTTTAACCAAACGTTTATTAGACATTCGCTCAACATGTCTGAATCATCTTAACTGACTAACACAAACTTTTGCTACAACATTTTTTTCAATTTCACACTCATCGACTCATCATACACTAATCTATTTCGTACCCGATCTCTCTTATTTACACCACATACCCCACGTAAAAATCTCATTTCCACAGCAGTCATTTTCCGTTTATGCTTTTGCAACCAAACCCAACATTCACTACCATACATCAACGTAGGCACCAAAATTGCATTATTATTATTATTATTATTATTATAAGTATAATGCATTTATATATAGACATACATTTTTTATGATTTGAAATAATAATCTCAAAATGATGTATCCGTATTTCATGCCAATATATTAACAAATTATACTGGTTTTAATATTTTCATTAAATAATTCAACATCGTCACAAAAAATAAAATCTGTAATATTTTAATTAATTATTTCATATATATTTATTATTTATGCGTGTCAGTGTGATTTTATATAATAATTACATTTTTGTTTTCAAAATTTTTATAAATATTACTGTTCGGCAGTGAGGATTATTTGTAAATATTTATTAAATAATGTATACATATGTATACACCAATACCTCGCTTTGCGTCGTTTTGTTTTGCGTTTTTTCGAAGTTGCGTCGCTGCTGAATTAGTACTAATTTTCACTGTGCGTCGTTAGATTTTCGAAGTTGCGTTGTTTTGGGTTCGATTCTTTAATTTTTTTTTGAATTTTTTTTAAATTTTTTTTTTTTTTCTAAAAGATGGCACGAGTTTTGTTTCTAATTGCGCCATGCGATCATCAGACAGTGATTAATTTTTATTTTGTTTTTATAAATTAATTGAATATTTTATTTTGTTTTAATTGAATTTGTTTTTTTTTTGTTTTTTGTATGTATGTAATAAAATTTTATATTATTTTTGTTTTTTAAATGTTTACTTTGTTGAATTTTCTGTTTAAAAAGTAGTATTTTTGTAACCTTGGAACCTATCTTCGATCTTTACATGGTTTGCTATAGAAAATCATAATTCACTTTGCGTCGTTTCAATTTGCGTCGCGTTTTTTTGGAACGTAACCACGACGCAAAGTGAGGTATTGGTGTATAAAGATTCAATACATTTAATTAAAAGAAATAAAAGAAAGTCAATAAGTTGCAATGTACCAATTAATAAAACATTGTATATAACTGCAAACGTCAATTAGAGAGACAATATCTTCTTCATGTCGAATTATTTAATAATAATACATTATCTAAAAAATAGTTTCAATTAAAAGTGTAATTGAAACTTGTTGTAAAACCATAATACAGGTTATGAAAGTTACAAAACATGTTTATACACTGAATAAAAGGATCGCTACAGAACAGAGAATACGCAAATGTAGATACAAAATACGTAGGTATAATAAAATAAGCAATGGTTGTTGGCAGAAAAACAACAAAAAAAAAACAATAATAATGAGAGAAAAGGGGGGGGGGGAGGGATTATAAAAATTTCCAAATGGTTAGTTTATGTTTCTCATCATTATCTAACTCTAAGGTACCTTCATTCTGGTTGTCCTCTTCCTTCAGATGCATGTTCTGTAACTTTTCTTTTTCATATTCGCCTGGAAATTTTATGAAAACACACGTAAACAAAACAGATTCACTACGCGCAACATAATCTGTGTTTTGAGGTAAACGTTCATGTGTTTTTTTTTGTATGATGTATGTTTTTGTATATATGTTTGCACCACTACAGTATTTATTCAGAAAGTTTCAAATTGGTTTTTACAAGAAAAATTTGTAATATCACATGATTTTTTTCGAGTAAAATTATTATACTCTATATAGAGAACGATAAGTATTTTTTCTACCACCTTACCACAAAATCTATTTTCTTGTAGTTTGTATGTGATAGAAAATGACACTTTCCCACACTATACTTATAAATAAATTATTTAGAGTGGCTCTAATTTTATAGTTTTTCAATAGAAAACAGTTTGCCCTTTAGATACTCGCTTGACCCCTGAGAGATACCAATCTATTTTTAATTTTAAATGTTTTGTTTTTTATTTAATTTTGAATTTATCACCCAGCACTACATACATATATTTTCTAGAATAGAAGAGAATCAAACTTTATTTAGCTTTTGGCCAGTAAATTACATTGTAATACATATTTATAAAATTATAAAATTACAGGATATTTACAATATTAGTAACATATACAATTTATCAAATTATTTACTTAATTATTATCTTGCATTAACGTTATTATAGTAAAATTTTTTAATTTTTTGAATCTATAATATATTTCGGTAATTTATTATATTCAAGTAATCCATTATAAAATATATTGTTAGTAGTACTACTTTTAGTTTTTTTAATAATATAAAAATTAAATGCATTTCTAACATGATAATTATGCACATAATTAAATTTCAAATTGCCACCCAATTAATTGGGAAGCAAAACATGTTGCATTTTAAATAATACTGACTGTCAAATAACAATAATTTAATATCGACGAAAAATTTTACAATTAATTTATCATTTATATTCATTAATATACATGTAAAATACCTCACTATTGATATTAAATATAAATAGTTTTCAAATTATTGACAATAAAATTACGATAACTAGCATGTATAATGAAACCACACAAATTAATAACCATAAAAGTCTATTTAAATAAAGCATTAATAAGGAAAATCAACTTTCTCTCTATTTTAGCTTCGGACAAATAAGTTTGAATAAAATTTAACCAGTATGTAATACGGTCCGCTAATAAAATTGAAAATATGTACAATAAAAATGTCATATAACAAAATTTTCACTTTATGATTTTTTTATTTTCACAGCCATCTTAAATTAAGCGTTATACGTATTTTTCTTATTTAGACAAATTTAACGAATATTACTGTCTAGTTTAGCTATTCATTTTATTTATGGTGAATCTTAATCAATTCGAATATACCGGGTGTTCGTTCGTTAAGTTCGTTTGGGCGTTTAACATGTAATTTCGATAAATTGCGCTATACTACTTTCTCGAGTAAAATTCGAAGAAATACTTAGAATACTTTTCGATAGGGCATAAAAGGTTCTATTATTTGGTTTTTGTTTTAATTTGCTAGCATGTGCCGTTTGGGCGCTAGAATTTTTTTTTGATTTTTTGGTTTTTATTTTTTTTCTCAAAAACTATGAGGTGTAGGAAAATAAGCATAACATGGAAAAATGCGGAATAATGAGTACGGTAATCGAGTAAAAAAACCATTATTCTACGATGCATCGTTTAGTAGAAAAAAATTAAAAACTGAATTTTTGAAAATTTTACAAGGGGGGGATTTTTTCAAAATAAGACTTTTTTCAAAATTTACTCAAAAAAATCTGAAAAAATTTAGTAAAATAGAGAAAAAACGACTTGAAAAAGACAAGAACGTTGTCGAAAGCTCGTCAAAATTTCAAATGAGTGTTTAATTTCTCCTTAATCATTCTACTGTTTTGGCTGCTTCGCCCTCACAATAAAATTTTTTTTAAATATATATATATATATATATATATATATATATATATATATATATATATATATATATATATATATTTATATAACTTTGATACTACCTTGACTTTCACTCAATATAAATATTTTTTATATTCTTAAAAAAGAAACGGAAAATGACTGCTGTGGAAATGAGATTTTTATGTGAAATATGTGATGTAAATAGGAGAGATCGGGTACGAAATAGATTAGTGTATGATGAGTGTGAAATTGAAAAAAATGTTGTAGTTAAAGGTGCCCCGTGTTAGAGTCAGTTAAGATGGTTCGGACATGTTGAGCGAATGTCTAATGAACGTTTGATTAAAAAGATTTATTTGAATGATTTTGATGGTATACGTTTGCGTGGACGTCCGCTGAGTAGTTGGTGTGGTGTATGATTGAGAGGGTGGCTTGCGTGAGCGAAAGTTTCCAAGTAGTAGGAATAAAAGAGCATGTATGAGAGAAATTATGAATGTGGATGAAGCGAAAGTTGCTTGTTTGGATAGAAATGTTTAGAGGCGACTGATTTCGGCATGATAAAAAGAGTTTGTGCCACATTTTTTTGGGTACATGGCGTGATTGTGTATGTATGTATATTCTTAATTACATATGGTGTATTATATATTAGGTTACAATATTTTTTTTTGCTTAAATCGCCATTAATTCATTTTGATAAACTAATTAAATCATTAATTAATTTTTCTTTATTTAAAACCTGCCTAATGATTTAATTAGTTCATCAAACTAAATTAATGGCGATTTGAGCAAAAACAAAATACTGTAACCTAATATATAATACGCCATTTGCTGTTTTTATGTTTTGGATTTTAGATCCGGATATCGGATTTCGGATTTCGGATCTCAAATTATCTGTAAATCGTATATATCCGGATATCCGAATTCAATTTTTACAAATGTTGACAAACACTAGTTATTTATTTCTATTTATAAAATGCTATGAGAGTGGCATTATGAATGTGGATGAAATTGCGAAAGTTAAGTGTTTATAAAAAAGCAGTACTCTGTTTTTTTTTTTCCTTTAGTATTTCTAGTATGATCAGTGTGAAATTGAAAAAAAATGTTGTAGCAAAAGTTGCCGTGTTAGTCAGTTAAAATGGTTCGGACATGTTGAGCGAATGCGTCTGATGAACGTTTGATGTTTAAAAGATTTATTTGAATGATTTTGATATGGTACACGTTTGCGTGGACGTTCGATGAGTAGTTGGACTGGTGTATGATTGAGAGAGTGGCTTGCGTGAGCGAAAGTTTCCAAGTAGTAGGAATAAAAGAGCATATATGAGAGGAATTATGAATGTGGATGAAGCGAAAGTTGCTTGTTTGGATAGGAAAGTTTGGAGGCGACTGATTTCGGGATGATAAAAAAGTTTGTGCCACACCCTTTTAGGTAGGTGGCGTGATTGTGTATGTATGTATGTATATTCTTAAGTACATATAATGTATTATATATTAGGTTACAATATTTTTTTTTGTTTATATCTAATTCTAATTAAATTAAATTAAATCTAATTAAATCATTAGTTAATTTTTCTTCATTTAAAACTTGCCTAATGACTTAATTAGTTCATCAAACTAAATTAATGGCGGTTTGAGCAAAAACAAAATACAATAACTTAATATATAATACGCCATTTGCTGTTTCATGTTTTGGATTTTAGATCCGAATATCGGATTTCGAATCTCAAATTATCTGTAAATCGTATATATCCGGATATCCGAATTCAATTTTTACAAATGTTGACAAACACTAGTTATTTATTTCTATTTATAAAATGCTATGAGAGTGGAATTATGAATGTGGATGAAATTGCGAAAGTTAAGTGTTTATAAAAAAGCAGTACTCTGTTTTTTTTCCTTTAGTATTATCCAAAAACCATAGGCTTGTTTTTGAAATATAAACGCAATACACACTCTAAAAATATATATTTTAAATTTATATAATTTTACATAGATTTCAACAGTCATTTTACTGTGATAATTTACGTAATATTATACTTTTTATGAAAAAATAAATAAAATTACATAAATTTTATGAAAAGTTACAGTGTGAGTATAAAATAAATACATATTGAACAGGTGAAGATATCGCCGGTGAGGTTGAGGTACGCGGCGAAGATGAAACCACGAAATCGCGACGATATCGTGTTGTAATGAAATTTGCAGCCGAAGTGAATCTACGTACATTGTTCGATTTTATGAATGCGGGCGGTCGCGCATCGTTACCGTTACCGTTGCCGCAGGAAGCGTTACAGTGCATCGATGTCGTATTGCGTAATGTGGCCGCGGTACGATTTATTCGTGTGAATCGATCATTCTTCTCGCCACCGAAGCAGGGACGAATCGTTCAATTGGGCAATGGTTTGGAAATGTGGCATGGACATTTTCAGAGTACTGTTCTCGGTTGGAAGCCGTTCTTAAATGTTGACGGTAACTACATAGTTTTAATTAACCATACCTAGAATGATGATGATATTGATTGATTTATTCAATCTCTATTCCTACAATATTTTATTTATTATTTTGTAAAATTTTAATATGAGTTCTAAAAAATTATTTTTTTTTAATTTAAAAATGTATTACAATAATATTACAGAACTAAACAAATCTTAACTATTTATGGAAAATTCCTGAGAGCAAATTTACTCAAGTTTTGTAGATTTTCTAAAATTGCATCACATACTTAATGTAGAATTACGTATTGGTGATATAGGTAACTTCTTTAATTATGAAAAATTACAGCTTGCATATTAATATCTGTTATAATTCATCAAAATAATGAAACTTAGTACCTACATATTTTGTGTAATAATACTAATAAAATATTTCAAGTGTAATTCATTCATTTCAAAATACATTCTTAAAACTATATATGTAATTATACAAATTAAACAAATTTTACTTATTTATGGAAAATTCCTAACAGTAAGTCTACTGAAGTTCTGTAAATTTACTAAAAAAATTTGTAATATTACATACATATGTACTTTTCCATCCCATTGGTAATATATCATATTACCTACATAATGTTTGTAATAGTTCTGATATTATGTATTTTTAAACAATTATGTTAAAATTAACAGCAGTTTATACCTAGAAATACTGGACATCGTAGTGTCTTATAGTTTATAGGTAATTAAAACGTTTTACACGATATTAAATAAAATGTATAGACGCATGCGTAATGTTAATTTAATATTTTACTATGTTAATATATAAATATATTATCTGAAATATTTGATTTACAGTTTCCCATAAAGGTTTTCCAATGGCACAACCTGTTGTACACATTTTATGGTACAATTAGCACGTGACAATCCTAATTACGGGCAGCGCAGCCTGATCCAACTGAACATAATCTTATGTTTGGTGCAGAATTTCGTAAAGCAATTCGACGATTTTTAAAAGGATTAAAAGTAAGGATTACATATATTTTGTTTTTTTTTTCTTTTTTTTGTCGACATGGTCGATTAACAATATATATAAATATATATATATAATCACTTTCTGCAAATTGCATTATATACTGAATATGTAGAATTACATATTATTGGTATAACTTTTTAAATTATATAAAATTACAGCTTGTATATTCATATCTGTAATAATTCATCAAGATAATGAGACTTAGTACATATTTTATGTGATAATACTAATAATTTATTAAAAGTGTAATTAATTTATTTCAAAATACATCCTTTATAAGTAAATTTAGAAATGTATTACAATAATATTACAGAACTAAACAAATTTTAACTATTTATGGAAAATTCCTGAAAGCAAAACTCAAGTTCTGTAGATTTACTAAAAGAACTACATAATGTTTGTAATATGTATTTTTAAACAATTACGTTAAAATTACAGCAGTTGAGTAATTATATCTAGAAATACTTAGACATTATAGTGTCTCATGGTTTGTAGATAAAATTATATAATTTTTTTTAGAGTGTATGTTAATCGATTTTATGTCAACTTAGCAACTTAGGTCCGTATTTTCACCTCATTTTTTTGTGAAAAAAGTGCTTTTATCATTAATTTCAAAATAACATTTTGCTTCTGTTTCTCATCAAATGTAAATTAGTTTTTCTATTTTTTATCATTTTTATTATATTTGGTATTATAAAATTAAGATAAAGTGCTTGATTAAATAATTTTAAGTAAACGTCAAAAGTACTTTTGGCAAAAATCACTTTTATAAATGAGGTGAGAATACGGGTCGGGCCTTACAAAGTAAAACTAAAATAAAAATAATGTTCTTTTTTTAATTGAATAGATTTCGTATCAGATATTACAGCAATCGAAAATTGTAAAACGGACATTTCGTATAAATGGTTTAGTAGAAACACCAGATCAAGCACGTTTCGTTAATGAAAATGGTAAACAAATGACAGTCTCGGAATATTTTAAAACACAAAAGAATTACAATATTCGTCTACCAAATATTCCCTGTCTGCATGTTGGTTCACCGGAGAGAAAAATTTATTTACCAGCCGAACTATGCACTATTCTACCTGGTCAGGTATTATTGGCACTTTTTTTTTATTAACAGTACGTCTAACGCAAGTATATCACTAATAACTGGAAAGTAAATTATACAAATACAGTCACGCTATATACCCCAAAAGAATGTGGCACAAACTCTTTCCTCCAAACATTCCTATCCAGAAAAATAACTTTAATTTCATTCATATTCAGTTTAATAAAACTGTCTTGGTATTATAATTATTTCAAATATAATTAGTAATATTAGGGTGGTTTTTATTTTGGCAAAGTCAAAAATTTGTTGCTCCCACCCGCCAAAATAATTCCAAATAAATAAAAAAAAAATTCTAGACACTTCCCAGACCTGTCAGATGATATTAACCAGTGCCTGTTGAAGGCTCAAAATTGGCATTTAGCTTAAATGGGAAAATCGCTTTTTTAGACATTTTGGGCTATAACTTTTATTGTATTTACTTTAAAAATATTTAAAAATAATCACCAAAAAGCTAATGAAATATGCTTTTTAGTAGTCCAAAATTCATGCCATTCCGATGATTATTAACGAAGTAGTGCAAATTTGAAAAATAGGATTTTTGACTCAGAAAAAAGCTATAATCATTATAGGTTTTTCTGAGTCAGAAATCATATTTTTCAAATTAACACCACTCCGTTAATAATCATCCGAATGGCATAAATTTTAGACTGCTAAAAAGCTTATTTCATTAGCTTTTTGGTGATTAGTTTGAAATATTTTTAAAGTAAATACAATAAAAGTTATATCCCAAAATGTCTAAAAAGGCAATTTCCCCATTTAAGCTAAATGCAAATTTTGAGCCTTCAACAGCCACGGGTTAATATCATCTAACAGGTCTGGGAAGTGTATGGAAATTTTTTTTTTATTTATTTGGAATAATTTTGGCGGGTGGGAGCAACAAATATCCGACTTTGCCAAAATAAGAACCATCCTAATTATATATACAATACTTTTAAAATAATAAATAAATAAAACTAAGAAATTATAGAATAACCTAATATACTTATTTACTAATTATAAAAAAAAAAACAAACTATTTTAGGTAGTAAATAGAAAATTAAATGATATCCAAACATCCAAAATGGTTTGCCATGCTGCAACATCCACTCAAGTTAGAAAAGAAAAAATTTTGGAATCTGTGGATCGTGTGAGTAAAGTTGAAAATAATTTTAATATACTACGTTTTTAAAACGGACTAAAGTAGAAAATAATTTCTCCTAGCCCCCATACAAATTCCTGACCTCATTCATACAAATTGTCCTGAAAATTTCTGATTGTAAATTTTTTTTAATAGCTATGACAATACTTGTAAGACGTAAAGATAATATATAGTAAGGAGAGTGTAAATCTTATAAGTATTGTTATAGCTATTAAAAAAAATTCACAATCACAAATTTTCAGGACAATCTGTATGGGGGGGGGGGGCTAAAAGAAATTATTTTAATACTTTTTTTAGTCCGTTTTACATAAATTATTTAAGTAATTATTATGTTTCATTTCGATTGCTTGATCTCGGCTTTGTCTCAGTCACAATTCAATTTGAACACAATACAACCAAGATCGCTTTCTAACTTCTCGTAACGTAACATAATTCTATATGATATTTTTTAGATGAATTTCAATGCTGATCCCTGCGTGAGTGCATTTGGCTTGAGTATTGGCGATAAATTCGAAAGTGTTCGCGCTCGTGTATTAGATCCTCCGCAACTACAATATGCTGGCCGAACTGTTACGCCCATGCAAGGTGCTTGGAAG
Source organism: Clivina fossor (assembly GCA_963966155.1). Lineage (NCBI taxonomy): Eukaryota > Metazoa > Arthropoda > Insecta > Coleoptera > Carabidae > Clivina > Clivina fossor. Next base: position 43,276,971 of record OZ014550.1, on the reverse strand, counting down.
GCAAGCGAATTTAAATGTCCAGGAAAATTAGATGCTTGGACTGTATTCAATTTATCACCGAAAAATATACGTGAAAAAGATATTGAACTGTTTGTTAGAGACGTAAGTTAATTACCTATTTATTTTACAAGAATAGTCATCTGGTTGGTTGTAAAAGAATGGAAAGTTAGTGTTGGTAGATTGTAGAAAAATTACTGAGCCGATTTAAATACAATTTTGTTTAATAAGAAGATTAGAAGTATATGGGTAAACCCATATATAGACTACTTTGACATTTCTCAGAAAGTTGGCAACACAATATTTTTTATAAAATTATAATTTATGTGGGCACTAGGAGAAACTTTCCTGAAAATTTGATGAAAATCAAATAAATAATGTAGCCACAATGAATTTTAAAAAAGAAATGTGATTTTTTTCTCGATAAGTTGGCAACACTGTATTTTGTTAAAATTGCATAATTTATTTAGGCACTAAAAGATTTTTTTATGAAAATTTGATTAAAATCGGTTAAATAGTGGTCATAATAAATTTTCTAAAACTTTAGTAATTTTTTTCTCGGAAAGTTGGCAACACTGAATATTAATAAAATTATATAATTAATGGGAGCATTAGGGAAATCTTTTCTGAAAATTTGATCAAAATCGGATAAATAATCTAGCCAATATAAATTTTTTAAAACTTTAGTAATTTTTTCTCGGAAAGTTGGCATTACTGGCAAAAACCAAAACCACACGACCATCTTGGGCACTAAACAAATTTATCCTGAAAATTTCATTAAAATCGGTTGAACCGTTTAGGAGGAGTTGAGGCCACAAAATTTTGACTTACGACAGAGCGAGCTGACGACACACATCCATACACCCACATAAACTAAGTTCAGATTCGTCATCTAGAGGCTATATGCTAGAGGCTATAGGGATTTCTATACACAATTTTTTTTTTTTTTTTTGAAAATGTTACAGACACCGTACCAAACGCTATACCACTTTTTCCTTGCAGTCAAAGTGGTAAAATGGTCCATGTTTTGGCTATATTTAATTAATAATTATCAATAACTATTTTGAATAACAAGTCAAATTTTATTTATTAAATAAAATTAAATAAAATTTGGTTTCCATTAATTAAAAAAAAATCTATAAATTTTATGATCTAGTTACTTATTTATTATCTATGTTCTGTTTAGTTACAGATTAAAAACATGTTTACTTTTGAATAAAAAGTAAAAAATCTCAGATCTAAAATAAAGTTTTCTCAGTGCACTAACAATTTTTGTAAAAATTCAAGAATAGATAAAAAAAATAAATCTTTTCGTACACTGCCCATTTCAATTTGTTTTTACTAAATTTGATAAAAATAAGCAATTAATTGTTTTACAGATAATGAGTTCAGCGAAACAACTGGGTATGAATGTGGCTCAGGTGAGCAGACCATATGCAACACTACAACGTCCTAACTATGATCAGCTAAAACATCTATTTGAAAAGTACAAATCTATGAAGATTATTTTTGTAATTTTCAATGAATGTGAACCTGACATATATAGTAAGGTAAAGCAAGTTTTCAAATTTTTTTATTACTTACAGTAGATACATTTTTCGCTACGCTGCACAGAAAAATAATAATAAAAATTTTCTAGAAAAAAATGTGTAATTTCATTTTACTAGAAATATTCTATATTCCTAACTTAGAAATCTATAATTTTTACATAAATCATAATAATTAAATAAAGTAAATAAAAATGACCCCTAATAAGTATGTAAAATTGCTTAGTTTCTGCAAATTGCGTCACATACTTAATGTAGAATTACGTATTGGTGATATAGGTACGTAACTTCTTTAATTATGAAAAATTACGTTTTATACGATATTAAATAAAATGTATAGACGCATGCGTAATGATAATTTAACATTTTGACAAATTTATTTATATATTTAATTTAAAAATTGCTTATTCTTCATTAATAAATATTTACTGCTTCAAATAAATGAAACATAAAATTGATAATTTAGTAATTCCGTAACATATTTGTGTTTTTAATGTGCATTTGTTTTTGTATCGATCTTTGTTCAAGATAAAACGTGCAGCCGAACTAGATGTAGGATGTTTAACACAATGCATCAAATCAAAGACAATGGCCGCATTGACTCAAGCTACCGTTCACAATATTTTGCTAAAAGTGAATGCAAAATTAAACGGACTGAATCATACGATTGCCGAAGTATCACGGCCGCCATGTTTAACAGCACCCTGCATGATTATGGGTGGGTAATTAGTTTGTTTTCTTATTTAATTTTAAAAGCATACAAATTAAGTACATAGGGATTTAGCATGAAAAATCAAACATGTGCGATTTCCTGCTTTCCAAATTATTTTACAAAAAAAACTGCTGGGATAAATGTTCTAGGAAACACTTTTTTACATGTAAATCAATCAACAAAATTTTTGATTTGGAACCATCCCAACGTCAGAAATTAGCCCTAAAGTCAAGTCAAGAAATTAACTGAAAATAGCATTAGCCGTGAAATGATAGCATTTTTTTAAATTTTTTTGTTCCAATTTCACGGCTACTGCCATTTTACAATCAATTTTTTAACAACTTTAGACCTAATTCTTGAATGTTCCAAGTAAAAATTTTAGTAATTGATTTACATCTAGAAAAATATGCCCTAAAACAGTTATCATAAGGTTCTTTTTTGTAAAATAATTTGGAAAGCAGGAAATCGCACATGTCTGATTTTCCATGCTAAATCCCTATGTACGACGGTCCAAGTCAACAAACGGACACGGCATATTAGAGTATATCGAAAAAAATATATTTCAACAGTTACTGGGTGATCAAATGTAATTTGAATGAAATCTAGATGTCCAACAATTTCGTCAAGTCAAAAACCGTGATTTTCTTGGCTCGTTTTTTAGATTCTCGAATTATTTAAATATGAATTAACCTGGATTAAATTTTTACCCACAGAATGCGGAAAATGCACCAAGTTTTTTTAGATTTCTTTCTTTCTCATAAAACCTTAAAAAAAAGTGTATAGCCAAACAAAATCTTGCTAAAAACGATTTGTTTCAGCAAAAAAATCTAAAAATCTAAAAGAACAGCCAAAAAAACGTGGTTTTTGACGCGTTTGTGGAACCCATAGACCTAATTTTTAAGAATGAGGCTATTTATACATACAATATGTATACGCAATTGGCTATTTATACATACTAAAAGAAGAAAAAAAAACCTAAACCAACCTACTAACCTAACCTACCCTAAATAGCCAATTACGTAAAAATACTGTATTTATAAATAGCCAATTGCGTATACATACCGTATGTATAAATAGCCACTTTCAATTTTTAATTACGTTTGATCATCCAATAACTGATTTATAAACAAAAAAATTTTGTTTTTTCGCTAAGCCGTTGAAAACTATTTTCTTTCGTTTTATCCGGATTTGGTTCCTATAGTCAGTAATTGTTGTAAATTCGAGTAATGTTTAATTTATAGGTGCTGTCGTAAGTCATCCGTCACCAGACCGAACGGATATACCAAGTGTTGCAGCCGTAACAGCAAGTTGCGATGCAGACGCTGTATTTCAATACAACTTCAGCTGGCGGTTTCAACCACCGCGACAAGAAATTATTAGCGATTTGGAAAGTATCGTTGAAGATCATCTAATGTTCTTTTATAGAAAAATAGGTCAAGCACCACAACGACTCATCTTTTTTCGCAATGGCGTCTCCGAAGGACAATTTCGAGTAGTAAGCATTCAGCTATGTGAACTTACTAAACTAATAAATTTATAATAACTTAACAGAACATAATTAATAATCCTTAATAATTATAGCTTTTTTTCCGAGTCAGAAATCATATTTTTCAAATTTACACCACTCCGTTAATAATCATCGGAATGGCATGAATTTTGGACTACTAAAATGCATTTTTTATTACTATAGCTTTTTGGTGATTATTTTGAAATATTTTTGAAGTAAATACAATAAAAGTTATAGCCCAAAATGTCTAAAAAAGCGAAAATCTACTATTTGATTACTTATATAATATAATAATTATTTTTTTTAATATAGTAATTTCATTGTTTACAATTATTAAACAAACGGGTTAAAAATACATATACAGTAAAACCTCGATTATCCGGGCCAGCCGGGACCGAGCCTTCGCCGGATAATCGAAAACACGGATAATCCAAAGACCTCATTTTTATTTTTTTAAATGATTTATTCAGACAAATACATGTATCAAACGAATGTCTGTTTACGTTTAACTAACGAGTCGGTCGGCAGTTGGCGAAAATAATAAGTAAACACATAAACGGAGGATTTCTCGAGCCGAACTCGGGTATTCCCCGAGGCAAACGTCTGAACGGTGCAGCCACGGTCAGCCACGGATAATCCGCGCACGGATGACATTTTAAAAATGCCGCACGAAGAATCGGCCGCCCGGATAATGCGCGCACGGATAATCGAGGTTTTACTGTATTAATATTACCATTGACTATTTTTTATTCAATGATATTAAAATTTGGTCTATTTTTATCAATGGACCATTCATACAGTCTGTTCTCACTCCCCACCGCCCCTCTCGTCAAAATGGCCGCTCACATGTTGCCATAGTTACTGGCCCCCGTAACTATGGTAACACGGTTGCTATGGTGATACTAGGGCGGCCATTAGCAAAAATAGAAAGAGATAGACATATACCATGATTATTAGTTAGAGTAATTAGTAATTAGAATGTAAATTTTTAATGCAGGTTTTTTTTTAAAAGATCTTTTTAAAACTAGTGCATATTCAATTTTTAAAGATTATAGTAATATATAAATTAAATAAATTAAATGTATCATAAATTGAAAATAAATATTATATTGAGATTTTTTTCTCAAAAATTACTCAATGGATAAAAATATTTGATCTATGAAAAAAACATATGATCTACCGAATAGTACCTATGAAAATAATAGTTTATCTATGTATTAAATAATTAATCTATGGTTTTAATTTTTGACCTACAGAATTAATTATTGATCTATAGAAATATTTATCGACCTATGGAAATAATCAAATACCTACTGATATAATTATCGATCTATAAAATTTGATCTATAAAATTAAGAAACTGGCTATTTATACATATGGTATGTATACGCAATTGACTATTTATACATACAGTATTTTTACGTAATTGGCTATTTAGGGCAGGTTAGGTTAGTAGGTTGATTTAGGTTTTTTTTTACTATAGATCATTTTTTTAATTATTAATAGGTAAATGATTGATTTTTCTATAAGTAAAAATATAAAATTTCATAGGTAATATTTGAATTATTAATAGATCATAAAATTAGCATCGAAATTTTTGAGGAAAAAATCTCAACATTAGAAAATTATTAATATATAAATATGAATTTTAGAGATATACACTTATAAACTTTTGTTCAATGTTATTATAAATATTAATATTATTATTATAAAGAGATATTAAAATAAGTGAGTAGATATTTGAACCGTTTCAGTTCAGCACAATAAATGCAAATGATTTTCAGGTGATGAATGCCGAAGTACAGGCGATGAGAAATGCATGTGGAAAAATGGGTGATAAAGGCACCTATAAACCTCCAATAACATTTCTCGTCGTACAGAAGCGACATCACACTCGCTTTTTTCCAACTGATCCAAGAGAATCGGATGATAAAAATTTTAATGTACGCGCTGGCACCGTCGTCGATACGGACATTACCCATCCAACTGATCTAGAATATTATTTGGTAAGCGAATCAACAAATCCCGTGATTTATTTCAAATAGTTATTCAAATTATTACCGTTTCAAGTGACTTTTACACGAAATTTTTCATAATACACATTTTTGATACCTAATCATTATTTCATCAATCAGTTTATTGTCCGAAATGGAAATAATTAAGTTGTTTTAATGGACAATTTGTAAGAGTTTGTCCTAAATTTGTATAGGTGAGTCATGCGTCTATTCAAGGCGTAGCGCGTCCGACAAAATATCGCATTTTATGGGATGATTCTACGATGAGTGAGGACGAATTAGAGGCATTAACTTATTATTTGTGTCACATGTTCACTCGCTGTACTAGAAGTGTTTCGTATCCTGCACCAACCTATTATGCACATTTAGCCGCGTCTAGGGCACGAGTTTATTTGGAGGGGTAAGTGCTAAAGAAAATTAATTAAAAATCTATAAATTGTATGAACTGTAGTTACTTATTTGTTACCACCTAGTAACTTATTGTTAGTTCTCTGTTCTGTTTATTTACTGTAATGTCACTGTAATATCACTTATCTTGATAAAGATTTTTTAAGCAAATCATCTAACTATCATTTAATCTATGGATTAAACGTAGAACTAAAATATCGGGCCTTAATAACTTTTTCTTGCAGTTGTAGTTATCAATATTATTTTAAGTCGCTCACGCAAGAGTGTAAATCAAATAAACCTATGCCTATTATAAATAAATTTAAAAACACTAGATAAAAATACAAAATTTGGCTTCCATTAATTAAAAATCTATAAATTGTATGATCTATAGTTACTTATTTGTTACCTAGTAACTTGGTTCTATGTTCTGTTTATTAACTGTAATGTCATTTATATCATTTATCTTGATAAAGATTTTTTTAAGCAAATCTAACTATCATTTAATCTATGAATTAAACGTAGAACTAAAATATCGGGCCTTAATAACTTTTTCTTGCAGTTGTACTTATCAATATTATTTTAAGTCGCTCATGCAAAAGTGCAAATCAAATAAACCTATGCCTATTATAAATAAATTTAAAAACATTAGTTAAAAATACATATTTTAAATATTAAATCTTTATTTGTTTTATAATTTTTCAGACAAAGCTTGAATTTGGATAGACTGAGTCACGAGCAAGGACTGAGAATTATTAGAGATGAATTACGGAAAGAAAATCCAATGTTCTTTGTATAATTTAATGTTTCTTTATACATTTAAAAAATATTAAATGTATAAATATTTGTTATTTTGTTTTAGTTAATTTGTTCTAAATAGATTATAAAAGTTTAAATTTGTGTTATGTCATGTAAAAAAAATAAAAAAAAATAAAAATTAATTGGGCACAGTTAAAATTTTGTTGGTTTATGCTTGGACACTTTTAAATGCAACATAATATATGTTGTATATACAACAAAGACAGCACATACATCTTTTTTCTACTTAATGATATATATATATATATATATATATATATATATATATATATATATATATATATATATATACAGTGTGTAAAGTGATGAGGTTTCCTATAGGAAAAAAAATTTTTAATATGAGTTTTATGAGAAAAACTTATTCTTTATAAAAAAAATTGCTTCTACCAAAACTCCTTATAGTTAAAGAAAAATCCAGTAATCACTTAAAATAAGTTCAAAAACTTGATATTATGTCGAGTTGTTGATTTTAAATATGACTAAGTCCAAATGTTACATCAGTATCATGTTACCCATGGATTACTTGTTAATAATAATAATAATAATTATATTTTGGCAAATTAATAATAATAATAATAATTTAAAAAAAGTCTCTTGTATGACAAATGTTTTTAACATTTTTCACACGATACTGATGTAATATTCGGACTTAGTCATATTTAAAATCAACAACTCGACATAATATCAAGTTTCTGATCTTATCTTAAGTGATTACTGGATTTTTTTTGACTATTAGAGGTTTTAATAGAAGCAAAATTTTTTATAAAGAATAAGTTTTTCTCCAAAAACTCATATTAAAATTTTTTTTATATAAGAAAACTCATCACTACACACTGTATATATACATATTTATATAGTTTTGCGAGTTGACTTAATTAATAAGAGGGTGTCCTAGAGGGGTTGATTTTTGGATATGTTGTACTACGTATCTGGTTTATTTTCGTTATTTTTGCGAAATTTCCAGCCCATTTTCAAGATATTTGCGATTAAAGATTTTTTTGCAAACATTAATAAATTAATTATGCGAGAGGGGGTCGTACGGCGTTGGGCTTGAAATATGTTATAAGCAACACTGTAAGTGTTGCGGGGCAGGTTTCGTTATTTTTGCGAAACACTTAGTGTTGCTATAACATATTTCAATCACAACCCCGTACGACCCCTCGCTATTAATTATAAATTTTTGCAAAAAAATCTTTAATTGCAAATATCTCGGAAACGGCTGGGAATTTCGCAAAAATAACAAAATTTTCCGCGTTCTATAAATATTAGTCAATTATGGCAGTACTACCAAAAACCCCAAAAACTGATAAAAAGTTAACAAATTTGTGTGTTTAAAAATTTATTTTCTCCTGAAAAAAACATGTTTTCCTGAAAAAAAAAAAAAACAGGAAAACATGAAAAAATTGTATTTTTTGATGAACTGTGATGAAAAAGTTAACAAATTTGCTAAAAAGAACTATCAGGATAATATGATGTTTGCAATGCAGACTGGTTTTCCTGATACAAATTTTTCATTTCTCGTTTTTCTGACACAATTTTGTTAAAAAACGTAGCTTATACAATTCCGCAATTCAGCGATGTTAAACTGATTGCCTATAAGCTATTCCAGCAAGAGGTCACTGCATTTTTTTGTGCTTTATTTAGGAAAAAAATTAACATATAAATGATTTATTTAATAACAAATTTGGTTTTCTAACAATTTTTTAAAGAATATTAAACAAATTTGACGAAAATTTTGACAATTTTGAAAAATTTACTTATTAAATTTAATATGGACTGTTATTTTTTTAATATTTGAGAAACTGGGAAAAATCAAAAATATACACAGTTTTTTGTTTAACACTAGAACTACCAACCGGTCAAAATGACCGGTTGCATCAGTTCATCACCACTTTTTGTTCATAATTACAAAAAATATTGTTTTTAGAATTCTACGTATTTTTCTAAATTTATGAAATCTTTAATTTTACAAAATGTTAGATTCGTGCGATTTCATTTTACAGAGATAAATATGTGGTATACCTAAATATACCAACCGGTCATTCTGACCGTCATATAAAAACATTACCAGAGTTTAGGATTGCTTGTGCAAATGCAAAAAATTAAAACACGCGTTAGCAATACACTCTGTCAACATTGTAGCATACACAAAACATATTTTTTACTCTAAATACTCACGAATAAAAAGATTCTGTGCTTTGTTCATGGTTCACATTTCTGCGGCTAAGTAGTTTCATTTTCTTGTTGGTGCTTCTGGTGCGAAGTGAAATAAATATAAAAAGTGAACAATATTTCGGCAAATATTTTTCGATTGTTGCTAATATTGTAAGTAAGTTGTGAACAATTTTTTTTTATCATATACATAATATTCCATATATTTATTCAGTAACTACACATGCAACTACACATCAAACCGGTCATTTTGACCGGTTGGTAAAAATAGGTATAGAACAAATCCTGGTAGTTCTAGTGTTAAAGATTTTATTGAAAAATAGAATAAAATACATTTATTGCAAAAAAAAGTATAATACGTATAAAACATTGTTAATTTTGGTAATTAAATTCGCAAAACACACTTAATTATCTTGTTAATTTAACTATGTAATTAAATTGTTAACATACACTTTAATAATCACATAATTAAAACTTATAAAAGTAAATTAAAATAATACAAATTTAGTTTCTTAATCACACAGTTAACCATGTAATTAAGTTCGCAAAACACACTTAAATATCTTGTTAATTTAATCATGTGTTTAACTATGTGATTAGATTATCAAAACACAATTTTGTAATTAAATAATTAAAACGCAAAAAAAATGAATTAAAATTTCTGATAAAAATACAAATTTAATAACTTAATCGCATGTTTAACTATGTGATTAAGTTATCAAAACATACTTAATTATCTTAATAATATATTTAATTAATTTAATTACTAATTTCCTCTATTACAATTTTTCTCCAATCAAATTTCTTCTCTCTTCATATTATTTCATCTCCCCATCTCAAATTTCTGTAAGAAAAATGAAAAATTCCGCATTAAATATTCTCTCTATAACCAAATAAATATTTACTTAAAAAAATGCAAATTAATTCATTTAATAATTATCTAACCTTTTCATTCAATATTCATTGGAAATATTTCACTAATTTAATCCAGGTGAAGTGGTAGGTTTGTGCCGCCCCGATCTTCGTTGTGTCCATTCGGAGAAAAACACGTTGGTGTCCAGCGCCTGTCATTCAACATTGATATTGGTTTGTTTGTTATTGAATATAAATTTGATACAAATTTGCAGAATACACTATAATTGTGTAACAATTTTATATATTGGTAATGAGAGTAGTAAACATAATTTGCAGTTGTTTCAAAATAGAGCCGTGAAACATTTTTAAAAATTAATTTGTTATTGTATAGTAAAATTATTTTCAGATAATAACACAAATTAGTACTTCATTATTGTGCAGTTTAATTATTTTTATGTAGGTATATGTTAAAAAAATATTTGTAGTCAACTTTAAGTTAAACGATCTGTGAATCACAGGCTCCATTTTGTTTTTTATGAAACGACAATTTTTGAAAATAAAGACCAAATAACATTTTTTCGAATCCCCAAACCATTTCCTTCTACGTTTTTTCATTTGCGAATAAAAAATTTCCAAACTTTGCGTACTTTTTAGTCATTTAGATGAGAACCTCCCCTTAAGATCAATAAACATATTCATTTTTTAAGTTACTTATTTATTAGAGCAGATGACTTTACTTTAAATTTTTAATATGATATTTGAAATAAATTTAATCAATTTATCGTAAAATGTGTTATATGTTAAATATTTACTTATATATTTTTAATTATGATTGCAAACGATAAAATGTAAAAATCTTGATTCATATATTTTACAAAGATTCTCCCAGTATCTTTAAAAGATCTGACTATATTATTATTTGTTATTAATATAAATGCTGAACTTATGATTAATTCGGAATAGAAATAACAATAAATATTAAATATTTTAATACAGACTAAACTTTAAAAATGAGTTTTTTTTAGAAAGTAAAAAACTCTGTGTACACCAATATTAATACATGATATTTAGAGTTATTATAAAGAAATTAAATGACTAAATATAATAAGTAAAAAATTAAACATTTTATTTAAAAAAAAAAATTACTAATATTGTAAGAAAAAAATAAAATAAATAAAACAATAAAATATGTTTTAGCGGCAATTCTATATCATAAAATAAAAATAAATACAATTTGAAATAAACATCAAAAATTCTATAAAAATAAACTACAGTTATGATAAAATTTCTGAAACAGATGCAAAAAAAATGATAAGAAAACAAGTTAAACAAAAGAATATAAGTGAAATAAAATACAATCATTCTGAGCAATTTACTCACACAATCAGTAAAATATTGATGAACACATAAAAATATGAATTAGATTCTAAAAGCATAATTTATTTTTAAAACGATAGAAAGAGATTATCGTTGTATTTATTATTTTAATAAAAATCTCTTACCTGATAAAATTGTACGGCGAAAGATGTAAAAAGGCACGCTAAAGCCATTATTAAACCGCCAAAAATGGCTGCTAATCTTGTAGATTTTCTTCGACAAACAGCAATTACGATTGGAGCAGAAAAAAATGATACACACAGACATAATGCACCAAGCCATGCTGTAACAATCAATTAAAAATCACATTTTTCAGTATCATTAGATAGTTTTATTCAACCAAGCATTTATTTATTTTATTTATTCTAGAATTATTTTTTTTAAAATCTAGCTTTATCTCTGAAATTAGTTTTGTGTTTATTTAACACATATTTTAAAATATTTGCGAAATTTAGAGCCGGTATTTTCCACTCTAAGTAAAATGTAAAATAGTTAGCAATAGAATAAATTTATTCTTAGAATTAAAAATAAAATAAAATTATTATTAATTCTGTCCAAATGATTTTCTTATAGACACTTAAAAAATATAAAAAAATTTGATAATAAATATTTAAAAAGTAATATAAATCTTATGTAAGGGTCATTTCATGCCAAATCACTCGGTCAAAAATTTGTTGGTCTCCGATTTGGCTGAAATTTGGTGCATAGCTTTCTTGTGACATAAAATTAAGGTGGTCTGGCCCAAAGAGTCGTTTTCTGAAATGTATTCACTTATAATCTAAAAATAACACTTTTAACGATTTTATAGCGTTTTGGCACTATTTGAGGTAAATGTGTATATTTTGACTTAAAGGGGACTTTAAAAAATGTTAAAAAAGTCATTAAAACAGATATTCTTATGTCCCCAATCAGATTTTAAGCTGGAAAACGCCAAAATTCAGTGTTTTGCGTTTTCCTCAATTCTCAAAATACGTATTTTTCGATTTGGCTGAAAATTTGCCAAAAGGTAGCTGAAACTTAGGGCTTTCACTGGTAAAAATCCTGTTCACTTTTTTCATGGCGAAAAAAGTTACATGCAAAAATAACAGAGTGAAAATTTAGGTGTGCAGTCATTACAATAAAGTCGACTTTTTGTTATTTAAGGGGGGAAATACATGTAACGACCTAAAAAAATAAGGTTTTTTAGGATTATTTTTTGGCTGAATGAAACAAGCTACAATGCTGTAGTTTCTTTTATTCTATGTAACATATAATCAACTACACTTATAAATTTCTTTAACTTTCTGTGACCTCTGGGTGATCTCAAAACCAATCTTAATTGATGTCGCGTTCGCCTTGCCCGGTCGATTGGCGGAAATTCCTGGAGCCGGAAAATTTTTTTTTTTTTATTTTTAGTCACTGATCATGATTCTCTGTTATATTTTGTTCTATGTGAATTACGAAAACTACAAAAAAACGGATATTTTATTATTTTAACTCATTGTGAAAAAAAAGGTCAAATTTTAAGCATTTTTTTTTACTCTAGACACCCCTAAAAATAATTTAATGTTAATATTTTCGTTATATCAGAATTTCGTATAGAATAAAATTCTATTTCCTTTTAAACACACAAAGTTTCAACTCATTTGTATGAAAATTGCTCAACTTATCACGCCCGCTATTTGTAAAAAACAGATTCGAGAAAAACTCATTTAAAGTCGCTCGTTAGCCAAAGCGGCTACCGTAGCGCAGGTAGAAAAATGCCTTTTTCTCAGTAAATACATTTCTGATTGGTTAGATATTTTGCTGGATAAATCTTCGATGTATAAGCAATTATATTAGCAACATCGAAAAAAAATTTTTTTACATGTATTTCCCCCCTTAAGATGAGTGCAGATAAAAGTCAAAAAAAAAAAAAATGTCACAAGGAAGCTATGCACAAAGTTTCAACCAAATCGGAGACCCAAAATTTTTTCGACCCCCAAAATTGGGTGACTTGACATGGAATGACCCGTAAATATTTATTACTAAAATCAAGTTTGATCTAGTTTAATAATTTCAATGTCAATTCAATTTCTAAGATAAAATTATTTTTTGGAATTTATTAGAAATTATTTAATTTATAATTAAAAAACATTTACTTTGAATATTAACAATTTTTAAATTAAACAATTTAATTATTTTCCATCATCAAGTCATCAAAATAAAAAATTGTCATCATTTGTTTTTTTAAATAAATATGACAGATTCGGTCAATTTACAATAATGATTTTATTTCGAATTTAATATTTTCAGTTCGCTTCGAAGTAAAACAAATATCAATTCATTCGGCATTTTAAAGGGGTTTTGTTTCTGGTTCGTCACGTGAAAATTTCGTATAAGATGAATGAATTAAATGGACAATACGTAAAAATCGTGCTGCATATAAAACAAGGACGTGGGTTTGATTTTCTCAAAAATTCCTTACTGATTCAAGCCACTCTGAATGGCCACAAAATTGATTCGCATCCAATTGCTCCGGACTCAAATCCTAATATCTATGCAGAACTGGTTTGGAAAACAGAAAAAAAAGAGGTACCTAAAAATTTTTTTCTTATATTGCAAAAGATTTCTTTGTATTACTGCGACTTTGCCCAAGTAGAAAGAATATATAATATATATTGAAAAAAAATCTTCAAATATAACACGGAAAAACATCTGTGCTTTGTCAAATTGTTAGGAAACAAATCTTTGTCTTTGTCCAAGAAAAGCATTTGATTTGTTAAATTTAATTGTTTTTTTTTTCTTCTATTTATTACCTATTGTGTACATATTGTTACTTTCTCTTTCACAATTACATTTTATTTTAAATTTATAACAGAAAATACAATATAGCAAGCTTGTATTATTTTTAAATCAATCAATAGCATTAAAAATAAGTTTTATTTTCAATTTGCATTTGTTATTAAAATACTCTCTTTTATACTTAAAAAAATAGTTATAATTTTTATAAAATTGTGGACACAAAAACTGTTATACGATAGAAACTCAGAATTTGTGTGTTTTGCTTTATTTGTTTAGTCATGGTTTATAACAAAACCAAATGGTCTTAAACATATCAAGCATTTTTAACTATAAATAAAATTTATATTATCATAATTTTAGGTTCGAAAACTTCGTAGTTCGCATGTTCCTCTTCGCGTAGAATGTTTTACAACTGATGCAGACAATCGCCAAATTAAAATTGGTTTTTTCTTATTAACTTTACGGAGTGCTCGAGCTATTAGTGCTAAATTAGTCGTACAAGTATATCACAAATGGCACAAACTTGTCAATGTACCCACCGAATTTAAAGTTTCACATCCCGAACTATCGATGACTTTGACGATCAGAGATAAATTAATCAGTGGTGAAGTAACTGATATTTTGGTTAGTATTATATACGTTCGATACATCCCAGTATACAGTTTGTTCATGTATTATTGTCTTTCTGATAAGAAAAAAAAGTTGTAATTTCTAAATTTAATAATTCTACAAATTAAGAATTTTAAATTTATATTAATTTTAATAGTATAAATTATTTTGTAGTTATTATAAATGTACATGTTCAATGTTGTTATAATTGATATCCGTTTATGCACATAACTTTTAGAACATTGTTTTTTTAAAAAATAAATAATATTATCATGAATTTTAAATTGTCTCTCCAATTAAAAATTAATACAAAAATAATTTTTTTTTAAATAGAAACACTATACTTATATTGTTAAATTATTAACATAGTAAAAATCTTTCAGAACCTATTATATTAAAATAAAACAAATTTAAATTAAATAATGCAGAACTAAAAACCCTAAAGCTTTTTTATTTTATTTAAATGTTTTTTATAGCAAGTATCAAATCCGTCATCGAGTGCGATAACTCAATTTTCTTGTAAAGATCAAAATAACGCAATGGTGATACCAATTTCTTATTTGAATGAAGGTGTAATCCAAATTGGAGAAAATTCGCCACATATGGAAAAATATAGTTTATCTTTTCTAATTGGGACAACATATAACCTTGATTTATTGCTTCCAAGAGATATAGTATTTAAACCAAATAATGACAAATACTTTTTGGCCATCAATATTTTAGGAACGACAATAAACACCAAACACTTCTTCAATAATCTGCACGTACCAATTACGTTGAATGATAAAATCCATTTTAAAATTCAATCTACTTTAGATATTCTTCAATTGTTTTTTGAAAAATTTCAAGAAATTCCTCTTAATTTATTCCATGGAGCAGAAATTATTGGTTCTTCTAACATATGTTTAAATTTTTTTATTTCAAATACAAAAAAACAGGATCTTAATAGTCCATTGCTGTATGACCAATCGTGTAAATTTAGCACAGTTGAAAATGATTTAAATGGTTTCATACCACTTGGATCAAATGATCGAGAACCTCATGTAACGATAAGTGTTATGCTTAAAAAATTTCCTGTAATACAATCAGTTTCAGACACTGTTACTAGTCTTACTACAATTGAAGCACATAGTAACTTATCAATTTCAACTCGAACAACTATTTCCGTAAAAAATATTGGTGATAGTCTTCAAATGATAGAACAAAAATTACCAGAAAAAAAAAAGAAAAAAATTGCAAGATCAAATCGTCCTGCACTTCCAAGCGAAGATGCAGTTGTTCAAACAACTCCACGAATTCACAAAATTATTAAATCTGGACAAAAATTTCTTCAAAGTGAAAATAAAAATGTAACAAAAGCTGTATCAAGAACAAATTCTATTTATAATTCACTGTCAGATTTTCGAATATATTCTTTAACTAGTACATTTAGATCAATAACATGGGGAAATAAAATACAGAATTCTGGATTCCTACTTAAATTTTTACATCCAAAAGCTAGTAATGTTCTGGTTATTAAATGTGATGTAAAACAAATAGACCCGGAAGAAATACTTATTTTGGAAGATGTTAAATGTATCATACATTATCTTTCAACATCTGAAAATGTAAAGTCACTTATCGCAATGTATCCTCCTAAAATATCAATGAGAAATATGCAAGATGAACACATAACTGATGATTATCATCTTTATACTAAAATGTTACTAACTGAAAATGCAGAAAAATGTACTTATTGTGCTGTTCTACAAAAGTTCGAAACAGATGACGAGTGGCTATGTGATATTCAAGTGAATTTGAAGATCGATGAACTTGGTACAAATTTAACTGATTTCAAATTGAAAGAAAATGATAATATTTCTATTTTGGAGCCTGTAATAATTGACGAATGGTTGGCGCAAAAAACTGCTAAAGATTTAGACGATTGGAAAGAGAAAGAAAACGAAATATTCGACTTAAAGTTACAACAAAAGCAAAAGGAAAAATTAGAAGTACTTCAAAACGAATGGAATGTTAAAAGATCCGACTTAGAAATGAAACTACAAGAAGGAATGGAAAAATGTAAAATATTTGCACATGAATTAGAACATGCAGCAAATGAATTAAAAGCCAAAGAACAAATATTACAAGAGAAATTGTTAATTAGTGATGAAAGTCCCGAAGCAATTGAAATGAGAGTCACGCAAACTCTAGCAGAAGAAATGAACAAAACTGTAGCAAAAATCGAAAAAAAAAAGACAAATTGCTAGAAGTATTGAAGCAAATATCAGACGAAAAAGACGCATTAAAATTAAAAGTAGAAGAAAAAATAAAGGAAATTGATGAGATAAGAAAAACAACTCTAACTAAAGAACAAACAACTTGTCTGCTACAAGAAATTAGACATTTGGAAGAAAAATGCCGTCAACATTACAAAATGAAAACATTTTTTAAAGAACTGTGGCAAAAGGCGTTAAAAGAAGTTCATGCTTTGAAAAGTGAAGATCAGCGACAAATTCAAATGGAAATTCGAAAGAAGAAAAAAGAATTAAGCCAACCAAGTTTAGGTTCTGATGATAGTACTCGTAAATTATCCGCAATACACTCAGCTTTTCTTTTCTTTTCGCCGTAGTTGCCTCAAACATTTTCTTATTCATATTCTTTTCCTCTCCACAAGATGTTAAAATTACTTTTGTCTAATATCAAATTTAATAGTGTTTGTAAATTTGGGAAGTTTGTAAAATTTTCATGTAAAAATATTTGTATTTACAATATACAATATATATATATAAATATACAATTGTTTTGGTATTTAAAATGAATAAAATAATGTGAAATGTTAAAATTAAAAATAAAATTAAATAAAAATCATAAGAAAATTAAGTTTTAGTACTTGTAATTTAAAAACGGTAAGTATTTTTTAATGTACACCACTAGAATATATGTTGTTTAAAATTTCTACAGTTAAAAATAAAAGATTTTTGAGAAAAATTAAAGTTCGGAAAATTTAAATTCATATAGTGATTTATATATTCCCTTAAAAAAAATTCGAGTAATGGATAAAATTTTGTCTAATTTAACCAAAGTCGTATCTTTTATAGTTCTCGAGATCCCTATGTTCTATTCATACTTTAATGTTGTTTTTTAAATTAATATTTTAAGTTAAGTGTGTATGTTTCTTTTAAAATTATAATATGAATAAACCAATTTATTAAATATAATGAAAAAACAAATCAGATTCTCATGCCTAAGTTAGTTTTAAAAAATCTATTAATTTTTCGAATAAAATTTATATCTAGTAATATTTAATATAAAGCTTGAATTTGAACAATATAATGCCACATTTATTTATTAGTAGTTATAGCAAATAGATATATATTTTAATTAATAATAAAATATAATTTATAGATTCGCCAAGTAATGTCACGAACATCAAAGCTAAAATTAAATTAAAATGTAAAACGTAGTATAAGTCTTTGGATGAATATGAATAAATAATGATACTTTATTTTGAGATTAATTAAAATTATTTATTTAACTAAATAAAAACATTTTGATGTTTTCCAAAATTAATTAATTATTAATTTTTATCTAAATATAAAAAATTCCAATTTTCATATTTTGCTAAATATTAATTAAAATTTAAAAAATACTTAATTTCTTATATAGATTATTATTTTTAATTAAAGTCAAATTATCAAAACTTAAAAACTATAAAGTGGATCATATCTGCTCAGTTTTATTTGTGCAGTAAAATCGTAGCGAAATTGCACACTTCGCAGATAATTTAGTTTTGTTAATACACTTTACAGTTTTTAAATTATTTAACAAAGAAGAAATATGATGTAAAAAAAACGTTTTCATTAAATAAAATTTAACTTCCATTAAATAAAAATTTTATGATCTTAGTACTTTATTACGTCTAGTAACTTGTTTCTATGTTCTACTTTATTTACTGTAAAATGTCATTTGTATCTAATTTTCCTGATGAAGAACTATGTTGAGTATGGTCGATTATTAATAAATATTAATACAAAACTACAACCTATAGTAGTTTTATTTTTAATATAATGAGTTCTAAAAGATTTTTTATTATATTATAAGTAATTTATTGTTATTAGATATATAAATTCTTACTTTATTCATGTGCATATAAACCCGTAAATTATACACAACCCACATTACCTCAGTGTGTTGCAACTTGCCTATAATTAAATTTGTTTTATTTTTAATTGCAAGTTGTTAAAAAAAATTCATTATCTATATTCCATGAAGGATAAGTGAAATAGATAAATGACAATAATAATTAATTAGCTAATGTAACTAAAATTTCAGTAAATTAAAAATAAAAAACAAAAAATATTAACATCTATTTCGTTTTTTTGCTTCAAACTTCTTAATATTCAAATTGACGATACGCCGTTGATTTTTATCCAAATCACTTGAATTGTAGTCTGCCCGAAAGCTTATTTCATAAGCTTTCTGGCAATTATCTTGAAATATTTTTAGATCTAAATCATAAAAAGTTATTCATAACAGTATCGGAAAAAGCAATTTTCCCATTTAAACTACTTGCAAATATTGAGCCCTCTGGTGGCACGTTTTAAATTCATTTGACCGACCTGCGATGTCGGCTCAAATTTTTTAAATTTATTTTGAGTAGTTTTAGAGCAGAGGTTCCCAAACTTTCTTGCCTCGTGGACCACTTGCCATGTTTTTCGGTTTTGGGTAGACCCCCTTCTTACCCGATATTGATTTTTTGCAAATTCATAAACTTTAAATGTATTTTTGACAGCTGGTATAGTGCTACTCACTTTGGAAGATTTCTAACTGTAGTGAAGTGTGGTGTGAAAAACTTTAAAAAACACATAGTAAGTTTTATACATTTATTAATTAAATTCAAATTAAAAAGAACCAAATTAAAATTTAGTATCTGATACGTAAAATAACTATGCAAAAAATAAAGGAATGTAGGCGCTACATGCTACAATTTACCGCGGAAAAATACTTTTTTTTACAAAATAAAAACTTACACGCAGAAAAAATAAAAACGTACGTGGGCGGAGCTGCAGGCAACTGCTAGTTTATAATAATTTTTAAACAGTTTCATATATCAAAAAAAATATCAAATAATTTAAATTTTAATATAATTCTATATCATGTTTTATGAACATTTATGTTTTAAAATTTTTCACTTAATAGATATACTTTTATAATTTATGTAGATACTTATATGTCCTTATATTATAACGTAGTATTATGTAAGTAAATAGGTACTATCTGTGTATGTGGATTATTCCATTTATGGCATGCAAAAATTTATCCACTATCTTTGACCCCCATTTTCGTTTCATGGACTCCCAATTTTTTTTCCGCTGACATGGACCCCTTGCAAGTCGTCGTCGACCCCTGGGGGTCGATGTAGACCACTTTGGGAATTACTGTTTTAGAGGGTGCCAACATCAGATTGCCGACTTTGCTAAAATAACGGACAGCCTAATATATATATATATATATATATATATATATATATATATATATATATATAAACTAGTATTGCATTGTAAAATGTAAATAATATTTAAGTAATTGTTGTAAAAGATTATTTTTATTTCCAAGTTCTTTGAAACTGTACAATATATTCTATGTATTGAGCAATAGTTAATAATAATGGTTCGCTTACATTTTTTCCGATTAATTGTAAACAACAACATAAGATTGTCGCATTTTTACCGCAAGAAATCGCATTTGAATTTCAAATACGCAGAAGTGTAAGACAGTGATAGAGATCCCCGTATCTGCTATCTCTCTCGGCTCGCATTGGCGCTACTAGAACACAGAGGCAGTGCAGTGCACATTCCAGTTATTACTATATTTCAGTGTCTTTGCCTTTAACATCAGGACAATATTTGTCTTTTGTTTTTAATAATATATTTGCAGATGTTCATTTTTTAAAACACACTGTATTACTCCAAAGCCATTAAATTACAGCTACGCCACTGATCGAAAAAGAAGAAAAGAATATTTCTTAAAAAAAATATATTTTATGTCCTATTTAATATTTCTTATGATGTTATATTGTAAATCTTTGAAAATAATGCGACTTTTAAAAGCATTGATTTTTTTAATATTTGATATTATATCGGAAATCTTAACACATATTAATGTTATGTTGAAAGAATGATATATTTCTCTTATAAGCCTATTGAAAAAAAAATTAGAAAACATTCTTGTTTTTATAACGTTAGTGGTTTGACTTTCAAAATTACTAATTAAAATATTTATTATATTTGAAACTAAATTTCAGATAACTTATTTTTTTTTTAATATATAAAATTAAAATTAATTGTAGCATTGTATTACTGATCAAAATTTAAAATCTAATAATTGAATTTAATATTTAAATTACTCATAAAAAATTTCCATATAATTTAGACCAAAAATTTCATTTTATTAAAAATATGTTGACTTTGGTAAAAATCAATATTTGTTTATGCAAAATATTAAATTAATATGTACAATATACGTTAATTTTAAATAGATTGTTTTTATTTATACACATCTAAAACTCAAATTTGAACTTTGAATTAATTTTTAATAGACCTTTTTTATAAATAATAAATACAAAAATTAATTTATTATAGAAAATATACAGTGCGATTAAAAATTTGTTTTCATTAAAAATTATCAAACTATTAACATTTTTTTATGAAAATATATTCATTTAATCGAATTTTTAATGAACGTTGGGCTAAGAGAATATATGGAAATAATTTTTTGAAAGTAACGTTTGCGTGAATTGAGAGTGTTTTGAGTGTGCGAATGTTTCCAAGTAGTAGAAATAGAAAAGCATGTATGAGAAGTACCATGCATGTGGATGAAGCTAGAGTTGTTTGTCTGGATAGAAATGTTTGAAGAAAACTAATTTCGGCACTATTTATATATTTTGACCATAAGCACAACTCGACCTTTCCCAAACCGCTGTACTCATCTGGCACTCGGCCTAACTAGCTTCACTACCTGGGTTTGACCCGACCCTCATTTGTACGCAAATGGCACTAAATAATGATTGTACGCAACTGGCACGTACGCGACTGGCACTATCTCAACAAAAATATTTAATCATTAAACGATTGTTTCAATTATTTCGATTATAAAATTGTATCGATTCAAGAGAAAAGTCATAAACTTAATTTGTTGGAATCGTTAGCTATTAACAAAGCATTTGCATTGCAGAAAAATATTGTTAACGCAAATATACAGATTTATCTGACTCACCCCTTGTAAACTTTGTTTTACCTGCATAACATCCTCCCCTCCGCATTTTGTAAAAGTATTTATACTAGAATAATTGTAAGATTTTTTTCTATCTCCTGATGGTGGCCGAAAGGTTGAAACGATCGTTGAGTGATTCAATATTTTTGTGAAACTAACCAAGTGTGTTTTAATAAATAATAACTTTACCGTTATTTTTATTTATTTCACGAAAAACACCACATCGAAATTATATTGAGGAAATTTTCGTAGCCGACATATTTTATATGACATCCAGTATTTATACTGACTGCTATCTTCTTCTTTTTCTTTCAACTCTATATTTATATTTACATCTAGGTATCTTTTTACATTCAAATATCTAGAATACTTTGATTCAAATAAATTTTCTATATAAAAAAGAAAAGTTAACAACCTCAAAATCTACACTAAAACATATTCGAATTATTTACTGTTAGAATTTCTAGTTAAAAAATGATGGAACATCAATGGGGTACTTCGTATACTCACCTCACTTTTAAAAGTGATTTTTGTAAAAATTACTTTTGATGTTTATTTAAAATTACTTATTAAACAATTTTATTCATTTTATTTAAATTTCGTGATATTACATGTAAGAAAATATAAGAAAATAGAAATACTATTTATTTTTGATAAGAGGTAGAAGTAAAAACTTATTTAAAAGCAAAAATTAAAATCATTTTTTCATGAACAAAAGACGTGGGACACTGGAGGATCCACGGGAAGGGCATGGGCCCCCCCTTGGGCCTAAAAACATAATACAAAATATATACAAATACATATTCCACACAACAATTATTATTAACCCACATTGCATACAGCTATGCATATAAGGTGGGATAATAATTTTTTTGTAGGTTTAAAACTTCTTAATAATTATTTACCTTTATCCTAAAAAAAAAAAGGCAAAATGGCCTCCCCCTTGACAGTTTTCTAGATCCGCCCCTGACGTGGGAATTGATTTTAAAAACTACAGATTTGTTTTTGCTTTTAAAAATTCATAAGTATTTTATGTTATAAATATTTCAATTATAAAATAATCTTTTAATCCACATTTATAATAATAATAATAAATCGTTCATATAATTGAATATTTCGGTAATCAGAGTTAAGATAATCGATATTCTGTCATAAGTTTATGGAAAGTATATTACAGTAGTCAAAAATATAAATATAGAACACTCATAATAGGTAGCCTTGAAAAAAATGAATAATGATTTTTTCCCAAAATGTCAGATAAATTATTTCATCACCATATAGCAGTCTTCAAGTAAAATCTATTTGTCTATCGTTTATCTATTTATCTATTTATCTAGAGTTTAGCACCAAATTTGAGAAATTCTACTGAACGAAATGCTTAAATTTCTTTGCAGTCAAAAAGGTAAAAATAAAATAATATATATTATACATTAATTAATATTCAATAGCATTTATATATATATATATATATATATATATATATATATATATATATATATATATATATATAGAAATAATACTCATTATATTATAGTTACAAAACAAACAAAAACTATGTCACATAATTAATGAAATTCAACAAAATTTCCTCCATTAGCTCAATATTTTAAAATAGCTTGCTCTTGAATATTCCTTAACCATTTGAGTGCCAAGAAGCGATTTTGCGCGATTTTTGTTAGGGTACGTTTATGTTGGAGCTGCGATAAACGATAAGAGCGACGATACTAGCGACGGAGCACATAATATTGCACACCGCCCTTCAAATCCCAAATTTGAATAACGAAATTGCACATATGAGGGCGGTGTACAATTATGTGCTCCGTCGCTAGTATCGTCGCTCTTATCGTTTATCGCAGCTCCAACATAAACGTACCCTAACGCTCGGAAAGTGGCAGCGCAGCGCTCTAGCAAGCTCGGTTTCTGTCGATGTCCAACTTTACGGCTACCGTTTTGTTTTAAGTAAAAATAAAATTGGAGCAATATTACACTTTTAGGTGTAAACCTTTTTTTTCTTATAGACAACGATTACTATAATAATATAATTAACTAAATAATGTCGAATATTCTTATTCTACTGGGTGATTCTTTTAATCTGGAATTTGAAACACGCGTCGTAAGAAAAACTTTTCTGGATCAAATTGGAGTGGATACAATTGGAGTGAATACAATTGGAGAGGTCCAATTTTATCTTCAGCGGCTGTCCCCCTCGGAAATAATAATTTTTTAATTCAGAAAAGTTTTCCGTACGACGCGTATTTTTCGAGATATTTCAAATTCCAGGTTAAAAGAATCACCTAGTATACGACAAGCGCAAAAGCGCTCTTTGGCACTTTTGAATGGGGAAACAGCAAAAATTCGTGGCACTCAAACGGTTAAAGCTATATATTTTTATATTTATATTATTTGTGTTCCAGGTACATTTGATCATGTTATTGCAATAGTTCCGGTTATCTTTAAAATTCCATCATCAGTGAATAACTGCGCGTAATTTTCATAAAATACCAAACAATCCAAATTTAGTATTGCTTTTTTTACTTCTTCGTGACTTGACCAAGGTACTGCACTGCAAACTAAACATTTAATACCCTTTAATTTGAATCGATACGTAAAATTTTCAGCCTGTTTCCTCGAACCAAGTAACAAGACTTTACCAAAAAAATTCTGTATAACAGTGAAATTTTTGTTTGAAATAATCAACATAAAATGATGACTGTACGTTTCATTCTCCCTCTGAATGCATATTTTCTCTTATTATAAAATCTACTTTTTCACCTTGTATAAATAAATTGTGTTCGTCGTTAAATGAGGAATTACGTTATTGCAATGATGCTTACCAGCGCGGCATGAAGAAAAATAAGGATAATGGCAACTGTATGGTTCCGTGTAAATTAAAGAAAAGCTGCATCCCATACACGAATACCTGCACGGAAACATCATGTTGCTAGCTACCTTCTCCATCGCCAAATTTCGAATATTGCCGAGCTATTTCCGCATGTTAAACAACAAGTTAATTTCGGTTTGCAAATGGAACAAATCATTTTGATCATTTTAACATTGGAAAATTGTTGGTAAAATATATTCGAAACATACAGAAAATTCATATAAACTGAGTGAATCTTCAAATATGGTTCCATTTTTAATGGAACCGTATTACAAATACCAGAACTGGAGCCAGAACTTGCAGGAAACATTCTACGATGTCTAATATGCGATTGCCACATTGAATTATTGTTATTTGACACCGTAATTTACAATTATATAAACAGTTATCAATATAAATACTATTGTAACTCCTAAATCAATACTTATTACTCACGATTTTGTTGACAGATATTTATTAAAGTATTCAATTGTGATATCATTTATTTTTTTTGCATTTTTATGCAACTACCTATTCTGATAGTATTTTAAGTATGTAACCTTTAATTTAAATATATTAATTATTAACCATATAAAACATTAAAATATAACACTTATATTAATTATTTATTTTAAAAAAATTTAAATTTTATAATAGTTATTAAAAAACTTAATTCCAACATACATAGTGTGACCAAAAAGTGTTCGCATCACATGAAAAAAAAAACATTAATTATTTTTTAAGCAATTGTTTGTGCTTGTAAAAATACTAAATTAGCAAGAGTCAAAAATTGTCATGTAACTTGATATACAGCTACATTTAATTTAATAGAAAAAAATGTTGCGCAAATTCAGTTTATGTTCAAAATATCGGTTATTAGAAAAACTTATTCAGAATGAGATTTTGTAGCGATATACAAACTTTTAATAATATTTATAAATAAATACATACATACACAATCACATAATACACACAAGAGGGTGTGGCACAAACTCTTTCCACTATGCCGAAATTAGTTTTCTCGAAACATTCTTATTTAGATATGTAACTTTTACTTCAACCACATTTATGATATCTCTTATACATGCTCTTCTATTTCTACCACTTGGAAACATTCGCTCACGTAAAACACTATCAATCATACCTCTCCATTTACTCATCGAACGTTTACGCTAACGTTTGTCTTCAAAATCACTCATATATATATATATATATATATATATATATATATATATATATATATATATATATATATATATATATATATATATATATATATATATATATATATATATATATATATATATATGAGTAAAATAGACATCGTTACAGTAATATTTTTCATATTACCTTTAAACCTTTATTGATAAAGTAAATACTTTTCAACGTTACCAAAAATTTTGGGACCATCGCAGCGCAGCGTCAACTTCAGCCATCTATCGACAAATTGTGCATTATAAATAAGTTGAGCGCGATTTGTAATGTGTGTGTAAAATATCAAGAGGTTTGCGCTAGATGACCTTGAAATAAACGACCACTTTCCGTGTGCTTCATTGACATATGCCTCTAGGTTTTCAACGTCTTTACACGAAAATTTGAAATAATAGAACTGCCCCAGGGCGATGCCGAAGCCGACATCAATAAATTATTCGCTCAGTTTCGAATTCTTTCGCTATCATTTTTCAGACCAAATTTTATTCAAAATACATTTTGCGACTTAATATTTCAATCTGATGTTAATACTTGTTCATATCTATTTCATTCTTTTTTTTTAATTTAATGTGGTAATAATAGTATTATTAAATTATTATTATACAACAAATACGAAATTTAAGTAATATAGATTAAAATTAATTTGAAAACAATAATTAAAATTTACATTCTAAAAAAGCCTTTCAAAGTACTTTAAATTAAATTTCTATATTATTTAAAAGTTCTAAATTAAATAAAATCTGGCTTACGTTGGTTAATAATTAATAATATTTTTTGTTACTTAACACTTTTTTTAAGTTACGTTTGTTCATTTGTTAGTTGCATTTATTTTCCTGATAATTTATGAAACAAAACATTAATAAAATAATGCAGAATTTTAATTAAAGCATTTTAATTTTAACAAAAATTAATATTTCATTTTCTTTAATATTCAATATTTTACATATATACATACATACATATATATATATATATATATATATATATATATATATATATATATATATATATATATATATATATATTTATTTGGTATAATTCCGGCATTTCATAAAATAACTCAGTAATTAAATTACAGAATAGTTTTGTTACTTGATACTTTAACTACATATACTATATATATTATCTAGTTAATCTGTAAAATAAAATTGTTTTAAAAATTTGACGGGTCGAAGATTATAACTTGAGGAATTAGATAAGTTTCAATAGTTAATAATTAATAAACCTAACACCTAATTAACACCTAACCTGAACTGACAAGGTAATATCACTGAACAAAGTAACTATTATTGTATTTATTTACACAGCTCCCGTTAAAATACAAGTTAACATGATTTTTGAGATTTGGAAAATGGTATGACAATTTATTACTCACTTCAGAAATAAAGCGCAGTCGATGTTTTAATATAATAACTAATTAAAGTATTAAATTATTCTATAATTTCATTACCGTAGATCGGCATTTTATTAAATAACTTGTTATTTCATATATATATATATATATATATATATATATATATATATATATATATATAAAGGGTGATTCATTTAGAGGTACTTTTTTCAAAAATAAAAACAAATAAAAAAAATTCGTTTTTATCGGGTAATCTTTATTATCATACAAAAGAACCATTCTTTACATTTATTTTTTAAAGATTATTTTTTTCAAATGTTGGCCGTAACTGCGGCTAATATACTCCATTCTGAAGTTCCAATTTTCGATGACACGTTCGATCATTTCGACCAATATTTTGCGAATGACGCGAGTATTGTTGGCTTCCAATTCCTCAATCGTAGCCGCCTTATTCCTGTAGACTTTGGACTTTACGTAGCCCCAAAGGAAAAAGTCTAGAGGTGTGATATTACACGATCTAGACGGCCAATTCACCTGTCCGAAGCGTGAAATTAACTTTTCACCGAATTGTTCTCGCAATAAAGCCATAAAGCACTAAAGGAAGGTCGGCCGGCATCAGTTTTTGCACGAGTTGAATTTGCATTAAGAATTTTTACCTAATTTTTTTTAAATATTAAGCTAGTGAATTATTACGCGCTTCAAATGAATATTTACTAATTTTGAAAATAGTTGTACCGACTAGGATGTCATGGTTCTCTTGATATGTAAATTGTAGCACGAAGTTTTCTTAAATAAACTATCTATGTAGTTCCAGTTTATGTTATCTACAAAACTACACATACTATACCATACTTATCGTTGAAAAATGTAAATTTAATAAATTTCAGCACTCACATGTTGTCATATCTAGAAATTCTTATTTTAAAAAAATCTTGCTATTACATTTTTTGTATTAAAAGTTTGAAAAAATCTGCTAGGGCCACCACAGAACCAACCGTCATCGTTTAAATAAATTTATTAAATAGAAAAATTTGTATCTTAATATGAAACAAAATTTGAAAAAAAAATTGTACAACAATTAAATATGGGGTAAAATATATGTCAGGAGTGCAAAAGGGTAACTTTACAAATCATATAGATTAAAACTAAAACCATCAGTGGATAGCTCTTAAAAAATCGTACATTTACACATTTGTCCTAAGATGCATAGTTTTCTAGAAAAAATAAAAATAAATTTTACTCTAAACTTTGGGGTAATTCTTACCTCCTAAACCTTGTCGGTTTGATGTAAAATAGTATTATAAGATAATGCACTACTTAAATAATAATTTATATTAAGTAAAATAATATAATTAAGTATATAATATTTTTTTGGTTAAAAATAAAATAAACTAAATAATAACTTGATATCACTACAATTTTTTTTAAATGTGACTGAAGTTTTGATCAATTTGATCTTATCATCAGACTTACAAACAACATAAATATTAACAAATAAAAACAGCCAGATTTTAAAAAAGTAAGGAATTTTTAACTAATTACAAACAGCAATTATTTTATCTAATTTTTGTCCAAATGTATTATAAAGTTACGACTGATCCAATTAAATTTTTTGGATGTTGGTGTTAAAAACGGAAAATATTGGAAAATAACGAAACGGACATTATTTCGTAGACTAAAATGCAATATTTGCAACATATGATAAGGATCAAGTAACTATAAGCATCATTATAATTTCAA
Organism: Clivina fossor; assembly: GCA_963966155.1. Classification (NCBI taxonomy): domain Eukaryota; kingdom Metazoa; phylum Arthropoda; class Insecta; order Coleoptera; family Carabidae; genus Clivina; species Clivina fossor. The sequence goes on along the minus strand of OZ014550.1, from coordinate 43,247,791 downwards.
AGATAATTACGAATATTTTGTTCATGCCACGAATTCATAGCTTTATATTAAAATTCCTTGTAGCATAAGGACGATAGCTGTCGTCTAAAATTCTCCTTCCATTCCCCTCCTTTTATCCTTCATTCGACGAGTATCCTAACAAGCAGCAAATATTTTTATTCTGCTTAAATATTGTAAATAATCTATTATTTGCATACTTTTGGATTAATTATCGATGAAAAATAACAAAAGAAAAACGCCTACTACCTAGCTGTCTAAAACATATTACATTGCAGATATTTTAATTTGCTGCAAATATTTTCTTAAACATTTTTATTAAGTATTAAGTATTTCATAAAACCTAACAATATGGATAAAAAAATATGAGAGACAAAAGCTACACACAGGATCTGACAAAGAAAAGATGCTGGACATAGTGGTGTCATGTAAAAAAAATAAAGATGCCGAAACGCAATAATTATTTAATCTATGTATGTATGTATGTTTGTATGTAAAACAAATTTTGACCCCTCTTAAGGGACACCCTAATATGTATATATATATATATATATATATATATACGTATATCCGGCGTATGTAGAGAAATATCGCATTAAAAAAACATAAATAGTAGGTGGCTTTGAAAAAAATGAATAATGTTTGTTTCGCCAAATTTTGTCTTCTTATGCCCGTTTTACAGGACGCAACTTTCTGTGGGATTTTCTTGCGCAACAAAATTGCACAAGGAAATTGCTCGTGTAATACAGATATTGCATACGGAATTTTGTCGCGGCGACAAGCTGCACGGATTAGAACACGCTGTAATTTAATTGCATGGCCTTGCAATTTCTAGTTACTTTTTAGTAACTTTCAGTCTTACCAACTTTTATTATGAAAGGCACAATACAAGTATTTTTTTTATTTATATTTGATTTTCCTATGAGGTGTGTCATACATTAAAAAAATAAATTACAATAAAAATTATTTATTTATTTTATATATTTCGTCTGTTTATTTTGAATGTTATACAGTTATGATATATTTTGACGTTTAGTTATTTTTTTAATAAGTTAGCATCTTAGAATAAAATAACCAAAATCGCAGTGCAATTTTCTTGCATCGTGTAAAACATACATATATTTTTGCAATTTTATTGCGCAACTTTCTTGTACAATTTTGTTGCGCAAGAAAATCCCCCAGAAAATTGCGTCGTGTAAACGGGCATTAAAAATATCAAAATGATATAAAAATAATGAAAATACCTCTCATACAGCATTCCCGCAGTAAAATATATTTATCTATCGGTTAGAATGTACGCTTAGCTATAGTTTAGTGTGGGTCAACATGAATTTTACCGAACTAAATACGTAATAATAATTTTAATTTTAAGCGTTTTCTACTTGTATGTATTTTTATTTTATTTCCACAGACTGAATATAATACTGAAATAAAATTTGTAGATTATGGATCTTATATACTTCTAGAGTGAAATTTACTACCATATTTAACTAAGCAATTGACTCGGCAACCGTAGACCCCGAAGGTCCGTGGTACGCGCCGCGAATTAAATATTGTTTCTGATATTGGCGGAGGTTTGAGTGGTTTGAAACCCACTATAAGCTGTAGGTCCCTTGCTTGGTTATGAATTAATTATCCGCACCATTGACAATGCAAATAAAAAATTGTTAAGAAACTATATGTTCAGCTTCTCGAGCATATAACCCCTATATTCCATCTAGGAATCAAGGGAGCTATGCGCGCATCACATTAAAATGCGATTTCGGGCGGTATAAATGCGCCAACCTATAGTTGTCGCATATTAAATTGTAGCTAAACGTACCTGCTTAATGATGCACGATGATATTCTTTTGGGTAATTCTTCTATATAAGGTATTTTTATCAATTTCGATATATTAATTTGACATTTATCAATTTGGTAGTGAGATTCTTTTTTTTCCATAGCTATCTCAGTTTATTTCATAGATATATTATATTTTTGAATGCGATATACACATACACATACACACACACACCCACACACACACCATTATACATACACATACACATACACACACACACACACACACACACACACACACACATATACACACATATACACAGGCGATTTTAACAATTTTACATGATTTTAAGCGCGGTTGTAAGGTTTTTACACGATTTTAAGCGCGATTTTACTGAAACTGAATCTAAAAAAAAATATCGGTTTATTTCAGTTCAATATATATGTTGAAATATTATTTTGTTTCTTCTAATTATAAAGAAACAAAAATTCTGTATAAAAGAATTTGTTACGTTAACATATATTATCTTATTATTATATATAATTAAATATATAAGTTTCGAATAATAAATTATAATATTATCATATATATTATATACTTCAAATTATTATACCTTCAACTAATTAATAATTCATATTATATTATTGTATTAATTTATTAATATAAAATGTTCTAAATTATGATAGAAAAAAGTTTTGAATACAAATAAAAACATATAAAAAATTAAAAATTAATCACTCGGAACTTGAACCGAAAACCGGAGAAAAGAACCGTTGTTCTTGCTGGAACGAAAACTGAAACCAAACCGAATTTTTTTAAAAAAAATTTTAATTGAAGCAGAACGAAAATTATAACGGTTCAAAGCCCTATTATTTTTATTAAGTTAAGAATTTTAAGATATCAATTGTTAACGTTCTCAATATATTTAAAAAAAAAATAAAATTGGATTGGTTTCGGTGTCGAATTATTCATAACTTTATCATTATCATCATCATCATCGGGTTTGATCATCGATGATGATGATTCAGATGCCTCCGATACTAATACTAATGGTTGTTGTGTATCGGTACGAATTGTTTTTGCTTCACGTATTACCGGCGTACTTTCGAACGCGATTACCGGCTGCGATGATAGATTATTACGCGGCGTATCCGTTTCCTTCACTAATTCAAACGCATCCGTATTGAGTAAATTCGATGAATGAAGTTTCGTTTCGCTATACGATGTAGATGAGTCAAGTTCGTTGCATTTCTTTTGTGGTGTATGAGTGACTTTAGCTTCTTTAATTTCTATAGGTCCTTTGATAGAAGATTGAAGAACTTTTTCTTCCTATTCCAAGAATTAGAATGGACTTTCATTAGTTTTGTTTAGTTAGATAAATGAAATATTAATACTATTAGTATATTTTATGGAAAATTTATCTCATTAAAATAGTTTTAGTTTGTGATACATGATAAGTATCTTAACACTAGAAATACCGGCTTTTGCGTATTCCTAGAACTACCGAATACGTCAATTTGACGTATCGTATCATTTTCAAGTTATACAATACACCTTTGTGTAATATTTTCATAATAATGATTATATACGAGTAATTAATGATTAATTAGTATATTAAAGTTAATTTATTTAAATAAATGTAATAATAAATTTTATTAAATAATCAGAAATAACATTTATTTTTAGGTTAAGAACATTTTTGTAATGAAACAACTCAAGTTATAAGAATATTTTCAATCAAAATTTATATTGATAAGCATATATATGTATTAAAATTTCTATTACAAATAATATAATATAAACTATTATTATTATTCTTCTAGTTCTGTGCCTAATATTTATTTAAAATCGACTTTTCATCAGAGAAAAAAAACTATTTTAAATAAATTTATAGTTTCGCAAGAAAAAATTCATAAAGTTGGTCCGATTTTTGTGTTTTTGGATAAACTAATTAGAAATTGCTTAATAAGTAAATTAACTTAAGTCAAACTTTAAAAGCACTTTAAATAATAAACAAATATTAAATATTTCCACTTAATTATAATTATATGTAAGTATAGAATAGTAGAAATGTCTTTTAATAAGTATTATTTTTCGTAAAAACAAAGGAATTTCTTAATTCATATTTATCTTTAAAACATCAATTCCTTTAGCGAATATTTTATATTTTATATAAAAAAAGCATATAATTTAATATTTATAAAATCTAATAGAAAAATTGGGGGCGAGGGGGACCTTGTTTTTATATCGAAAAATTCGTAGAAATTAAAATAAAATTACTTTTAGTTATAGTTCTGTGTATTAATATTTATTTAAAAATAACTTCAAGTTGAATTGAAACGTTTTAAACACGATTATAAATTTATTTAAAATCGTTTTTTTTTTCTGATGAAAAGTCGATTTTAAATAAATATTAGGCACAGAACTAGAACAATAATAATAATAGTTTATATTATATTATTTGTAATAGAAATTTTAATATATTTATATGCTTATCAATATAAATTTTGATTGAAAATATTCTTATAACTTGAATTGTTTCATTACAAAAATGTTCTTAATTAAATGCGATTGCAAAAATAATTATTCAAATCAAAAAAAGAGTATGTCATCTTGAAGTAGATAAAAAATGATGAAAAGTCACCAAACGAAAAGTTTTTCGGTAGCATTTTAACGAAATAACAACAAATCGAATTTCTAAATACGTCAAATTTACGTCGTCGGTAGTTCTAGTGTTAAATCAAAACAAACAACAGATTTAATAAATCTGTGATATTTATAAAGTAAAGTTGTTTGTTTTATTTAAAATACTAAAATCTAACTGAAAATATCTGCATGATTTAAATTTGACAGGGTATGATAACAAATGTATGTGAAATTTGAAACAACTAATTGTGTGGTTAGAATTTGTGCTTTCCTATATAAATTGAAACTACCTGTTGCTGTTGTTGTTGTAATGGAATCGTACCACCACCAGTTCGTTGTAAATTTTTCGCATGTTTCGCTAAGGCACGTAATTCTTTCGGATATGGTGTTGGGGCTCGTGCCAATCTACCTGGTTGCTCAATCGTTACGCCCGTATCCGATGCAAAACAAATATGTTTACGTCGAGTTGGTAGAATTGTATCGGGCCCCAATTCACTTATCGTTGGTAAATGTTCATCTTGATGATTGTAGTCGATTGATTTTTTACTCGAATGCCTCAACTGCGGCAACATAAAACATGTCAATACAGTTTGATAAGTTTCGGCGCTAATTTCTTGCTGTAATGGTACTAAAGGCTGGCTCTGGTTTGTTGTTAGCCAAAGCGCTGACAATTTATCTAGTTTTAATAATGACATTGGTAAGTTACGAAGCCGATTATCCACAATATTCAGAACTCGTAAACTAGGTAAATGACCGATTTCAGCGGGTATTTGACGAATTCTATTTCCACGCAGACTTAAAATCGACAATGAAGAACAGCTGCCTAATTCTAAAAATAATCAATCAGATATATTATAAGCTCGCTCATCCATTCAATATATTAGCAAAGAGAATATATTATATTATATTCTCTTTGATATTAGAAGCTTCACAAACAACAAACAGTTTTAAAACGCTTCCAATTTGCATTTGTTATTACATTTAAGTTCATTATTTATACAGTGTATGTTGTATGTATCTTCCGATAGAATTATTTATTATATTTGTTGATTAATTTATTTTATTATTAATGTAATTTATTTATATTTTTGATTGGCAACATTATGACAATGACAGTTCATATTCTCATGTCTGTGTATTCCGAAATTGAACCAAATAAACTTTTTTGGTTGGTTTTTTTCAAAAATAATGGTATTTTAACGCGCTAATTTCAACTTCGACACATGAACAGATAGATAAGTTTTCGTCAAATTACAGCTGGTTATACATTTTTAAGATTTTAATTTCATAGCAAAATGAAATAATATTAACAAACAAATATCATAATCTCAATAAAAATTGCTTGATAAAACTAGAATTTTATATAGTTTTAATTGCAAATACCAGATATTTTTTTTTTGTATAATTAACAAATGCATTTAGTCTGATAATGACCTAGCGAGCGGTCGAAATTGCAGTAACAAATAAATAAATAAATAAATAATAAATAAATTCTGTGATATTTACATAGTAATTGTTCGTTTTTATTTAATATATTAGTTCAAATGCTATTAAAAAAAATTATTAATATTTCTAAAAGCTTTAAAAAATTAATACAAACTCCTATATTAGATTAGATAGTTTTGTATGTTATATTAAATTATAGATTTCTAAATAAATAATACAATTTAACCACCAAAATCAACGGGCCTGTATTCTCACCTCACTTTTTCGTGAAATAGCGCTTTTATCATTAATTTCAAAACAATTTTTTGCTTCTGTTTTTAATCAGATGTGAATAGTTTTTCTATTTTTGATCATTTTTATTATATTTGGTATTGTAAAATTTAAATAAACTATTATAAAGTGCTGAATAAATAATTTTAAGTAAACGTCAAAAGCACTTTTGGCAAAAATCACTTTTATAAATGAGGTAAGAATATGGGCCAATGTGTTTCAAAAACAAACCACATTTCAAACCAGAGCAAACTAACCGGGTTGATTTGGTTTAATTTCGGAATATACTATATAAATGTTTATAGAATAGAGTAGTTTAGTCAGTTTTGAAAAAAAATAATCTTTGCCGAATGATTCAAAAATATAGTGTACAGTAAATATGAGCCAAAATACTTAACTTACCGGAAGGTATATCCTCTAATAAATTTCTATCGGCCGTCAATGTGTGCAATTTCCTAAGCAGTCCAATCGATGAGGGCAAATGTCGTATATAATTATGACTAATCATCAATTCTTCCAAATGTGTTAGTTTACCTATGGATTCTGGCAACGTTTGCAGTTCATTATGATCCAATTTGAAAGCGAGTAGATTTTTCATACTGCCAATGGTCGGTGGTAACTGATTGATCACATTGTTCGATACACTAAATTCTTGTACGCGCGTCCAATATCCAATATCTCTAGGTAACACTTCAATATTATTATGACTACCTTCGAAATGTATCATTTTCCGTAATTGGCTGAGAGCTGGGCAAAGTCTTCGAATATGATTACCATCAATCCATAATTCGGTTAAATTATGCAATGTACTGACGACTTCTGGCTAAAAAGCATTTTCATTTTTCATCAACCAGACTAGTAATTGTTAATTTGTTGAAGATTGAGAGAGATAGAGTGTGTGTGTGTGTGTGTGTGTGTAAGTATATCTATATTAAGCATAGGTTAACTTACTATAGAAATTCATCAGGCAGACAGCTAAGATAAATAAATAATATTATAACTATTTGAATAAAATCAAATATTTTCTCATAAATGTTATAAATGGATTTATTAAATATGCAAAACGAGATGATAAATTACTTACTTACCAATTCGGTAAATTGATTATTTCCTATATCGAGTCTTGTAAGATTCGTTAAACGATTCATTGTTTTCGGTAAAGAATTTAGATTGTTTTCACGCATTTCTAAAATACGCAAATTCACCAATTTGCCAAAGTTAGCTGGTAGAAATTCTAAATAAACGTCAGTTAGATATAGTTCATTTAAACAGACAAGATTTATAAGGCTTTCGGGAAATTTTTCTAAAGGATTTACACTCAGATCAAGAGATGTCATATTATTACAATTTCGAATATTTTCCGGTAAAGTAGTTAAAGCTGTAATCAATGAATTATCATTATTTTACTAAATAAGTATTTCGAATTATTTCTTAAATAAATCATGTTTTCATTACTTACCATTTTTACTGAGATCCAGTTTTTGTAGATTTATCAGTGAAGAAATAGCGGGTGGTAAGAAATTAATTTCATTATCGCTTAAATTCAAAGTACGTAATTCATCGCAATTAAATAATTGTCTAGGTAATTCTGCAATCTAAAATAATAAAATAAATCGAATCAAATTAATACTTCATTTACCTACGATCGATTTACTCACCCGATTGGCATCCAGGTAAAGTTTTTCAAGTGTACGCTCACATAAAAAAACATCGGAAGGCACTTCTTGCAATAATGAATGACTTAATTCTATAATACGTATATCTCTTGGAACTTCTCCACAACAACAAAGTCTTCGAAACATTTTCTATTTAAAAACATATCAAACGCTACAACTAGGGCTGGGAAAAAATCTCGATATATCGATAATTTATCGATATATCGATAATTGATATTAAAAATAAAAATTATCGATATATCGAAATATCAATATATCGATATATCGATATATCAAAATATCGATATATCGATATATTGATATATCGTATTTCGATATATCAATATTTAAGATAGATGATATCCTCTTTGTAAGCTACAAATATTTGATCTCGCATATGGATGAGACATAATAAAAATGATTGGTTTTAATTGAAATATATAACGGTTTACAATAACGAAATTTAATATACAAGATTAATAATTTTTATTTGCACTTGATAATAAAGTGTATTTTAAAATCAGATAAAATTAAAATTATCTATCTATAAATTTTTGTTATAATTAGTTCACAAGTATAAGTATGATATGTCAAAGTAATTATGAAACGTTTTATTTATTTTTTTAAATTAAATATTCCAAAATGTTGATAATCATTTTTATTTTCAAATAAAATTTTCATTCATTCACTTTATTTAAAAATAAATAACAAAATGTTTGGCGATTATTTCATTTCATATCCATACTGTTATTAGCATATTATAAATTTAAAATTTTTCTGTTAGTGTTTCTATTTTAAAAATTAAATTATATTATCCAGTAGCATTAGGGCTGGGAAAAAATCTCGATATATCGATAATTTATCGATATATCGATAATTGATATTAAAAATAAAAATTATCGATATATCGAAATATCGATATATCGATATATCAATTTATCGATAATATCGATATATCGATAAATTGATATATCGATATATCGATTTTTCGATATATCGATATTATCGATATTTTTTGAATATAAAATATCGATATTGAAATTCCAATATCGCCCAGCCCTAGCTACAACTAACCTATTACTTTGATCACAATTTTATTAGCTCATTTCTTACCATAAATTATATTTGAATAATCACAGGATCATTATTAGCGATAGAGAATTTTCGTTATTAAAGCAATATCAATATTCACCAGCAAAATATACTTATTAAATGAATATGAACGTTCGAAGCAGCTCGAAGTTATCTCAAAAATAAACAATAGAATAGAATGTCATTTTTACATGTAGCACGCAGCGCCATCTACTAATAAAACTATGTACTTATAAACACATTTCTCACATACAAAAATAACTGTTGTCGAATATTTTATCTATGATATTTTAAGTAAACACTCTCAAATTACTTTAATAATATCTTTATAAAATATAGAGATTGAATTACATTGGTATGCAATTATTTACAAATAATTACTAAATAATATAAGTAATTAAATCTTGTTGCGAGTAAAATATAGAATTGCTTGATAACAAATAAATAATTATATTTATAAATAGAAACATATATTATTTACATTTATGACAACAATAGTTAACATAAAACAATATTAGTTTTATTAAAGTTTTTATGAAACAATAAAATAAAAAACAACGTAAAACTTAATATTTTCTGAATTAAAGCTTATTCAGATCTATACGTTATATTAATTTAAATGTCAGTAGCTAACACTGTATTATTAGGATTGAATTTAAAAAAAACGAATTTAAAAAAAGAAAAACCTAATATCGGATACTTTTTTTCCTATGTACAGAAGATTCTACACGATTTTTTAATTAATTCTAAGAAATATCAATATTCACAGGAATGACAGAAGATTCTTGCTAATGCACCTTATTCTATAAAATTTGAAAGTGATCACTAAGAATGTTGAGAGAAGACTTGGATTTATGTAATTTTAAAATAAGCATCGCTGATAATAATGACAATTTAGATTTGGTGGTACGGTACGTAGTACAACGCAACGGTAACGCAACGAAACGCAACGGCAGCACGTAACGCGTAAACGTATAGATTATACATACATTACAAATAGTTTTGTTATTTATTTGTAAATTTTCGCATATTTCGAGTGCGCTATGCCGACTTTATACATAGGTAGATTAGGTATAGGTATGTATGTATGTAAGTGCGATAAATCATGACAAATATTTTGTTTTCTAATTCTTCATCGAATACAAACTATATAGGTATGCGGACATTACAAATTTAATAAAAATGACAATAATCCATATACAATAATTATTTTATGATATCATTTCATTTCTATGAACAACCTTTTTCAAATGCGATACATACATAATTATGCATAAGAAGCTGGATATATATATATATGTCGGAGCGGCTGAATAATCATTCATAGTTTGTTTATTAAAACAAAAATAAACAACTTCTCATAACGATAACTTAAGTGTTAGGTGTGAGATGAAATGACAAGCCTTATCGTTGCTTGGATGGAACCGGGGATGAAACGTGCGGGGAATGCAATATACAAAATATGAAATGAAAAGAAGCAGGAGATTAGAATGTTACGAAAAGGTGATCGCACGTGATTCCGCTGGAATCATCGCATTTCACCTCTTTTTAGTTAATTTGTTAATTTATTCTTACATTTTATGAGATAACAATAATGTTTTTACGGTATCTACGACATATATATATATATATATATATATATATATATATATATATATATATATATATTGAAAATTATTGTTAGGGGCCTTTTAGGTGCTTGTCTAAAAAAAATTAAAAATACATTTGCCGGGAAGTACTGAAATCAGTCATATTAAACAATAATGGAAAAAAAATTGTAATAAACTGAAAAATGTATATATATATATATATATATATATATATATATATATATATAAATCATTATAGAAAAATAAATAAATATAAAAAAATATATACGAAAATAAAGCAGCAATTTGATGAAATACTGTATGGTCCCGAATATAACGCGACCCAGAATTTAACGCTACACCGAAATTTTTCATAAAGATTTTTAGAAAAAAAAAATCATAAAAGAATTCAAAGAAAATAAAATTCAAGAGTTTCATTATTTAGCGCGAGTCAATTTTTTAACGAGAAATAATTAGTCAAAAAAAATATGGATGAGGCTATTTATACATACGGTATGTATACGCAATTGGCTATTTATACATACTTAAAAAAAAAAAACCTAAACCAACCTACTAACCTAACCTACTCTAAATTGCGTAAAAATACTGTATGTATAAATAGCCAATTGCGTATACATACCGTATGTATAAATAGCCACTTTCAAAAAATATTGCATTATATTCGGTCAAATACGGTAATAAATTGTTTATATAATATTATTATGGCTATTCATGAAATAGGTATATAAAGAAAATATTTACTATATACATATTTATAGTCAAAAATACGAGACGTTTGAAATTTTCCAAGTGTGAAATAACTAACTATATTAACATATAATTATCCAAATGTACGCAGGTTATGTTAGAAAGATTCTACAACGTATAGTTAATGTTCAGGTACCTAAATGAAAAATAATATGATTGTACAATACAGAAAATGAGTTTTTTTTTTTCCTTCTATATTATCCATTATAGTTTTTATTGAAAATTTCTATTTTTTAAATATATACTTTGACTTTTTCAAAATACCACCATTTTCATTTGTCAAATTTCAACATGTTTTTGTTTTTTAAAATTTTTGCAAACATATAAATAAGTTGTTTTATATTTTATTTTTTATATTAATACACCGTTTTGGTACATGACGTGATTGTGTATGTAAGTATGTGTATTAATATGTATATTATACGTTTTTTGTAATTGCAAATGATTTCATTGTACAATTTATTCTGAAAATGACGACAACATAAATAAAATTTTCAATAAACTGACTCGTTTCGTCATTAATTTCTGAAACAGAAACATAGTTTTGAAAATTGCTAAAAATAATCATCATAAATCATATTTCGATTTAAAGGCATCCGATATTAGGAAAACATAGGCATTCAAAAGTTTAGCAAATTTTTCTTGTTTTGATTTTTTTTTGAAATAAATTTGTAGTAGAGCTTTTTCGAGTCGCGTTTTTATAAGCCCTTTGTTGATTAGTAAATATTTTGTTTGGCTTTTTTCGTGTAATTAAACACTCGTAACATGTATTATACATTTTTGTTAATTATGATTGCCACAGCCAGCCAATAGAAATAAAATTTCGAATTGAAAATTTTGGGTATCTATAATTCGAAATAGGTATTAGGCACCTGAAAGGCATATTTATCTATTCATAAAATAATGTCATATGCCCATATGCCATCACGTTTCACGTCACGTCACGTTTAGTTTCGAAAAAGGATGCTTATTTTATGATCTATTAATAATTCAAATATTACCTATGAAATTTTATATTATTAACTATAGAAAAATCAATCATTTACCTATTAATAAGTAAAAAATGATCTATAGTAAAATAAAAACCTAAACCTAAACCAACCTTCTAACCTAACCTACCCTAAATAGCCAATTACGTAAAAATACTGTATGTATAAATAGCCAATTGCGAATACATACCGTATGTATATAAATAGCCACTTTCTTAATTTTATAGATCGATAATTAAATCAGTAAATATTTGACTATTTCCATAGGTCGACAAATATTTCTATAGATCAATAATGAATTCTATAGGTGCAAAAATTAAAACCATAGATTAATTATTTAATACATATAGGTAAACTATTATTTTCATAGATCAATAATGAATTCTATAGGTGCAAAAATTAAAACCATAGATTAATTATTTAATACATATAGGTAAACTATTATTTTTATAGGTACTATTCGGTAGATCGTATGTTTTTTTCATAAGTCAAATATTTTTATCCAAAGAAAAATAGCCATACCGCAATTATTACTGAGGAACAACACAATTATGATCTTATGATAGTACGTATACTACATATTTGTGAAATGATCAAAATATTCATTTTTCAAAGCAGATTTTTTTCAAAATATTTCTAAAACTAGTGCATACTATCATAATAAAGATTATACAGGGTGTAACAGAATAACTATTCCTAATTTTCAGAAATGATAGAGTGCACTTAGAGAAACATTTTTTATTAATAAACTAGTGTCCGAAAATTTCTCGGTGTCAATATACACTAGATATCGTTAAAAACAATTTTAATTATTACAACGTCAAAGAGTACTTAAGTTAAGGAACATTTTATTAGAAATAATAGTGCATTAAACTTTATAAAAATTGTTCGAAGTTACGACTACCATTTTCGATACACAAGTTGTAACGATGTACAGGGTGGGCAAATTTGGACGTTTTCATAGGGGAACTCGGAAACTATAAGAGATATGGAAAAATGGACCGCGCATCCTCGATCGCTTTTTTTGAGAGAAACTCAATTATGAAAACAAAAATTAGCTATCGTCTTTTGTTTTCGAGTTATTGCGAAAAGTTCGCATTTTCCGTATTTTGATAAATGGCGATATCTCGATGGTTTTTTAAATTAGATAAAAATAATTTTCACATTCTTAAGGCACTTTTTTGAGTAGAATGAAATGGTCTTAACGGATATTATAAATCTCCGTTAATTCTCGGGTTATAACATAAAGTTGTGTTTTTTTACAATCGACTGCCAAAAAAAAAATTAAAATTTCCGGACACTAGTTTATTAATAAAAAATGTTTCTTTATGTGCCCTCTATCATTTCTGAAAATTAGGAATAGTTATTCTGTTACATCCTGTATAGTAATAAATAAATTGCAATTGTAATGTAAACAGATTTAAATGAAAATATTACAAAAGTTAAATGTGACAATTCATCAACAGTATATGAGTCGTATAGATGCAAAACTCACTATTTGGTAAATTTTATGTTCTAAGATATTTGCAAAAAACTGTAAATGTATTTTGATGATAAAATCTTGTTACTAGATGGCACTTATTAAATAAGTAATGCCATCTAATAACAAGATTTTACCATCAAAATATAATTACAGTTTTTTGCAAATATCTTAGAACATAAAATTTACCAAATAGTGAGTTTTGCATCTATACGACTCATATGTAGTATATTATATCCGTTTTACATTATATAAATTCAAAATAAAATTTAATGTTGTCACCATCTTAAGGGAATGTATAACTCCTGCCTTGTTCATCTTTTGGAAAAAAGTTTTTCTTTCCAAAGGTCGTCATTTTGTCCCGAATGAATATTTGTGGAAAAAAAATCGGTCAAAAACCAGATGATATATCATACTTCATACTTGCAGAGCTTCGAAGAAAGTGTTAAAACTCGCAGAAAAAAATTCATAAACTTAGTCGATTTTTTTAAGTCAAAAAAAGGTATACCTATAAGTACATCCCCTTAATATATATTTTTTTTGAACTTACGATGTAACGTAGTGTTTGTGTATCTGACAGACTTTTATTTACGCCATGATAATACTTTATTTACTACAAAAACTGTATGAAATAATGTAAAAGCGGTTTATAATCATTTGACAAGCACTTTTAATTAAATCTATGTTACCTAGTAATATACAATCATGTATTGATGATTGCATTCTGATATATCGTGTTTAAAATAGATAGATATTATGCATCATCATGCACTCTATTCATTGAAAATCAGAAATTTAACAAGAATACGTAGATATTTGATCAATTTCACAATGAATCTAATTATGTTGCTCTCATAAAAAAAAACGCGAGCGCAATGTTTCCTCACATGTGGTGCACAAATGATCAATTATTGAGCGCGATGCGATCATAATGGTTATTTATATGTATGAATTTTTTTTTTCACAAAAAATGCGTTAATTAAATAGAAATATTATGAGTATACGTGATTGAAGCCCAAATGGACATCCGATTCAAAAACCCAAATCCAAATGTACAATTGACAAAAGTTTAGAAAACGAATAGATTTGGAAAAATTTTGTAGGTACTACTTTAGTTAGGTTAGGTTAGCTTGAGTGAAAAGAATCGTTATAATTTCTGAATATACGATTTTTGGCAGATTGCATTTTTGTGATTCGAAAAATTTAACAAGTAACGCGTAACACGTTTATTTTTTTTTGTTTTTATATATAGAACAAAATAATAATATAAATATTAAGAGCATAGGATGACCTATTTATGTAGTACATATCTATATAATATATATATATATATATATATATATATATATATATATATATATGACGTATCTGGTTTCCGGGATTGGCTCCGCGTTGTCGGAAACCAGATACGTCATATAACGTCCGAGGAATTCTAAAGCAAAACATATATATATATATATATATATATATATATATATATATATATATATACAATTTATTTTAAGTAAAAGATTAAAAATTTTCGAAGGTAATTGAATTTGTAGCCTTATTAGTGCAAAAAAATTGCCTTGCTTTTGCGTATTTTAAAATATTTGACTTTTTACCTTGATGTAAGGGCAAAAAATACGAAAAATAAGGATAAATAACTGCCTTTTTACCCTTTTCTAGGATGATAAAGTGCTCTTTTTGAATTTACCTATTTAGGGTAATAATATTTACACATTTTAGGGAACGGACTTATATAGGCACTAATAAGGGTATTTTTTTTCGAACAGTGTAAAATAACGTTCATTCTCTGATTTTAATGGCGCGCTTCAAATTACAACATTTATTATCCTTAATAATGATTATTATTTACTTATGTTTAAATAATTTCTGTCTTGGAAATTGATTAGGTATTTATTTGAACCGAACCGAAACCGAAACCGAACTGAATCAAGGAAGACGAAAATTTATGAAACAAATTGAATGAATGAATAACATCACATCACATTTGATTTGATTGACAACAAACTGTAATTTCATTAGCTATAGTAAATGAAGCTAATCATATATATATATATATATATATATATATATATATATATATATATATATATATACAGACAATTCCGCTTAATTAAGGCAGCCGCTTATTTGGGCCAAATCTCAAAGAACAGAAACCAAACAAAGGAACCAACAGTAAATTTACATGTTTAATTGGGACAACATTCCGCTTAATTGGGCCAGTAAATATAAGATCACAGTACATATTATGTTACAAATATTCACAAAGAATTTAATATGATAAGTACAAAGAATTTAATATGATACGGTTCATATCTTTTTGATTTTGTAGAAGTGAAATGTTACAAAAACAAAAGACAGCCTTGACATATTTTTGCATTGAATTAAAAATGTATGTACCTATTTATTATTTTATTTTGAAATTTATTATTAATGCATTTAATGTTTGCGTTTTCCAGAAGAAAAGGAAATCGAAAAATGCCCTAATTTCGCAAAAAAGTCGTCGGAAGATCGATTTAATAATGGTAGAAATCTAAAAATAAACAATAACTTATTAAAAACAGACACAAAGGCACAGTTAAATTGATGATACTGAATAATATTTTTAGTGCCACTGCCACTTACTGAAATGATGCCAATTAGACCATTTCGCCGTCAAAGTTTTGATGCAGGAGCAGAAATTTCGGCTGGACCAACCATACTCATTCCTAATTCGTATGAGGATAATAATATTGGAGCTGGTATGTATGTTATATTAATTGTAAATTTAAGTGTAGAAAGAATTATATTAATGAAATTTCATAGTATAATCTATAATTTATAACAATTGCAATAAAATATATCTATATTTTATTTTGATCGACAGTTTTTATGTCTTTTATCAATTTTTCTTCTTTCTCCCATTTAAGATAATTGAGTTTATGTTATATTAAATATGTGTAGATATATTGTTATATCTGCCCGCGGTATAAGATTTATTAACAATTTTTTGCTTAGCGATGGAGAAAGTTTTATTGGAAAAAGAAAAGTGTAAATTTTGTACAGTGTCTAAAGAAAAAAACACTTAATGACTTACTAATATTATTTCTTTGTTCACATCGAATTTGAAATATAAAGGCGAAGTATTTGGTAAAATATAGGAATTAAAAGATTTCGAACAATAAATTATTATGGCAAGAAAAATTAAACTGGCATATTCCAATTGACAAAAAATATCTATAATAAAAAGAGTCCATGTCTATGAAAGATTAAGTAAATTAACTCAGTTTTTGTTTTATATATTAAATTTCTGTACGATGTAGACGATTAATGAAAAATGCACATATCTATTTGTTGGCAACACTGTATAAATTATATAAAATTAAAATGATTAAAAATAAAATAAAATAAAATTAGTCTTCAGTTTTCTTGGAATACTGAATCATTTATTTTAAAATCAATAAATTTTATTGTATTTTTCATTTCTCTTATTTTTCTTTACATATTTTTCTTAAAATTTTGTTTATAAAACGATTTTTAATTTTTATAGATAAAAAACTAAAAAAATAAAAAAATCATAAAAACCGTATTTTAGATAAAATTTACAAATACATACAAAACAAATATTGCTAGATAAATTTTGTCTAATTATAAGCTACTTTAATTTGCTCATTTTTATAACGCAAAATATTTTAGATTTACTATTACAAAATAAAGTTAGCTATAATAACAGTAAAAGCTATAATAATTGTAGGCGTTGCCGTCGTTCAATTAAAAATAATAAAATTCCATATTTTTCGTAATTTTTTCAATAATATTTATACATAAATTTACTTCATTTTTACATTTTCCTAAAAAAAATTTAAATTTCATACTTGACTTATCCATTTTGATTCCACAACTAGAAAAATAATAAAATTTTCTGTAACTACATAGAAAAACTTTCTGAAACAAGTTTTGTTTTAAATTTTAAAAAATACAAATTTTTGTTTTACAGTATTTTAAATTACGGTATTTGCCCGAATATAACGCGACACCGAAATTTTTCAGAAAGATATTTAGAAAACAAAAATGATTCGAATTTATTATTCATAAAAGAATTAAAAACAAAATTCAAAATCAAAGTTGGTTATGTTAAAACAAAAACAAAACATTATCAGTTTAGAAAACTGCATTACTAGCCTGCGCTAAACGACTTTCTATCGTCCTTTAACAACTGTATTTCATCATTTTCCACATTCAAAATGGTAAGTTTATTGATTTTATATTAATCGATTATTAGTAAATTATGAAAAATCATAAAATAATAGGCCCGTATTCTCACCTTATTTATAAAAGTGATTTTTGCCAAAAGTGCGTTTGACGTTTACTTAAAATTATTTATTAAACATTTTATAATAGTTTATTTTAATTTTATAATACCAAATATAATAAAAATAATCAAAAATAAAAAAACTATTTATATATAATCAAAAACAGAAACAAAAAATTATTTTGAAATTAATGATAAAAGCACTTTTTCAGGAAAGGGTGAGATGAGAATACGGGCCATAGTTTTTGCATAGAAATCCGTCATATAGTCCCTAGATGACAAATCTGAACTTAGTTTATGTGGGTGTATGTGTGCGCATCGTCAGCTCGCTCGCTCACTCGCTCGCTTGGTCTTAAGTCAAAATTTTGTGGCCGCAACTCCTCCTAGACGGTTGAACCGATTTTAATGAAATTTTTAGGATAAATTTATCTAGTATTCAAACCATGAAACATATACTGGTACCAGACGGAGCTATGCGCGCATACAATAAAAATACGATTTCGGGCGGTAAAAATGCGCCAACCATAAGTTGTCGCATATTAAATTGTAGCTAAACTTACCGTCTACACGATGTGCGATGAGATTCTATTGTGGAATTGTTGTAGATAAGGTATTTTTATCAATTTCGATATATTAATTTGACAATTTGACATCTTTTTTCAATATAGCAGAGATATTCATTTTTTTCATAGCTATCTTTATAATACATTATAAATAATAATATGATATATATATATATACCGGGTGTCTACTTTTTTTTTGTTACATAGGGAATACAATGCTAAAATTTTCATTTGGTGATAAATTTTCCCCTAATTATTATAGAACAAAAGTACAAATACAAAAGTTGTTTAGAATTCAAAAATGCATCAAATGATGCCAAATTTATCAATATAGGATGTTCCGATCAAGAATTAGAAGCAAATTAAAATTTCCATTTTTGCGCTCTTTACATCAAAGTGCCATGGAAATTAAACAAATAATTTCATTTCTTCTGGAGTTTGAGTTTGACAGATCGTATTTATTTTATTGTTACGTTCTGTATTATTATCATTATTATTGAAAATAATGAATAAACTTAAGGTAAATGAAAAAGTTCAGTGCGTAAAATGGTATTTTACTGGAAATTCGATACGACGAGTAAGAGATTTATTCAGCGCTTTCTTTGAAAACCGTCCCATACCTTCCGCTATGACTATTCGTAGGATAATTAAACAATTCGAAGAAACTGGAAGTGTGTTAAAACGTTGTAAAAATTGTAGAAAAATCAATGCAGAAGATCAGGAGGAGAATTTAAATCAAAATGCAATTAAAGAAAATACATTGAATATACTTTTGTGTGTAACGGAAAACCCAAATGTTAGTGTGCGTCAACTTGGTGCTGAATTAAATTTGCATCCTTCAACAATACATAAGGTACTAAAAAATGAAAAATATCATTCTTATAAATATTCCACGCACCAAGAGATATTTGAAGCGGATAAAATGGCTAGAAGCGAATTTAGTAACATTATTATGGAAAAATCCAATTTAGACAGAAACTTCTTGAAATCTATTTGTTTTACTGACGAGTCTACGTTTACTTTACACGGCGAACCTAATACACAAAACTTTAGAATATGGAGCCAAACAAATCCTCATTTAATGGTAGCAACACGTACCCAATATCCAGAAAAAGTTAATGTATGGGCTGGAATTTTTGGCAGGTGTATAATTGGGCCATTTTTTATTGAAAATAATTTAAACAACGAAAAATATTTGGATATGTTGCAAAATCATATTGGTCCGCAGTTAGAAGAGTGTGCAACTCAAGATAATGTTGTCTGGTATCAACAAGACGGATGTCCGGCACATTACAGCTGCAACATTAAATTATATTTGGATCAATGTTTTCCAAATTCATGGATTGGTAGAGGTGGTCCAATTAATTGGCCAGCTAGATCGCCCGATTTAGCACCGTGCGATTTCTTTTTATGGCCATATTTGAAGGAGAAAATTTATAAACGACATATCAAAAATCTTGTTGATTTGAAAAATGCCATTGTTGAAGAGTGCAATAATATAACACAAACACAATTAAGCTCTGTACGTCACGAATTTTATAACAGATTAGGTTATTGTTTGGCAGTTAATGGCGATTTATTTGAACATTTAATTTAAATTGTTAGTTTCGTTTTTGTTCTCCTATATCTTGTATTCATGAATTTTTCTGTTTTATAGGTATATTGAATATTGTAATAAATAAAGAAAGTTTTACGGAGTTCAGCTATTTACTATTTATTAAACTCTTATCCGACGTTTCACTGCACAACTTACAGCATCCTCAGGGATAAGTTTAAATTATTATAATAAATATATTAGGCATAATGCCAGTCATCTAATTCAAATGTATTGTTTTTATAACTTGAAGTTAATAAATAAATTAAACAATTACTTAAAATTATAATGGAGACATTCACAATTTAAAACCACAGCTAGTACGTAGTGTACAGCCGAGTAAAATACCCTTTCATTGTAATAAATAATAAATACTTAATACTTTTTATACTTAATAGCTTTTCATTTACATTAAGTTTATTCATTATTTTCAATAATAATAATAATAATAATAATAATAATAATAATAATAATACAGAACGTAACAATAAAATAAATACGATCTGTCAAACTCAAACTCCAGAAGAAATGAAATTATTTGTTTAATTTCCATGGCACTTTGATGTAAAGAGCGCAAAAATGGAAATTTTAATTTGCTTCTAATTCTTGATCGGAACATCCTATATTGATAAATTTGGCATCATTTGATGCATTTTTGAATTCTAAACAACTTTTGTATTTGTACTTTTGTTCTATAATAATTAGGGGAAAATTTATCACCAAATGAAAATTTTAGCATTGTATTCCCTATGTAACAAAAAAAAAGTAGACACCCGGTATATATAATATATCATATATATATATATATATATATATCATAGATTATATTTATTATAATAATGTTTATAATAGTTCTGATATTAGATGTATTTGTTAAACGATTATGTTATTAAAATTTACTGAGCAGTTGAGTATAATTCTACGTAGAAATACTGGACATTATAATGTTTCATGGTTACTGGTACTGTATACTTATTTACTCAATGATAGTATTCAAATTAGAATACTTATTGTCAGGCCCTTGGGGTAAATTTTTTTGGCGTACACTATAAAATTTACAATTAAACTAAACATTATTTTAGGGAAGCTGATAAGATAAAATACGAACAAGATGTACTAAAGCAGCAGATTACCGATAACGTAAAGAGCGAAGCGGAATTAAAAGAAAAATTAAGAAAAATGCAAGAAAATCTCTTTCAAAGCGAAACTAATCGTTTGTCGTTGATGTTAAAAAATGGCGAATTGCAAACGCAACTAGAACGTTCCGGAACAAAACTGAAAACAATTGACATACAATTAAAAAACAAAACACATCCGATTATTATGTATTATCGTGAACAACTCTCATCGTTTCAAACGAAATACGATGAATTGCTAATGGAGTTTGCTGATACAAGCAACGAACTACGGGCACAAACTGTCGAATTAAACTATCAAATACAACAGGTAAAACTGCTCAATAAACAATTGAACATGTCATTGGGTCAGTTGATCAAAGCTAAGCTGAAAAAAAAACTTTTTGGACCACAAGATCAAGAGGAACGGAATAATAATGGTTGGTACACTGAGAAGGATGATTGATAGAATTTATTATAATGTTATTGGTAAAGTTATGAATCTTGTGTTGAATGTTGATAAGTGCAAAGTTTTAGTTTTTCGAGAAGGGTAACTTGACGACTGAATGAAATGTATAATATTGATGGTGCACGTTTAGTGCAGGTAGATGAATTTGGGTATTTGGGTAGTTTGTTGTCTAGAGATGGCCGTTTTGATCGTGAAATTGAAAGGAGAGTAAATATGCTGGCTGTAAGGTGCTTTGGGAACTTTTGCTAGGAATGTAAATGTTTCCAAAGAAGGCACCCCCGTTTGAGTATATACAATGCAGTTTTGGTGTCTACGTCGATGTATAGGGTAATGAATGTTGAGTTTGGTTGCAAAAGCATAAAAGCGGAAAATGACTGCTGTGGAAATAAAAATTTTACGTGGGGTATGTGGTGTAAATAGGAGAAATCGGGTACGAAATACGATTAGTGTATGATAAGTGTGAAATTCGAAAAACTAATGTTGTAGCAAAAGTTGACCCGTGTTAGAGTCAGTTAAGATGGTTCGGACATGTTGAGCAAATGCGTCTAATAAACGTTTGCTGTTAAAAAGATTTATTTAAATAATTTTTATGGTATACGTTTGCAGGTGGACGTCCGATGAGTAGTTGTAGTGGTATGATTGAGAGGATGGTTTGTGTGAGCAAAAGTTTCCAAGTAGTAGGAATAAAAGAGCATGTATGAGTGAGGAATTATGAATGTGGATGAAGCAAAAGTAGCTTGTTTGGATAGGAATGTTTGGAAGAGACTGATTACGGAATGATAAAAAAAGTTTGTGCCACACCCTGTTGGGTACATGGCATGATTGTGTATGTATGTATGTATGGTACACTACAAACTCTGGATTTACTAAGTGAGAGCGGTTTTAGGCAATACTAAAAATTCTTGGGGTTCATGAAAAATAAAATAAAATAAAAACAATATAATATACATCGGTTAAAAAATTGTAAAAAAAAACATTGCTAAAAACAGCTCTCTTATGCCCGTATGCTGAAACATTTTTGTTAAAACTAATAATTCGTAAAAATGAAAATTCTTGAACCCGTATTCTCACCTCACTTTTAAAAGTGATTTTTGTCAAAAGTACTTATTACGTTCATTTAAAATTACTTATTAAGCAATTTGAAGTTTACTTTAAAGCAAAAAATAAAAGCACTTTTTCAGAAACAAAAGAGGGTGAGAATACGAGTCATTCGTTGATATATACATAGAAAGATTTCTTACGGAATCCAAGAATTATCATTTTAAGAGAATATTCCCGTTTATAGGATCGATTTTTTTTAGTGTTTTACAATTATTTTTTTTGGGTACTTTTACATCAAATACAGTATACAACAATTATACCGTTGGAAAATGTATTTATTGAAGTTTTCAGCAATATTATTTTTTCAAAATTTTCACTTAAAAAAATAGCGACAAAAATTCAACTTTGCCAATGGTGACAGAAGATAAAACTAGCGTTCGCGTTCTACATTTCCGAAACAAAAAACAAATTAGATGCTAGTATTTGTAACACATGTAACTTTTGTTGGTACCTACAAAATGTATAATTTTTATCCTTTAACCAAAAACAAACGAGTCAATTTTGTCAATAAATGTAAAAATTAAACATTTTGTAGATTTCAACGAAAGTTACATGTGCTACAAATACTAACATCTAATTTGTTTTTTGTTTCAGAAGTGTAGAACGCGAGCTTTATCTGCCACCATTTAGTAAATCTAAATCACTTTGAGGCTATTTTTTTCCAGCTGAAAACTTCGATAAATACACTTGTCAACAGGTATAAAATTGTTGTTCACTGCATTTGTTGTAAAAGTTCCCAAAAAAATGTTGCAAACACTTAAAAAATCGATGCTACAAGCGGAAATAAGCCCTTAACAAACTATTATTTTTAAGGAAAATGTTTATGCACACGAGGGGCATTAGTATAATCCCAAAACAAAAAAAAACAAAATTTGTAATATCCAACAAATATTTTGTTTGTATTATTCACAGATAACAACCATCTAACAGATGAACCAAACAAGAAAAATATATCTAATATTGCTAGAATTCCTCTACGTATATTCTTCCATTTTGCGCTGATGACAGTTCCAGCATTAACTCCCACAATTTGAATATTGTTGTTAATAAAAATGTTTTGTATTTTTATTTATTCCAGCATTAACTTCGAAAATTTGAATATTGTTGTTTTTAAAAATGTTTCGTATTTTTATTTATTTATATATAACTATATACTTTATTTTTAAATAAAAATATATCTTAAATACATCATCACTCATTATTTTATGAAGATATCCTTAATACAATAAATAGTTTGTTTGTTTTTTTTAATATAGAAATGAGTTAATACTAATTAATAAGAATTTCTGTAACAATTTTTCATAAAAGTATTTAAAATTTAATAAATATATGTTATACTTCTACATGAAAACAGATCTTTTAGGTCATGAAATATTTTTGAAAAATTGATTGATATAAATCAGAGCTGGACAAGTACTGGCTAAAAAGCACTCAAATACAAGTACATACAAAAGAACTTTTTTAATTTTATTTTACGTAATTGTGGTAATATTTAAATAATATTTTATATAGAAAATTATATAAAGTTTTCGATAGAGAAAAACTGTGTAAATTTACATTGATAATCATATTTTTCTTGTGATTTTATAAATTATTAGTAAATTTACAAAACAATTATACAATTACAACGAAAACTATAGTAAAATTATTATGACTATAATGTAAATTTACACTGATTTTTGACAGTGTAATAAGACAGTTTAGTTAGATTTTACCACCAAAAAATTATAAAAAAATTATAATTAATAAATAATATTTCTGCATAAAACACAAAAAAAAAACAAAAATATATAATAAATATAAACATAGGTTTTAACTTAATAATTATACTTTTATATCATTAAAAAATATTTGATACAATACCTAAGTACTTTTACTTTGATAAATACTTAAGTACTTTGTTAATACTTTAATATTTTCTACGGTACTTAAACACACATTTTAAGTATGAGTACTTGTAATTCAAGTAGCAAGTACTTAAGTACTTATTAGTGCCCCAGCTCTGATCTAAATAAATATGCTCATTTCTATAATTTGAACAATTTCAAAAATAACAAAGTAAATTTTGCAATATTTTCGTAAATGCTAAAAATATGTAATATTACATCTAATATAATTTAATCTATATATATATATATATATATATATATATATATATATATATATATATATAAAATTAACATATTTTTTTTACAAACGTCATTTTTGAAATATTCTCACAGTTTATTTAATAATGAATAAAATTTCGAATTAAAAAGAAACTATAGAAACCATTTCTGATTGACAAAAATCAATATTTATTTTTCGAAAAAGATCTGAAATTTTATTCAAAATAAACGATTTTTTTGTTTGATTGCAAAGATTAAATATATAACAATAATTAATAGTGACGCAAGTAAAGAGAAAAGCCAAAATGACTTAATACAAGAGAGATTTGGCAATAATGCAATAATTTATCGGGTCAATATTGTTTAAGTTGGTTAATATAATATTCAATTAACATAGTAAAAACTCTTTCAGAACTCATTATATTAAAATAAAACTTATAATCGACGTTTCGACGAACTCAACATCCATTTTCAAAGGAAAAATGATACAAATGATATTTACAAGTAAATAACAGAACATGTTACTAGACGTAACAAATAAATAACTAAATTATAAATTTTTTATAGATTTTTAATTAATGGAAGCCAACTAAATATAAACCTATAAATTTACTTATTTTGTTACCCAGTAACTTGTATCTATGTTCTGTTTATTTACTGTAAATGTCATTGGTATCAGTTTTCCTGCTACGAGGACGTACGTTGAGTTTATCGAAATGTCGAATATTAATACAGAACTTTTAAGCTAAAGCAGTTTTATTTAATAATCTGTTAAAAATGGCATTACTTTTGATATTTCTAATTTTGCTGAAAAATATAATATGTAATTTGTACCAATGTCATCAAATGGCGTAACCTGTCTTTTATTAAGTCACCTTGATTTTAGCAATAATTAATTTGTTCTTAAGAGGGTTTGGGGAAGGGGAGGAGATTTAAAATTAGAAGTTTTTATCAATGCAACAAAAGCGTTTTTATAATATTCTAAAATTTATTTTCATATTATTACGGTACGTCTTGTTTTTTTTTTTAATTTTCAATTTTGTAGCTTACTATAGCACTACATGAATTTATTTATATTATGTAATAATGTCTAGATCTAAAAACGACACTGAATTGAGCAAGATCTAGTTTTATTTCTATTTCAAATTTATTTCGTATGTATAGTGTTGTAGTATATAGCAATGGTTCATCTCCATCTCGTAGAACATTCGAAAATTCACGTCATCATTTTAGCGAATGAATAAACAAAAAAAATTCTAAAATATTTCAAAAATTCCACTAATTATTACATATATTATTAAAATTTATTTAAAAATCGACTAACTTTATGAATTTTTTTCTACGAAACTATAAACAATATCAAATCGCGGTTTTTACCACTTTGACTGCAAGGAAAAAGTAGTATAGCGTTTGGTACGGTGTCTGTAACATTTTCAAAAAAACAAAATTGTATAGAAATCCTTCATATAGCCTCTAGATGACAAATCTGAACTTAGTTTATGTGGGTGTATGGATGTGCGTCGTCAGCTCGCTCGGTCGTCAGACAAAATTTTGTGATCGCAACTCCTCCTAGACGGTTCAACCGATTTTAATGAAATTTTCAGGATAAATTCGTCTAGTGCCCAAGATGGTCATGTAATTTTGGTTTTTTCCAGTGATAAGAACTTTCCGAGAAAAAAATTACTAATGTTTTTAAAAATTCATTGTGGCTACATTATTTATCCGATTTTGATCAAATTTTCAGGAAAGATTCCTCTAGTGCCCACATAAATTTCGTAATTTTAATAAATACAGTGTTGCCAACTTTCCGACAAATATTTTTAAAAATTTATTACGGCCATGTTGTTTATCATTTATGTGATAATGTCAAAGTGATCTATATATGGGTTTACCCATATATTTCTAATCTTGTTTAATTTAATGTTGATGTCAGAGAAAATTATTGTGACAGATAGATTTTTTTTTTGTTAATTTTTTTTTTCTATAAATATGGCTAACGCGATTGATGTTAGATGTAATAAACTTCTAACGGCTACAGTTCCGTTAGAAAGCATTTTTGGACATATGTTTATTTGAAATTTCTTATTTAGATTACTCATAGAAATCATCCGGTGTATTTTTCTCCCCCCGACGTCATAAATCACCCCCTGTATAATAACATTCTTTTAAAATTGTTTTATTAAACAGATTTGTATTTTTCAAGATAAATAATTCTTTTTAGTTTTCACATTAAACGATTTTTTTTTATGGGTGAATTGTTGAGTAATGTCTAAGTCTATGGAGATAAACCATATATTAATTTATTCATTACTCAATTATACATAAGAAATATAATTTGAGAAAGTGCAATAATGAATATTTATTGCAAACTGTATATAGTCACATGCGGTAATCATTTACAGCTAAGTATTTTTTTATCTAATTTCATTATTATTATTATTAACAATAGTAAAAAATCTTTCAGAACTCATTATATTAAAATAAAACTACTTCAGGTTTAAGTTTTTTGTATTAAAATTTATGAATAGTCGAAGTACTCAACAATGTCCGTCTTCTATATCAGGAAAACTGATACAAATAACATTTACAATAAATAAACAGAACTAGACGGAACAAATAAGCAATTATAGATTTTTTTGTTAATTAATGAAAGCATTAAGTTAAATAAAATTTGTCTTACATTAATTAAAAAATCTATAAATTTTATATTCTTCTTTAGTAACTTGTTTCTATAAACTGTTTATTTACTCTAAATGTCATTTGTATCAGTTTTCCTAATAAAGATGGACGTTAAGTTCGTTACGTACGTTTAGTACGGCGGATTATTAATAAATATTACTACAAAACTTAAAACCTAAAACCGATTTATTTTAATATATCTATATATAACATTTCAATTTGTGGGACAGTATTATGTAAATTTACAATTATATTATGCAATATTTTCGTAGCGTAGACTATAAGTTTGTTTTATTTTTTCATAAAGGAATAAGAAAAATATATCACATACTTTGTACAATTTTAATTTGATTATTTCCTTTAAATAACCACGCACTGACTTGAATGTAATAATATTTCTATCAACAATTAATTTTTTTCTTTTAATAATTTTTCGTGACTTAAATAAATACAATCCATTGAGTAATAGAATCATTTCGCAATTTCTAATTATCAGTCAAATTGTCTTCGGTATCAGCTTAAAGCTGCTTAAAACTATATAATAAAAACTTTAACTAAAGTTGACTTTAAGCTGACCAAAAAGCATTCTTTTATTGACAATAATAAATAATTGTACTATTAGAAGTATGAAAAGTTAACAAAGAAGCATTGTTTTATCAACAGCAATAATATCAATAAAATTTAAAAACGATGGCCCGTATTCTCACCTCATTTATAAAAGTGATTTTTGCAAAAAGTACTTTTGACGTTCACTGAAAATTATTTATTAAACATTTCAAAGTAGCTTATAAAATAGCATAAAAGTAGCTTGAGATTTGACAGTAGATGGTATAAGATTAGAAAATGATCTACTGTGGCGAAATTTAAATAAAAATAAAATTCAAAAAAAATCCCAAAACCACACTATAAATTAAAATCAAACTAAATACGTATTTCGGAAGTTAAGCTTCCTTCATCTTCAGTAGCTAAATAAAGTTTATAGTAAGTAGATAGTAGATTATAGCTGTAGCTTAAGAGAAGGTTCTCATCTAAATTACTAAAAAGTACGCAAAGTTTGGAAATTTTTTATTCGCAAATGAAAAAACATAGAAGGAAACGGTTTGGAGATTCGAAAAAATGTTATTTTGGTGTTTGCTTTCGAAAAATTGTTGTTTCATAAAAAACAAAATGGCGCCCGTGATTCTCTGGATTTATCTGTAATCAGAAATGAACAACAATGCCAAAAAATAAACTAAATTTACTGGAGTTATAGACCTAAGAACGTGGAACTAACTTAAAATTTGACGATGTGGTACGAACTCAAACTTTGAGGTCGACTTTTAGGCCTTTTTTTCCACAAAAAATAGTTAAAACAAACAATTTGTTAATTTTATAGGTCTATACTCCAGTAAATTTAATTTACTTTTTGGCATTGTTGTTCATTTTTTGTTACAGATAAATCCAGAGACGCTGCAATTCACGCAGTTTACCGATTCCGCGCTGACACGAAAACAGTGAATTACGGGCGCCATTTTGTTTTTTATGAAACGACAATTTTCGAAAATAAAGACCAAAATAACATTTTTTCGAATCCCCAAACCGTTTCCTTCTATGTTTTTTTATTTGCGAATAAAAAATTTTCAAACTTTGCGTACTTTTTAGTCATTCAGAAGAAGAGAACCTCCCTTTAAGCTACTTTAAAACAAAACAAAAATAGCTATAGCTTTATAATTTTTTAGAGAATATAGCTTGTAGCTTTGTAACTTAGCTATAAATAAAAATTGTACGGAATGATTCCATTTCTGAAAATGGTAAACTTATTAATATTGCTTAATTTATTTTTTCTTTATACATATTATAAATAATAACAATAATAAAATTTAGAAATAATGGCACAACACAATAAAATTTGTTGATTAAGAAAGATAAAAATAACATTTTTTTTTCTTTGGAATGTTTCGCATATTAAATAATTCTAATATTATATGACTAGATTAACTAATCTCTCTCTCTTTCTCTCTCTCTCTACTCTCATTAGAGTTAATAATAAGTTTATTTAGAAACTCGTAAACCTGAATGTTTTTAAGTATTATTGCATTTTTTTTTTTTTGATGATTTTCTAAGGCCAAATCTTTTTGACTTTTTGCATGATTGAATGTGTGCGTTTATTATGAACAACTACAAAATTCATTCAAATAAATTTAGGTTAATGATATGCAAGAGATTTGAATATGTAAATCTAGAATTTCTGTGACTTGACTTAGGCCCGTGTGACACAGAAAATCAGCGCGTTATAATGCGCAATAGTTCAATTTTCTATAAATTTTACGAAAATTAAACTACTGCGCAACTTTAGCGCGTTGATTTCTTGCATTTTAATGCATCGGTGCCACACGGGCTTTACAGATTTTGATCTACATCATTATATATAAAGATATAATCTATGATCTTCAAAAATCGATCATAGATATATAACAATGATCGAATTTGAATGAAATAATCTTTGGTGTGCTAACTTATTTAGTTTCTGTTTCTGTTCTCAACAGAGACATCAAAAAATATAAATTCTAAAAAGATAGGCGCCTATTAATTTATTGTTGTCGATTTATATTATTTATGTAGATATAGCACAACAATTGAAGTTGATTAATAATAATTATTGAAATATCACAATATCTGCGAATATTATTAGTTTTCTTTGATTATTATTATTTTTATTTATTTTTTTTGATCAATTAGTTACTTATCGGAATGTATAGTTTTAAAACAAGAAAAACTTTCAGGGCGCATGCGCAGTTTAACGGCTCATTCGTACTTCTAATTATAATTTTATGTATTAGTAGAATTACTCAGTTTTACACAAACATATCACAGAGTAATTCTACAAAAACAAAAAATATTTTTTAAATACTTTTTCAAGAGTATTTTAAAATACTTTAGTATTTGTATTTAGAACATAAAGTATATTTATAAATGTAATTAAAATATTAAAAAACACTGCAAAGTTTAACTGATATTAAATTTAAAGCATGTTAAAATTTTTTTAAGAACTCATATTAAAATAAAACAGCTTTAGGTATAAGTTCTGTATTAATATTTATTAATAATCCGATACAAATAACGTTTCTATGTTCTGTTGTTATTTGTATCAGTTTTCCTGCTGATGAAGACGGACATCTCAAGTACGTCGGATTATTAATTAATATTAATACAGAACTTAAACCTAAAGCAGTTTTATTTGATAGAAAATTTATTTAATCTAAAAAATTAGATATAAAACTGTTTGATCAAAAAAAAAATTATTGGAAAGACAGGATTTTTTTTAAATAATTACAATGTTAACTTTAAATTGAATAAAACGGATTGTTAAATAACAAAATTCTGAGATTGTTTGATAGTTTATTTTTTCTAAAATGTTACGCTAGAAATTAAACTGCGCATGATTCCAACATTTTTTTATACTAATCTGCGATTCATATAATTATATACTTGGGAACAAAGCTTATATGGCAATTATAATGCAATATTTATTGAACAAAACTTTCTTCATAATTAATAAATCATTAATTAAAGCTAAATACATATACATATTAGTATTTAATTACAATTGTTTGCGATTTAAGAGAAATTATTTTATTTTATTACCACTTTGACTGCAAGGAAAAGTGGTATAGCGTTTGGTAGGGTGTCCGTAACATTTTCAAAAAAAAAAAAAATTTTGGTACAAAAATCCTTTATATAGCTTCTAGATGACGAATCTGAACTTAGTTTATGTAGATGTACGTGTGTGCGTCGTCAGCTCGCTCGGTCGTAAGTCAAAATTTTGTGGCCGCAACTCTTCCTAGACGGTACAACCGATTTTAATGAAATTTTCAGGATAAATTTGTCTAGTACTCAAGATGGTCATGTGGTTTTATTTTTTTCCAGTGATGCCAACTTTCCGAGAAAAAAATTACTAAAGTTTTTAAAAATTCATATTGGCTACGTTATTTATCCGATTTTGATCAAATTTTCAGAAAAGATTTCCCTAATGCTCCCAGAAATTATATAATTTTATTAATATCCAGTGTTGCCAACTTTCCGAGAAAAAATTACTAAAGTTTAAAAAAATTTATTATGACCATGTTATTTAACCGATTTTACTCAAATTTTCACAAAAGATTCTCCTAGTATTCATATAATTTATGTAATTTTAACAAAATACAGTGTTGCCAACTTTCCTAGAAATGTCAAAGTGGTCTATATATGGGTTTACCCATATACTTCTAATCTTGTTTACATTCATAATAGATACATAAAAAAATAATTAATAAATTCTTACTTTCGAAATTTAAAAACAAAATCCGATTTGTTTTTAAATCACATCTTCTAACTTCAAAGCATGGTTTGTAAATGAATACTTTGTCAAAATACTGAATATAAAATACTGACAATAACAAAATGAAAGTTTTGTTCAATAATATACAGTTTTGATGGTCGCATATGTTTTTGAAATATAAGAATATAAAAGCGAGCAAAAATCACAGTAAAACTGATAGAAAAAATACATGTATATATATATATATATATATTATATTATATATTACAATTTGTTTCCTATATTTTCGTTAATAAATTACTAATCATTCGTAAAAGATAATAAAGAAAAATTTGTAAAATTAATCCGATTATACGATTCGAATCGGAAATGAGTTGAATTTTTTTTTGTTTTAATTCCCGTTTTAGGCCATTAACAATATAAGAGAACTCATTTTCAAAACGATTATCACGTTAAAATTATATCGACAGATAGGGGTGAGGAGATGGGGTGGTCAATAGTCGATATACAGGGTGTTTGTTTGCCAGGTTGATATAGGGCAATAACATGGGATATTCCGAGATAATATGCAGAATACTTTTTTCTGAAGTAAAATTCGGAGAAATACTTAGAATACTTTTCGATAGGGAATAAAAAGTTCTAGAATTTGGTTTTAGTTCTAATTTGCTAGCATGCACCGTTTGGGCGCTAGAATTTTTTTTAAAATTTTTAATAATTTTTCCTGCTAAATCAGTAGAAATTAGTGAAAAAAGTTACTTAGCTATTATGTAGTTATTTTTTTCTCTATTTTACTGAATTTTTTCAAATTTTTTTTGGAAAAAAAATATATTTCGAAACAATTCAAAATAAGACTTTTTTCCGAAAATTTGCTCAAAAAAATCTGAAAAATTCGGTAAAATAGAGAAAAAATTTAGCTACATAATAGCTACAAATTTTCAAAAATTCAGTTTTTTATTTTTTTCTACTAAACGATGCATCCTAAAACAATGATTTTTTCACCTAATTATTGTACTTATTATTCCGCATTTTTCCATACCATGCTTATTTTCCTACACCTCATAGTTTTCGAGAAAAAAATAAAAACCAAAAAATCAAAAAAAAATTCTAGCGCCCAAATGGCATATGATAGTCAATTAAAATTAATACCAAATTATAGAACTTTTTATGCCCGATATAGAAAAAATTTATTCCAAATTTATCATAAAAGAATTGAAAGAAAATAAAATTCAAGAGTTCTATTACCTAGACCTAGAATTTAGCGCGAGTCAATTTTTTAACGGGAAAAAATCAGTCAAAAAATATCGCCTTATTCGGGCAAATATGGTAATACGATCCGTTTATTGTATTATTACCCAAAAATAAAGATTTTACATTTCAAAATAAGGCCTTTTATTTGTAAATATTTTTATGATAAGAAATTGTTGATTGATTATACAATTATGTTTATTGTACTTGTTTTAAAAGCAATTAAACATGGTAATACGATTTGTTTATTGTATTATTACCCAAAAATAAAGATTTTACATTTCAAAATACGGCCTTTTATTTGTAAATATTTTCATGATAAGAAATTGTTGATTGATTATACAATTATGTTTATTGCAGTTGTTTTAAAAGATATTAAATTACATATTTTTAAATCAAGAAAACAATGTGAAACGTGAAACAACTTCCAGTTACGTCAAATAGTTGTGCAGTCGAGTTTATTGCTTTAAACATATCTGTCATAATAAAATTATTAATTAATAAATTTCACCAATCTATAGTAGAAATTCGTAAAAAAATGGACAATTTGCCGCCTGAGGTAAGTGCGTACCTATGTAATTTGCAAGGTTAGGTTGATAATAAAATATTAGATATTATTACAGATGCTGGTTTATATTTTTGAATTTTTATCACATGCTGATATTAAAAATGTCAGATTAACATGTAAATCATTTTATTATGATACTTTAATTTATAGTATTATGAAAAATGACAGTCTTACAATTCCATATAGACTATTTCTATCTAAAGAGGAAAACATTGAATCATTTAATTCATTGATCGCAAATTGTTCAAGACCATTTTTTAATTGTACAATTAAATATTATAGTACTAATCATATTGATTGTTATCGGTTATTTGCTAAATTTGGATCCGAATTAAGACAATTGAAATTAATTCGATGCTCAATAAATGAAGAAAATTTTACCGACATTCTCATAAATTGTGAAAAATTAGTTGAATTATATATTGTGGAGTGTTTATTGATACCAGGAAAAACTTTCTATAGCAATCCTGATTCGAAAATGTTGAATAATTTAAAAATCCTTGGTATTCAAAAGTCGAAACATGTAACTGACTCTATATTATGTAAATTTATGAAGATATGCCCAAATGTTGAAAACATTTCTTTAAAAGAATGCACTATAAATTGTCATCAGGGCCTTTGTAGTTTCTTTTACACATCTAATATACAATGTCTAATAGATCAACCTAGTAATTATTGTGTTTTAACTAGTAACTGCATTCGTGATATTTTGAAAGTTAAAGCGAGCCAAATAAAAGTTTTGGATTTTTCAAGAACTAACATTAACAGTGCATTTTTGTCTGATATTTGCCAAATTGAAAACTTGCAGCTCACTTCTTTGAATTTAGAATCGTGTAGAGAAATAAAGGACTTTGGTCCATCTTTATTGTTAGGCGAGTGGCAGCCGAAAATTACCGAATTGAATTTGTCAAATTGCGATTTTGTTTGTGATGCAATTATGTGTCAGATTTTTCTAAAAATGTCGAATTTAGAAGTTTTAAAAATTTCCCGTTGTAAATATATAAGTCAATGTTTAAGACAGATTAAAAATCTTAGTAAATTACGAGAAATAGATGTATCATATTGTCCTCAAATAACTGGAAGACATCTAATAAATAGTTTATTGGAAATAACAAATCTGAAAATTGAAAAAATTAACATGAGCGACATTTTCTTATGTGCTAATGACTTGCAACGCCTCTGTAAAGTTGCAACTTTATCGGAATTACATATAAATAATTGTAATAAATTAAAAAATACGGATACGCGAATTGTGTTCAATCAAAAAGATTTAATTCAATTTACATTGGCTAAACTTCAAATATCTGATTTTGGACTTGTTGACATATCGATAGATAAACATGAAATGTTGAAAGAAATTGAGAAGATCGTTCTTAAATTAAGACAACATTTAAGAGATTTAAATAATACATTTGTATTCAATGAACACGATCAATTTTATTACGAAGTAGATAATCTTATAAAAAAGGAACAATTTATAATTAATTCTCTAGATAATTGTAAAAGACTTGAAATTCTTAATATGAACAAATGTAGAAGAATTACCGACTTGGTTTTTATATTAACAATGAATTTAAATGAATTAACTCAGCTACACGCATCCTGCACAAAGGTAATATTGTATAGAAATTCTTTTTATTTATTTATTTATTTGGAAACATTTGCTCGTGCAAAACGTCCATCATCTATAATATTATATAGGATATAATGTTTTCAGATATCAACGATAGGAATTTATTTTCTAGCGTATAAATGTCCTGCTATAGAGTTACTGTATTTATGCTACACAGAAATTGATGATATAGCCATAAATATTATTTCTCAAGGATTAAAAAGACTACAAGAACTTTATGTAGATGTATGCGAAATTTATTATTTTTATATACAGGGTGTAACAGAATAACTATTCCTAATTTTCAGAAATGATAGAGTGCACTTAGAGAAACATTTTTTATTAATAAACTAGTGTCCGGAAATTACTCGGTGTCAAGATACACTAGATATCGTTAAAAACAATTTTAATTATTACAACGTCAAAGAGTAGTTAAGTTAAGGAACATTTTATTAGAAATAATAGTGCATTAAACTTTATAAAAATTGTTCGAAGTTACGACCACCATTTTCGATACACAAGTTGTAACGATGTACAGTGTGGGCAAATTTGGACGTTTTCATAGGGAAACTCGGAAACTATAAAAAATGGAAAAATGGACCGCGCATCCTCGATCGCTTTCTTTGAGAGAAACTCAATTATAAAAACAAAAATTAGCTATCGTCTTTTGTTTTCGAGTTATGGCAAAAAGTTCGCTTTTTCCGTATTTTGATAAATGGCGATATCTCGATGGTTTTTTAAATTAGATGAAAATAATTTTCACATTTTTAAGGCACTTTTTTGGAGTAGAATAAATTGGTCTTAACGGATATTATAAATCTCCGTTAATTCTCGGGTTATAACATAAAGTTTTGTTTTTTACAATCGACTGCCGAAAAAAAAAAATTTCCGGACACTAGTTTATTAATAAAAAATGTTTCTTTATGTGCCCTCTATCATTTCTGAAAATTAGGAATAGTTATTCTGCTACATCCTGTATATTACAAATCATTATTATTTTATTTTTCTAGGGTTGCGAAAACCTAACTGATTTGAGCTTAGATTATATTGGGAAAAATTGTAAAAATCTTCATAATTTAAGTATACGAGGCTGTAATATGTCTATTGCAAAAATTAAAAAAATGAAAAACGAAGCACATTTACCACATATACTAGGTGGACCAAATGAAGAAATTTCGACAATAGAAATTCCATCATCTTCATAATTAAGTGTATTCATACATACATATCGGTCTACTACCGAACTGCTCATTCTTTCATATTAAATTTGTTGGAATATTTTGTGATTAAATTTAATATTATTAATGCACATTCGTACCAGAAACAGATAAAATTGAAATAGTGTAGCAACCGGTGGTGCAAGGAGTGCTATGCACACGGGGGCCCATGAGCGAGAGAGGCCCACGAGCCAAAATGCCCAATTGGGCTTTATTTTCATTAATACTTATCAGTTTTTTGTTTATTTTAATTTTTCTGTAATAAATAACGGACAAGGAAAAGGAAAAAAATACCATTCATAAAGATTAAATACATTTATTATATAAATTAATTTATTTTCATAGATTTTCATAGATTTTTTTTATTTTACAAACACAAAAACATACAGTACAGTATCTCTAAGAATATGTTATCCTTGGTTACTAAACTGACAGATATAATAACATAACATACTGTTCAGAAAGTAACCTGTGCTTTTTTTTCGTTATGTTTTGTTTGTTTTGTTTTTTATACAATGAACTGTCTAATTTTCGTTTTGAAAAATTATAACAAAGTATTTTTATGGTAAATGATTACTTCGGGTAATGTAATCTATTTATTCGGCAATATAAAACACTAAATTTTCGATCCGTATATAAATCTATTTCATTCATCGCTTATTTTCAAAACGTTCTCGTCAGAAAATTATCTATCGATTGTTGGTAACGATTATCTATCTGTTCGATTATCTATCAACGAGAATGAGTTCAACATCGGGACATACAACATCTCGCCTACGACGCAATTGCGCTTCTGCAAATCCACAAGATCATCATAGAACCAAGAATGAAACTAGGCTATTGTCAGCTAATTCCAATACATCATCGATACCATTACGAATTCCAACTACCAACTATATGGCAAACAGTTCTTTGCCAAGATCGGCTAAATTCAGAAGTAAGTACTCTTTTTATTGCCTATATCTATCAAGAAACTACTAAAATGTCAAAATTTGACAAATACATTATTTTAAAATCTCGTTTGCATTTCTAGAATTTGATTAATGAATGGTATTGTTTATAAAATAAATAACTTTACTTTATAGTTATCAAATGTATTTTGAAACTGTTACTTTAGCACATTTTCAGACGTTTTTATTAAATCGTTTTCTTGTCTATCTCTTTGTCAATTCGATACAAATTTTGCAATAGATTTTGAACTGACTGCCCGATGAGCTAGAGACTTGTAACTTTAAACATAGCTCAGCTAATTGGATGACAATGCAATATTAACTAATTAATTAATAATATTAGAAATATTAATTTTATCTTGTACCATATTCACGAATTTCGTACATTCGTGTATTTAGCAAATATTTTTTTTCAAAATACAGAAATTACAGAAAATAAAGAACATGCACACAAAGCTGAAAAACAGAAAATAATTATTTAATTGAAAAAAAAAAAACATTTTCAATATAGGTAACACGTTTTTAAAACGTGGGGCGCATGCAGTAGATAATAGTAAGGAGTATAGGGAGTAGCTGTCGTTGCGATCGTTTTAAATCTTACAAGTATTGTCATAGCTATTAAAAATTTATAATCAGAAATTTTCAAAACAATTTCTATGGGGTCAGGAATCTGTATGGAATTTCCGTTTGAAAAACGTGGTATATTAATTTATTTTTTTTTTAATTTAAATAATTATTTTCTGTTTTTTAGTCTTGTGTGTGTGTTCTGTATTTTCTGTAGTTTCTAAATTTTTAAAAATAAAAAAATTGCTAAATATACAATTGTACGGAATTTGTAAATATGACACAAAATAAAAATTAATATTATTAATTGATTAATATTGTATACCCTGACGAAAATAATAAAATTACTGAAAGCTTAGTTATGAAACTACAAATGAGTTTTATTTAACAACTGTCCTGCTGACTGCTACACTGTAAGAAATTTCTGTAATATTACATAAATTATTACAATAAAATTAGGAAATGTTGTTATTTTTTACTATTAAAACCTATGTAAACTTACATAAATTTAAGATATATATTTTTACAGTGTACAGCTAATATTACAACTATTATATATATATACTGAGTGTCCCATTTTAACACTAGAACTACCAACCGGTCAAAATGACCGGTTGCATCAGTTCATCACCACTTTTTGTTCATAATTACAAAAAATATTGTATTTAAAATAGTATGTATTTTTCTAAATTTATGAAATCTTTAATTTTACAAAATGTTAGATTCGTGCGATTTCATTTTACAGAGATAAATATGTGGTATACCTAAATATACCAACCGGTCATTCTGACCGTCATATAAAAATATTACCAGAGTTTAGGATTGCTTGTGCAAATGCAAAAAAATTAAAACACGCGTTAGCAACACATTCTGTCAACATTGTAGCATATACTGTGACGATACGCTTCGCGTACGACACATATATTTAAATTTATTTAGATTAGCATGTAATCTGGGTTGTATAATTGTACAAAATTGTAAAACTCACTATGAGATAATAACGGTCAAAATTTCATTTTTCTATAGTTTAAGTTCGTCAATTAAACGTTCTTCGATAAATTAAAATTTGAATTATTTTGTTATAATATAATAAAAAGAACGAAATTATCTCATAGCGATGTTCAGTCATGTCCGATGTTTTTAATGTTTTTTTGTGCGAAGGCCAGCTGTTAGTAAATATTATTTTTTTTCTCCGTACGGTATGAGTAGAGACATCTGTTTGCGCGTATAGTTAGGACCGGCCGAGTTGTGTTTTTAACAATAGTAAGAAGAACTGACGCGCTCTCTCGCAATACGAGTGAGACAGCGCGCTGCAAGCGGTTATAACTAGTTTTAACGAATTGTCGCCTATAAAAGGGAAGATTCGTAGCTTAAAAATTCATTCGGTTTCGCGTCGAGACCGACAAACCTTCCCTGGTTGACCGGTGTCCGGACCCAGGGGAAGGAGAGTTTGCTTAGCATCTGAGCGAACTCACTCGGTGGCTGGTTCCCGGCCCCAGATTTACGATTTTACGGACTTAGAGAATTCGGCCGTCAGTTTTAAATTTTTTTGAAACTTAGAAAAATTTTTGAATTAATTTTTCGGACTTGTAAAATTTCGGTCGTCAGTTTTAAATTTTTTTGAAACTTAGAAAAATTTTTGAATTAATTTTTCGGACTTAGAAAAATTCAGCAGTCAGTATAAAATTTAATTTTTCGGACAGTCAGATTGGATCTAGTTTCGTGGACAGATAGAACGGTGTTGAATTATATTTCTGGTTTTAAAAAAAAATATATCAGTCGGTCAGCACGGAACTGTAGTTTATTAAATCTTTGTTGGAAATTTCTTGATTGTTACTGTTGTAATTAGATTAATTTATAATTTATAATTTAATAATATCTTTTGATAAAAATTTTTTAAAATAAAATTTGTGTTGTTAGTATTTCAAACTGTGTTCTTTTAATTACGTATACAATTGTGTATCTTCCATTAAACGTGTGTATGAACCCCGGACAAACGCGACTGAGCTATCTGCAATCCGTTCCCTTTTTCCCGTATTACAGGTTGCAGGAAGTACGAGATTGGCGCCCGATATCCGGAAATAAAAAGGAGAACTAAAATAACGCACCGAAGCCGAGGTGACGTTATAAAATGATCACGTTTCCTGCAATCCGGGAAGGAGGAGCGGGTTGCGGATAGTTCAGACGGGAGTCCAAGGTTCCATTAAGCGAGTTTCAATTATGAATAATCTTTCCTTTTTATTTATGAGACAATATATACAAATATACTACTATGTAAACCTAAACTTATATTTATAATTTATAATTTAATTCACCTGTGCCAGATGACAAAAAAAAAAACAAACAACCGATTATCCTCTTATTCTAATCCCAAAAAAATAATTAAATGCTTAACCTAAGTTCACCTGTTTATTCTAAGTCCAAAAAAATAATTAAATTTATTATTCTAAGTTCGAAAAAAATTGAACTTATGATTCTAAGTCCAAAAGAAATTGAATTTATGATTCTAAGTCCAAAAGAAATTAAATTTATTATTCTAAGTTCGAAAAATAATTTAATCTATTCGCGTTATGTTTCGAGTGGAAAATTTACACTCACCGTAGTTTTAAATCTAGGTACCGTTGATAGACTGAGTCCGGGAGCCGGTCAATCAAGTCTATCTTAGAACCAGAAATTAAATTTATTATTCTAAGTTCGAAAAAGATTGAATTTATGAGTCTAAGTTCAAAAGAAATTAAATTTATTATTCTAAGTTCAAAAAAAATAATTTAATCTATTCGCGTTATGTTTCGAGTGTCAAATTTTCACTCACCGTAGTTTTAAATCTAGGTACCGTTGATAAACTGAGTCCGGGAGCCGGTCAATCAAGTCTATCTTAGAACCAGAAATTAAATTTATTATTCTAAGTTCGAAAAAGATTGAATTTATGATTCTAAGTTCAAAAGAAATTAAATTTATTATTCTAAGTTCAAAAAATAATTTAATCTATTCGCGTTATGTTTCGAGTGTCAAATTTACACTCACCGTAGTTTTAAATCCAGGTACCGTTGGTAGACTGAGTCCGGGAGCCGGTCAATCGAGTCTATTGCCACTCAGGAGCTAAGTGGTTCGACTTCGGAGCGAATGTCGCTTCATTTCGGACAGTCAGATTCATTTTGTAACGACACCTCGGCTTCGGTGCGTTATTTTAGTTCTCCTTTTTATTTCCGGATATCGGGCGCCAATCTCGTAATTCCTGCAACCTGTAATACGGGAAAAAGGGAACGGATTGCAGATAGCTCAGTCGCGTTTGTCCGGGGTTCATACACACGTTTAATGGAAGATACACAATTGTATACGTAATTAAAAGAACACAGTTTGAAATACTAACAACACAAATTTTATTTTAAAAAAATTTTATCAAAAGAAATTATTAAATTATAAATTATAAATTAATCTAATTACAACAGTAACAATCAAGAAATTTCCAACAAAGATTTTATAAACTACAGTTCCGTGCTGACCGACTGATATATATTTTTTTTTTTAAAAGCCAGGAATATAAATCAACGCCGTTCTATCTGTCCACGAAACTAGATCCAATCTGACTGTCCGAAAAATTAAATTTTATACTGACTGCTGAATTTTTCTAAGTCCGAAAAATTAATTCAAAAATTTCCTAAGTTCCAAAAAAAATTAAAACTGACGACCGAATTTTTCTAAGTCCGAAAAATTAATTCAAAATTTTTTCTAAGT
Organism: Clivina fossor; assembly: GCA_963966155.1. NCBI lineage: Eukaryota > Metazoa > Arthropoda > Insecta > Coleoptera > Carabidae > Clivina > Clivina fossor. The sequence goes on along the minus strand of OZ014550.1, from coordinate 43,205,964 downwards.
TTCAAAAAAATTTAAAACGGACGACCGAATTCTCTAAGTCCGTAAAATCGTAAACGAGTGAGTTCGTTCAGAAGCTAAACAAACTCCCCTTCCCCTGGGTCCGGACACCGGTCAACCAGGGAAGGTTTGTCAGCCTCGACGCGAGACCGAATGTCTTTTTAAGCTACGAATCTTCCCTTTTATAGGCGACAATTCGTTAAAACTAGTTATAACCGCTTGCAGCGCGCTGTCTCACTCGTATTGCGAGAGAGCGCGTCAGTTCTTCTTAATATTGTTAAAAACAAAAACTCGGCCGGTCGTAACTATACGCGCAAACAGATGTCTCTACTCATACAGTACGGAGAAAAAAAAAATAATATTTACTAACAGCTGGCCTTCGCACAAAAAAACATTAAAAACATCGGACATGACTGAACATCGCTATGAAATAATTTCGTTCTTTTTATTATATTATAACAAAATAATTCAAATTTTAATTTATCGAAGAACGTTTAATTGACGAACTTAAAATATAGAAAAATGAAATTTTGACCGTTATTATCTCATAGTGAGTTTTACAATTTTGTACAATTATACAACCCAGATTACATGCTAATCTAAATAAACTTAAATATATGTGTCGTACGCGAAGCGTATCGTCACAATACAAAACATATTTTTTACTCTAAATACGGGGAGTCCCCCGAATAAAAAGATTCTGTTCTGGTTCACATTTCTGCGGCTAAGTAGTTTCATTTTCTTGTTGGTGCTTCTGGTGCGAGGTGAAATAAATATAAAAAGTGAACAATATTTTGGCAAATATTTTACCAAATATTTTACCATTGTTGCTAATGTTGTAAAAGTAAGTTGTGAACAAATATTTTTATCATATTCATAATATTCCATATATTTATTCAGTAATTACACATGCAACTACACATCAAACCGGTCATTTTGACCGGTTGATAGAAATAGGTATAGAACAAATCCTGGTAGTTCTAGTGTTAATCCGCCACCTGCAATAACTTTAAAATCGTGCATCGGACAAAAAAATGTTTAGGATAAAAAGTAAATGGTTTCGAGGGGGACATCTGATGCAGAAACCCTTGCCCCCTCTGGACCCCCTGAGGGGCGGGAAAGGGGGGCAACTTTAAAATCTTAAATGGAACACCCTATTTTTTATTGTAGATTCTGATAGGTAATTAAAAAGTATGTAAATTTTATTTCAAGACTTTTTTTTATCTTTGATAGATGGCGCTGCAAACAGCATTTTTTTTTCTCAGTTTATCAATCTTCAATTTGAAAAAAAAGTGTAACTAAGTACGATATTCAAGATTTTTTCAGTTTTTTGGGAAGAGGGGGGGCAAGGGTCACTGCATCAAATATCTTCCTCGAAACCATTAACTTTAAGTTAATGGTTTAGAGGGGTATAACTTTAAGTTAATGGCTTCGAGGGGATATCTGATTCGGTGACCCTTGCCCCCCCCCCCTCTTCCCAAAGAACTGAAAAGAACTTGAATATCATACTTAGTTACACCTTTTTTTTCAAATTGAAAACTGATAAACTGAGAAAAAAATGCTGTTTGCAGCGCCATCTATCAAAGATAAACAAAAAGTCTTAAAATAAAATTTACATACTTTTTAATGGCCTATCAGAATCTACAATAAAAAATAGGGTGTTCCATTTAAGATTTCAAAGTTGCCCCCCTTTTCCGCCCTCCAGGAGGTCCGGCTGGGGCAAGGGTCTCTGCATCAGATGTCCCCCTCGAAACCATTTACTTTTTATCCGAAACATTTTTTTGTCCGATGCACGATTTTAAAGTTATTGCAGGTGGCGGATTAAAATGGGACACCCAGTATATATATATATATTATTTATATGTTTGTATATAATTATATGTAAGAATGGTAAAAACAAATTTTATTTGTTTTTAATATATTGAATTATAATTTATTTTTCATTGCAATACAGATCGAAACGACAGTAAATTAGACAATACACAAACAGAATTACCGAAGACAGCACAAAGTCAACGACAATCATTAATATCTACTCCATTACAAAAATCCAGTCGTTCTAAACAATGCACTAGTAATACAATGAAGGAGTTGGAAAGGTTGGAAAAAAGTCGAGAAGAACGACGTCATCAAATGGCTGAAGAACGAGATGTTAAACAACAAATACTATTACAAATACAAAATAATCCGAATTGGGAATTTTCTCATATGGTCGATGAATATCGTAAAAGGATTAGCATTCAACCGATAAAAATATCCGATCAAATCAAAGGCAATCGAATAACTGTCTGTGTGCGAAAACGACCATTAAATAGAAGAGAAAAAACAAGAAAGGAAATTGATGTAATTACGGTACCTAACAAAGATACAATAATTGTTCATGAACCGAAAAATAAAGTCGATTTAACTAAATATTTAGAAAATCAGTTATTTCGTTTCGATTATACATTTGATGAAAATTCTACCAACGATATCGTTTATCATTTCACTGCTAAACCCTTAATAGAAACTATTTTTGAAGGCGGTATGGCAACCTGCTTCGCATATGGTCAAACCGGAGCTGGTAAAACGCATACAATGGGCGGGGAATTTCGTGGTAAAACACAAAAATTTCAAAATGGTATTTACGGTTTAGCTGCAGCTGACGTTTTAAAGCTACTACATAATTCGAGACATGCCAATAAAAATCTGTATGTTACCATAAGCTTCTTTGAAATATATGGTACAAAAGTATACGATCTTTTAACACAACGAAAGCCACTACGAGTATTAGAAGATGCTAAAGGTGTTGTACAAGTAGTTGGACTAACCGAAAAATTAGTCAACAATACTCAAGCGATTTTCGAACTAATTGAGAAGGGAAGCAGTAATCGTATATCGGGCAAAACGTCAGTAAATACAAACTCATCGCGTTCGCATGCCGTATTTCAATTCCATCTCCATAACAGTCAAACGCAAAAGCTTCACGGAAAATTCTCATTGATTGATCTCGCGGGCAATGAACGAGGTGCCGATACAATGTCAGCCAATAAACTTACAAGAAAAGAAGGAGCTGATATCAATACATCACTGTTAGCACTCAAAGAATGCATTCGTGCGCTTGGTTTCAAAAAGGCTCATTTACCATTTCGTGGTAGTAAACTTACACAGGTACTACGGGATTCTTTTCTAGGTGAAAAATCTCGAACATGCATGATTGCAATGATTTCCCCCGGTGTCAGTTCCTGTGAGCATTCGTTAAACACGCTTCGCTATGCGGATCGAGTTAAAGAACTTGTCGCAAACGGAGTGGACATGGACGAAGATTCAGATGGTGAATGCTCTTCATATCAGCCCGATATTCAACAAAGTTTTTCTCGTATACAGAAAACTTTATCGGATATTAATGAACAGTGTAGTAAGGATATTAATGAACAGTGTAGTAATTCCATGTCATTAGAAGTAGTTGAAACTGCTGTTATAACAAGCATGAAGAAAATGCGCGATTATTTGAAAGAAGTGCTATTGACAGCAAATACGCTTAACGCTTGCACAAAGAATTCGAATTTTGAGAAAATGGAAGCAGCTACTAAATGGCAAAGCTTAATTACGCAGTCTGTAGAAGCAATGTTGCAGGCGGCTGAATTAAACAATCATTATATGAAGTTACTCGGTATTGAGAATGCGGAAAATGATTAAATTAATAATAAAATCTCATTTTCTTCAGTATTTTTTCTTCAATTGATCTACTATTGTAAAACCAATCGTATAAGTAAATTTGCATTGTAATATTGAAATAATAAAGCTTTTATTTAAATACATAGACGCGTTTTTCTATTTCATTTCTTAAATTTATGTTAAAATTTAATTTTGAAAATAAGTTTAACACAAAATTAATAAACTTTATAAAAGAAATTTGTTTACTAGTTTATTTAAAATGTTATAGTAGCGAAATTCATATCAGTCACAAACAATACGTCTTATCAATCCCGGAAGACAAAACCCAGCTGTGTTCTTATATTTATTTTTATCAGTAGTCCCATTTAAATTAATAAACCTGGAATTTTTAAAATATTGACATTTTTTTCAGAAATTATACAAAATATTAAAATAAAACAGCTTTAGGTATTAGTTCTGTATTAATTTTTATTGATTAATTGATGTTTCGACGAACTCTACGTATATCTTTATCAGGAAGAAAAATGATACAATTGACAGATACAAAGAGAATATAGAAACAAGTTACTAGGTAACAAACTAAGTACCTAACTAAAACATAAAAAATTGTTTATAACTAATTATATTAAAATAAAACAGCTTTAGATTGTAGTTCTGTATTAATTTATATTAATAATCAAAATTTCGACTTACTCAACGTACATAAATTCAGAATTAATGATGTTGGTACATAAACTATGCGTTTAAATTAAATTGTAATACAATTCTTATTTTAAAAATGCTTCAAAAATTCAAACATTATGCCCTGTTCACACCAATCATTTGGTCAAAAAATTTTGAAAAAATTACTTTGTTCAAAATAATTTCTTCTCGTTGACACGCAATCTTAGATCATATAGTATAGAATCATATGCTATAGGAGACTGAAACAAACAATAAAAAAATAAATTTTTCGTTTTTTAGTAACCAATAACCATCAACTCGACGTTGTCAAATGAAAGTATAGGCCTCCTGCAATAATTATTTGCAAATAAATCTAGAATTTTATGTAAACAATTGAAAGTCCAGCAAATAATTTATTTTTTGACGTATTGAAAATTTTTGCTACGATATCTATTTCATATACCATCTAACTTTTAACTTATTTTCTTTATATATTTAGATTATTATTAATAATAATTATTTGATTCGATCGAAAGTATGGAAAATACTGATGAAAGTGCGAATATTGCAGCTGCAACTGAAGAACAAGCGGAAAAATTAGATGAACAAAAATCATCGTAGGTTCTTGGCATTTTACTATCGGTTTCAAATCTTAAAATAAGGAAGTATTATAACGTTTATTTATAAAATATAGAATTGCAGTCACCGAAGCTGAAGATGAGGATATTACGGAAAGCCAATTTGGTGAAATCGACGAGTCGCAAATGGTTGAGGAAATTGAAGAGGAAGGCTTGTATGTTAATAGATTTCAACAGTTTTACATCTGTATTCGCATAATGGGTTATGTGAAATTGAAATTGGCGAATATGTCTTAATCTAGTTGTGTTTGCTTTTATCTCTTTTATGGAAACAGGGCAAGCGGAATGTCGGAAATCGGCGCTGTATATGGTGATTGCGAGGGCCCCGATGCCATGTATGTGAAGCTAATCTCATCTGATGGCCACGAATTTATCGTGAAACGGGAACATGCGCTTATTTCGGGAACAATTAAGGCTATGCTGAGCGGATCGAGACAATTTGCTGAAAACGAAGCTAACGAAATCCATTTCAAAAATATTCCGTAAGTATCATCATGAAATAAATATAAGAAAGATATTTGATAAACAATGGATAAAGTTAATCGATTTTGACATTATTAATATTCGAAATTACTATTGGATGGGATTCTATAACTCTAAACCAATGATTTCCAAAGTGGTCTATATCTACCCCTAGAGATCGATAAGTTTAACTGTATAATAACGGTTTTTTTCGGATTCAGTTCCGGTTTGAAGCCCTGGTTATTTTTTCATAAGTTAGTATGCAGTTTGATTCGGAATCACTAACATTACGACAAAAACATAAAACTAAAACCAAGATAAATAAATGTAGTCTAGATCAGGGATTCTTAACAGGGGGTCCGCGGCCCCCAAGAGGGGGGCCGCGAATATATTAGAATTTTTCAAATTTTTATATCTTTACAAATAAAAAAAAAATGTTACTAGTTTTTATAAGTGATACATAATTAAGTAAGTGACAGATGAATTTAATGACATCTCAATATTCGTAAACATGGTTAAACTAAAATCTAGTATACTTCCATTTGCAAATATACCTATTTTTCAAGAAATATGTTATTACTGACAATCTGATAAAGCATTTTTTGTTCATTGCATTTCGCATGAATTTTCTGACTGCTTTTAATTCGCTTCCTCAATCAATTAAAGACATAGATAATTTCAAAATCTTCAAAAACTGTTTGCGGACACACTTTATTCAAAAATGTTACTATGATATTGCTGAACACTGCACATAAAAATATTGTATTTAATATTTTAGGATTTTAAGGGGGCCGCGAATATAATTTCGGATTTTAAGGGGGCCGCGACTAATAAAAAGTTAAGAACCGCTGGTTTAGATGAGACTTTAATTTTTAAAAAATCCAGTTTTATATTATTATGAAATGACTATATTTTGTTAAATTTGAATATTTCAGATCACACGTTCTGCAGAAAGTGTGCATGTACTTCACATACAAAGCTCGCTACACAAAGAGTTCTACAGAAATTCCCAAATTTCCAATCGCGCCAGAGATTGCTTTCGAAGTACTTACGGCTGCAAATTACTTAGATTGTTAAAGAATCGCCTTAAAAAAAAATAAAAAAATTTTCAGAAAAGATTTTTCTAATGCTTCCATTAATTATATAATTTTATTAATATCCAATGTTGCCAACTTTCCGAGATAAAAATTACTAAAGTTTTAAAAATTTTATTATGGCCATGTTATTTAACCGATTTTACTCAAATTTTCACAAAAGATTCTCCTAGTAATCATATAATTTATGTAATTTTAACAAAATACAGTGTTGTCAACTTTCCGAGAAAAAAATTACAAAAGTTTTAAAAATTGTTTTATGGCCATGTTATTCAGCCGATTTTACTCAAATTTTCACAAAAGATTCTCCTAGTATTCATATAATTTATGTAATTTTAACAAAATACCGTGTTGCCAACTTTCCGAGAAAAAAATTACTAAAATTTTTCAAAAATTCATTATGACCATTTTATTTAACCGATTTTAATCAAATTTTCATAAAAGTTTCTCCTAGTGCCTAAATAAATTATACAATTTTAACAAAATACAGTGTTGCCAACTTGTCGAAAAAAAAAATCACAAAATTTTTTAAAAATTTATTATTTATTCGATTTTGATCAAATTTTCGCAGAAAAGTTTCTCCTAGTGCCCACATAAATTATAATATTATTAAAATACAGTGTTGTCAACTTTCCGAGAAATGTCAAAGTGGTCTATATATGGGTTTACCCATATAATTCTAATCTTGTCGTTAAATGTATTTTGTTAAAATTATAATATATTATTATTATTATTAAATCTTTTGTTGAAAATTTGATGATTAAAATCTTTTTAGGTCAAAAATAAGAAAAAACTGACAACTTAATTTAGTTTTAAATATTTTATTCAATCAATAAATTTTATAAATTTATATACATATATATATATATATATATATATATATATATATATAAATAGTCATTTGCCAATTGCAAAATGCCTATAAACCATTTTAACATAGCATTTTTTTATTTATTTTAATACAAAAACTGTTTTTTTTTTTCAAATATACACAATAATATATAATTAAAAACTTATTTATTGAACAAATGCAATAGAATATTTCGAAAAATGTCGAGATATTTTGTACGTTTGACATTGAACCAAACCGAACTGAACATTGAAAATTGAACGCTCGTGTTCAAAAAAATTGTACACTGCAAAAAAAAATTATAATTATCTATATTTTTTTTTCGTTATAATTTTATAATTGTTTCTCGTAAATTTATTAATAATTTTATATAATTATAATAAAAAATATAGTAGAATTAGTATGAATTTCATTGATTTTTATATATATATATATATATATATATATATATATATAAAATAAAATTAGGCATTTTTGCGAATTTTTGTTAATTTGCGTTAATTGTGTTAATTGCGTTAATTTTGGATAAAAATGGATAAATTAAACAAAAAATGTAATATTACCGTAAATTATTACGGAGAAATTACAAAATATTGAAAAAAAAATATGTAAAATTAGATAAATTTAAGATGTATTTGTTTGTCAATGTCAATTCGTCAAATATCTCTGACATTTTTGACATTTTTATTTCGTTACAATGATAATTAGTTTCGATGTTTTTACAAGTATTTTTTTTGTAGATTCTCTACAAATATAAAACAAAACACAAACGTTTTTGGGTTTTCAAACAAAAACCAAAAACAAAAAACAATCAATTTTACATAAATTACAAAAAAAATAAATCTAACAAACTATTTTGCAAAACCGATAATATAATTAAAATATATGTTTATTATTATTATATATATATATATATTTTTTACAATAACAAAACTATATATTATAATCTAAATATTTCTTATACAGTAGTAGAATTAGTGAGGTCCGTGCCCCCCACCCCCTAGCCCCCCAAAAATTCGGGGGGCACTTTCTTTAAAAAAAAAATGTTTAATTTGAGATTATTATCAATTTTTATAACTGCTTAAGAGTCTAAATAAAATAACTACTAGCCCCTCCCCTAGCCCCCCGAAAAATGGTGGGACACTTTCTATAAAAAATTTTTTTTTTTGAGATTATCATTTTTTATAACTGCTTAAAAGTCTAAATAAAATAACTACCAGCCCCCCCCTAGCCGCCCAAATTTTAGGGGGCGCGGACGCACACAGGTATAATAGGTTTTTATTCACAAACAATTTAGTTTTTTTTTTTTTGGTAGGCTTATAATTATTTTTCTCCTTAAAACTTCTTAAGTAATTAGCTTATATCCTCTTAATTATAATTATTAATTATGAATTAATCAATATTTGAAATCTCATATTCGCACTTTATATAATTATTTACAGAGTATGACAAATATTCACAACATGCAATAAATGCAGCCAGCACAGCTTATAATGTGATAATAACTATATTACAACACTGCAATTATTATTATATATATTTATTTTTATATTATTTATATATATATTTATATAGGGAGTGTCCCAAAAGTCCTGGAAACGATCAAATATCTCGAGAAATACACAATAAATCCAAAACAAAATATAAAAACATTTAAGATGTATTTTTTTGTTCTGATATGCATGATACTTGACGGTTTCCAAACTTTTGGGTCACCCCCTGTATATATATATATATATATATATATATATATATATATATATATATATATATATGTGCAGGGGTGTCCCAAAAGTCTGGAAATCCTCAAATATCTCGAAAAATACATATCAAATCGAAAAAAAAATATTGAAGACATATTTTCTCTGTTTTCTCGAAATATTTGACCGTTTCCAGGATTTTCGGAACACCATGTATATATATATATATATATATATATATATATATACATAGGTGTCCTAAAAGTCTGGAAACACGCATTAAAATTTATATAATTTTACATAGGTTTTTAACAGTAACAATAATAATAACTTTTTTTGTAATTTTACTGTGATATTTTACGTAACATTACGGTTTTTTATATAAAAAAATTACATTTAAGAAACATGTAAAATTAGATAAATTTTTTTACAGTGCCGTTAAATATCTCGAAAAATACACATAAAATCAAAAAAATTAAAAAAAATGAAAATTATTGAAGACATATATTTTCTGTTTTTTATTTTGGAATTTAATGTGTATTTCTCGAGATATTTGACCGTTTTTAAACTTTTGGGACACCCTATATATATATATATATATATATATATATATATATATATATATATATATATATATATATATAAAACAAGCTGAAAAAAACATATTTTGCTTGTAGACAACAAAGTTAATATTCGCTTTAATTTTGGAATGTAAAAATATACACAAGTTGAGCTTTTCAAATAAAAATTAATATATACAGCGTGGCCGAAAAGTCGCGTTGCCGAACATAATATAATTTAAAAAAAAAAATGCAATTTCAAAATATGTCGTTTCAGGAACATTTTTTATCAAGCTATAAATAGATTAGAACATTTTGGAGATTATGCTATTTTCGGTAGAGCGACTTTTCGGCCATCCTGTATATATACATATATAGTTGAAACAATATTTGCAATCAAAAATTAATTACATATAATACATTTTTCTTTTTTTTTTTTGGCAAAAGATGGCGGAATTTTTCCTCAAAATATCGAGAAATTTTTAAGGATCAGTAAAACAATATATTTTAATTATGGTTATATTTAACATAATTTATTGGACGTTTCGGGTCAGAATCGAACCCATCTTCAGCAATCATTTACATATTATGTTTATTGCAATAACATATTTTGTTATTTTACAAGAATTATATTCACATTTTTATGAATTTTAAAAATTTTACATGATTTTAAGTGCGATTGTAAGGATATTGCATGATTTTAAGGATGTTTGTAAAGATTTTACATAATTTTAAGGAATTTCGTAAGGATTTTACATAATTTTATGTGCGATTGTATGAATATTATTTGATTTTAAGTGCGATTGTAAGGATATTGCATGATTTTAAAGATGTTTGTAAAGATTTTACATAATTTTAAGGAAGTTCGTAAGAATTTTACATAATTTTAAGTGCGATTGTATGAATATTATATGATTTTAAGTGCGATTGTAAGGATATTACATGACTTTTAAGGAAGCTTGTAAGAATTTTACATAATTTTAAGGAATTATATTCACATTTTTATACGTCTTTATTGAATCACATGTTGTAGAGACAGTCTCTACATGTGATTCAATAAAGACGTATAAAAATGTGAATATAATTCTTGTAAATTAACAAAATATGTTATTGCAACAAACATAATATGTAAATGATTGCTGAAGATGGTTCGATTCTGACCCGAAACGTCTAATAAATTATGTTTAATATAATCATAATTAAAATATATTGTTTTATTGATCCATCTGCTCGTCATAATATATATATTTTAAATAATAACTACAGGATCCAGAACTTCAAGATAATAATAATAATAGTTTATTAAATAGCTTACGCTAGTAAATACATTACAAAGAAATATTACATTAACTTGATAAATATAGCAATAATTTTAGTTTTGTTTTAACCTCATTCAGAAACATATTATATATATAAATTTTACATGTTCGAAATTTAAATTTTTTTTTCGTTACAATTTAAAAATAATTATCAACATAAGTATTAACTGAATTATCAATTAAAATATTTGACTTTTTCCAGTTATAACATATGTAACATATGTATATTTTAGTATTTTCTAATTACAGTTACAAAATTAATTAAAAATAAAATATATTGCAATTCTAAAAATAATACAATAATTAAGTACAAAATTTCAAACATTTCAAAAGCAAAATATTTATTTTCAAAACAAAAATTTTGTTAGCTTCATTTACCAGCAGGTTAGTTCGAAATGAATGTTAATGAAATTACAGATTGTCAATATTAAAAATATTATTATAATAAATTAATAATTGGAAATAATTTATTTAATAAATGTACAATCTAAAAATTATATTTTTTTGTATCTTCAATTGTTACTAGTACGATAATTAGCTTTTTACCACTTTGACTGCAATCAGTTTAACATTGATGCATTGCAAAGTTGCAGAAGCTAAAGGGGTTTTAAACGAAATTTGTATCAGGAAAGCGAAAAATGCAAGATTTGTGTTTTTACAATTTTTTTTACAAAATTACTAGGTTTTTTTGGAAGACTATGACTGTTTTTTTACGAGGTTACTAGGTTTTTTTGGAAGGTTATGACTGTTTTTTTAGAAGGTTATGACTGTTTTTTTACAAGATTATAAAGTTTTACATTTAACTAATAATTATAAATTTTTTTTAAATTTTTTTTTTTTTTTTTAATTTGTCAAATTTAGTTTTTTATTTTTTTCTACTAAACGATGCATCCTAGAATAATGATTTTTTTACTCAATTATCGTACTCATTATTGCGCATTTTTCCATACCATGCTTATTTTCCTACACCTCATAGTTTTCGAAAAAAAAATAAAAACCAAAAAATTAAAAAAAAATTCTAGCGCCCAAATGTCATATGATAGTCAATTAAAATTAATACCAAATTATAGAACTTTTTATGCCCAATATAGAAAAAATTTAATCCAAATTTATCATAAAAGAATTGAAAAAAAATAAAATTCAAGAGTTCTATTACCTAGACCTAGAATTTAGCGCGAGTCAATTTTTTAACGGGAAATAATCAGTCAAAAAATATTGCCTTATTCGGGCAAATATGGTAATAGGATCCGTTTATTGTATTATTACCCAAAAATAAAGATTTTACATTTCAAAATACGGCCTTTTATTTGTAAATATTTTCATGATAAGAAATTGTTGATTGATTATACAATTATGTTTATTGTACTTGTTTTAAAAGATATTAAATTACATATTTTTAAATCAAGAAAACAATGTGAAACGTGAAACAACTTCCAGTTACGTCAAATAGTAGTGCAGTCGAGTTTATTGCTTTAAACATATCTGTCATAATAAAATTATTAATTAATTAATTTCACCAATCTATAGTAGAAATTCGTAAAAAAATGGACAATTTGCCGCCTGAGGTAAGTGCGTGTGTGCATGTACCTATGTAATTTGCAAGGTTAGGTTGATAATAAAATATTAGATATTATTACAGATGCTGGTTTATATTTTTGAATTTTTATCACATGCTGATATTAAAAATGTCAGATTAACATGTAAATCATTTTATTATGGTACTTTAAATTATAGTATTATGAAAAATGACAGTCTTACAATTCCATATAGACTATTTCTATCTAAAGAGGAAAACATTGAATCATTTAATTCATTGGTCGCAAATTGTTCAAGACCATTTTTTAATTGTACAATTAAATATTATAGTACTAATCATATTGATTGTTATCGGTTATTTGCTAAATTTGGATCCGAATTAAGACAATTGAAATTAATTCGATGCTCAATAAATGAGGAAAATTTTACCGACATTCTCATAAATTGTAAAAAATTAGTTGAATTATATATTGTGGAGTGTTGTCACACTCTACTGATACCAGGAACAATTTTTTATGGCAATCCTGATTCGAAAATGTTGAATAATTTAAAAATCCTTGGTATTCAAGGGTCGAAACATGTAACTGACGTTATATTATGTAAATTTATGAAGATATGCCTAAATGTTAAAAGCATTTCTTTAAAAGAATGCATTATAAATTGTCATCAGGGCCTTTGTAGTTTCTTTTACACATTTAGTATACAATGTCTAATAGATCAACCTAGTAATTATTGTGTTTTAACTAGTAACTGCATTCGTGATATTTTGAAAGTTAAAGCGAGCCAAATAAAAGCTTTGGATTTTTCAAAAACTAAAATTAACAGTGTATTTTTGTCTGATATTTGCCAAATTGAAAACTTGCAGCTCACTTCTTTGAATTTAGAATCGTGTAGAGAAATAAAGGACTTTGGTCCATCTTTATTGTTCGGCGAGTGGCAGCCGAAAATTACCGAATTGAATTTGTCAAATTGCGATTTTGTTTGTGATGCAATTATGTGTCAGATTTTTTCTAAAAATGTCGAATTTAGAAGTTTTAAAAATTTCCCGTTGTAAATATATAAGTCAATGTTTAAGACAGATTAAAAATCTTAGTAAATTACGAGAAATAGATGTATCATATTGTCCTCAAATAACTGGAAGACATCTAATAAATAGTTTATTGGAAATAACAAATCTGAAAATTGAAAAAATTAACATGAGCGACATTTTCTTATGTGCTAATGACTTGCAACGCCTCTGTAAAGTTGCAACTTTATCGGAATTACATATAAATAATTGTAATAAATTAAAAAATACGGATACGCAAATTGTGCTCAATTAAAAAGATTTAATTCAATTTACATTGGCTAAACTTCAAATATCTGATTTTGGACTTGTTGACATATCGATAGATAAACATGAAATGTTGAAAGAAATTGAGAAGATCGTTCTTAAATTAAGACAACATTTAAGAGATTTAAATAATACATTTGTATTCAATGAACACCATCAATTTTATTACGAAGTAGATAATCTTATTAAAAAGGAACAATTTATAATTAATTCTCTAGATAATTGTAAAAGACTTGAAATTCTTAATATGAACAAATGTAGAAGAATTACCGACTTGGTTTTTATATTAACAATGAATTTAAATGAATTAACTCAACTACACGCATCCTGCACAAAGGTAATATTGTATAGAAATTCTTTTTATTTATTTATTTATTTGGAAACATTTGCTTGTGCAAAACGTCCATCATCTATAATATTATATAGGATATAATGTTTTCAGATATCAACAATAGGAATTTATTTTCTAGCGTATAAATGTCCTGCTTTAGAATTACTCTATCTATGTTACACTGAAATTGATGATATAGCCATAAATATTATTTCTCAAGGATTGAAAAGACTGCAAGAACTTTATGTAGATGTATGCGAAATTTATTATTTTTATATACAGGGTGTAACAGAATAACTATTCCTAATTTTCAGAAATGATAGAGTGCACTTAGAGAAACATTTTTTATTAATAAACTAGTGTCCGGAAATTACTCGGTGTCAAGATACACTAGATATCGTTAAAAACAATTTTAATTATTGCATCAATGGTTAACTGGCCGGTAATTAATGCATAGCTTAATAAGTCGATTCAATGATTGAAGTAACTTGTGAAATTTTTGGGAAAAATCTCAACATTAGAATATTAGAATAGTATAAGTTTATAAATTGACATAACTATGTAAAATAAAAATAAATATATTGTAGTAAAAACTCTTTCAGAATTCATTTAATTAGTATAAAAAGGCTTTAGGATTAAGTTGTGTATAAATTTTAGTGAAAAATATATGTTGGAAACATTTCAAAATATTGCAATCCTAAAAGCGGGCCTTACACGGACAATCAGGAATGACAGTCAGACTGTCTCAATGGGACCCTCGTCGTTTAAAATGAAATTAACCATTCGTGCGGTAGAAAGTGGCGAATATTATGTTGACACACATTAAACTGTAGCTAAGTGTACAACCTAACCGCTAAATAAATAGATTTTACTGCGGAAATATTGTGCGAGAAATATTTTAATCATTTTCATATCAATTTGACATTATTTTTCAAAAAACAAAATTCAATGTTTTAGCGAGAAAAATATTATTCATTTTTTCAAAGCTATTTATGTTTTTTTTTTCAATGCGATAATATTTTACGCCGTTATATTTTTTATTTTACGTATTTTTCTCCTTTCAAAGTCAATATAAGTATAGAGCGGGCCTTAAACGATCAATCAGGAAGCCTCTACACTAAGGTGATCAACAAAAATCTATATTTTATTATTTTTTTACACAACCCTAAAAAAAAAAGAAACTTCATTAAAAATGAAAGTGTTTGAGCCAAGTTTTGTCAAAAAATATTGATATTAACCCGTGTTCCACTCAAGTTGAATTGAAACTGTCCAAAACCTATATGTTAAACTCCATTTAAATTTCAACTTGAGTCATGGGTCACGGGTTAATATCAATATTTTTTGACGAAACTTGACTAAAAAAATTTCTTTTTTAATATTTTTTTTTAGGGGGTGGACCACCCTACTCTACACTTATATAGACTGTGTCACTTGTCCTGACCTTACACCTTCAATCTTCGGTCTGAATGTCATTCCGAATAATCGCGTAAGGCCCGCTTTACAGATTCAATCATATAACACTTAGTATAAACCTATACCTAACCTCATCGAAGGCTGTATCATTCACACAGATCCAAACAGATTTGAAACTAACCATACGGATCTGTTCCAATCTTGCTCAAGTTTGATACCAAGACCAACCAAAGCGCCACCAAACTAAACCAGATTTAGCGCGTGACAGGGCACCACAAGCACGTGTGTCTCTCTGTGTGTGTGTAACTTTGTGCCAAGTACCATGGACGGAGTTTACTCGTTGAATTCAATTACATACATTCAACCAGGCCCCCGTTAAACGAAATAAAATCAATACGGACCATATGCGGTAAACGGACTGAAGTTGTATGATACGCATTCGGATTGAACATTGCTCAATTTACATATATACATAAACACGTATTTGATGTTGGTGTTTGTATATAAGTATAGCTCGTTGGAGTTTCAAACAAATTTGATGTCTTTACTCAGCCTATTACGAAAAGTTTGAATAGAAGCCGTTGCCAAAGTCGTTTATACTAACGAAGACTTTATTAACACTAGATTGATAAGAGAAGCAATAGAAATTTATAAAGAAAAACAAAACATCAAAACTGATTTAAATAAAATTTAGATTCCTTTAATTAAAAATTTGTATGATCTAGTTACTTATTTTGTTAGCTAGTAACTTGTTTCTATGTTCTGTTTATTTACTGTAAATGCTATTTGTATCATTTTTTCCTGATGAACACGGACGTTGAGTACATCCATTATTAATAAATATCAATACAGAACTTAAAAATAAAACCGTTTAATTTCAGGTAATAGGAAGTTCTTTACAAGAAATTAATTTTCTTAGCAATTTTTTTTTATGAACAGCCAATTTTAATTTTTAGTCTAGCATAACTCAAAAATAGTATAACTATGTTCTGTTCATTTACTCTAAATGTCATTTGTATCATTCTTCTTGATGATGACGTACGTAGAGTACATCAAAACGTCGATTTATATGGTAGAATCGCTTTTAATTTGTTGGCACGTTATGAAACAAAAATTAATTTAAATAAAACGGCTTTAGGTTGTAGTTCTATATTAATATTTATTAATAATCAACGTCAGGAAAAATAATACCAATGACATTTACAGTAAATAAACAGAACATAGAAACAAGTTAACTAGATAACGAAATACAAATAACTAAATCATAAAATTTATTAATTTTTAATTAAAGGAAGCGAAATTTGTATCTTTTTTCCTGATGAAGATGTATGCTGATTTCGTCGAAACGTCGCTTATTAATAAATAAAGCCGTTTTATTTTAATATATTGAGTTCTGAAAGACTTTTTACTTTGTTAATATTTTTATTTTCAAAATAAATGTAAAATTTTAATACACAGTAAGTAATAATACAAATGTATGTAATACTATTTTTGGAAATTAATATATAATTGGTAAAATTTATTTTTGATAATAATTTAAACGTTCGAAATGTTATCAACATAAATAAGGTCATTTTTGTAACATTAAATATGTTGACTGACCTTACATATTACATTAAAATCTACGGTAATAACAATTTTATTTCATTTTAAAATGTATTGTTAAAATTGAATTGTATTAATTGTAAATATGAATTCTTCCATAATAAAACTATTAATAATATTTTTTATAATCGAATTATTTTGTAAGTATATAATTTTATAACATACTAATATTTATAAAAAACAAAACATATAAAATATTTTATTTTGTGAAAATATTTAGTAATTCTTCAATGAGATTTGTTGTTGTTTACTAACGCGTTTTGGCTAATGCCATCTTCAGACTATTGTAGAAGGAAAAATAAAACTAAATATTTTCACATTCAACAATAAAGTTAGGGAATATAACTAAACAAACAAACAATACGTCATAAATGGTTACATAATTAATTAATAACAAAATTTACAAATTTATATATTCATTTACAGAACAGAAACAATTTTCTATTAGAAATTGCTTTAATTTTAGTTTAAATATCTTTAAAGATTTAGTATTACTTATTTTATTACCTAGTAACTTGTTTATATGTTCTGCTTATTTACTCTACATGTCATTTGTATTAATTTTTTTTCCTGATGAAGTCGTAGCGTTGATTATTAAAAAATATTAATTCAAAACTATAACTTAAAGCCGTTTTTATTTTATTAATATAATGAGTTCTGAAAGATTTTTGTCTATGTTAATTTTAATTATATTTATTATTTTAGATAATCCATTTAGAAGAATTGATAGAATTGTTTGTGCTCAGATAACAGATTCTAATAACCAGAAATTGAACCAAACTGATGATGAAACGTTAAAAAACGATTTTAAAAATCAAAGTAAAACTTTCATATAATAAACACTCCTAAAATGCATTAACTTCTAGATAAATTCGTAAAAAATTATATAAGATATTTTAAAATATTGATGATAAGGAAGTACTTGATATATTTGTTGATTACAAGTTTAAAAAATAAATTTGAAATAAACATTACATTTTAAATGAAATGTTTACTGTATTTACATTATATTTATACGCATAAATTTAATGTTGCATATATCATTATATTTTATAGTTTGCTTGTTAGGAAAACATATAAAATTAATATATTGCGTTATCAAAAGAAATTATTACTTGTTTTTAACAATATAAACAATTTCTTAGCAACAAATGAATAAAGTATAGTACCTGCGAATGCCGTAAGAGAGTGTGATAATTTTATGAGTGAAAAAAACAATATTATATATGTATGAATTTCAAACAATATTTTTGTTAAGATTGCCTGCAATTGAAATTGATTTACATAAACATTAAAATACAGGTTGTTTACGATATTCTCTGCATCCTTTTAGAAAGTAATTGTACACCTCAAAAAAGTCTATAAACCTTAAAACACCTTAGTAAAATTCGTCTGATAAGCGAAATAATAATTCGCTTAGTTTTTACATTAAACGATTAAATTTGTTTCAACCTCTTGTAGTAATCAACTACTTAATCAGTATTGTTCAATTGTTATTACGTTTGTTATTTGACAGGTAAAGTTGTTATCTCAGTAATTCAATTTTGTTTGGCTAAAAATTATAATTATTTTTACCTTGTTATTTAAAAATCGCGACGGCCCATCGATATCCTAATATCGAATTAGCCTTGCAAAATACTGATTAAGTAGTTAGTAGTTTATTACTAGAGTTCAAAACAAATTAATCGTTTCCATGTAAAGGCGTTTGTAAGGTTTATCAACTCCTTTTGAGCTACACTATCGCCCCCCCCCCCTAAAAGAATACACAAAAACCGTAAACACCCTGCATACATAAAAATAAATATGTTATTCCGTAATCAATAAATATATCCGGATAAAACTAAAAAAAATATAATTAATTTCTATGATAAATTAAAGATGCATTTTTAGAATATTTATTGAACTAAAAGATGATCAATCTTTTTTCTAGTATGATATTTTAAACTTGGGTCTAATTTCAGATAAATTTCTTAGTCCAGAAGATAAATCTAAAACGTTTCCTTATCAAGCGGCGTTAGTAGAATCATCTAATAATAGTTTTGTTTGCAATGCAGTTATTATCAGTAAACATTTCCTCCTTACAGCAGCTTATTGCGTATGCCCAAATAAGGTAAATATCCTAGTTATAACGTGTTACTATATATATGTAGGAAATTATTGGATATATCAGTTCAATGTGGAAAAGTTCTTAAATGAAACTCATTTAAGTTTCAAGATTTCGATTTATTTTAAATCTTCTTCATAGTCAAAACTAACAGAGTTATTTGTTATTTTGGCTATGAAGAAGATTTAAAATGAATCGAAACATTGCCTTTAAAACGTAAATGAGTTTCATTTAAGAACCTTTCCACATTGGACAGAACAATTTGATTTTATCTGTTTTATATTTCCAGAGTTACGTATATGAAAATATGTACGCAACTATTGATAATATGTTTTGGAAATTGGGCGAAAAGTATTATTTTGCTCATGGTTATTGCCACGAACAATATACTGTAACAGATAGCGGAACTTATAATGACATTGCATTACTAATGGTAAACCGACAAATTACTATAGACGAAAGAAATATACCCTTAATCAAGATGAATAACCTGATCATTTACGATAGACAAGTCTGTATTAGTAGTTGGAAGATACAAGGCGATGTATATGAATTTTTGCAAATGACATACGTTGATCGTATATCATTGGCAGTATGTAAAGGTATTCATACGAACAATTTCGTTTTAACTAATTCGCATATGTGCACGGTAACCGATTACGAACAAGAAGTTTGTTTCGGCTATTTTGGTGCGCCGATAGTTGCTGAACAAATCGGACAGAAAATACTAGTGGGATTAGCTTCTTCAAGTGTCCATTGCGGAAGTAAACTGCCTAATGTTCATACTAGAATTTCATTTTATACTAATTGGATCAATTTTTATATGAACGATATAAGAACGAAAAGGTTGTTCTTAAATATACAAGGAATTAAATATCACATTTTTAAATTGTACCACGATCAGAATTTTCAAAATCTAGATTTCACATAAGTTGCATTTGTTAAAAATAGTTATCGACTAATTTATTTATAAATCACACTTTTATTTAATAATAATAATTTGATTTATTTGGCATTAAATAAGCCATATACATACAATATATATATATATATATATCGTATGTAAATAATGTAAATAAAAATCACAAGAATGTATTATATAAGATTAAATAACGAAAAAAGTTAGATGTTAAAATCAACTCTCATTCAAGATTCTATATATTATATATATATATATATATATATATATATATAAATAATTTTTTTTTATTTATATAAATTATATAATAATAATTATTAATTTTTATGTACTTATAATGAATATAACATATACATATATAATTATATACGTGTAATATTTAATTTTATGTCTGTTTGAATTCATCCTCTAAAAACATACGTATGTATATTTTCCAGTGCCAATGTAAAATAAGTAAAACTGACAAAGTGTAGGGAGTAGCTGTCGTTGCTCTCCACGTTTTAAATCTCACAAGTATTATTGTCATAGCTATTAAAAATTCACAATCACAAATTTCAGGATAATCTGTATGGAGCTAGGAGAAATTATTTTATATTTTTTCGTCCGTTTTAAAAACTTAGTATATTAATTTTTTTTTTTTAAATTTAAATATCCCAATCGCTACTTTGATATCTGTATGCATATTAAATAATAATGAAAGCAAATATGTTTACAATATTAGAGAAAGCGCCATCGGATATTGATTCAATTATACAATTAACAATCACTCTACGTAATATACATTTAACTTTATCCTTCTCATTGAAATATTGAAATAAACTCCCATGTTGTAACGCAAACATAAGCACATTATAAATGCCACTTCAAACAAATAAAAAAAAAATGCAGAAATAAATCGACGTATTTTCCGTTTGATTAACTTTTTTAATGGTTGATTTGAATTTAGGTATTTTTAATGAATATTTAAAATAATTTTTTTTGTACATATTTGTAATTTGGGGTCACTCATTAAATATTAAGTTGGTGCATAATTATCAGGCGTTTTTTAAACAATATTTATTATGAAAAAAAAACATAATTTTTTGTTTATGTGTTTATTAACAAATAACCCGTCTACAAAAACGCCTGACAATTAACATCGAATAAATAATGTAGCCACAATGAATTTTTAAAAAAATTTTGTGATTTTTTTCTTATAAGTTAGCAACATTGTATTTTGTTAAAATTGCATAATTTATTTAGGCACTAGGAAAAACTTTTATGAAAATTTGATTAAAATCGGTTAAATAAAATGGTCAAAATAAATTTTTAAAAATTTTACTAATTTTTTTCTCGGAAAGTTGGCAACACTGTATTTTGTTAAAATTACATAAATTATATGAATACTAGGAAAATATTTTGTGAAAATTTGAGTAAAATCGGTAGAATAACATGGCCATAATAAAATTTTTAAAAATTTAATAATTTTTTTCTCGGAAAGTTGGCAACATTGAATCTTAATAAAATTATGTAATTAATGGGAGCATTAGAGAAATCTTTTCTGACAATTTGATTAAAATCGGATAAATAACGTAGCCAATATGATTTTTTTAAAATTTTAGTATTTTTTTTCTCGGAAAGTTGGCATCACTGGAAAAAAACAAAATCACATGATTATCTTGGACACTAGACAAATTTATCCTAAAAATTTCATTAAAATCGGTTGAACCGTCTAGGAGGAATTGCGGCCACAAAATTTTGACTTACGACCGAGCGAGCTGACGACTCACATCCATACACCCACATAAACTAAGTTCAGATTCGTCATCTACAGGCTATATGAAGGATTTATATACAATTTTTTTTTTTTTGAAAATGTTACAGACACCGTACCAAACGCTATACTACTTTTTCCTTGCAGTCAAAGTAGTAATAAAAGTTACGCAAATTTTTTTTTATATACTTTTAAAAAATATTTCGCATATAGTTTAATATAAAATATAAAAATTTTTCCTTGTTCAATATTTTCATTGTACCCGTTAAAAAAACACGAAAAACACATTTATAAAAACCTATTATCTAATTTGAAAGTAATTTGAGCCTAATGTTTTTTACGTAAAAAAAAAGACAATACCAATTTTTTGTGGCATAAAATTAGCAGGACTGCGGCAGGAAACCATGCTGCAGAGTAAAAATTTGGAACAACCATTCGGCAAGAGCACAATATATGAGAATATTAGTGGGATAGTGACGAATACGCCACTTTAACGAGAATTAAGATTATTTTGTTAGTCACTAGTAGAAAGAATACACAATCACATACTGCAAGTCCACTTAGATATTTGTATGCATCCCATGAGAATTTTTTTTATTATTATGCGACTATTTTGTCTAAAAACTAAAATTGTACTAGCTGGAAAGCACTAACATTACTGCGTGTATAAATCAAAATAAACAATAATAAAAAAAAATATTACATTATCAAATCTAGGTATAAAAAAATTATTATATAAAATAGATTCAACTTTTCTTTTCTATTTAATAAACATAGATAGCTATAAAAAAAATGAATATCTCTGCTATATTGAAAAAATATGTCAAATTGTCAAATTAATATATCGAAATTGATAAAAATACCTTATCTACAACAATTCCACAATAGAATCTCATCGCGCATCGTACAGACGGTAAGTTTAGCTACAATTTAATATGCGACAACTTAAGGTTGGCGCATTTTTACCGCCCGAAATCGTATTTTCATTGTATGCGCGCATAGCTCCGTCAGAATTAGACGGAAAATGCTGATGAAAGTGCGAATATTGCAGCTGCAACTGAAGAACAAGCGGAAAAATTAGATGAACAAAAATCATCGTATGTTCTTGGCATTTTACTATCGGTTTCAAATCTTAAAATAAAGAAGTATTATAACGTTTATTTATAAAATATAGAATTGCAGTCACCGAAGCTGAAGATGAGGATATTACGGAAAGCCAATTTGGTGAAATCGACAAGTCGCAAATGGTTGAGGAAATTGAAGAGGAAGGCTTGTATGTTAATAGATTTCAACAGTTTTACATCTGTATTCGCATAATGGGTTATGTGAAATTGAAATTGGCAAATATGTTTTAATCTAGTTGTGTTTGCTTTTATCTTTTTTATGGAAACAGGGCGAGCGGAATGTCGGAAATCGGCGGTGTATATGGTAGATGCGAGGGCCCCGATGCCATGTATGTGAAGCTAATCTCATCTGATGGCCACGAATTTATCGTAAAACGGGAACATGCGCATATATCGAGAACAATTCAGGTTATGCTGAGCGGACCGAGACAATTTGCTGAGAACGAACCTAACGAAATCCATTTCAAAGATATTCCGTAAGTATCATCATGAAATAAATATAAGAAAGATATTTGATAAACAATGGATAAAGTAAATCAATTTTGAAATTATTAATATTCGAAATTACTATTGGGTGAGAGTCTATAACTCTAAACCAATGATTTCCAAAGTGGTCTATATCGACCCCTAGAGATCGATTAGTTTAACTGTATAATAACGGTTTTTTTTCGGGTTCAGTTCCGGTTTGAAGCCCTGGTTATTTTTTCATAAGTTAGTATGCAGTTTGAATCGGAATCACTAACATTTCGACAAAAACATAAAACTAAAGATAAATAAATGTAGTCTAGATCAGGGATTCTTAACAGGGGGTCCGCGGCCCCCCAGGGAGCCGCGGACAGTATATAGGGGGGGTCGCGAATATATTAGAATTTTTCAAGTTTTTATATCTTTACAAATAAAAAAAAAATGTTACTAGTTTTTATAAGTGATACATAATTAAGTAAGTGACAGATGAATTTAATGACATCTCAATATTCGTAAACATGGTTAAACTAAAATTTAGTATACTTCCATTTGCAAATATACCTATTTTTCAAGAAATATGTTATTACTGACAATCTGATAAAGCATTTTTTGTTCATTGCATTTCGCATGAATTTTCTGCCTGCTTTTAATTCGCTTCCTCAATCAATTAAAAACATAGATAATTTCAAAATCTTCAAAAACTGTTTGCGGACACACTTTATTCAAAAATGTTACTATGATATTGCTGAACACTGCACATAAAAATATTGTATTTAATATTTTAGGATTTTAAGGGGGCCGCGAATATAATTTCGGATATTAAGGGAGCCGCGACTAATAAAAGGTTAAGAACCGCTGGTCTAGATGAGACTTTAATTTAAAAAAATCCAGTTCTATATTATTATGAAATGAATATATTTTGTTAAATTTGAATATTTCAGATCACACGTTCTGCAGAAAGTGTGCATGTACTTCGCATACAAAGCCCGCTACACAAATACTACAGAAACAATTCCCGAATTTCCAATCGCGCCAGAGATTGCTTTCGAAGTACTTACGGCTGCAAATTACTTAGATTGTTGAAGAATCGCCTTAAAAAAAATAAAAAAAAATAAGAAAAACACAAACACCGACTCAACGCACACACACACATATTCAAACTCAACTTAATTTCAATTCAAAAATCTAAAAAAAAATATACGTGTTCTTGTTATTTATCCGATTTTGATCAAATTTTCAGAAAAAAATTTTCTAATGCTTCCATTAATTATATAGTTTTATTAATATCCAGTGTTGCCAACTTTCCGAGAAAAAAATTACTAAAGTTTTAAAAATTTTATTATGGCCATGTTATTTAACCGATTTTACTTAAATTTTCACAAAAGATTTTCCTAGTAATCATATAATTTATGTAATTTTAACAAAATACCGTGTTGCCAACTTTCCGAGAAAAAAATTACTAAAATTTTTCAAAGATTCATCATGACCATTTTATTTAACCGATTTTAATCAAATTTTCATAAAAGTTTCTCCTAGTGCCTAAATAATTTATACAATTTTAACAAAATACAGTGTTGTCAACTTGTCGAGAAAAAAAATCACAAAATTTTTTAAAACTTTATTATTTATTCGATTTTGATCAAATTTTCGCAGAAAAGTTTCTCCTAGTGCCCACATAAATTATAATATTATTAAAATACAGTGTTGTCAACTTTCCGAGAAATGTCAAAGTGGTCTATATATGGGTTTACTCATATACTTCTAATCTTGTCGTTAAATGTATTTTGTTAAAATTATAATATATTATTATTATAAAATTTTTTGTTGAAAATTTGATGATTAAATTTTTTTTAGGTCAAAAATAAGAGAAAACTGACAACGTAATTTAGTTTTAAATATTTTATTCAATCAATAAAATTTATAAATTTATATATATATATATATATATATATATATATATATAAATAGTCATTTGCCAATTGCAAAATGCCTATAAACCATTTTAACATAGCATTTTTTTATTTATTTTAATACAAAAACTGCTTTTTTTTTTCAAATATACACAATAATATATAATTAAAAACTTATTTATTGAACAAATGCAATAAAATATTTCGAAAAATGTCGAGATATTTTGTACGTTTGACATTGAACCGAATCGAACCAAACTGAACATTGAACATTAAACGCTCGTGTTATTCTATTTTGTTACTAGCTTAATTAACGTTCAAAGTTTTCATCAGTTAAACCTGAATTACTCTTACATGTTACGTACAACTCCTGCTACGCGGCTTTTCGCACCAAATTCGTTATTCTCTTAACCATGTCATCATTTTTTCGTTCTCGTAAACATTATCATTTTGGGATGCGTCTTTAACTCACTCACTTACTCACTCACCATATCAATTTTTAATTAAAAATAAATATAAAATAAAATAATAAATCAGTTACATTTATGTATCTGTAATAAAGTAAAAAATATATATACTGTTACAAATATTTATGAATTTTTAGAAATTTATATTTTAGAATTTTATACAATATTTTTATAAGCAAGAATTTAAAATAAATTTTTATTCTAAATAATTTTCTATTAAATTATATTAATGTTATATATTTTTAAACATGTAAAACAAAATATAATTAATTTAAACAACTAAAAACAAAAGATACTTCAGAGATAAGGTACGAAATAATTGTATGGCTTTGATTTTTTTTATAGTATGAATTTCATAATCATAAATTTCAAATTTTACAATTAAATTTTAAGCAAATTCAAACTGTTTTTCAGTAATACGTTTTCAGTTTGTAACTTTTTATTAGGTATAACTTTGTTAAAAAAATTTGGTGTATTACATTTTGTAAATGCTTCTCAAATATATATATTTTTGACTATACTTACGTATATTTACTTACGTATGTTATTTAGAACACACATTTAAAATTCTATAAATCTCTTTCAATGTTGAATTATTCTATAATTCGAGTTTTGTTGCAAATTTAAATATTTTCTGTACTAAATCTCTTTACTAATGCAAAATAAGTTTAAACTTTTGTAAATATAAAATATTATTACTTCCTTATATTAACAGAAAAATTTCGAATTATAACAAAAGACTAAATATATTACAATTGGCAATATATCAGAAAGTCACAAAGTATGAAAGTCACAAAGTTATAATTTTATATCTTCAGCTTTATTTTCGGAGAAATCAGACATACTTGATTCACTCTCCGAACTTACGCTCTGCTCCTGTTCTAGTAGTGCTTCTTCTGTTGCATACTTCCGAACATATTCTGTTACAATTACAGTTTAGCTTAATTTATTTTATTTTATAAATAGATTTATTTATCATTCTATCGAAACTTAATATGTTTCTGGCTGTCAAATCTGCCAAACATTTTTTTGTTCCTATTAATATATCAAAAAACATTTTTTCTAATATACTTCTTTTTAAATTTTCCTATCATTTTTAACGTAACGGCAAACGTGTCAAAGATTACAGATATGTATATATAATTAACCATATCGGATAAATTAGTAATTAGTTAAGTAAAGAATTTATTAGACCTCATTATATTAATACAGAACTTTAATCTAATGCAGATTTATTCTAAAGAATTCATATTTTTATTTTCTAGAAAATTCTGTAGTTTTGAATTTTATAAAGAAAAACATATTTGAAACAAAAATCTCGTTTAAAATAGTTACTGTTTGGAACATATGTATAAAAGAATAAAAACATTTAGTAGATTATTAAGGAAAAAATTTATTAAGTTTGTGATAAATACTAGCTCTTCCACTATATAATAATTAATAAGTATATATATATATATATAAGCTCACCTGATACCTTCTTTTTGTACTCTTCAGGCTTATGCAAACACATTGCAGCAGCACCTGTATTCAGAGGATCGATAGGATTTGGATAAGTTAAAAGTTGTGGCAGAAAATACTCAAATATATTTGACAGATCTAGATTAAAATTGTACACATTAATTTTTTAGAATGTTTTTCCTTTCTGCTCAATTTTAAACGTACCATATAAGGCAGTCCATGCTTGATCAATAACATCTAAACATACAAATCCGGATACCTCGTCTATATTTGGATGATAAACTCTATTCATAAATCTAATACTTGGTGATCTAAATGGATAATGTTCGGGCAGATTAACACGCACTTTCCATACGCCTCCTTCGTATGGTGCTGTATATAAAATAAAAAAAATGTAATAAAAAAAAAACTTTATAGTTGCGAAATAAATTTAATGAAACAATTGCAATTTATTATAAAAAAAGCGAACAATCAAAAACCAAAGAACTTCTCTAAGACGTCACTTGAGCATTGATTTAATGCATACAAATAATAATGACATTTAAAAATTTATAATTAAAAATAAACTTACTTTCACGAGGACCATAAAATTTAACACAAAATTCATTGAACCCTCCTAAAATAGTTACTTCATATTTACTTTCTATACTGTAAAATTGTTAAGAAATATATTTATATATATATATATATATAATATATATATATATATATATATATATATATGTACTATTATACGGTTTACAGGGAGAAAATATGTGAATATTAATATTAGAAAAAAAGAAGAAGAAGTAGAATGAAATTAGTTGAAAGTAAAATTCGGATTGGTAATAGAAAAATTTCAAATTTTAGTTTTCGATCAGCAATGTTATTGTTTACACATGACGTTCAGAAGGATGAAAGGATACAGTTTTTTGACGTCTCTATCCATACGTCGATGTCCAACACTCGGAGAATCCCAGTCGTTCGAATTCCATTCAAACACACCACGAAATCGAAGCACTTTGAACACAGTTATTCCGTTGGTCAAATTATTTCGGCAACAAAACAATAACCAATGAAATTGTAAAGTTTGCAAGTGCAGCGATAGAGAAATATTGGTAAACTCGCAAGGAATACGACCGTAATACGAATATCGTCAACGGTTAACTCCGGAAATTAAAGGCGTTTTTTTTTTTTCAAATATAAATGGCAGAATTTTATTTTCCACTTCTGAAAATAATCAATTCATTATATTATGTTGCGGTTAACATGTTAAATTGGTTACTATATATAT